>CM067371.1:110236784-111604284 GCA_034401795.1 Chaetoderma sp. LZ-2023a | reverse complement strand
AGATAAATTTGGTTGAAATCGCTCAGAAAGGTAAGGAGACGAAGCAATTGGACAATTTCCGGTACATTTTTAATAAAATCTAAGTTTTTGACCTAAGAAAATCGATGAATTCCGACTGGAAGCTCAGGAGCCTACAACCACAGGATACTTTCAGCCAAATTTGGTTGAAATCGCTCAGAATGGTAAGTAGAAGCAATTTGACAATTTCCGGTACATTTTTCATCAAATCTAAGCTTTTGACCAAAGAAATTGATGAATCAAAATTCTGCAAGGAAGTTCTGGAGCCAACGACCATAGGGTCCTTGAAGCAAAATTTGGTTGAATTTGGCCAAGCAGTTAATGAGTAGTGTTTTAAAGCAAAAGTTGACGGATGACGGACAGATGATGGACGGCCGCCACGGCATAAGCTCACTTGGCCCTTAGGGCCATGTGAGCTAATAAATAAACAAAGATAACAAAAGCAAGAATTTACCAAATAAATACAGCTACAATTACTTGAAAGATAAAAGTAAATAAAACCATAGAATTCTTTACGTATTTAATAATGAACAATGGGAGAATCCCATAGAAATGCAGTCAATAAAACCAGCACAGACTCAGAACGGAATACTGAAATGACATAATATCCAATTTAGATCTGACATTTGATTTGTCTCGTAAAGTCATGCTAAGTGACATTTGGTGAGTTCATGAATGAAGGCTCAATAGAGCACAGCAAATCTCACTATATTCATTCCAAATCACTGATGTATACCATATTTGGGCACATGTCATAAACATTAATAATTGTTGCTTAAATCTGCAATCTCACATATTCTCCATTACTTTGGTTACTTCCCATTTTACGCTTTATAGAGTTGAACAAGGGTTTTAACAGCCTGTCGCTCAACTGGAACAGTAGAATTGGAAATGCTTGGTATGCTAGAAGCCACTGGTGCCTAAGGCATCAATGTTTGTCAGACAAATCTGTTTTAAGATATATTCAACAAGAGCTCTGCAAACGGCACATAATACCCCACCATGATGACAAACCAATGAATGAAAGGTATCAGAAAATATTTATTTCTTCCTCAGACCCAGACCAGTCATCGTTATGAAGTGTCTAAGCGATTCATTAAACGGTCAAGGAGGTATCGTCCAGGAACCAATTTTCAAGATGGCTGCCACTGACTGGCGACCATATTGGATTTCGGATTATCATAAATTTTGATAAGTTTCTTCACCAGACATATTCCAATGACCCTATAAAGTGATCCGATAAATGGTAACGGAGATACCATTCAGAAACCGACTTTCAAGATGGCAGCCCGTGGCTGGCGGCCATGTTGGAGTTCGGATCATTATCAATTTCGATAGGTTTCTTCCCAAGAGGTAGTCGAACCACCCTATGAAGTTTCATAGCGATCCGATAAACAATAACAGAATTATCATCGGAAAACCAAGTTTCAAGCCAGCCACCGGAGTCTGGTGGCCATCTTGGATTTTGGATCATTGTTGATTTAGATAGGTTTCTTCCCCAGACCTAGTACATCCATTCTATGAAGTTTCAAAGACATCCGATAAACGGTAACAGAGTTATCATCCGGAAACCAATTTTCAAGATAGCCGCCGGTGGCTGGTGGCCATCTTGGATTTTGGATCATCGTTGATTTCGATAAGTTTCTTCCCAAGACCTAGTCCAACCACCCTATGAAGTTTCAATGCGATCCGACAAACGGTAATGGAGTTATCATCCGGAAACCAATTTTCAAGATGGCCACCGGTGGCTGGCGGCCATCTCGGATTTCAGATCATCGTCGATTTCGATAGGTTTCTTTCCAAGACCTAGTCCAACCACCCTATGAAGTTTCAATGCGATCCGATAAATGGTAACAGTTATCATCCGAAAACCTCTGCCGCCCGCACGCCCGCCCGCCCGCTCGGCCACCCGGATGGCGCCATTACATAATATCCCGGCAAATTTTTTGGCGGGGTATAAAAATTGGAATGGTGTTTAGAAAAGTCCATTTGCCGGGCAAGAGAAGACTATTTTTGTAAATGTATCACTGGAATGCCTGGCTCCAGGATAAAAATAGTCTTCTCTTGCCCTGCAAATGGACACACATTCACTAAGCAAAATGTCATTTTTCATGACCGATTGCATTAAAAGGTAATTGAAAGTTAGGTTTTGAAGTATTTTATGCAACAATATATTCACGATTATTTGATTATTAAATTTTTAATCATATAAATTCACGATTTAAAACATAATCACGATTTTCAATTTAATCACGTAATCGTGCAAGCCTATATTCAACATATTTTGTAAATGGTTGTCTTTAAATTGATATTCTGGGATTTTACCTGTACAAATTCTGATTTTACCTGTACAAATTGTGATTTTACCAGTACAAATTGTGATTTTACCAGTACAAATTGTGATTTTACCTGTACAAATTCTGATTTTACCTGCACAAATTCTGATCTTACCTGCACAAATTCTGATTTTACCTGTACAAATTCTGATCTTACCTGTACAAATTCTGATTTTACCTGTACAAATTCTGATCTTACCTGTACAAATTCTGATCTTACCTGTACAAATTCTGATCTGACCTGTACAAATTCTGATCTGACCTGTACAAATTCTGATTTTACCTGTACAAATTCTGATCTTACCTGTACAAATTCTGATCTTACCTGTACAAATTCTGATTTTACCAGTACAAATTGTGATTTTACCTGTACAAATTCTGATCTTACCTGTACAAATTCTGATCTGACCTGTACAAATTCTGATTTTACCTGTACAAATTCTGATCTTACCTGTACAAATTCTGATCTTACCTGTGCAAATTCTGATTTTACCAGTACAAATTGTGATTTTACCTGTACAAATTCCGATTTTATCTGTACAAATTCTGATTTTACCTGTACAAATTCTGATTTTACCTGTACAAATTCTGATTTTACATGTACAAATTCTGAAGAGAAGTTCTGAAGCCTACCACCAGAGGACTTTCAGCAAAATTTGACTAAAATCTGCCAAGCGATATAGGAGGATTAAAGGATTTGCAGAAAATTTAGGAAAACCTCAGATGGCCAATGAAAAATATTTACCCATCATAATTCTCGTTAGATGTGTTGAATCTTAAAATTATAGGATTGCCTCACCCAAGTTTCCTTGAAATTGGGCCATTGACTAAGGAGTAGCATTTTAAAGAATTTCCGCACGATTTCAGAAAATCTAAGATAACTGGAGTAAAAATTGACCAATCAAAATTCTGAATAAAATTCTGAAGCCCACTTATAAACTCTAAACAAATGTGGTTAAAATCCGCCAATCCCTAATAGAAGGAGATTATGAATCCTTAAAGCAAAAGTTGATGGACACTAGATCAATGGACGACAGCTGGACAGATGATGGACGGTTGACACAGAATCTAGAGCATCGCATCTTACGGTCCTAATTCTAAGCAAATTTGGTTGAAATGTCTCAAGCGGTTATAGAGGAAATGTTTTGACAATTTCCGCTAAATTTTTCATAAAATCTAAGATTTTCACACACAAAATTTACCACAAGTTCTGGAGCCTAGCACTATAGAATCCTTTTAGTTGAAATCCATCAAGCAATTAAGATGTGGTTTGACAATTTCAAATTTTACCCCAAAAAATGACAATCAGAATTCTGAATAGAATTTCTGGAGCTTACAATAATAGAATGTTTATTTCCAGACAAATTCGGTTGAAATCCATCAAGCAGTTAAGGAGATGATGATTTTCAATAAATTTTGCATAAAATCTAAGATTTTCACCCAAAAAATTGACAAATCAAAATTCTGAATAGACATTCTAGACCCTACATCAATAGGATCCGCCTAGTTAAATTTGGTTGAAATCTGTCAAAAAGCTTAGGAGGAGATATGTTTTGACACATTCCTGTAACATTTTACAAAATCTAATAATTTCACCCAAAAGACATATCAATCAAAAATCTGAATAGACGCCTACCACTATAGGATCCTTCCAGGCAAATTTAGTTAAAATCTGTCACGAAACTAAGGAGATGCATTTTGACAATTTCTGGTAAATATTTTACAAAATCCGAGATTTTCGCGAAAAAGGATTGACCAATCAAAAATGGGCATAAATGATCTAGAGCCTACCTCCTTGAATCAAAATTTGGCTGACATCTGTCAAGAAGCTGAGGAGGAGATGTGTTTTGACACATTCCATTAAATCTTTAGAAATCTGAGGTTTTCGACCAAAAAACTGACAAATCAAAAATCTGAATAGAAGTTCTAGGGACTACATGTACCTCCACAGGATCCTTCTAGACAAATTTGATTAAAATCTGTAAAGCAGTTTAGGAAATACATTTTAGAGCAAAAGTTGATGGACGGATGATGGACATTGCCATGGCATAAGCTCACTTGGACATTCTGGCCAGGTGAGTTAAAAATATATAACAAGTTCACAAATGGTCAGAGGGTTGAATTATTAAATTTCTGACTTTATTCACACTTTTAAAAGAATGACCAAAAGACCCAAAACAATCATTAACTGTAAATGCTCTATTAAGCGTTGGGGTGCCTATTTAATTTTCAGTGGCTTGAGGCACGCGTTTAATAGAGATGAGGCGCTTATGAGACAGGGGCCTTATTTAATTTCTGGGGTCTTCATTGGGCGCTTATGAGAGGGGCCCTTATTTAATTTCCTGGGTATTTATGGTGTGCTTATGAGAGAGGGGCCCTTATTTAATTTCTGGGTCTTTATGGTGTGCTTATGAGAGAGGGGCCCTTATTTAATTTCCAGGTCTTTATGGGGTGTTTATGAGAGAGGTGCACTTATTTAATTTCTGGTCTTTATGGAGTGCTTATGAGAGGGGCCCTTATTTAATTTCTGGGTCTTTATGGTGTGCTTATGAGAGAGGGGCCCTTATTTAATTTCCAGGTCTTTATGGGGTGTTTATGAGAGAGGTGCACTTATTTAATTTCTGGTCTTTATGGGGTGCTTATAAGAGGCCCTTATTTAATTTCTGGGTCTTTATGGGGTGCTTATTAGAGGGGGCCCTTATTTAATTTCTGGGTCTTTATGGGGTGCTTATGAGAGGGGTCCTTATTTAATTTCTGGGTCTTTATGGGGTGCTTATGAGAGGTGCACTTATTAAATTTCCGGGTCCTTATGGGGTGCTTATGAGAGAGGGTTCCTTATTTAACCTCTGGGTCTTTATGGGGCTCTTATTAGAGGGGCCCTTATTTAATTTCCAGATCTTTATGGAGCGCTTATTAGAGAGGTGCGCTTATTTAACTCACACTGCAATTCCAAGTTTATTGGAAGAAGCTTTCATATGTTGAAATCTGAGTTAGATCGGCTTTGTATTGTCCGAGAAACGGTCATGGAGCGATCGACAGACAGACAGACAGACAAACATCATCTTCATCATCATCACCACCAGCGCTATGTCTATGCATACCTCCTTGCTTGCGACATTTTGCACCTTTAATGTATTTATCTGCCTTCGATATAGACGTAAAAATAATTCAAAATTTATATCAATTTAGCTTATGTAAACGCAGAACTTACTATTCTGTACTGCAAGTTGGTTGGCTTATTTATCACCACTGAGGTAAGTGAATGAAGAAATTTTTCAGGATGTCCATAGGGGTAGGAAGGCAAATGGTTACTGTCACGCCACACCCAGTTTTGGAGCTGGGCTTGGGATGGCAAAGATATGAGTTTGCCTCCTCCCCACCACCACCCAAGAACATGCAGGAGATGCCATCACACAACATCCAGTTTTAATGGTTTTCAGGAGCCCCCACCTCACCCGGTTTGGCCTGGCTCTGCACACCCACCCTACTGTTGGACACCTGCCTAGAGCAATGAGATCAGATGCTACTTTGTGGCAGAATGACTGTTCGTGCGCATAGCTCTCAAAGTAGTTGAATCATAAAACACAAAAATAACAATTTGCTTTACGGTTTACTCTAATGGCGGGAAGAAACTACAATTTTGGCTTTGACATGACATATGGAATCAATTTCAAGGCTGCCATATGAAGACATTATGAATATAAAGCGATTTCCACTGCAGTTGTAAGAGAGGCTAATTTGCAAGAAAGGCAATCGCTAGGAGGCAGTGGAGCGTGTTTCAAATGCTGTGGGTGTGTACATAGAATCGAGAGATGGCATCCAGGAGCTGGCTGGTCGTGCTCCAATAGAGCTCTCAAGATTGGTAGCTGGTTTTCTTGGTGAATACGAGATGAATTCTGTGGCTGTAGAAGTGGGCTTGCTCATTCCAGGACTTTACTGAGGAATAGCCGAGAATAAGAAGTTTACGAAGAATCTTAATGAAGATATCAGATTTAAACAAACCTTACCAATATTTTGAGAACTAGAAGAGGGCATTGCCTCAAAACCTTTACTAGAAAAGCAGACATCTGAATAAAATGCTTACTTAAAGGTGTGCATTCACACCAATACACTTGAAAATAAATGTATGCTTTTCAAGGCTTAAATTGTGTACCTCAATGTAATAAAATTAAATAAATCCTAACATATGATGATTTCATTCCGTATAAATTAATATAATTTTTTAGTTGTGAAGTTGAATACTTGAATTAGGGATTTGTGTTCAATTTCACAACTTAATGATTATATTAATTCATAACTAATGAAATCATATGTTAAAATTAATTTTGTTTCCTTACATCTAGGCACATAATCTAATCCTTTAAAAGCATACAATTTTAACAATTTTATTTTCAAGCGTTCTGGTGTGAACATGCACATTTAACCCCTTAACACACAAATTTGTTTTAAAAATTTCAATTTTCTCACAGAAAATGTCCATTTGCAGACCAAGAGAAGACTATTTTTTTTAATTTACCATTGGAATGACTGGATTGGTTATCGAGCCAGTCATTCCAGTAGTAAATTTCCAAAAATAGTCTTCTCTTGGTCTGCAAATGGACATTTCTTAAGACCACTGCAAAAGCCGATTTTGGCTGATATGAGTGTTAAAATCATTAAGCAATATAGCATATACATGGAATGTTCAGTACATATTGATACCTGGCCTGTTGCTGTGTTTGTGGTGCTTGGAGGCCACTTAGTGGAATTCATCTTTTCTGTTTCACCTTGGTGGTGGTGGTGGCCCTTAATAGATAGGAAGGCTGCTTATTTGAGAGGGGCGCTTAACTAAAAAAGCTGCCTTGGGGCAGGGGGGGGGGGGGAGCTTAATAAGGACGCGTTTATTAGGTGTTGGGCACTCAATAGAGCGCTTATACCTTTAATGGTCAAATTTGGTCAACAAAATTTTAATATTTTCTTATTGAATGTCCATTAACAGGACAAGAGCATACAATTTTTGAAAATTTATCACTGGAATGACTGGCTCGGTTATCGAGCCAGTCATTCCAGTGGTAAATTAAAAAAAATTATATAAATGGACATTATACAAGATGATAGCAACGCCCGGTTTTGGCCGGTATAATGATTAAAGGGCTAAGGTACATGCAATGCATCTCTGAGGATAGCTCACTCATGTCTTCCTCATTGTTCATGCTGGGGTCTGTGCTGCTTAGAAGCTGACGCAGTCCGTCAGACACTTTTTGTGCTCAGTCTCTCTCTCCCTCCCCCATTTCACCCCCCCCCCCCTCCCTCCCTCTCTCTCTCATTGCTCGTCTCTCTCTTAGAAATCCTTATATTCAGCATGACATTGACAGCTACCACAGTGTGACATTGACAGTTACCGATGCACCCAATGTTATTCTGTCAAAGCACTGGCGAGATATCACATGGAAATCATTATTTAACATGGCCGCCTTTCAACCAAATTGAATTTCTCTTTCAGGAACAAATTTGCAGATAGAAATTCTCCTAATGATGATGATGATACCAGCTAGCACCTATGACTGCAAATTCTAAAGCTTTGTCAAGAGGCATATTTTCTGGCATTCGAAGAACATATCTGAACAGACAATCACAGATAGTGGCTCTGTGTTACACAGTGTGTAGTGTTGCATTTGATAATAGACTGTGTGGCCAGTGATGATTTGCAATGGCTCACAGATGTTTGCATTGACATGCATCAAGTTTGTTCAAGAAGGCACCGTAGCTGCCCAGCTGTTGCTACTGCATAGCATTATGTAGCATCAAATAGTTGCATCTTGACTTTCACGAGGATTTTAGCGCCATGAATCCACAACGTCCAAAGGCACATCCAGCCCAGGCTAATGTCCTCAAAATGGACCTTTCATTTGTACCTATGCCCCGCCCATCTCTAGCAAAGCTCCACCCACACCTCGCTCGTGTTGGGATCGATAGATCTCTGAACAACCTGACTATCAATTTTCAAAAAACTACACAGGTAAGCTGTTGAATATTTTGAAACTGATTTGACTGGGTGCTGTTGCTGCCTAAGGCAGCAACAGCGCTCAGTCAAATTAGTTTCAAAATATTCAAAAGCGTTTTTATTAAATAGCAAAGAATTACAAATACATACAATTCATACAACGTGTCGGACTGTTTGAGATTTGCCGACGGTCAAAATGGAACCCTTTGTGACGTAATGATTGTGACATCATCATACACAGGCTGAGCTGATTATTACATCATATGAAGTCAGAACGATGGATGGATATTCTGGAAAGATGAAATGAATTACATAATAGAGCATCAATCGCTAAATTAAAAGAAGAGAGCCATACATCGAACAGAAACCGGATATTATATGAAAACTTATTTTCCAGAGTCAACATTTATTAGTTCTGGTTATAATGTGATTACAAGACTGGATGAATAAATAAACAAAAATACCAAATGTCAAATAAATACAGTAGCTTGAAAGATAAAAAATGAAAACACAAAACATCTTCACATATCAAATAATGGATAAAACACAAGAGTCCATACAATCAGCGCAGATTCAGGATGGAAAATGACAATTGATTCACTTTGTAAAGTCCTTCACAGGGAGTGACATTTGGCGAGTTCATGGCGGGCTCAATAAAACAGAGCAAATCTCTCAGCATTCATTCCAAATCACTACTCTATACCACATTTGGGCATATGTCATAAACATTAGTTATTTCCTAATTCTGCAATAATCTCACATAATTCTCCATTACAATGGTTCCTTCCCACTGCATGCTCTCCATAGATGAAAAATATAACAATTTCACAAAAGGTCATACGTTGAGTTAATAGATTTCCATTTCTATCCATTAATTAGAGCAAATAAATAAGACGTATGAAGAAAATGTCGCACTGAGGAAGAGAAATAGAAAAAGAATACATTGGGGTCAGTGCAAGTGAGATAAAATTATGGGATTGTCTGCATGGCTCCTTAAGTAAGCATCAGGCCGATAAAATTGTGATTCATCATGGCCGGTCTGTGTCATCAGTATTATAGCACATGGCAAGATGTTCTTAAGAATTCCCAGAAAGTGCCCCACATGTGGCTTCGATAAAATAGTGTGTGTACGGAGGAAATATACATATTTCTAACAATCAGGAGAAACAGTTTACAGGAACTGGCTTCAGCAATAGAGAGTGGCATTCTATTTGTAACTTATCATAATAAATATGTATATATATTCATCAATTCTGAAGATCGTTCTCATTAGGTATTTAACACTTGAAAATTCCAGTGTCCTAATTTCAAGGCACCTTTACAAGAATGCTACTGAATATTTTGAAAACAAGAACGCTGAAGCATGATATGTTTCGCCTGTACCATCATGGATAATGTGGTTCGCCATTTTGACAGACACTAGTCATGGTCCAGTACTGTGACAAAGAAGGCAAAATTTGCCAAAATCATATTAGTAATGATATACAGATTGTATCTTTACAAAGGATAGAACAGTTTTGTACAGTTTCATTGAAATCGGAATGGCCATTGATGAGGCAAACTAAAAACTTTAACCCAAAAAAAACATGGAAAATATTCAAAGACCAAAACTGTGAAAAAAATAGTAAAAATGCCACAAAATTAAATCGGTTGTCAAGCAGATTACATTCCTGTATAGCATAGAACACTTCTGTAGTTTCATTGACATCAGAATGGTCATTGATGAGGCAAACTAAAAACTTTAAACACAAAAAAAATATTCTAAAACCAAAACTGAAATTTGTGAAAATGCCCCAAAATGAAACCTGTTGTCATGGAAATTGCATCCCTGTATTGTATAGAACACTTCTGTAATGTTTCATTGACATCGGATGAGCCATTCTTGACAAAATAAGTTGATATAAAAACCAAAAGTACAAATACGGATGCGGCCGACGCCGGAAATAGTAATCCCTGTCTCGCTTGCTTCGCACCACAAGTCGCTCCAATAAACCAAGGTGTGCGAGAGGAGAGGCAGCCCTCAAAAGTGGCTCCAATAAACCAAGGTGTGTGAGAGAGGAGGCAGCCCTCAAAAGTGGCTCCCTTAAACCAAGGTGTGCGAGAGGAGAGGCAGCACCTCAGAAGTGGCACCAATAAAACAGTGAGCGAGAGAAGAGGCAGCACTCCACAAGTGGCCCAGTAAAACAGTGTGTGCCAGAGGAGAGGAAGCACACCACAAGTGGCTCAAATAACCAGTGTGCTGGAGGGGAGGCAGAGCCACATAAGGAGCTCAAATAAAACAGAGTGTGCGAGAGGAGAGGCAGCACCCACAAGTGGCCCCAATAAATCAGTGTGCCGGAGGAGAGGCAGCACCCCACAAGTGCCTCCAGTAAACCAATGCGTGGGAGTAGAGGAAGCACCCCCCCCCCCCTCCAAATGGCTCCAATAAACCAGGGTGTGTGGGAGGAGTCAGCACCCAACCGGTGGCTCCAATAAACCAGTGTGTGTGAGAGGAGAGGCAGCACCCCACAAATGGCTCCAATAAACCAAGGTGTGCGGGAGGAGAGGCAGCACCCCACCAGTGGTCCCAATAAAACAGTGTGTGCTGGAGGAGAGGCAGCACCCCACAAGCGGCTCCAATAAACCAGGGTGTGTGGGAGGAGAGGCAGCATCCCACTGGTGACTCCAATAAACCAGTGTGCGGGAGGAGAGGCAACACCCCACAAGTGGTCCCAATAAACAAGTGTATGAGAGGAGAGGCAGCACCTCCACCCACCTGCCAACCCCAACCCATTTCATCCATCTATATGTCCAACGCTGTGTACAATCATCCTGTCAAGCTCCATCCAATTCTTTCTCAAACTGTAAGAAGTGGCAGCAACCAGATTTTCGGGATGTAAATACAAAAAGTTCCATGGGTTTTGCCCACCACCAAAAAACAGCATGATCAATGCAAAAACCTTTAACACTAGGCACATAATTGTACAATAATCTTGTCACCTTTCATCAATTCTCTTTCAAACTCTCTTCCTCATTGTCTATAATAAGATTTATTATGATACATGTACATGAACAACCATCTCTGATGGTCAGAAGGCTTCTTCATTGCCCAAGCTGAGGCATGTGATGCATGGAAGTGAACCAGTCTGTTAGCTTCAGTCATATCTCACAAACATAAACTCATGTCATTCAACTCATGAAGGCAATTAGATCTTAGTCAGTTAATCCATTATGAAAGTCACATCCAGTCCTATATATCAGGCACTATCTGTGTCCATCACTCTGTCTCGTGTCTCCTTCCCTTCTCTCGCTAATGAAAGTCACATCCAGTCCTATATATCAGGCACTATCTGTGTCTATCACTCTGTCTCGTGTCTCCCTCCCTTCTCTCGCTAATGAAAGTCACATCCAGTCCTATATATCAGGCACTATCTGTGTCCATCACTCTGTCTCGTGTCTCCCTCCCTTCTCTCGCTAATGAAAGTCACATCCAGTCCTATATATCAGGCACTATCTGTGTCCACCATCACTCTGTCTCGTGTCTCCCTCCCTTCTCTCGCTAATGAAAGTTACATCCAGTCCTATATATCAGGCACTATCTGTGTCTCGTGTCTCCCTCCCTTCTCTCGCTAATGAAAGTCACATCCAGTCCTATATATCAGGCACTATCTGTGTCCATCACTCTGTCTCGTGTTTCCCTCCCTTCTCTCGTTAATGAAAGTCACATCCAGTCCTATATATCAGGCACTATCTGTGTCCATCACTCTGTCTCATGTCTCCCTCCCTTCTCTCGCTAATGAAAGTCAGAGTTACACTGATGAATCAAGGTATGATCAGAAATCATGATGATGCTGATCTGGATGGACATCTTATATTCTGAATGAAACTGACAGCTATGGCTAGACTCAATATCCTTCAGCCAAAGCACTGGCGACATATCACACACAAATGTTGGCCACCTCTCTCTCTCCCTACCTCCCCCCCCCCCCTATCTCTCTCTCTCTCTCTCTCTCTCTCTCCATCTCTCCCTCCCTCCCTCCCTCCCTCCCTCCCTCCCTCTCTCGCCTCAAATTCATAGATAGATTTCCTCCAAATTGAATTATAGAATATTGCATCAATCATTTCATTAATATTATAAAGATATATTGAATAGAAACTGGTTGGTGAAGGGAAACAAAGAGTCAACATTTAATGGTTCCATTTATAATGTAATTACAAGAGTGGAAGGAATAAGTGAAGGGATGAATAAACAACAAAGATAACAAAAGCAAGAATCTACTAAATGCTAAATAACTATAGTTGCTTGAAAGATAAAAGCGAAAACTCACTACAATTCTTTGTATATCAAATAACGGATAAGGCGAGAATCCCATAAAGATGCAGACTCCATAAAACCAGCACAGATTAAAGACGGAATATTGAAATGACATAATACCCAATTTAGATCAGACATTTGATTCTCCTCATAAAGTCCTTCACGGGGAGCGACATTTGGCAAGTTCATGACAGGCTCAATAAAACACAGAAACTCTCGCCGCATTCATTCCAAATCACCATACCATATTTGGGCATAGGTCATAAACATTAGTTATTTCCTAATTCTGCAATAATCTCACATATTTCTCCGTTACTATGGTTCCTTCCTACTTTATGCTTTCCAGAGATGGAAAATATATAACAATTTCACAGAAAGTCATATGTTGAGTTTTTAGATTTCCGTCTTTATCCACTAATGTGTTTCTACATGAAGAGTAAATAAATAAGATGTATGAAGAAAATGTGGCACTGGAGAAGAGAAATAGAAAAAGAATGCATTAGGGTCAGTGCAAGTGTGATGAATTATGGGATTGTCTGCATGGATCCTTAAGTAAGCATCAGGCTACTGTGTCATCAATATTACAGTGCATGACAAGATGTTTTTAACACATACCACTCTGATGTCAAAATTCTATTTTTTATTGGTTTAACAGCGAAGAATTGGGTGTACATTTTTCAACTTTTCGTGGACGATGTTGCTGTTGTAGACAACACCATCTTCCACCAAATATGTTGAAAAATTAACACCAGTTCATCTTTTAATTTAATTTGAAAATTTAAAAGCTTGATATCAGAGTGGTAAGAGTTAAGAATGCGGAGGCAGCACCCCACAAGCGGCTCCAATAAAATAGTGTGTCAGGATGAAACACATTCCTGACAATCGACAGAAACAAATTACAGGAACTCGCTTCCGCAATAAACAGTGGCATTTTCTAAGGAATTTACCATAAAACTTATTACAAGAGCCATCAGAAGACACGGCATATCCCCTTGGATCCAAACGTTTCAGATAAACATACATCAAGAGTGGGCATACATGTCAGGTTAATTGTAAAGGACAATATTTTAGAAAAACTGTAGGAGTCGCGTTGACTAAGTATGATTGGCAATGCAGTTTATGTATCAGCTTTAAGATATTTAAAGGGGGATGACACTGCAGTGAATAGTTTTTTGGCCGTGAAAAAGACACATGCACATCTGCACATGATACTCATAATGTGGAAGAATTTTAAAGTTAATCCATTGAGACCTGTAGTAGGAGTTGCATTGACAAGAAATGATTGTCAGAGATGGATGGTCTGACAGAAGGAAATACATACATTTTGGACAGACAGATGGATGTACAGGTATATGGATAGTACATGCACACCTTCACGTGGTAATGATAACACTTACTAAGTTTCAAAAGATTCGGAGCTAAAGTGTAGGAGGAGTTGCAGTGACAAGAAATGATTGGCAATGCAGTTTATGTATCGGCTTTAAGATATATAAAGGGGGATAACTCTGTAAGGAACAATTTTTCAGTTGCGAAAATAGCACATGCACATCTGCACATGATACTGATTTTTTAAATTAATCCATTGAGACCTCTAGGAGGAGTTGCGTTGAAAAGACAGGGACAGATGGACAGATGGATGGATGGATGGATATGCTGATCGCTATATCACCCCGTCTTCCAGACCGGGGGGGATAATAAGATATGGCTACCCTCACCCGGTAGAGTACGATTGCTAGTGCACTTGGCTGTGTATGTCCGGCCACCCACCCGTGAGCCTTTCTGTCCACATACCGGCTCGCCCACCCATCCATTTATCCACCTGTCCAATAATGTTTCTAATAGACTATTGACATGACTTGCCACATCGCACAGTGAAAGTCAGAATGAGTATTTTGAAAATAAACTGATTTTTAAATCGGCAAAAATTTTGTTATCCTAGTGGTAACATTTTAGAAACGGTCTATGCTTGGCCAGCAAATTGATGCTGAGTCAGCAAAATTTAGGATTCTCTTGATCATTAACCCATTAATGGTTTAAGTCGGCCAAAACATATCTTCAGTCCGGCTCTTGAGATGTATCGCTTTGTACGCCAACACAAAGATATTTTGCAAATTCCACGGGTATATTTATTTTTTAAATATTCTTTATTTTCTTAATAAATCTTGACTATTAAAGGGTTAATTGACCTATGTAGAATTGTGAGTGTTTTTAAGCTTTGCTGACACAAGAGTGGTTAAAGGGTTAACTAAATGACCACAGCTGTCAATAATGCATGAACAAATATCTCTGATAGGTTAACTAAATAAGCACACCTGTCAATAACGCAGGTGCAAATATCTCTGATAGGTTAACTACATGTAAATAAGCACACCTGTCAATAATGTATGAACAAATATCTCTGATAGGTTAACTAAATAAGCACACCTTGCAATAACGCATGAACAAATATCTCTGATAGGTTAACTAAATAAGCACACCTGTCAATAACACATGAACAAATATCTCTGGTAGGTTAACTAAATAAGCACACCTGTCAATACCGCATGAACAAATATCTCTGATAGGTTAACTAAATAACCACACCTGTCAATACTGCATGAACAAATATCTCTGATAGGTTAACTAAATAACCACACCTATCAATAACACATGAACAAATATCTCTGATAGCTTAACTAAATAACCACACTTGTCAATACCACATGAACAAATATCTCTGATAGGTTAACTAAATAGCCACACCTGTCAATACCACATGAACAAATATCTGACAGGTTAACTAAATAGCCACACCTGTCAATACCACATGAACAAATATCTGATAGGTTAACTAAATAACCACACCTGTCAATACCACATGAACAAATATCTCTGATAGCTTAACTAAATAACCACACCTGTCAATACCACATGAACAAATATCTCTGATAGGTTAACTAAATAGCCACACCTGTCAATACCGCATGAACAAATATCTCTGATAGGCTTCCTCATTGTCCACCTCAAGATTTATTATGATAGAGGTGCAAACATCTCTGATAGGCTTCCTCATTGTCCACATCAAGATTTATCATGATAGAGGAACAAACATCTCTGATAGGCTTCCTCATTGTCCATGCCAAGATTTATTATCATAGAGGAACAAACACATCTTATGGTCTCTTTATTGTCCATGCCAAGATTTATTATGATAGAGGTGCAAACATCTCTGATGATCATAGAGAGATGGCTTTCTCATTGTCCATGCCAAGATTTATTATGATAGGGGAACAAACATCTCTTATAGTCTTCCTCATTGTCCATGCCAAGATTTATTATCATAGAGGTGCAAACATCTCTGATGATCATAGAGAGATATCTTCCTCATTGTCCATGCTCAGATCTGTGCTGCTAGGAAGTGAGAATGTCTGTCAGCATCTCACATACATAAACTGCATATCATTCGACCCATAATGGCAATTAGATCTTGGCCAGAGGCGCAGTGGCCGAGTCGTTAGGGAGTCAAGCTCGATTTGAATGTCGCTGGATCGATTCCTCACTGGGCTGCCGTGTTGTGTCCCTGAGCAAGTCACTTCACTCTGCGTTGTTCCAGTACACCTTCCTTTAAAATAGGTACCTGTGAGGGCAGTGTCGTCAATACGGCCAATGAGTGCCTATAAATGGCAGCCGGCCTGTGTGCTCCCAAAGGGAGTTGAGATTGTGCAGGAACGAAAAAGGCCCAATGATCATACGGTAAAAGTTGTAAAGTCGGCTGAGCACGCAAGTGGAAGCGGACTATAAAACATGACCTATACCTATACTATACCTATAATCCATTAGGGAAGCCATGTGCAGTCATATACCTCAGATACTGTCGTGTCCCGCCTCTCTCCTGGTCTCCAATTCTTCATCTCCCTGTCACTCACTAATTAAAGTCAGACACATGTACTGATAAATCAAGATATGATCAGAAATCCTGGACATCTTATATTCAGCTTGACATTGACAGCTCCCACAGTGTGACATTGACAGCTCCCACAGCGAGACATTGGCAGCTACCACAATGTGACATTGACAGCTACCACAATGTGAGTTTTATGTGACATTGACAGTTACCACAGCATGACATTGACAGTTACCACAGCATGACATTAACAGCTACCACAGCATGACATTGACAGCTACCACAGCGCGACATTTACAGCTAGCAGTGTGACATTGACAGCTAGCACAGTGTATCAAGGACAGCTACCAGTGTGACATTGACAGCTACCACAATGTGGCATTTACAGCTACCACAGTTGGTTGAAATTGTGCAAGCGATTAATGAGCAGTAGCATTTTATACAAATTCCCATATTTCGGAAAATCCAAGATTGCCACCATCAAAAAAGGCCGTCAAAATTTTGTACAGATTTCTGAAGCATACCATCCTAGGGATCTTCCAGCTGAGTTTGGTTGAAATCGGCCAAGAGGTTAATGAGTAGCCTTTTAACGGATTTCCCAAAATTTTCATGAAATCCAAGATGGCCACCGGAAAAAATTACCAATTGAAATTCTGTAAAAGTTCTGAAATCTACCAGCCTATTATCCTTCCATCCAAGTTTGGTTGAAATTGCTCAAGCGGTTAATGAGGAGTAGAGTTTTAAATGATTTCCCGCCATTTTTCATAAGATTCAAGATGGCCACAAGAAAAAAGGCCCAATCAAAATTCTGTATACATTTTCTTAAGCATAGAACAGAACATTCCTGTATTGTATAGAAGAGCATCCATGTATCGTATATGACAGAGCATCCCTGTATTGTATAGAACAGAGCATCCATGTATCGTATATGACAGAGCATCCCTGTATTGTATAGAACAGAGCATCCATGTATCGTATAGGACAGAGCATCCCTGTATTGTATAGAACAGAGCATCCATGTATCGTATAGGACAGAGCATCCCTGTATTGTATAGAACAGAGCATCCATGTATCGTATAGAACAGAGCATCCATGTATCGTATATGACAGAGCATCCATGTATCGTATAGGACAGAGCATCCATGTATCGTATATGACAGAGCATCCCTGTATTGTATAGAACAGAGCATCCATGTATCGTATAGAACAGAGCATCCATGTATCGTATAGGACAGAGCATCCATGTATCGTATAGGACAGAGCATCCATGTATCGTATAGGACAGAGCATCCCTGTATTGTATAGAACAGAGCATCCCTGTATTGTATAGGACAGAGCATCCCTGTATTGTATAGAACAGAGCATCCATGTATCGTATAGGACAGAGCATCCCTGTATTGTATAGAACAGAGCATCCATGTATCGTATAGGACAGAGCATCCCTGTATTGTATAGAACAGAGCATCCCTGTAGATCGCGTAGATCCCTGTATCATAAACAAGAGGCCCAATGGGCCTGTATCGCTCACTTGGACCATTGGCATTTCAACTAATCTTACTTAAGTTTTACATCCATCAGTGAAACTTCCAATGACTTTCAGTCAAATGATTTAGTTTTCGAGATATTCACAACAATCTCTGGACTGTTTTTTTTGCAATAGTGATTTTGAACAATCTTTAAGTGAAAATAGATGATACCGGTGTTAACAACAGCTGGTTTCTTAACTGTCTCACTGCTGCAAGCCAGTGCAGCCAATAATTTCAATTTTCAAAAGCTCTCGACTTGTTGAATATTTTGAAAACAAATCGACTGAAAGTTGTTGGTGGCTAAGCCGCCAACAACTTTCAGTCAAATTGTTTTCAAAATATTTATCAGGTTCAGAGATATAACCTTTGGACTATATCATCTGCAAAAACTCAGTCAGATGGTTACTAGAGGTTTAAATACAGTTTGAAGAAAATGGTCTCTAAAGGAAGGTAGGTGGTCTTTATAGCAGGTTATTCCCCACCACCACACAATCCATTTAACACATGCGCATCTGGCTGAATCACCTAGTTCGCAGCAGAGGTAGGGTGAGCTGGAGTTGATTTAGAAAATAATTTGACTGAAAGTCATTGCTGCCTTAGGCAGCAACAACTTTCATTGCTGCCTAAGGCAGCAACAACTTTCAATCAAATACATTTTAAATATTTTTAAGAGCATAGATGTCAGAGCACATAATACATATCTTACATATTTCTGCAGTATTGGGAAGGTTAATCTTTAAATTGGAATTTAATATCTAGTTTGGCAATAAAATCTGATATGGTGATAAATCAATGGACAGTGGGAACAAACCATTATTTGCCCTATGAAAGTGAAACTGCAAATATTTAAGGAGTGATAACTCTGGCATTTGACGTCCTATCAGTTTCATTTTCACAACACACATATTAGATGCCGTCATTAACATTGTGACTAAGTTTGGTGTCAATCCGTCAAGAAATAACAAAATGAGTCGCCATTGTTGGTGATGGACAAATAGATGGATGGATGGACATACAGAAGATGGATGGGGTTATCGCTATACAACAGCTGACTGACAAGTAAGCGGAGTTAAGAAAACCAATTTCGGCTTCAAAATCCATCAAATAAAAAAACTGAATATGGCAGCCAAACACGCTAAAATTTGATTGGTCCATGGCGGCCATGTTTTTTACCTATCAACTTCCCATGAACAAACTTTAATGGCCCTTAGTCCATAATCATATCCCCAAAATTTCAGCCCGATCCATTCAGCGGTTCTGCAGAATAAGTCATTTTCACGAAAACTAGGTCATCCAAGATGGCCACCAAACCATTTGGCCAATCAGGTTCCTTCGAACAAACTTGGTTCAGCTCTTGCCCTACATGATATTTCGTGAGTTTTGAATCAATCCACCCAGCGGTTTCGGAGAAGATTTTTAAAGCCATCTCCTAAAATCGGCCAAAATCCAGGATTCTGGCCATTCTGGCCAGGTGAGCTAAAAACAGAACATCCCAGTATCGCATAGAACAGAGCGTCCCTGTATTCTATAGAACAGAGCATTCCTGTAAGGTATAGAGCAAAGCATCCCTGTATTGTATAGAACAGAGCATCCCTGTATCGCATAGAACAGAGCATTCCAGTATAGTATAGAACAGAGCATTCCTGTATCGTATAGAACAGAGCATCCCTGTATCACATAGAACAGAGCATCCCTAAATCACATAGAACAGAGCATTCCTGTATCGCATAGAACAGAGCATCTCTGTATAGTATAGAGCAGAGCATCCCTGTATCGTATAGAACAGAGTATCCCTGTATCGTATAGAACAGAGCATCCCTGTATCGTATAGAACAGAGCATTCCTGTATCGTATAGAACAGAGCATCCCTGAATCACATAGAACAAAGCATCCCTGTATCACATAGAACAGAGCATCTCTGTATCGTATAGAACAGAGAATCCCTGTATCGTATAGAACAGTATCCCTGTATTGTATAGAACAGAGCATCCCTGTATCGCATAGAACAGAGTATCCCTGTATCGCATAGAACAGAGTATCCCTGTATTGTATAGAACAGAGCATCCCTGTATCGCATAGAACAGAGTATTCCTGTATCGCATAGAGCAGAGCATCCCTGTATCGCATAGAACAGAACATTCCTGTATCGGATAGAACAGAGCATTCCTGTATTGTATAGAACAGAGCATCCTGTATTGTATAGAACAGAGCATCCCTGTATTATATAGAACAGAGCATCCCTGTATCGCATAGAGTAGAGCATCCCTGTATTGTAGAGAGCAGAGCAACCCTGTATTGTATAGAACAGAGCATCCCTGTATTGTATAGAACAACGCATCCTGTATTGTATAGAACAGAGCATCCCTGTATTGTATAGAACAGAGCAACCCTGTATTGTATAGAACAGAGCATCCCTGTATCGCATAGAACAGAGCATCCCTGTATCGCATAGAGTAGAGCATCCCTGTATTGTATAGAACAGAGCATCCCTGTATCGCATAGAGTAGAGCATCCCTGTATCGCATAGAGCAGAGCATCCCTGTATTGTATAGAACAGAGCATCCCTGTATTGTATAGAACAGAGCATCCCTGTATCGCATAGAACAGAGCATCCCTGTATTGTATAGAACAGAGCATCCCTGTATCGCATAGAACAGAGCATCCCTGTATCGCATAGAGTAGAGCATCCCTGTATTGTAGAGAGCAGAGCAACCCTGTATTGTATAGAACAGAGCATCCCTGTATTGTATAGAACAGAGCATCCCTGTATTGTATAGAACAAAGCATCCTGTATCGCATAGAAAAGAGCATCCCTGTATCGTCTAGAACAGAACATTCCTGTATCGCATAGAACAGAGAATCCCTGTATCGTATAGAACAGAGCATCCCTACATCACATAGAACAGAGCATCCCTGTATTGTAGAGAGCAGAGCATCCCTGTATCGCATAGAGCCGAGCATCCCCGTATCGCATAGAACAGAGCATCCCTGTATTGTATAGAACAGAGCATCCCTGTATCGCATAGAGCAGAGCATCCCTGTATCGCATAGAACAGAGCATCCCTGTATTGTATAGAACAGAGCATCCCTGTATTGTATAGAACAGAGCATCCCTGTATCGCATAGAACAGAGCATCCCTGTATCGCATAGAACAGAACATTCCTGTATCGGATAGAACAGAGCATCCCTGTATCGCATAGAACAGAACATTCCTGTAGCGCATAGAACAGAGCCTCCCTGTATCGCATAGAACAGAACATTCATGTATCGCATAGAACAGAGCATCCCTGTATTGTAGAGCAGAGCATCCCTGTATCGCATAGGACAGAGCATCCCTGTATCGCATAGAACAGAGCATCCCTGTATTGTATAGAACAGAGCATCCCTGTATTGTATAGAACAGAGCATCCCTGTATCGCATAGAACAGAGCATCCCTGTATCGCATAGAACAGAACATTCCTGTAGCGCATAGAACAGAGCATCCCTGTATCGCATAGAACAGAACATTCCTGTATCGCATAGAACAGAGCATCCCTGTATCGTATAGAACAGAGCATCCCTGTATTGTAGAGCAGAGCATCCCTGTATCGCATAGGACAGAGCATCCCTGTATCGCATAGAATAGAGCATCCCTGTATTGTATAGAACACTTCTATAGGTTCACTGGAATCTGATTAATCACTGGTAAATAGCACGCCAATTCAAAAACGTTCAAATGGGGAAAATTCCCCAAAATCATATCAGTAATGATGCAGATTGCATCCCTGTATTGCATAGACCATGTCTGTAAAGTTTCATTGAAAGCGGAATGACCATTGTTTGTGCTACAAGGCAAACTATAAACCATAACCAAAAGATTTTCTATAGTGATGACGACGACGATACCGCCGATGTCGGAATGAGTGATCCCTATATCTTGCTTCGCAGGTGACACAATTATGGAGAGATGGCAAACAGAAACTGATTGTTCCATGGAAATTGATTTTCCGAACAAGTAGTCTACATAAAAATGTTCCGGCTTTAATAAGACTGGACTGAATGACTGGACTGAAACAACGATGTAACATAATAACAAAAGCAAGAATTTACCTAATGCCAAATAACTACAGTTGCTTGAAAGATAAAAGCGAAAACACTACAATTCTTTATATATCAAATAACGGATAAGGCGAGAATCCCATAAAGATGCAGACTCCATAAAACTGGCACAGATTAAAGACGGAATATTGAAATGACATAATACCCAATTTAGATTTGAAATGACATAATACCCAATTTAGATCAGACATTTGATTCTCCTCATAAAGTCCTTCACGGTGAGCAATATGTGGCGAGTTCATGGCGGGCTCAATAAAACACACCAAATCTTGCTGCATTCATTCCAAATCACTACTCTATACCATATTTGGGCACATGTCATAAACATTAGTTATTTTCTAATTCTGCAACAAGAGGCCCAAGGAGGCCTGCGTCGCTCACCTGCAATTGTCAAAATTGTTGGTGGGTGGTTTAGTAGTCATTTAACTGAGTTCGTGGACATTTTTACAAGTGCAATATGGCTGCCAAACACGCTATATTTTGATTGGCCCACGGCGCCCAGGCTTTTTTTGATGGATCAACTTCCCTTGAACAAACTTTAATGGCCCTTGTCCTTAATCACTGCCCAAAATTCGGCCTGATCCCTTCAGCGGCTCTGGAGAAGAAGTAATTTTTGTGGAAATTAGGTCATCCAAGATGGCCACCGAACCATTTGGTCAATCAAGTCTTCTTGAACAAACTTGGCTTACCTCTTTCCCTAGATGATGTTTCATGAGTTCTGAATCGATTCCTCAAGTGGTTTCAGAGAAGAAAATTTTTTAGACGTTTCCTAAAATCGGCCAAAATCCAAGATGGCCACCAGCCAAATTGGCCGATTGGCTCCATTTGAATAAACTTGAATCCCTATGCCCTAAGGCTGCTTTCTGCCAAATATATTTGCAATCGGCCCAGTGGTTCTTGAGAAGTCGTTTAAAGGAAAAGTTGATGGATGGACGGATGGATGAACGATGGATGGACACACGACGGATGGTCGCCACAGCCTTTCAGGCCAGGTGAGCTAATAATCCCACAATTTTCTCAGTTACTATGGCACCCTCCCATTTTATGCTTTCCAGTGCTGAAAAATATAACAATTTCACAAAAGGTCATACGTTGAGTTATTAGATTTCCGTCTTTATCCACTAATATGTTTCTACATGAAGAGCAAATAAATAAGATGTATGAAGAAAATGTGGCACTGGAGAAGAGAAATAGAAAAAGAATGCATTAGGGTCGGTGCAAGTGTGATGAATTATGGGATTGTCTGCATGGATCCTTAAGTAAGCATTAGGCCGATAAAAATGTGATTCATCATGGCCAGTCGGTGTCATCAATATTATAGCGCATGACAAGAAGATGCTCTTAAGAATGCGGAGGCAGCACCCCACAAGTGCCTCAATAAAACAGAGTGTGTGCGGGAGAAATCATAAATATTCCTGACAATCAGCAGAAACAAATTACAGGAACTGGCGTCAGCAACAGACAGTGGCATTCTCTAAGTATTTTATCAAATAGACATAGATAAATAGATATTTACCCACACTCTGTGGAAAAAAGCTTCAGAATGCTGCTCTCATAGGTCTGTCTGCCTGACTTTCAGCCTACCTGCCTGCCTGTCTGTCTACATTGTATCTGTCTGTTTATGTCTTTGGCTACATTGCAATTGCTAAGAACTTATTGAGCTGACTTAAGACATGATATTGTGAAGATCATAATTATTCTGAAAAAAGTGACCGCTTGACAACATTGTGATGAAGTAACCACAGAGTGGCTAGAGGTTATGGTGTGATAAAGTGACCACAAAGCTGCTACAGTTTGATGAAGTGACCATGGAGAGGCTACAGTGTGATGAAGTGCCCACAAAGAGGCTACAGTGTGATGAAGCGACCAAAAAGGGACTACTGGCTACAATGTGATGATTTGACCACAGAGAGGCTACAGTGTGATGATGTGACCACAGAGAGGCAACAGTGTGATAAAGTGACCACAGAGAGGCTACAGTTTGATGAAGTGACCACAGAGAGGCTACAGTGTGATGATGTGACCACAGAGAGGCTACAGTGTGATGATGTGACCACAGAGGCTAGAGTTTGATGAAGTGACCACCGAGGGGCTACAGGCTACAGTGTGATGAAGTGACCACAAACGGGCGACAGTGTGATGAAGTGACTACAGAGGGGCTACAGTGTGATGAAGTGACCGCAGAGAGGCTACAGTGTGATGAAGTGACCACAGAGGCCACAATTTGATGATGTGACCACAGAGAAGCTACAGTTTGATGTGACCAGAGGGGCTACAGGCTACAATGTGATGAAGTGACCACAGAGGGGCTACAATGTGATGAAGTGACCACAGAGGGGCTACAGTTTGATGTGACCACAAAGGCTACAATTTGATGATGTGACCTCAGAGGCTACAGTTTGATGAAGTGACCACAGAGAGGCTACAGTGAGAAGTGATCACACAAAGGCTACAGTGTGAAGTGACACAGAGAGGCTACAGTCTGATGATGTGACCACAGAGAGGCTACAGTTTGATGAATTGACGACAGAGAAGCTACAGTGTGATGAAGTGACCACAGAGAGGCTACATCCTACAGTGTGATGAAGTGACCACAGAAGGGGCTACAGTCTGATGACGTGACCACAGAGAGGCTACAGGCTAGTGTGATGAAGTGACCACAGAGAGGCTACAATTTGATGATGTGACCAAAGAGAGGCTACAGTTTGATGATGTGACCAAAGAGAGGCTACAGTTTGATGATGTGACCACAGAGAGGCTACAGTTTGATGAAGTGACCACAGCGAGGCTATAGTGTGATGATGTGACCAGAGTGGCTACAGTTTGATGATGTGACCACAGAGAGGCTACAGTTTGGTGATGTGACCAGAGAGAGGCTACAGTTTGATGATGTGACCACAGCGAGGCTACAGTGTGATGATGTGATCAGAGAGACTACAGTTTAAACGAAATCTAGGATTTCTTTTTTCACGAGAGAGTTGATACTTACCTCCCTAATACTTTTGATATTGCTAAATATTGGCGTTCACTCAATAAAACACTCAGATTAAAAACAGTTAGGTGCCCCTACTGGGCAGGTAGACAGAGGTAGTCAGGCGGATGCCGGCCCCACCACCGCGCATGCGCCGACTACTACTTCCTCTGACTAATTTATTGGCTGACACACATGCAACTACTAAGAGCCTGAAGACCGAGCCTCTGTGGGGTGGAGAGGCCGGGTCCGTATCTAGGGAGGTAAGTATCAACTCTCTCGTGAAAAAAGAAATCCTAGATTTCGTTTATTTCACATCAAGAGTATACTTACCTCCCTAATACTTTTGATATTGCCAGAATTCGAAAGTGAATCTGGCGGGAGGGAGGCGAGGTCAAAAGACCAGCTCTTCCCTATACGCTTTCACGGGTTTACGGCACTTAAAAACGTCTGAGAACTGTGTGAGAACACAGTCAGGATTTGACAAACCATCGGATAACACAACCGATGCATGAGAGATGACTGAATGTCATATGCGCTCGCCCCCCCCCCCCCCTCCTGGGAGGAAGACTAGATGACCTCAATATCCTATACGCTCTCTACGTACTAGTGCCACGTACTACAGGACAGAGATGAAAGTACTCCATTTTCATATACTCTCTATGAACCACAATCCACACAAACCATCACCATATTAATAACGGGTAACGTGACAATACATTTAACAATGAACAACACATAAACAAGACTGACCTTGTTGAACTTGGAAGCTGTCATCACGTTCCCAGTAGAGAAGCCTGATGCAGTCCCGACAAGTGGTTGTTACCATTACTTAAATGTGATGTATATAAGCAACGAGGAAACGCTCCTCATAAAAAATACAGGCGATTATTGTTTCAAAATCGACAAGGCGAGAGGATTTGAGGTGTCACGGAGGTAATGGTCTGTAAAACTTGACTCACAGTGCCACTGAGCCACGGACATAATGTCATCCACAGGGACCCCACTAAACAGGGCAGTGGATGCCACGACACCGCGGACACTGTGAGCCTTGGCCACATCAACCTGTCTCCCGGTGGCGGATTTGTGACAAAACTGAATACATTCTACAATCCACCTGGAAATGGTGTCCTTAGACGCCCTGCCATGGGGTTCAATATATGACAACCATAACGCTGACTGGTCGGTACGCCACTCCGAAGTACGCTGTTTGTACCGGAGCAGCGCCCGTACGGGGCACCATACTTTAGAATTAGGATCATATCTAGTTAAAGATGGCAAAAAAATAGGTTGACCTGGATATTTCAAAGACTGATTCTTAGCCAAGAAATTAATCCTAGGTAGAAGCTTAAGGCCTTACCCTGTAACCACAAAACGGTCATCCTCGGCTGATAAGGCGTGAATCTCACTCCTACGCCTTGCCGAGGCCGCAGCAATTAAAAACACAGTTTTAAGAGTCAACAATTTCATAGAAATGGAAATAAGTGGTTCAAAAGGCTTATCTCCTAGTATCTGAAGCACCAGAGATAAACTCCAAACTGGAATCAGTGGTGGATTCCTTGGTCTTAGATTGCCCATGCCTTTAATTAATACATTTAATGTACTGACTTCATCACTCCCCTGTTAGCCAAGCAAGGAATAACAGTCATTAAAGCTGACTTATAACCAGCAATAGAGTTAGGCTTGAGGCTATAGGCATCATATAGGTGACAGAGGAAATCAGCTACTACCTGAATAGATGAATCCATTGGATCAATACATCTTTTTGAGCACCACTCTGCAAATCTGTTGATTTTATAGTTATATGCTCTGGAGGTTGACCCCCTCCTAGCTTTGGCCATAAACATGGCTGCTTGCTCAGAAAAGCCCTCCTTAATTCTAGATTCCTTGACAACATCCACGCAGTCAATCGGAACATTGACGGATTGTCGTGAAGGGCCTTGCCCTGGAAGATAAGGTCGTCCATCAGAGGCAGAGGAACCGGACTGCAGACCAGAAGGTCCAGCAGATCCGTATACCACGATCGGCTTGGCCAATCCGGGGCGATCAGAAGCACTTGGCACTCCTGCTGCCTGATTTTCTGAAGCACCTTTGGAATCAGGATTGCTGGAGGGAATGCGTATGCATACATTCCCGCCCAGCTGATAGCTAATGCATCTGTTGCGAAAGCGCTTGGGTCTGGAATCGGAGAGACGTACGTCGTCATCTTCGCATTCTTCTTCGTTGCGAACAAATCGATGTTGGGCTTCCCCCAATGGTCGAACAGACGATCCGCCACACATTGATTTAGTTGCCATTCCGTGGGTAAAATACTCATCCTTCGGCTCAATGAGTCTGCTAGCAGATTTAGCCTTCCCGGAATATGAACTGCTCTCAAGGTAATCCTGTGATCCAGGCACCAACAAAGCAGTTTCCAAGTCATCATACAGAGACTGGGCGACTTCGTTCCACCCTGGCGGTTTATGTAAGTCACTACTGTTGAGTTGTCTGAACGAATAAGAACAATCTTGCCCTGAACTTTCTGTAAGAAATGTTCCAGGCCCAGGACTACTGCTCTTAGCTCCAGTAGATTGATATGTTCCTTTGACTGATCCAGATCCCAAAGCCCTGATATTGTGGACTCTTCCAGACAAGCTCCCCACCCCTCCATCGATGCATCTGTATACACAGTCACCTGAGGGTGGGGAGGGGTTAGCAAAACCCCCAGCAAGAGATTCGCTATATTCAACCACCATTGCAGGTGGTGAATTAGAGGCGCCAACACTGACACGTTCGAGTCCAGCGAACCTGAACTCTGGGTCCACTGTGTCATGAGAAACAACTGGATCGGGCGCCTGCGTAAGGCCGCCTGCAGAATGACTGGTTCCAATGAAACCAACAAACCCAGCATTCTCAAGTAAACCCGTGCCAGGACATGACGACTGCCGCACACCGACTGTATTAAGGAGATGAGTCTCTGAACCCTCTCCTGAGTAGGATAAACATATCCCGTCTCCAGATCGAAGAACATGCCCAGGTAAACAAACTTCTGGGATGGAGTCAGCTCTGATTTTTGGAAGGTGATTATCCAGCCCAAGTCTGTGAGAGTTTTCAAAACAATCTCCAGATTGGCCGATAATGTTTCCTGGGTGTGTGCTTTTAACAGCCAGTCGTCTATGTACGTGTGGACTGCTATGCTTCTCCTGCGGAGGTATGCCGTGATCGCGAGAACCACACGGGTGAAGACCCGAGGAGCCGTGGAAATTCCGAAGGGTAATACCCTGAATTCCCACTGTCTGCCCTGGAATGCAAATCTCAGGAAGCGACGGAAACTCCTCTCTATGGGAATGTGGAAATAAGCATCCTTCAAATCTATTGAAGCTGTCCACATTCCCTGCTCTAACCCGGCCAACACCGAGCGCACAGTCTCCATCTTGAAACTGGGCGTCTCTATGAACTTGTTCAATGGCTTGAGGTTGAGAATCGGCCTCCACCCTCCGGTGTTTTTTGTTACTAAGAACACGGTTGAATAGAAGCCCGGGCACCTCTGCGCCGGCTGAATAGCTCCTTTTTGTATGAGGGAATTTATCTCCTCCTCGATACACAACCTTTGATCTGGATCTCTCGGAATCGGAGTCCAGATCGGCATGAGAGACAGTCGCGATGGCGGGCCTGTCATCCAATCGGGATGATAGCCGACAGAAAGCCATCACAAGACTAAACGGTCCCGAGTCAACCGCTTCCACTCTGGCAAGTGGTCGGCCAATCGGCCACCCACCGGTCCACCTAGGGAGAGAGGTGGACATAAGGAGTGCGAGAGTGGCACTGTCTTCTCGGCCAGAAACACCGGAGTGGTTCCCACCGTGGTAACCGGCCCATCAGGCCCGATTACCGCGACCAGATCCCCGCGTGCCACGCCCAGCACCGCGCGCATCTCGGTGCGCGGGTGGCTGCCTGACTGGCTGCGCCTGGGGAGCCTGCGCCCCCCCTCGCTGCGGGCCGAATCGCACGCGGCCTAGGCCGTCGCTGCGATGGTGGCTGGCCTCTGACCTGGCCACCTCCACCTCGAGCCTGCAGGGGATGATACGCAGGGGGTGCTGCGCGAACGCTCGCACGACGGAGCACTTCAAATTGCTCGCGCAGCGCCCTCTGGTTGTTGACCAGTCACCGTCTCCTGGAGGTGCTTGCATCCCTCACCTCCAAAGAGACCAGGACCTGTCATAGGCGTACGCAGTAGCCTATTGTACAGGTCCTGGGACGGGCACAGATTGTCCAAGGCAAACGTGCGCCTCGCCCGGACACTCCTGGTCACCGCTCGCGTCAAGCAGTCCAGAGCCAGGTTGATACCATCCTGGATGGCTCTCTGGACTGTGAACGGGCTTGGTTGGCGCGATGCGGATGCCGTTACCACCCCCTGTAACAGCTGGGAGACGTGGGACAGAGCAGCAATCGACGCTCTCCCACTCTCCTCCGCATCACGCAGCGCTGCATTTGCCGAACGCAACGCGTTCGAGCACAGGACACCCGTGTCAGAACGGGAGCCTGGCCGCGCATCTTCGCCCAAAGCCGCGCGGTCATCGACGCTTGGCTTGGGCACCACACCGTCCCGCTGGTAGTCCAGGGGCACGATGCGGCAACGCCTGGCCCTCGCGAGGGGCCTTCGCGAGACACCCATTCGCCTTAATGGACGTCTCCGCTGCCTCGAACATGTCCACGACATGCTCAGCCAGCGGCAGAGATGGCATAGCGTTTGCAGTCGGCTTACCAGCTAACCACGGCCTGTGATCTCGCTGGCTAGCCGACTGCTCCACGGGCAGGTCTGGCCGAACACTCACCAGCCACTGGCAAGCGTCCGACCAATCCTCCTCCGTGGCTAGCTGCGAGCGCTCTACAAGACGGGGGCCTTCGTCTTCCTCCTGAGCGCACGCAGCAGAGCTTGACGGCGGGTATGCTGATACTGCTGGCAAGCCAGGGAAAACATGCGGCCCCGAAAGACCAGGCATGCTAAGCTCACTGGCTTGACCAAGAGCAGGCGCCGTGGTAGAGCGCGGGGCAGACACCGCCCCACCACGGCCCAGACCAGCACCAGCGACACTCTCGGCAAGCCGAGGTATGCGGTAACGCTGGCCTTCAGCACCGCCCAGGGTCACCTTCTGGACCGTGAATTCTACTCCTGCGTGAGTAGAGGACCACGTCGCCTGCATTCCCCGCGAGGGGTGCACAGACGTCGTAGTCCATGGTCACGTCCCCAGACGCGACCCTAGCAGGAAATCCTCTTCCTCCTGGCCAGAACGGTTAGACTCCGGGTCAGCAAAGAGAGCTAACCCGGACTGGCCAGGGAAGGTGCCATAGGAGGCATTGGCACCCGCGGCGTGCGGATACCCAGGGTCTGATGAGCAGACCGCGGGTTCCTGCAACAACCGATGTCCACGGCCCCTCGGCGCGGCACCAAGCCTGCTGCCAGGGTCGTGGAACGCCCCCATCAACGGGGCCACCTCTGAATCGTTCTCAAACAATGGAATCGACCTACGGAAATTAGATTCAGAGGCGGGGATAACCTGCTCTGAAGCAGATGCTGAGGACAACAAAGGAGCTGGCCCAGGAAGCATGCTGCGAAGCAACTCTGGGACCAAATCCTTTATTGTCCTCTGCATCTCTCCCAACATTTCGGACCGGAAGGCCTCCATGTCCACCGCGGACGAGGCCTTCCTCTTACCCTTCTTCGAAACACTCTCTCTCTTCGCCTTCCTCTCCTCCTCCACGCCCTTCTCCTTTGCCTGCAACGACAAAAAGTCAGACATCAGTTCGCCCCCCCCCATTGCTTACATACGTCGCACTTAAGCAGCGGTCCACAGGGACTGCAGCTGAAGCACAAATGGGGAACAAACCGATCCTTCAGAAACCGGCCACAGGACAGACAACCAGGTCTCTGAAACAGGACAAAGGACGAGGACAATGAGTAAGTTAGTTAAGGTTAGAAACTCAAAACCAAACTAAAAGAGAGGGACAAGATCATAAAGATCAGTAATCAAGAAAAACCAGCGTTGGACAAAACTTTAAATGTTAATAAAGAGCAAGGCTGATTATGACGTCATCAATCCCTTGACAGAAATTAAATCGGTCCGCAACAAGCATCCCAGTGCAAGGACGAATTGTATTCGCAACTAGAACAACCTCACATGGATATTCAGACCACACACCATCAGATACCCAATGATAACAATGGTATAAAACAGTCATTATTTTTTCAAATAATTCATATCACCTCATATCATTAATTAGATACCTGACACCTGGTATAGACAAACCATCCAACGTGATGCACTGGAGCACTCCACCAAGACTACGCCTCTTAACTCTCTCCACCTAAGGGGAAGGAATTGGATCAAGAGGGCAAAGTGAGAAGACCTTTATATCAAGCCTCCAACTCACTGAGCATAGATTTTTTTTTGGTTAGATAACCTAACAGTATTAGTAGGAAATGGAACCGTGGTGGAGAGAAACAAACCCTCCTGTGCTGAGATGTCCACTAATAATGCAAATCCATACCTGTGAACATAAACACAGAGAGATTAGACTTATATAGCACCGAGTTGAAAAAACCTACTCAAACCGGCGCTCATCACGGTAAGCGCGAGTCCCGGAAACACATTACACCGGGGAAAAACTCGCTAGAATATAGTTGAAATCACCTGATAAAGAGATCCAGCTCCCTCCTCCGGAGAAGTCGCCCTTTCTGACATCTTTCTCTTTCTTTCCAGGTATATTCAGACTATTTTACACAGGTAAACGAGTGAAAACTTTTTAACAAGCACAAACGCATGTGAACTCTCTGCCAATAAATTAGCAAAGAGGAAAGAGTAGTCGGCGCATGCGCGGTGGTGGGGCCGGCATCCGCCTGACTACCTCTGTCTACCTGCCCAGTAGGGGCACCTAACTGTTTTTAATCTGAGTGTTTTATTGAGTGAACGCCAATATTTAGCAATATCAAAAGTATTAGGGCGGTAAGTATACTCTTGATGTGAAATGATGATGTCACCACAGAGGGGCTACAGGTTAAAGTGTGATGAAGTGACCACAGAGAGGCTACAGTGTGATGATGTGCCCACAGAGAGGCTACAGTGTGATGACGTGACCACAGAGGGGGTCACAGTGTGATGATGTGACCACAGAGAGGCTACAGTGTGATGATGTGACCACAGAGAGGCTACAGTGTGATGAAGTGACCACAGAGGAGGCCACAGTGTGATGAAGTGACCACATAGAGGCTACAGTGTGATGTGACCACAGAGAGGCTACAGTGAGATGAAGTGACCACAGAGAGGCTACAGTGAGATGAAGTGACCATAGAGGCCACAGTGTGATGAAGTGACCACAGAAGGGGGGGGGGCACAGTGTGATGATGTGACCACAGAGAGGCTACAGTTTGATGAAGTGACCACATAGAGGCTACAGTGTGATGTGACCACAGAGAGGCTACAGTGAGATGAAGTGACCACAGAGAGGCTACAGTGAGATGAAGTGACCACAGAGGAGGCCACAGTGTGATGAAGTGACCACAGAAGGGGGGGGGGGGGCACAGTGTGATGATGTGACCACAGAGAGGCTACAGTTTGATGAAGTGACAACAGAGGGGCTACAGGCCACAGGGTGATGAAGTGACCACAGAGAAGCCACAGTTTGATGAAGTGACCACAGAGAGGCTACAGTTTGATGATGTGACCACAGAGCGGCTACAGTTTGATGAAGTGACCACACAGAGGCTACAGTGTACAGTGTGATGATGTGACCACAGAGAGGCTACAGTTTGATGAAGTGACAACAGAGGGGCTACAGGCCACAGGGTGATGAAGTGACCACAGAGAAGCCACAGTTTGATGAAGTGACCACAGATAGGCTACAGGCTACAATGGGATGAAGAGACCACAGAGAAGCCACAGTTTGATGAAGTGACCACAGATAGGCTACAGGCTACAGTGTGATGATGTGACCACAGAGAGGCTACAGTGTGATGAAGTGACCACAGAGGAGGCCACAGTGTGATGATGTGACCACAGAGAGGCTACAGTGTGATGATGTGACCACAGAGAGGCTACAGTATGATGAAGTGACCACAGAGAAGCTACAGTGTGATGAAGTGACCACAGAGGGTGCCACAGTGTGATGATGTGACCACAGAGAGGCTACAGTTTGATGAAGTGACCACAGAGCGGCTATAGGCTACAGTGTGATGAAGTAACCACAGAGAGGCACAGTTTGATGAAGTGACCACAGAGAGGCTACAGGCTACAGTGTGATGATGTGCCCACAGAGAGGCTACAGTGTGATGACGTGACCACAGAGGGGGTCACAGTGTGATGATGTGACCACAGAGAGGCTACAGTGTGATGATGTGACCACAGAGAGGCTACAGTGTGATGAAGTGACCACAGAGGAGGCCACAGTGTGATGAAGTGACCACATTGAGGCTACAGTGTGATGTGACCACAGAGAGGCTACAGTGAGATGAAGTGACCACAGAGAGGCTACAGTGAGATGAAGTGACCATAGAGGCCACAGTGTGATGAACTGACCACAGAAGGGGGGGGGGGGGCACAGTGTGATGATGTGACCACAGACAGGCTACAGTTTGATGAAGTGACCACATAGAGGCTACAGTGTGATGTGACCACAGAGAGGCTACAGTAAGATGAAGTGACCACAGAGAGGCTACAGTGAGATGAAGTGACCACAGAGGAGGCCACAGTGTGATGAAGTGACCACAGAAGGGGGGGGGGGGGGCACAGTGTGATGATGTGACCACAGAGAGGCTACAGCGTGATGAAGTGACCACAGAGGGGCCACAGTGTGATGATATAACCACAGAGAGGCTACAGGGTGAAAAAGTGACCACTGAGAGGCTACAGAGTGATGAAGCAACAACAGAGAGGCTACAGTGTGATGAAGTGACCACTGAGAGGCTACAGAGCGATGAAGCGACCACAGAGAGGATACAGTGTGATGAAGTGACCACAGAAAGTCTACAGTGTGATAACCACAAAGTGACTAGTGTGATAACCATGATCAGTCGATCACACAAATAAGCAACAGTGTATATATCTAAAAGTATTCCTCCAAACCTCAGCTTTGCTGTGAATGACGGTGACCACAGAGGAGGCTACAGTGTGATGATGTGACCACAGAGAGGCTACAGTGTGATGATGTGACCACAGAGAGGCTACAGTATGATGAAGTGACCACAGAGAGGCTACAGTGTGATGATGTGACCACAGAGAGGCTACAGTATGATGAAGTGACCACAGAGAGGCTACAGTGTGATGATGTGACCACAGAGAGGCTACAGTGTGATGAAGTGACCACAGAGAGGCTACAGTGTGATGATGTGACCACAGAGGAGGCTACAGTGTGATGATGTGACCACAGAGGAGGCCACAGTGTGATGATGTGACCACAGAGAGGCTACAGTGTGATGATGTGACCACAGAGAGGCTACGGGCTACAGTGTGATGATCTGACCACAGAGAGGCTACAGTGTGATGACGGGACCACCGAGGGGGTCACAGTGTGATGATGTGACCACAGAGAGGCTACAGTGTGATGATGTGACCACAGAGGGGCCACAGTGTGATGTGACCACATAGAGGCAACAGTGTGATGATGTGACCACACAGAGGCAACAGTGTGATGATGTGACCACAGAGAGGCTACAGTGAGATGAAGTGACCACAGAGAGTCTACAGTGTGATGAAGTGACCACAGAGGGGCCACAGTGTGATGATATAACCACAGAGAGGCTACAGTGTGAAAGTGACCACTGAGAGGCTACAGAGCGATGAAGCGACAACAGAGAGGCTACAGTGTGATGAAGTGACCACTGAGAGGCTACAGAGCGATGAAGCGACCACAGAGAGGATACAGTGTGATGAAGTGACCACAGAGAGGCTACAGTGTGATGACCACAAAGTGACTAGTGTGATAACCACAATCAGTCGATCACACAAATAAGCAACAGTGTATATATCTAAAAGTATTCCTCCAAACCTCAGCTTTGCTGTGAATGACGGTGATAATGTCCTCCATGTTGTTTTCTTTCACAACAGCTGTGATCTGATGCGCCATGTCACTCGCCTCCACTGCATATACTGAGGATTAGAGAACAAGGTCTGTTTACTCATCTAAATATAATGGTGCTAATAATTTGTGATATGTATGCAAGGACAGCTAACAAGATCAATATCTTAACCCATTAACCCACGTAGCAAGCCAAAAATGGCTTCTGCAGTTGTCTTCAGAAATGTCCATTTGCAAAACAAGAGAAGACAAATTTTTTTCATTTCCCACTAGAATGACTGGCTCAATAAACGAGGCAATTACTCCCGTAATAAATTTTCAAAAATAGTCTTCTCATGGTCTGCAAATAGACATTTTCTATGAGAAAATTGTAATTTTAAAAAACAAATTTGAGGGTTAAGGGGTTAAGTAAGCTGGCCATGATGTGGTGTTCACACTGAATGTTAACCATGTACTGGTCAAATTTGGTCAAGAAAATAAAAATATCGCCTTATTGAATGTCCAACTGCGGGTAAAGAGAAGCATACTTTTGAAAATTTACCGCTGAAATGACTGCCTCGATTAGGCAATCCGTAAAAGATTTTTTGGTTGTCCTCTCCAGACCTTGATGGTTGGAGTAAGATAGGTACATGTAGGTAGGGAAATTCTTTTTTTTTTACCTGCTGAAATATAACATTACAAAATTGAATTTAAAGAACAAAACTGAAAGGTTTTTATTTGAACTTGAAACAGAAACTACAAAGCAAACAGTTTCTAAAGGCTATATGAGCCCATTTTGATGAATGGAGTCAGTTAAATCTCCCAATGAACTTACATCAGAAAATATAAAAAAATTCTTCAAGGAAAGTACAAAAATAGATTTTGAGTCGGCAAGTTTTATTTAGGGTCAGTCGTGAGAGGACAACCAAACTGTTATTTATGGATGGTCCTATCGAGACAGCCATTCCAGTGGTAAATTTCCAAAAAATGCTCTTCATTACCTGCAGATAGATGCCGGTTTTGGTCAGCTTGACAATTAAACTGTTAAAGTGATGTTTATGATAACGACATTGCCAGCACCGATGACACAGGCAATGACATTGATGATGATAATGGTGATGATGATGACAACATTCAATACAGTGACTACAATGACGACGATAGCAAAGACAACCAGAATGTGTAGTCAATAGTACGCAATCAGAAATCACAGACTACGCTTTTGCTAACTTTGACGTTCCACACCAGCACCATCACTCACAACCCAGACCCCACTCACTATCCCGGGATGGAGGCTAATGTAAACGTATCGCAATTCGCAATCATATGGGTAATTCACATACCAAATGTGTTTGAATTTTGACAACTTTGATGGGGGCCTAACGTAAATGTTATTTCACAATGTGCAATCATATGGGTAACTCGCATAAACAATTTGGTTGAATTCAGACTAACAGTTTCAGAGATAGTCAGATGGACAGATGAATGGAGGTGATTGCAACATAATCACTTGTTTTTTTAAACGTGTAGTGATAATTATGATCCCAATATACATTTCCAGTTTATCCATCCATTATATGACATCATAATCAACTATGTGACATGTAGCATGACATCATAATCAATCACAGCATGAATGACTCGATTTAGTCTGTCTTAAACGTCTAATAGTCTGACATGTTGTACAAATTGTATGGCTTTACTATTTAATAAACATTCTGTTGAATATTTTGAAACTAATTTGACAGCGCCCAGTCAAATTAGTTTCAAAATATTCAACAGCTTACTTGTATAGGCTTTTAGAAATTGATAGTCAGGGTGTTAGGGGATCGATCGATCCCAACATGGGCAAAGCATGGGTGGAGCTTAACTATAGATGGGTGTGGCATAGATAAAATTGGAACAGTCCATTAAGAAGAGAATGATGCTGACTAACCTGCTTTAGCACCTGCCTGGACGCAGAACATGCTCAGAATACCTGAAATAGATCATACACTATAACGTGAGCTTCAGAGAATAGCCTTATGTTCTGTAGGAGGTGCAAAAAGTAGTTTCAATAGGTCACTCCGTAACAAAGCTATTCTATATGGAATGATGTTTGCTAAGCAAACGCTATCCCAGCAGCATCCTTTGGGCAATAGGCTTATGACGTAATATATGCCTCTGTGGCGCATGACATTGTTTCGCATGCAATTCCGTCACAGATTAAAACAGGTATTGTTTTTCACAAGTCACCTTCAAAACATGTTTCACGAAATAGCAGAGTGCTCTAACAAAATGTATCGTTCCATAGGAGAAACTTGTTTCTGCTCTGCTAACCTAGCACAGAGCTCTGTTACGTTTTCCTTACGGAACGAGTTTCAGGTAACACTTTATTGATCATACACATCCAGGAAGATAACTCATACAGTGTATTCTAAATCGTCGGTTAATTGGGAAAATTGTTTTTTGAAAAGCTGTCACTGATATAACTTCATCTAGTCATAATTACATGTCAGCAATTACATGTACATATATGTGCTATTGGTGAAGATACCGGCCAATACATTGCCAATGGGTATGCTACGAGATTGTCGATTAAATCTTCATATATGCCCTGTGATGAGTTTTTACGGATATTTCTACACCCGATGACTGGGCATTTTTTTATCTCCTCATATAATGGTGCTAATAATCTGTGATATGTATATTATGACAGCAAACAAATCAAAATATTCAACGGTTTACTTGTATAGTCTTTTGGAAATTGACATGCAGGGCGTTAGGGGATCGATCTTGAAATGTGTATCATGTTAATTATCTCCCAGTTACCCCTGCTAAGCGAGCTAAAGATAGACACATAAACACCAAAGCTAAAACATGTTCAGATCAAACCCCATCTTCATATGAATATGACTGCATAGAATAAATGATTCAATGAAATGGGCAAGAATCCTTCCTTAATCTTCCCCCCCCCCCACCCCCGAATCAGAGGACTACAGTATCTTCAGCAGCAGCAGCAGCTGATTGTAATATTGACAACATAACCCTTAAATTTATTCAAGAAAATTTCAATTTCCTCATAGAAAATGTCCATTTGCAGACCGTGAGAAGACTATTTTTGAAAATTTACCACTGGAATAACTGGCTTGGTTATCGACCCAGTCATTCCAGTGTAAATTTTCAAAAATTGTCTTCTCTCGGTCTGCAAATGGACATTTCTCAAGACCACTGCAGAAGCTATTTTTGGCTGATATGAGTGTTAAAGGTTAAACAACATAACCAACCCTTTCATTGCCAAACTCATTAGAACTGGCCTCTGCTACTTGGTCAGCAGGAATGTCCATTTACACGACAAGACAGAATTATTCCTGAAAATTTACCACTGGAATAACTGTCTTAGTTATTAAGCCAGGCAGCCTAGTTATAAATTTTCACAAAATCATCTTCTCATTGCGTACATAGGGTAATATTTTAAGAACATTGCTGAAGATATTTTTGTCGTCTTTTACCAAAAAGTAGTACTGAACAGAAAGAATATATATGATGTTAATCACACACACGTTGTTTAACCCTTTAATGGTCATACTGGCCAAAACCGGCCTCTGTTATGATCTTGTGGAATGTCCACTCACAGGCCAAGAGAATACAATTTTTGAAAATTTACCACTGGAATGACTGGCTCGGATAAATTTCCAAAAGTTGTATTCTCTTGGCCTGTAAATGGACATTTAATAGGCAGGTACAGGTATTTAAATTTTCTGGACCAAATTTGACCGGTTAAAGTTAATCAAAGATTAACCCCTTCACCGATGAATTCCCCATATCACATTTTCAAGGTGACCATACAGATAATCTGTTGAACATTTTGAAAGTAATTTGACTTGAATCTGTTGGGCAGCAATGTCTTCCAGTCAAATTAAATTTCAAAATTTTCAACAGAATAAGTTTGATATTGTAAAGAATTTTTGTCAGGGATCTATCAGTGAAAGGAGTAATTTATAAAACATTTCACCTGTGCCAGCACCAATATCGGCCACCACCTTTCCACGGATGAGATCATAGTTCTTCAGAATCGCTTTTCTGTAAGATAAAAATACAAAGATAATTGTTTCAATGCGTATAATTTCATTCAGTAGTAATAGATTTAATTTCATTTCATATTGAATCTTACAATAAGGAGGTACTGACCAGAGAGTTAGCACATCTTGTGGTCATTGTGATGACCGTGATTCGCCATCAGCTGTTTCCACTAGGCACTATGGACTTTATGCTACAATACACACTTACTGGCCCGTATTTTAGCCTGTATTTATGCCTTGTGTTTTACGTGGAATTATTCCCCGCCCTGTCAATGCACATTAGCATTTCTCCTGATTTATTGTACTCAACTGTCCCAAATCTTAGTCAAATAACACACTTGATTAGCCACTTGAGTGATTTATTGCTTTCTAGTCAAATATCCTGCTAAGTGGCTGGGATAAACCTAGCTGTCTACCCTTGTAACACATGCAAACTCATAATGACCCTGTCACGCACACTTATCTGATTCTTATAATATTGTCAAACATATTATTATACTGCTAATTATCAGTGGTATGCCTGAAAACTGCTGCTGCTGCCTAAACGATGTGGCCACAATAACAATGCCTCTCTCAGTTAGTATTAGTGATGGGAGACAACCCAGTCTTAAAGACTGTACTAAAATACGTAGAAAGGCAAGAAACTCATGCAATGGACCTTTTCATCTATAATATGACATCATAATCAACTAAGTGATGTTTAGAATGACATCACAAACAATGATGTCATAATCAACTACCTGGCGTGTAGAATGACATCACAATCAATGACATCATAATCAACTACCTGACGTGTAGAATGACATCACAATCAATGACATCATAATCAACTACCTGATGTGTAGAATGACATCACAATCAACTATGTGACGTGTAGAATGACATCACAATCAACTACCTGATGTGTAGAATGACATCACAATCAATGACATCATAATCAACTACCTGATGTGTAGAATGACATCACAATCAACTACATGACGTGTAGAATGACATCACAATCAACTATGTGACATGTAGAATGACATCACAATCAACAATGTGACGTGTAGAATGACATCACAATCAATGATGTCATTATGGCGTATTTGAAGACGGGCTTTGCGTCGTTGTATGAATCGTATGTTTTTACTATTTAATAAATATCCAGTTGAATATTTTGAAACTAATTTGACTGGGCACTGTTGCTGCCTATATCAAACGTGTCACATTTATGAGTAAATTTGCTATAAATCTCACTAAAGTTTGTGTCAAAATCAAACTGACAAAGTTGTGTGATAAATGTGTTATGATATTCTCTGTCTACCTAGCTCACCTATATGTGTTTGTCCTAACGAGATCAGCCAGCATCTCTTCGTGAACGTGTACGTCACTGTAACTCCTGTAATACACACAGACACACAATACACAGGTAATTATCTATCTCGCACGCACGCACACACACACACACACACACACACACACACACACACACACACAACACACAACACACACAACACGCACACACACATGCGCACACACACACACACACATACACACACACGCACACAACGCGCATTGCATGCATGGACACACACGCACACATGCCAACATATCTGCGCATATGTATACATGTGTGTATGCACAGCATGACAAAAGTACAGTTTGAAATAGTATATCCTGCAAGGATTGTATGACAGGTACTGAATCGCTTGCCTTCCGTGAACTGGTAAACGAGGCGTGTATCCCGCAAGAATACCAATCCACTCCACAACGGTCAAGAATATAAATTTGTTTCAAACAATTTTTTTCCAGAAATTTACATGCTAACCCTAACGATTTAACACATTTCCAGGTACAATGGATTAAATGTTAGGGTTACCAGGTACATTTTTGAAAGAAAATTGTTTGAACATTTTATTTCATTTTCTTTACCCGACTGTACTTTTACTAATTACATAAACCTACCTCCTTGCATTACTATTGCTCTTTCCTTCTCTGAAGGGAAGCGTAGTAGGATGAAATTTGTACAGCCAATGTTTGCTGTGCTTTGTGGTTACAGTGACTGAAGGCTTCTTCAGGAATCTCCATACTCTCTCCAATGATGAGATCCATAGAAATTTGCTTGAATGCTATATCTCAGAATGAGGCAGGAAGAGGGTTAATACATAACCCAGAGCCAATGAGTGAGTCATAAGGCATAATGACAATCTCATTGGCTGACAGCCGTCACATGACTTTGTTGTAGCAACCAAGTCTTCATTCCTTAACGAATCCAGTCATATAATCCAGCTTTGTGCAGATGATCCTATCACTACTCGACTCTGAATCAAACTAAAGCTGAAACTTAAGAATTAACCTAAATACTTAATATTATATGACTAAAAAATCTTAATAAATACCCAAATATGTCGAAAACTGACATATCCAGGTATACTCTAAGGCTGAGAGATATAGTGAATATCTTATACTGACTATAACTATTCTAACAAGATATGACCAAATAATGAAGCCTCAAGCACCCCCCCCCCCCCCCCCCAAAAAAAAATTTGACAGAGGGGAGGCTTGAGGTGGGCCGTAATGCAAGGAGGTAGGTATATGTAATTAGTAAAACATAAGACCAGGCCCTCCGGGTTGTCTGGTCATTATTACTACATTACAACCTACCTCCTTGCATTACTATTGCTCAAATACATATTTCAACATTGCACAAAACCCGGGAGGTGAATTTTTGCGCAAAATTGATGTAAGAATAGAGAAAGAATACGAAGTTAGAAATAACAAGTAAGGAAGATACTAAGAGATAGCAATTTCTAAGAATTGCTCTATCAAGCATCTTGAAAGAGATGAATTAAAGAAGAACGAGAAGATAATAAAGAAGGTCATAAATGACCCCTGGAAGCAAGAAAGAGAAGATGAACATGCAAGAAAGAGATGAATAATAGGGGTGATGAGAGATATTATGAAAAATGTGGTGAAATACACACATGAGAATTAAGTAATGAATTCCCACTAACCCCCAACTAGAGACTAAAGAGAATGAAGATGAAGAAGTAAGAGATGATGAATGAGGTATACGAGTCATGGTCCCTGAAGTTACCTTATGAATCTTTTCATAGAAAAAGGAAGAGGGACTAAAATCTATAATATAGAGGTTAATAAAGGTGTTCTCTGGCTTCCAGTTAGCAACTAGCATGAGGTAATCTAATGAAGATCCATTAAAAAGCGAGAGAGCAAGATGGAGCAAGGCCCTTAACACAATGGGCCTTGACTCCCACCAGAGGATTATCGCTTGGAGAAGCTAATTCATAGCGAATTTTAATAGAATCCACGATAGTGATTAAGGAGACAGGACGATTTAGACCATCTGCAAATGTAACCCAAAGATGTCTAATGTCGGATCATTTAGAATCAGTACGAAGTTTATACATATTAAGGGGCTTGACTGGGAACCATACAGAATCATCTGGTAACAAAGAAGAAAGTCTATAAAATATCATAGGTTGACTCAAGAGTTAAATTTAGTCTTGAACAAGAATTCTGCCCTGGGATAGAGAACAAGGCTATGACCCGTAACTTGAAATCTAACTAATTCAGCTGAAAGAGCATGGATTTCAGAGCCATGGATAGCTGATGCTACTGCTAGAAGAAACTGTTTCTAGTGTAAGATGTATCAAGCACACAGAAACCAAAGTTTCGAAATGTATCCCCGCTAGAACCTGTGATACAAACTAAAGGTTCCAGGAAGGAATGTGTCTCTTAAACGGAGGACGAGAAGTACCCAAACCTTTACTGAGATAGCGAAATGTTTCTGAATTTGGACTGAAGGATCGATTAGACACTCGACGAAGGAATTCATACCAAAAAGATAGGATCTAATAATATTAACTGAATTCTTCCTCTGATCAAAGAGGAAGAACAGAAACTCAGTGACCTGAGCCACAGAGGCCACAGAAGGTAAGATAAATGGTCTGCACACCATTCTTTGAAAAATTCAAATCTAGCTTTATAGATGTCTCGAGTGGAAGATCCGAGAGATCTTGAGATCTGACTGAAAAGATTGACGAAGGCGAGGGCAACTCGACAGTTTCCAGACTGACAGGCGAAATATGTCCGTGTTCTGATGGAGAATCCTGCCTATGTTCTGGGAAAATGGATCGTGTGAGACAGGGAGTAGCGGAGGGAGATCTACAAGAAGGTCTAGGAGATCCGGAAACCAGGATTTAGTCGGCAAAACTGGGCTAATAACAGGACTATGCAGGGATGTTGCCTGATCATTCTGAGATCCAGAGGAATGAGAATCGTAGGGGGAAAAAGTGTAGGAGAATATGATGTCCCAAGATTGAGTTAGAGAGACTACTGAGAGCCAGAGATTCCGGGAAAGGAGATATGAAAGTGGATATCTTTTCTGTTCTTGATAGAAGCAGACAGATCTGTATGGGGGCGAGAGGAACTGAGGAAAAATGACTAGCCTACAGCCTCTTACAATTCCCACTCTATTTCTGGTATCTTTGAAGGGCGAGATAATGGGTCAGCCAGAAAATCAGTTTGCCTGGGAATGAAATGCTTGAAAGAAATGTAGCAAGACCTGCACCAATAGAGAATGATCATGATCTCTTGACCCAGGAAAACCGGCCTGGAACGCCTCTCCCCCCCCCCCACCCAACCCTTTTGATGATAGATGAACAAGACTACTGTGAAATTGACTGACCTGATGAGGATTGACATACCGAGAATCATGGGTTCCCAACAAGCTAGGGAATGAAACAGTCCACAGTTCTAAAAGATTGACGTGGTAAGAAGATTCTAGGAGGAACCAGATTCCTGAATCTTTATGGAATTCCAAAAGACTCCCCATCCTTCCAGAGATGTATCTGTGAAAAAGATAGCCTGAAGAGTTGAAGGATGGAGAGAAACCCCTAACAAAAGGGATTGCCTATCTGATCAAAACTGGCAATGAACCATGATAGAAACTTGATGAGGATCCGATGAATCAGAGAATCTAGAGATTGATTCGATTGGGCCTTAAGATAAAACTGGAAAGGTGTTCTCATCAAAGGAACCCAAGGCACCACCTTCTCTACTGGAACAATGAGGTCTACTATTCTGTAAGGACCTAGCCGACACTAATTTGCCAACCATGAGAGATTGAATAGTGAATATCAGTGTTTGAACATTTGGAATGGATGGAGGCTAACTTCCCATGAGAGAGGACGAAAGAAACCCCCAGGTGGGTAAAACACGAATCAGAGGAACTTTTCCATAATACGATATCATGTATAACGACCCTTGCAACGAACGAGATAGACCACCAATAAGGATGATTATAAATCAATGGTAAATAGCGGAATGAAATATCGAGGGATCTACACCAGTGAAAAATTATCAAGGACTCTTGCAAAAAAGACACCAAACTGGTCCCACCCCCATAATTGAAGAACTAGACAACAGTGAAGTGTCCATGAGGATAAGAATTGATCAACCGCGTAATAAGGGATCTCAGAGGACTAGATAAAGAATAAAACAAGAAGACCTAATAGCCAAGCGAATAAGAAGCCTACCCATGGAAGCCATACTTGTATGATACCCAATATCTGAATAAAGAAAGATATAAATGAAGAATAAAAGCTAAAAAGTCTCGAATTCCTATTATGGCCAGGCTGATAAAAGATAACATATAAGATAGTTAAGATATTTCTTGAGTTATCTCAGAATTAGATCAACGTGTTCATGAGTCTGATAAATAAATTAGGATATTACAATGAGATCAGACAGAGACTTCCAAGCATTAATTTATATCAGGGACAAATCTAACCACCAGCCAATCAGCCAAATCTCCCGATAAGAACTGGGACAGTTAAGAATAGCGAAATATGGGAAAGAAACTTATAATAAAGAAATCACAAAACACCAAGAGCGCAAATCTAATCTAACTTTAGGTAATGAATATTATACAATAAAAGGGGGTGAAAATGGGGAAATTAGTCTTAAAAGAATGACATATTCACGATAAAAATATAGCATGATCGGTAAATTCTCCTAACGTCTTGAAAGTATGCCAACCCGCCAACATAGAATGGAGAAGGAGTACTATACATAAAGATGAACGACCCGAATAGAACTGAGCCTCTAACTCGGGGCAAAAAAATGACCAAAACAAAGCTAATTAGAATTGCGTAGTAAACCGACAGATCAGAAAATGACGGAATTAGAAATTAGAATCGTAAGAAAAAAGCTAAGAAATAGACAGTAAACTACCGGGAGAAAGATGAGATCCATACAGACCTAAGGAAACCGGGAATGGATCTAATAATCCCAGATGCGACCCCGAACCATCTCTGGGATTACTAATAAATATCATTACGATAATTTAAAATACAAAAGTCACGTGATCATGCAAAACTAAACAACATGATTCATACAGTGAACGTGATGGCATCAGTGTTATTGATTGATTTTAATAATGAGTATGTTTGTATATTTCTGTTTTGTTGACATTGTAAACCTGACTGTAAATGTATGCAAATCAGTCAATTGGCATAAAAAGCAAATAAACTATACTAATAGAACCCCAGAGAGAACCCGCCGACCATTCAGAAATCATTTGACAGTTAAATCGAGGATGACTAACAAATTTAGAACTAACCCGGCTCTGGAGCCCAACTAGGCACCCGAAACTGGGGAAACATGTGAAAGTCATATGAGGATTGACCATAATTAGAAGCAATATTAATTCTAATTAGATACGCCAGAACTACCGGTACTGACTAGGCCGGAGCCGGGGCGGGAAAACCAGGAGAAATTTTCAAATTTAATTGACACGCCGGAATGACCGGTCCCGATTCTGGCCAGGGCCGGAGCCGGGGCGGGAGAACCGGGAGAAATTTTTTTTAAATGTTAAATTTTAATTCTGACACGCCTGAAAGAGATATACTAGAGAGGAAAATAGAACCCGAAGAATCCCTAGAAGCCGGAGCCGGATAAAAATCCGGGTCCGGACCCCAAGAAGAAATCGGTAACTTAAGTTGGCCAGCTTCCCGACCCGGGTCCGGGACAATACCCGGACCCGGGGCCGGAACCGATACCAACAGTACTCCCGAGGTTTCCCCAGAGGCCGAACCCGGATCGAATTCCGGGTCAGCCCCAAGGAAGAAATCGGTAACCTAGACCAGTCCATCCCCAGACCCAGGAGAAAACCTGGGCCCGGGGCCGGAAGACTAGCTGGAGAAACAGTAGAAACAATGTATGATGTGAGATCATTTGAACATCTCTGGTCGGGAATCCTTTTATCCGGCCAGTCAAGAAGTAGTAGTGATAGGATATGAAGACCCGGATCGACTTACAACCCGCTCAGGCGCAGGCTGCAGAATGTTGATTGATGGAGAGCCGGACCGACTTACAACCCACTCGGGCCCGAGAAAGGATGAACCTGACTCGGTCCTCATAGGCGCAGGATGCGGAATGTTGACTGTAGATGGTGCTTGAGTAGAAATGACTGGCTTCTGAAGCGATGAACGAGGCAAAACCAGAGGCTTTTTCGTACTTTTGTTCTTTCCTGTCATTGATGATTTTGAAGCCCTGAAACAGTGAAGATCAGTAAGACGTAAAACACTCTTGGACTTGAATAAGCGTTTCCTAGGAACAGTCAGTTCCGACGTTTCCCCTTCAACATTATCAGGAAATGAAATGTTGGAAGCTTACTGGTCCAGGGTCATTTTATTAATTCTGCCATCAATCGACACATCTATATTACTCACTTGTTTCTGCAGGCATTCCATTGATAATACAATCCTTTCAAGGATGGATGAATCAAGTGAGAGCTCAGGTTTGGGCTTTATTTTAATTGCAGACCCTAAAGGAGAGGAATTCACTTTAGTGATCAGGTGTGTTTGGTTTGAAAAAGGCAAGTCTAGTAGCCTGGGACCATGAGCTGCAAATAAGACAGGTTGAATTGATAGAGCATGAAGTGCATTTAAGGCACACATGGCCAGAATGATCTGTCTTGATCAATCTATGGCAGCTGGTGTTAGGACATCTAATAGAATGAAGAGCAATCTCCTTTTCTTTAGACTTGACTTTAATCTTCTTGGGAGGCTTTTTCAAATCTGAATCGTAACAGAGACAGATTTGATAGGGTAAAGTCCCGAAGATAAAAAGGGATCATACAGCGCTGAACCCATTAAACAATAGAGACCAAACCAGTCTCTAAATTATTTAATATTGGTTTTTCTTTAAGAGAGTATGTTAATGAGATATCATGGATTTCATGCTCAAATGCTAACCACGCATGTACATAGGTAACTTAAACAAGCTACTGTAAGGAAGAAGCAATTATAGACAATAACAATGTCTAAAACACTCTGGGCGTAAAAAACCAAAACTGGTAACACGCCTACCACGAAAATAGAAATGATCAATAAAATCAATAGTGATCATAAAGACCTACAACCACTTATCTTAGGTCTTTTCCTTTTGTCCGACATCTTGATGATCCTTTGAACGACTTGAAATATACCACAGCAGTATTGAAAAATTTTAAACTTTTTAAACTGGCTATACAAATTTTTCGCTTCCCTTTCCTTCAATAGTAGGAAAGGAATGAAGACTTGGTTGCTACAACAAAGTCATGTGATGGCTGTCAGCCAATGAGATTGTCATTATGCCTTATGACTCACTCATTGGCTCAGGGTTATGTATTAACCCTCTTCCTGCCTCATTCTGAGATATAGCATTCAAGCGAATTGCTATGGATCTCATCATTGGAGTGAGTATGGAGATTCCTAAAGAACACTGGTTGGAAATGGAGGGATCCGGTCTCTTGTTAGCTCACCTCACAATGGGTCTCTTGTTAGCCACCCCCACAATGGGTCTCTTGTTAGCTGACCTCACAATGGGTCTCTTGTTAGCCTTAACTGATGTCACCTGATGGTCTGCTGGGATATGAGGTGCCCATATGCCATGCAAAAGTAATGAAACAATACCCTATTTCTTACTTGAAATATTCCTTGTCCATGGCACTGCTAGTAGCCTCCTCATCTTGGAAACCATTTTCTAAACAAGGCCTGAAACACAAGGTGAGATAATTGATAAAAGCCATTAAAAGTATACACATGAAATTAAGTATGTATTCACCTAAATATTGGCCTATAACTGACTTTTAACTGCAGTGAGATATGAACTGCAGCGCCGTAAGCATAGGGCAGTGAGTCAGCCTCTAGGACATTGCGCAACTCATCTCACTGAGGTTAGACACAGGAAATTAGTGATGGGGATGATGATGATGATGATGATGATGATGATGATAACGGTGATGGTGATGGTGTTGATGTTGATGATGATGATGATGATGTAGGATAAGTATTGAAAGATAAGATACATATCTCTGATATAAAACACATGTTGAACAGTTTTCATCCTGATATTAATAGATTAATTGCTCCAGTATGATCATAGACAGTCGAATAAAAGTGTGAGTAAAATTTTGAAAACAATGTTGCTGAAAGCTGTTGCTACCGCCAACATCATCTCCAATCTATAAACTAATTTTAATTTTAATTTAAATGAAATGAAAGTCAGGAATCTGAAGTTTCAGTGATCTAGGAATTAACATTTATGTCTCAATGTCAAACTACTAAATAAGTGGCCAATTTTAATGAGATAAATATAAAAGTTTGAATATTTTGGAAGCAATTTGACTGAAAGTTGTTGCTGCCTGCCTAAGGTAGCAACAACTTTCAGTCATATTGTTTTCAAAATAATCAGCATAATTTTAACAATATTCTGTAGTAATTATGACCGATGATAAACATCAATGAATTTCTGCAGACCACCATTTCCATGGATATCCTGAATATTTTGAAAACAATTTGACTGAAAGTTGTTGGTGGCTAAGTCACCAATAACTTTCAATCAAACTGTTTTCATAATATTCAGCAGGTCTAGCATTATTGCACGTTGAAATTATTGTCTGGTGGCTTGCAGCAGTCAGATAGTTAACCCTTACCACCCTGTTACTGTCGGACGATGTTGCTGTCGCCCACCAAATTGGATAAAAAATTAACAACAGTTCATCTTTTAATTTAATTTGAAAATTGTAAATATTGACATCAGCGTCATATGGGTTAAGCTTCTGTAAAATGATCATTTAACTGTAATAAGATGATAATCTGAGATCTAGATATATACACTGTATATCTAAGGGGAAGCTGATGAACGAAGCATGGAAACTTGTATACATAAATATCTAGATGATGTAAATAGTTACTAATTTGCTTGGAGGTTACATAAGTCAGTGAGTGTAAGATTTAACAGAATTTCTGTACACATTCCAGCGGTGTGAACCAATAAGTTACAGAAAGTGTTTTTGTATTTGTATTTATCCTCATGGAGCACTGCGCAATGATTGATACAAAACCGACTCTCCAAGCTAGAAGATCCTAATTCCACAAGTAACCATTATCCATTAATGAACACAATAATGCTGCAATATTTATAGTGATGAGTCCACAGACGGGGGTGTACATTTTGGAAAAAATGCCGCTGAAAACTGGTCGCGGGACCAAATGTAAATGTGCTCATCCACTCCACATTGATATGGGTAACTCACATATCAAATTTGATTGAATTTCGTCCAATGGTTTCAGAGGAAATGCATCAGAATCAATTTCTGCAGGTTAAAATTTTGACCCCATTTCCGACCCCCTGGGGGCAGGACTAAATGTAAATGTGCTCATATACTCCACATTTGTATGGGTAACTAACAAACTAAACAGTGTCAGAGAAGTGGCATTACAATCAATTTTTTTACCTTTTGACCCCCACCCTTCACCCACCCGAGGGGCGCAGCCAAATGTAAATGTGCTCATGTACTCCACATTGATATGGGTAATCCATAGACCAAATTTGTTGGAATTCTGTCCAACGGTTTCAGAGATGCATTACAATCAATTTCCGCAGGTTAAAATTTGACCTTTTGACCCCTCCCCACACCCTGGGGGCGGAGTCAAATCTAAATGGCCTCTTGCACTCCGGGTAACTCAGATATCAAATTTAGTTGAGTTCCGTCTAATGATTTCAGAGGAGTTGCGTTACAACTGATTTGACCTTTTGACCCCTGCCACGCCCCCTTTGGGGGGGTGCCTAATCTAAATGTTGTCATGCAAAGCGCATTCCTATGGGTAACCCACATACCAAATTTGGTTCAATTCCACCCAATGGTTTGGGAGGAGTTAGCGTGACAGACACATGGATGGATGGACAGATGGACAAAAGGACGGAGGCGATTACAATATCCCCGATGTTTTTTCAAAACGTGGGGATAAATATTCAACAGAAATAAGCTATGCATCGGAAAGAATTTACTTTTCAGGGATTTGTCAGTAACAGGGTTAAATGTCAATTAAATGTTCATGGAAACTTTACCATGTACCTAATTCTTGGTGCATGGCGTATGTCAGGTATTGGATGGCAGGTGCTATTTGGATCACTATGGCAACAAACATTAGATTGTGCAGACTTAGTAAATACATCCATCTACAAAATCAAGCATTAACCCTTTAATACTTACATTTGTTCAAAAAAATTTCAATTCTTTCATTGAAAATGTCCATTTGCAGACCAAGAGCAGACTTTTTTTTTTAATTTACCACTGGAATGACTGGCTCAGTCATTCCATTGGTAAATTAAAAAAAATAGTTTTCTCTTGGTCTGCAAATGGACATTTCTCAAGGCCACTGCAAAACCTGTTTTTGGCTGATTTGAGGGTTATAGGGTTAAACAGAACAATCAGAGACTGCAGACATTAAACACTGGCATTCATTTTCTCATAAATTACTCCGATTTTCCTTTTTGGATCAAGTCCAAAGTTTGGAAATGATAATTTCTAATGGAACCTCCTTTCTTGTGTTAAAGTTGAGTAAAATCGGCTGAGCAGTTTGAGAAGAACACAGACAAATAAACAAATATTACGGGTGTCACAATACGCAATATGTATCATGTATCATGATACTAAAGGTTGACAATACATGTGTCATATCGGCACCTCTGTATCGCAATACGGAGGTACACCATGGTTATCCATTAGATTTTAAAATTAAACACTGACATGACTTAATAGCATGCGTTATTGCATTATTTTTATCTTATTTTAGCACAAATTTTAGTTTACACCAAAATATCTTGGCAAATACATGGAGATTAAGATTTTTGCTTACCAGTACTTTATCACACTGTTAAATATGCTAAAATATTGACAAAATGTTTTGTTTCACATTTTCCTTTTCTGGAAGTGATTACTTACATAACTTTTACTATGCAAATGTTTGTATTTAATACAAGTCATCACCATATCATTTTTATCAGGACAGACAAGATGTAAGTCATCACTACTCACTAGCTTGTGTAAATTTAGTCATTTGATGATACATATCGTGATACGTATTGTATCAGGATGGCTGTATTACAATACGTATTGTATCGTAAGGTCCCTGACAATACACACCCCTAACAAATATATATACTCAAACAAAGTAGCATCACAGCAATTAGGTGATGGTACCTCACGCGTATAGGGCACCAGTACAAATAGGAAAGCTGATAACAACCAGTTACATCACAGCAATTTGATGATGGTACCTCACGCCTATAGGGCACCAGTACAAATAGGAAAGCTGGTAACAACCAGTTACATCACAGCAATTAGGTGATGGTACCTCATGCGTATAGGGCACCAGTACAAATAGGAAAGCTGATAACAACCAGTTACATCACAGCAATTTGATGATGGTACCTCACGCCTATAGGGCAGCGGTACAAATAGGAAAGCTGGTAACATCAACTGCTAACTCTTCAACACTCAAACATGTAAGCCGGCCAAAAACGCCTTCTGGAATTGTTTTGGAAAATGTCCATTTGAAGACCAAAAGAAGACTATTTTTTAAAATTTACCACTAGAATGACTGGCTTGATAACTGAGCTAGTCATTTCAGTGGTAATTTTTCAAAAATATTTCACTTTTGGTGTTCAAATGGACATTTTCTATGAGATTTAAATTTGAACAAATTTGAGGCTTAAAGGGTTAAACAACTAAAATAAAAATATATATTTCAGCCCCTGTGCTGGTCAAGCCGGCCAAAACCGGAGGAATGTCCATTTGCAGACCAACAGAAGACTATTTTTATATTTTTACCACTGGAATGACAGAGTCGATAAGTGAGCTAGTTATTACAGTGATACAATTTTTTTAATAGTCTTCTCTTGGTCTGCAAATAGGCATTAGAATAGCAAATATAATTATTTTCTAGACAATTTTTGACAGTGAAAGGATTAAACTACTAAAATAATTAAAGATATATTTTAAATCACAATTTTACATTTCACAAAGTTGTCCATTATAGTGATCGTTCATCGCGATTCCGATCGTGAGTAGTCCCTCCTGTCACCTCTCTCATCAACAGATAACGCGTCAGAATGAGGCTCGATGAACACAAACTCAACCAGTACAAACTTATCTCGCTATCGTCGATTCCAATCTATAACCAGATATTAAGTTGATTTGCCATTCTGAAGTTCGACTACATCGCTGATGTCAGTACATCATTGACATACGCACAGACGAAGCAGCGAGAATAATGTACACCTCATGTGTACACACATCACGATTCACGACTGACTCGAATGACAAATTTATAATTCTGATGGAATCCCGGCCTATCAGGCGTAATTCCGAGAGAAAATCCTGTTGTATTCACCGAGTTTACACGCCTGAAGTTGACATAATCCTATTTCCTCCTTAATCAATAGTCTACTGAGGTTTCAGATTCTGAAATTCCAGCCTATTCATATGATAATTGGTGTAAATTTTGGAAACAATAATGCTGAAAGATAACATTGCTGTCTATGACCGCAACAGCTTTCAGCAACATAGTTTCCAAAATATACACCAATCATGCTTCTACTGTAATAATCAACCATGTGACATCAGGGTGATAAGCGCTAACATTTTAGCCCTCGAATTTGATCAGGAAAATTTCAATTTACTTATAGAAGATGTTCATTTGCAGACCAAAGAGCAAACTATTTTTCTAGATTTACCTATGGAGTGACTGGCTCGGTTATTGAGCCAGTCATTGCAGTGATAAATTTCCAAAAATAGTTTTCACTTGGTGTGCAAATGGACATTTCTCAAGACCACTGCATAAGGCGTTTTTGGCTGATATGAGTTTTAAAGGGATACAGCAGCTGTGTCTGTAGGTCAAGACTGATATTGAACATTTGCATGGGTTAACACTTTAATGGTCAAGATTTAACAAAGTAATTGAAATTTTTGTTTCTTGAATAGATGTCCATTTACAGGACAAGACAAGACTATTTTTGAAAATTTACCACTGGAATAGTTATCCCAGTGGTAAAATTTCAAAGGTAGTCTTCTCTTGGCTCGCAACTGGACATTCCTTCAGAGCACTGCGGAGGATGTTTTCTGGCCTGCTTGACCAGTCATGAATTAGGCTGCTCTTGATTACTTTTCTTAAATTGCTGAAAAGTTGTTGTTGTCTCCAGCAGTAACAACTTTCAGTAAACTAATTCATTTAGAATCTTAGTCATATTTCACAATGCGGTCCAGTGAAACAACATGAGTAGGAATTCACAAAGAGAAGGGTTCAAAGCGCTCCAAATGGACTGTGGAGGTGTGGGATTGACTTGGACAAAAATGATCATTCTAAATTAAGATTGAGTACGCTCTATTAGGAGAAGATAACAAAGTTTGGCTTATGGAGAGGGCGTCAAGAGGAGAGAGGCGAAGAAAGTGTCAATCAATATTGTAGCACAATGCAATGCGCACTCACGCTCAATCGTACTCCATCAGCTTCTAATGCTATCACACATCAATACCACCAGCGCCTGACGCCGCTACGGAAGCAGCATGTTACGGACACAGGACGGCTCAAGCCAAGCACACAAATACTTGTACACAATAAAATGTGTATTAACTCTTTACCACTCAAGATGGAGAAAAGACGCTTCTGTAGTGGTCTGGACCAATGTCTAGTTGCAGGCAGAAGTTGCAGAAGTATTTTTTTTAATGTATCACTGAAATGTCTGGTTTGATGAGTGAGCCAGTCATTCCAGTGATAACGTTTTCTAAAATAATGTTTTCTTGATCTGTAATGTCTGCAGACGGACAAGAAAATTGATATTTCCTGCTCATATCTGAGGATTAAAGCATAAATCACCCACCTTATATTGTGCAATCACAGTGTTAGCTATGCACCGCCCATCTCTAGCTAAGCTCCACCCACACGCCGCCCATGTTCGGATTGATCGATCACTGAACTCCCATGACTATCAATTTCCAGAAAACTATACAGATAAGCTGTTGAATATTTTGAAAGTAATTTGACTGGGTACTGTTGCTGCTTACGGCAGCATGTTTATTAAATAGTAGACATACAATTCCTACAACTACGCTTAGTCCATTATCAATTAAGCATTCGTGATGAACTTATCTACGTCATTCATGACAGAATTTATTATGACGTCATCCTACACATCACGTAGTTGATTATAACATCATATGACTGATCGATAAACTGGAAAGTTCCATTGCTCAATATTGACGGCTGGTCTCTTAAAGCGCTCATAACATGATAAATGACATGCAACTCAAATAAAAATATTCAGTCTATTTATTAGTTTATGACCACATTAACTAACTGACTTGACATGTAGATGTCATTAACCTGATATTGATCTAAGGCAGCAATAGCTTCCAGTCAAATTAATTTCAAAATATTCAACAGAATATGTTTTATATCGTAAGGAATCTACTTTTTCATGGATCTATCGCTGAACGGGTTAAGCTATCCCCTGTCATAAAGCTCTGTATGTGTAACATGGACACTAAAACATCCATTGAGTTGATATATATTCAATATTTATATGGCATCAAATGATAATTTCACTGACCCTGTACATGTGGGTCAATTCATTCCAAAACGTCTGGAAACCAATTTAAAACACTCCCTTCCAACATGTCCAATATCTTTCATATTAACTGTCTCACTGCTGCAAGCCACTAGACAATAAATTCAATGAGCAAAAACCCTTGACTTTCTGACAATTTTGAAAACAATTTGACTGAAAGTTGTTGGTGGCTTAGTCACCAACAACTTTCAGTCAAACTGTTTTCAAAATATTTAACAGGTCCAGAGATATGACCCCTGGAATATGTCATCTGCAAATACTCAGCAGTCGGACGGTTAATAATTGGGAGGGAAAATGCATAACAGAAACTTGAACATTTAACTATTCAATATAACAACTACAGAAAACAATGACTAACACTGGACTAACTGGACTGAAGTTGAATTATAACAATATATACATTCCCTATGAGGACAGCTTCTCTTAAAACAAAGAGGGAGATTGATTACATTTAAATCCACGCTCACTGTATCATAACTGCCAATTTCTGTCAATGGGTCTGTATGTACATGTAACATGGCCGCCAAACTACCCACATTTGCCACATAATTTCTAAGGCATAAAATATAATTCCTTGCATTTAGAGATTTTTTAGTTATTTATGTGACATTTAACCTGATATTGACATAACAAAGGAAATAAAAAAATGCAATATCATGTGAATGGGTGTGGCAGTCATGTGAATGGGTGTGGCAGTCATGTGAATGGGCGTGGCAGTCATGTGAATGGGCATGGCAGTCATGTGAATGGGCGTAGCAGTCATGTGAATGGGCGTGGCAGTCATGTGAATGGGTGTTGCAGTCATGTGAATGGGTGTTGCAGTCATGTGAATGGGTGTGGCAGTCATGTGAATGGGTGTGGCAGTCATGTGAATGGGTGTGGCAGTCATGTGAATGGGCGTGGCAGTCATGTGAATGGGCGTGGCAGTCATGTGAATGGGCGTGCCAGTCATGTGAATGGGCGTGGCAGTCATGTGAATGGGCGTGGCAGTCATGTGAATGGGTGTGCCAGTCATGTGAATGGGTGTGGCAGTCATGTGAATGGGTGTGCCAGTCATGTGAATGGATGTGGCAGTCATGTGAATGGGTGTGCCAGTCATGTGAATGGGTGTGGCAGTCATGTGAATTGGTGTGGCAGTCGTGTGAATGGGTGTGGCAGTCATGTGAATTGGTGTGGCAGTCATGTGAATCGGTTTGGCAGTCATGTGAATGGGTGTGGCAGTCATGTGAATGGGTGTGGCAGTCATGTGAATGGGTGTGGCAGTCATGTGAATGGGTGTGGCAGTCATGTTAATGGGTGTTGCAGTCATGTGAATGGGTGTGGCAGTCATGTGAATGGGTGTTGCAGTCACGTGAATGGGTGTTGCAGTCACGTGAATGGGTGTGGCAGTCACGTGAATGGGTGTGCCAGTCACGTGAATGGGTGTGCCAGTCATGTGAATTGGTGTTGCAGTCATGTGAATGGGTGTGGCAGTCATGTGAATGGGTGTGGCAGTCATGTGAATGGGTGTGGCAGTCATGTGAATGGGTGTGGCAGTCATGTGAATGGGTGTGCCAGTCATGTGAATGCGTGTGCCAGGCATGTGAATGGGTGTGCCAGTCATGTGAATGGGTGTGGCAGTCATGTGAATGGGTGTTGCAGCCACGTGAATGGGTGTTGCAGTCACGTGAATGGGTGTGCCAGTCACGTGAATGGGTGTGCCAGTCATGTGAATGGGTGTGCCAGTCATGTGAATGAGTGTGGCAGTCATGTGAATGCGTGTGCCAGTCATGTGAATGGGTGTTGCAGTCATGTGAATGCGTGTGCCAGTCATGTGAATGCGTGTGCCAGGCATGTGAATGGGTGTGCCAGTCATGTGAATGGGTGTGCCAGTCATGTGAATGGGTGTTGCAGTCATGTGAATGGGTGTGGCAGTCATGTGAATGGGTGTTGCAGTTATGTGAATGCGTGTGCCAGTCATGTGAATGGGTGTTGCAGTCATGTGAATGGGTGTGCCAGTCATGTGAATGCGTGTGCCAGGCATGTGAATGGGTGTGGCAGTCATGTGAATGGGTGTGCCAGTCATGTGAATGGGTGTGGCAGTCATGTGAATGGGTGTGGCAGTCACGTGAATGGGTGTTGCAGTCACGTGAATGGGTGTGGCAGTCACGTGAATGGGTGTGGCAGTCACGTGAATGGGTGTTGCAGTCATGTGAATGGGTGTGGCAGTCATGTGAATGGGTGTTGCAGTCATGTGAATGCGTGTGCCAGTCATGTGAATGGGTGTTGCAGTCATGTGAATGCATGTGCCAGTCATGTGAATGCGTGTGCCAGGCATGTGAATGGGTGTGCCAGTCATGTGAATGGGTGTGCCAGTCATGTGAGTGGGTGTTCCAGTCATGTGAATGGGTGTGCCAGTCATGTGAATGGGTGTGCCAGTCATGTGAATGGGTGTGCCAGTCATGTGAATGGGTGTGCCAGTCATGTGAATGAGAGCTGTTCATGTCCCTTTAACCCTCGAATTTGTTCAAGAAAATTTCAATTTTCTCATAAACAAGAGGCCCAAGGGGCCTGTGTCGCTCACCTGGAGCACCATGAATTTTTGACAAAATTGTTGGTGGGTGGTTTAGCAGTCTTTTAAATGAGTTTGTGGACATTTTTGCAAGTGCAATATGGCCGCCAAACACACTACATTTTGATTGCCCCATGGCGCCAATGGTTTTTTTTGATGGATTAACTTCCCTTGAACAAATTTTAATGGCCCAAATTTTGGCCTGATCCCTTCAGCGGTTCTAGAGGAGTGATTTTCGTGAAAACCAGGTCATCCAAGATGGTTGTCGAACCATTTGGTCAATCAAGTCCTCTTGAACAAACTTGGCTTACCTCTTGGCCTAGATGAAGATTCCTCAAGTGGTTTCGGAGAATATTTTTAAAGACATTTCCTGAAATGGCCGCTGGGCAAATTGGCCGATCGGGTTCATTTGAACAAACTTGGATCCTTATGCCCTAAGGATGCTTCCTGCCAAATATAATTCAAATCGGCCTGGTAGTTCTCAAGAAGACATTTTAAATTTCCCATTGCTTTTGCATGGGAGCTTTTGATGAGAAAATTATCCAAGATGGCCACCAAACCATTTATCCCAAAAACCTATACAGACCCAATTTTGGCCTCAAAATCCATCAAATAAAAAAATCGACTATGTCCGCCAAAACACGCTACATTTTGATTGGCCCACAGCGGCCATGTTTTTTGACAGAGCAACTTCCCTTGAACAAACTTTAATGGCCCTTAGTCCCTAATCATATCTCCCAAATTTTGGCCTGATCCATTCAGCGGTTCTGGAGAAGTCGTTTTCGGGAAAACTAGGTCATCCAAGATGGCTGCCGAACCATTCTGTCAATCAAGTCGTCTTGAACAAACTTGGCTTACCTCTTTGCCTAGATGAGGTTTCATAAGTTTTGAATCAATTCCCCAAGCCATTTCGGAGAACGAGATTTTTAAAAACATTTCTCAAAATCGGCTGAAATCCAAGATGGCCACTGGCCAAATTGGCCGATCGGCTTCATTTGAACAAAATGAAATCTCTATGCCATAAGGATGCTTCCTGCCAAATATAATTCAAATCGGCCCAGTTGTTCTCGAGAAGACTTAAATTTCCCATTGCTTTAGTATGGGAGCTTTTGGCGGGAAAATGATCCAAGATGGCTGCCAAACCGTTTATCCGACAGTTTCAAAAATTGCAAATTTGAGATCAGAATACCCAAAAACCTACATAAAACGAATTTTGGCCTCAAAATCCATCATATAAAAAAATCCAATATGGCTGCCAAGCACACTATATTTTGATTGGTCCACCGCGGCCATGTTTTTTTACGAATCAACTTCTCTTGAACAAACTTTACTGGCCCTTAGTCCCTAATCATATCTGCCAAATTAAGATCCCTTGAACAAATTTGGTTGAGCTCTTGCCCTAGACCATATTTCATGAGGTTTCCTTCAATCCCTCAAGCGGTTTCGGAGAAGATTTTTAAAGACATTTCTAAAAATCGGCCAAAATCCATGATGGCAGCCGGCATAATTGGCTTCATTTGAACAAACTTGGATCACTATGCCCTAAGGATGCTTCCTGCCAAATATAATTGAAATTGGCCCAGTGGTTCTTGAGAACAAGTCGTCTAAAGGAAAAGTTGATGGATGGACGGACGGACGACGGGCACACGACGGACGGTCGCCACGACATAAGCTCACTTGGCCTTTCATGCCAGGTGAGCTAAAAATTAGTCCCAGAGCTCTGAAGGTTTTATTTGACTTTTATTTACCAAAAGGTCCGAGGGTGGTTCCTAGGGTAGAATTGTCTGTAGAATTCAGAAATCAATTTCTTACAAAAATCTACTTGGAAGATTTTCCACAATTTGCTCTTGAGTGAGGTACCCTCTACATACGAGATCGCAATTTTGCGCTATATGATAATTTGGATGATTTTGGCATTGTCAACTTTGGGCCTGGAAATGTGCCGAGTAGTAGTGATACATACAAATAAGGGATCAAATGAATGGGTGTCATCTCCTGACTCATTTCCCATGTTGGAATGCTTGGTATTCATGGCATAATATGGGTAGTACGGTTATTTATAACTATAACCCCCTTTTGTCGACGACGCTGTCGAAAAATGTGTATTATCTACTTATCTCTTTGATTAGAATGAAGATAGTCATCATAAATGGTGATTATTGTATATTATATTGCATTAGAATCATTCAGATATAAACATTGGACAACATCTGTATGTTTGAAGGGGATCCATGATGATGGCTAGACAGTTTGCATTGCTGTCAGCCATCTACATAGATACTAAATTCGTCCAGATTTACATTAAAAATTAAACAAACCAGACCTCTTGGTTAATAAACATCCAATACAAGAATTCCGCGGAATTAAATGTCTCGCCTGTCTCCTGTTTGTCAGTGGCATTGACCTTTGACCTTGTGACCTCTGTGTTATCATGCCGCTTCCTAACATTATAGGCTACCATATATTCAAGTTTAGTTCCATTAAGATTAACCAATCCTGAAATATAAATGATTTGCAGAATGGAAAAACTTACGGTTGAGTTCAAATACATGTAGCAATATTAGAATGGCCTTGACCTGTGTCCTGTTGACCTCCATGTCACCATCCTGTATCCTCTTGGCATAAGCAACCATGTACCCAAGTTGTGTTCCATTTGGGCTAAGCAATCCCAAAATATACTATGATAAGATTTGCTAAGCCTAAAAACTTAACATTGAAAAGTAACAAAGTTTTGTAGAAGTCAGAATGACCTTGACCTTCGACGTTGTGACTTCAGTGTCAGCATGCTGCTTCCTAACATTATAGGTAACAAGTTTTCCATGTTTAGTTCCAATAAGGTTAACCAATCCAGAAAGATAAGCCAAGAGGTTTTTCTAAACGCAAAAACTTAACAAAAAAAAACACAATTTTGTATCACGATCACAGTGACCTTGACCATGTGACCTCAGTATCATCATGATGCTTTCTAACAGCATAAGCAACCTCATAGCCAAGTTTAGTTGCAATAGGCTTAATCAATCATGAAATATAAGCTGAGAAGTTTTGTCAAATGCAAAACCTTAATGTTGAAATAGCAGAGTTCTGTATCAAGGTCATGTGATGCCTGCATCAGTGTGCTGCTTCCTTTCGATGTATATCTCCATGTACCCAAGTTTGGTTCCAATTGGATAAGGCATTGCTGAGATATAACGCAATAACTTTTGTTTAACCCAAAATATTAACAAAGATTATACTGTGGCCTTTGACCCCCCCCCCCATAACCTTGACTGCATGATGTCTGCATCAGCATGCTGCTTCCTTTTGATGTATATCACCATGTACACAAGTTTGGTTCCAATTGGATCAGGCATTGTTGAGATATAAGGCAATAACTTTCGATTAACGCAAAAACATAACGTAAAATATTAACAAAGATTATACTGTGACCTTTGACCCCATAGCCTTGACGTCATGACTGCTTTATCGATGGGCTGCTTCCGTTAATTGTAAATCATCATGTACCCAAGCTTGGTTCCAATTGAATAAGGCATTGTTGAGATATAAGGCAATAACTTTTGTTTAACGCAAAAACTTAACATAAAATATTAACAAAGATTATACCATGACCTTTGACCCCATAACCTTGAATGCATGATGCCTGCATCAGCGTGCTGCTTCCTTTCGATGTATATCACCATGTACCCAAGTTTGGTTCCAATTGGATCAGGAATTGCTGATATATAAGGCAATAACTTTTGTTTAACGCAAAAACTTACCGTAAAATATTAACAAAGATTATACTGTGACCTTTGAGCCCATAACCTTGACATCATGGCCGCTTTATTGGTGGGCTGCTTCCTTTTGATGTATATTACCATCCACCCAAGTTTGGTTCAAATTGGATGAGGCATTGCTGAGATATAATCTTAACTTAAAAGTTTACGCCGGAAAAGTGATACCTATGTCTCGATCCTGCTTCGCAGGTGAGACAAAAACCATCTGATGCTCGGGACTATTAGTCAGAAGGTAAAATGATATTGTTAGTGATGGTTTTCTGTGATTATATTAAAATATCATGTTTTCTATGTATTTATAGGATGATAAATCTGGCGAGATTAGGGTAGTCTGCAACATGCAAGTGTTGTACATGTATATGTATTAGTGAATGGTATGTAAAATAGACAACAGCGTATATATTAAATAAGTGTGGAAACTAGGTGCTACTGTGTAGATTAGGGAATATAGTGTAGAATAGATGATAATTCGATTAGTGAATAGTTCATTTTCCAGTTGAATAGATTATGACATCATCCAAGCGGGCTTGCATTTTACATCTTGGTGAGAAATGTGTTGAAGCCATTCGATGATGAATCGTTGGACAGAATCAATCAATGTAACATCATAAGGCATGCATCGTACAAAAGCTTTTGGTATTTTAGTATCAAACTACCTGCCATTTATGATGAGACAGTAAGTTATCATACACAGTGCTATAAAGAGTTTACAGCTGTTCGCAAACCAACGCATGAAGATGTTCCGAGTACATCAGTCAAAACAATTTTACGATCATGTGTTGCAGATTGTTCCCCAAAGCAGCTCTATGGGCATATTTGCAAAGAGGTGTCTCTTTTGTCTGGCCATATCAAAGTCTTGTGGCAAAAGAAGGAGAAAAACCCACTGGGAACCTTGAGATGGACCTATCTGAAAAAAAGCATTAAGGATGCCGCTAATAAACTGGACGATCATGGTATGCTTGCACGGCTATCTGGAATCAACCTGATATCGAAGGAAGTTAGATATTCTTGTCGGACGGGATTATCTCTATAAAGCAAATGCAGTAAAGAACAGACATAAACCACATGAACACTCAAGCAAAATAACATTTCACAAAGCAGCGTTTGATACTCTCAACGGACACATGAATATGAACTTGATCGAAAACCAAGGCACATAGTTCTGTATCTGTATCTGTACTATCACTGGGCAAAATTCACACTGAGCATCACGCCCAGGTGCGCATCTGGATAAAGATGGCCGCTCCGTCTCAGGAATAAAAGCAGTTTTTATACATATTTACAGTAATTGTGGAGGCTTAAATGGTCACCTCCCGCTCATGAACGTGTCTACATCCAGTGCTGAGATGATGCTGTCAGCCAGGCCATTCCAGATCGGCACAGTTCTTGGAATAAAAGAACTCTGGTATTGTTGGATGCTAGTCTGGATTGTCTGTAGCTTTTGCGAGTGAGTGCGCCTGGTGGCGGATATCGACGCTTTCTGAGGATGGTATTCGGGTGGTATTGCTACATGGCCATTTAGAATTTTGTACATGAATGTTACATTTTTTTTACTTCTCTGTGCGATTGACTCCCATCCTAGGCTTGTTATCATGCTGGTAACACTCTGTCTTGGATATTTGTAGACATGTCGAGCTAGCACAAATCATGCTGCTTTCCTCTGGACAGCCTCGATGTATTGGCTTAGATCTTTTGTTAGTGGGTCCCAAACTGTAGAGCTGTATTCCAGTTTTGGCCTGACTAGTTACTAACATCACTTTACAAGCAATAAATGGCAAGCATGAATGAATCTACGCATCCTGCCAGTTGTCTGTCTGCGAGAATTCTCAAGGAATATCGTGAAGACTTGAGCAATATGCAGAGCAAGATTTGATGAGATGTCAGTCAACGAGACACCCTTCTACCTCAGATCACTTATTCTTAATATGCAGAATAATGAGGAGTTGCGCCAGCCCATAACAACTGAACCCCTAACTTCAAGACCGGATGAAATGCCTTCTCTACTTTTAGACTTCTTCAGAGTACTTTATACAGGATCCAGTGTATCTACAACACCGGGTATGTTTGAAAGTCTGGTCAAATCTCTATCAGATGGCATTGTGGTTGTAACAATGAGAGGGTGAACAAAACCATCTAAATAGATTTGCATGGCATATGGGCTCAAGTGTTTAACTGGTAGTAGGAAAGTGGTAGAAATAATCAATCACTTTGGTCACTGTGTCAACTACCACATGGTAGAGAGACTCGAAACAGACCTTGCTACAAACATATCTCAAACAAAACCATGCCACGCCAGATGGTATCAACCTTCTTGCTGGCTTGTGCACTGGAATAGCCTGGAATAATGAAAACACAGATACATTATCAGGTGGCGGTACACTACATGATACGGTTGGCATCTGCTATCAAAATATTGTGCCTACTCTTATCCATTCATCCAATTCAGACAACCTTTCCCTGTCTGTAGCCTCTACACGTGATGGCAAAACATAAAAATGGAGATTTCATCTAGAAGAAACATTTTTTTAATCATGTGGAAAGAAAGCCAAGATAACAGAATTCCATTATCAGCTGAAAGATATGCAGAGACCACTGTATGTAAACAGTGTTAAATACAGAGATAGGGTTTGGACGATGTGCATAGATCAAGGGGAACCCTCAAACATTGGCTGGCTGGAATTCATTGGTCACATAAGATCATCTACCAACACAATAGAATATCTTACATGACCAATCTTAGATAGCCTCCAACCAGACTTGATGTTGTAGCCGAGAATCTGTGTATTTCTCGGCGAGTATCAAATGAATATGGTGATACACATGCAGTAGCTAACTACAACCTGGCTGTGGCTAAGGCAGCTATGCAGATCCAAGCCGCCGAATATCCTTTGTTCGATGATATCCTTATCTGTTTTTGGCCTTCCCACACAGAGCTAGCCTACCTTGAAGCCATTGGTCACATAATTGATCGATCGGGTGCAATGCATAGCCTCACTGGCAACAGGTTCACTTAATGGATTCATCTTTGGAAAACATAGTGGATAGGAAGAATGTACCATTTGAAACAATGTCCTAATGATGGATAATTCAGTGAGCCAGCATGCAAAACATGTATCAAATTCATTACTAATATCGCAACACTGTGATATTCGGCATGTACATAGCTCGGTGGAGCATAGCAAAAACTTTGTAACCCGGCCATTAATGAGAATATTGCATATGGTACACATCCTTGCTAATCACTGTTAGCAAAAGATTGATGGGAACATATGCTGAATGCACAAACAATCATGGAAGCACCAGCCATTTTGGATGATATATGTACAATTTTTATCAATATTCTCCTGATGTTCAGCCGGTACAAATGATGGTGACCTCTTCATGTTTACCCTTGCTAAAATGTGTGATTCTCAATGCTGGTGAAATACTTCTTGAATCTCCCCATTATATGGAAAACACATAAACAGGCATACAGACAATCCTACAGAATGGCATCCTCTCTGTCAGAAGCAGCAGCCGACCTTTCTTTAGAACTCCAGTCGACATTACATTTGAGCAAAAAGTGAATGCTGATGCAGCTTCTCGTTCCACTGGGATAACATCCTTTGGGCAGTCGGACTCAGTTAGAAATCGTTGGATGATTACACGATCTGTAAGGAGTGCAATAGTCGGCAATTTGATGGTGAGTTCTGAAATGAAGACATTTCCGAATCCCTAAAGCGTTACCAAATAAAGAAGGATAATGGGGATATGGCCACGTTGATTGAAAGAATAGAGAACAATATGAATCCTTTTAGCCAAAAAGCAGTTGAGAATCTGTACTTTCTTACGAGTGCGAAAGTAGCAGACCAAGTGAACGAAGACCTCTTGGGATGCCACCCTGCATGTCTACACGACACATCACACTTCAAGAAACTAATACCCAGGCAGAAAGTGAGGAATTTCGCATCAGCATCCGTAAAGAGCAAAATTGGCATGAAGGAAGTGGTTGAATGCAAGGTACCGGAGATCTGTTTGGATGACTCCTATACCTTAGTACGATTGGGAAAACTTATTTGGAGGTCTTCAAATATCCTCTGACACCTGTACCTCACTCACTAGCTCATCAAGATGGAAGTTTGAACAGGACTGATAAGGCAAAGATATTACATATGCTTGGAGGAATGGTGGAAAGTGATGGTTCAGACAATATCATTTTGGAAAGGAATACTGTACATGTTCTCTCATTTGGATGACAACACTATTGTCTCGCATGAGCTCATCAATGGTCTGGGAAAATGTGTTTGTGCATTGTATGGCAAAGCTCACATGGACAATGTTGGTGATGTGTGACATGCATTCCTTCAGCAACATTATGCTCCCAAACGGAATGATGAACGTTTAGAGAGAATTAAAGGTATGAATCCAAGTAGCATGCCCCCATGCAGTCCAGTCCTGGAAAACAAGATACTGCGGACAAACTATATGGCATCTATCTAGAAGAATGTATCACTACCTAACCGAGGTTTATCACAGCCTGAACAACAGGGTGGTTCTTTATGGATGGAAGTTACCAGATTAACTGGTTTGACTATGACCAGGTAGGCAGGTACCACAGAGTATATGCCAGGTTCTAGAAAATGATTGAAATACATGGACGTTGATGATGAGGAGGAAATGGCACATGGAGAAATGTTGTATGAATTGGATGAATCATACGATGATTAGGAGTTATGAATTGTTTGGTGGTGAGCAGATGCAAACTGTATAATATGGTGTATATAATATTACGTTGCTATTCTAACAGCTGTATGATCGCTGCAGTGTGTGATTTATAATAACTTCCCTCTATGATATATATATATATCTATTACGTGTGATCAACACTGAAGTTGTATATGACATTTCGTCCTTTCATCAAAATATGCTCATAGATATTATTTCTGGACATGTCAATCTTGGATGTTCATTATGTACATTTCATGTCATTACTGGACAAAATACATCAGTCATCTGGGTGATATTGTTATTGCTTCAAATTGTGAATGAGTAGGTTAATATAGTGGATTGTAGCATAGAATTTATCACAATCAATGCTGTATTTAGCTTCATAGAACATCCAAAAACTCTGAATATTTTATTTTACTTTTCTTAAACAAAACGTCTGTGGGTTTTATTTTGCAATGCCAATCGGTACAAAACTGGCATCATTGTAGATAGCATTCATTAATAAGTAATTCTCTACCTCGCTCTCTGGATGCCCTTAAAACATATAAATCTTGTCCAATGTTTATATCTGAATGATATATCTGAATGATTCTAGTGCAATATAATATACAATAATCACCATTTATGATGACTATCTGCATTCTAATTAAAGAGATAGGTAGATAATACACATATTTCAAGAGCATCCTCGACAAAATGGGGGTATAGTTATAAATAGCCTTACCACCCATATTATGCGATGAATTCCAGGCATTCCAACATGGAAAATGAATCAGAAGACGACCCTCATTCACATGTTCCCTTATTTGTATGTATCACTACTAGTTGGAACATTTCCAGGCCCAAAATTGACGAAGCCAAAATCATCCCAATTACTATGTAGCACAAAAATTGCGATCTCGTATGTATCTCACTTCAAGAGCAAATTGTGGGAAAACTTCCAAGTAGATTTTTGTAAGAAATTGATTTCTGAATTCTACAGACAATTCTACCCTAGGAACCACCCGCGGACCTTTTGATAAATAAATGTCAAATAAAACCCTCTGCGCTCGGGGACTAAATGTCCACTTGCAGACCAAGGTTATTTTTTTTAGATTTACCACAGGAATGACTGGATCGGTTATCGAGCCAGTCATTTTCCGTGGTAAAGTTTCACAAATAGTCTTCCCTTGGTTTGCAAATGGACATTTCTCAAGACCACTGCATTAAGAACACCCAATAATTAAATTTCATGCTAAAATCAAATAAAAACTGTTAAAGCTAACTCAATTCTAACTAGAGAACATTTACTGAAGTAACTGTAAACCTGCGATGTATGGCCATGAAGAAATAGTATAAGGCTTAATAAAGAATTGAAATAAGGTGTGTCTTCGAACATGATCTTTTGAAGTTGCATCATGAAAGGATAAACATGAAAACTGGACCGTTTTACCCGTGAATGACCTTGACTACAAGGGAAATATTAGAATTTTCTTTGGAAATTATTTAGATCTCTCAATGTTCTAGAATCTGACCAGGTTTGAAGAGAATCAGAAGAAAACTATAGGAACAGTTCCAATATTGCTCCCATAGGTTTACTATGGGGGATATGTGGCATCCAAAATCTGATTTTCTCCAAAACTGTTGGTCGGATCAACTTTAAATTTGATAGCAAATCAAGTCAACATGAGAGCTAGCTAGTTCACCAAATTTCAAGTCGATCGGGGCAAAACTCATTTTGGCGGGCATTTTGAGCAATTTTTTTTTTACCACGAGTTCATTTCGGCAAAAAAGATATTGGGGGGGGGGGGGGGCATTTTGACCCCAAAAGGTGCGCCTGGTCATTTAAAAAAACTTCTTTTTTTAAATCTTTTCAAAAAATAGATTTTTTTTCACAATTTTTCATCCTGAGTTCATATCTGCAAAAAACGAAAACTGGTATTTTGGCCCAAAACTTTAATCAATTTCTCTATGTGTCCTTTCTATAAGTATACCGATTTTTGGGGAAGATTTGGGTCAAAATTTAGCCTGCGTCCAATACAGGCTAGCATCCTTTCCTCGAATAAAAACGGTAACATCCTCAGCAAATATGGTAGTGATCCGTTCAAAACTCTATAGGGTAGCACTTCAAAGATCAATTTTGAAAATCCCCATACATTTCCTATGGGGACTTTTTTGTCCACAAAAAGGTGGGTAGCTCGAAAACCATTGGGCAGATCAAAAATAAAAACAATAGTAATAAAGATCCCACTTGGTACTCGGTACCAGAAGTTGACCAAGTTTGAAGTTGATCGGATGAAAACTTAGGAGGAGATAGTTCCAGAAAATTGTAAGCGTGTGATGGAACGCAATATCACTTAATTAATTAGGTCAGAGCAACCTTGACCTTTGACTCTATGACGTCAAATTCAATAGAGTTCTTCGGACCACCAAGGACACGCTCCCACGCTAGATTGGTAACAATCCCTTCAATAGAACTCGAGTTATCATCCAGAAATGAAAGCCCGAATGGACAGAGCAAACGCTATATACACCACCACCACCACCACATATAAATTTATATGAGGTGGGGGGGGGGGCATAATCATTGTATTTCTGTAGAGCTTAATGAAGTTGAACCGAAACTGATAACTGCTAATAAATTTCAGAAAATCAATAAAATACAAAGCATACCTCTCAATACACAGGCTATTTCCATTATAAGGATACTAGTACTAAGTATTCTTTCTACCAGTTGTGTCAGCATTCAAAGTAGTAAGTGCTGTATCCATAGCTGATAATGCATTAATTAAATGATCAATGCCAGTTGAATGCCATCTGCTGCCGCCGGAAAAGCGTGGAAAAACTCAGACCTTTACATGAAAGTTTTCAATGATAAATTTTGAAAGTCCAGGAGTGTTCAGACTTTTCCATGTTTATGCATACCCGGAAAACCTCAGGCAATCCCAGACTTGAAATTCTGTGATTGCCTGGGCTTTTCCGGGTTCATACAAAACCAGACAAACTCAGAAATCCCACAGACTTTCAAAAGTCTGCGATTGTTCGGGCTATTCCGGTTTAGCCAAGCCTGGACAGCACGCAAATCCTCGAATTTGTGAGCTACAGGATTTTGGTGGGTTTGCAGTATGGACAATCCCGAGATATCATGGATTTGCTAGGATTTCCAAGCTGATGTTTAAAAGCCTGGACAATATTTTGCAGGGGTGGATTTAAACTATCCATAAGAATGTTATCTTATATTGTAGCTAACAAAACCAGTCATTACAGTGTTGAATTTTAAACAAATTGTCTTCACTTGGCCTGCATATGAACAGATTTAAATTTTCTTGACAAATCTTGAGTTTTAATGAATTAATGTACTGCACCCCATAGAAAAGTCACGGAGGTATTCAAACCCTTCTCAAGGTAAAAATTCTTTAAGATGTCTGGAATTTTAGACATTTCTAATTTGCGGCCAAAATCTAAGATGGCCACATGTCAAATTGGCTGATCGGCTTCGTTTGAACAACCTTGGATCCCTAGGGATGATTCCTACCAAATATACTTGAAATTTATCATCCCAGCGGTTCTCGCGAAGAAGACATTTAAAGGTTCCCATTGCTTTAGTATGGGAGTTTTTGGTGGGAAAACGATCCAAGATGGCCGCAGAACTGCTTATCCGACAGTTTCGAAAGTGGCAAATTTGAAATCAGAATAAACAATAACCCATATAAAACAAATTTCGGCGTAAAGATCGATCAAATAAAAAAATCCAAAATGGCCACCAAACACGCTACACTTTGATTGGTCCACAGCGCCCATGTTTTTTTTACATATCAACTTCTCTTAAACAAACCGTAATGGCTATATTCTGTAACAATATCTCCTAAACTTCAGCCCGATCCCTTTAGCAGTTCTGGAGTAGTCATTTTCATGAAAACTAGGTCATCCAAGATGGCCGCCAAACTATTTGGCTAATCAAGTTCCCTTATAGACACCTGGTTCCACTCTTGTCTTAGATCATATTTCATGGGGTTTGCATCAATCCCACAAGCGGTATCGGAGAAGATTTTTAAATACGTTTCTAAAAATTGGCCGAAATCCAAGATGGCCGCTGGCCCAATGGGCTGGCCGATCAGCTTCATTTGAACAAACTTAAATCTCTATGCCCTAAGGATGCTTCCTGCCACATATAATTGAAATTGTCCCAGTATAGTTCTCAAGAAGACATTTTAAGTTTCACATTGCTTTAGTACAGGAGCTTACTGTGGAAATGTGATCCAAGATGGCCGCCAAACCGTTTATCTGACCCTTTCGAAAATTACAAATTTGAGATCAGAATACCCCAAAACATATATAAAACCAATTTCAGCCTCAAAATCCCTCAAATAAAAAAAATCCAATATGGCCGCCAAGCATGCTATATTTTGATTGGCACACGGTGGCCATGTTTTTTGACGGTTCAACTTCCCTTGAACAAACTTTATTGGCCCTTAGTCCCTAATCATATCTCCCTAATTTTGGCCTGATCCCTTCAGCGGTTCTGGAGAAGTAATTTTCTGGAAAACTAGGTCATCCAAGATGGCTGCCGAACCATTCGGTCAATCAAGTCTGCTTGAACAAACTTAGCTTACGTCTTTCCATAGATGACGCTTCATGGGTTTTGAATCCATTCCCCAAGCAATTTCGGGAAAATTTTTTAAGCCATTTCCTAAAATAGGCCAAACCCCAAGATGGCCACCGGTCAAATTGGACAATCGGCTTCATTTGAACAAACTTGGATCCCAATACCCTAAGGATGCTTCCTGCCAAATATAATTTAAATCGGCATAGAAGATTTTTAAAGACGTTTCCTAAAATCAGCCGAAATCCAAGACAGCCACCTGTTTCATTTGAACAAACTTGGATCCCTATGGCCTAAGGATGTTTCCTGCCAAATATAATTGAAATCGGCTCAGTGGTTCTTAAGAAGTAGTTTAAACGAAAAGTTGATGGACGATGGATGGACACACGACGAACGGTCGCCACGGCATAAGCTTTCAGGCCAGGTGAGCTAATAATACTAATAGGCAGATAGAATCAACATTCCAGAGATGACTAGCTTGAAGATAAATGGGTCATTGAACGCCGAATGTGAGTCCACTAGGGATGTCTCCCTCGTGCCAGCCAGCGTCTTCCAAACCCGAAAAATTTGAAATGTAAATGCTCCAAAAAGGAATTTCTGCATTTGTAGACTGAGGTAACTACAACCATAACCCTATGATTTCAGCTCAAGTTTTTGGTATTATATAAAAATACAAGAGGCCCAAGAGGCCTGTGTCGCTCACCTGGAGCACCATCAATTTTTGTCAAACTTGTTGGTGGGTGATTTAGTAGTCTTTTAAATGAGTTTGTGGACATTTTTGCAAGTGCAATATGGCCGGCAAACACGCTATATTTTGATTGGCCCACAGCACCCATGGTTTTTTTATGGATCACCTTCCCTTGAACAAACTTTAATGGCCCTTAGTCCTTAATCATACAGACCAAATTTCGGCCTGATCCCTTCAGCGGTTCTGGAGGAGTCGTTTCCGGGAAAACTAGGTCATCCAAGATGGTCGCCGCACCATTTAGTCAATCAAGTCCTCTTGAACAAACTTGGCTTACATCTTGGCCTAGATGAAGATTCCCCAAGCGGTTTCGGAGATTTTTAAAGACGTTTACTAAAATCGGCCGAAATCCAAAATGGCCGCCGAGCAAATTGGCCAATCGGGTTCCTTTGAACAAACTTGGATCCCTATGCCCTAAGGATGCTTCCTGCCAAATATAATTGAAACTGGCCTACGGTAGTAGTTCTCGAGAGACATTTAAAATTTCGCATTGCTTTAGCATGGGAGCTTTTGATGAGAAAATTCTCCAAGATGGCCGCCAAACTGTTTATCCGACAGTTTCAAAAATTGCAAATTTGAGCTCAGAATAGCCAAAAACATACATGGAACCAATTTTGGCCTCAAAATCTATCAAATAAAAAATCCAATATGGCCACCAAACATGCCACATTTTGATTGGCCCACGGTGGCCATGTTTTTTGATGGAGCAACGCCCCTTGAACAAAGTTTCATGGCCCTTAGTCCCTAACCATATCTCTCAAATTTCAGCCTGATCCCTTTAGCGGGTCTGGAGAAGTCATTTTCGGGAAAACTAGGTTATCCAAGATGGCCACCGAATCATTTGGTGAATCAAGTCCTCTTGAACAGACTTGGCTTACCTCTTTCCCTTGATGAGGTTTGATAAGTTTTGAATCAATTCCCCAAGCGGTTTCGGAGAAGATTTTTAAAGCCATTTCCTAAAACCGGCCGCCGGCCAAATTGGCCAATCAACTTTATTTGAAGAAACCTGGATCCCTATGCCCTAAGGATGCTTCCTTCGAAATATAATTGAAATCGGCCTAGTAGTTCTTGAGAAGAAGACATTTAAAATTTCCCATTGCTTTAGTATGGGAGTCTTTGGCGGGAAAATAATCCAAGATGGCCACCAAACCGTCTATCCGACAGTTTCGAAAATGGCAAATTTGAGCTTAGAATACCCAAAAACATACATACATGTAGAACCAATTTCAGCCTCAAAATCCATCAAATAAAAAAATCCAATATGGCCGCCAAACACGCTACATTTTGATTGGACCACGTCGGCCATGTTTTTTTATGGATCAACTTCCCTTGGACAAACTTTAATGGCCCTTAGTCCCTAACCATATCTCTCAAATTTCAGCCTGATCCCTTCAGCGGTTCTTGAGAAGTCGTTTTCGGGAAAACTAGGTTATCCAAGATGGCCACCGAACTATTTGGTCAATCAAGTTCTCTTGAACAGACTTGGCTTACCTCTTTCCCTAGATGATGTTTCATGAGTTTTGAATCGTTTCCCCAAGTGGCTTCGGAGAAGATGATTTTTAAAGACGTTTCCTAAAATCGGCCAAAATCCCAGATGGCCGCCGGCCAAATTGGCTTCGATTGAACAAACTTGGATCCCTATGCCATAAGGATGCTTCCTGCCAAATATAATTGAAATCAGCCTAGTGGTTCTTGAGAAGTTGTTTAAAGGAAAAGTTGACGGATGACGGACAGACGACGGACCGTAGCATACGCTCGTTGCGGGGTGCATTGACATTCTCGATCTCGTATCGAAGGCGATTTCGTGAGATATACGATTGCGCTGCTTTCACAGTCCGCTACGGAGATAGACTGGGTCCTGATATGTCTGGTCGCCGAAATGGAGTCTGTGTAACAGTCTAGTCATTGTTCATGATGTAATAAGATGGCCGATCATTACATTAGAGGCGTATTCTCGAAGAAGCCACGCCTCTATTTTTAGATTGCATAATATTATCATTGCGTAATGGTAACCGAGCACTGCAGGTTTGATCCGATGGATACCCGTTTGAACATTGATAGGAATAATCTATACGCTTGAGTTATTCAATATTTTGTGTATTTGGTAATTGGATTGCGTTTTTAATACACTGGAGATGTGATTTAAATTGGGTTTTAAAAATATATTTTTGCGTATTTATGCAAATACGCTGCTTATCTGGAGCTCTGATCACTATATGAGAGATCTTTTAGAGAGGGTACCAGCTTAGTTGCTCTGCGCTGAATGTACTCTATGGTGTTTATATGCGTTTCATGTGTGGCTGCCATACTGAGTTTGCATACTCGAGGAACATGGCATTTATATGCGTCTTCATGTGTGGCTGCCATACCGAGATTGCATACACAAGGAACGCACTCTATGGTGTTTATATGCGTCTTCATGTGTGGGGGCCAATGCATCTTCATGTGTGGCTGCCATACTGAGTTTATATGCGTCTTCATGTGTGACTACCATACTGAGTTTATATGCGTCTTCATGTGTGGCTGCCATACTGAGTTTATATGCGTCTTCATGTGTGGCTGCCTTACTGAGTTTATATGCGTCTTCATGTGTGGCTGCCATACTGAGTTTATATGCGTCTTCATGTGTGGCTACCATACTGAGTTTATATGCATCTTCATGTGTTGCTGCTGCCATACTGAGTTTATATGCATCTTCATGTGTGGCTGCCATACTGAGTTTATATGCGTCTTCATGTGTGGCTGCCATACTGAGTTTATATGCGTCTTCATGTGTTGCTGCCATACTGAGTTTATATGCGTCTTCATGTGTGGCTGCCATACTGAGTTTATATGCGTCTTCATGTGTGGCTGTCATACTGAGTTTATATGCATCTTCATGTGTGGCTGCCATACTGAGTTTATATGCGTCTTCATGTGAGGCTGCCATACTGAGTTTTTATGCGTCTTCATGTGTGGCTGCCATACTGAGTTTGCATACTCGAGGTAGGTATGCACGATTACACAGTATTTTAAAAATAAAATAAGCTATGTTTTGCTAAACACAAAAACTTAATGTTGAAATAACAGAGTTCTGTGTCAACGTCACAGTGACCTTCACCTTTGACCGTGTGACCCCAAAATCATCATCGTGCTTCCTATCATTATAGGTAACCATGTATCCAAGTTTAGTTACAATAGGCTTAACCAATCCTGAAATATAAGCCGAGAGATTTTGATAAACGCAAGAACTAAATGTTGAAATAACAGAGTTCTGTATCAAGGTCACAGTGACCTTGACCTTTGACATTGTGACCCCAACATATTCGTGCTGCTTCCTATCATTTTAGGTAACCATGTATCCAAGTTTAGTTGCAATAGGCTTAACCAATCCCGAAATATTTCAGCTGAGAAGTTTTGCTAAACGCAGAATTTTAATGTTGACGCCGTCGCCGGAAAAGTGATACCTATGTCTCGCCTTTTCTGCTTCGCAGATGAGACAAAAACCGCTAGTGTTGGAAACTTCTGAAATAAGCTACAAACTTTACTTTAAATGGGAATTGCTAACACAATGCTTGAAAAAACAAAAATTGGTATCGCTGATCAGACCACTAAAATGACGCCAGTCTAATTGCTAGATAGTAATCTAGGTGTTCAGAAATCACAATTAATATGGTATTATAAAGATTAGAGTGCAATTTCTGAACACAATAGCAATACGATCTGGCAGGATAAAAACTGTCCAAGAAAAATAAAATTCAGCTAGATGTGGCGTAGTGGTTTCTAAAAGTGTGACGCAGTGGTTTTACTGTGGCGCAGTGGTTTCTATAAGTGTGGCGCAGTGGTTTTACTGTGGCGCAGTGGTTTCTATAAGTGTGGCGCAGTGGTTTTACTGTGGCGCAGTGGTTTCTATAAGTGTGGTGCAGTGGTTTTACTGTGGCGCAGTGGTTTCTATAAGTGTGGCGCAGTGGTTTCTATAAGTGTGGCGCAGTGGTTTTACTGTGGCGCAGTGGTTTTACTGTGGCGCAGTGGTTTCTATAAGTGTGGCGCAGTGGTTTTACTGCGATATTTTATGATTAGCGAAAGTGTTTAGTTTAAGGCTGTCCCATTAACCACTACTCTCTGCCTTCTTCCTATTAGAAATGACTTAATCCATTCTAGATTCCCCCGAGATACCTACAGCGTCAAACGCCTTCTTAAAATCAAGATAAATTACATCAATCGATTTCTTATTATCCAAAGCATTTGTCCACGTCGTCTATAACTTCTAGCATTTGAGTTACTGTTGATCTCCCCACTAGGAACCCATGTTGGTATTCAGTAATTATTTTACTTTTCTTCATATACTCTATCAGCGTGTCCCTTCCTCACTATGCTTTCAAGTATTTTGGATGGAACTGAGGTTAGATTGATGGATCTGTAATTGTTCGGATCCCTCTTTGGTCCTTTTTTATGTATGGGTATAACATTAGCACATTTCCAGACAAGAAGGGATAGCCCATTCTGATAATGACTTGTTATAAATTATGCTAAGTGGTTCAGATAATACCTCTTTTAGTTCATGTAAAAGTCTTGGATCCAGACTCTATCTTTTCGCAGACGATACTAAACTATTTAATTCAATGACTGATGCGAGTGATTGTGAAGTCCTGCAAAATGATCTAGAGGCCATTCAAAACTGGTCCCAAAATTGGCAATTAATGTTTAACACAAACAAAAGCTCAGTTATGCATATTGGCCCCAAAGTCAAGTGCCACTAATTTTAAGTACACACTCCTTGATAATGATAAAACAGTAAGTAGCCCTAAAGGAGGAGAGCGAGCTCAATGATCTGGGTATAATAATCAATTCAAACTTAACGTTTGAAACACATATAAATAACAGCAAAGCCAACAGGATGGCAGGGCTTATATGGAGAACGTTTCATTCCATTACTACAGACATTTTTAAGATGCTATACCAAAATTTAATACGCCGTCATCTGGAGTATGCTGGTCCCGTTTGGTCCCCACACACATGGAAATTTGCCGAACAATGAGAAAAAGTCCAGAAACGAGCCACTAAAATGGTACCAGCTTTGCAGAACATGTCCTATGAAAACTGTCTTCGAAATCTAACTTACCAACCTTAATCTATAGAAGAATACGAGGCGATCTCATACATTTTTTAAAGTATTTTAATAATATCTACTCAGTAAATCCCAGTAAACTATTCACATTAAACCAAGATGACAGAACACGTGGCCACAAATTCAAACTTAGGAAAACTAGAGCGAATCCTAACAATAGACTGAATTTTTTCTCCAACAGAATCATAGACTCGTGGAATGAATGCATTACCCGCAACAGTCGTTGACCATAAACACATTCAAAGCTAGACTAGACAAAATCTATGTAGCGCACCCTGTGTACTACAACTATAGAGCATTAGATAAGCCAAATCACCCGAAAATCACCATACATTAATAATTAATAATGATAGTTTATATACCAGCTGACAATAGAACGTAAAAGTCCTAGTAAGCTGTATACTTGTTATTAGGCTTGCACGATTTTTCGATTTAATCGTGAAGTTCGATTTATTTTTAAAGTCGCGATTTTTATGATGTAATTGAGGAAAGATCGGAAAATCATCAAAAATGCCAAGGTGTAAAAAAATCTGAAGTGTACTTTTCCGTCGGATTATATCAGTACATGAGTACACTTATAATCGATTCACGCCTGTGTTCATTGTGTATATCCCGCCGTGCCATGCATGCGTCGAATAATTACGAATCACTACACAAAGCGCTACAATAAACAAGCTAACAATAGTTAGGTAACACCTTTGTCATTGAGAAAACCAGCTAGTTACTCCGGCGAATCGGCATATAATTTTTTTTCTTTCGCTGCAGACCCTGAGTCTGTTGTGAAATGTCAAGTATATAGTTTCAGAGTGTTAGGCAATCAGTGAACACAATTCTGGTTAATTCTAGAGGTAGCAATTTCAGACGGTCTAATAATTTTTCCTTTTTGATTCGGTTGTCATGTCAAATTAAAGAAAATAAAGCAACAGCATTCCAGATTGTTTGATTTTGAACTGTGCGTTCTGTTGATTACTCTTAAATGTAAATCGTACATTCTGAAAGCAACTATAAACCGCACTATAGGACGAGTTTACGCCGTTACACTAGTACCTACTCAAAGCTACCGTCCTATGTATGTGAATTGCGCAATATCTCCCGCGCTACTAATATTAGCGTCTTCGCGTTACTCTGGTAATGACTTAAACTCGTCCTACAAAGGGAGGCTATAAGCGGAAGCATCACGTAATTTATATTTTTTTCTCGGCGACATTGTATCTCAAATTTTGATGGATTAAATAATGTTTATTAAACTATACGCAATATTTAGGCGGTCCCAATTAATAATTTCACGCCCGCGATGATGGATATAAGATATACATTAAGCATAGACGTAGGATTGTAAGAATTCGTCGCATGAACATCATGTGTTCTAATTTCGTGCTATTTTTGTATGATTTATTTAAACTTTCTAGAAACGAGTCACGTTAACCCGGTTTATACTTTTGGGAATTTGGACCTACGATTTAATCGAAAATCGCGATTTTTTTCATAAAATCGATCGCGATGTTTCATATCAAAAATCGCGCAAGCCTACTTGTTATGCTATGAAAAGAATTGATATTCTGGCCAAATTATCCTTGCTCCGAGGCGAAATGGCACTGGGTTGAATGCCCCCGAAAACTTTGTTTGAAAAAAATCCAATGGCGGATTTAAACATTTTAATGTTTTTTTCATCAAAACAAGTGACAAAATAAGTAATATAGATATTATAATGCAGTATTTACAACCTGTTTTCAGATTCACCTGGATTAATATCACCGGAAAATGTAAGCCGAGTTTACAATATACATGAAAGACAACTATCTTGGAGATTGAAAAGCTTTGATTATTTAGTTTTGTGATCGTCCACGATTATATTTTTAACAAGAGCTCCGCAAACGGCGCATTATACCCCGTCATGATGACAAACCAATGAATGAGCGCTATTAGAAAATAATTATTTCTTCCTCAGACCGAAACTGGTCATCCTTATGAAGCGTCAATGCGATCCGTTAAACAGTCACATTGAGCTATCGTCCCGAACTCAATTTTCAAGATGGCCACCGCTGACTGGCAGCCATATTGAATTTCAGATTATCATAAATTTCGATATGTTTCTTCACCAGACATATTCCAACCACCCTATGTAGTGATCCGATAAATGGTAACGGAGATATCATCCAGAAACCAACTTTCAAGATGGCAGCCCGTGGCTGGTGGCCATCTTGGAGTTTGGATCATCGTCAATTTCAATAGGTTTCTTCTCCAGACATAATCCAACTACCCTATGAAGTTTCAAAGCGATCCAATAAACTGGAACAGAGTTATCATCCGGAAACCAATTTTCAAGATGGTGGCTGGTGGCCATCTTGAATTTTAGATCATGGTCGATTTCGATACGTTTCTTCTCCACATGTAGTCCAACCACCCTACATAGTTTCAGAGTGATCCGATAAACGGTAACAGTTATTCATCTGGAATCCAATTTTCAAGACGGCCACCGGTGGCTGCCAGCCATCGTGGATTTCGGATCATTGCCAACTTTGATAGGTTTATTCCGCAGAGGTAGTCCAACTACCATATCAAGTTTCAAAGCGATCCCATATACGGTTAAGGAGTCATCATCTGGAAACCGATTTTCAAGATGGCTATCGGCCATCTTGGATTTCGGATCATTGTCGATTTCGATAGGTTTCTTCCCCAGACCTAGTGCAACGACTCTATGACGTTTCAAAAATCAATCCGAAAAACGGTCACAGAGTTATCATCCGGAAACTAATTTTCAAGATGGCCACGGGTGGCTAGCGGCCATATTAGATTTTGGATTATCATTGATTTCGATGGGTTTCTTTCCCAGACCTAGTCCAACCACTCTATCAAGTTTTAAAGCAATCCAATAAACGGTAACAGAGTTATTATCTGGAAACAAATTTTCAAGATGGCTGCCAGTGGCTGGCGGCCATCTTTGACTTCGGATCATCGTTGATTTTTTATAGGTTTCTTCCCCAGATCTAGTGCAACCACTCTATGAATGAAGTTTCAAAGCGATCCGATACACACTTAGGAGTTATCATCCGGAAACTGATTTTCAAGATGGCCGCCAGTGGCTGGTGGCCATCTTGGATTTCGGATCATCGTCGATTTCGATAAGTTTCTTCCGGAAACCAATTTTCAAGATGACCACCGGTGGCCATCTTGGATTTCGGATCATTGTCGATAGGTTTCTTCCCCAGACCTAGTGCAACCACTTTATGACGTTTCAAAAAGCAATCCGATAAACGGTAACGGAGTTATCATCCGGAAATCAATTTTCAAGATGGCTGTTGGTGGCTGGTGATCATCTTGGATTTCGGATCATTGTCGATTTCGATAGGTTTCTTCCCCAGACCTAGTGCAACCACTCTATCAAGTTTCAAAAAGTGATCCGAAAAATGGTCACAGAGTTATCATCCGGAAACCAATTTTCAAGATGTCCGCCAGTAGCTGGCGGCCATCTTGGATTATGGATCATCGTCGATTTCGACAGGTTTCTTCCCCAGACCTAGTTCAACCACCCTATGAAGATTCATGGCCGTGTTAACTTTTTCACAGATGTGGTTGTCAAATGTTAGTTTGCAGTCTACTGTGACCCCTATATCCTTCTCCTCCGTAATATATTCTAGCAGTACTTTACCTCCGCTCTCTGATGTCATGTAGTAGTTATATGGCACTGCGTCCCTTGTCAAGACTTTCATAGGGTTAAATTTCAATAACCAGATATCTTAGCAGGTCTGTAGGTTCGATAGATTACTCTGAAGCAGATCCTGATCATCCGGGCCAAGAATTTGGCGTGACAATTTTGTATCATCACCAAACATTTTCACGTCCGAATCAACTACATTTGGGAGGTCATTAATGGAGACGACGAACACTAGCAGACTGAGAACGCTTCCTTGATGGATCCCACTAGTTACATCTGACCACTCTGATGTTGCATTATTCACACGTACTTGCTGCTTGCGATTACTTTGGAAGTCTGTAACCCAAACTAGGATTTGGCCTTTTAAACCATGGCTTAAGTGATTTATACAGAAAGATGAATGAGGCCGTTGATGGACTGCCCAAACGTGATGTATGTATTGAAGCTTTTCCGGCCTGGCTGCCACCAATTGGAGCACTAATTTCATCCACACCTGTGTTTGCCACATGCGCTGGAGCAGAACCATGTCTGACACCAGCCGAAGTTGGTGTTCCCACCGACTGGTAATATTCTGTAAGTGGCTTCGAAGCATGGCTAGTTTCAAGCTCCAGTAGTGTCGCATTATTACTGACAGGCTCTGGCTTTATTTTAACATCCATCCACCTAGCATTTGCAATATTTAATCTATCAGCGCTAGCTTGGTTTTGTGATGCTGCTGCATCTGTATATCCAGCTAGCAACTGCGCCATTGCGGCCATTGTTGCCTCAACCCCTAAGGCAGTGATAATGACTTCTAGGCCTTCTCTTGCATGTTCCTGTGAGTCGGCCATAGGTGGACTGCAAGGCCTACCATGTGCATTAACTTGTAGTGTGTTTTGCTCATGGTTACATAGGCTAAATCGTCTCAGGCTTGGCAGAGAAGAGCTCTGTTCGTGGGCGCTGTATGTAGGGGTGTTCAGACCCAAGCCATCATTACTACTGCCCATAAAGCGTTCATGATCTATTGAAAATGATTCATTGACGCTCATGCCTGGCTGTGGATATGCCAGAATATTTGTCTGCTCCATGGCAGTCAGTGGTGCTTCAAAATTATTTATCGTGGGACCAATACACGTCTCATTGGTGTCGCAAATGCTTTCCACCTCATGCTGCTTTTCAGCCTTTGGCTGAGGTGTTATTCCATACACAGATACAGCTTTCCTGTGAGGCTCCAGATTCAAATTTGTACTAGTAGCGTTGGTAGTACTCACTGGGTGTACATCACTGGTAAGCCGGCGAATGTTAAGCCTTGATGCAAGCTGTTGTACTTTCCGTGACAACGCATGTAGTGGATTGAACTGGCCTTCCATAGTGTAGGTAATCTTTCTCGTACACACACACGTACAGCGCCAAATTACAAGCAGAATATGGTGTTTCTGCAGCCTCTGAGATGTACAAAACACTGTTCAAGGGACGTCACTCTGCATGGTAATTTGTTGTTGGTGATACGAGTTGTCTCCCTTGTATCGTCACACAGACTTGATATTATTTCAACAGACGCTAGTGTAATATCATGAATAATTGCAGTAACTATTGAGCAAGACTACGTTATTAGTCATGTTGCGGTGAAGCTAATGTTCTTGCAAAATTCACATCCACACAAATAGACTTGTGTGTATATTGACAACAATAATTGGTTAACTTTTGTATGCTGTCAAAGGGGTCTCTTGGTGATTTCAAGTCCTAGTGACTCTGTAATTTTGTTGAAATCGCCCCAGGACGAACGATAATCGGGTTCGTCTGGTCTAAGCAAAAATATGCATGACCATGTAGTTTTTAGAGAGAAATATTTGTGCTAATCTGTGTGTATGAACATAGGACTATATGCGTTATTTAATGTGATCAGCTAGCTTTTTGAGTTGTAGATGGTGTGTTTTGTATGCTAGAATTGATTGTTTGTTCGTATGTTTGTGTGTGTGTGTAATGTGTACGGTTTCTCTCTTCTACTACTATGATCATGAGTATAATGTTGTCTTGAGGAGCGTGGGCTATGATAGCTAAACCAATGTATAAAACAAACCGAATTTGTGTAGATGATGTTCTATCGTCAAAAATATTAACATGGTGTTTTAATAGCTAAAAGGAAACAGAACAGCAAACGTTAGTTCATTGGTATTGTACTATGTAGGATATTGTGGAATTGAGCGGTCTGTAAACAGACACACCATTGCACACTGTTGCTTTGCAGTCTACAATAGTGGTGCGATTCCTACCATATCCACGTCAGTCTTACGAAAGAACTACTCTCTTCTCGTGGCTGTATTCATACATCAGATCATGTACACCATAACGATGTCCACATGGTCTGCCTGTTGAACACATTTGAGGTAGGCCCACGCACGAGGAATGCCATGGTATTGTGGACCAGACCTGAATTGCCACAACTTTGAGTTAGATCAGTGTTAGCTGTTACAGACTCACTACTTGCAGAAGCTTTCAGATGCTTGCCTGTAACATTCCCCTGTGGAGGCTATCACTACGAGTCTTTCAACTCTACGGTCAGGCCACAAACACAGAGAGAATTTGCCAACACCTCACCAGATCTTTCTACATCAATGTCTGTCTGTCTGAGCTGCTATGTATCGGCTGAGCTGTTGATTTTAGCAGCAACTTTAGAGCAGAATTTTGTGTTCATCTACAACAAATTTTGACGTACCGTGCTCCTAAAAAGACAAAATAATTATGCATCTATCATCAGTCTAACGTTCAGTCTAATGCTCAGTCTAACGTGCACAAACTTGACAGCATATAGATATGCAGAGAAGCATAGGTATAGCGCTCACGAGGAATACCATGGTATTGCACTCTGAAAGGTTATTATGCCTGGGTGCTAATGTCTATTAGACACAGTTGGCCCAATCACCATTGGTTAGTGGTTAGTTAGTTAGAGAGAGAGAGGTGTTATGGCTCACTGCTAGAAGCAGAAAGCGAAGAAATACTGTGTGCGCGGCCTTTTATACTCTCCAGAGAGCATATCTGCTGTTTGTACATCAACTTTTGATTGGCCAGAAGCGTAATGACGTAGTATTATTTGGGAAAACTCTCTCTACTTTGACATGTCTATAAATCACATGTATAACCTAATAACTGATTTTATCAATATATGGCTACAAATATTTGTTTGGCCGACTGTCTGTGTTATAAATTCGTTCAGAATTAAGTTTTCATTGATGGATAAAGTTGTGAACACCCCCAGAAATCTAATAATGCTTGAACAAGATGATAGGCTGTGACCTCTCTAACCCGGGGCGTGGCTAGTCAAGCGAGCGCAACAAAATTCCCACGGTTGAATTATGTCAAGCGGTGGGTTACAGCTGTTCTCTTGAATTTTTCGTGTATTTACATCAAATAGATACTATTTTTCGGCATCAAAATATACTGTTCTTATTCTCATACAGCCTGTAATGAGCTTTGATAAATACAAAAGGTGCCGTGTTTCCTTCTAGCATGTCATTCCGACATCTTAAATGGCCGACCCCGATAAATGACGTCATGGGTGTGGTTTACTATACGCATTTCCGTGTTTTAAAATCGGCTCTTTCCTTGCTCAAGCATTGCTTTAAGGGCTTTTAAGTGAATGAGTATGTCAAATATATACATGTTTCTTTCCATCAATGCATCCCCGCAACAGTGCGAAGCTGAATAAGTTTGTATTTGACTGTGAAAGGCAACATTACGCAAGTATTTCCTCTTCTTGTTCGGAAAGGTATGTTGTGAGTCCCTCCCCTATGTAGAATAGGTGAACCAACAACTTCGCATCGTATGGTGAAAACCGCTGGTATTTGCATAATACGAGTATCAAACTATTACATTTGATCAGGATTGTTGCTAAATCGTTCCACAATATCAGAATACATGTAAACATCCACCGCAAAGTATTACAGTATACTCTATATGGCTATATCTTGATTCTAACCCCTCCCATAGGTTTACTATGGGATTTCGGATTCCCACAAAATCTGGTTAAAAACACTATAAATAAAATTATCTATAATGTTTTCAATATCTAAAACATTTTAATATGTAAGACAATACTTCTATGATGCTTTTTTCGCCATACGAAGAAAGCGGTAAAATTAAATAAAAGAAATAAACGCAAGTTACCACTTTTCGTGAGGGGTAGGAATAAGGATATAGCCTAGATGACATGCACATATGTGTAATGAGGGAAAAATCAACAGAAAATGAGGCAGTGAACCAGGCTAAAATACATATACCATTCGCCTGAGAAAGCTTCGTTTCCGGTCACGAGATTTTTTTGGCTCCGGTTTCGGCTTATGATATAGCTTTTGTGGTTTCTTCATGGGCCCCCGCTGCATTATGGGATATGGTTCTACATTATGCGTATGGTTCCCATAGTTGTTTTAGGGCAACCTACTTCGCAAAATTTGTGTGATATTGTTATCACGAAATAGCGTACGTTTACTATAGAATGTAAAATGATTAAATAGTCTGACGCAGACCAGATAAAAGCTTTATTTATTCCTATTTATGGGTCTTGTAAATGCAATGAGGTTTTTTAGTTTTTAATGCACTGGCAACGCGATGACTTCGATTTCTGTGCTAACTCCGCCTACGGAGTGGACCCCTTAGTTTACTTTGTTGATCATCATTTCCTCGGTCGGGGATCGAACCGCCATCTTGCAATTCCGCATAGCATCAGCAATCAGACATCTTTCCACCGCGCCAAGACAATAATCTTGGTTTAGCGGACTAGCTTTCACACGTCGGATATACTGATACACTGGTGAATTCATATGAGACTATCTTTTGGATGCACACTGTCTGGTGTGTATGCTATGCCCTCACCTGGTCTCCATCGCGCACTGGCAGTAGTAGTTTTTTATTTTTTAACGCACTGGCAACACGATGACTTCAATGGCTGTGGCAAGTCATTGTTGTCAATGTGGTATGTATTTAGCGTTGATAGCAGGAAATTTAAGACCAGGTACCAGGCGATTTGCACCCGGATGACATGTACATTCATGTATTTACTCGCAGACATGCATTAATTCCCGTTTTTTGTAGCTTATGTCTGGACACACGTGATCTAAAAATTCTAGCGGACGACATTTCATTATGACGTCATAGTTACTATGAACTTGTTTGTATTTCCTCAAAAATAGTGAGGAGCACCGTGATACGTCGGTACAAATTTTATAACGTCATTGGACTGGCTTAACTATTTAATGGTGCAGGCCCCGGTAAAAGATGCAATAATGCTGGCGGATATCACTGACAATGGGCAGACGCAATGTTGTGAATATTGTGGACTGGATTTACCAGAATGCCCTCCACGCATGATTAAAAATTAGCTTCAAATGTACTATACATGGGCATACGTATTTAGGACATTTCAACCCTATACAAATGGCGTATAGACATTTCGGCAGCCAACCATTTTCGGCAGCTTGGAGTACATTTTCGCCAGCCCATTTTCGGCAGGCTATATTAGTGTGTGTTTTATTATTATCCCTGTGTTACCTATATGTTACCCTATGTCTATGTCAATTTAACAGAGTGGATATAACATATATATATACTAATACTATACATGTGTATTATATAGTAATTTAGTTGTTAAAGAGCTTAACTCTGCTTTACTCTCTGCTGCTGGCAAATGCATTCCTAGGGGATCCAGGAAAAATTACAGACCTTACTGGAATACGTCTATGCAAAAGTTACACGAATAAATGTCCAACGCAACGGGAAATTGCAGAGGATGTCCCAACAGAAGACAACCATGTGAAACTCCAACAATCCAAGGCAAAATATCTGACAGCCAAAATCAGAGCCACCAGAGAATCGTGGAGAAAAAACGTCAAGCTTAAATCTTGAAAAAGATACGAACAAACTCTGGAGGCTTGTGAAGCAGCTTAACGATGAAAACACCAGAGTACTGAACATAACTCTTGAAGAGGATTGTGAAATTAAAACAGGAGAGACTGCTGCTGAACACTTTGCTTGTATGTTTCAGAAAGTAAGCAATCTAGATGTGCCAGTGAGTTGTAAAAAAGCTGCAATGTAGTCTGCAAAGTGGATCAGAGACACACAAATACATGCCGCGGGAATGGATGAGCTTCTGACCATCAGTGAGTTGGAGAAAAGCTTGAAAGTTCTGAAACACAGGAAGTCTCCTGGACCAGATGGAATAACCAATGAGATGTTGAGGAATCTGGGTACTATTGGAAAGCACAAGCTTTTGGAGATTTTCAACCACAGTTGGTACACAGGAGAAGTTCCCCAGTCTTGGAGAGAGGCCAACATGATCCATGTACTGAAAAAACGCAAGAATAAATCCAAAGCGGCAAGTTATCGACCTATCAGTCTGACTAGTTGCACTGTCAAAGCCATGGAAAGAATCCTCAACCAGAGACTTCTTCGACATCTTGAAAGCAACAATCTCTTAGCGGATGAACAAAATGACTTCAGAAAGTGTAGATCTACTGAGGATCAAACAACATATCTGACACAGTTTATTGAGGAGGCGTTCCAACAGAAAAAGCATACCATCACTGTGTGGGTTGATCTGCAGAAGGCATTTGATAAAGTATGGAAGCATGGACTCCTCCAAAAGCTCAGGACCAGTGATATCTCTGGAAAAATGTACAGCTGGATATGCCAGTATCTCCACAACCAAAAGGCATCAGTACAGCTGAATGGGATGAGCAGCAAGAAAGTCCTGCTACGACATGGTGTACCTCAGGGTGGTGTAGTCTCTCCCACCCTCTTCACAATATTCATCAATGACCTGGTGAAGAACCTTCCAATGGGAGTCAGAGCTGCATTTTATGCTGACGATCTTGTGAAGTGGAGCAGCGAGGAGTATGTGTCAACAGGCAATTACTGCATGCAACTCGCAATTGATCACCTCAATTCTTGGGTTACAAGATGGTTTGTCCAGATCAACAAAGAGAAGACAGTCGCAACTCTATTCACACTATCCACTAAAAAGGAACACAAGACAAGTCTGAAATTTGGTGACTCAGTTCTGCACTTTGAGGATGAAGTAACTTATCTTGGTCTGATATTTGACAAAAGACTAACCTGGAAGGCGCAAATCAGAAAAGCTGAAGTATAGCCAAGCGAAGACTGGCAGTTATGTGGAAGCTCTCTGAAACAAAATGGGGAGCTAACATGAAAATTCTGAAACAGGTTTACTCTGGATCAGTTAGGCCCATCATCGAATACGGCTCATCATCATGGATGACAGCTGCTACAAGCACCCTTCAGACACTGGATAAGGTACAAAATCAGGCTCTTCGTATCATAACAGGGTCTATGAAGACCACTCCAATAGCAACGATGGAAGAACTTACCAGTATCCAGCCATTCCAGCAGAGACGAGAATTCAAGGCTGAGATTCAATACGAGAAATTCAAATTGATGCCTCACCATCCCATGCATATGCTGACTCACCAAATGTCTAGAGGAAGGCTCAAAGGAATAATTTCTTATTAACATCAAAGAAAATTGAAAGAAACAGAGTCGGACATCTTCCCCAGATGTAGAAACATAACTGCTATCTCTGAGAGGGAACCGTGGACAGCTTCTGAAATAGAAAACACAATTTCAATCTGGCCCTCGATTCCAGGGATTGAAAGCAAGGGAGATCTAGCAGAGGTGACAAACAAAGTTCTTGCATTGAGTCATATTGCAGAAAACTACCCTGCGGAAGAGTAGATACATGTTTATACAGATGGATCAGCTATCCAGGCTGTCAAGAATGGAGGGGCAGGTGCTCACATTCGGTTTCCATGTGGAGATATAACAGACTCATGCTTGCCAACAGGGAAGCACTGTAGCAATTACACTGCAGAAATTCAGGCACTGATCTTAGCTAGCCAAATGCTGAACAACGAAAAACCAGAAATGAAAATATTGTCTTCCTAACAGACTCCCTCTCAGCGCTCCAGGCGCTGGAGAGCGGAAAGGAAAGTACAGATTTAATTCATGAAAATCTTACGCAACTGGCTAAGGAGAACAATGTCAACTTAGTGGATCCCCTCGCATTGTGGCATATTAGGAAATGACAAAGCTGATCAACTGGCTAAGGAATGGTCAAATAAAGAACAATTCAACAGTGAGGTTGACTTTGAAGAACTGAAGCTTATCATTAAAGCCACAAGAACCACCAGCAGGCAGCATAATGATGCAATACACAGCCTCAGTAGGGAGGATCAGACATGTATCTTCAGATTGAGGACTGGTCACAATCGTCTCAATGCACATCTTCACCGTCTCAAGATTACAGATTCTGCACTTTGTGAGTGTCAGCAGTCAGAAGAAACAGCGGAACATCTCTTGCAGCACTGTCAGCGATATGAACAGGCTAGGAGAAGCTTCTGGCCTATTGAAGTATCTTTTGAAGAGGGGACAGAGACAGTTTGATGACCACTTCAGCTTTCATGCACCAAATAAGGAAAACAGTCTAAGATTACTGTCATGAGAAAGATGAACGCAAGAAGAAAAAATATAGTAATAGTATATATTTCTGTTATATTGACTCTGATAGATTGAAATCCATACCTAATTACCACTAATTGATGGTGACTGACGAATTTTATTATGTTTGTTTTTTTCAGCCATGCCGACTCAAGAGCAAAACGAACTAAGCGCCGTGACGAAGATTAGGCCTACTTTTGTGACGCTGTGAAATATAATTTCATGTTATTTTTTAAATAAAGACGTAGGCCTATATCGATCATTCTTTAATAAAATGATTGGCCTCTAATTATCACAAATTTCAGTTCAACTGTATGTTATTAACTGGCTATGCCAAAAATTAAAAAAAATTCTAGAATATTTAGGGCGTAACATAATATTTGAAAAGCAACTTCCATTTGGAAAATCTATGTATCATATATAATTCACTATCACATGAAAATGAGAATTTTGAAAATAATTTTTCGGGTTGAGACTTGGGAGTAGATTTCCTTCAATCTTCGTTAAGATCTACCAAATGCCTAATGTTTTGAAGCAAATTTGGAAATATAAATAACTTCGAAAATCCACAAGAAACTCTTATAATGTTATGTCTGTAATGGTCGAAAGATTAATACAGATTAACGAACGAGCTGAATCACAAGTATGACCAGCAACTGCACGTGCATTTTGATTTGTTGACGTTCCTGAAAGCTGGTTGGTTAGAGCGCTCTCTATTGTATTTGTAATCCGCGTCTGTGTGTATTCCGACCATTGTAATGGTTTCCTGCAATTAAAGCCCATGCTAGCTAGACTCGGCGGGTGATAACAATGTCCTCAGTTTATAATCCCTGCTGTTAACTTAATGCCAAAAATGTTAAGATGCGATCTCTTGTGCGAATCAACAACACATTCCGCTCACACAGCAACTACTTTCAATATGACGTACATACCGTGTAAGCGAATAACTTTTAACAGACAAATTCATTTCAAAATATTCAACATTTTAATTAATTGTAACAAAATTTAATTTCACACTTTGTATGCGCTCGCTCGCACACACATAAGAGACCACATACATAAATCTAAAGGAATTGTGGATATTTTTGAAAATAATTTGACTGGAACCTGTTGCTGGTATTGGCAGCAACAGCGTCCGGTCAAAATATTTACACAAATATTCAAGCTATCCCAACAAATCGACTTAGTCAATAAGTGAACAGCTATCTAAAGAAAAGAAAATCAATTATTGACAAATGTAAATCCTGCTAGATTTTGAGGAAATAATTTGACTGGAACAAGTATTCAACACTGGTATCTGGTGCATATTCAAGCATTTTGGAGTGAATGTGACCTTTAATACAAGTGGTCAATATCCAGTCCCACCATAATGTATGGTGGATCACATTGCCAAGTGGTTTTGATTAGTAACACGAGTTTACACACACGCACGCACGCTACTTATTAACAAGGAATTAATTTTTTAAATATTCAAATACAACAGATTTCACCATATTACAAATGCAAACAGATTTCACCATATTACATGGCGACGAACGTGTACGCACATATCCATTAAATGACCAAGGGTTAGGGTTATGGCCTAATGGTAAGGTTTAGCTAAATAAAGTTTCTGGATATGGTCCAGATATATTTTGAAAATAATTTGACTGAAACCTATTGCAGACATTGGCAGCAACAGCGTCTGTTAAAAATAACTACACAAATATTCACCAGATCCTAAGGTAGCTCCAGCTTCTAGTCAATTTGGTTTTAAAATATTCACAAACTTACCTATAATATAAGCGTAAAAGTGAGCTAATGGAATTAAAGGTTAAAATGGCCTAATCAAAACTACTACCGCTATTACAAAATAATAAATTTGTTAACTATGTGTCAATGTCTGTTGAGTATTTTGAAACTAATTTGACTGGAAGCTGCTGCTGGCACACAAACTTACCTATAATATAAGCGTAAAAGTGAGCTAACACTATTAATTCGTAACTTATGTGTCAACATTAGGTTGGCTTGTGAAATATTACCTTTGAGCTGTACTGTACTGTACACAGGCTATAACCGCCAATAATGTTTTGAGATTTATTATAAATGATAGCAAAAATATACAAGAACCTACTGAGACACATACCTACTGAGACACATACCTACTGAGACACACACCTCAGCAACAGATTTCACCATATTACTAAGCTCCTCATTAAAGCCATAAATCACAAAAACAAAAACACAAAAAGAACTGTGTGTTTTGAGTCACGTTCCGATTTCTAATTTACAAGGGAGGTAAATCATATCAGTAATTAACTAACACTAGCCTCACGCAGTACATTCCCTTGAACAATAAAAAATTAATGCGCGGGTCGGAATATGTACGCACACATGCATTCGCAGATGAAATGAACTAGCACAAACCTATTAACCATATTAACATTCGTGTCTCAAATTTATGACAGCTATGCAGGAAAACTGTTCTAAATTTTGAAACCAATTCCACTGGAAATGGACAAATTAGTTTCAAAATACTCAACATTTCTAACATCAATTAAAATGAGGTCTATGAGTTTTAGATCTATGGTTACTTTAATCAGGGCATTAACCTGAAAAAAAGGAAATATTATTGGATACGGACAGACTTGTAATTTACAGATCGCCGGTAAAACAATTTCAATAACAATCATAACATTACTATATTTTACAACAATATAACGATGTTGAATTTGCTGCCGAAAATGTAATGTGAGAGGCTGCCAAAAATATATGTTTTTATGCACTATTTTTGAGTCTCGGTAGGCAGCCGAAAATTAATTAATATTTGTAGCTGCCGAAATTACATGGCTGCCGAAACCGCCCGAGACCATACAAATTTGTCCTATTTATTTAAGCAATAGATGGTGTCTGCGTTCACATATAGCAAACACCTATTTTCATATTAAGCATGAAATAAATAATTTTGAATCTTGAATCTTGATCAGCTATCGTAACTTTTAAACATAACCTTCAGCTTTAATTTTCGAAAACTGGTAACAAGAACAAATATTGGTATATACATAAGAGTATTATATGACTAGACATAGCAATATGTTACCTTTTCGCATGTGATGCCATTTTCTTACAGTGTTACACTGTCATTAAACTACTCGGGCAGACAACATTGATTACACAAGCGACAATTTCAGTCAGTGTTCATCTTCATCTCATGGGCGCATCCATTTTATTTTCTCCTCGCAGTGACTAATTTGAAACACGTTAATTCATAGAGGTTCTGCTGCGCGGAGATGTCAAATCGCGCAGATGACAAGGAGGCACAAGTTTGTTAATATGTATTGCTTAAATAGGCAAAATAAAACATATTCGTCATTGAGGTTTCTTGTTAGCAGACATTACAAAGCTGTAACTGGAAATCAAAAAGTGGATGATGCGTTAATCAAAGTCACAAGAGGCAGAATAAGTCATTGGCTGCAAACGTATGAGGAGAAATCTGGACTGGCAGCCGTTGTAGAAGCCCAAAATAATGTGCTTCAGGTAAAACTGACCATTTTAGCTACGACTCAAAGCGCTATCAGGACGTTTCGTATGAGAACCTGTTCGTCCCAGAGACACTTAAAATTATGGAATCAATAAACATTTCAAAATATGCTGGATTACGGGTGTATATGGGGTGCCAGAGGGGGACAGATGCTCCCCGGGCACCAAGTTCAGCGTATTGTTGGGGTATGAGGTCTACCAAAATAGGAAACAGGATTACTCCAATCAAATGTGATGGGGTAAAGATTCAAGATTCTTTATTTTCATTAAGGTAAATAATGTTTAACAATTCTTGATTAGCTATGGCGAAACATCCAAAGGTCAGTTTCAAAGGACATTATTTTCGCCGTGCATTGGTCAGAGCAGGACAGATGCCACAGGGCATCATGTCTAGCGTATTGTTGGGGTATGTGGTCTACCAAATATGAAACGGGCATACACTAGTAACAAATGCCAAGCATCAAATGATAATCCCAATACCCTAAAACCAAATGCTAAAAGCTATAGCGAGGCTGTTGCAACTTCTGCAAGTAGGATTCGTGGTGCTAGTAACGCTGCACAGAGCTAAAGCAGAGTAGCTGATCAGCACTCTAACAACGACAAAATTCAGGCATGCACAAGGCCGGCTATCTTCAATGCCATCAAGCACTAATACAGCAACCAAAGTCTTAATCATCGGCAGCTCTACACTAAAAAATTTAGTGTTAGATATATGACCACCGAAACTAATGACATTACCATAAGATCTTACGGAGGTGCCAGGATCAGTGAAATTGATGATAAATTAGATGAATTTCTTACTGCTAAATGATTTAATACAATTGTCATTCATGTTGGTAGTAATGATATTGGAAGGCGGAAAGAATCCAAATTTGTGTATCATCTCTGCTGCCATGACCCAACAACACATATGAGAGCAACACTGTGCATGAATTCCATGAATTCAATGATATGCTAGCATCTCTTGCATCATGGCATAATGCAGTCTTTATAGATAATAGCGAAATGTTTACAAACCAGTATGGCGAGGCAAGTGACGAGCTCTTCAGAGATCACATCCATCCCAGTTATCACGGTGAACGAGTACTTTCAGAAAACATAGCAAACTATCTTGAAACTAACCACTATCCAAGTCAAGATTTTTTAGAGCTAAGACAACGTCAAAGAACAACGCATTAGACTGTCAACTATCTGCTTTTGAAGTAATCAAACCGTTAACACTAAGTAATCGATACAACAATTTATTAGATGAATACATAACTCCAAATAACCGTAATGAAATCAATCCTGCCCATGAAGCACCCACTACTGCATCCATGAACAAAACTAAAAGGAAAATACCTATTGGACATGCTCAAGGCAAAAATTTACATATAACCCATTCAACCAGATCCTGTAAAGACTTTCTAGGAAAAGAAAATTGCACTACAACTGGAGCAAATTATCACCACGGACAATCTGATAATAATCAAATTCTAAATAATAACAAACATGGTTCTATCAAACATGATCACCGGAACATAATAAACAATGACCCCCTTTAGCGAATCTCACCATGTGTTCCTGGACGACTAAATGAAAACAAAAGATATTGGTTGATTGTATATACAGAAGTCCTTCTTCAGATATACCAAACAATAATAACGTATTATACCAGCTGAATGCTATAGGTAATAATAGGACAGACCACATTTTAATAGCAGGGGATCTTAATTTCCCAACCATTAACTGGACTTACAGGCAGTACTGAAGTGGACAAATTTCTTTCAACTATAAGAAATAATTTCCTTCAACAACTAGTCAATAACGCGTCACAGAATAAACCAAACCTAGAGCTAACATATTAGATCTTGTACTAACCAGGCCTGTGTTGTTATAGTAACCTGGTGAAAACATTCTCCATGCAGTTGCCTTAACTCTTTAATGGTCACACCAGTCAAAACCGCCCTCTGGAATGTGCATTTACAGGCCATAAGAATACAATTTTTGAAAATTTACCACTGGAATGACTGGCTCGATAACCGAGCCATTCATTCCAGTGATCAATTTTCAAAAAATTGTATTCTCTTGGCCTGTAAATGGACATTTTCAATGAAAAAAATTTTTCTTCAACAAATTCAAATGTTTTCAGGTTGCCCGCTGCAGATTAAGGTTGCCCATATATGTTAAGCTAAATAACAAAGAAAATTTGAATCACTTTTCTTGTCAAGTAAATTCCAAAAAATAGCCACAATTATTCAGAAATGGCATTAAGAATACTGGCCACTCTTTCTAATAATTCAATAAATAAATGACATAAAACAAAGAGTTAGTCAGTAGGTATCCAGACACAGTATAGTACTATTAGTCTAAGTATTTGTCATGGTTACCCTGTGTACCATTAACAGCCAAACTTTAGTTGCCCTTTTGAAAATCAGGTTGCCCCGAGCAACAGGGCAAATGGCCATTTCTATCCCTGCAAGAGCGATCACAATATTTTGCAAATCTTATTGCACACAGATTTATTAAAATCTCTAAGATCTTCAAGACAGCCATACAAGAAATATGTTGATTATTTTGAACAATTTCACTGGAAATTGTTGCTTCTTAATAAAACAGCATCCAGGCAAATAAACTCTAAAATATCTAACAGAGTAACGGTTAGAGAAGATATTAGAGATATGAAATAGGCTTAAATTTGTAATTTGTGCATGTACATTTGAATGTAAGAATTCATCAGGAGTGGACTGAAACATATTTGAAAATACTCAAACACATTGCCTAAGTATTTAAATACAAATACTTTTGCCTCAAATACTTTTCAAATACAAATACTTTCGAATACCTGAAATATGTATTTAAATTACTTCAAATTCAAATACTTTTGTATTTGACCCCCAGCCCTGGTGGGCACACCTCATGATCATACACACCTGTTAGCATCTTGTACGTCCCTATCATATCGCCTCTGAGCCTGCGGCGCATCCGTGATGGTAGCTTCAGTTTCTTTTTCTCGTCATAGCTCATATCCTTAAATCTCGGGATCAGTTTAGTGGCGTTTCTCTATACACAGTCAATGCTGACTACGTCTTTTTCCTCAGACGATGCCATGTACTGTATTCACATACTCGAGATGTGGCCTCACAAGTGCCTTGTACAGCCAGTTGCAGCTATCTGGGTCTAGGTACACACCTTCGTCGCCCATAATCTTTGTCGCCTTACTCTTTTCATAAACATGCTGTTCAATGTACATAAATCGTTAAAGAAACAATATTGAAACTTGAACTTTGATACATGAAATAAATAATATTGAATCTTGATATCTGAGAGGGCGGGGGGGGGGGGGCGTTTTGTTGTCTCTATTCAGCATATTCGGTAGGGGATTCAGCTCAAGGAGCTCGATTCATCACCCTCGGGAGATATTACTGTAACAAAATTTGTATAGCTTTCTTGAAGGATGTGTAATATAGATGTATATAAATACCATTATACATTAAAGGATGTTGTTATGCCCTCCCTCCTCCCCTCTCCCCTCCCCCACTCCCCCTCCCCCACTCACATAGATATATGGGGGTATATAGCATTTGCTTTAACCATCCGCCTGACCATCCGTCCATCTGGTGGGATAGCTCTAGTTCTACTGGAACAACCTTCAAGAAATTTTGGATGGGAGTGTGGCATATCAATTTTTGGGGTTAAACGCTCAAAGGCCACGGTCAAAGTGACCCAAATAATGACATTATATTACGTTTCCAGATGATAACTCGAGACTTATTGAAGGGATCTTTACTAACCTTGTGCTTGGTGTTCCGAAGAAACATATCGATTTTGAGGTCAAAGGTCAAGGTCACAGTGATCCAAATGTTGTGTTTCTGGATAATAACTCGAGTCCTATTGAAAGGATCTTTGTAAATCTTGGGTGGGATGTTGTCCTTTGTGTCAAAGGTCAAGGTCACACTGACCCAATTAATGGCATTGCCGTTCCGGATGATAACTCCAGTCTTATTGAGGGGATCTTGGGTGGGAGATTGTCCTTGCTGTTCCAAAGAAGCCTATCGATTTTTGGGTCAAATGTTCAAAGGTCAAGGTGACCCAATTAATAACATATTGCATTTCTGGATGATAACTCAAGTCTTATTGAAGAACCCTATTGATTTTGATGTAAAACCACAAAGGTCAAATTCACAGTGACCCTATTAATGTCATTATAGTGCCTTTCTGGATGGTAACTCGAGTCTTATTGATGGGTTCTTTACCAATCTTGTGTTGGAGGTTGTCCTGATGTTCTGATTTCTGAATAATCCTATCAATTTTGTGGTCCATGGTCAAGGTCACTGTGACTGAATTAATGACATTATATTGCGTTTCCGGATGATAATTCAAGTCTTATTGAAGGGATATTTACCCATCCCGGTGTGAGGTTATCCTTGTTCTTAAGAACACTATCAATGTTGGGGGTGAAATGCTCAAAGGTCAAGGTCATGGTGACCCAATTAATAACATTACTACTTATTAGCTCACCTGGCCCTTGGGCCAAGTAAGCTTATGTCATGGCGGCCGGCCGGCCATCACCCATCCATCAAGTTGCAGCTCTTCCTTTATGTTTTGAGAAGGAAGGATCCAATGGTTGTTGGCTGACTGGGAGGTTGTCCTTCGTCTTCTGAATAATCCTTTCGATTTTGGAGTCAAAGGTCAAGGTCATGGTGACCCAATTAATAACATTCTTAGCTCACCTGAGCCAAGTCGGCTTAGGCTATCCGTTCATCCGCCAAGTCGCATCTCCTTTATGCTTTGATCAATTTCAAACAAATGTGGCTGGAAGGGTCTTATGGTGGAAGGCTTCAGAATTTCTATTCAGAATTTTGATTGGTCAATTTTTTGGTTGAAAATCTTAGATTTTATGCAAAATTTAACTGAAATTGTCAAAACGCATCTCCTCAATCGCTTGAAGTATTTCAACCAAATTTGCCTAGAAGTACGTACCCAATGGTGGTCCACTCCAGAAAAATCTATTTAGCATTTTGATTAATAAATGTTTTGGCTGAAAATCTGACATTTTACCGGAAATTGTCAAAATGCATCTTTAGCCACTTGGTGGATTCTATGCAGAATTTTGATTGGTCAATTATCTCTGAGTGAAAATCTTAGCTTTTATGATAAATCTACAAGAAATTGTAAATATGCCTCTTCTCCTTAGCCGCTGGCTGGGTTTCAACTGAAATTGGCTAGAAGGACCATATTGTGTACACACGAGAACTGCTATTCAGAATTTTGATTCGTCATTTTTTGGCGTGAAAATCTTAAGATTTGATGAAAATGTCAAAAATCATCTCAGAATTTAGATTAATAGTATTAAGACGGAGGTCAAGTTCCTGTTTTGTTAGTTTCCATCAATAATTGCTGGAGTTATCACCCTTGAAAAATACAAACTTCATTAATTTAACGTCATCCCCTTACAACAAACACTGTAATGTAAGCATATATGCCAGTTATAGGGAGCAGGCAAGTGAATTGCGCAGATTCCTTACATGTCATTTCAACAACAGTGGGAATCGAGGGGATTTGTATTGCTTGCAGTGCCTTGTTCTATGATCGATTGCTCCTCCTCTGCACAATACACATGTGTAAGACCTGTGTGGCATATGAACTAGCCTCTTATTCTATGATACACTCTAAGACCTGTGTGGCATATGAACTAGCCCATTGTTCTATGATTGACTGTAAGACCTGTGTAGTATATGAACTAGCCCTTTTTTCTATGATTGATTGCAAGACGTGTGTGACATATGAACTAGCCTTCTCCTTCGATCAATACTCACCATTCTGTTACTTCTGATATACAGCTGGCTCTAGGACTATAGACTTAGTAAGCTTTACCGACTCCTGGAACCTGGTACTCGGCTCCCAACTGCCGAGTACCCGTCTGCCATGAAGCTCATTCTTGTCTGCAAAGCAACAAGAGATACATGCTTTTTGCAGTTGGGAAGTCTTAAGATTGTTAAACCTAAGTCTTTTTTCTGTGATTAATTGTGATAGCTTGTGCGTTCTCTAAAGGATATTTGGATTAACATGGATGCCGCCAATGATAACCAGGTTGTATAATTCCATGTTATTACATAATTAAAAAGACTTAGGTCTTTGAAATTTTGTTTGTGTCGCATGTTCCAATTTCTAACCCCAAAGAATCTGGGACGTGTGTTAACAGCGAAATATGCCGGATGATCGCCTTCTTTAAACCCCAACAGGCGATCGGCAGATATGAAAATAGGTGTTGGCCTACGGTGTTTTAACACGAATATCGGCTGACGTCGTTCTCCGTAAGATCTGAGCGGGTGACGTCACACCCGTGTGTCTCGGGTGTTTATGTGAAGAAAATGTTTCATTAATTCGTGCATTTGATTCTAGGTGCTGCGTACTAAAATTGGTACCAGAAAACTTTGGAATTTCAAGTTTGCGTGTTATCACGATCTGTTTGCAATGATCAGTGGTTTCAAATTCTTAATTTAGATGTGTAGTCTGCGGTTTTACCGTGTGCTACAGGTTTGGCAAGTTTTGGACACTAGTGGTTTAAACCATGGTTTAAACCGTCCGCCCAAAATAGGTTTTGGACACCTTAAATTGTCCAAAACTGTCCAAAACCTAAAATATTGGTATAAAAAATATTTTTCTGAAATGTAATTTTCTTAAAACAACTATATAGCATTTAGACACATACAGGTACATGTACATATTGATGGATGGTTATCTACATGTATTTTTGGATACTTTATTGCTATATAATAATAATAATAATAATAATAATAATAATAATCTAAAAGGACACATATGATTTCAATAAATTAGGAGTCTTATTTGCTTCTTTCTATAATCCATGGGTTAATTTTTTTCAACTTTTGTTTGTCTTAAATGTTTTAACTGTATATTTCGACCAGTTGTGTTAAACCCACAGAAACCCTATTTAATCAATAATGTAAACATATTAGACTACCTATGTACAGCTAGATGTTTATATTATTGAGAACTGTCTCTGTGTCTAAATCTATTTCTTGCAAAATGTTCATGGCCTATGGAAGAATCTTAAACTCATAGAGAAAATATAGTCTGCTAAGATGTTGTTTCAACAATTAACTGATGACCCTTGCTCTCTAAGGCTATTTTAGAATGCACTACTCAGTACACACATTTGCTATGTTTACATAAGATCTTCACAATTTTCAAAAATTTGTGCTAAGTTGTGTTTAAAAGTCATAATGTACAATGTAGGTAAGGTTACTATTCACTGTAATTGCCGCATAGGGGTTATCAACAGGATGTCTCACCTTTAGTTCAGATACCTGAGTTAATTATTCTCTTTGCCATGCTAGTAATAGAGCCAGGTCTGATAATCTCTGATAACCACAATCACATGCTGAGCCTCTTTACAATTCAATGGTATAGGTGTGATAATTGGCCTGTGAGGGCGCTGGCTTAAGATTAGAAATAACACACAATGATCTGCTTAACCATATACTTTCTGCAACCCAGGGTTTTGAAAATTCAACATAGGAATGACTGATTTTGTTGCAATGCCAGTCATTTAAATGTAAATTTTTAAAAAGAATCATATCTTGATAAAAATGTAATAATAACTCATATAATAAATGGATTTGTTTAATATAGTGCTTTTGATGCAATCTCTGATTTCTTGTTATTTTTTAATAGGATTATGATGCATAAGAGTATGGTGATATGTCCAACATAGTTTTGGACTGTTTTGGACTGGTTTAAACCATTTAAGAGGTTTTAGACAGGTTTTGACAATGTCTGCTCAAAGTTAGTTTTGGACTGTCCAAAACCCAACCCTGGTGTGCTACAGCAGTTTGTTTACATTTTGTTGTTTCTTCACATATCATTTTGGCCTTCGTTAGGAGTATAATTTTTATTTATTAGTAAATATACCCTGAATGCTATGCGATTTGATTCGTGGTTCCGTGATACATCCTTGAGGATCAGTGTATGGGTGTATTATTGCCCGCTTCGTTCTTGTCGTCATAATTAATGCGATCTTTGCTGTAACGTTGCGGGGTGGGGTGCGGGAGGGTTACAATATATTTGAAAATTAATTGTCTGCCTTCCGTCTCTGTTTCGTTCCGCTTGTTTATTGTAGGTTTGTGCTTATTTATAGGCCAAGCCAGCCCCGCCATCGTGTGACGAGTGCCACAAATTCGTTCGGGTTCTGTTTAAGGACTATGTCTGTTTTCGATGTACGAAATGTAACCTTGACAATAGGTGTAATGTATGTGCAGTGTGGTCGGTTGACATGATGTTGAAGTTCCTTTCCAAGAAGGACTTGGCAGGGTCTGACGCGGGGTCAGGCGGTCCGAAAGCAAATCGTGGAGCGTCCGTTTTGGCCCTTGGGACCGCTCCACGTCTGCAACCGGAGGTGGCGGAGATGGCACCGCCGGTGTGGTTTGGTGTGGCTATGCAGGGCTTCCTGCATAGCGTTCTGCCCACGCTGGTGTCATCCCTGCTGCCGAAAGTTGTAGGGCAGTCTCTCCCCATGTTTGATTCTGACCCTGTCCTTGGACAGGGTTGTGGACTGGCCACTGAGGGAGCTGTCTCGTACGGCCCCCTGGCAGTCCCGTCGGGCTCTGGCCTGATGGGTTCTGTCTCTCTGCGGCCACCTCCGGGTGGTCCAGTAGCGGTGGCCGGGCCGTCAGGCATGGGAGCCGTCCACCAGGACTGCTCCACGGTTTCCTCATCTAGTGACGACTCTTTGGGGTCTGAAGATGAGGAGGCCGAGGAGGAGAGGTTGCTGCGGCCTGTGATGCCACGGGTGGAGAATATGGAGGTTGATTCCGTCCTGGACGGAACCGCGCTCCATCTGTCTGGCTTGGCGCAAGCCAGGGCAGCGGCTCCGCCCGTGGTTGAGGCCAATCTGGCACCGGTCCCGTGATGGTTGGTTTGCCGCCAACCGACACGGTGACGGGTGTGCAGGGCCAGGCGTGGTACTCACCTATATCGCCTGGTCCGGCGGCCAGACATGGGGTGCTGTTGGTGCCCGTGTTTGGCTACGGTTCCGCGACCGCTACTGGTCCGCACGGTTTTCCGTGCGGGCCTACTCCATGGACTGGTGTGTTCCATGGGGTGGCGGCGGAACCGTATGGTACCGGAGTTCCTGGCATGTCAGCAACGGCTCCTAGCTGGGAGTCCGTTGCTGGTAGGGCCGTGAACATGTCAACGGGTGACGTGTTCACGGGAGTGTCCTCCTCGGAGACGGACTGGTCTGAGGCTCTGGCTTGGCTAGCCAGGGTAGACCCGTCCGTGGTTTCGACCACGGCCGAGGAGGATGCTCCTCGTCCAACAGTGGCATCGATCAGGATGGGGATCTTGCTCGCAGCCCGGATCCAGTCTATTGGACTAGATTCACGGTTCATTGAGTTACTGGATGCTATTTATAGCAAGCAACTCATGAACAAGGGCCAGCTTCCTGCGGCCTCCAGGGAGGTGCGGGCGAGGTGTCGTATTCCACGGGGGGAATACGACAGGTATGGTGGTGTCCCGTCGGTCACCGAGGATGACCGATGGGTTCTGGGTGTCCATAGTGCTGGAGCGGGTGGCCCCGCCCAGGCACTGGTGGACAAATCTCAGGGACACCACGATGAAGTCCTGTCCCTTTGTGATGAGGGTGTGAGGGCAGCTATGAGTGCTGTCAACCACTCGGTCAGTGTGGGCTGAAGCGGGGGCAGGCCAGTCTGTGCCACCTGTGGCGCTTTCGTGCGTCAATGACGGCCTCGTGCTGTCTATGGACGCATTGGCAAGGGTGCAGGCGCGTGTAACCAAGTCTAGGAGGCAGATGGTTCTTTACCATATGCGTCCAGCTACGGCGTCAGGGAGCGTCTTCTTGGGACACCCCTGACAGGCCCTAGCATCTTTGGTGGCCAGGCACGGGCCATCTTAGAAGACACGGCTAGCATTGCGCAGAATCGGTTGGCAGTGAACCTGCAGCTAGAGCTAGTGCATCAGGCGCATGCACTAGGGGCTGTAGCTAAGCCGCTGACCATGTAACCTTCTAAGAAGCAGAAAAACCACAAAGGCAAAGCGAAAGCTAAACCTGGTGCTGCTTCTGTTTCTTCTGGGTTTTCTCAGCCTCCGGCGAAGAAAGCCAAGAAGGTTGTGGAGGCTCCTACCCTCCCCAATGTTGCTCCTGATCGCCTGAGAGGCGGGAAGGGGAAGGGTAAGTCCTCAAAGGGCGGAAAGAAGGGAGCGGATCGTACCTGAGGGTACGAGAGCTCCCTTCGTATCTGCCTGGACCGCACCTGTGCGACAGGAACAGCGGTGCCAGTTAGACCGGCCAAGCCAAGACCAAAATGGTTCTCTCTCTCTCTCTCTCTCTCTCTCTCTCTCTCTCTCTCTCTCTCTCTCTCTCTCTCTCTCTCCCTGTCTTTTGTTGTTTCTTCACATATCGTTTTGGCCTTCGTTAGGAGTATAATTTATATTTATTAGTAAATATACCCCGAATGCTATGCGATATGATTCCTGGTTCCGTTATACATCCTTGAGGATCAGTGTATGGGTGTATTATTGCCCGCTTCATTCTTGTCGTCATAATCAATGCGATCTTTGCTGTAACGTTGCAGGGTAGGGTGCGGGAGGGTGACAGTTAATTTATGGTCAAAATATTTGAAAATTAATTGTCTGCCTTCCATTTTTGTCTCGTTCCGCTGGCTTATTGTAGGTTTGGGTTTTTATAGGCCAGGCCAGCCCTGCCATCATGTGTCGAGTGCCACATATCGTACGGGTTCTATGCAAGGACCATGTCTGTTTCCACTGTACTAAGTGTAGTCTTGACAGTAGGTGTAACGTTTGCGCTGTGTGGTTGGTCGATATGATGCTTAAGTTCCTTGCCAGAAGGACTTGGCATGGTCTGACGGGGGGCCAGGCGGTCCGAAAGTAAATCGTGACGCGTCCGTTTCGGCCCGTGGGGGCGTTCCACGTCTGCAACCAGAGGTGGCGGAGATGGCACCACCGGCGTGGTTTGGTCCGGCTAAGCAAGGTGTCTTGCATAGCGTTCTGCCCACGCCGGTGTCGTCCCTGCTGCCAAATGTTGTAGGGCAGTCTCTCCCCATGTTTGATTTGGACCCTGTCCTTGGACAGGGTTCTGGACTGGCCACCGAGGGAGCCGTTTCGTACGGCCCCCCTGGCAGTCCCGTCGGACTCCGGCCTGATGGGTTCTGTCTCTCTGCGGCCACCTCTGGGTGGTCCAGTAGCGGTGGCCGGTCCAGTTTTCCTTGTCTAGTGACGACTCTTCGGGGTCTGAAGATGAGGAGGCCGAGGAGGAGAGGGTGCTGCGGCCTGTGATGCTGCGGGTGGAGAGCATGGAGGTCGATTCCGTCCTGACGGAACCGTCCTCCGTCTGTCTGGCCTGGCGCAAGCCAGTGCAGCGGCTCCGCCCATGGTTGAGGCCACTCCGGTACCGGGCACCGGTCCCGTGATGGTTGGTTTGCCGCCAACCAACACGGTGACGGGTGTGGCCGGCCAGGCATGGTACTCACCTATCTCGCCTGGTCCGGCGGTCAGACATGGGGTGCCGTTGGCGCCCGTGTTTGGCCACGGTTCCTCAACCACTACGGGTCCGCACGGTTTTCCGTGCAGGCCTACTCCATGGACTGGTGTGTTCCATGGGGTGGCGGCGGAACCGTACGGTACCGGTGTTCCTGGCATATCAGCAATGGCTCCTAGCCAGGAGGCCGTTGCTGGTAGAGCCGTGAACATGGCCTCGGAGACGGATTGGTCTGAGGCTCTGGCTTGGCTAGCCAGGGTGGACCCGTCTGTGGTTTCAACCACGGCCGAGGAGGAGTTACCCCGTCCATCCAAGCCAAGACCAATATGGTTCTCTCTCTCTCTCTCTCTCTCTCTCTCTCTCTCTCTCTCTCTCTCTCTCTCTCTCTCTCTCTCTCGTCAAGAGAGAGGGGGGGGGGGGCGGATACGCGAGCCAGACACCCCCATTAGGCATTGAGGCATCTATAGTGGGTGGAAGGCTCATGCGTTTTCGTCGCGGTCTGGAGAGGTGTGACGTCAGACAGTCTGGTCCTGGGATGGTTATCCCAGGGGTACATACCAGAGTGGTGGGACTTTCCACCACAGAATCTGTCTTTGGCACCTGTCTGGTCACCCGTTCAATGGGACCAGACAAGTCAGAAGCTATTAAAAACGAAGTGTCAGGTTTGCTTCTGAAGGGAGCAATAAAACCAGCAAAGCGAAACACTCTAGGCTTCTATTCAAACATGTTCCTTGTCCCCAAGAGCACAGGGGGATGGAGACCCGTACTCAATCTCAGGCCATTAAATTGGTTTATCCTTACGCCTTGGTTTCAGATGGAAACTCCGAGGTCGGTAATAGCAGGGTTGAGGAAAGGAATGTGGTGTGTATCGATCGATCTGAAAGATGCATATTTCCACATTCCAATGAACAGGAGTTGTCACAGGTTTCTGAGGTTTGCGTTTCAGAATCAAGTATGGGAGTTTATAGTCGTCCCGTTCGGCCTGTCGACAGCTCCAAGGGTTTTCACAAGAGTGGTCCTTGCGGTAACAGCGTTTCTCAGAAAAGAGAACGTGGCGCTACACACCTACATAGACGATTGGCTGATCAACGCAGACACATCAGCCAGGTTAGAGGTGGATACTGCTCTGACTCTGAGGTTGCTTTCAGATCTAGGCTGGATAGTCAACAAGAAGAAATCCGAGTTGACACCCACTCAACATTTCGTTTATTTGGGGATGCGATTCGACCTCGAGGAAACAGAGAATAGAACCCCTGTCAAAACTGGTGCCAGTTTTGGAGCCGATAATATCGCATCTTCTATGGTGGAAACGGCGTCAGAATCTCCTAATAGGGGTTTCGCTGCACCTACCCCACCCCCAGCTGTCCGTTTACACAGATGCATCGCTGGAAGTGTGGGGTGCCTGCCTGGGAGAACACCAGGTCTCGGGCACATGGACTCTCCCGGAGAGTCAGCTGCATATCAATCTGTTGGAAATGATGGCAGTGGAACTGGCGTTGGAAGAGTTCCTTCCGATGATCAGGGGCAAGGTGATATTGATACGGTCGGACAATTCGACAGTAGTATCATATATAAATCGCCAAGGCGGGACCAGGTCGCCCACCCTGTGCATCAGGGTGTGGCACTTGATTCAATGGTGCAGGAATTACTCGGTTGTTTTGAAAGCAGCTCATATTCCTGGCCGATTGAACATTCTGGCGGATGCTTTGTCTCGCAGACAGAGAATCTTGCCAACAGAATGGTCCCTCAACCCTCCAGTTCTACGACGGATCTTCGAGCATTGGGGCAAACCCAACGTGGACTTGTTCGCCACAAAGGAAAATGCTCAAATCATGACATATGTCTCGCCGATTCCAGATCCAAATGCCGTCGATACAGACGCTCTGGCGATAAGCTGGAGAGGGATGCACGCATACGCGTACCCACCCACCATTCTTCTTCCGAAGGTATTGGTGAAGGTCAGGGAGGAGCCGTGTCTGGTCCTGCTAATAGCGCCGTATTGGCCGAGCAGGGCGTGGTTCACGGATCTTCTAGATCTGCTGGTGGAAAATCCTGTGCAGTTGCCCGAGATTCCGAACATAATCTCCCAGGCCAAGGGACGCTTCCTACACGAGCGTCCCGAAATGTTCAAATTGACTGCGTGGATGTTGTCAAACAACGTTCCACGTCGGAAGGCTTTTCTCGACAGGCTGCTGATTTCATCGCGGCTGCGAGAAGGAGGTCAACCTTCAAGTCATATAACAACAAGGTTAACAGATTTGCAGACTGGTGTGAAGAAAAGGGTATTGATACCTTTCAATCCACTATTCAGCAAATAGCAGACTTTCTCTGTGAGCTGTTCTTTACAGGACTAGCTCCCGTCACAATTGCTGGATACAAGTCAGCTTTGGTATCAGTTATCCCTTGTCTAGCCAACAGGGATAGTCCAGAGGTGGCCCAGTTAAACGTGATGTTGAAGGGAATGAGAAATCTCCGCCCGAGACAACCGGTAGTCATTCCAGCCTGGAGTCTATCTTTAGTGCTTAATGTACTGGCCAAGCACCCATTCGAACCGTTGCGTTCGGCTAGTCTAAAGCATTTGACTCTAAAGGCGGTCTTTCTATTGGCAGCTTCCTCAGCTAGAAGGCGCAGTGAGATCCATGCGCTTTCGGCAGAGAGGAACCGATTTATTGTTTCTGGAGAAGGTCCGCGTCTTCTGCCAAGAGCAGAATTTATGTCAAAGAACCAATCTTTGAGATATCCCGGCAAACCGATCATTATACCGAAGTTAACCAGGTTTGATCGTGATGCCAGTGTCTGGTGCCCGGTCCGTGCTTTGACTAAGTACAAGAAACGGACTGACTCGTTACGGTCGAACGATAGACATCTGTGGATCTGCCATAAAAAGCCTTATGGCGCCGCATCCATGGATACTATCTCTCGTTGGGTGGTCGAATGCATTCAGACTACTCATGAGATGGCGACTGGGCACCAGGTGCAGGGCGTAAGGGCACACGATGTTAGAGGAATAGCCGCCTCGACTGCCCTTTACAATGGTGTTCCGTTAGAGGACATCATGGCCGTTGCACAATGGCACTGTGAGTCCTCATTTACGGATTACTATATGAGGGATGTGTCAGACTCAGCCAATCCACTCGCTTTAGCTGTTTTGAAACGATAGTTAGTGACCACACTGCTTTTCCCCTTTTTTCACTTTGGTAAGAAAAGAACCTAAAGCAGGCATGGTCAAGCGAGAGGATGTCAACCAGATTGTGTCACTGATGGCCGAACCGGTGAATGGTTGTAGGCGGTACGTCTGAAGTCCTGTTATCATAAGGTAATTTAACAAGTGAGAGTTTTTTGTATTATGTATATGTATCATGTTCATTCATCTTATATATTCATGCTCATTTCCAGGCTAATACAAGCGATATGCAGGGAGTAGTTAACCCTCTTGGCATATTGGTGTTTCAGGCGAGATACATGTTCGTTAGTTCTCTCCCTTTTCTTAGGAGGACAAAGGGGGGGGGGGGGGGCTGTGACGCGAATGTGATTCGGTTCCGTGAACTTGACGGTCATTTTAGGTCTCCGTTAGTCAAGTTTGAAGTCTAAAATCTTTCTCCAAGGGGCAAAATTAGCATGTATGGCTTGCCCCTTCCCACCAGGTTACTGATCAAATCTGGTGTATATCAGAAGTAACAGAATGGTGAGTATTGATCGAAGGAGAATGCAGGAAATGTCAATTTCCCTTTCTCCGAGATCTAACAATACTCACCATTCTGTTACGGACCCAGCCTCCCAGCCCCACGGAGGCAAGCCATAGTTTTCCCTTGTTTGGTGGCTATGCAAACAATATGAGCTCTATGGTAAACGGGTACTCGGCAGTTGGGAGCCGAGTACCCGGTTCCCAGGAGTCGGTAAAGCTTTCTAAGTCTATAATCCTAGAGCCGCTGTCAAGGCCAGCTGTATATCAGAAGTAACAGAATGGTGAGTATTGTTAGATCCCGGAGAAAGGGAAATTGACATTTCCTGCAGTCTCGGGCACATGGACTCTCCAAGAGAGCCAGCTGCATATCAATCTGTTGGATATGATGGCAGTGGAACTGGCATTGGAAAAGGTTTCTTCCAAAAGTCAGGGGCAAGGCGATATTGATACGGTCGGACAACTCGATAGTAGTATCATACAGAAATCGCCAAGGCGAGACCAAGTCACCCACACTATGTATCTAAGTGTGGCACTTGATTCAATGGTGCAGGAATTACTCGGTTGTTTTTAAAGCAGCTCATATTCCTGGGCGATTGAACATTCTGGCGGATGCTTTGTCTCGCAGACAGAGAATTCTGCCAACAGAATGGTCTCTCAACCCTCCAGTTCTTCACAGGATCTTCGAGCATTGGGGCAAACCCAACGTGGACTTGTTCGCCACAAGGGAAAATGCTCAAATCATGACTTATCTCTCGCCGATTCAGATCCTAATGCCGTCGATACAGACGCTCTGGCGTTAAGCTGGAGAGGGATGCACGCTTACGCGTACCCACCCACCATTCTTCTACCGAAGATATTGGTGAAGATCAGGGAGGAACCGTGCCTGGTCCTGCTACATGTATAGCGCCATTTGGCCCAGCAGGGCGTGGTTCACGGATCTTCGAGGTCTGCCGGTGAGAAATCCAGTGCAGTTACCCGAGATTCCGAACATAATCTCCCAGGCCAAGGGACGCTTCCTACATGAGCGTCCCGAAATGTTATTGACTGCGTGGTTGTTCTCAAACAACATTCCACGTCTGAGGGCTTTTCTCGACATGCTGCAGATTTCATCGCAGCTGCGAGAGGGAGGTCAACCTTCAAGTCATATAACAACAAGGTTAATGGATTTGCAGACTGGTGTGAGGAAAAGGGTATTGTTACCTTTCATTCCACTATTCAGCAAATAGCAGACTTTCTCTGTGAGCTGTTCTTTTCAGGACTAGCTCCTGTCACAATTGCTGGATACAAGTCAGCTTTGGCATCAGTTATCCATTGTCTAGCCAACAGGGATAGTCCAGAGGTGGCCCAGTTGAGTGTGATGGTGAAGGGAATGAGCAATCTCCGACCGAGACAACCGCTAGTCATTCCAGCCTGGAGTCTATCTTTAGTGCTTAATGTACTGGCCAAGCAACCTTTTGAACCGTTGCGTTCGGCTAGTCTAAAGCATTTGACTCTAAAGGCGGTCTTTCTATTGGCAGCTTCCTCAGCTAGAAGGCGCAGTGTGATCCATGCACTTTCAGCAGAGAGGGACCGATTTATTGTCTCCAGAGAGTGTCTGCGTCTACTGCCAAGAGCAGAGTTTATGTCAAAGATTCAATCTTTGAGATATCCTGGCAAACCGATCGTTATACCAAAACTAAGTAGGTTTGATCGTGATGCCAGTGTCTGGTGCCCAGTCCGTGCTTTGACTAAGTACAAAACGGACAGACTCGTTACGGTCGAATGATAGACATCTGTGGATCTGCCATAAGGAGCCATATGGCGCCGCATCCGTGGATTCTATCTCTCGTCGGGTAGTCGAATGCATTCAGACTACCCATGAGATTACAACTGGGCGCCAAGTGCAATGCGCAAGGGCACGATGTTAGAGGAATAGCCGCCCCTTCCGCCCTTTTACAATGGTGTTCCGTTTAAGGACATCATGGCTGTTGCACAATGGCACGGTGAGTCCTCTTTCACGGATTACTATATAAGGGATGTGTCAGACTTCGCCATTCCACTCGCTTTAGCTGTTTTGAGACGATAGCTATATGACCACACTGCTCTTCTTCCTTTTTTGGCATTTGTAAGAAAGAATTAAGAAGCAGACATGGTCGAGCGATTGTGTCACTGATGGCCGGACAAGTGAATGGTTGGAGGCGCCACGTCTGGAATCCAAATATCATGAGGTAATTCAAGATTGAGAGTTTTTTGTATTATGTCTATATATCATGTTCATTCATCTTATATATTCATGCTCATTCCCAGGCTAATACATATATATATATATATATGCAAAGAGCAGTTAACCCTCTTGGCAAATTTGTGTTTTCAGGCGAGATGCATGTTCGTGAGTTCTCTTCCTTTTCCTTGGAGAAAAAAAAGGGGGGGGGGGGGGGCCAGTGATGCGAATGTGATTCGGTTCCGTTAACTTGATGGTCCTTTTAGGTCTCCTTTAATCAAGTTTAAGTCTAGCTCTTTCTCCAAGGGGCAAAAGTAGCAGTTATGGCTTGCCCCTTCCCACCAGGTTACTGACTAAATCTGGTGTATATCAGAAGTAATAGAATGGTGAGTATTGATCGAAGGAGAATGAAGGAAATTTCAATTTCCCTTTCTCCAAGATCTAACAATACTCACCATTCTATTACGGACCCTGCCTCCCAGCCCCACGGAGGCAAGTCATGGGTTTCTCTTGTTTGGTGGCTATGCAAACAATATGAGCTTCATGGCAGATGGGTACTCGGCAGTTGGGAGCTGAGTACCCGGTTCCAGGAGTTGGTAAAGCTTACTAAGTCTATAGTCCTAGAGCCAGCTGTCAGGGCCAGCTGTATATCAGAAGTAACATAATGGTGAGTATTGTTAGATCTCGGAGAAAGGGAAATTGAAATTTCCTTCAGTTTGTTCTATGATTGACTGTAAGACCTGTGTGGCATATGAACTAGCCCATTGTTCTAGAATTGACTGTAAGACATGTGTGAGATATGAACTTGCCTCTGTTCTATGATACATTGTAAGACCTGTGTGACATATGAACTAGCCCTTTGTTCTATGATTGACTGGAAGTCCTGTGTGACATATGAACTAGTCCTTTATTCTATGATTGACAGTAAGACCTGTGTGGCATATGAACTAGTCCTTTATTCTATGATTGACAGTAAGACCTGTGTGGCATATGAACTGGCCCTTTATTCTATGATACACTATAAGACCTGTGTGGCATATGAACTAGCCCTTTATTCTATGATTGACAGTAAGACCTGTGTGACATATGAACTAGCTCTTTATTCTGTGATTGACAGTAAGACCTGTGTGGCATATGAACTAGCCCTTTATTCTATGATTGACTGTAAGACCTGTGTGACATATGAACTAGCCCTTTATACTATGATTGATAGTAAGACCAGTGTTACATATGAACTAGCCCTTTATTCTATGATTGACTGGAGGTCCTGTGTGGCATATGAACTAGTCCTTTATTCTATGATAAACTATAAGACCTGTGTGACATATGAACTAGGTCTTTGTTCTATGATTGACAGTAAGACCTGTGTGGCATATGAACTAGCCCTTTATTCTATGATTGACAGTAAGACCTGTGTGGCCTATGAACTAGTCCTTTATTCTATGATACACTATAAGACCTGTGCAGCATATGAACTAGTTCTTTATTCTATGATTGACAGTAAGACCTGTGTTACATATGAACTAGCTCTTTATTCTATGATGGACAGTAAGACCTGTGTGCCATATGAACTATTCCTTTAATCTATGATTGACAGTAAGACCTGTGTGCCATATGAACTAGGCCTTTATAAATTCTATGATACACTATAAGACATGTGTGACATATGAACTAGCCCTTTATTCTATGATTGACAGTAAGACCTGTGTGGCTTATGAACTAGCCCTTTATTCTATGATTGACAGTAAGACCTGTGTGGCTTATGAACTAGCCCTTTATTCTATGATTGACAGTAAAACCTGTGTGGCATATGAACTAGCCCTTTATTGTATGATTGACAGTAAGACCTGTGTGACATATGACCTATTCCTTTATTCTATGATTGACAGTAAGACCTGTGTGGCATATGAACTATTCCTTTATTCTATGATACACTATAAGACCTGTGTGACATATGAACTAGTCCTTTATTCTATGGTTGACAGTAAGACCTGTGTGACATAAACTAGCCCTTTATTCTATGATTGACAGTAAGACCTGTGTGACATATGAACTAGTCCTTTATTATATGATACACTATAAGACTTCTGTGGCATATGAACTAGCCCTTTATTCTATGATTGACAGTAAGACCTGTGTGGCATATGAACTGGCCCTTTATTCTATGATACACTATAAGACCTGTGTGGCATATGAACTAGCCCTTTATTCTATGATTGACAGTAAGACCTGTGTGACATATGAACTAGCTCTTTATTCTGTGATTGACAGTAAGACCTGTGTGGCATATGAACTAGCCATTTATTCTATGATTGACTGTAAGACCTGTGTGACATATGAACTAGCCCTTTATACTATGATTGATAGTAAGACCAGTGTTACATATGAACTAGCCCTTTATTCTATGATTGACTGGAGGTCCTGTGTGGCATATGAACTAGTCCTTTATTCTATGATACACTATAAGACCTGTGTGACATATGAACTAGGTCTTTGTTCTATGATTGACAGTAAGACCTGTGTGGCATATGAACTAGTCCTTTAATCTATGATTGACAGTAAGACCTGTGTGCCATATGAACTAGGCCTTTATAAATTCTATGATACACTATAAGACATGTGTGACATATGAACTAGCCCTTTATTCTATGATTGACAGTAAGACCTGTGTGGCTTATGAACTAGCCCTTTATTCTATGATTGACAGTAAGACCTGTGTGGCTTATGAACTAGCCCTTTATTCTATGATTGACAGTAAAACCTGTGTGGCATATGAACTAGCCCTTTATTGTATGATTGACAGTAAGACCTGTGTGACATATGACCTATTCCTTTATTCTATGATTGACAGTAAGACCTGTGTGGCATATGAACTATTCCTTTATTCTATGATACACTATAAGACCTGTGTGACATATGAACTAGTCCTTTATTCTATGGTTGACAGTAAGACCTGTGTGACATAAACTAGCCCTTTATTCTATGATTGACAGTAAGACCTGTGTGACATATGAACTAGTCCTTTATTATATGATACACTATAAGACTTCTGTGGCATATGAACTAGCCCTTTATTCTATGATTGATAGTAAGACCTGTGTGACATGAACTAGCCCTTTATTCTATGATTGACAGTAAGACCTGTGTGACATATGAACTAGTCCTTTATTCTATGATTGACAGTAAGACCTGTGTGGCATATGAACTAGCCATTTATTCTATGATTGACAGTAAGACCTGTGTGGCATATGAACTAGCCCTTTATTCTAAGATTGACAGTAAGACCTGTGTTACGTATGAACTAGCCCTTTATTCTATGATTGACAGTAAGACCTGTGTGGCATATGAACTAGTCCTTTATTCTATGATTGACAGTAAGACCTATGCAGCATATGAACTAGCCCTTTGTTCTATGATTGACAGTAAGACCTGTGTGACATATTGTTTTGAACTAGCCCTTTATTCTATGATTGACAGTAAGACCTGTGTGACATATGAACTAGCCCTTTATTCTATGATTGACAGTAAGACCAGTGTTACATATGAACTAGCCCTTTATTCTATGATTGACTGGAATTCCTGTGTGACATATGAACTAGTCCTTTATTCTATGATACACTATAAGACCTGTGTGATATATGAACTAGCTCTTTATTCTATGATTGACAGTAAGACCTGTTTGGCATATGAACTAGTCCTTTATTCTATGATTGACAGTATGACCTGTGTGGCATATGAACTAGCCCTTTATTCTATGATTGTCAGTAAGACCTGTGTGACATATGACCTAGTCCTTTATTCTATGATGGACAGTAAGACCTGTTTGGCATATGAACTAGTCCTTTATTCTATGATTGACAGTAAGACCTGTGTGGCATATGAACTAGCCCTTTATTCTATGATTGACAGTAAGACCTGTGTGGCCTATGAACTAGTCCTTTATTCTATGATACACTATAAGACCTGTGCAGCATATGAACTAGTTCTTTATTCTATGATTGACAGTAAGACCTGTGTTACATATGAACTAGCCCTTTATTCTATGATTGACAGTAAGACCTGTGTGGCATATGAACTAGTCCTTTATTCTATGATTGACAGTAAGACCTGTGTGACATAAACTAGCCCTTTATTCTATGATTGACAGTAAGACCTGTGTGACATATGAACTAGTCCTTTATTATATGATACACTATAAGACTTGTGTGGCATATGAACTAGCCCTTTATTCTATGATTGACAGTAAGACCTGTGTAACATGAACTAGCCCTTTATTCTATGATTGACAGTAAGACCTGTGTGACATATGAACTAGCTCTTTGTTCTATGATTGACAGTAAGACCTGTTTGGCATATGAACTAGTCCTTTATTCTATGATTGACAGTAAGACCTGTGTGGCATATGAACTAGCCCTTTATTCTATGATTGTCAGTAAGACCTGTGTGACATATGAACTAGTCCTTTATTCTATGATGGACAGTAAGACCTGTTTGGCATATGAACTAGTCCTTTATTCTATGATTGACAGTAATACCTGTGTGGCATATGAACTATCCCTTTATCCTATGATTGACAGTAAGACCTGTGTGGCATATGAACTAGTCCTTTATTCTATGATTGACAGTAATACCTGTGTGGCATATGAACTAGCCCTTTATTCTATGATTGACAGTAAGACCTGTGTGGCATATGAACTAGTCCTTTATTTTATGATTGACAGTAAGACCTGTGCGGCATATGAACCAGCCCTTTGTTCTATGAATGACAGTAAGACCTGTGCGACATATGAACTAGCCCTTTATTCTATGATTAACAGTAAGACCTGTGTGGCATATGAATTAGCCCTTTATTCTATGATTGACAGTAAGACCTGTGTGGCATATGAACTAGCCCTTTATTCTATGATTGACAGTAAGACCTGTGTGACATATGAACTAGCACTTTATTCTATGATTGACAGTAAGACCTGTGTGACATGAACTAGCCCTTTGTTCTATGATTGACAGTTCGATCTGTGTGACATGAACTAGTCCTTTATTCTATGATGCACTATAAGACCTGTGTGACGTATGAACTAGCCCTTTGTTCTATGGTTGACAGTAAGACCTGTGTGGCATATGAACTAGCCCTTTATTCTATGATTGACAGTAAGACCTGTGTGACATATGAACTAGCCCTTTATTCTATGATTGACTGTAAGACCTGTGTGACATATGAACTAGCCATTTATTCTATGATTGACAGTAAGACCTGTGTGACATATGAACTAGCTCTTTATTCTATGATTGACAGTAGGACCTGTGTTGCATATGAACTAGCCCTTTATTCTATGATTGACTGTAAGACCTGTGTGACATATGAACTATTCCTTTATTTTATGATTGACAGTAAGACCTGTGTGACATATGAACTAGGCCTTTATTCTATGATACACTATAAGACCTGTGTGACATATGAACTAGCTCTTTATTCTATGATTGACAGTAAGACCTGTGTGACATATGAACTAGCCCTTTGTTCTATGATTGACAGTAAGACCTGTGTGGCATATGAACTAACCCTTTATTCTATGATTGACAGTAAGACCTGTGTGACATATGAACTATTCCTTTATTCTATGATTGACAGTAAGACCTGTCTGACATATGAACTAGCACTTTATTCTATGATTGACAGTAAGACCTGTGTGACATATGAACTATTCCTTTATTTTATGATTGACAGTAAGACCTGTGTGACATATGAACTAGGCCTTTATTCTATGATACACTATAAGACCTGTGTGACATATGAACTAGCTCTTTATTCTATGATTGACAGTAAGACCTGTGTGACATATGAACTAGCCCTTTGTTCTATGATTGACAGTAAGACCTGTGTGGCATATGAACTAACCCTTTATTCTATGATTGACAGTAAGACCTGTGTGGCATATGAACTAACCCTTTATTCTATGATTGACAGTAAGACCTGTGTGGCATATGAACTAACCCTTTATTCTATGATACACCGTAAGACCTGTGTGGCATATGAACTAACCCTTTATTCTATGATACACCGTAAGACCTGTGTGGCATATGAACTAACCCTTTATTCTATGATACACCGTAAGGCCTGTGTGGCATATGAACTAACCCTTTATTCTATGATACACTGTAAGGCCTGTGTGGCATATGAACTAACCCTTTATTCTATGATACACCGTAAGGCCTGTGTGGCATATGAACTAACCCTTTATTCTATGATACACTGTAAGGCCTGTGTGACATATGAACTAGCTCTTTGTTCTATGATTGACAGTAAGACCTGTGTGACATATGAACTAGCCCTTTGTTCTATGATTGACAGTAAGACCTGTGTGACATATGAACTAACCCTTTATTCTATGATACACTGTAAGGCCTGTGTGATATATGAACTTATTTAGATGATCCACTGCTCCTCCTCTGCATTGTTTGAGATGTATGACCGATTGCATAGCCCTGAAAATGCAGTCGAAGCATGGTCGAAATATAAAATACACTTTATGCTGTGGTCACAAGATTTTATGAATGGTCAGTGTTTTGTGACACTAGCAGTGGACACTTTATACTCTTCATCCAGTTTACTCTTTAATGGTCATACCAGCCAAAACCGGCAGCTGCTATTGTCTTGTGGAATGTCCATTTACAGGACAAAAGTATACAATTTTGGAAAATTTACCACTGGAATGACTGTCTCATTAACTGAGACAGTCATTCCAGTTATAAATTCTCAAAAAGGTTCTTGGTCTGTAAATGGACATTCAATAAGAAAATATTTTTTCAAATAAATTAAAACCATTAAAGGGTGACACATCCCATGTCAGTTTGATTTACATTGATATCTCTTATTTTTTTCAGGCTGAAAAGAATTTTCTTGATTTAAAGAATGAGCGTTCAGCCCAGCAAAAACAGCTGACATCTATACAATCTCGTTTGAGGCTCCTAGCCATGGAACGAGAGAAAACAAACCGGGTAGAAGAACGATACCTTGAGCTAGTTACTCAAGAGCATTCTATTATGCGTGAGGAGAAGGTTATTCTGGATAAGATTAGTGAACTAGAAACCGAGGAGCGAGAACAATTTTCTGTGTTATCAAATAATTTGCGTTATAGTCATGAAAAGGAACGAGTTCGAGCAGAAAGGACTAAATACTGGGGAATATTTGGGTCCCTAATTGGAGCAACTATCGGTGTTGTAGGCGCTACGATTAACCAGCAACTACGTACACGGCATCAGCGTAAGCTTATTAAAGATAGGACTGAGATTGTTTCAGAGATTCAAACATTGAAGGACGAAGTGCGGGAAATCCTCAGCGCTAAGTTAAGTGATGTAACTAACAAACAACCAAGCGGCTCCACAAATGCATGTGGCTGCTCTGAATTAATCAAAGAATCAGAGTCAAACATTATAGCAAAAGTTGGATCTACGGCAAAGTGGATAATTTTCTCTGTTTATGGGGGTGCTGTTGGTGTCATGGGAGTAATTGGAGGGACGTACATATTCCTTTCTAGTCGCTTTGGAGGAGGTGGGAGTGGTGGTGGGACATGAGATAATGATTATGGTCAACAGTAGCTGCGTTTTAACCCTTCCACACTCATAATAGCAAAAAAAATGTCTTCTGCAGTGGTCTTGAGATAGGCCCATTTGCAGACCAAGAGAAGATTATTTTTGAAAATTTACCATTGGAATAACTGTCTCGATAACTGAAACAGTCATTCCAGTGGTAAATTTTCAAAAGTAGTCGTCTCTTGGTCTGCAAATGGACATTTTCTATGAGAAAATTTAAGCGTTCATGAACAAATTCAAGGGTTAAAGGGTTGATCCTTAATGATAGAAATTTGACAAGAAAATCAAAATATTTGGTTAATATTGACGGTCCATTTGTAGGCCAAGAAAGGACATTTGACAATTTACCAGTAACTGTTTTATTGAGTGAGGTACGTCTGTGATTAACTGTTCAGAAACAGTCTTCTCTTTGCCTGCAAATGGACGTTCCTCAAGACCGCAGCAGAAGCCGCCTTTTGGTTTGCTTGACCATTAAAGGGTGCATCTTTGTAACGCTTCATTTTCACAAACCTGGTTTTAAGATTGTGTGCAACAACTAGACTACATTATCTGATATTCATGTTCTCACGAGATCTCCTAGGTTAAGGGGTCCGAGGTAGCTCGTCTCGTTAGTGGAACTGAGATATCTAGTCTCGCTACGTAGATATAAGCATCTATGTTTAGAACAAATACTTTGACTAAAACTTGTTGTTGTTGTTGTTGTTAAGACCTTCAGTGAAACTGATCTTCAGATTAATCAGCTAATCGTTACATTCCGGATGGCCGTTACAGCACATCATAAATCCAGGGACTGACCTACATGTGCATGTGTCCATTCTAGAGCCAATCAGTCAAATACTAGGATAATTATCCTCACATGTTTTGGAAAAAAAATTAAGGGGATATTGCAATCGCCTCCGTCTGTCCATCCGGCTATCTCCTCCAAAACCATTTGATGGAATTCATCAAATTTTTTTTAAATTTATTATTCCGCTCAAATTAATTTCAAAACAATTTTCCAGTATGGTTGCCTTGAAAATATCTTTGGCTGATAATTGGCTATATCTTTGGTTGATTGTCTCATAATTTGCTATATCTTTGGTTGATTGTCTCATAATTGGCTATATCTTTGGCTGATAACTGGCTGTATTTTTGACTGATAATTTGCTGTATCTTTATCTCATAATTGGCTGTATTTTTGGCTGATAGCTGGTTGTATTTTTGACTGATAATTGGCTAAATCTTTGTCTGGTAATAAACATACTGTGTGCCGAGCATCTTATGATCAACATTGATGTACGGTTTCAGTATCAATATAATATTTTCTTGCTAAAGAAATGAACGCTTTCAGCCCTGAAATCACCCATTATAGCTAGTAGCTGATCAATATTGTAAGTCCACATGTAATTTGCCTGGTCAGTTGGGTTTAACCCCTCTCTCTTAACCAGTAACCCTTGTCCTGCCTACTGGTCAAGTCAGCCAAAACAACCTCTACCATGGTCTTGAGGTATATCAATTTGCCGGCCAATAGAAGAGTATTTTTTGACAATTGACATTTGCAAAAATGCTCTTCTCTTGTCCTACAAATGGCCACTGATTAAGCAAACATTTGAATTCTCTTGACCATTAACCAGTTAATCTTTAAGCCACCCAATATTCTGCAGTGGCCTTGAGAAATATCAATTTACAGGCCAATAGAAAACTATTTTTTTGTAAATTCCAGCATATATCCAGTATGTCCAGCTGTATATTTACACAAAATAATCTCCTCTTGGCCTCCAAATGGACCCAACATAGCAGCTTTCTTGAAAAACCTCGACCATTGATTAGCCCTTTACAACTCATATCGGCCGAAAACGGCTTCTGCAGTCGTCTTGAGAAATGTGCATTTGCATATCAAAAGAAGACTATTTTTGAAAATTTACCACTGGAATAACCGGCTTGTTTATGGACATTTTCTATGAGAAAATTTAAATTTTCTTGAATAAATTCAAGTGTTAAAGGGCTACTTGATGTTTGTATCATGTTGAGCACATTGGCGGTTGACACCAGGACTAATACAGGTTCAAATATTCAAACATAAGATCGTGTCTCATACATAGCCAACAGTAGACATTGTAAAATTGTGATAGTTAAAAACTTTGGTTAAGAGAAATTGTAGTAACATTCTACAGTACAGCTCAGAAATATTTAAAAACATGTTGGTCACGATCCGAGGATAATTGATAATACGGAAATACAGTCAGCCACTGTAGCTCATGACTTTGTAAAGACCTGGGGCCGTATTCACGAAGAGTGCCTAAGTTACACACCCGCCTACCGGTAGCTGCTTGCACCTATTTAGAAGACCCGACTATGTCGTATTCACGAAGAAGTGGCTACATTCATCTAATGTAGGTGAATACAGACTTAGGCATTTTTTTAACTTATGCCATTTCTACATATTTTTTTGTACTTTAATGGGCATACCGGCCCAAACCGCCCTCTACTATGATGTTGTGGAATGTCCATTTACATGCCATGAGAATACAATTTTTGAAAATTTACCACTGGAATGACTGGCTCGATAACTGAGCCAGTCATTCCGGTGATAAATTTTCAAATATTGTATTCTCTTGGCCTGTAAATGGAGATTTAATAAGAAAATATTAAATTTTCTTGACCAAATTTGACCACTAAAGGGTTAAGTACCCTTCGTGAATATGGCCGCAGGTCACTCACTGTAACACATTACTTTCTTAATAATGTCCGGTGTACGCTTTCTGTTAGTGTGTAAAAATAGAACAGAAACTGATACAGCCCTGTTACTGAGACCATCTGTGTTCTGGAACCAAACATTTAACCCTTTAACACTCAAGTCAGCCAAAAACGGCTTCTGCAGTGGTCTTGGAAAATGTCCATTTGCAGAGCAAGAGAGAATCATTTTTGAAAATTTATCACTGGCATGACTGGCTCGATAACCGAGCCAGTCATACCAGTGATAAATTTCCAAAAATATTCTCTTGCTCTGCAAATCGACAAGTGTGTTTAAGCCATGGCAGTCATCCGTCCATCTGTCATCAGTCAAAATTTGCTTTTAAAAGGGTCCTTTTAAATCAATGCCCTGATTTCAATGAAACTTGGGTGGAACAGGCTTAATGGTTATTGACATCAACACTTCTAATGAGGTTTTTAATTGGTCAATTTTTAGCTTATGGCGTAGCGACAATCCGTAGTCTGTCTGTCATCCGTCATCTTTTTCTTGATAAGACTTCTTTTGTAGGACCACTGGGCAAGTTTCAATTATATTTGACAGGGAGCATCCTTAGTGCATAGAGATTCAAGTTCTTCTTCTTCTTCTTTTCGATCGCTGGTATCACACTTGGAGAGCCGTTCTCAAGATGAAATCTGTGGTTTTCTGCAGTTCTTCCACAGGCCCATACAGCTTTTAAAGAAAAGAGGTTGACAAAGGCCAGATCTCTTCTCTCAGCAGCTGATATGTACTGCAACATTGAAGTATGTGCTCTGTGGTCTGTTCTGCTTCTCCACAAGGACAAGCGGGCGATGTCGTAAGGTGGAACCGCCTGTACATGTGTTGGTTTAGTCTGTTGTGTCCAGTTCTGAGACGAAAAATGGTCACTTGCTCTGGCCTCGAGAGATGATGGTAGGCATCTTTTGATTGAGGTGTTCTATAGAGTGACTTGATGATAGTCTTCATCTCTGTATGGGTAACCATGTTTTCTGTCTGATTCTCTTCTGCATCCACCTTTGCCATCTTGTCTGCTTCCTCATTTCCTTGAACTCCACAGTGTGAGGGGATCCTCTGCAGTGCTATCTGAAAGCATTTGATGGTTTGTAGTGCTTCTTCAAGTTGTGGCAGCTTACCTTTGGTGATAGCCTCAAGATTCAAGTTTATTCAAACGAAACTGATTGGCCAATTTGGCGAGTGGCCACCTAGGGTTTTGGCTGATTTTTAGAAATGTCTTTAAAAATCTCCGAAACCGCTTGGGGATCAAGTCAAAACCCATGAAATATCATCTATGGCAAGAGCTGTGCCAAGTTTGTTCAAGGGAACTTGATTTGGTAAATAATTCGGAGGCCATCTTGGATTACCTAGTTTTCGCAAAAACAACTTGTCCAGGCCTGCTGAACCAAGGTCGATTAAAGCTTGTTCAAGAGAAGTTGATATGTTTAAAAAAATCATGGCCGCCATGGAACAATCAAAATATAGCATGTTTGACGACCATATTGGACTTCTTTTAATGGATTTTGGGGCTGAAATGGGGTTTATGTAGGTTTTGGGGCATTCTGATTTCAAATATGCCATTTTTGAAACTGTTGAATAAACTGTTTGGTGGCCATCTTGAATCTTTTTCCTTCCAAAAGCTCCCATACTAAAGCAATAGGAAATTTTTAATGTCTTCTCGGGAACCACTAGGAGGATTTCAAGTATATTTGGAAGAAAGAATCCTTAGGGCATAGAGATACAAGTTTATTCAAACAAAGGCGGTCAGCCAATTTGGCCAGCAGCCATCTGGGATTTTGGCGGATTTTTAGAAATGTCTTTAGCTATCTTCTCACAAACCTCTTGAGGGATCGATTCAAAACACATCATCTAAGCCAACAGCTGAGCCAAGTTTGTTCTAGGGAACTTGATTGGCCAAATGCTTTGGCAGCCATCTTGGATGACCTAGTTTTCACAAAAAATTACTACTCCAGAATCCCCGTAATTTGGTAGATATGATTATGGACTAAGGGCCATTAAAGTTTGTTCAAGGAAAGTTGATACATAATGAAACATGGCCACTACATGTATGTTCTTGTGACAATTCTGGTCAACTCCTTAGGGTTCTACTTATAGCCGATGGCCTTTCTTGTTGAAATGCCTATGTTCCAGGTGAGCGATACAAACCCCTTGAACCTCTTGTTTCTTCAGCGACCATCTTGAACCATATATATTGTTAACCCTTTACTGGTCAAGCCGCCACAGCAGTGGTCTTGAGGAATGTCCATTTGCAGGTTGAGAAAACTATTTTTGAGAATTTACAACTGGACATGCTGAAATGCCTGGCTAGATAACCGAGCCAGTCATTCCAGTGGTAAATTTTCAAAAATAGTCCTTTGTTGGCCTGACAATGGACATTAGTAAGCAAATATTTGGATTTTCTGGGCCAAATTTGAGCATTAAAGGGTTAATTTTACAAGCATTTCTTTCCTAGCAATAATTAAAAACTGTAGTTAGTTATGATATTTGTTATATCAGATTTATTGCTGATGATGCGATGAGCAGTTTATCTCATGTAATCGTGTGCCATTTCACGAGAACATATTGTTTCATTGGTGGGTGTGCTTCATCACAATGGCACAAACCATAGATATAGTATATACTCCCTAGATCACTCATGCACATTCCCTCACTATGGGGCTAGTCATGACATACCGGTGGCGTGAGTTCAGTAAATGACAATTGCGCATGAACCGGTATTCACTGACTGGCTGATGCAGACGATCAACTGCGTACATATCCTCAGAAACTGACTAAATTCTCTTTTGGTAATTTGAAGCGGAATTGAACAGATGTAAATTTTTACATTTTTATCAGAAATAAAATTGTATTAGCGATATTAATCTGACACTTTATTCGACTACGTAATAGAATTAGTAACCAAAATATATTGTATTGGAGACTATATATCCGGCCAGAAAATACTGAACTCTGTAATGCCGCTTTTAAGAGGGCTATGAGGGATCCAGCGAGTATATACTATATCTATGGCACCAACTGATTTCTTTGATAGTGTCTCTTAATTTTCTGTGGTTTGCATTATCCACTCCTGTCCTATAGGCTTTGAAATCTTAGCATCACAATGGCTGTACATGTAACACTTGTGGCACCAGTTTATATGTCTAAAATGCTCAAACTGTATATGCCCATTTGACATGGTTGAAAAACAGATTATAATAAGTGATGGCATGTTGCCTCTGTCCGTCTGTTAGTAAATCTGTGTCCGGGTCATATTTCAAAAGGTTTTTAATATGCGTTTGAATTTTTTGTGTCAGTGGACATATTAGGTAGAGCCATGAGTGTCATGATTTTGTTTTTTTGGCGAGATCTGTCCATATTTATTTGAGTTATCCGCCCACCCACCCACCCCTGAAATGCCTAAAATTTGTCAAATATTTCGTATCCGGCCCATATCGCGAAAAGTTTTTAATCTACATTTGAACTTTTTTGTCAGTTGATATATTTTGTACATATAGAGTCAAAGTGTCATGATTTTGTTTCGGCGAGATCCGTCCATATTTGTGAGAGTTATCCCCACTGAAATGCTTAGTGTGTCAAAAATGGTGCGTCCATTTTTAATCTACTGTTGAAATTTTTGTTTCAGTGGTGGAGAGGAAGAGTTATGATTTTGTTTCTGTGATATCCGTCGATATTTCTGCGCATTATCCCCACTGAAATACCTAAAATGTGTCAGAAATTTGTGTCCAGGCCATAGCTAAAAGTTTTTAATCTACAATTGAGAACCGTCAGTATTTGGGAGAGTTATCCTCCCTGAAAAGCTTAAAATTCGTCAAAAATTTCTTGTGAATCCCACATCTCAAAAGGTATTGAACCAAGATTTAAAACTCTTTTTTCAATTGACATCTTATGTGGAGATAAGGTGTCATGATTTTGTTACAGCAAGATCCATCCGTATTTGTGAGTAATGATCCCTCTGAAAAGATTAAAATTCATCAAAATTCTATTCTGTGTCAGGTCTCAGAAAAACATTTGAAATTCTTTTTCCAGTGGACATATTAGTTAGAGATTGATGATTAAGTATCATGATTTTGTTTCAGTGAGATCTGTCCATATTTGCCAGAGTTATCCTTCCTGAAAAGCTTAAAATTCATCAAGACAGGCATATTAATCCCCCGCCAGGCAGCGCTCTTGTTTTAAGCTCTCCATAAGGACGGGACTTATTAAAACACTGATTTCACATTCCAAGAAACTGATCTGCACACCCTACTATGCAGACAAATACCGGTAACAAATAATAATGATAATAATAATAATTATAATAATTATAATAATGATAATAATAATAATAATAATAATAATAGCCTAGTCAGTTAGTGACAAAGCTGGGCTTTCTCTATGAATACCTTATCATCAGTGATATATTTTTCAAGCGGGCTGCTGTGAGGTCAAAGGTGTCTATTTTGGAAACAATGTTGCTGAAAGCTGTTGTAGTGTTGTTCCAATTAATTGATTTGATCGATGATTGATTGGTTTGCATGTCCAACCAACAGATCGATCATGATTTCAGAAATTGATTTCGACTGTTTTTAAATTTACGATATTAAACCTGCAGATGATTAATTTTTTTGACAATACCATTTTAATTTCATTTTTTACAGCTATATAACATAGTATTACTCCATACGAGTCCATAGTCTAAGACATTAACCTTCACAACACTGAAATAGTATGCTAATGTCAAAACCACCATACCAATAACCCATTGAATATTTTGAAACTTATTTGACTGGAAGATGTTGCTGCCTAAGAAAAGTTCATTTGTAGCTCTACATGTCATGCCTGTCTGCTCATACTTGATACTCTGTGATTGACTTTCCACTGAATCCATGTGGCTGGTGTAATGAAGAAACACTCATCCTCAGCTCAAACCAGAACATGGGTATACTGGAATTTCCTCATTCTGTACGTCTAGTGTATTGCATTCAGAATGTGATTGATTGGCAAACACTTTAAGGTGTTATGAGCTCGAGTACATTTGGAAGATGGATCTACACATATTTAAATGCTACACATGTACATAGCCGTGTTGATGCCCATGACTAAATAATACTTTTATAGGTTTGTTTCCACTGCTGCATCCCCAACTGTGACAACATCCAAAAACAATTCTCGTCCATGGCAACAATAAAACCCCTTAGCTGATTCATTTGTAACATTTCCTATATGTGGCAGTTTACTTACCAGTTGTAGTGGCTTCATCACAATATTCTAAGAAAACTTCTCAAAACAACGCATTTCTTTCTAGGACTTACTGGTAGCCTTCTTCCTATGATTTGTCTGTTCAAGATATTGAAGACTAAAATTGCCCTGGTACTGCTGTTACGATGTGTGGATGAATCAGAATATGAATATTTTATTGGCACAAGAGATATAAACAAATAGATATAGCCTGACATAGAACGTGGACATAATACATACAGTATAATTATAAATATATAGATTTATTATAATACAATATATATATATATATATATATATATATATATATATATATATATATATATATATATATATATATATATATATATATATATATAGGCTTAAGGGAGTCAATGGCACTGAGGTGTCTCGATACCGTCTAGTAGGTTTTAAGTCATTTAATTATTCAAAATAATGAAGCTAATTAATAGCAATGGGCCTTAGGGACTCCTATCCAGTTCAACAACCGACATCATACATACCACCATCCACCACACCATATATAATAATAGTGTAGAGGATGGTAATATATAAGATGCCAATTACCGGACCAGACAGGTGTCCCTGTGCAATGGGAGTAATTTTCATATCATGTAAGTGAAAATGTATTGCTATAAGATACATGTGCTTACAGCGTAGTAAGTATATAAAGGTACACACGGAAAATGTGTCGCCGTAAGATGTACTTACAGTGTAATAAGGTAAATAAGTAATAGTAAAGTATATTATGAGAATGTGTCACTGTGGATCTAAGATGCACCTACAGAGACACATTCTCAGAATGCACCCTATACACTATGAACAATAATTCCATTCAATTCCCTGCAATTGTAATTTGGGGAGTGAGGAAACTTTGCCTTTTTTTAAAAGACTCACTTACAAAGTTAAGGACAGGTTTGCATATTTCCATGTCGCCATTGTTGCAGCTCATTATGAAATTAAATTTATCATCTTCTGGGAGAGAAGAGAAATCTGTGAAGCTAGTAAAGACATTGTACAATGTTGTTCTCGTGTCCTGATAAAATTGACACTTAATTACGAAATGTTTCTCATCTTCCACCTGTTGCAGGTCACTATGACACGTCTTTTTAAGCATAGTCTTCTCTTGCCTTTTTCTATCCTCATCTCATCTATGCAAATACCTAGCCTTATATTCTTCAGATATTTTATCTGACATGTCCAAACATGACTGTTTTTTGTTTTGATATGTCTTCCTAAATCCCCTATAGTTATTTGTTGTTTTATACTGTATACAATCCATGTATTTTCAGTTTTTCTCTCCACCTATATGTATGCCTAACATTAACATTGTACAGAACTGATGATTTCACAACCTTAACAGTCTACCTTCCCCTCATTATGATTTATGAATAACACAATTTTAGGTCATCCACTATTAAAGGTTTAACAGGTATATAGTGTATAATTTCACATATTGGAAACAGTAAGCCCTATAATTCTGCAACCTATATAAAATGTAAAAATTATATTACGGACAACTTACACACAGAGCGAATAATTGATGCATATATGACCTTAATGTTTCTATCGGCGCACTTTGCAACCTACATAACTTAGTGAAGGCTAATTCTGATACCTATCTATACCACGGAGCTTGTTAAGAAAAATAGAGTAAATAGCTAAATAACACTGTGCTTAATGCACACTATAAATAAAATGTTAAATATTTAAACTGCTACTAATATAAGGTCTTGCCAAATGCGCTATTCTAGTTGTGTTAATCTTGGCGGATGGCCCTATATATTGATAGGATTTGACTTAATATTTAAGCATACTTGGTTAAAATAGGCTCCAAAGTGTCGAATATTAAATTATCTGCTAATATCTACATCTAGTAAAGGCTAGTTTAGATCTTGTAGCGTAGGTTAGATTAGATCTTGTAGCGTAGGCTAGATTAGATCTTGTAGTGTAGGCTAGATTAGATCTTGTAGCATAGGCTAGATTAAATCTTTTAGTGTAGGCTAGATTAGATCTTTTAGTGTAGGCTAGATTAGATCTTGTAGTGTAGGCTAGATTAGATCTTGTAGTGTAGGCTAGATTAGATCTTGTAGCATAGGCTAGATTAGATCTTGTAGTGTAGGCTAGATTAGATCTTGTAGCGTAGGTTAGATTAGATCTTGTAGTGTAGGCTAGATTAGATCTTGTAGTGTAGGCTAGATTAGATCTTGTGGCGTAGGTTAGATTAGATCTTGTAGCGTAGGATAGATTAGATCTTGTAGTGTAGGCTAGATTAGATCTTGTAGTGTAGGCTAGATTAGATCTTGTAGCGTAGGCTAGATTAGATCTTGTAGCGTAGGCTAGATTAGATCTTGTAGCGTAGGCTAGATTAGATCTTGTAGCGTAGGCTAGATTAGATCTTGTAGCGTAGGCTAGATTAGCTCTTGTAGTGTAGGCTAGATTAGATCTTGTAGTGTAGGCTAGATTAGATCTTGTAGCATAGGTTAGATTAGATCTTGTAGTGTAGGTTAGATTAGATCTTGTAGTGTAGGCTAGATTAGATCTTGTAGTGTAGGCTAGATTAGATCTTGTAGCATAGGCTAGATGAGACCTTGTAGTGTAGGCTAGATTAGATTTTGATTCAGCATGTGTAATACGGTTCTCCTTGAAAGGTGGTCAAGATTGGATACAAGATACAAGTATGCACAATGTACGGGTCATTACATAAATATCTGAAGTAAAGTCTGCAACGATTGTCTCCTTCTTTGAAAATATGGGATGATATACCAGTAATTTAGCTGTTTGCTTGTCAGTGTCTGCTAAGGGAAAATACTCTTGTTCACAGAAATTACCCTCATATGATGGGGAATGAAAAATGTATTTCTGAAACCTTTTACTGATGATTTGACTGGCTATACAGAAATACATTTTAATTTTCCATTTAATGGCCATTTAAACATTTTAATACTTTGCCTCTTGAGCATAAAGGGGTTAATTACAGTAATTACACTAAGCGTGACTCGTGTGACGTGACTCATGTGACTGAGCTTGAGGGAGATTTTTTATACAGGATAGATCTAGTAACTTAACTTCTGAACTTGTATTTTTATGTCTTATTACTAGGTTATTAACTGGCATAATGTTAAAGATTTCTATTTTCATTCATTTTAATATTAAGAAACAATTTTGTGATTGGCATGACATACTAAATGAGGATGAATATATTTCCTTATGTCCTATAAATGAATCTGTATCTTCAAACTATTAATGCCTGTTGCAACACAGTGAGCAGTGATCTAAATAATACTGCTGTCATCAATGACTTAATGTGAAAAAATACATTGAAAATCCAGTGTATAGGAGTTGGGCTGTTCCGGCTGATGAATTGATTGATTGATTGATTGATTGATGTGTCCATCAGTGCTGAGCTGTGAGGGTTTGACCTTTAGGACCACCCATTGATTTGCGGTCAAAACCTCAGTTACCCAATTAATCCTTACCACTCTGATGTTAATATTCTGTCTTTTGATGTGTCAATAACAAAGAAACCGGTGTACATTTTTTAGCAATTTTGGTGAATGAGCAACATCCTGCACCAACTTTGCCGAAAAATGGATGGAACTTCCCCCACGAAAATTGGGACGGGATGTTGCCCTCGTAGCTCCAAAGAGCCCTTCATCCAGAATTCAAAAGGTCATGGTAACATACTTACGGTTCTGTCATTGCATTTCTTGATGATACTTCGTGTTCTATGAATAGATTTTCATCAAACTTAGATTGGAAATTGGCCTTGATTTGAGGATAAAATGGCATGGCCGTGAACACCTAATAAAGGACTGTACTGTATTTTTGGTTAATAGTTCAAGAACTACGAAAGTGGCCGTAACCAAATCTAACCTGTATGTTCCCCTTTGGCTCCCCCGAAAAGCCTATCGCCATTGACATCAAAAGGCCACGTAGCTATCAGATCATGTGGTAATATCTAAATACAAATACTGGAAAAGAAAACAAGAGCAAGGATATATATGTAGATAATATGCTGATTTTTATTCAGAATTTTTACAGATGTTTATACAAAATCTAATAATTATGATATATTATTTGTGAGATTTACATTCTATAACATGATATAATGAAACTGAACTGTAGGAAATATAAATAAGGATGTTAAATAGACAATGTAGGTGTATCTACCAAAATTAGTTCTCAGAGTATCAAATTTATAAACTACTAATTCGTTTTATTACACGAAATCCTGGCTTCAACAATATACTTCTGATTATATGAGGTCACTGTGACCTGAAATTATCACCTGGCATAACCTGATGCTGAGGTCACTGTGACATGAAAGTAATAACATACTTATGCTGAAGGCACTGACAATAAATCATCTGCCATAATATGCCCATGCTAAGTTCACTGTGACCTAAATCATCTGCCATAATCTAATGATGTTGAGGTCACTGTAACCTGAAATCTTCACCTGCCATAACCTCCTGATGCTTGGGTGACTGACCTAAAATCAGCGGCCCTAATCTACTAATGCTGGGTCAGTTTGACCTGAAATCCTCTGTAATAACCTACTAATGCTGAGGTCACTGTGACCTGAAATCATCTGCCATAGCCTACTTATCTTGAGGTCACTGTGGCCTTGAAATCAGCCCCTGTTACTGTGACCTGAAATTAGCAGCTATTAGTTCCTAATGTTTTGAGATCAGTGTGACCTGTAATAACCTGCCATTCATTCCTGATGCCATGATGTCAGTATGACCTGGAATAAGCTGTCGTTAGTTGTTGTTCCATTCTTTCCTGGGTCCCACTGTCACCTGTGATAAGCTGTCATTAGCCACTGATTCCATGTCTCTAAATAGATTCGCTACCAGCAAGCTAGCATGGTTGCCAAGGTGACAAGATGGTAGCTGCAGTAGAAAAAGTAATTATAGGCTCCCTACTAGCAAGATGCCATAGTTTCTTTGTGAAGAGGTAGACATTTATTTTCAGCTACTTTGGCTTTTTCATGTAATGGTTTGAATTCTATTATGCAGCGACCTCAAATGTACCAGTTATGTATTTCCTAGAGCCGTAGAGTAATGGGGTCACAGTGACCTCAACTGTATATTTCATAGTGCTCTTGAGGTCAGTGACCTCAACTATAACAGTTTTTTATTTCGCAGTGCTCTCGAATTTCATGGCAAATGGACCTCAGCCCTAGCAGTTACCATTTCCTATGGTTTTAGAGTTTTAAAGTCACGGTGACCTTACCTATGGCAGTTATTTATTTCCTAGTGCTTTAGAGTATTGAGGTCACATTTACCCCACCTGTGGCAGTTACTATTTCCCCGTGTTTTAGCGTATTGAAGTCACAGTGACCTCACCCATGGCAGTTACATATTCCCTAGTGCTTTGCATATTGAGTTCACAATAACCTCAACCATGACTCTTTCTTAACATGAGAGTTACCTATTTCCTAATGCCTTAGAGTATTTAGGTCACATTGACCTCGTCCATGATAGTTACCTATGTCTAGTACACTAGATTATTGAGCTCACAGCAACCATGACAATTTCTTAACATGAGAGTTACTTATTTCCTAGTTCCTGAGAGCGCCGAGGTCACAGTGACTTCAACCATAATTGTAGCTTATGTCATAGTGCTTTAGATTATTGAGGTCACAGTGACCTCACCCATTACAGTTATGTACTGTGAAGCCCGGATACCATGAATAAAGCATACATCTATACATGTAAAGCTGATATTATCATAATACAATACAGATCAACACATGATCAAACAAACAGTGGATCAATTCAAATTAATATATGGTAAAACAGTTATCATAATAGCAAAATAAAAACAGTTAAAGTTGAACAGACTGTTAAAACAATTATCATTATGGCACAAATAAATATGATAGAAAAGTTGGATAGGCTGTTAAACAGTTATCATTATGGTACAATTAATATGACAGAAAGGTTGAGCAGACTCGAGAAAATGGCATTGTTTGTGTGGTGAGAAGCTTTAACATTTTCCATTCGGTGTCTTCATGCTGAAATTAAAACAAACAGATAATGGAATGATAGGCTAATATAAGGCTTACTTCAAATAGATCATAAATATGTACTGAAATAATAGATCACAAATGCAGCAAATGTATTTTTCAACTTGTATGTGTGATAATTCACGCATCTTGAGCAGAGACACATTGTAGAGTAGATAAATCTATATATGTATGATGTACCTGACCAGGGTACATCAAATATTCTGCACTCTACACTTTGCTATGGTGCCGCAAATACTCCTCAATCTCATCTTGATATTTTTTGTACATACATTCAAAATCATTATGATGAATGTCACATTGCCTATCTACACTTTCGCTATATAATTCTCTGGCATGAACAGTCAGTGAGAATGAACACGCAATCAATCAACTCTAAATCCAAAATTATTGATCTATCATGCCAAATAGTTTGTTGTCACCTACTATATATCATACTAACTTTCAGCCATCACAACTTAATCACTTATGTGTAATGCTCTAGGCAATTCAGAAAATATCTTTCACTTACTATTTATGGTATATTATTTGGCCTTCAGTATCAGAAACCTATGATTAGAGTGACATGATAGATGTTTCTCGTATTCAATTGAGATAAGTTTCTTTAGATTTGGTCTCTAGTTCGGAGAGCTATGCTTAGGACGTATATGTCATTTCCCCGTAGTCTTCAATTCAGAGATCTTTGTTTAGACTTATATGTTATATCCCATGGACTACAATTCAGCAACGTTTATTTAGACGTATGACACATTCCCCTGATTGTAAATTAAGATAGCTTTGTTCACACATGTGGCATATATGTCTAGACTTTAATCGGTTATTTATTTTAGACTTATAGACTGTTGTGATAGGGTTCAATTCAGATAATTGTCTTCAGACTTACGACATGTTCTCCTGGCCTTTAATTCAGATTATATTGTATAGGTCTTCATTTTAGAGCACTTCCCTTGGACCTATAATCTATAGATTGATGGGGAATTTGTATATAACCCCATATACTTTGTACAAAGGCTGGGTGTAATACATTTATCAGTATTAGTAGTAATCTGTTGTTCACCTCGCAGAGTCAGACGCGTCATTTTCAAATAGCTTTGTTCATATTTATGGCAAATACTTTGTCTTCATTTCACACAACCTTTACCTGACACATGGCATATTCTCAGCATCATCAATTAGCAAAATAGCTTTGTTCAAATATATGGCATATATTGGTGGTCTTCATTGCAGAGAAAGTTGCTTTGATTTATAACATATTTAACCATTCTCCAATTTAAAGAACAAGAGGGCTTCGTCTGCAAATAACTTCCTTCATACGTATAACAAATTATCTTGGATTGCAATTCAAACAGCCTTTTCAGACTCATGGTATGTCCCCTTCGTCTTCAATTCAGATAACTTTGTTTAAACATATTGCATATTATCCGTGTCTCAATTCAGATCACTCTGTTCTAACTTATTACATATTCTCCTGGTATCCATTTCAGAGATGACGTTGTTCGTAATTTCTTTGGTCCTGTCACTAAGAATAACATGTCAATGGAATTTCTAGAAACAAACTCAAAGCAGAGATGAAGTAATCAGATGTTACTCAGTTAGTACATTTATGCTGTATAATATGGGCAGTCTAGCCAGTCTCCCCGAGGACCATATGGAGTACAGAGGCGATTATCAGTCCAAGTGATTGCATTACACATACCACATACACTTTCATTAGCCATGTGCTTCTGTTTATTTTAAGCAATCAAATTGTAAAGGAATTCCTATTTAGTACATCGACTCCCTTTTTTAAATGACCAACATATTTTGTTCTAAGGAAACCGGTATCATGTTGTGATGTGGTATAATTTATGCACGGTTAACTATCAATATATGAGTTTGCTTAACAATTTAATCCATGAATTCACAGAATCTCCCTTTCTTGGGAACTATACAGATTAGCTGTCGAATAATTTGAAACTAATTTCACAGGAACCTGTTGATACCTTAGGCTCCCAACAGCTCTCAGTCAAATTAGTTTCATATATGCACCAGTGTCTTAAATCGCAAATGGTTTTGTGGGCTATTCGTGTTCAGATTTTTTAATAAATAAAAGTATGCCTATAAGATATGAGTGGAATAACAGAGCAATGCTGTTCTTAAGACACTTGATGTCACTTACTTGAATGGCAAGACCATTTTCTCATAATTCTCTTTGTATGGGTAGAGGACAACACCATCGGCTGGGTAATATCCATATTTCTTTTGTCCATGTTTGGTTCGCTTCCATCCAAATGACATTTTCTGCTCATTCTGACATTGTTTCTGTTTGATCACCATCCTTGTTTAATAATAAAATGCATTGTCACAATTTTATTGGATTCTCTAATACTGAATATATAGTTCCAATAAACAATTATCAGTGCAATGTTCTTAGAGACAAATGAAACCACTAGCTATTTACCAATTGTTCAATATTAAAAAGGCATTATGAAGAGTCTGCTCAACAACCTAAATCGTCTAATGCTCACTAAAATACATTGGCAGACAGAAAGACCCACAGACAGATTTTAACTATGTTGTTTGATTTGTGTATGTACCTTTCCTGAGACTCATTTCATATTTATTTCGTGCATGTCTATCACGTATGGCGAGGACCATGACGGTACTGATGTTGCTGACATTGACATAGTGGTCCTGTCCGATATCTATGTCACCATATTCCTATCACTCTCATCAAGGCCACCATGATACAATGAGTGTGAAAGTGACATACAAATTATAACTATTTATCTAGTCATATATATATATATGATTGATAATAACCTAAATTATGTGGTTATTTACTAAAATCTGAATGATAAAACACTTTATAAATGTGTAACCACGGGAAATGTAGGTTAATGAACTAAATGTGTCAATGACACCTATCTGACATAAGCAAGTTTCTCAATTGTCAATTGCTAGTATCAATGGTACTCAATTTGCTCATACCCATGATTTCTGGCGCATCTTCTAATGCTATGTAAACTCTTCTTGTACATTGTTAGCCATTAAAGGTGACATGCTTGACAAATGATTGCCATCTAACCATATATGATGAAAAAATAATGGATATCGGCAAATAATTCAACAATACATAAGGTACACACAGTTAACACTTTAACTATTGCAGTGCCAGTGTCTCAATTTCTAGGAAAATTATACTGGAAAGGTGCTGAATATTTGGGAACCAATTTGATTATGTATTAAGTTTTCCACATATATAACATGTATTCATTGTTACTGCAAAATTGCTCGTAAAATTGTCAACATGTGTCTGGCGTTTGTCAGAGAGATAAACAGGGCAGAGCATATAAGATATTAATTATCATGCTAAGTTTGGGAACTCGTTGACTCCTCTGTGTATCCTGTCTTAGATGTCTTCTGGTGCTTGTGTTTTGAGCTTACACTAATTACATGACAGTTCTTTATTAGACAAATAATTACAGTTAGTGCAGTGCACTTAGGTGGACATCGATTAGTATATAACCGAAATTAGCACACATAGGCAAAATACACCAACTTGAGTTTAATGCCAATCACATAAGGCTGATTTGTATCCTCCGAGTTATAAATTGCAGTGAACTTATTTTGTAGCTTTTCCTACAATTACGACAAATGAAAAGTATTGAAAAGATAAGAGTGAATTGTCATGTTGTAGATATGTATATTGCCAAAAAGAAGTTGATGTTGTTATATCTCAGGTATGAGAAATCACGAGCTCTTTGGTGTTGTTATATCTCAGAAACCTCGTTGAACTCTGAATAGTTTTATATCTCAGGTATGAGCCTATTAGGATTTGTTTAATTCTCAATGTGGCCGACATCATTTCTTAAAGGGTATGAGTTTATTAAGATGTGTATAAGAAGTCTCAAGATGCTCGACATCATTTCTTAAAGGACATTGGCCTCTTAAGAGTTGTATAAGAATTCTCAAAAAAGTCGACATCATTTCTTAAAGGGTATGAGTCTATTAAGATTTGTATAAAAAGTTTCAAGATGACCAACATTTCTTTTAGGGAATGATATACAAATTGGATCCCCACAGAATAATGATGAAGATTTGTATGAGAAGTTTAAATATGGTGGACATCATCTCTTAAAGGGTATGGGCCTAATAAGATTTGTATAAGAAGTCTCATTATGGTTGACATTCTTTCTTAAAGGGATGAACGAATAGATGCATGACTGGTAGCTTTAAGTGTATGTCTATTCTAGCTTCAATTGAAATTCTCAGTATCTTCCTAGAATTGTTTTCATTAAACTGTCAATCCTGGGAAATATATTTGTTTGCATGTGTGGTAACAGCCTGTTCTCCGAGCAAAAGACTGGTGTAACGAATTTATTACCCCTCAGACATCAGCGAGAGAGAGAGAGAGAGAGAGAGAGAGAGATCTTATCTTGAATATTGCCAATTTTCAACACTAGGACGTCAGTTTCAGAATGCATCAACACTTATGATGTCATGAGCTTAGTCATTGGCTATTGTTATGTCATAATTAATCTGCGCATTAAGACTAAAACACGGTGTTCGTTGGGGGATACAGTGTAGTATTGCCCTCGCGTGAGGAAAATATCAGATCATACATCACTGATCATAACCAATCAAATAACAGCATATGCTCATGTGACATTGCTGATGGGTAATAATGATGATTATTTGGAGTGTGTTGCTGAGTAAAGTTGGTCATTGTGGTGCATGGCCGTGGTAACCGTAATTAACAATGAGAACAACCGATAGTCTATATACATATTGTAGACCGAACCAGATGTATTAACCAGACTCACTGATGATTATTTTAGAGATTTAAAACGGCTAAATTCCATTTCGAATATCACATTTGTAGTTCCATATTATGCACACTTAAACAAGAAACCAATATACTGAACATTTACTGGACATTCTGGCTGATTCATTTAATTTACAGATTTATTTTTTAAATACACCGAGTGTGACATTTTTATGATATAAAATTTCTTTTTATTAAGCAACACTTTTCAGAAAGACATTTTGACGTAACATTATCGTACTGAAAATTATTGAAAATTGTAATTATTGATAAACTTAAATCTCAATTTATGAGAAGCATGGTTTAATTGCATAATGATGAAGCACTGACTGTCTGATGTTGAATCATCGAACAAGTGTTAGATGCGTCATCATTTCATGGCCATTGGTTCCTATATTAACTTAACGTGGAAGTGGAAGAGGCAGCGTGATGAAACTAATTACTTTCGCAATTATTTTCATCTGTCACTGCTGCAGAATATTTTTTCTCTGCCATAATATTGATGCTATTCTAACACATATTTGTCGGAGCTTGGCTATTAATAATAATTATGCGACTACTATTGGGTCATAAATAAAACAATGAGAAAAATATACAAAATGGTGGGTAAATCGTCCATATTCCATGTGTGCTTTATTACATATGGAATCTAAATTAATTTATTTAAAATAAATATATGTAAATTCGACTATACTTTGAAATGATATAAACAACTCTTCTCACCCTTGCTAGTAGATGTATATCAGTCAGAATCTGACTCATAATCTTTATATTGTCTGTCCTTGTGGTGCTCAATTACAGTGGTTACTTTGTCCATCACAGATTTAGCGCTACTGACTGGACTGTTAATAAAGCCCTTCATTCGTTTGGTTGCCGATAGGTGAGATAAACAGAAATCAGCTGCACAAATAACTAGCTAAATGAGATAAACAGAAATCAGCTGCACAAATAAAGTATGAGACAGAAAACAGATGCTAAATAATTTCAATCATTTAAAGACATTGCTGTCCCAGAATGCCACCATGTGGTCACCACTGTCACATTTATTAGTTAATTGGCATAGTAATATCAATGATAAGGAGGAAAATCAAGAAAATTGTATAAGATAGTAAGCTTGTAGATATATGTGTGATCTAATAGACGTTCTAAACATACATTTCGTTTCTCTCCTTCGATATCATCACTGAAGTTCTCCAGATAAGCGATGTGAAAGGTATGCAGGTTTCCAGATCCTGAACCATACTCTATTTCAGGGAAAGTGAAAATAAGTGTTATTGACTACGGGAAATGTCTGCATCTGTAGTATTGTAACCTAAACTGAAACTCGAGCTATCTCATGAACAGGTCAAGCATCTAGAATGAGATCAACCATCTAGATTGTAATGTTTAAACACATTGCATTTGTGTCACATCAACTTGGCAAACAGCCAATGATGTACTATGTTCTGCCATTTATGGTTCATCAGAATAAGACATTATCGAGTATGTTTACCTTGCCCCTCTTCTTGTCTGAGTTGATCTTTTAGTTTCGTCTTCTTGTTTTTCTTTTTCTTTTTCATGTCAGCAGCATTGCTCTCTTGGGAAGTATCTGTGAACAAATGCTACTCATTAACAGTCAACATCAAGTGAATTAATAAGCTGCATATTCTACTTCCAACATCTTTTTGTAACTTTAGAATTAAACGTAGTGAACTTTGATTTAATGACCCAGTTTTGTTTAATATTTTGAGATTTTCAAATATTAAACCGCATATTAGACAGTGACTGAAAGATTAATTTCCCAATATAATTACTGTTGATCTTGAAAGTATTTGTCAATTTAGACGGTATATGAATACTATTCAATGGAAATCAAAATCAACATTGCTAAACACGCACGCACGCACACACATTTTTAAATACTCGGTCACTGTAGACATTCTTTGAAATATGACCACGCAATGTGGACCTCCGAATGTAATGTGTACAGCAGATGTCCACACAGTGATAGAAAGCCTTAAACGTCATTGCTATGGCATACATCATACTAAGAACATTTTCATCCATAGTTTGACGTGCAATAAACGCATGTTCTCACCTTTGGTAGCAGATATATACTGGTCAGACACGCCATCTGAATTGTAATCTGTAAATTGTCTGGACCTGTCCATGTGGTGTTCTATGGCAGTTGTCACTTTGTCTATCACAGATTTGGTGCCACTGACTGGACCGTTAATAAAGCCCTAGTTTTACCGCCGCTAAATGAGATAAAGAGAAAATAGATGCATAAATAACTGGACTGGCTGAATATCATTTATTATAAGTATAGGGCAGGAAACAGACGATGGCGTGTGCACCTATGTGCGTGTTCGTGCATGTACATGCAAGTGGCAATGTGTGGTCAATTCTCTAAACTTACATGTCTTTTTCTTTTTCTTTCCTTCAATATCATCACTAGAGCCATCTTGGTGAGAGGTCTGCAGATAGCCAGACCCGGAATCACCCAAAGAGAACTCAACATGTTATTAACTAAGGCATGGTCTGCAGCTAAGCCGTACCTCGATACAATACATGTCTGTGTTAAAGGAAGCTACAATTCGAAGATTGTAATATAATAATATTTACAGGACAAACCGGAAATAAGATTAATTATCGCCAAATCAATTTAATTATCTCTAGATAAGTATAATTGTCGCTAAAATTAGAATAGGAGTGTCTCAAGTATGTTACCGTGCTCCTCTTCTCCTTGTAGACGTTCTTTGAGTTAGTTTTGTTGTGTTTCTGCTTCTTTATCTTTCTCGTCTCATCACCCTCATTGCTCTCTTCGGAAAAATCTGTAAGCGAATGGTAATAATTAACAGTCATTGAAATTAGACAAATTAATAAGATAAGTCCTACATGTTCGGAGAACATTATTAGATCTTATGGTTCAAGTGAAGTACAATACAGCAGCAAGCATCAGACTACGGCATATCGACCACCAAACCCAAACATTTCAATTGAACACATAAGAATAGTTGAAATTTTATTAATAGCAAAGAACCATATCTAGTTGGGTACATTAGAAAAAGTAATTAGACAATGATGAACGAAATCGTGTCAATGCATCTTCCCCTAATATGTTCGTTGAAAAAAATTTGTCAAGTGTTGATTCAAAACTCCTCAAAATGTTGCCAGGACGAGAAGCTTTCAAAGAATTTTTAAGCTTTTCTGGGGACAACTTTGGCAAATATTTTGCACAAACAGAATCACAACTGATGTTCATTTGCACGCTATCCATGTATCATATTTGAGAATTTTAAGTTGCAGGGGAGATAACGCTGGAGAATATGGACAGATTTCGCGAAAACGAAATGACATAGCGCCTCACACTAATATATCCACCAAGCATTATGTGGAAAACTCACGATATGAGACAGAGAAGAAACGATTCACAAAATCGAAATTATGAGACTACCACCCAACCCACCTCCATTCCCAGCCCTTTAATAAACGGAGTAGCAAACATTGTCTGTGTAGGTTCAACACTTCGACATCTGATATATATATATATATATATATATATATATATATATATATATATATATATATATATATATATATACAATATCTGTAACTAGTCCGTATATATAAGCAGTGTATCCCTAGCTAGTCTGTATACATCGGCAGTGTATCTGGAGCTAGTCTGTATACATAGGCAGTGTATCCGTAGCTAGTCTGTATACATAGGCAGTGTATCCGTAGCTAGTCTGTATACATAGGCAGTGTATCTGTAGCTAGTCTGAATACATAGGCAGTGTATCTGTAGCTAGTCTGTATACATAGGCAGTGTATCTGTAGCTAGTCTGTATACATAATAGGCAGTGTATCTATACTGTGCATTAACACTTTGACTCATATCAGCCAAAAACGACTTCAGCAGTGGTTTTTAGAAATGTTCATTTCCAGACCAAGAGAAAACTATTTTTGAAAATTTACCACTGGAATGACTGGCTCGATAACAGAGCCAGTCATTCAATTTGTAAATTTTCAAAAATAATCTATTGGGCTGCAAATGGACATTTTCTATGAGAAAATTTATTTTTTAAAAACTATTTCAAGGGTTAAAGCGTTAAAATGAAGTGTAAAATTATAAAGCAAAGTACTTATTTTGTTATTCCGAATTAATATTTGTAAGATCTCAAATATATTTTCCATTGTTACCTTCTTTCATTTGAGCACATGATGTCTTTCTTTCAGTCAAATTAGTTTCAAAATATTCAACAGCATGTTTATTAAATAGTAGACATGCAATTTGTACTTGTCGGACTATTAAGTCTGGCCGTATAGAGTCATTTATGACGTCATCCTACACGCCGCTTAAGTGATTATGACGTCATATAACGCCATTACTCTGGAAATGTCCATTGCATATAACAGAAAGATAATATGCCATCTTCATCAGCTCCATAGCGATATACAGGTATTTGTTTAACGTGATTCAACACCTATTCTCTAGACCCAGAGTTACAGTCACAATTCCAAGGTAACTATACAGGTAGGTTGTTGAATATTTGTAAGTAGCTAGCTAATATTTTGTTCGTGGCTGCACGCCTTCGCTTCCTGGGACAGCCTATGAAAGAAACTGTATTCCAATTAGTTTTGAAATATTCAACAGAATGTTTATTAAATTGTCAATTCATGATAGGAATACAATTCAGGCACATTCTTGATCTACAGTCGAACTATTAGCCTTTTCGTCATTTTGATTGTGACATCAACCAACAAATGACGTATTTTGATTAGGACGTCTTGATACTTGAATGACAGATCAGGTGCTATATTATCACAAGTATCATTATCTACCTCATAGCGGCATGGTTAAGCACGTTCTGCAACACCTGACTATATCTACAACAGTTAGCCAGGGATGTTGCGTTCTCTTCGCTAAGGTATGCTTCATTCGATGTTTTGAAGGGGATTCCGCTAAAGTTAGATATGACATTGGAAAATATTGTGCACGTTTCCCAGTAATTGAACAATCGTGTGTGTGTATATATATACACACACACGATTGTTCAATTACTGGGAAACGTGCACAATATTTTCCAATGTATATATTTAATGGTTTTTTATTTACAATGACCAGCCTGTTATATCTTGCACTATCGCTAAATAGACAGTGATTCATCCGTCCCCATGATTCATCTTACTCTCCTTAATTCAATGTTTAATCTGTATTTTCATAAGCCCTATCTCTATTTAAGTAACATACCTAATGTGGGTAAACATATAATTTGTTTACCCTGAGTCAGATTGAGCAATTACAATTGTAACTCTAGCTACTTGTAGACGGTTACTTTGCTTTGCACGTGCACATTTCTGTGCGTGTATGTGCCCCTTTGTATGCATTTGCGTGCATGCATGTATGACATGCTGATGAAATAAATGTATTTGCATTTGGCTTGCTTTTATTTATCATCGGCCGTCTGGAGGTGAGGTGTATTTGACTTTGCCTCTCTGCTAGTCTCTGTGATATGATACTTCACAGACCATGTTAATGTGTTATGGGAGTTGGAAGAAGTATTTCGTTCATATGTCTATCAGTTAATATTCAGATTGGCATATGTAAATCATGCGTAAACATATGTTGGTCAATGTGCATGGATTAACAGACGGAAGCACAATGGAAACCGCTCATAATGCCCAGGCTTTATGGTGAGTCAAATATAATAAAAGACCAGTTCTGGTCACAGTCGTAACCCCGAACAGGGCTTTTTAGTACAACCCCAATTTTTTTAAATTCTTACAAAGGAGATAACTCCAGTGAGTCTGGACACATTTTGCCGATATGCAATCCCACCGAGGCCTTGTCATTTAAAATTTGAAATGAATCCATTCAAGGTAACTGAAGTTATCGAGCGGAAACCACATATTTCACGATTTTTCAAGAAATCAAGGAAGATAACTCCGGTCGGTCTGGACACATTTCGCCGATATGCAATCGCCACCGAGGTCTTGTCATAAGATGACATTCCAAATTTGGAATGAATCCATTCAAACTAACTGAAGTTATCGAGCGGGGGGGGGGGGGGGGGGGTAATAACATCTGGAAGTTATCGAGCGGAAACTAAATGCAGACAGACGGGATCCGTTTCTATAGTCCCCGTCGACGATGTGCTGGGTGGGGTGTGTGTTGGGGGGGGGGGGGGGGGGGATAATAACATCTGGAAGAGAGGTAGGTAATTGTGTGTTCATTGCTCAATCTCTATAAATCAGTGTTACAGCATATGACTACTTAAAGTTGATGAAAGATACATATCCTAACTAAGTTTAGGATTATTTGTTACTTTATGAAAACTGACTAACTAGGAGTGTAGCCACCATTTTAGATATATATTTGCTGGCGCCATTATTTCAGATTCTATGGTCTTAGCAGTGCGCAATTGTTGATATAAAAACATTCTCATAATGCTAACGCTAGTCATTCGTCTGCTGACTCCCATGGTGAGCGTATAGTAAGTGCCTGTATGATTACTGTATTCTGCGGCTGTAGTAGTAGAAACATCCTACAGCTGCAATCAGTCCTTACTTTTTACCCACTGTTGCTTGTCCTTAGCCTCAATCCTTAGCTTCCTCAGGTCCATTCTTGACTTGAGTGTACCGAGTCCTACTGTCTTGAGGTCACCCCGGTGTTTGGACATGACTACCGACACAAGCATGCATTGAGCCCATACAATGTCTGCGCGGCTGCGTCAACGTTTGAAGCCACTTTGACATGATCCGGTGAAGTCATCGATATTGTCTCAGATGCGGCATAGATTAACATTGGATAGAATTTTCAGTATGCTGTTGAGGAGCACAATGGGCGGCAGTATAGCTGGGGGTGGGGGGGGGGGGGGGTGATTGGTTTTTAGATAATGTCACTTGCATATTTGAATAGTTCATTGCTTATGCCGGTGTAGCTCGGATCGACCGGTCTAAGCTGGGTACGCGCCACCCGTCCTGGATTCGTTCCCTGAACACGCCCACTGCCCCCCCCCCTGGGTAGAGCCATAAGTGTATATGGGCCTATGAGAGAGATCACGTTGCGAAAACGACTTAAGTTCGTTGATGCGCATGGGCGCGGCTAGATGCTATTTTTGATGGAGCACATAGTTTACGACCAAGATAGGATGGCGCTTTTAGTGTACCGCGATGGTACCCTGTAATCCTTATTGATTACCTGTTCCCGTTGAATCTGGCATTATTGAAGACCAGAATTCAACGGGATTTTTAAATCTGTAAACCATTTCAAAATCGATTAAGAAATGGCTGAGTTATCCACAGAAAACCCGTCTTGATTAACTTCAAAATCTTGCCGTGACGTCATAACCACGTGGACGCAGAGCTTCTAGAATGTTCTAGAACATTCGACTGCGCTATTATTAGCATACACGCTGATTGGCTGTTGCTCAAACGATGATTGGTTGGAGCCTGCGCCTGTGACATCACGAGGAGTATAAAAGGAGACGCGATCCATAGATCGAGAGCATCCTCGGCCAGGGGCCGAACAGGTTGGATCTGTACCAGCTACTATCAGCGCGACAGACAATACACGTATTACTTCGCTTTGTGTCGGGGTTTTCTCCCGTAGCTGGCAGTTGCCCAACCCACGACACTAAAAAAATTTTGTAACTCCCTACTTATGGGAGTAATTTGGAACTTTCTGATTACTGTTCACGAATATCTACTTCGGAACACAAATTTGTGGTGAGCTGAATATGTGAGTCTACAGATGTAGAGGCAGGGTGTTCTTTGATGGATGACTCGCCGGATCTGCCGGCCACGCCTAAAAGTGGTATTTCAACTGTCACCGCACTAATATCGTGTAGGTTCTTCTGACTTTCGACCGCAGCAAGTGAACTCTGCCCAGTGCGTCTTCAGAGCTGGCTGACGTACCCAGCACTGTTAAGCTTTGTTTTGTATCTTCATTCGCATCTGACAACCCTCGCTTGTTGAACGGGTTGTTTACAACTTCCATCCATGCCATCGGTGTACGGGAACTTTCTTCACCACAGTAGTACTATCGTATCTTTTGCTGACTGCTCGTTAGACATCCTATTAGGCTTACAGTGCTGAGCGATGTATTCCCGCCATGAGTGTTAATTCGGAAATCTTGTTTGCGGAAAACAGCTTACGGGAACCAACCTGCGGGAACTTTCCAGCTTCCTGAGAATGCATCAATGCACGTCCACTATGGAATGACGTATCAATTTCAGTAATACGGTATCCTAACTTAGGAGTATTCAAGTAACTATACTTCACAGTTTAATTATTTCTCTATATGTATTTCGTTAATTATATTGTATCCGTAAGAACGGGCCCGATGAGTAAAAGGTACCGTAACGGTCTTTGGACCGCTAGTTATAATTTCTGTATTTGTTTATAGTTATTTTCATTTCCTGTAAGGTGTTTTACTAACCGCACCGTAGTAGGTTCGTTAACCTGTATTAAGATATATACTTCTGATCATTTAATGCCGTATTCATTATTCTGGTTAGATTATGTATATATAGATATGGCCAGTGGCCATCCATTCATGTTTTGCTTATTTATAGAAAATATAGGACTGCAGTGCACGTAGGAAACACTATACAGCAACACTTATATGTGCAGCACTTTCTCCCGCCACCAACAATTTTCGACTGAGGTCGCTGTCCGTGCTATAACTCTGTTTAACCCGGCATGCTACCGACTAACCCTTTTCTATTCAGCTCGATAGGATAGGTTCAAAATGATTAGAGACACTTTCTTCATTACCAATTCAGTAATATATTCTTCCCTTCCGGCAGTGCGATAATCTAGCCCCGCACTCCGGTAAGACTCATTACTCCAAGATTTTGTCTCTTCATGCTCCACTCAGCCTTGTGGCTTCTTAATTGTTTGGATGTCCCTACCTGCATCATGGGTGGATCCAACTCTAGGAAACTGTTGGTGTTTCTGAACGGTGATGGCTAGGGTGTGGTATCACACACATTCCCCTTATATCTTTGGATACTTAGTAGTTAGCACGTTAGCCAAGATAGGAAAGCACTGTGAAAACATATATTAATTATTATTTTATTTACTGAACAAACCTCCGGCACCGTAGTGCAAAACATGGCAACTTGTATATAAACCTAACGACAGGTTAAACGGTTAGTTCCATAGGACCCAGTGACGGGCAAGATGTGTATCCCCACCAAATTCCATAAGAATGTCTGGGTATGATATTTAGATTTGCCACGCCCTTGCGGGAAGGACATTTATGGTGTGTATTCGTCTCTCTCACACCCACCATAACGATAGAACAATGGTCTAATAATGCTTTCGTGAAAAGTAACCTGTCTTGTAACGTTTTATGTGGTTACGGAGCGGGATGTCCGGTTTCTTATCCAGTTCGGAGATCTTACTAAGTAACATGTATGAGCGCTGTCTTCAGTATTGATGTCTTAGGGCATCTGTTCTCAGTGACATGCGTGTCTAATAGTTGGGTAGATACCAGCCATGTGCGGATAAAAATAGTTCTTGTTTTAAAAACAACTAAACGCTAATTAAGCAAAGCAGAAGGCCCACATAAATAAAGCGGCAACTACTAATTCAGCATACTAAGAATCACATAAGACGGTGACGAGGGAATCCATCGGGAATCGCACGTCCCGTCTTCACGTAAAACAGCACGCAGCCCTATAGTCATAATCTCACTAGGTATGGTCTTTTCTTTCTCAAGCGTTTTTGATTGAAATATTAGTGGGCCCATTTTTGCCTACTACTTTTCTCCCGCTTTAAGCAGTGGCGACACCTTCCCGAGACGGAGGCCCGTGCGAGCCACTTGCCTCGCAAGGATTCAGCGATGACGGTCCACGCGAGGATAATACTCCTCACCCAAACTAGCACTAGGAGTAGTGCCCGCGTGAGGCACATAACATAACGGGAGCCTGCCTGGCGGGGATACCTCTGCGTACCTATGAGTCTGTGTGGTACCTCCAGAAGCCCCATGTTTAAAGGTTCATCTACCTGTCTCTATGTCTCGTATTTTTGTATGCTCTTGTTTTAGTTTTATCTAGCATATTTATGATTGTTTAGGTAAGATCATTGTATAGACTTATATTTTTAGGTCACCAAATCAAATCTGGTAAGTTCAAGGATCACGAAATTGCTATGAACAGGCATACTGGTGACACAAATTCTTGGGATGAGACCATTGTATTTAATGTTCGCGACCATGATCGCACAACCCCACCAGAAGGATTGAGTTCCACCGGCCTTAGGAGCCAGTTTTTGTTACCCGCAGGGCAGTCTCGTACAAGGTCTGTCACCCCGAGACCGGAAGCTAACCAGCGTCATCATTCATCGTGCACTTGCGGCGCGGCGAATCGGGATGATACACCGGAACGGCCGGCACTACCCGGCGAGCTACAAGTGGCGCCCGCTGTGGTGCTCGAAGAACATCATTAATCACACGCAGTGAACTCACGCCCACACCATTCAGTCAGCTTAGCTCAATACCTTCTCCATTTAGCGACGACTCCCTCGATCAAGAGGTAGCATCATACGATGGATTTTCAGCTCACATGCTCACCGACTATGCCAGAAATTCAGCGGAATCAACAACACCGCACTATAACCTGTTAGCGACGGCACCTTTCAGGATGCCTCACAGGCAGGAACAGAGTTCAGAACTATATCGGACGTCCGCGACAGGCCACCACCAACAGGTCCGAATCGTGGACGACCCCGACAAAGACCCGAATACGGGCATCTCAATAGCCCTTAACACTACTATCGTTCACCCGTGTCATCTACGGAGACTATATGGCCGGGTGATAATCCACAATACAGACAACCTCCCGCACCACCCCCTTCTAGTGCAACACTATACTAAAGGGGAACACTGTGGCTTTATCGGAAGGAATTGGCACCACCATTTCGACGGTATATCAGTCACGCAACACATCACGACCATCAGCCGACTGCACCACCACCATATGAGGAATATCAGTCCTCACCTCGGGGAGAACGTCTGCGTAATCTTCACAACAATCCACCTTCCATCCGTAGAACCATGCCGGTCTATGGCTCTACAACCGGGGCGGACTCATTAAATTGGAGTATGCGTGTCCTAGCTCCTCGGCATCGACAGGAAACACCAACACCACCACCACCTGCACCACGACCAGCCTCAGCATATTCGTCAGATTCTCAGATACCCACACCACCCGGATTTCAACCACTGCATTCTTCCACCGGTCTTGGCCGAGTCATCCTCCCTCCTGAATTTTGTGGGGAGAATGACTGGACCAATTATAAAATACAGTTCGAGATCATAAGCCGGACTAACCGCTGGAACGATCAGCAAATGGTTGAATATCTCGCCGCAAAGCTTTCCGGAAAAGCCCTATAAGTTCTTGCGGATCTTGGAACTGACTACAGACACACCTACATACAATTGGAATGAGCATTGATGGAGCGATTTGATGACACAGCCCTAGGAGAAACCAGTCGTCTTCAACTTAAGAACCTCCGACGACGCGTGGGAGAAATGCTTCCCGAGTTAGCTAGCCGAATCAGGAGGCTAGTCACCCGCCCATATCGGAGCACCAATACAGAAGACGTGATCCATTTGCATCTCGACACTTTTATCGATGCTTTGGGCGGTGAACTCGCCCTGAAAGAAAAGCTATTTCTAGGTGACCACGGGAGGAAGGGGTCATGCCCATAGAGGAAGTTACAACGGGGCCCCCGGGCGCGGGAACCAGCGCAACAACAACATGAGAGAATGGATAGACGAGATTAATAAACAAATCTCAGCACTTACAAATTTAGTTACTACACTTAGCACCAACCTCGGCACCACACAGTTTAGGACAACAAACGCCACCAGCACCGCACCGCCACCGAACACCTGTTTCGAATGCAGTCAGCCAGGGCATTGGAGGGAGCGGTGCCCTAACCGACCTCCCTCTACAACGCCTGCTCCTGACCGCAGCACACCGCAATAAGAGAAGCAGATAAACTCCTACGGGCACGGAATTACAGCGAGCCACCTCGGTGCCCATATCCGCCTCCCGGCTCAACTGCAGCCTACGTACAAAAATGTTCAGTGGCCAGCTATCATCCGCCAAAATCAACTTTCACACCGACACCCAAATGCACAGCTTCACACATGTCAGTGCCTACGTTGCCTTCCCCATCCGCAGCCTTGACATCCCCCTTTTTCTCCGCACACAACAAGCCTTCTTTCCTCTGTAAAACGGCAGTGGTAGGTTGTAGCATCTCCGCTGAAACAACGTTTTTGCAAGTACCACGTCCCGCCACCAAGACACTAAATTCTCGGTGTCCTTTGGTGGTATGCAGAACACCACCCCATCCAACATCATCTCCCGCATCCACAGACAGTAGCGACTCAGGAGAAACGGTTCACTCCGCCTCATGGATTCGCAAGCGCCGACGTAGACGGGGAAAACCACGTCCCTGGCAGCATCACTGTTTCTTCTGTGCTTCACCAAAACATCCCATGAAGCATTGCAAGAAATGGCTTGCAAAGGTGGAGCTTATCCGTCATCCCGTGTGCGCCGCCGTCTACACCAATACAGCCTACTCAGAAACGGCAACAACTCCATCACCATTGCTACCCCCAGCTCCGCCTTCACGGCAGCCCTCACACCAGCGTCGACGGCGAACTGGCCCTTTCCTCACTCAGCCATCCATAACATTACAAGAAGCCATACGTAAACAGGCATAGTACATACAGAGTGATGCCGCTCCGACACCATTGTCGCAGATGGCATCATTGGAAACTCTTCCACAGTTACACCGCAAAGTGATATACAAATGTGCCTGTCTGTTTAGTGGCGTTTCCACCAGTGCCACCATCGACACAGGTGCTTCTATCACAGTCTTTAACAAGCACATGTATGAGAGCATCCCACCTCATAAGAAACCTCCCCTTAAGCCTACAAACATTTACCTACAGATGGCTACAGGAGCTGATGTGCCCGTAGCCGGTGTAGTCAATTTAGTTATCCAAATAGAGGAGATGCAATTCATACAGCAAGTCGTCATCGCCTCTATTCATAATGATGCCCTACTTGGCTCTGATTTCCTCAGTGCCAGCGAAGCCATCATACACTGCAAACAACAGGAACTCGACATACACGGCCGATAAATACCTCTTGGACCGGCATCGTCATTATGCGATACGTGTGCAGTGATATTATCAAGTACTGCCACCGTTGATCCGGGACAGGAACAAATCTTATGGGCCACCACAACACATATAGGAAGCAATACACACATCGCCATGCTGGTACCCGATCCTGATTATATGAACGCCTCACAATGCGCAAGTCCCCACATAATAGTAGACACTACTAATAAGGAAAACATACCTTTTAGAGTGTTCAATGGTACCGCAGATCCCATCACTCTGGAACCCGGAGTACGCTGCAGCCATTTAGTGGACGTAATCTCATTGGAATCACCTGCACTTGCTGACCCACCACCGCAAATGACATGATTTACCCGAACATTTACATGATTTGTATCTACGTGCCACCGTTGGATTACTGCAATCACAGAAACGAGAAATTCGGAAACTACTACAAAAATATTGTGATAATCTTTCCTCTGGAGGCATGGATCTCGGAGAAACTCATCTCGTACGACACTCCATCGATACGGGCAATAATCGCCCCGTACGACAACCGGTACAACGTCTTCCCGTTCATAAGGAAGCGGAAGCACACCAACCAGGTGAACGACATGTTGGGGACTGGTATTATTGAACCTTCAGCATCTCCATGGGCTAGCCCTATAGTGCTAGCAGGCAAAAAGGACGGAACCTTGCAGTTTTGCATAGACTACCGCCGCCTTAATGATCTTAGCATTACGGACGCTTATCCGTTACCTCGGATAGATCAGGCCTTGGATTCCTTGTCCAGAGCCAAGTGGTTTTGTACCCTTGAATTAGCTAGTGGTTACTGGCAAGTAGCCATGGATGAAGCTGACATGGAAAAGACCGCATTCGTTTGTAGGGATGGCCTTTTCCAATTCCGCAAGATACCCTATGGGTTGTGCAACGATCCCGGAACTTTTGAACGACTCATTGAGCAGGTACTAACCACCCTGCAATGGGAAATCTGTTTTTGTTATATCGATGACGTAATAGTCTTTGGACCCACGTTTGAGCAAACCTTAATCAATTTGGACACAGTGCTTTCACGTTTCCGCACGGCCAATTTGAAACTCAAACTGAAGAAATGCCATCTCTTTAGACAGAGCGTTGAGTTCCTGGGACACGTCATATCCGGTGATGGAGTGGCTACACAGCCATCAAAAACGAAGGCAGTAGCAGAGTGGCCACAGCCCTCTTCAGTTACAGAAACACAGTTTTCTTGGCCTATGCTAGTACTATCGCCGTTACATCCGACATTTCAGTGAGATTGCTTCACCCCTCTACAGGATCACCAAGAAAGATCGACCATTTGAGTGGACGAGTGGGTGTGAAGGCTCCTTCAGGGTGCTGAAGGAACTCTTGACGACCGCCCCAATTCTTGCTCACCCTAGTCCAAACCTCGATTTCATCTTACGCTATCAGCACGGTTCTATCTCAGGTCATGGAAGACGGAACAGAGCAGGTATTGAGTTATGGTTCGCATACTCTGAATAAAACGGAGAGAAGATACGCAACCAACAAGCAGGAACTATTGGCGGCGGTCCGTTTCGTCAAGTATTATAAACACTTTCTGTATGGGCGCCGTTTTACACTTCGTACAGACCATGTCTCACTATGGTGGCTCAGGAGCTTTAAAATCTGGAGGGCCAGGTAGCGAGATGGCAGGAATCCCTGCGGGCCTATAACTTTAACATTGTTCACCATCCCGGCAAATTGCATGGGAATGCCGACGCCTTCAGCAGAATCGGCGCGAAAGTTGAACACGAAGTGGCCACCACCGTGGCACAGTCAACACAGCCATCTCCGGAGTTCCCCGAATTGAGGTGCGCAGAGTGGAATCTGGAGAAAATCACACACCACCAAACAACAGACGTGCAGACACGAAGTATATATGCATGGATTCAGGAGGGGGTACATCCGCCTAAGGAATCGGTAACACCTCAATCCACCATGGCAAAATATTATTACCAACGGTTCGAAGAATGTCAATTAATAAACAACGTTCTATATATTAATGACCGTTTGGTAGTCCCGGAAAGTTATCGTGAAATTATATTGAAACAATTACATGATAACGCCGGGCATCTGGCCGTGGAAAGGACTGTTGCCCGTATCAAATTGAGATTTCACTGGATCGGGATTCGTGATAGTGTCAAGACATGGGTTGCCAAATGTATCCCGTGCCAAAAACGCGCTGTTGGTCAACGCCATATCGCACCATCTCAAATTAAGATTGTTGGTGCACCATGGGAGCGAGTGGCTATCGACGTGCTCTGACCCTTGAATACGACGGATGATGGGAATAAATACATCCTCGTATTACAAGATTATTTTACGAAGTGGATAGAAGCATTTGCTCTGCCGGACCAAGAGGCATCCACCGTAGCGGAGGTCTTGGCCAGCAATGTGTTCTGCCACTTTGGTATCCCTTATGAGTTGCACTCCGATCAGGGGAGTAATTTTGAGAGCCGGCTCATATCAGAGCTCTGCAAATTGTTCCATATCGTCAAAACAAGGACAACTTCATACCACCCCGGAGTGACGGGGTGGTAGAGAGATTCAACAGAACTCTCACGGAGATGCTTACTCAGGAAACACGCCTTGATTGTAGAGATTGGGACCTATGGCTCCTGTATGTACACATGGCTTACCGCACTTCAGTACATTCCAGCACAGGCTACACCCCTGCTCGGTTAATGTTAGGCCGTGAATTAGTCTTACCACTGGATCTGGCCATGCCTCGAATACCAGGAGAGAAAAATTCACCATCTCCATTTTCGAACGGCATGTCGAACTCCTGCGGCAAAGGATAGAACAAGCCCATGAGTTAGTGAGAGAAACCTTATCCACTGCACACCGGCGGCAAAAGATCCATATGAAGCAGGAAGAATGGTTTGGGTACACGATTCACGACGGTCTGCAAACGTGCCAAGTAAACTGAGTTACCAGTGGAATGGCCCCTATGTGGTAGTAGGTAAGACGTCGGACGTGACCTACCGTATCCGTGCTTTGGATGGCCTGACCTCAGTCATCCACTTCGATCGACTTAAACTTTGTGTCAGTGGCGACCCAGTACCAGAGATCGGACTGGCGTTTTTCGGGACACCGGTACCCAGACAGATATTTCTACGAAAATTAGTATTCCCACGGTTAGCGCAGAGCAGCGCGGTGCCAGTTCAGCCCCAGTTCTACCAAGCCAGAACGTGGGTGAACAAGCAGCTAACACTGACGACGATGACGAGATACGTACTCGCCCTCTCCCTCCTCAGCGCGGGTCTACTCGATCTGTGAAGTCGTATCTGAAGAATTCCGTGTTTGTTTTGTTCAAGGGACTGGATGGAAAAGTTGTTCCTCCGATCTCTTCCCGTTCCCACCCACTTCATGATATGCCCACCATCATAGAGTTACCACAAGCGGAAGCTGAGGCTGACTCAAGCCATGCTTCCTGTGGGGTGGAACATATGATGAATAGCATGGAAATGAAGAGGCTGGATGAAGCCTTAGCGTGTCTAGAACCGCAGAACCATACAACAAGGTGTACCCTACCAATTCCCGAAATCGCGAAACCACACTCCCTCCAAGTCACACCCTCTCCCAAAGTCCCACCCACGCCATCACTCCAATTCGCATCCCTTATCTATACACCAACTTCGGACACCACCGGCCCAGTCCATTTCACAATCCACTCATCGTCTGTTGACCGTCAATCTTCAGATATGAGAGAAACTGCTGCAATAGAGGAGGAGGCATCCCGCACTGCACCGACCAACATTACCCCCCCCCCCGCAGTGGGCAGGGAAGCAGCCTGTTTAGCAGACTCTCGGCTCGAATTTACCCGGTGTCTAAAAACTACGACAGGACACCAACTGTCGTGTAATGGGAGGTGACCACATCCCCCTGTCCAAAGGCCACCCCATCCAATTGGCCTACCATACTCCCCCGTGAGCAGTTAGAACACCACACAACAGACAGAACGTCAACAGCTACAGAACACACCTGCCTTCAAGACTGGATACGTCAATTCGTCATTGCGCGTACATCGCATACTTGCTCGGTTATATTCAGCATAACAGAGACAGTCAACATCGGCAACAACAGCATTTAGCAGCACCTACCAGTATTAATTAATTCCGGATAGAGACATAAAAATTCCCCGCAACAAATTCCTCCCGCACAAATTACGGGAGAAATACTACCTCCTGCAGACCACACCTCCCGCAAATAACAACAGACTTGGCGTCCACCAACATGGAAAACTGGGATGCACCCACTTCGCTTATAACATTAGCATCATACAGCAGCCCGGAAATCCCGACAACAGCATTATCATCAACAGACAACAGCCGACAAATCTCCCACACACACCCTCTTATCCAGTTATGGGAGAACAGATCATGTGTATATAAGGAATGCACTACAGTCATCTACAGTACGCATCATGGGAGGAACGTTTGTCCAACGGTCCTCCCATTTCCCTTTTCCCGACGTCGTACGGAAACAGCTAAATCTACATACTTCATCTACACGTAATAACAGTTGATATTATTAAAAGAGCAAGCTGCCCGCATTGACGTCAGTCACGAGTAGGATTTTGCTACCGAAAAGTTGAATTCGACAATGGATTGATCAAAGTTATGACAGCATCCGACAGGTCATCTGCGCTAAAAAAATAACTCTGTCCTGCCCACGGGCTCGGCCATTACAGAGTGAAATACCCTCAGGGTTCGATAAAGTTAACATTCACGCCACCACTCTCTCCCCACTCCCGCACCTGACGGCCATAAACACGTCACCTTCACCACAGTCACGCGTATCAGATTCAAATCACCAACATGTCAGAAACACAGACACTCGGGTTGAGTGTATTCACAATCTCCGGACGACGGCATTGTAAATTGTAATAACTGTTGCACACACTTTTCGAGTTGTACTGTAATTTAACCATTATTAAATGGTACCAATGTGTCTGGTCTTGGGCGAGATGGAGCTGGTTCTACCCATTGAGAAGAATGCTTGGCCAGCCCTCCCGCTCGGAAAACACAGCTATCTTGACGGGATCAGTAACGTTGATCTGCTGCCTGAATAGATCTGTTTAAACCACACATCAAATTACTTACAACTTTACTGTTAAATTTTTTATTAAGAACACAACTGCTCTACCGTGCTACAAATCACTAGTGCACGGGCCGGTAAAGCGGCATAAAAAATCTGACAATATAATTAGAGAGAATTTCTCAAATTCTCTTCCTTGCGTTCTAGTCTATAATCAACACGGTCTGAGAACAACCTATTACAGACACCTACCAAGACGCATGTTAAAGAACTCCCGCAAATAAGGGACATTATAAAGATCTTGATGGAACACATATATTTCTATCTCTCGCATCTACAACAGACTACACCTCAGCAACAGCATTTTGGCCATCGCCATAAACAGCATATATGTTTCCGATCAAACACGTTCTTTTTAGAGCCACGTGACATTTACTGCCATTTCCAGTAAGTTGGATCAAACGCTTTGAACAAGAGCCGCCCAAAGGTGAGGGTGAGTCCGGGTAATTGCCGCTGACGCCACCTGGCTCTCACACACGCCATCGAGCGCTCCAGCCTAAAATTAAAACAGGCAAGTTTATAAGCATCCAAGCTGGAGAACCACCTCACACTAATTAAAAGGTGAGACACCGCAAAGAAAAAGTAGTGCTACGTTTCCATGTTGATCGAAGGCTGTTAAATGCGCGAAATTAAGACAAGGTGAACGAGCCATTCTTCCTATAATTAAAAGCATCCCTTTATACGGGAAGAATTAATCCCTAGACGTCTATGTCGGAAAAAAGGAAACTTTCAAATAAGAATGACCGAATCAACTGTTAAAACTTTTAGGTGTGGTCATCCGCCGCCTGTGATGTCACCAAACAGTATAAAAGGAGGAAGCGCGCTCTGAAACTTTGTCTTCCCGTCAAAACTCGACACCAGGGAAGAACAGATAGCATTAGGCTTCTTTCGTGTCGCAAACCAAATTCTGCTGTTTTATTATTATTTCATTATTATACTTGGCCTGGAAAGTTAAATACAATGAAGAGATAGGGCATTAGGTTTTGAATAAGGTTCCCGCAGCCAACTACCATGCGGGAACGAGATGTCACTCCTTGAAGATTTAGCGTTATCGGATTCGTCTGAAGAAGAATCAGTACCAGTTCCAAAACTGTTCCCGTGCAGCTCGTTATTAGCTAGCGGAGAGCCCTGTAGCAGAACTATTACGAGAAAATCTGACCGCACACTTCATGTTAATAAGGATCATCTCTTCCAGTCAGCCTTCTGTGTGATGTGCCAGTATCTCTACACCGCTACTCGCTACGGGGTGACTCACGCGCTCCGATATCATCACAGTGTGTTAGAAGTAACATTAGTTCCTGGAGAAGAGAACGAGGATCGTGCCGTTTTAGCCACCCGTTTCGAATCTCGGTTCCTGGTCAAAGTTCTTCCGACCGAGAAAATGGCCCGCACGAAGAACACTACTCGTAGATATCCCGTTAGTCATCATCTTCCCGTGGCTACCATAAGCAACGTACTGACAGCCAGACGTGAAATCATGCCCGCAGCCACGTCAGGAAGCGTTACGCCGGTACCAGTTACTTCATCTACATCGGTCCTGAAGCAGAGTAAGAAGCAAAAGTCTCCCGCAAAATCCAGTCCGGCAGCACCCGCATCAGTTATTAGCCACCCGGCTACGGTCACTACACCCGCAACCGTAGTGTCTAAGACAGTGTTAGTCAGTCAGCCAATTTTGGTAGTGATTACGACACCTGCGGAAATAGACATTCCAAGTTACCCGCAGTCACCATCTCCGTCGGAACTGACCATAGACGAGGGACCAGGACCGTCGCAGCCTGCGGCGATTAGTATAACTCTGACCCATGTTATCCAGCATCCGCCTCCTTGCCTTTCTGGCCCAGCAATCAGAAAGGGAACTACGCCCGAACGTCCATACGCGGGAAAGAGACGAATTGACCACACACAGGACATTCAGCCCATACCTAACGTCACCACAAATCGTCTTAAAATATGCTAAGCTTCGGAAGATGTCGTCTCCTGCTGTATCCGCTCCTGCATCACGGCCTCAGCCTACGGTACGGCTCACCGCCATCACGACGACAGCTACAGCACCCACCACAAGGACTACCACCACTACAGCATCAAAGACATTAGCAACCACTAGTACTGCCGCTGCCTTATGGACGGATATATTAGAACCGGCAGTAACTGTGAGAGACATAATGGACGTGCATATTCCCGCCACCATCACTTCAGATATTTCCGACAGTGCCAGTAATAGTGAAAGCATCTCAGCAATGATAGTGCATCCACCTCGACCAACCACCATTAGTTGCGGGACCCAGACTCAATGGGGAAATTTCTCAGCGGAGGTGTGATCATTTGTGATACAGCAGAAACATCAATGGTGCGATTCGTGGAAATGTATTAATTATTACTGTATTTTTTAAATACTTTTCTTCTTATTATAAATGTTAGATCAATTGAATCCCGTCCTGGGGATGACTACGGTTATCCGACACAGCCGCACACTTCAATGCCTGGCTGTGTCCCACACGAAATTAGCACTGCGGACTCTGATGTTGTAAGAACGTCATGTGCGACGTAAAGCATACAACGTCCCGCAGTGCAATAATGTCTTAATCCCGTCATGCAGTCTCAGCTACGCTGGGGCTGTCTGATAAACCAATTTTAAGTTATTATTATTATTTACTCTGTTTTTCTTCTTATTTTTCTTCCTGTCTTAGATGTCAGGACAGATATGGGGCCAGCGAGAGCTGCCCGTTGCGGACCCGCAATAACGGGCCGCAAATATATAGTTTTAATAAATAATAAGAGATACGTGTTGCGTACCCCTTTAATTACCCAGGTGCGCAAGTAATTCGGTGTGATTCAATAAATACCCCATGCGGGTATGTTACATGGTTCATATATGTATACCTTATCTTCTTTTAAGCTTAAATTGTGGTACGTTGGAGCTTGGGTGTGCTCTGCGGAGATAATGATTATCCGCACTCAGCGAGAACACCCATGCGAGCTATTGTTTAGAATCATTTACTAAATAAAGTTACAGCACGCACCGTAATATTAATAAAATAAAACAAAAAAAAGGAAAGCCTGGAAAAATAATTCCAGGTCAAAAATTGAAAACTAAAAGTATGCCTCCCCACCCCCCACCCCCACCCCCCCCCCCCTCCCTCCTCTAGGCACCTCTATGTGCTCTGTCTCTTGAATACGCATCTATTGCGTCACTACTCCTCTCCGGCCATGCGCCTACCCGGGAAGTCTATAATTCCTGTCTAACCTACATCCGTGCATCGATCCACCATGCGCGATCGTTTGCCATGGATGTCAAACTAGGAGGGGGTGGTGTAGTTTGGATCGACCCGTCGGGTACCGGCCGTACAAGCTAAGATGGGTACGCGCCGCCCGTCCTGGATTCGTTCCCTGAACATGCCCCCCCTGGGTAAAGCCATAAGCGATTATTGGCCTATGAGAGAGATCGCCTAGACGCTATTTTTGATGGAGCACATAGTTTACGCCCAAGATAGGATGGCGCTTTTCGTGTACCGAGATGGTACCCTGTAATCCTTATTGATTGCCTTTTCCCATTGAATATGGCATTAATCAAGATCAGAATTCAACGGGCTTTTTAAATCTGTAAACCATTTCAAAATCGGTTAAGAAATGGCTGAGTTATGCTGTGACGTCATAACCACGTGGACGCAGAGCTTCTAGAATGTTCTAGAACATTCGACTGCGCTATTATTAGCTACGCACTGATTGGCTGTTGCTCGAACGATGATTGGTTGGAGCCTGAGCCTGTGACGTCACGAGGAGCATAAAAGGAGACGCAATCCAGAGATCGAGAGCATCCTCGGCCAGGGACCGAACAGGTTGGGTCTGTACCAGCTACTATCAGCGCGACAGACAATACGCGTATTACTTCGCTTTGTGTCGGGTGTTTCTCCTGTAGCTGGCAGTTGCCCAACCCACCGCACTAAAACAATTTTGTAACTCCCTACTTACGGCAGTAATTTGGAACTCTGATTACTGTTCACGAATATCTACTTCGGAACACAAATTTGCGGTGAGGCCTTTACGGCCTGAATATGTGAGTCTACAGATGTAGAGGCAGGATGTTCTTTGATGAATGACTCGCCGGATCTGCCGGCCACGCCTAAAAGTGGTATTTCAACTGTCACCACACTAATATCGTGTAGGTTCTTCTGACTTTCGACCGCAGCAAGTGAACTCTGCCCAGTGCGTCTTCAGAGCTGGCTGACGTACCCAGCACCATTAAGCTTTGTTTTGTATCTTCATTCGCATCTGACAACCCCCGCTTGTGAACGGGTTGTTTACAACTTCCATCCATGCCATCGGTGTACAGGAACTTTCTTCACCACAGTAGTCCTATTGTATCTTTTGCTGACTGCTCGTTAGACATCCTATTAGGCTTACAGTGCTGAGCGATGTATTCCTGCCATGAGTGTTCTTGGGGGAATCTTGTTTGCGGAAAACAGCTTGCGGGAACTAACCTGCGGGAACATTCCAGCTTTCTGAGAATGCATCAACGCACGTCCACTGCGGAATGACGTATCAATTTCAGTAATACAGTAGCCTAACTTAAGAATGACTACCGAGTATTCAAGTAACTATACTTCACAGTTTAATTATTTCTCTATATGTATTTTTTAAATTATATTGTATCCGTAAGAACGGTCTCGATGACTAAAAGGTACTGTAACGGTCTTTGGACCGCTAGTTATAATTTCTGTATTTGTTTATAGTTATTTTCATTTCCTGTCAGGTGTTTTACTAACCGCACCATAGTAGGTTCGTTAACCTGTATTAAGATATATACTTCTGATCATTTAATGCCGTATTGAGGGTTCTGGTTAGATTATGTATATTAATATGGCCAGTGGCCAGTGGCCATCCGTTCATATGTTTTGTTTATTTGTAGAAAATATATAGGACTGCAGTGCACGTAGGAAACACTATACAGCTACACTTATATATGCATCACTTTCTCCCGCCACCAACAATTTTCCACTGAGGTCGCTGTCCGTGCTATAACTCTGTTTAGCCCATCGTGCTACCGACTAAACCTTTTCTATTCAGCTGGATAGGATAGGTTCAAAATGATTAGAGACACTTTCTTCATTACCAATTCAGTAATATACTCTTCCCTTCCGGCAGTGCGATAATCTAGCCCCGTACTCCGGTAAGACTCATAACTCCAAGATTTTGTCTCTCTTCACGCTCCACTTAGCCTTGTGGCTTCTTAATTGTTTGGATATCCCTATTCGCACCATGGGCTGATCCAACTCTAGGAAACTGTTGGGGTTTCCGAGCGGTGATGGCTGGGGTGTGGTATCACACACATTCCCCTTGTATCTTTGGATACTTAGTAGTTAGCAGTTTAGCCAAGATAGGAAAGCACTGCAAAAACATATACACCTGTGCAAATGTTAAGCACCAGCAAAAACAATAGAACGTAGAAACATGATGGTACAACTAGGCTGCCATACTTTTTGTCCCAGCGTTAGCTGACATAATTCCAAGTACGAAATGCACATGCATGCATGACTTCACGCCGCTTGATGTCCGTGCGTGGCGGGAAACAGCACACGTGTTCAGTTATGTAAAAGTCCAGTTTGAGGTGTAGAACATTACATACAGATTTAGGCGACAAGATTAGGAATTTTGTGCTCATGACCGTGGTTTATTTGTACAGAGAGAATTAGCTCTTGATTGTGAACTGCTATGGCAAGACGAAGGTTAAGTGATCGTGTGAAATGGCAAATCATAGGCATGCATACCACTGGTATGTCATGCAGATAGATTGGCAGACAGCTGAACATTAACCATACTGTAATCAGTCGTTTGATTGCAAAACATGGGCAAACTAACGAGGTGAAGGACAGGCCTAGATCTGGAAGACCGAAGAAGACTACTGCCCGTGATGATCGAGCCCTAGTACGCCTTGTTAGGAGATCTCCATTCACCAACAGCAGAGTGCTCAGCCAGCAATGGGAAACGCGCAATAGAGTGTCAATGTCTACCGTCAAAAGGAGACTGTATGCTGCTGGCATGAAAGCTAGGAGACCTGTCAGACGTCCTCTCCTCACTGCACACAACAAAGAGGAGCGTCTGAGGTGGTGCAACGAAAGAAGACACTGGAACATGAGATCCTGGAGACGGGTACACTGGTCCGATGAAAGTAGGTTCCTGCTTCATGCCTCAGATGGTCGAACTCGTGTATGGAGGTCCAGACACACGGCGTACGACCAACGTAACATCATGGAAGAAGTTCCATTTGGTGGAGGTTCCGTTATGATATGGGGGTGCATCTCATTTGATTGTAAGCTGGATCTGTTGAATGTACCTGGAACACTAAATGGACAAAGATATCAAGATTCCATACTGGATAGAGTTGTGGTCCCTCATTTTGTAAATCATGCACCTGGAACCCACCCTATATTCATGGATGACAACGCCCGACAACATCGTGCTAGAGCTGTGGATGAATACCTCCGCCAGAATGCCATCGAAACCCTACCATGGCCAGCAAGGAGCCCTGACATGAACCCTATTGAGCATATCTGGGACATTCTGGGAAACATGGTGAGAAGGAGGGATCCTCCTGTGCAGAACCTACAGGAATTAACAGACGCACTCCATCTTGAATGGCAACGAATACCACAATGGCGTATCAGTCGGTTGGTGACCAGCATGAGACGTCGTGTCCAGGCCGTCATCCAGGCACAATGTGGATATACCCGGTATTAATAATGACAGTCTCAAACTCGTGCACAGATGTTAAACTTCGTTTTCAGACACCATTAATGACAATCTAGCCACGTGTGTCAACTGTAGGGCAATAGTTGTCAGTTGTGTCAACGTAACCATATTCAGGCCTCGTTTTCAAGTTCAAACAAAAACATACAGTGTTTCCCCACCATCATAATCAGCATTCCTCTAGTTGCATTATTACCTCTTGCACTAAGATGGATGGGTACATAAATGTTTATGCTATTGCTTTCTTCATAGCACATGAATATACCCTCGCATGTGCGTAAAAATAGGGTGGTGCTTAACTTTTGCACAGGTGTATATATTAATTATTATTTTATTTACTGAACAAACCGCCCGCACCGCAGTGCAAAACAGGCCACCTTGTATATAAACCTAACGACAGGTTAAGCGGTTAGTTCCATAGGACCCGGTGACGGGCGAGATGCGTATCCCCACCGAATTCCATAAGAATGTCTGGGCATGATATTTAGATCTGCCACGCCTTTGCGGGAAGGGCATTTACGGTGGGTATTCATCTCTCTCACCCCCACCATAATGATAGAACAATGGTCTACTAATGGTTTCGTGAAAAGTAACCTATGTCTTGTAACGATGTATGTGGTTACGGAGCGCGATGTCCGGATTCTTATCCAGTTCAGAGATCTTACTAAGTAACATGTATGAGCGCTGTCTTCAGTATTGATGTCTTAGGGCATCTGTTCTCAGTGACAGCCGTGTCTAATAGCTAGGTAGATACCAGCCATTTGCGGCTAAAAATAGTTCTTGTTTCAAAAACAAATAAACGCTAATTAAGCAAAGCAGAAGGCCCGCATAAATAAATGGCAACTACTAATTCAGCATACTAAGAATCACATAAGACGGTGACGAGGGATTCCATCGGGAATCGCTCGTCCCGTCTTCACGTAAAACAGCACGCAACCCTATGGTCATAATCTCACGAGGTATGGTCTTTTCTTTCTCAAGCGTTTTTGGTTGAAATATTAGAGTGGGCCCATTTTTGCCTACTACTCTTCTCCTGCTTTAAGCAGTGCCGACACCTTCCCGAGACGGAGGTCCGTGCGAGGCACTTGCCTCTCGCAAGGATTCAGCGACGACAGTCCATGCGAGTATAATACTCCTCACCCAAACTAGCACTAGGAGTAGTGCCCGCGTGAGGCACATCACTTTTCGTCCGAGATAATCTTCCTTTCAGCTTAGAGGTATAATAACTTATAATAAGTTAATCAGTTAAGTCTCGTGTATGGGAGCCTCCCTTGCGGGGATACCTCTGCGGACCTACGAGTCTGTGTGGTACCTCCGGGTGCCCCATGTTTAAAAGTTCATCTACCTGTCTCTATGTCTCGTATGGTCGTATGCTCTTATTTTAGTTTTATCTAGCATATTTATAATTCTTTAGTTAAGATCATTGTATAGACTTATATTTTTAGGTCACCAAATCAAATCTTGTAAGTTCATAGATCACGAGATTGCTATGAACAGGCATACTGGTGACACAAATTCTTGGGATGAGACCGTTGTATTTAATGTTCGCGACGATGGTCGCATGGCCCCACCGGAACGATTCAGTTCCACGACCTTAGGAGCTGGTTTTGTTACCCGCACGGCAGTCTTGTAAAGGTCCGTCACCCCGAGACCGGAAGCTAACCAGCGTCATCATTCGTCATGCACTTGTGGTGCGGCGAGTCGACATGATACACTGGAACGGCCCGACACTACCCGGCAAGCTACACCATCAGGTCCAGATGCACGTCCATTTTTCAGGGCTTTAAGTGTCTTCTCAACTTCTGCTGTTTTAATTGGTGTTAGTAATGGCCTGGGGTCTCCTGAGAATGGCTCATCATCGTGGTCAGTGAACTGTTCTGTGAACCATTGTCGAATCGCCTTGGTTTTGCCCTGGTCAGTCCCGATAAAGTTTCCTTCAGAGTTGTGTACAGTGACTGGTGGTATAGTCACTAACTCTCAGGGCTCGGGCTGCCAGAAACATAGTAAGTGCCTAGCATAGTTCAATAGCAGCAACAGCTTCCCATACAATTGTCAAAATAATCAGCTGATAATACAATTGTCACTAGGTAAAGATTAGATAACAATTTGGCTGAAAATCGTTGACGCAAAGGTTTTCAATCAAAGTGTCCTCAAAATAATCAGCAGGGGACTAAATGTTGCAAGACTTGCTGCTGATATTTCGAGCAACTTTATTGAAGGTAATTTCTGACTAAGGCAGCAACAGCGTTAGAGAAAACTTTCTCCGAATAGTCAACAGGCTTTCTGTTTTGATAGCTACACAATTAGTTAAACCTATAGCATATGCGTATTCCAGTGTGAAATATGTTCGCAAAAATCAAGCAGTCCACCAGCACATGGGCCTACAGTGAATTGAATAATATGTTTACTTACTGATTGACAATGAAATGAACAGAATTATCGAGCATATCTGATATTGGGTCTCGTTTCCGTATATCATACAGGCCTAGTTTTAAATGTACTTGTTAGCTAACAAAACAGAAATCCTGACGATTATCCTGAGAAAGATTTGGCAAAGCTGTTGCTGCCTTAGTCAGAAATGACTGCCACTAAAGTTGCTTGAAATATCTTTAGCAAGTTTTACAACATTGACTGATCTTTTGTTCACTGACCACGATGATGAGCCCATTACTAACACCAGTTAAAACAGCAGAGGTTGAGAAGGCACTAAAATCCCTGAAAAATGGATGTGCATCCGGACCTGGTGACATGAGCAATGAACTATTCAAATACGCAAGTGACATTATGTCAAAGCCGATCGCGCACCTAATCAATTCAACTTTTACCTACCACCTTCTTATCGATGCTGTAAGCCAAGGCACCACGCACCCCAAGCCCAAGAAGGCACATGTGCCCCGCCCCCCAATGTGCGGCCCATTGTGGCCCTCAACAGCATGCGGAAAATCCTGTCCAATGTTACTCTATCCCACATCTGAGACAAGATCGATAACTCACCGGATTATGGCAAAGTGCCTTTAAACGTTGGTGCAGCTGTGCAGACATTGTATGGGCTCAGTGCATGCGTGTGTCAATAGTCATGTCCAAACACTGGGCTTTCCACAAAATAGGCATTGACATGTCACAAGCCTTTGACACAATTAAACGCTCAAAGATTCTAGATGTAGTCCAGTTGCAATGAAGATGAGCTACGACTAGTGAGACTACTACGTGCAGATACCAAGCTGAGAGTACGAGTCAAGTTAGTGAAGTCTGCAGAATTTGAAACATCACTCGGCTCACCTCAGGTAGATGGTCTATCCCCAGTGTTGTCCATCAGTTACTTGGTGTGCGGCATTGAAATCTGTGCGGAAAGATTGTAGAAGACCAGACCGCACAGTGTCCATACTGGATATGCCACTAGAGATGGAATATGCCGGCGACGTGAACTTCAAAGACGAGGAAAAGAAACCCCTTGACGAACTTATACAATGCAATCTGCGCATCCTTGATGCTGTATAACAGTAACAGCTGGGCAGCTCCAAAGGCAGCTCTAGACAAACTTCATGCCTAGCACCGTAAACACCGATGTACCATCACTGGACACCGATGGCCAGACAGCATAATTTCCAGTGATACACTATACAGAATGTGTAATACATCGTTGTCCGTAAAAGTCTCCCAGCAGAGGTGGTCCAAGTTTGCCCATGTGCTAAGGATGCCAGAAGACACATCAGCGCAGAGAGCCTTGGAATTCTCCCTACTAGGAGCCAGCAAATACAAAGGCAGAAGAGAACGCCATTGCATAAATCTGCTAGGCGTGCTACGAGGTGGCCTAAAAAGCAGGACTCGGTACACTCAAATCAAGAATGGACCTGAGGAAGCTAAACATTTTGGCTTAGGACAAGACACAGTGGGCAAAGGCGAAGAACGACTGATTGAATCTGTATGACGTTTCTACTACTACTACAGCGGCAGAATACAGTAATCATATACATAACATATCAGTTATAATCACTTTAAAGGTTGTTGCCCCAAACACCGATTGTCTTATTAACAGGTGATTGTTACTGTACAAGCCAGCCACTCTTCGACAAACATTATTATACATAGAAAGAACAGTCAGAGATTGCAGACGCTTGCCCTCCCGTTTTTGTCACATTTTAAGTTTGTTCGGATTTTCTGACCGACGGTTGTGGAATCCTGGTGAAATGGCTACAATCTCGGGATGTTGTTGGCCTTTGGTGTTAGAATGTGAACCAAATCGGACCAGTTTCTGAGAATCATATCCGGTCTGTATCCAGGTTTCTTAACACAGGGCCATGTCAATAATCTGAAAATCATACTGCGATAAGAGCTTTTGTTTTGTTACAATTTGAAGCAAATCACATTAGTTTTTAGAAAGGCCTAGAGCTCCGGACAGGCAGACAGATAAACAGCAGACAGCGACACGCTCTTCACATTATGAATAGAGGGTAATTATCCCCTCATTAATTACAGCTCTGGTCACACAGACAGAAAAAGCAGACAGCAATACGCTCGTTACAATACGGAGAGGGTAATTATGCCCCTCATATTAATGGTTTTGCGGATTTTCTGGATGTTTTGCGGATTTTCTGGATTTTTTCCGGATCTGGACCAAAGTTCTCGAGTTTTCGCGTATCCAACATTTCTTGTGTTAAAATCTGAGCAAAATCGTAGTTTCCGAAATACCCATAGATCTGGAATTTGATGTGATCCATATCCAGTTTTTAAGTAACAGTCAAGAGTCTGGAAATCATCGTTCGTTGTAATGGCATTTGCTGCATTAAAGTCTGAGCCAACTCGAAACCATAGTGTTTTAGATACATCTCCACATACATGCCGACGGACACACAGACAGTCAGACCCGCATGCCCGCCCCCGACACCACCTCACACCACATCCCCACATACACAGACAGACCCGAGTGCACACACCCAACACCACCTCACACCACATAGACATTCAGACCCGCATGTCCACACCCCACATCCCCACACAGAGAGAGCTGCATGCCCACACCCCACAGGCAGACAGACCCGCATGTCCACACCCCACACCACCTCACACCATATCCCCACATAGACAGACAGACCCGCATGCCCACACCACACCACCTCACACGACATGCCCACCTAGACAGACAGACCCGAATGCACACACCCCACCACCTCCCAACACACAGACAGACACCGGAATGCACATACTCCACACCACCTACCCACACACAGACACTCAGACCCGTATGCATACACCTCCCCACACCCAGACACTCAGACCCGAATGCACTCACCCAACACACCACCTCCCAACACACAGACACAGACCCGAATGCAACACCCCATACCACCTCACACCATCTCCCCACACACAGACAGACAGACCCGAATGCACACACCCCACAGCACCTCACAGTACCTCCCCACACAGACAGACAGACTCGAATGCACACACCCCGCACCACCGCAGACAGACCCGAATGCACACATTCTACACCACCTCCCCACACCCACCACCGTTCCCCTTAGGGGGGAAAGGGTAATTATTGTCCATATAAAATAATATATGGAACGTATATAGCATTTGATTTTTCTATTTGCCTGTCTATCTCTCTACATCCATCCATCTATCTGTCCAGCATGCGATATTCATTTGTACTAAAAGGATGTTAACCAAACTCGGGTTGGAGGTTGCGCGTGTGGGAGTTCGATGAACCACTCCGATTTTGGAGGTCCAAGGTCACGGTCCCAGTGATACAACTCTAGAAATTTAGTTACATTTCTGGATATTATTATCCCTTTATAACTGTAAAATTTGACACGGAAAATTTCAATTCTCTCATAAAAAATGCCCATTTGCAGACCAACAGAAGTTTCTGTTTCGAAATTTATGAAACTAAATATCCGAAATGACTAGCTCGATTATCGAGCCAGTAATTCCAGTTGGAAATTGTCAAAAATAGGCATCTCTTGGCCTGCAAATTGCCATTTCTCAAGCCAACTACAGAGGCTGGTTTTGACCAGCTTGAAGATTACTGTGTTACGGTCATTGCGCTTCCAGATGACCGCTCAAGTTCTACTTAATGGATTGCCATCACACTTTGGTGGGAGGGAGGCCTTGACGACCATATTGAATTTGGGATCAAAAGGTCAAAGGTCAACAATAACCAGTTAAGAATTTGTGTTGCTTTTCTGGGGACAACCCAAGCTCTACTGCATCCTGAAGTCAAGAGGTCAAAGGCCAATGTGAGCTAATTAAGGATGTTTCATTGCATTTCCTCATGATATCTCATGTTATTGGTATCAGATTAGCAACTAGCTATCAGGCCATGTCCAAATATAAATACTGGCAATGAAAACAAGAGCAAGCATATACAGGTAGACTATATGCTGATTTGTATTCCTAATTCATACAGATGTTTATACAAAATCTAATAATCATGATATATTATTTGTGAGATTTACATTCTATGACATGAGATAAGAAAACTGAGGTAGGGTATATAGATAGGAATGCTAAATAGACAATGTAGACATACCTAGCAAGAAATGAGTTCTAAGATTATCAATTTTATAAACTACCAATTTGTTTTATTACACGAAATCCTGGCCAACAATACATTTCTGGTTATATGAGGTCACTGTGACCTGAAATCATGTTCTGCCATAAGCCGCTGACGTCATGAAGTTACTGTGACCGGAGCTACTATTCTGCCATAAACTAGTGAGCAATGCTGAGGTCGAGGTGACCATAAACCAGCATCTGCACTAACCTACCGATGCTAAGCTCAATGTGACCTGAAATCATCTGCCATAACCTACCAAATTAACGTCACTGTGATCTAAAATCTTCTGTCTTCACCTACTTATGATGAGGTCACTGTGACCTGAAATCATCCGCTGCCATAACCTATTGATACTGAGGTCACTGTGACGTGAAATCGTCTTCCATAATCTACTGATGCTCGGGTCGCTGACGTGAAATCATCTGCCATAACCTACTGAAGCTGAGGCCACTGTGACCTGAAAACAGCTGCTGTCATAACCTACTGAAGCTGAGGTCACTGTGACGTGAAATCATCTGCCATAACCTACTGATGCTGAGATAACTGAGGTCATTGTGACCTGAAATCATCTGCCATAACCTACTTAAGCCGAGGCCACTGTGACCTGAAATCAGCCGCTGCCATAACCTACTGATGCTAAGCTCATTGTGACAAGAACTGAACTTCTGTCATTAGGTACTTAAACTGAGACCCTCAGATTAGCTTCTGCTGTTATATTATGTAATTATGATATGAGGTCACTGTGACCTATGGTTCTGCCATTAGTTACTGATGTTATGTTATTGTGATCTGAAATAAGCTGCTCTTAGTTCCTGATGATAGAAGGTCGATCTGACCTAGAATAATCTCCTGCCTTTAGTTGTCAATGCCCTGAAAGAAATGTTTGCCATTTACTCCTGAATCCTGCTGTAATGAGGTTGCTGTGACCTGGAATACTTCTGCCATTAGTTGCTGATGTTATGAGGTCGCTGTGACCTGTAATAAACGTCTATCATTAGTCATTGATTCCATGCCAGGTGTGTTCAGATTCCTATAAATAGATTCGCTACTAGCTACTAGATGGTAGCTGCAGTAGGGAAAGTAATTATAGGCTCATACTAACGTGACATATGCGCTTTGTGACGAGGTAGACGTTTATTTTCAGCTACTTTTGTATTCGCATCTGGCAGCTGAGACACTAGTATATATTGAGGTCACATTGACCTCTATCGTGGCTGTGACTTATTTCCTAGTGCATTAGGGTATTGAGGTCACAGCGACCTCAAAAGCGGCAGCTTCATATGCCCTACTGCTTTAGAGTTTTAAGGTCACGGTGGCCTTAACCGTGACAATTACCTATTTCCTAGTATTTTAGTGTCGAGGTCACAATGACCTCAAACATGGCAGCTACATATTTCCTGGTGCTTTAGAGTATTGAGGTCAAGTTTTAAGGTCACGGTGGCCTTAACTGTGACAGTTACCTATTTCCTAGTATTTTAGTGTCGAGGTCACAATGACCTCAAACATGGCAGCTACATATTTCCTGGTGCTTTAGAGTATTGAGGTCAGGTTTTAAGGTCACGGTGGCCTTAACTGTGACAGTTACCTATTTCCTAGTATTTTAGTGTCGAGGTCACAATGACCTCAAACATGGCAGCTACATATTTCCTAGTGATTTAGAATATTGAGGTCACAGCGACCCCAAAAGTGGCAGCTTCTAACAGTTTCTTATTTCCCAATGCTTTAGACCTTTAAGGTGACACTGACCTCAACCATGTCAGTTCCTTATTCCCTTATTCTTTGGAAGATTTAAGTCCGTGATGACCTCAACTGTGACAGTTCCTTAGTTTCTAGTGTTTTAGAGTATTGAGGTCACAGTGACCTCATCCGTAACATTTACTTATTTCCGAGTGCATTAGAGCTTTAAGGTCACAGTAACATTGACCGTGATAGTTACTTATTTCTTAGTGCTTTAGAGCATCGACGTCAGTGACCTCAATCATGACATTGCTAGTCCTTTCGAGTATTGATGTCATAGTGACCTCATCCGTGACAGTTACTTATCGCCTAGTGCTTTACTGTATTGAGCTCACGGTGACCTCGAATGTGACATTTCTAGTGCTTTAGAGCATTGATGTCACCGCGTGCTCAAAAGTGGCAGTTACAGTGAATGCAGCGATGGTATTCATAATGCTTTAGCGGCCTGAGGTCACAATAACCTCAACTGTGAGAGTTACTTATCGTGACGCCAGAATCCTGTGTGTATTCCAATCATGATTAGTGAAAGATTTGATTATTTTGAATAAATTAATATTTGTTTAAAGCATAAATCTATACATGTAAATCCTGACATCATCGTCATACAATACAGATCAACACTTGGGCAAAACAAGCAATGGATCGATTCCAATTAATATATGGTAAAAACAGTTATAATATTAGCAAAATAAAAAAACAGACTGGTAAAAACAATTATCATTATAACACAATAAATACGATAGAAAAGTTGAACAGACTGAGATAATGGCATTGTTCGTGTGTTGGAAAGCTTTAACATCTTCCATTCTGTGTCTTCATACTGAAATTAAAATGAACAGATAATGAAATAATAGGCTGATAAGGTTTTCAAATAAATCCTGGTAAATATCTAATACGATAACAGACCACAGATGCGTGGTATATTTATGCATTCTGAGCAGATGCATCTTGTAGAAAGGAGGAATACCTTTCTAGCTACACGCGCCCATTTCTGACTAAGCTCCTCCCATTTTGTATAAATTAAGATTTTCTCATAGACAATGTCCATTTGTAGACCAAGACTATTTGTTAAAATTTCCCACCCTACTGTAGCAACAACCTCCGGTCAAATTAACTTAAAAGTATTTAACAGAAGGTTTATTATATTGTACATTCGCCAAAAACATACATTTTTAGATGGTTGTTGTCAAACATTTGCCAGTACTACATCATTTTATTTGTGAGTTCAGCTAACACGTGACGTACTTTGATTACGATACTTGAGTGACAGATCAGGGCCATCCATTATCATGCCTGAAATGCATGTCTGATGCATTGATATGTAAATGTAATTATGGATAATCGTATATAGCATCGTGTATAAGCATATAATATTTGACTTATATGCCATGTTCTTCTATTCAGATTGATTTGTTTGACTTATATGCCATGTTCCCCTGGTCTTCAATTCAGACAGATATATTTGACTTATATGCCTTGTTCCCCTGGTCTTCAATTCAGATAGATATATTTGACTTATATGCCATGTTCCCCTGGTCTCCAATTCAGATAGCTATGTTTGACTTATATGCCATGTTCCCCTGGTCTCCAATTCAGATAGCTATGTTTGACTTATATGCCATATTTATCTGATCTTCAATTCATATTGATATGTTTGACTTATATGCCATGCCCCCTGATCTTCTATTCAGATAGATATATTTGACTTATATGCCTTGTTCCCCTGGTCTTCAATTCAGATAGATATATTTGACTTATATGCCATGTTCCCATGATCTTCTATTCAGATAGATATATTTGACTTATATGCCATGTTCCCCTGGTCTTCTATTCAGATTGATTTGTTTGTCTTATATGCCGTGTTCCCCTGGTCTTCTATTCAGATAGATATATTTGACTTATATGCCATGTTCCCCTGGTCTTCTATTCAGATTGATTTGTTTGTCTTATATGCCGTGTTCCCCTGGTCTTCAATTCAGATAGATATGTTTGACGTATCTGCCATGTTTCCTTGGTCTTCAATTCATATAGATATATTTGACTTATATGCCATTTTCCCATGGTCTTCAATTCAGATAGCCTTGTTGTATATATATGACACATTGGTCTGGTCTTTAATTCGGTTACATATTTCACACCTATATTATGGTGTCCTAGTCTTCAATTCAGTTAACCTTTTTCCAACCTATCGCATATTATATTGGTATTCGTTTAAAAAAACAACTAAGGGTATCATCTTCAAATAACTCTGTTCAAATTGATTACAAATTCTCTTGATCAACAATTCAGACAATCCTTTTCAGACTCATGAGATAATATTTCTTTAGTCGTGTCACTAAGAACAACACACCAATGGAAAAGCTCTAAACATACTCCAAATAGTGATAACAATAATTGGCTTTCAATAAGTTACAGCGTATCCAGTCTCAACTGCCACGTTGTGGAGTACACAGGCTCAATTACAAGGACAAGTCGGCGCTTTACATAAAGACTTCCATATTACATGTGGTTCTGTTTATTTTAAGCAATCAAATCTACATTAGTTTATCTGTGTTACAACGATTGTCTATTTTAAATTATTAACATACTCTGTCTGAACTATGTTAGATTAACTGACAATATATGTGTTTGTTTGACCATGTGAATGCTGAATTTCAATGGAATCGATCAATCATATGACGTCATAATCAACGTCACGTGTAGGCTGAAGTCATAATCAATTACACCATAAATGACCTGATTATGTCTATCATAAACGCTTAATAGTCCGTCAAGTTGCACCAATTGTAAGTCTTTACTCTTTAATAAACATGATGTTGAATATTTTGAAACTAATTTGACTTGGCGCTGTTGCTGTCATAGGCAGCGATAGCACCGAGACAAATTAGTTTTAAAATATTCAACAGCTTGCCCGTAGAGTTTTTTGGACATTGAGATTCAGCGAGTGCATGTATCGCTCAATCCGAACACGGGCAAAGCGTGGGTGGAGCTTAGCTAGAGATGGGCGAGAGATGAGCTAAAACTGCATTCATCCATTTAAAGGTCAATATGCAGGTATGGGATGTTGACTATTTTGAAAATAATTTGACAGGAACACGGCAGCAACAGCTCTCAGTCAAATTAATTTCAAAATATTCAACAGAATAATTATTAAATCATAAAGAATTTTAGGTATTTGGCATTCATGTTCAAATAATTAGTCTAATAACAAAAAGTATGCTATAAGAGTCGATTAAAAAGCAATGAGCACGCAAATTGGTATCATGTTGTGGTGTTTGCCAATCCAATAAATATTAAATGTTTTAGGTATTAGTCGAATAACAAATCAATGGTATTCTTAAGACCCTTGATAGGTAGTCTGTCACTTACTTGAAGGGCAAGTCCATTTTCTCATAATTTTCTTTAGATGGATACAGGACAACATCATCAGCTTGGTAATAGCCATATTTCTTTTGGCCATGTTTGGCTCGTTTCCATCCAAATGACATTTTCTGCTCATTCTGACAACGTTTCTGTTTGATAACCATACCTGTTTAATAATAAAATACATTGTTACAATTGTATTGGATTCCCTAAGACAGACAATATAGTCTATGTCATGTTCAGTTCCAATAAACAATTATCAGTGCAATGTTCTTATACACAAATGAAACCAGTAGCTATTTACCAATTGTTCAATATTTAGAAGACATTTTGAAGTCTGATCAATGACCTAAATCATCTAAAACTCATTCGGTGGGTGGCTCGATCGGTGTGTCGATAGATAGAAAGACAGACATACAGACAGACAGATAGCTTGAACTATGGTGTTTGATTTGTGTATGTACCTTTCCGGAGACTCATTTCATATTTATTTCGTGCAGGTCTATCCCGTATGGCGAGGACCATGACATCACTGATGTTACTGACATTAACATAGTGGTCCTGGCCGATATCAAGGTCACCATATTCCTCATCACTCTCATCAAGGTCATTCTGATACAGAGAGTCTGTGAAAGTGACATACAAATTACAACTAATCAGTAGAAGTACCAAGCACTATGAGGAATACAAATCCCACCATATATACAGATATACAACGTGGCCCACTCATTTCATAATACCTTAAATTGACTGGTTATTTACTCAAATCTGGCTAGCAAAAACACAATTTATAAAGGTTTGTCACTGCATTGAGTGTGTAATGGATGAATGTGTCGATGCCTATCTGACATTACCTGGTTTCTCAATCAGTGTCAACTTGTAATATCATTGTTACAAAATTAGCTCATACCCATGTTTTCTGGGTTATTTTCTGACGATATGTGACCTCATATTATACCTTGATAGCCATTAAATGTGGCATATGTTTAACAGATGACTCCACAAGAATGGATATCAGCAAACAATTTAACGACATGGTGACTTATGTTTTTAAAACCGGTTACCAATTGTATCCGATTCTATCAGTCGTCTACACTGAAAAACAAAATACTTGGAGTCGTATACTCGAGTTTCAAAAGCAAAGATGAGTGTTGTCAAATTAGTTGCTGCGATTTTTATAATTAAACCACGAATCTATTCAACTATGGCGCTATGCTGATAGCTATGCTGGTGTATATAATTTAGTGGTAGCAATTAATAATTAAAGTCACAATTACTATTGTATTATTCATCATGCCGACCTCGCAGCTTCACTGTGGCATTGCCTCTTTAGCCCTTGCAGTGCCAGTGGATCAATTCCAGGAAAATTATACTGGAAAAGTGTTGAATATTTTGGAACCAATTCGACTGCGTATTACGTTTTCCACACATGTATTCATTGTTACTGCAAAATTGCAGGTAACATTGTCAACAGGTGTCTCGCGTTTGTCAAAGTGATAAACAGTGCACAGCATACAACATATTAATTATCATACTAACTTTGGGAACTCGTTGGCTCCTCTGTGTATCCTGCAGTGGACGTCTTCTGATGCTTGTGTTTTGAGCCTAAAATATTCACATAACACAGTTCCTTATTAGACAAATAATTCTAGTTAATACTAAACACTTAAGTCGACACCAATCGTATATAAGCGAAATTATTACACATAGGCAAAATACAAACTTGAGTTTAAAGCTCTCATGTTTCATTAAATATAAACACTTTTGCACGAGATAAGAGATGCCTGCTGATTTCTGTTCAATTTACCCAGCATGCCATGCTACCCAGCATGCACCGCTACCCTGCATGCAATTCCTTGACTCGACAATCCAACTATTTGACGCCATATTCGTTTAGTCTATTGTCTGTATAGCCAGAAATTTCTCAAACAAACCCAACTATAGTCTTTTGCCCTCCAGCTCTGGAAACGTAAAGCATGAACATAGGACGTATTCTCTGAAGTATAGCCCGCATTTTCATAATGTTCAGCGCAGCTGTGTCAATTTCCAGGAGAAAATTGGAGAGGAGAAAATTGGAGAAAGATTTTATATACTTTGACAATATTTTGCGTGAAAGTTGCTGCTAGCAATGACAGCACCAACATTCAGTCACATTATTGTCAAAATAAGTATTAGGTAATGCAATTTCTACCTGCTATAGATTTGATACTAATTTGAATGAAAATGGTTGCGACAACAGCTTTCAGTCTATATATTCTAAAATAATCATCATAATTTTAGTCGACTCTCACTTGAGAGATGGGTTCATAATGTTGAAAGCTATGTCCATTGCTTATATTTGGAGAAATATATGACAGGCTAATAAATTAAAATGAACACGGTAGCCATTTTAGGTCCTAAATCATAATTTATGAATTTATGGAAACAGTATCCGGGAGAGTAGTGGCAGTGATAATAATTTGGTTGGAGGATGTTACTGAGCAGAGTTAGCCATCATGTTGCGTGGTCATGGTAATAGTAATTAGCAACGAGAACAACCGATTGCCTATACGCATTATAGACTGGACCGGCTATATGAAGCAGACTCAGTGACGGCTATTTTAGTGTTCTAAAATGGATACATTCCATGTCCAACATCACATTTCCATTTCCATAATATGTAAGCTTAAACAAGAAGCCAAGATAATGAACGTTTACTGGACATTGAGTAAATTTACAGAATGTTGTTGGAAGCACAGCGCGTGGAGCATAGTTTAATGGACATTTCCAGTTTTAGCCATGCCCCGCCCATCTTTAGCTAAGCTCCACCCACACCTCGCTCGTATTGGGATCGATCGATCCATGAACTCCCTGACTATCAATTTCCAAAAAACTATACAGATAAACTGTTAAATATTTTGAAACAGCAACAGCGCCCAGTCAAATTAGTTTCAAAATATTCAACAACATGTTTATTAAATAGTAAAGCCATACAACCTGACGGACTATTAAGCGTTTAAGACGGACTAAATCGACATCAGCCTACAAGTCACGTAGTTGATTATCGGGGGTGGGGGCAGGAAATGGATTCATGAATTGAATAGCTGGATACGTCACCAGCATGTGTACTTCTTACCATTTCATGTCGATGGGTTTCTATATTAACTTAACATGGGAGAGGCAGCGCGATGAAACTAATTGTTATTTACAATTCTTTTCATTTATCACTTTGTGGAAAAAACTGCAAAATTATTTTACTGCCATAATTCAGATGCTATTCAAAATCATAACTATGTCTACTGGCTAGTGATAATAATTATGCTACTCCTATTAGCTCTACACAAACAATGAGAAAATGTATGAAATGTTGGTTAAATCATAAGGCCAAAGTTCTGGTCTTTTACATTTATTTTAAAAACTATCAGTTCGGCTCTGGTTTGAAATATTATAAACGCCTCTTCTCACCTTTGGTAGATGCATAACGGTCAGAATCTGACTCATATTCTTTATACTGTCTGTCCTTGTGATGCTCAATGACAGTGGTAACCTTGTCCATCACAGATTTGGCGCTGTTGACTGGACTATTAATGAAGCCCTTCATTAGCTTGACAGCAGCTAAAACAGATAAACAGAAAACAGAAGAACAAATAACTGGATTTACAGACACAATCAGTTATTATGTTTCTAGCATCTATGTATAGATCAGAAAACAACCGATGGAATATCTCATCGTTTAAAGACATTGATGGATTGCCACCGTGTTGTTACCACCTTGCACTGGCAGATTTATTAGCTAATTAGAAATGCGTGTGATATCAATGAAGAAGAAAATCCTGAAATCTTAGACATTTGTACGCCTGTAGGTATGTGTATGTGTGAGTATATGCGTGTTCATAGATGTATCTGTGGGTCAGATCCAATAAACGTTCTAAACTTACATTTCTTTTTCTTTTTCTCTCCTTCGACATCATCACTAAAGTTCTCCGGATAAGCTACGTGAAACGTATGCAGGTTCCCGGATCCTGAACCATACTCTGTATCAGGGAAAGTGAATATAGGTGTAATTATTAACTACGGAAAATGTCTGCTTCCATTGTAACTGAAACTGTAGCTATCTCATGAACAGGTCGACCCTCTAGACTGTATTGTATAAACACATGTTTGTCACACCAGAGCATTGCATTTGTGTCACATTAACTTGGTGTATTTGTGTCACATTAACTTGGTTTATTTGTGTCACATTAACTTGGTGTATTTGCGTCACATTAACTTGGTGTATTTGTGTCACATTAACTTGGTGTATTTGTGTCACATTAACTTGGTTTATTTGTGTCACATTAACTTGGTGTATTTGCGTCACATTAACTTGGTGTATTTGTGTCACATTAACTTGGTGTATTTGTGTCACATTAACTTGGTGTATTTGTGTCACATTAACTTGGTGTATTTGTGTCACATTAACTTGGTGTATTTGTACCACATTAACTTGGTGTATTTGAACAGCCAATGGTGTACTATGTTCTGTCATTCATGACTCATCAAAAAAGACCTTATCAAGTGTTTTTACCTTGCTCCTCTTCTCGTCTTATTTGATCTTTGAGTTTTGCCTTCTTGCTTTTCTTTTTCTTTTTCATGTCAGCATCATTGCTCTCTTGGGAAGTATCTGTGAACAAATGCTAATCATTAACAGTCAACATCATTAAGTGAATTAACAAGCTGCATATTCTATTTCCAACATCTTTTGCAATGTTACAAATAAAAGTAGTGAACTTTGATTTAATGGGCTTTTTGTGGGGAATATGACAGGCTGTTTGAAATAAAATATATACCTAAATGGTTTCATATGTTAAACCATATATTAGATAATGACTGTGATATTAATTTCCCAACAATTTCTGTGATCTTGAACGTATCTTTCAATTTAAAGGATAGTGAATGAATAATAGTCAATTGAAATCAATATATATATATATATATATATATATATATATATATATATATATATATATATATATATATATATATATATATATATATATATATATATTGACGTGCAATAAACGCCTCTTCACCTTTGGTAGAAGATATGCACTGGTCAGACACGCCATCTGAATCGTAATCTGTAAATTGTTTGGACTTGTCCATGTGATGTTCTATGGCAGTGGTCATTTTGTCCATAACGGATTTGGCGCTGCTGACTGGACCGTTAATAAATCCCTTCATTAGCTTTACAGCCGCTAAATAAGATAAACAGAAAACAAATTCACAATGAAGTGAACTGACCGAATATCTTTTAGTATATTTTGAGTAGATAAGCATGAGTCAAAAACCGATCATAGTGTCTGTGCGCGCGTGTGCGTCGTGTGTTCAGCATGTACATACAAGTGTCAGTGCCTGGTCCAATCAATTCTCTAAACTTACATTTCTTTTTCTTTTTCTTTCCTTCGATCTCATCACTGGAGCCATCTTGCTGGGGAGTCTGGAGATTTCCAGACCGGGAATCACACTCTGTATCAATCAAAGTGAAAATAGTGTGCAAAATAAATGTTATACATGTCTGTGGTAAGGGGAACACAAGTAATCAGATTGCTATATAAGAATATTTGCAGAACAAACTGGAAATAAGCTTAATTATCACAAAATATATCTGATTCTCTCAAATAACTATAAGTATCACTCAAAAATATTATTCAATAAAAGGTTGATTCATTAGAATAAGACCTTGTAAAGTATTTTACCTTACTCCTCTGCTCCCTGTGGCCATTAGAATAAGACCGTATTAAGAATTTTACCTTGACCTTCTTTTCCCTGGGGTCATTAGAATAAGACGTTATCAAGTATTTTACCTTGCTCCCCTTCTCACAGGGGCCCTTAGAATAAGAGCTTATCAAGTATTTACCATGCTCCTCTTCTTGGAGCCATTAGAATAAGACGTTATCAAGTATTTTACCTTGCTGCTCTTCTCCCTGGGGCCATTTGAATAAGACCTTATCAAGTATTTTACCTTGCTCCTCTTATCCCGGGGGTCATTAGAACAAGGCGTTATCAAGTATTTTACCTGGCTCCTATGATCCCTTGGGCCATTAGAATAAGACTGTATCAAGTATTTTACCTGGCTCATCTTCTTCTTGGAGTTATTAAAATAAGACATTATCAAGTATTTTACCGTGCCCCTCTTCTCCCTGGGGCCATTATAATAAGACCATGTCAAGTATTTTACCCTGCTGCTCTGCTCCGTGGGGCCATTAGAATATGAGCTTATCAAGTAGTTTACCCTGCACCTAAGATTACTGGGGCCATTAGAATAAGGCCGTATCAAGTATTTTACCTTTCTCCTCTTGTCCCTGGGGATATTAGAAAAAGACATTATCAAGTAGTTTACCTTGCTCCTTTTCTCCCTGGGGCCAATCTTTGAGCTTGTGTTTCTTGTGTTTCTGATTCTTTTTCTTTATCTTGTCCACTTCATTGCTCTCTTCAGAAGCATCTGCGAACAAATACTGTGCATTAACTCTTTAACACTCATATCGGCCAAAAACGGCTTCTGCAGTGATCTTTTAATTTGTCCATTTGCAGACCAAGAAAACGATTTTTTTAATTTTTCTACTGGAATGACTGGCTCGATAACCGAGCCAGTCATTCGAGTGGTAAATTTTCAATCTTTCCTCTTCTCTTGGGCTGCAAATGGGCATTTTCTATGAGAAAATTAAATTTTTTCTTGAACAAATTCGAGGGTTAAAGGGTTAACAATCAATGAAAGTAAGTTACTTCCTAAAATTCTTATTCTGAGAACATCTTTAGGTACTATGGTTCACACGAAGCATAGTACAATATGACCTACCAGACGATTGCATATCCACCCAGACACACTCGTGCGCTCACAGATTTCAAATAAATACACTTCAGGAGTTGAGATATCAGTATTAGCAATGGACCATGCTTTAGAAAAGGTAATTGAAATTAGTTAGGGAGATAACTTTGGCAAATATGGACGGACTGCCACTCCTCTTTAATATATAGCCTGCCAATGAATGTGTGTGGGTTCAACACTCGTCAGGATCCGACATAGAAAGGACGATTTTGATGAATTTAAATTTGATTGCGCGAAATAACTCTGTCAAACACCACCAGGTCTCACTTACAATGGTACAAGCACATCGTCGTCAAGGTAGCACATGCATGCTTACACAAGATTTGTAACTGAAGTGCAAAAGTAGATTATGTTGACCGAACATATTCACAGATAAATGGACAGATGGACAGATAGACATGCAAATGGAAATACATAAGCGGTGGCAGGTATAAAGACGTGGATATCGCTACTTCCCTTACATTCCCAAGAAGATGGAAGGATAATAGAAATATGGGATGATTATTGTTCGCAATACTGTTTGCCTTTCTAGGCTCATAGCACCTGCTTATTTATAACTAGTGTGTATACATTGGCAGTGTAAAGCTCATATACAGTACATTAAAACGAGCTTGAATTCCTTTATTTCTTCACTATGTGTGAAATAGTAAAGCAAAATAATTATTTCTTATTCAGAATTAATATTTGCAATACACGGATGTAGTGTAGGTTGTATACATTTTTCATTATCACCTTCTTTCGCTTGGACATCTGATAGCTTTTTCTTCGACTTCTTGTTCTTGTTAAGTTTGTGGTCTTTGTACTTATAGTCACCTACAAGATAAACTGATTATATTTAAGCAAGGCCAGCCACCTGTAAGCAATGATACGATGTCCACCTTTGCGAAAACTGATTCACACCCTACGGCCACTGATTTCCACCCTACGGCCACTGATTCCCACCCTACGGTCACTGATTTCCACCTTACTGACACTGATTTCCACCATACTGAAACTGATTTCCACCTTAGTGACACTGATTACCAGCCTACTGCCACTGCATGATTCCCACCTTACTGACACTGATTTTCACGTTAACAAACAATAAACTCAACATTTCTGCCATGTGGCCGAGCATGCACCATGTTATGGCCGTCAGTTAAGAATATGTGGATATTATTGGAACTACATCTACATTTTAGCGTGCAATAGATAAACATCTGTCACATACCAGTAACATGGACCCGGCAGAAGGGCAAACACCGGCCGGAAAAAATTAAAATTAATAAGTCAATACCTTCATGTGTATGATCTGTGTCATCTTGATCAGAACTGCAGGTGCTATTTTTCTTGGAATGCCTGTCAGGGTATCCTCCATCTACAATAAAGACGTGTTTTGTGGCAGGCTTGTACATATATTTGTGTTTAATAGAAATTACATAATATGCCATCTTAATCAGCTCCATAGCGATATCTGGGAATTTGTTTAATATGATTCAAAAACTATTCTGTAAATGGTTGCACCTAGAAATGAAAAGTGAATCCAATAATGTAATAGACAGGTCTATTTGTGGTTATGCCCCGCCCATTTCTAGTAGGCGGATGTGAAACAATTTCCTCACTTTGAACCATGGATTCCTAGAATAGCAAATTCAAAGTAACCATACAGGTACGTTGGTGAAGATTTTGAAACTGACTGGAGGCGGTTGATTCTTGTAACAGCATCGGTTCACCATCAAATTAGTTTCAAAATATTTAACAGAATGTTTTAGATTGTATTTTCACCAAAGAGATAATTCAGACACATTCTCGATGGACAGTCTGACTATTGCCACATTCTTGATGGACTGACATTAGTTTGACTGTGACGTCAGCTAGCCAGTGATGTATTTTTATTAGGAAGTTAGATAGTTGAGAGTCAGATCAGATCCCGCAATACCTAGCTTATTAGTAACAAAATGGGAGGTAACTCTACAACTCGTAAAAAGAAACTTGAACCAGTGATCTAAGATCATTTTAATGCACAATCTGGCGTCGAATTTAAATTTGCCATCAACATAAGTAAACATTTAAGACAAATTACCTGCCCTCTCTTCCACTCCTATCTTGCAGCATTTGGTGAAGCGTCTTGCTTGGAGTTCTTCATCGGGTATCCATGGTGATCTCCTGGGTATAGGATGTGGTGTTGGTATCATTATAGACAATCCCCTTCGTCTTAAGGCATTGTCTTCTGCATTCCATTGATCTAAGAATGAGTAAGCAATACTTGCAGTGCTGTGGACATACACACTTTGGACAATGGTGAATGAAACACTAAGTTTTCTCTTAAGGCATAATTTCACATGCGTTCAGTAGGAAAAACGTTTGCCAAACCTGCAAACTATTAACAAGCTACTGTTTTCACAAACCAAGAATCTGGAATGTGTTCCCTACTGATCACAAGGCTGCATTCCATTGATCTAAGAATATATAAGCAATACTTGTATTTCTATGGAGATGGCTGCGTTGGACAATGAAACATTAAGCTTTAATCTTTAATTAGACATGCCTATTAACTATCTATCCTAGTATTAAATACCTGCTCGTGGCCAGACAATGGAAGAATCCCGTTTAAGCCATATCCCACCCATCTTTAGCTAAGCTTCACCCACACCTCGCCCGTGTTGGGATCGATCCGTGAACGCTCCAACTATCAATTTCCAGAAGATTATACTGTTCAAGATTTTAAAACTAATTTGACTGGATGCTGTTGCTGCCAGACGGCACCCAGTTAAATTAGTTTCAAAATATTCAACAGCATGTTTATTAAATAGTAAAAACATACAATTCGTACAACAACACTTAGTCAGTCATCAATTAAGCGTTCCTAACGAACTTAGCCACGTCATTTATAACGTAATTGATTATGACATCATCCTACACATCACGTAGTTGATGATGGCATAATATTATTGATGGATAAACTGGAATCCTCCATTACTTTCTATCTCCAGAATGGAAAGTATTAAAGTATTGTGGATTGATATCATTTCAATAGCATTGTGTGTACGATATCAATCATGAGAATGTAAATCTACATTTACCTCCAAATGCATATATAACTCACCCATAGTATCCATTATCCTTGACTCGCGGGCTTGAGCCTCTCTGCAAAGCATAAACCATTGAATGCAAATATAGACCATTGGTATAAAGCATATGTTTGAAGCTATGTTGTGTATTTGAAATTAGTTCATATATCGCTATACCTAAGCTGGTACCCGACTACAATTGTTCATAATCACATTAGTGGAGCCAGAGAATCGCCAGCGAGGGAATGAGGAGTCGGGTACCAGCCTATGCTATACCATGCTGTACTCTTGCAAGGACTACCACTATAACTGTACCTTTAACCCATACCACACTGATGTCAATACTCTATCTTTTATTGTGTCAATAGAAGAGAAACTGGTGTACATTTTTCATCAATTTTGGTGGAAGATGTTGCTGTCTACGACAGCACCATCTCCCAGCAAATTTGTAGAAAAACGAACATCAGTTCCTCTTTTAATTTAATTTGAAAATTTGCAATTTTAACATCAGAGTCCTAAGGATCAATGAAAGTTTATTAAACGAGGGTTGCAGTCAGTGGTATAGGTACATGCTAGGCTTACTTGTACAGACTATTAGTCATTTCGGTATTAGTACTAAAGTCCACATAAACAGTTAGGCTAACAATAACTTAGCGAAGAGCTTCGTGTATATGCACCAGGATATTATTTAATCTACTTGAATTTAGCTCAATTATTAAGTACGATAGTTATTTCCTTTGCCAGTTATTTCTATGCCTAGACTGTGCTATATACTTACCCTGGTCTAGTCTCTACACAAAAGAGATCAACTATCCCTGTGATTTGTTTATGAGCGAGACCATTAGGAGTCTGTCCAACTGAGCCTAACTGAGTTCTTCCATCTGGAGTATATTGTGGAAAACTGACTGACTGAGGGCATGTCTTTTCATATTGTTCATGCATGCTGCATGACTGTACTGTGTTACTGGCCCGTGTAGTCATCTCATCCGTCATCGGGGATTGTTCAGCGGTATTAGCCTCACGTCTATGTACACATCGTCTGGAGGTGTGGTCCTGGAAATATAAACAATAAAGTGTGATAACATAACAATGATAGCACTTCACTATAGTATGATGTATGGTAACATATAACTTAGAACATATGTAAAATGATAACTTCAAATGCATGATGGGTAACAAGGGAAACATAGTTTTATTGGCATGTATTATGTGATTGACAAAACCTAGACCAATACATTTGCTTGCCACGAGGCAATGCTATGCACTCTTTACCAGTGGACTATTTGCTTTGAGCTTTACCTATGATTGTGATAAGTTATAAACATTATGATACATTTTAAAAGCTGCAAATTACCTCTGCTGCTGCTATTGGTGTTGGTGTTGCTCCATAAAGAAGTCCTTGGAATGTCTCCATGTTCTCCTGGATGTAGTTAGCAGCAGCAACACCATGATCTTCATCATGCATGCGCAATGAAGGCACTTTCTCAAACATACTGAGCCTTGTAATAGAGGAAACACAGGTATCCTTATAGCTAAACTAGGTCATTTATGTCTCTAACATTTAATAACAGGATGATCAATAACAAGTATCTCACCTAGCTCAAATGTATCAAGTAAAACGTATGTATTGCAGTAGAGGAAACACAGATGGGCTTATATATCTAAACTCAGCAATTTCTGTGCCCAACAGTATGATCAATGATATTTGGTACTTTCTATCTAGATAAATATCCTGAAAAAACGCTTCTAGCTAAAATGCGTCAAGTAGCAGCAGCAGCAGCAGCAGCAGTAGTAGTAGTAGTAGTAGTAGTAGTAGTAGTAGTAGTAGTAGTAGTAGTAGTAGTAGTAGTAGTAGTAGTAGTAGTAGTAGTAGTAGTAGTAGTAGTAACTTACATTTCTCTGAATAGCTGAATATAGTCATTGGCTAATGTCTTGCTTGTATTGTACGTCTTCTTACCGTACACAGACCAATACCTCTGTGTTTTCATCAACAGATTATCAACGTCCTATAAATAGAAATAGAGGAATACTCCCATATCAACTCTGCATAAGTGGGACATCCATTGTTGTGGAATGTTTCTCTATTAATGAACAGGGGCATAAATGGGACATCCATTGTTGCGCGATATTTCTCTATAGTAATGGAACAGGGACATATGTGGGACATCCAGTGTTGCGCGATATGTCTCTATATTAATGGAACAGGGACATATGTGGGGCATCCAGTGTTGTGAGGTGTTTCTCTATATGAATGAACAGGGGCATATACACAACAATACTCACTGCTTGATTTAGTACATTGAGAGAGCTCTCTTTTAGCGCAGCTGCTATCTTCTGTGGGTGAGGATTTTCAAGGAATCTAAGAAATCAAATAACATAAAATTGAAGCAAAACACAATACATAGAGAGTATGTCCTTCCAGTGACTGTCTCACGGCGCAATAGACCTTGACCTTTATACATGACGTCGTATTCAAGTATGATCGGGTAAAGATCAGCTTCTAGTTGGTTTCATATCTAACATGAACTCGTATTATCAAGCGACAGTATTTGCTTGCTTACCTGCGCATGTTTACATTATTGAAGCGGAATAGCCAAACACACTGTTAGTAGTAGGACCATCTCTAGCTAAGCCCCGCTCATCTCTAACTATGCGCCGCCCCAAATTTTACTGATTTTGAATAAACTTTAACACGTTAACTCTTAACTTCCCAGAAAATCAATTTCAAAGTAAGTATACAGGCTAAATGTTGACTATTTTCAAACTAATTTGAATGGGAGCTGTTGATACAAATAGCCGCAACATCTCCCACCAAAGTTAGTTTCAAAATAGTCAATTGAATGTGTATTAAATTGTAAATTCGTCAAAAAACGTACAATTCAAATGCTTACTGTCGGACCTCTGTCGCGTCATTTGATTGTGACGTCAGCTAGCAGGTGGTATATTTTGATTACGACTTTAGAAGATACTTGATTGACAGGTTTTATGCCTCTATTGACCATCATCGTCAAAATATTCGCCATATTCCTTGGTATCTTACCGACCAGACCAACATTCCAATGTTCCATTCAAGTATTACCTTTGAATCTTGTTAAGAACCTTGTCGAATATCGCTGTTTTTTTCTGCAGCTGTTCAATTTCTATGGTGATTAGATGATGCTCTATAGACATTACGTCATCGGACACTAAGAGAAAAATACAAGCACAATTATTATGTAATATAGGCAGAATAGAGTGACATAAGGCCCCATATATCGGGCTGTGTTGATCGAGTAGGCTACCGGCCCACCAAGCTGCACTATCAAGGTGCGATAATGATTAAAATAAAATTATTAGATATAACTTTCTCAGATGGTTACCAGTAGAATATAAAAAGACCATCTTAAGACAAAATTAAATTTGAAATACCAATATCCTTATGTAAAAGCACCAATATAAATAGATTTTTGAATATTCTGAAACTAATTTGTCTGGAAGATGGTGCTGCCTAAGGCATCGAAATCTTCCAGCGAAATCAATTTCAAAATATTCAACCGAGTCTTGTATCTGGTAATACGTGTATTGTAGACATTGGAACCTTTGGCTAAATAGATTTGGCTAAGAAAATGTAGTTGGCTAATCTAGTGGCCAAAACAGCAGGTAATGTACAAAGTCCCCACCTTGTGGTGCTTGGTCTAGATCCGATTGAAAACTGTCCAAGGCACACAAAGTGGCACGTTTCCACATCGCCACCATGTTATAGGCCTTCTCCAGACGCTTCTTGAAGAAACTGAAAAAAGATCAGCACATAGTCTGAGATATCTAGAAAAATTATACCTATGTGATGGGCGTGTGTGCCGCTACATTTCAGTAGCACATTCTGGTCACAATATTAGCCAACCATGACATCCCAAATTTGATTTTTAATTCAAAATAAATATTGGAAACAAAGACAATGGTCTGCAATCTCGGACTTCCCTTGCTAGGTAGTGTATTAGGGTTGTAAGAAATAAAGACAGTGGTCTGCAATCTCGGATCTCCTTCGCTAGGTAATGTATTAGGGTTGTAGGAAATAAAGACAATGGTCTGCAATCTCGGATCTCCCTTGCTAGAGGGGTATATTAGGGTTGTCACAAACAAAGACAATGGTCTGCAATCTCGCATCTCCCTTGCTAGAGGGGTATTTTAGGGTTGTCACAAACAAAGACATTGGTCTGCAATCCCGGATCTCCCTTGCTAGAGGGGTGTATTAGGGTTGTCACAAACAAAGACATTGGTCTGCAATCTTGGATCTCCCTTGCTAGAGGGTTGTATTAGGGTTGTCACAAATAAAGACATTGGTCTGCAATCTCGGATCTTCCATGCTAAGGAGTGTATTAGGGTTGTCACAAATAAGGACATTGGTCTGTACTCTTGGATCTCCTTCGCTAGGGGGTGTATTAGGGTTGTAAGAAATAAAGACAATGGTCTGCAATCTCGGATCTCCCTCGCTAGGCAGTGTATTAGGGATGTAAGAAATAAAGACAATGGTCTGTAATCTCGGATCTCCCATGCTAGGGAGTGGGTTATGGACATTGGTCCGTAATTCCGGATCCCCCTTGCTAGGGGTGGGGGTGGGGTTGGGGTGGGGGTGTATTAGTGTTGTCACAAATAAAGACATTGGTCTGCAATCTCGGATCTCCTTCGCTATGGAGTGTATTATGACTGTAAGAAATAAAGAGAGTGGTCAGCAATCTCGGATCTCCTTCGCTAGGGAGTGTATTAGGGTTGTCACAAATAAAGACATTGGTCTGCAATCTCGGATCTCCCTCGCTAGGAAGTGTATTAGGGTTAGGGTTGTCACAAACAAAGACATTGGTCTGCAATCTCGGATCTCCCTTGCTAGAGGGGTGTATTAGGATTGTCACAAATAAAGACATTGGTCTGCAATCTCGGATCTCCAGTGCTAAGGAGTGTATTAGGGTTGTCACAAATAAAGACATTGGTCTGTAATCTCGGATCTCCCTTGCTAGGGGGTGTATTAGGGTTGTAAGAAATAAAGACAGTGGTCTGCAATCTCGGATCTCCGTTGCTAGGGGTGTATTAGGGTTGTAAGAAATATAGACATTGGTCTGTAATCTCGGATCTCCCTTGCTAGAGGGGTGTATTAGGGTTGTCAGAAATAAAGACAGTGGTCAGCAGTCTCGGATCTCCCTTGCTAGGGGGGGGGGGTGTGTATTAGGGTCGTCAGAAATAAAGATAGTGGTCTGCAATCTCGGATCTCCTTTGCTAAGAAGTGTATTAGGGCTGTAATAAATATAGACATTGATCTGTAATCTCGGATCTCCCTTACTAGGGGGTGTATTAGTGTTGTCAGAAATAAAGACAGTGGTCTGCAATCTCGGATCTCCTTTGCTAGGGAGTATATTAGTGATGTAAGAAATATAGACAGTGGTCTGTAATCTCGGATCTTCCTTGCTAGGGGGTGTATTAGGGTTGTAGGATCTCCCTTGCTAGGGGGGGGGTGTATTAGGGTTGTAAGAAATAAAGACATTGGTCTGTAATCTCGGATCTCCCTTGCTAGGGGGTGTATTAGGGTTGTAGGATCTCCCTTGCTAGGGGTGTGTATTAGGGTTGTAGGATCTCCCTTGCTAGGGGGTGTATTAGGGTTGTAAGAAATAAAGACAATGGTCTGTAATCTCGGATCTCCCTTGCTAGGGGTGTATTAGGGTTGTCAGAAATAAAGACAGTGGTCTGTAATCTCGGATCTCCTTTGCTAGGGAGTGTATTAGGGATGTAAGAAATATAGACATTGGTCTGTAATCTCGGTTCTCCCTCGCTAGCGGATGTTTTGGGGGTGGTCAGCAATAAAGACAGTGGTCTGCAATCTCGGATCTCCCATGCTAGGGAGTGGGTTATGGTTGTAAGAAATAAAGACAATGGTCTGTAATCTCGGATCTCCCTCGCTAGGCAGTGTATTAGGGATGTAAGAAATAAAGACAATGGTCTGTAATCTCGGATCTCCCACGCTAGGGAGTGGGTTATGTGTGTAAGAAATAAAGACAATGGTCTGTAATCTCGGATCTCCCATGCTAGGCAGTGTATTAGGGATGTAAGAAATAAAGACAATGGTCTGTAATCTCGGATCTCCCATGCTAGGGAGTGGGTTATGGTTGTAAGAAATAAAGACAATGGTCTGCAATCTCGGATCTCCTTAGCTATGGAGTGTATTACGGCTGTAAGAAATAAAGAAGTGCCAAATAAGACATCAGTATTCGCATGGTGTCATATCCCTGACCCGTGTGGTCCAACCCAAAGTTAGATGTATGATGGGGCTGGTTGTCAGATGAGAAGATTCATGTAGCTTCTAAGACTCTCTGATAGTAAACATAGGATAGCCATCAAATGGAGCGGTGTCTGTCCTAGAGAGGCTGAATTTCTATGTAAGAACTGAATCGGTACTAAGAAACATCTTCAGTTTAGAGCGGTTTTTGGTTTAGCGAGCGCCTAGTTTATGGACACTTTTTGGTTCTTGGTTTAGATAATGTTAAGCTTAGAGAGGTTTTTGGCGTAGTGGGGGTTCCTTTTGGATAAGGCTTTGTCATAATTAACATAGAGCATAATCCTTCTCGATATCTTCTACAGGGCTCATTTACAGGCCAAGGGGGGATATTTTGGAAGCTTTACTACTGGACTGACTGATAATGGAGCCCATTAATCCAGCGATAAAATTTCAAAAATAATATCTTTCTCTATAAATGTATATATTTTCTACGAAACAAGAACTCCGCAAACGGCGCATAATAACCCGCCATGAAGACAATCAAATGAATGACAGCTATCAGAAAAGAATTATTTCTTCATCAGACCTATCAGACCAGTAATCCTTATGAAGTGTCAAAGCGATCCGCTAAATGGTCAAGGAGGTATCATCCGGAAATCAATTTTCAAGATGGCTGCCGCTGACTGGTGGCCATATTGGATTTCGGATTATCGTAAATTTCGATGGGTTTCTTCACCAGACATATTCCAACAACCCTAGGAAGTGGTCCGATAAATGGTAATGGAGATATCATCCAGAAACCAACTTTCAGGATGGCCACTGGTGGCTGGCGGCCACCTTGGATTTCGGATCAGTGTCGATTTCGATAAGTTTCTTCCTCAGAGCTAGTCCATCCACTCCATGAAGTTTCTTCACCAGACATATTCCAACAACCCTAGGAAGTGGTCCGATAAATGGTAACGGAGTTATCATCTGGAAACCAATTTTCAAGATGGCCACCGGTGGCTGGTGGCCATCTTGGATTTCGGATCATTGTCAATATAGATAGGTTTCTTCACCAGAGGTAGTCGAACCACCCTCTGAAGTTTCATAGCGATCCGATAAACGATAACGGAGTTATCATCTGGAAACCAATTTTCAAGATGGCCACCGGTGACTGGTGGCCATCTTGGATTTCGGATCATTGTGACAATTTCGATAGGTTTCTTCCTCAGACCTAGTCCAACCACTCTGTGACGTTTCAAAGCGAACCGATAAATGGTAACGGAGTTATCATCCAGAAACCAATTTTCAAGATGGCTACCGGTGGCTGGCGGCCATCTTGGATATCGAATCATTGTCGATTTCGATAAGTTTCTTCCCCAGACCTAGTCCAACCACTCTATATGTTTCAAAGCGATCCGATAAATGGTAACAGAGTTATCATCCGGAAACCACTCTGTCACCTGCCCGTCCGACCGCCCGCCCGACTTCCCGTCTGGACAGATGGCACCATTACATAATACCCCGCCAAATTTTTTGGTGTGGTATAAACTCCAAATGAAGAGTCTTAACATGGTCTCCTCTTTCTATGAGATGGTGTCGATATTTTCAGCAATTCTACGTTAGATAACTTATCAGCAAACTTCACAACATCATCTCAAATTTATGACAGCTGGTATCAGGCTGACCTCGTTCAGTTGCGTCCAGAACTGTCGAAAGTGGTACAAATAAATGAAAACATGACACACCTGTGAAATGCCATGGGATACCGCAAGAAAGATTAAACAGCATTGCTTATGATTAAACTCTCATATATGCTAATAAAGTCTGTCGCCTTGAGTAGGAAAATTGAGACTTATATGCATTTTCGGGTATAGTAGCTGTAACTTTCAGGGAATATTCTTCAATCATCTGGGAATCCAAAATCACTTGATACCAAATTTTCATTTGTCGTTATGGTGGCCATATTGGATTTCAAAATGGCCGTTTTTCAACATTTTGACTCATTAATCGCCTGGTGTCTTGATTTTAGTGTCTAGGTATATGTTTTAATGCATGTAACTTTCAGGGAATATTCTTCAATCATCTGGGAATCCAAAATCACTTGATACCAAATTTTCATTTGTCGTTATGGTGGCCATATTGGATTTCAAAATGGCCGCTATCTGAAAAACAGTTTTTCAACATTTTGACTCATTAATCGCCTAGTGTCTTGATTTTAGTGTCTAGGTATATGTTTTAATGCATGTCAGATCATGTATGCTGGTTGATAGGCAATATCATAGTAATATGTTTAACCCTTTGAACTCTGAATACCAAGAATCTTAATTTCAAGGCTACTATAAAGGGTATGTTATTGAGTATTTCATAATTAATTTAACTGGAACATGTTGCTGCCATAGACAACAACATAACCTAGTCAAATTAACCTCAAATTATTGATCATAATAATTATTAAATCGTAAATGAGTGTTATATTCCAAACTTTCTTGTTTAAAAGGTTAAAAACGTATTTTTATAATAATACATGGCCCGTGATAATTTTAGAATCTCTGGATCAAAGTAAATTGAAAAGACGATCTTGCGCTTATCCTCAAATTTTATTTATAAAAAGCGCTGTCATCTGCTAACAAACAGACAAACTGCATATCTTTGCCATTTGGTGACACATGTAGTCAACGATGGAGAGTGAATTAGAATTGCCGGCAAAAAATAAACCAACTGATTACAGTTTATGTATTAAATGCCAAGAATAATAAGAAAGAAAGATTGACGCCCCCCCCCCCCTCCCCCCCCCCCCCCCGATGTAGAATCATATGATACATTTTAGCGAATGTCAATAAAAGATCTGAATGGGGCAGTCATGATTTTATTAATGTAGGGAACAGATTAATAGGTATAACAGCATCGGACCTTTTGCAAAAGGGTGCTAAGTGGCATCGCAGCTGTTATAGTGAAACCACAGACAAGAACAAAGCTAAAAGAGACGAGATTAAGTATCTCAATAATCCTGAAAAACGTAAGGGGAAGGGGCGCCCAACCTTATCTGTAGAATCTAGTAGCGTACTACTCTGCCACAGAGCGTTTTGATCGTGAAAAGTGCTTTTTCTGTCAAGGTCAAAATACGGAAAAAGATAATGAAATTTTAAATGCCTGTCGTAGTGAGAATAGCGGGATATCTGTCAAAGAGATAGTAAAAATAAAGTGACTATGCATCCTGGAAAGTACAATTGGCCGACATAATATCAGAAGGGGACTTTCTGGCTAGGGGCATTGTCTATCACAAATCCTGCAAAACCACATACTGGAGAATTTATGTTCAAGGCCCTGAAAGACGCACTGAAACTAATCAGAATAGTGAGGAGACGATTTTCTTTATAGCAGCAGAGATGGAATTCTACGATGAGTTGCATGAAAGAATAGAATCTGGAGACTATATAACGACTGTTCAGGCTGAAGAATTGTATTATAATATGATGCGTGACCACGGAGTCACTGGTCATGCAATATCCCGACGAACACTAATAACAAACATCACACACAATTTACCAGACATTGAACTATCCCACCATAGAGGTAAATTACCTGGCGTCTTCCATTCAAAAAAATCTGGACGTGAAGCAGTCGATATTGCTATTTCTGAACAAGACATAAAAGGCGACCTTAATATAATATTTAAATGTGCCAAAATCATCAGAAAAGAGATAACTAAAGCCAGAAAAGAGAAACCGTGGGTATTTACAGGCTCTCTAGATGTTGTTGGCGAATCTGGATTGCCAGTAGAGGTATTAATGTTAAACAGATGGATCTTGCAAGGTTCTAAGGCTGCGACTCCTGAGTCGCGAGATCAGTCTCTAAGAAAATCATGTGTCACAATTTCTCAAATGATGATGCAGGAATTTAAAACTTCAAAGCAAGTAGCATACACAACAAAATCCCAGTCTGAATTGTCTACTTTTCGTTGCCAATGTGAAAGTCCATATGCAGTCAGATTACCTTTGTGGATATATCACAATTTACGCAGTCAGACCGCTATAAATCTGCTCAGCAATTTATGTTGTGGAATATCATATAGTCGGGTGACCAGGGTTTATAGTCAGATAGCCAATGCTGTGCAAGAAAACACCAATAAAACTGGTATTTTTGTCCCAGTTGGTATTGTGAAAGGTAGAGCTATACGGGCTTCCGCTGATAATGTTGATAAGAAAGTTGATACTTTTGATGGAAAGTCAAGTTTCCATGCAATGGCAGCTTGTGTATATCGGCAAATATGTGCTGGAGAGACCTTGGTAGATGAAGTTTCTGCTGGTGGCCTTTTAGGTGTTCCGAGCACGTGCATCAAGATTCCTAAATGTGACTTAGAAGGCAGTCCCAAACCTCAATTCAGTCCCCATTATGCATCGTATAAAGCGGGTTCCTACGATGAACATTTTGATAGAGCAATAAAGCATGATATGTGTTGGATGATGGCAAGATATTTCAACAGAACTCAAACAGTTGATTTAAATTCGTCTGATGTAGAACCTAAAACAGTTGCCGCTGATGAAGTTACGATTCCTGCTTTTGATGTTACCAATATTTTGTCAGATAATGTACAAGGTATGCTTTCAGTAACTGACATATCAAATATGTCAGCAGTGCGAGAGGAGCACGAGTGTTTATTGAGTTCAGGTGAAATAGCTGTACAAATGTCTCCACGAGTAGTAGATGACGAGAGAACAACGCAAATGATACCAGTGTGGGCTGCATACAACAGTCTTTCAAACACACCTGAATCCACGAATCATTCCTCCTTGTTTGCTGATAAGGCATTTACTCTACCTATCATAAATGCCCCAGAACACGAATGGTCAACACTGGTTACCACTTTAGACCAACTTTGTAGATTGAACAGACTGGTGTCTGGTAATGGGCGGAAGCGTGTTGTCACATTTGACATGGATCTATACAAACGAGTGTTGAAGTTGGAATATTTGGATTCTAGGTTCAAGGATCAGTTTGTTGTGTGTCCAGGTGCATTCCACACTTCATTATGTGCTCCCAGATGTTTGGGAAAGGCCATAGAAGGAAGCGGGATTGACGAGGCTTGGGTCGAAGCAGGTTTGTACAGTTCTGTGACTGTTAATCAAATTATAAATGGGAATCATTACAAGAGCTATGGAAGCTCACGAAGTCACCCTGCAGGTATTGTTCGATCTTTGGATAGGAGAGTTTTTTTGCTGAAAGGCCTGCTGTCCGTGTAGCTCTTGAAGAGAGTATTAAAATTCTGTCTGATGCATGCACATCGAAACAGAGCATTCGTGAGTCACATAAGGGATTATTAATCACACTTGAGTCACTTAATATAGAGAAACAGCTTGCCGACTTTGATGCTGAGCACAACACAGAGCCCATTTTCAAATGGACACGAATGTACATGAAACAGGTCTTGACCTTACTGCAATTCCAGCGTGGTACCCAGCTATGTGACTGGTTCCTTCACTTGTCGTCACTTGAAAAACTATGTGTGTATTTCTTTGCTTATGGGGCATGATTATGCACATAATATTCCAGAATATATTGCACGAATGTGTCGGCTTCAAACTACTGATCCAGAAATATGGCAGGACTTTATGGCACATGAATTCACTGTGAACACTTCCAACCAGATACCATTCACCCGCATCGGTATTGATCATGCTCAAGAACATGTAAACAAAAATCTCAAAGGTCAGGGTGCTATCGGTGGCATCACTCAGTCTCCTGCTACCCTTCTGAAGTTTTGTATGTGCGCACCAGAATTAGCACGAATTGCCAATGAAACAGAGGCCATGGCTGACTTAAAGAAACAGAGTAAAATGGATCACCATGAACTCAATAAGTCAACAACACTCAGGCAAGAACAAGCTATTAAAAAGCTATTTGATGTCCTAGCACCTTGTGGAATATTCAAGAGTGGCAATACAGCAATGGTTAAGCTTGTCACTAATGAGATAGTTCCTAAAGCTGTTGAGGAAAGCATCCTGTCCTGTGAGCTCGTGGGAAAATCTGCAATGCAGAAATTTTTTGATGAAAGAATATGTGGAAATACAAATCTTTGGGACAAGATGACAAAATGTAAGTCGTTTACATGCACTTCTACAGCCAAGGAGGTTAAAGTACAGGCAAAGTCTGATGTTTTAACCCTCCAGGCAACGTCTGGTCTAATGTCTCGACTACTTGTTGTAGCGCGCTCATCTCGTGAAATAGATATGGAAGAGGTGATTGGTAATTATGAATTTACAACTGTTAATCGGACATTAATGAGACCAGATGGTTCTGTGCACCCAACATTAAATAAAAGCTCATTGATAACTGTCTTAGAAAATCTTCCAGTGTCACCGATGGAGGATTGCCAAGACAATCTCATTTCAGATGGTGCATACGGTTCCACAGATGCACAGCTCTGTCTAATTGTAGATGGTATGGCCGTCGTGCAAGAACTCATGGCTGTGAAGTCATTTGAAAATTGTAAAGCCCTTGGTAAAGCTTATGTTGAGCTCATTGATATCAAATCACGTAATTACAATTCTGTAAGGGTAATCTTTTACAATTACGCTGTCGTTGGCTCATTAAAGGAATCAATCCGTGAACGACGCAGGGGTGGAAAGGCACAGCCAAAAGATTTTAATGTAGAAGACAATACCAAAATTCCTGAATTAAATGTATTCCTTGGAAGTGTAGCTACAAAAGATTCGTTGACACTTTATCTTGCACAGAGATTAATAGACCATTCTAAAATGTGTATGATAACAGCCACACGCAAAGAAGTGATGTCCAACTACACCAATAATGCCACTCCTGGTGCCAGGACACAAGAAGAAGCCGATACCTTAATGATCTTGCATGCAGGGGAAGCAAATAAAGCTGGATATACTGTTCACATTTACAGTCAGGATGCAGATGTTTTGATTCTTGCGCTGAGACGTACATCTCTTCTTGGCAAGAAATCTGCCCTGGTGATGGGCACGGGTGATCGACGACGACTAGTTCTACTTCAACCTATTTATGATGCTCTTGGACCGGAGAGAGCAAATGCTCTCTGCAAATGGCATGCTCTCACTGGTTGTGATACCACAGGATACATAAGAGGAAAGTCTAAGAAAGCGTGCTTAGAAGCCTTCCTAAAAGCAGATACCAAGATTGTAACTTTAATATCCGGCCTCGGCTCTGACACCCAGCCTTCTAATGATACATTAAATGGGTGCATTTGCTTTTTATGTAGTTTATTCTGTAAGAAGAATGTTCACATTACTGAGCCGCATCACCTCAGATGGCACCTATTCAAACAACAAGGCATGAACAAAGGTATCGACATGCTACCACCGACCCGTGGAACATGGGTTGAGCATATCCAGCGTGTTCACTGCCAAGCTTTGGTGTGGGAACAAGACCTTGTTGTCAGTCCACTATCCCCAGATCCCTTACAGCATGGCTGGGTGAAGGAAGAGCACATACCTGTACCTCTGTTATCCAAGGTTGCACCAGCCCCTGCAGCGGTGGTTGAGTTAGTGAGGTGTACGTGTGGTACCACTAACCCAAGCTCAACAAATAAGTGCGCTTCAGGTAGATGTTCATGTCGATTAAAAGGTCTAGTGTGTACAGAACTGTGCCGGTGTGAAGGAGAGGAAGACCAATGCCAGAACTTAAGTAGTTATGTTGACCCAGATGATGCAAACTGATCTCAAAATTAGGACTTCAGTGTATTATATTTACAATAAGCGAATTTGAATTGTTGTTTAATCATCAGTTTTGGTCAAAGAAATAGTAGCAAATTTGCAGTTTGGGACGATGTGGCAAACGGCCGTCGTAACCAAAAGATCAAAAGATTATTTGTAAAATGTTAAAAATGGTAAAAAAGGTATCTATTTTGGATATATTACAAGTGAGTAATGTGTATTCCAGTGGCGTAGCGATGTCGTTTGGGGGCCTCTGGTCAGAACGTGTGGGCCCCAATTCTGGATGTCCTCCCCAGAGGGTTTTTAAAATTTAGATGCTCTCAGAGGTATATATATATACACCTGTGCAAAAGTTAAGCACCAGCAAAAACAATAGAACGTAGAAACATGATGGTACAACTAGGCTGCCATACTTTTTGTCCCCGCGTTAGCTGACATAATTCCAAGTACGAAATGCACATGCATGCATGACTTCACGCCGCTTGATGTCCGTGCGTGGCGGGAAACAGCACACGTGTTCAGTTATGTAAAAGTCCAGTTTGAGGTGTAGAACATTACATACAGATTTAGGCGACAAGATTAGGAATTTTGTGTTCATGACCGTGGTTTATTTGTACAGAGAGAATTAGCTCTTGATTGTGAACCGCTATGGCAAGACGAAGGTTAAGTGATCGTGTGAAATGGCAAATCATAGGCATGCATACCACTGGTATGTCATGCAGAGAGATTGGCAGACAGCTGAACATTAACCATACTGTAATCAGTCGTTTGATTGCAAAACATGGGCAAACTAACGAGGTGAAGGACAGGCCTAGATCTGGAAGACCGAAGAAGACTACTGCCTGTGATGATCGAGCCCTAGTACGCCTTGTTAGGAGATCTCCATTCACCAACAGCAGAGTGCTCAGCCAGCAATGGGAAACGCGCAATAGTGTCAATGTCTACCGTCAAAAGGAGACTGTATGCTGCTGGCATGAAAGCTAGGAGACCTGTCAGACGTCCTCTCCTCACTGCACACCACAAAGATGAGCGTCTGAGGTGGTGCAACGAAAGAAGCCACTGGAACATGAGATCCTGGAGACGGGTACACTGGTCCGATGAAAGTCGGTTCCTGCTTCATGCCACAGATGGTCGAACTCGTGTATGGAGGTCCAGACGCACGGCGTACGACCAACGTAACATCATGGAAGAAGTTCCATTTGGTGGAGGTTCCGTTATGATATGGGGGTGCATCTCATTTGATTGTAAGCTGGATCTGTTGACTGTACCTGGAACACTATATGGACAAAGATATCAAGATTCCATACTGGATAGAGTTGTGGTCCCTCATTTTGTAAATCATGCACCTGGAACCCACCCTATATTCATGGATGACAACGCCCGACCACATCGTGCTAGAGCTGTGCATGAATACCTCCGCCAGAATGCCATCGAAACCCTACCATGGCCAGCAAGGAGCCCTGACATGAACCCTATTGAGCATATCTGGGACATTCTGGGAAACATGGTGAGAAGGAGGGATCCTCCTGTGCAGAACCTACAGGAATTAACAGACGCACTCCATCTTGAATGGCAACGAATACCACAATGGCGTATCAGTCGGTTGGTGACCAGCATGAGACGTCGTGTCCAGGCCGTCATCCAGGCACAAGGTGGATATACCCGGTATTAATAATGACAGTCTCAAACTCGTGCACAGATGTTAAACTTCGTTTTCAGACACCATTAATGACAATCTAGCCACGTGTGTCAACTGTAGGGCAATAGTTGTCAGTTGTGTCAACGTAACCATATTCAGGCCTCGTTTTCAAGTTCAAACAAAAACATACAGTGTTTACCCACCATCATAATCAGCATTCCTCTAGTTGCATTATTACCTCTTGCACTAAGATGGATGGGTACATAAATGTTTATGCTATTGCTTTCTTCATAGCACATGAATATACCCTCGCATGTGCGTAAAAATAGGGTGGTGCTTAACTTTTGCACAGGTGTATATATATATATTGTTGGGGGAGGGGAGAAGGACCATTGTTCAGTATTCAGTAACAATAAGTATTGTACTCTTCCTGAATTTGTCATACGCGGCAGTTGAAAAATTAAGGCGTACCATACTCCCAAACGAAGAAAGTTATCTAGAGCATATCGTTTCTCCTTATATAACTGCTTGACCGATTTCAACAAAATTTCACTAGAATGACACTATTATGGTAGACTCCAGAACTTCTATTCAGAATTTTGCTTGGTCAAGTTTTGTGGTGAAAATCATCAAAATCTCCTTAGCCACTTGGTGGATTTTATTCAAATTTGACTGGAAGTATTCTATAGTCGTAGGCTCTAGAACTTAAATTCAATATTTTGGTTGGTCAATTCTTTGGCGGCCATTTTGGATTTTTGGAAACTTTTCCATAGCCATTTAAAACACTACTCCTTAATTATTGTCCCGATTTCAACAAAACTTGTGTGGAACGATCCTATGACTGTAGGCTTCTACATAGCAAATGAGAACTCTGATTGGTCAATTCCTTTGGTGGCCATCTTGGATTCTTATATCAAGGTGACAGGCACAGGCCCTTGGGCCTCTTGTTTCTGTGTGATTTATCTACTTTTCAAGAATTAGAAGAATGTTAGAGTTTTTCAATAGACATTTGGTTGATTGTGCAGAATTGAAAAATATTTGCCAAAATCTTTAAGGCTTAAGCCCCTACACAAGCCACATTTGTCTACGCCATTGCAGTTCCGAGTGCTACTCACCATTAAAGTTGGGAAAGTTGATGATCTGAGAAGTCATCTACTGCAAGGCTGCATTCTGATAAAAAGGTTTTATCAGAATGCAGGAGATGGAGGGGGTATTTCTGGTCGCATTATTATTAAAGAAAGAAGGTTCAAAACTTCTACATAAAATAATATTGCAGGCTGGTGGGGCTCCTAATGGTCAGGGGCCCATGTTCCTTGAACCTGCTATTGCTACACCACTGGTGTATACAATGTATACATGTTCTTTTTTAACTCTAAACATATACCAATTAATGTAAAGTCTTACTCATTTTAAGGCAAGGACCAGTTGGATAATTTTTGTGTAATTTAATAGGGTTTTTTCCATATCGGCGGCCATTTTGAAATCCAATATGGCCATTCTAGGGGCCACTGTTGTTTGTTATCTTATTTTCTATCATTTTACATGAATCCCTAATGCAAACACATGCTATAGAGTATGGCATGTACGTTGATATCATGTATGCCAATAAACAGCCGGCGATATAAGTAGAAAACTAACTTGAATATGGCGGCCATTTTGAAATCCAAGGTGACGGCTTACCGATAGATAGGAAAAATTGGTATCAAGTGGTTTCATGTATCTTGATATCATGAACATACTTCCTGAAAGTTTCAGCTACTATACCCAAAAATGCATATAAGGTACACAAGCTGACAGACTAATAAGTTTCTTGAACATCACATGCAAATTTGCATTTGATTTTACTCACAAATGGGTATGGACCTATTCTATGTTGGGTGACCAAACCGTTACATCCGAACTATGAAGGGAAAGATTAACACCTAACATTTGGATTTTGAAATATGATAACTAGTATGTATGATGGCTGTATACTTGGTAGAAATATCCTACAGCTGCAATCAGTCTTCTTCGCCTTTGTTCACTGTGTCATGCCCCCCCCCCCCCCGGCCGAGATTTGAGCTTTCCCAGGTCCATTTTTGATCTGGGTGTACAGAGTCCTGCTGTCTTGAGGTCACCTCGCAGCCCACTTAACATATGCAGTGACGACCTCTCATGGCTTTATGTTTGCTGGCTCCCAGTAGAGCGAATTCCAAGGCCCTTTGGCCCTAATCATATATAAAATTCAGCACAATCCGTTCAGCAGTTCTGGAAAAGTGTTTTTGTGAAACTATGTCATCCAAGATGTGGCCGGGAAATTCGAACAACCAGATTCGCATATGTGTATGTTCTCCTCGCTCCAAGAGATGTATCGAATTTTAAAGTGTGGAGGATTTTTGAAAGATTCAAAAGTTATTCAATTCATTATTAATAAATACTATTTACATTTGGATAGCCAAAGTCTTTAAAGTTCTCATTAATTCTTAAAAGGTACATATCTTAGCTAAGTTTGTGACTATTTATTACTTTATGGACACTAACTAACTAGACCTGTAGCCGCCGTTTTAGATGGATATTTACTGGCGCCATTATTTCAGACTATGTTGTCTTCGCCGGTGAGCAATTGTTTGTATAAAACCATTCTCGCAATGCTAAAGTTAGTCATTCTTCTGTTGGCGTCTAAGGTGAGCGCGTAGACGTGCATAGCTTAGTTCAATATCAGTTGTGTATATTTCCCATGGTGCAAGTGACAACAAATATATTTACTAGAGAACATTTACTTAAGAAACTGTAAATCTGGGATGACTGGCCATTATGGAATAGTTTAAGGCCCCTTCTAAAGGCCATTGGACACATCTGATGATAATTTAATACAAACTCTGTGTAGTTACAGTTCAAAGTTCCATGCTGGAAATGCCCATAGGTTTAAACTGAAAGGTCACCTTGGCCCTAAGGATAAAACAAAGCGTGTCTTCTAACTCGATCTTTGTAGTTGCATGATGAAGGGCTAAACATGAAAACTGGAAAGCTTTACCCGTGAATGACCTTGACACCAAGGGAGATATCAAAATTTTCAATGGAAATTTTTTAGATCTCTTAATGTTCTAGAATCTGGCCATGTTTGAACAGAATCGGAAGAAAACTATAGGAGATAACACTGTTCCAATATTTCTCCCATAGGTTTACTATGGGAATATGTGGCACCCAAAAGCTGATTTTTTTCGAAAAGTGTTGGTCTGATCAAGTTTAAATTTGGGAGCAACTAAGGGCAATAAGAGACCTGGCTGTCCTCCAAAGTTTAAGTCGATCGGAGCAAAGCTCATTTTGGCGGCCATTTTGAAAAGAAAATTGTTTTTGTCATTTTGACCCCAAAATGTGCGCCTGGTCGTCATTTTTCCCCAATAAAATTTTCAAAATTTTTCATCCCGGGTTCATTTCTGCAAAGAATCTAAAATTGGTATTTTTGACCAAAATTTATTTTTTTCAAAAATTATCATCAGTGGCAACATCCTACCCAAGTATGGGAGTGATCTGATCAAAACTCTAGGTGTAGTAGCACTTCAAACAATTTAAAATCTACATACGTTTCCTATGAGACTATTTCCATGCATTGGGAGGTTAAAAGTCTAGCGGCCATTTTGAAAACAAAATTTTCAAAAACAAATGGCCAGTGGTAACATCCTCCATCCATTCAAAACGACCCAGACGTATATATATACTGGTCTGGCGTTTTGTTAGCTTACTAAAATACTTACCACTCAATTCACTGTTTGCTAAAAGTCACCTGACTTAGATATCTCAGAAAATTTTAACCTATTCATTCCCATGGTGTAGGTTCCCTTGAAACAAGTTTAGCAGAGATACATCCCTCCATTGGGTAGTCTTGATAGTATCTCTTTAACTCTAAAGCAGTCATTGCTCTAGGGAACCGGTTCCTCTATTCCTATAGAGAACATATAAACGAGTCTGTGAGCATGCGCACTTATGCTACTATGCATGCGACCGAGTCCAGGCCGTCATTAATTAATTCCACAAATTTTTAATGATTTGCAATTTAACGATGCGGGGGTGGCTGAGGTGGGCCCCAGTGAATTGAGTGGTAAGTATTTTAGTAAGCTAACAAAACGCCAGACCAGTATATATACGTCTGGGTCGTTTTGTAACACAACAAAAATACTAAGCCACTCAATTCACTGTTTGCTAAAACACAGAATTGGTCAGAGCCCAAATACTAGGTGGGTTGGTAAATTGCAAATCAGGAATGAAAGGTTAATCACCAAAAATACTAAAACCAACTAAATCGCTGAAGTGCTGAAATAGCACGAACAAACAAATGTTCGAAATAAAATACAATAATATAATGATAATTAGAAAATCTCAGCAAAGAGAATTTAAAAACAGCCGTGAGATGGTGAAGAAGACGGCTGACTAAAGAATCTAGGCAATTGAGCCTAGGTTTGAGTGGCGAAACGAGAAATGTCAGATTGTGAATTGAATCTGATCTTTCAGATAAAAATAATGTAGAATCTGACATTTATACTGCAACTTACATAATGTCGTCCACTGATAGATCTGCATAGAATGCGAAGGAGAAGGCCATACCACGAACATCGTGTGCCTTAACACAAACTGAGTGTCTCCTGGAGATACATTCTAGTGTCAATTAATGGTGTCTGTAATCCAGTTGATGAGATGCGCGCTTACTAAACAAATTCGCATAAGTAATCTGAACGGTAGATCTGCATAGAATGCGAAGGAGAAGGCCATACCACGAACATCGTGTGCCTTAACACTTACTGAGTGTCTCCTGGAGGTACATTCTAGTGTCGATTAATGGTGTCTGTAATCCAGTTGATGAGATGCGCGCTTACTAAACAAATTTGCATAAGTAACCTGAACGGTGTTTCAAAAAGATATTTTAAATTGGGCATAGTTTTCGGAAAGGATTGAAAACAATTAATTAGGTTTTATATATATAAGATCTCTTCAAGGGCAAAGAATGAGGCCAGCTCTCCTACCATCTAGAAAAGATCATTCCCAAAAAGAATATGAATATCAAAATGCCATCTAACAAACGCGGCCGCTAGTACAAAAAGAATGATTTCAGAGTTATACAATTAAACAGATGGACCCAAGAATGAATTAATAGAGGAATTTATTATAGGTATTTGCCTTTGTGCTATACCCTAAAAATACCGGTACCATGGATAAATGATGTAAATACTTAATAACTCTCCAACCGGCTTCTAGAAAACAAAGAAGGATAGATGCTAGTGAAAACGATAACACCACCCCAGCATACAGGGATTTAAATCATCAAAAAATATGCCATGAATCTATGACTTGATGATGGGATGCAGAATCGGGCGAGATAATGTGCTGTTCTAACAACCATTTGAAAACCTTAAATATACTCTGGTAAATTCTCCTGTAACAGATAGTTTGAATTGATTAAGAATACTAAAGTTCAGACAAAAAATCAATTTCTGAAAAACAGGTCTCTTGGAAAATACCATATATACATATTGAAGATTTGTGGAATGATGAACTGAAACCTGCTGTTAAACGAGATAGAAAATCAGCAAAATTGGTAAGACGCTTTGGATTTCCACAAAGAGGACTACGAGATCCACTGAATAACTCTCATTGGGAGTGATTAAAGGGATAATACATTCTGCTGACAAAAGTTCTTAAAGACAATTGTACTAGAAACCGCTGACAAAAGTTCTTAAATACAATTGGCACTAGAAAGTTAAATTGAAGATAATTTTAAAAAATGTGAAGTCTATGACTGGGCCAGAGCATCTACCGCCAGAGCCTAGCCTGGAGGAAGAATATGAACATCAAATCTGGACACTATACTGAGTAGAAACTTAATGGGATGTAATAAATGAGCTACAAGGAAAATCATTCTACCTGGAATGTGAGCTGCTGAAAGTTTTGCTGACATCTCCACCGCAGGAGGAAGACCTAGACTCCAGACAAAATATGATAACCTCAACTGCCCTGCTTGTTGATGAAGGTCACTACTATAGAAATGACTGCATGAGCAGATAGGTGCTTGTGAAAGAGACAATATCTCTTCATTCTCCAATCTTCCTGAGTATTGAAGAGGAATACTAGAGTATTAGTTCCTGTTCTAGTTCCTGAAAAGGAAGAGAGTAGTAAGACTACTTTATCTGATTCCATAGACACAAGAACGAGATCCCCTCCCCCAAACACGTAAGAACAAGACATCAAACTGGACCTGCAGATGGATAAACTGGTGAATTGGTACCGATGACACCCAACGAATGAAAATGCAGTGTATGCAGTCGTGGTGAGGGACAAAATTCTGAATTACCAGACTTGACCTTCGTACACAAAACTGACTCCATTCGGCCCAAATTTTAACACAATTAAGCAACCTTCCAAGCCAGAGGAATCCCAGACTGGCTATGATGTAATTAAAAGAACCCAAATCCAGTTAGGACAAATTCTGTATATATAGAAATATCAGAAAACACTGTCCCTTATCCTTGACGAGACCAGTGATGACTAGGCAAAATGACTCCATGTCCATATTATTCCTTTCATCGATGAACTCCATTTCTGAGACAACATAGTAGGAAAAGAGTTGAATATAAAACGATTGACTAAGTAATTTTTGTCTCAAACAGTATCAAAGCAGCCATGGGTTTCAGACAAAATAATTCCAAAATATACAACAGAATTAGTATTAAATCATGAAGTGTAAATTTTTTGGAAGTTGTCAGAAAAGGATAAATATATGAGTTGAAGATAAGAGAAGAGACCCTATAAAAGATGATCTGCCAGCACCTCATAATCCTTAAAGTCTGGATTCTGCCATTCCTCCACTGTATCCTACTTGAAAAGAGCAGAAAATTATTGATCAGGAACAGAAGCAGGACTAATGTCAAAGGAGACCAACATGGTTTGATAGAAAAAAGGGGGATTCAATGACTACATTGATTGTACCTTATATGTAGGAAATCTGCTACCTAAGACATGCATGAGGCTAGCTATACCCATCCCACCCCTGATAGAGTAGAGATTATATAGAACCGCTTAAGCATGACAGCTAGGACCAGAATAAACCTGCAGAATCTTATTTTACAAATCTAATTTTAAAACAAAGCTAGTATGATATGAGCCCAATTGTTAATATCTTTATCAGATGATTAAACAGGAAAGAAGTCCATCAAACCTGTGACCAGATCAATGATGGATAAGGACAAAGGACTGAAACTACACAGAAGGGTGAAAGGAAAAAACCATATTCCACAATCCATGCAAAGGCAACAATCCAATCATCTTGGTTAGGCCCCCTTGAGGAATTTATTTATTAATGCCTGGGAAATTTAGAATTTAGAAGAATAAAAAAATAGGCTTGAATAGATACGGCTGAGAAGACCTCTCCATATGACAATAATAGAAATAGATATATCCCTAGACAAATAAAAAGATCAAAATTTCTACTGAACTCGAGAAAGGAGCGGTGTAAATCTTGATAAGACAAAAAAGATTTTGTTATTGTGACAAGCTTACATTTACCCATAGATATGCTTCATCATGGCGAGGGATCCTACTGACAGAAAAGAAAGACTGAAAAACTATGTTAAAAATAAATCAGGCCAGATATGATACTAAAAGATAGCAAACCACTATTCACAATTAAAATAATAAAGTCTGACGCACTTATTTGCAGATTGATATTAGTCGAAAGATGGAGGCTGATAGTTAGAGTGTAATACATGAGAAGATTCAGGAGCAAAACGAAATCTAGTGAAATCAAAACGACAAAAGCACTGCTAGGATCATAAGAAAAAATTAAATTATTCCTAGAAGATAAATGCGAAGAGTTGGGTGTACACAAGGTTTCGAAGGATGAGGATAATTGGATGGTTCAGCCATTGCACTAAGAGCAACTGATAAAGAATTAAAGAATCCAAAATAAGAGCCCCTGAAATAGGGTATTTAAACTGTCAAGTGATTTAGAAACAAACAATACCAGCAAAACACCAGAAGTGATTTGATTTGGCATACCTAAACCAGAAGTTTAATTATAATCAGTTGCTATGCCATAAAAATTGAGTTATAATCTAGGTAATAATACTGAGCACAGGACAATTAGGCCTCATGGTCATCTCTTCTTCATTTATCTCCATGCGTGTGCCGTCACTTCTAGTCATGGGTTGCGTGTACGGTGTAGTCATACATTAGCTTGACTATGCCAAAGCCTACCTAAACCATTTTCGAATGTTTTAAGAGATGGTGTGGAAACAACATGTTCAGACCAACATTTCACAGTTTACACACCCCTTAGAGAGAAAATTTTTCTAACTAGGTTAGTTCTCCCCCTCTTCTAGACTTTCAGATGATTTCCACGAGTAATAGTCCATTTGCAAGCAGAATGTTATATTTGACTATAACAATTAATCGATTGAGAGCCGATAGAATGATCCCTCATAGCCTGGGTACGTGCTCTATATATCCAATTTCACCCAAGTTAAGTACCCGCAGAAAGAATTTACAAAATGATGAGAGATTAGATTATACATTAAGTAGGGAAAAAACCCATCTTAGGGCTAATAAAAGTGGCTGATAGTCAAGAACTTTCCTGATCCAAAGGCTATGCTTGCTACTAAAACACTGAGATCAACACACATCTCTGATATAGTAAAACTTGGTCATCAAAGTTTGTAGCGTTTACTATCAAAATATTAACCATTTAACTCTCGAAGTTATTAGTCATAAGTTGCAACTGAAATAAGTTGACTCTGAATGAGTACCAGCAAATATGGGAGTGGCGTATTTACTTAAAAATCCATAAATAGGTCGCACATTTATGCTCAATTTACATGTTCTAAAAAATTTGCGCGCACTATATACAAGGATAAAACTTATTTTCCTCTGAATTTTTAAACATCTTAACGTCTGAAGATACCACGAAAAAACCCTTCACAAATCTTGTCACCTCGCGGCTATGCTTAATGTATACCTCAAAACATCATTCGCAGAAGTGAAATTATTAAATTGAGCAGCCTAAATATTGCGTATCCTTTAATAAAGAGTGTTTTTTCCATCAAAATTAATCCTAACTTGACATAAATGTCGTCTTTATAATATATAAATCAGAATCACGTGATAATCACATGATATATAAATCACGTGATATTATCTGAGCAGATTAGGTTAAAGCACATTTTAATGAAGTAGCTTAAGCGAGTACTCGGATATAGATATCCTGGAATCGGAAATTCGGCAATGAGATCTACGCTTCTCGTCAGCGCCTCCAAACGGAGATTTACTTTGCCACTGTCCGGCTCGCTAACAATAGACGCTGGCTACCCAGTTTAATTATCGGCCGTTCATGCAATTTTTCTAGAACATCGCATTACGTTTTAGATCATTTTAGGTTCACATTACAATATAACCAGTAATATATATATAATAAGTTTTAACGCTAGATTTAGAAATCAAGTGAACGCAAGTTTCTCGCAAGATTTACAAATCAATGTGATTACGAGGATTCAATTCAGTATCGTAATTTTGAACATCCGGGCATTCCGAGATCGTCCAACATTTGCCAATTTACGACACACTAAAGAGGATATCCCATAGCAACGCAATGTTTACATTTTTCATGAAACTACGGCCATAAAAAATACTTGCGTCGACTAACCCCGCCAGGTATTAGAAAACATAAAATCTCGAGTAATTTTTATAAGATATTAAATAAAAGGTAAAAAGGTTTCATGGCCCATTGCTAGTAATGTTAAATTAGCCTGCAAAAACGCCGCCAATTGAAAGCGAACACCGAATCGCGAATTAATACGATGGTCTCGTCTTTATTGTAATACGACTGACATGACTGACTGATCATCATGAAGTAATTGCGAGTTTCATGTTAGTTGGTTAGTAACGGTCCTTAGAAGGACCACTCGCTTTTCTTCAGGGGATGATCGTGGTGTATCCTTGTGGTGTTCATCCGGTCCACCACGCCTGTTTGCACCACTGTCACATTCTTAATAGATCCAATAACTTGCCAACCGGTATATTACATAGTTATGTAGGATACCTTATGTAGGATTCGATCCAAACCGGTATGTAGTATACCTTATGTAGGAAAGAATGACGCTCGGAAATACGTACCTAGTCAAAACTCTTAATTGATCCACTAACTTCCCAACCGGTATGTTACATATGTTATGTAGGATACCTTTCGTAGATGTTCCAAACCGGTATATAGTATACCTTTCGTAGGAACGGAGCCTCGTGGCTAAAATAGGATCAGAGTTATTGACTTCACCTGGCTTGTAATGTGAAGCTGGCGCCATTTTCTTTCAACTTGGTCACAACGAACGTTCTGCTCATATTCACGTAAATTATAACCATTTTACATAAGTACTATGACTTATTCAACAAAGACCACTTGTACTGTGGTATTCATGAAAAGCAAATGTGGATGTAGCTCCACAAGATTATGGAATGAATAGGATTTGTTGAGATAAAAGTTAGGTGTTTCCCGTAATACAGAAAATTAATTAATGACGGCCTGGACTCGGTCGCATGCATAGTAACATAAGTGCGCATGCTCACAGACTCGTTTATATGTTCTCTATAGGAATAGAGGAACCGGTTCCCTAGAGCAATGACTGCTTTAGAGTTAAAGAGATACTATCAAGACTACCCAATGGAGGGATGTATCTCTGCTAAACTTGTTTCAAGGGAACCTACACCATGGGAATGAATAGGTTAAAATTTTCTGAGATATCTAAGTCAGGTGACTTTTAGCAAACAGTGAATTGAGTGGCTTAGTATTTTTGTTGTGTTACAAAACTCTAGGTGTAGTAGCTGTTCATAGATCAATTTTGAAAATCCACATGCATTTCCTATGGGACTTTTTTGCCCACTCAAGGGTGGGTCGCTAGAAAACTGTTGGAAGGATCCAAAATAAAAACAAGTCCAGCCTAAGTAGCAGAAGTTGACCAAAGTTTGCAGTTGATCGGATGAAAACTGTAGTTGCTGTCCAAAGATGCATTCCAAAGTTTTGGACGAAGAATAAAGAAAGAAAGAAAGAAAAAGAAAGAAGAAAGATCCTGAGTAAAAAACAATAATCATCGCAGATTAATAACAAGTTCACTGAAAACTGTTCCGTCAAATTGTTGGCAATATAATCAGCTGATAATACAAGTGTCACCAGATAAAAATTTGATAACAATTTGGCTGAAAATCGTTGATGCAACAAATTTCAATCCAATAATCAGCAGTGTAGTCAACGCTGCAAGCCTTTGTGAATATATTTCTAGCAACTTTATTGACAATCAATTCTGACTATGGCAGCAACAGAATCAAATTTTTCTCAGAATTATTAGCGGGCTTTCTTTTTTGTTTGGGAGCAAGTGCATACACAAGTAGTTGGGCCTATATAGTATACGTATTTCAGAGTGAAATATGTTCACAAAGACCAAGCAGTCGGCATGCCGACCGTGAATAGAATAATACGCTTACCTCCTGATTGATAATGAAACGAACAGAATTTTCGAGCATATCTGAGACTGGGTCTCGATTCCGTATAGCATATAGGCCTAACTTATTGTGTATGCATTTGTTAGCTAACAAAAAAAGAAACCCCGCTAATTATTCTCAGAAAAATTAGACAACGCCGTTGCTGCCTGAGTAAGAAATGACTGTCAATAAAGTTGCTCGAAATTATCTTCAGCAAGTCTTGCAACCGCTGATTATTTTGAGAACAATTTGATTGAAAGTGTTGCGTCAACGAATTTCAGCCAAATTGTTATCAAATCTTTATCTAGTGACACTTGTATTATCAGCTGAGTATATTAACAACAATTTGATGGAAGGTTGTTGCTGCTATAGCAGCAACAGTTTTCAGTAAACTTGTTATAAATATATTTGCTGTTACTCGCACCATAGGAAATATACACAACTGGTATTGAACTACGCTAGGCACGTCTACGTGCTCACCTTAGAAGCCAGAGGAACGATGACGAGCTTTAGCTTTAACATTGCGAGAATGGTTTTATACAAACAATTGCTCACTGGCGAAGACAATAGTCTAAAATAATTGCGCTTATGATCATGTAGATAGTCACTTACAGGACTGGCGGTAGGCCTATGATCAGCGAACGAAAAGAAGAATTGCGCCAGCAAATATCTATATAAAATGGCGGCTACAGTTCTAGTTAGTTAAAATGTCCATAAAGTAACAAATAGTCATAAATAAATTTACCTAATATATGTATCTTTTAAGAATAGATGAGAACTTTAAGATGCTATTTCATGTCATATTTGGAACAAAGGACTCCAGAAATGGCCTGAAGTAAAGGGGATGGGGCCATGTGGACACCACCACCACCATCGCCACCACCACCATCATCATCATCACAACCACCACCACCACCACCACCACAACCACCACCGCCGCCGCCGCCGTCGTCGTCGTCGTCGTCATATTATTATTATTTTTATTATTATTATTATTATTATTATTATTATTATTATTATTATTATTATTATTATTATTATTATTTCAGGCCCTAATTAATTAAAATATTCCTGCTTGTTTTGTTATTCATCCTTATCGTGATTATCATAAATGCAGTACAAGTATAAGTCATATGACCTATTAATCATAAATGTGTTAATTAACATCATCATCCTTTGTCATAATTAATTAACACAAAGATTACTTATATGCTACCTGTCCATGCCATAATTAATTAAAATATGATATAATCATCCTACCAGTCTTTATCATCCAGAAGCCGTTCAAATAACATTCTTGACTCGTCTTTTGTAGTCGCCATTAGCGGTACGAATTCTCACACTTGTAAACACTTGAAAGCGAAACTGTGAAATGTACAGTAGACTTACGTCAACTATACAATGATACGTTGATATGGTAACGCATTATGACGTCATATATAGACCATAATGCAGTGCGAATTATCAAGCAGCACATTATGGCGTCACTCGGCTAGACCACGATGCATTGCGTTGTACCGTGCATAACACGAACGGTGGCCGTGCGTGCGTATGTGTGCGGTATTGTGACGTCATCTAGTCACGTGCGCTACAGATGTGGATGACCTAAACCCGTACCCGACTACAATTGCTCATAATCACAATAGTGGCCAGAGAATCGCCAGCGAGGGAATGAGGAGTCGGGTACCAGCCTATGGATGACCCATTACATCGTTTTATTCTGATTATTTCAAGGTTAGTTGTTTTTTTGCAAACTAGTTCCTGGGGAACGACACATTGTAAGTTCTGAGTTCATGTACTAAGGTGCCGTTGCTCCCAAGTTAAGCCTCCACAACCGGTTACAGAATCAAGATCAGAATCAGAATATGTATTGGCTTAAAATCTACATACAGAGACATTATGAAATATGAAAAGACAGACTTGAAATTATACAAGACACACAGAAATAATGCTTTTAAACAGTAACAGTAATTAAACTTCATCAATATATAATATTAACCGTTATCAAATTTATAAGAGTCCACATGTATCTTAAAGGGCGATGATTTGGAATTTACCAGCAAATTGGCGGATGTGCAATGGGTTTGTTAAATGATGACGCCATTATGGCGCCAATTGATTATTAACCCGTTAACACGCATATCAGCCAAAACGGTTTCTGGAGCGGTCTTAAGATACGTCCATTTGGAGACCAAGTGAAAACGATCCCAGAAATCCTTAGTAACCGAGCCAGTCATTCCAGTGGTAAATTACCAAAATAGTCCTCTCCTGCTCCAGCTCCGATTACATATCCTGATCAGGGTCAACTCAAATTCCAAATTCCGTTTTTAACGATAACTGGGCAGCTGCGATTTTGGGCAAATGTCTTCAGTTTTCCTTCTAAACTATTGACAGTGGTAGGCCTATTAAACAGTAGCCTCGCAGTCACGCCCCTCTCTGCGCCGGCTGGCAGCCATGAGCCTAATTGAACAGGAGAATACGTGTCTTGCATACCAGAATATGTTGCTAGAGATTGCATGAAATTTGTAGGATGGATATATGTGACACATGAGAGGCGGATTGGAAATTTGCGTTTTGGAAATTCTCAGGGCACTCGGCGCATATTTCGTCCATACAATCATTTGCAGACATTGGAAGGAGAGCCACCGCTAAACACTATGGCATCTCGTCAAGACGACCCATACAGCATGGTCTCGAGTTCATCCCAGAGAAAGGACTCAGCTCTGCCCATATACGGCCAGACTCATGTGTATCCATAGATGCAGCAGTCTCTTCTGGTCTGCAAATGATTGTATGGTGACAGCTAGAGGAAAGGTGCACCATGGGGATGCAAGCGACGAGCGACATGCCCGCCAGACTGAGAACTGACGTGTCTCATCCTCCGGCCAGCAGTTCCAACTGCCTGAACGCCGCCAACCTCTCGACGCCATGACTACCACATCATCACCATGGCCGACCACTAAACGCCCACAGCTGTTCGCCTTTGCCAGTTGCCACACCCGCCACTGCTCGGTCCCTGGGACAGCCCATCACCGTCCGAGGGACAACTACCACCTCGATTCTCAGCAGTCGCAGACTACACTTTCAATCAAACTGAGATTCCTGCCAGTATTATAAGGCTTAAACCATTGGCTTGTTATTTCCTCAGTGGGTTTTTTGCCATCTTGTTCATATATATATATATATGAAGCGTGCGTGCGTGCGTGCGTGCGTGCGTGCGTGCGTGCGTGCGTGCGTGCGTGCGTGCGTGCGTGCGTGCGTGCGTGCGTGCGTGTTAGGATGGCATTATGCTGTGTAATACATTTCACCTCCTGAACCTGCCAAATAGCATCCAATCCTACTTCGTACGCAAGCACCGTTTCAGCATTTATCAGTGCTGTCAGTAGACCATTTCACATTTCCACAACTCTGTAAAGGCATATTTTCTCAGATCAGGTCTACATCTCTTCGTTTCCAGCTTTAGGTTGTACCCCCTTGTTGTCTTAAAAGTGGCCAGCTCCAACATATCTGTAGTAACTTCAATGTCATATATTCCCTTCATAATACTAAAAACTTCAATAGTATGACGTCTCAATCGTCTATATTTGAGGGTAAGCAGCCCCAATTTTGTCAGTCTGCTTGGATAATCGTTTTCTTTTAGAGATAGGACCAGTCTGCCTGGTTTCCCTCATTGTATATTTTCTAATAATGTGATGCCATTTTTCAACTCCGGGATCCAGACACTAACCGGATACTCAAGATGGGGTCTTACCAGCGTCTTGAATAGATGGACAAATATAAATCCTTGTCTAAAATGCACAATTAGGTCTCCATGGACACAGTGGTTGTAATTTAGCAAGTGCCTTTAACCCCTCTTGTGTAAACACTCAACAGCGAATCAAATGGCTGAAATGTTACTCCTATCAATTAATCGTTTAATGGCCAAGATATAAAAAAAGAAAATTGCATTTTTGTTTGGTAAATGCCCCTTTGCAGGCAAATATAAGATACTTTTGTGAATTTATGTTTCCGTTGTCCTGCAAATGAATATTTTATTTAGTTAGTGCCTATTACAGACCAAGAAAAGTCTAGTTTTGAAAATTCACCACTAGAATGGCTTGCTCGTTTATCGAGCAAGTCATTCTAGTCGTGAATTTTCAAAACTAGGCTTTTCTTGGCGTGTAATAGGCACTAACTAAATAGAATATTCATTTGCAGGACAACAGAAACATATAAATTCACAAAATAGTCTTATATAATATGTTGCCTGCAAATGGACATTCATTGAACAAAAATGCAATTTTCCTTTTGGAAATTCCAATTAGAAGTGGAGATATCGGCCAAATAAGTATGTGGCTGGTTTAATGGCGGCCATTTTCGATTTATAAAGGTTAGGTATAGTGCAAATGAGTTTATTTCTTGGGAACATGATTTTTCTCGGATAGCTGACCCTAACAAACATTTTTGTACCCATGAAAAATTATCATGTGTGGGTGTAAGGTGTGCTGGAGCGCATGCATGCGTGTGCGCGTGCGTGCGTGTATGAGTGCGTGAATGTATACAGGGGTGTAGGTGGGGTGAGTGTTGGCGCGTTCAGCTGGGTGACTGGGAAGCTTATGTTGTATGTTCGAATGGACAGTATAAGGTTAATGGTGAGAAGCCTTTAATTGTCTTTTTATCATATTTGTTAAAGTGTATAGGGAGACTGGGTGTAATGGGGAATCAATGAATAACTTAGCAAATAATTTCTCTCATTGTATACGCAGATGGTCATAATACCTCGCTTTTTAGGATAATGGTTTTAAAAGTGGATGATGCAATAGGGGAACAGGTCATGTGGTCAGCCAATAGGTGTGTAACTTTTGGACACCCTTTTTGGTTGCTATTCTAAGGCTTTTCCAGGCACCACCTATATGGCTGCGGGTTTTGTCTCTTGTGTTGATGAGGCTGTCTGCGTTTGTATGTATGAATGTTGAAGTATACAGATTTTGATTGCTATTTACACCGTTTACATTCCTGCTTGTATCTTCTTGAAGTCAGTTTGAACTTTTTCTAGACCGTGATGAGTCGACCTTGATCACTTTCTTATTTCGAATTATGTACATGTTATTGGGGTTCGTATTCGCATTTCTGCTAGCTCTAGTCTAATTGCTCGTTGGTCCTCACTTTCTTTCGGTGTGAGGTCTGGATTTGCATACATCTTACTTGCCGAGTGCTTTTTGCCCTTGTTGAATTTTTATGTCCCCATTTATGAGCCTATCTCTACTCTCCTCAGATTTCATCACTAATTTGATAGATCTAGTCTTATCAGTTTTCTTTCCTAACCGGAAGAAGGATTTAATCTCATGAGGGGCAATGTCTGACATTTCCGTCACTATTTCATTAATTTTGATAAGATCTTCCTCCTTCCTCTCTTGGTTCCCCTCCCCACCCCACCCCTCACACTTGCTTTCGACAACATTAACAAGAACAACATTGCTTTTCCTCTTTTGTCGATCCTCAAATTCCTGAAAACAATCCGTTACTTTAGACTCTATTTTCTGGCGATGCCTCTTAACTGGTCATCCCATGTCTTGTTTTGGAATTCCATCATCGATATGATCTTATTAACTTTTTCCTCGAGTTTGGCAAAACGGTCATCAACATTGGGTTTATTTTTGACACCACACCTGAAGAGGGAACAATGCTATATGAGTCCCAGTTGTTGCTTCTTCTTGTAGTCGCTTGCTGTGATGTCCTGGAATTTAGTGTGGAACCAGCTGACACAGTTTTCGTATTGAATGCCTGAGTTGGCACTTCACACTTCTGCGGAACATGTTCCACATGAATTTTCTTTGCCCGCTAACTTTATCCCTACTTGAACTGCGTGAAGCAGTGGAGCCCTTTTCTCCCTTTGGGTCCATCACCCATATTTAGGCTGTAAAGGTTAATAGCTTCCAAGATAATATGTAGACGTTGGACAAACGTTAACAACAGGTTGGCAGATCGCAGTTGGCATTACAACGTTGGTCCAACGTTGGCTGTATCACTTGTTTGCCAATGTTGGGCCAATGTTGGGACAACGTTGGGCCAGCATAGGAAATTTCACAGTAAATCAAACAAATTCAACCTAATATTCTCCTTTTAATTTTTAAATTGTTAACTTTCGCTATCTGGTGTGCTATTTTAAGTATCTTCATAGATTTATGCCCGTTGGCTCATCGTTGGCCCAATAATGTATTGCCAATGTTGGGTCGATGAGCAAAATTGCGTTGGCCCAACGTAGTGGTAAATATTGGGCCAACGTTTGCTTGCTATCAGGGTTAGTTTTATGGTTTGATTATGGTGCAGGTTGTGGCTTGCTGCTTATCGTGTTTAAAGTTCTCATCTATTCTTAAAAGATACATATCCAAACTAAATTTATGACTATTTGTTAATTTATGGACACTTTGACTAACTAGAACTGTATCCGCCATTTTAGATCGATGTTTGCTGGCGCCATTATTTCAGACTGTATTGTCTTTGCCGGTGACCAATTGCTCGTATAAAACCATTCTCGTAACGCTAATGCTAGCCATTCTTCTGCTGGCTTTCAAGGTGAGCCCACAGATGTGCATAGCATAGTTCAATACTAGTTGTGTATATTTCCTATGGTGCAAATGACAACAAATATAGTTTACTGAATGTTGTTACTCCCTATAGCAGCATCAGCGTTCCGTCAAATTGTTGTCAAAATAATCAGCTGATAATACCATTGTCACTAAGCAAAGCGTTGATAACAATTTGGCTGAAAATCGTTGATGAAACAACTTTCAATCAAATTGTTCTCAAAATAATCAGCAGGGCAGTCAATGTTGCAAGACCTGCTGAAGATATTTCGAGAAACTTTATTGACAGTCATTTCTTACTCAGGCAGCAACAGCGTTGTCAAATTTTTCTCAGAATAATCAGCGGGCTTTCTTTTTTGTTAGCTAACAAATGCATACACAATAAGTTAGGCCTATATGATATACGGAATCGAGACCCAGTCTCAGATATGCTCGAAAATTCTGTTCATTTCATTGTCAATCAGGAGGTAAGCATATTATTCTATTCACGGGAGGCATGTCAGAGCCGGTCGTGGGCATGCTGGTGGACCGCTTGATCGTTGTGGACATATTTCACGCTGAAATATGCATATGATATAAGTCTAATTAACTGTGTATGCACTTGCTTGCAAACAAAACAGGAAGCCCGTTTATTATTCTGAGAAAAATTTGACAGCGCTGCTGCTGTCGTAGTCATAAATGATTTTCAATAAAGTTGCGCGAAATATCTTCAGCTAGGCTTGCAACGTTGACTACACTGCTGATTATTTTGAGAACAATTTGATTGAAAGTTGGTGCGTCAACGATTTTCAGCCTGTTATCACATCTTTATCTAGTGACAATTGTATTATCAGCTGATCATATGAAAAATAATTTGACAGAAAGTTGTTGCTAGGCAGCAACAGTTTTCAGTAAACTTGTTATAAATATATTTGTTGCCCTTCACTTGCATCATCGGAAGTATATAACTACTATTGAACTATGCTATGCACTTCTATGCGCTCACCTTAGAAGTATATAACAACTATTGAACTATGCTATGGGCTTCTATGCGCTGACCTTAGAAGTATATAACTACTATTGAACTATGCTATATACTTCTATGCGCTCACCTTAGAAGTATATAACTACTATTGAACTATGCTATGCGCTTCTATGCGCTCACCTTAGAAGTATATTACTACTATTGAACTATGCTATACGCTTCTATGCGCTCACCTTAGAAGTATATAACTACTATTGAACTATGCTATACTCTTCTATGCGCCCACCTTAGAAGTATATAACTACTATTGAACTATGCTATGCGCTTCTATGCGCTCACCTTAGAAGTATATAACTACTATTGAACTATGCTATGCGCGTCTATGCTCTCACCTTAGAAGTATATAACTACTATTGAACTATGCTATGCACTTCTATGCGCTCACCTTAGAAGTATATAACTACTATTGAACTATGCTATGCCCTTCTATGCGCCCACCTTAGAAGTATATAACTACTATTGAACTATGCTATGCGCTTCTATGCGCTCACCTTAGAAGTATATAACTACTATTGAACCATGCTATGCGCTTCTATGCGCTCACCTTAGAAGTATATAACTACTATTGAACTATGCTATGCGCTTCTATGCGCTCACCTTAGAATTATATAACTACTATTGAACTATGCTATGCGCTTCTATGCGCTCACCTTAGAAGTATATAACTACTATTGAACTATGCTATGCGCTTCTATGCGCTCACCTTAGAAGTATATAACTACTATTGAACTATGCTATGCGCTTCTATGCGCTCACCTTAGAAGTATATAACTACTATTGAACTATGCTATGCGCTTCTATGCGCTCACCTTAGAAGTATATAACTACTATTGAACTATGCTATGCGCTTCTATGCGCTCACCTTAGAAGTATATAACTACTATTGAACTATGCTATGCACTTCTACGCGCTCACCTTAGAAGTATATAACTACCATTGAACTATGCTATGCGCTTCTATGCGCTCGCCTTAGAAGTATATAACTACTATTGAACTATGCTATGCACTTCTATGCTCTCACCTTAGAAGTATATAACTACTATTGAACTATGCTATGCACTTTTATGCGCTTACCTTAGAAGTATATAACTACTATTGAACTATGCTATGCACTTCTATGTGCTCACCTTAGAAGCCACCATAAGAATGGCAAGCATTATCGATACGAGAATGGTTTTATACCAACAATTGCTCGCCGGCATAGACAATAGAATCTTAAATAATGGCGCCAGCATATATCTATCTCAAATGTCGGCTAGAGCTCTAGTTAGTTAAAGTGTCCTTAAAGTAACAAATAGTCATAAATTTAGCTAGGTAATATATCTTTTAAGAATAGATGAGAACTTTAAGCAGGGGGGGGGGGGGGGAGAGGGGTCTGTTTCTAGATGCAAATGAGTGTGTGGAATATGTCAGCTCTGAGCGTATGTTTGTTTCTTACAAAATGCACTAGTTATTGTACCCTATCTGCGTTTATCTACTTGTTAATAGGATAAGATAAGATTGATTTGCAGAACGCAGGCTAAAAAGCCTCTATGTTTCGTTTTGTGCTGGGCTGCTTTGATAGTTAAATTTTTTATTTCTTGGTTTGCCCAGTATGTGTCTTATCTGTTCTTGAATATGTTTAAATTTTCCGATGTTACAATGTGGTCAGATTGCGAATTCCAATCGATTGTTCTATTGGTAAAGTAATGTTTTCCGAAATCATATGAAAAGCGATGTTTCTTTAGTTTATATGTGTGTCTTCACGCTATTGAATTGTTTAATGTGAAAAGATGTTTTGTTAGATGTGTATCGTAATAGCCGTGTATGATTTTATATAATTCAATCATATCTCGCCGGCTTTGTCTATATGTCAGAGTTGGGAGATTTAGACTTTATAAAGCCAGCCGTTCCAGTGATACATCTTCAGGGATGGTCTTCTCTTAATGGCATGCAAATGGGCATGCCTCAGGTCCACTGCCGAGGCTGAATTTGGATGACTAGACAGTTTGAAGGGTTGAGATGAATGCCAAAATATCCACTTATCTGTAATGCCTGTTTTTAATTTGCTTTAAATATAGACTTTTCTTTCTGGGTGACATACCTCTGATTTCAGTATGTTGCTTAAGTTGCTTGCTTTACTCACCTATTTATTATGCTGCTCTACATGCTCTAGTCTCAAATATTATTTTGAGTCGATAGAAAAAACTATTTCCAGCAGTATCCTCATATTCTTACCGTAGCTCCGCCAACATTTTATGCATGGTGGGATCGATTTATATACCATATCTTGAATTCCCAGAAACCAACTTATGACAAGTAAGTTGTTGGATATTTGGGGGGGGGGGGGGGTCGCGGTGCTGTTGCTGCCTATAGTAGCAACAGCGCCCGATCAAATTAGTTTCAGAATATTCAACAGAATATTTGCTGTCCTACATGTACTGGTATCTGTCAGCCTAATTAACAGTAAAAACTAGTAGTTCCTTGTTCAATATTATTGTTTGATGTTGTTCCACATCTATGACATCATGATTCATGACAATACCAGTAATTGCAAAACCTGTATGTATTTACTTTTAGATGACGCAATATAGCACAGTATTTAGTGTAAATACATCTAAAGCTGCAACATAACGAGGAACAAACTTACATGTACTACGCAAGTATCTGCTACTAATGTGAGTACACATAGTCTATATAGGTGTAGCCACGTATACATGTACTTTAGTATATCACATGTTCTCTTACCCCACACTTGTATGCTGGTATTGCAGATTCAGCCAGTCCCCATGTGCAATCCAGTCTCTGATTCCTGCTGGCATTCTGTTGCTCCTCACATGTGGTGCCCCCACTGGTAGAGTAATATCAGTGGCAGTGGAGATCAGGGAATGGTCAGCAGCATAATACGAGATAACTCTTACTATAACTCTTCCGTTCCATCAAAATCACACCGTCTTTCCATGATGATAGCTGGCAATAGCCTTCAGCCATCCCACTCTTGCTGCCCATGTCTATCCGGTTCCCGTGCTTATCTGGCAGCAAATCTGTTAAGTCTAATTCTGTGATTATTGTGGTGACTGGGTGCATCTAAGATGCTCTCAAGGCCTAACTATTTCAGATTATGAAAAACTAGAAAATTCTGATGAGACATGGTGGTGTTTCCAATGTAATCAAAGTATCTTCCCTTTCAATCATTTTCAAAATGATACCAAATTCATGCTTACTATTCTAGGTGCCAAATATGACTACAGCATATATATATATATAAATACAAACATACTTGTAAACACATTCAAATTAAACACATCTGATCAATGCACAAATTTCTCTGAAACCGATACTGCTGACGAAGGTCTGAATTTTCCACTTTGTGATTATATACTTTAGAAAGAATGTAATGAAAATATTCTCAAGAGCACAGACACAATTTCTTTCTCAACAATCCATATTAACATTAGATCTCTGCTTAAAAACTTTGATAAATTTAGTAATTTTATAGATTTAGTCATGAATTTAGCATGACCGAGACCTGGCTAAAACCTGATCCACCACTGGACTTAACTAACATGCAAAATTATAAATTCATTGAGAAACACAGGCCCACAAAAAGGGGGTGGTGTAGGCATTTACATAAAGGACAATCTACAGTGTAATTTGAGATATGACCTATCTATGACTGAAGAGCATATTAAAACCATTTTTATTGAAATTCCGATGGACAAAACCAAAAATAAACTTACCAGCATTACATACAGACCTCCAGGAAGTGACAATGATAAATTCATCAAATCATTCGAAAAAATTCTAAATACTCTACAAAATGAAAAGAAATCTGCCTATATATTAGGTGACTTTAATATTGATCTACTAAAACAGCACAGTTTCTGCACCCAAGACCTACTAAATTTATTTAAAACATCCCACACAGGCCCACAAAAAGGGGGTGGTGTAGGAATTTACATAAAGGACAATCTACAGTGTAATTTAAAATAAGTGATGTGAGAGGGAAGGACCGTAATTGGTGCATTTTATGAATATATCGTCTTGATGTTGCTTCTATTGCAGCTAACAGTATGTGGTATTCGGGCAACTTGTCATCTATCAGGAACGTTGCATCTAACAGGATCTGCAGGAAGACTTCGTTCGTAATTTGAATCTTGTGCATTAGGACACCTTCATTATGTTGCATGAGGATCTCTATCATCTTCTGTTTACATACCTCCCTATCTGATGCGAATTTGCTGCAGCTGCAGAGAAAATGCTCGCGATCTTCTAGGGCATTGGTACACAGGATACATGTTAGATCCACATCATTATGGTTGAAGCATGTTCTATTGGCTTGCAGCATGCAGGATCCAGTGAGCAGTTTAGCTTTCACACATGCACATTCAACATCGCGGACATCTAACGTAGCTGTGGTCCATACATGGTGTGGCTTATTGATATAGCACGATTGAAGATTCAAGAACCTACTAGACGTTTTCTTGGCTGCTTCTGCTAGCATAATATACGCGCCAGTAATTGTCAACACGTTTCTTGATCAGGTTTTTTGCTATGTATGGAGATGGTGGGTTTTGAAGTAGGTCTGTTGCAGATGGCAAGCCATACTTGTTGGGTAGGTTAGGGTTTCTGGGTTTGGTCGCTAGCTGTCTTAGAGCTAATTGATGTTCTATGGATTCTGTATTTCCACATATATTCAGGTACAGACCGATGACATGCTTATCAATGATTGATTCTATCTTCTCAGCTCCTATCAGGAATAGAGCAATGACGTCTGCGCAGTGATCCGGAAGATGTTGTAGCTGTTTTAAGGTTTTCTTTTAAAAGTTTTCCAGAGCACAAATGTCTGCTTTAAATGGTTTCAGTACTTCCTGCACATGCATCATTCTTGGGATGATGTACACTTTCCATATGTTGACACTAACCATTGGGTTCATCTTATTCCTTCCATGTAGGCCTGCTCCCATCAGCTGATATAGTGTTCTCCTGGCCATATTTATATAGTCGTTGAGTGCTACTTTTCCTGTTGAGTCTCTATTAATTCCAAGGTGGATTGCTGATTGGCAGTTTGGTATATCAATTCCATTGATAATAGGCTGTTGTCCCTCCAAGGTTGTAGTCTTTACGTTTCTTGTGATACATGCACTTTTTGACGTGTTAATTTTCTGTTTGTTGTGGTTAACACAGTGCTCTACTAATTCCACCATTTCCTCCATATTATGTGCGTTTCCCCTCACCAGTGCTATATCATCTGCACATGTTGGGCTGCCAACATTTACATGTCCTACTTCGTATCCCAATTCCGATTCCTCTAACATATGTAAGGTCTTGGTTGTATATATCTTGAACAGTTCAGCAGAGAGTGAACTTGCCTGCCTGGTCCCTTGCTTACTAAGTATTGGATCCGTCAGCATCCCATTCTACGTTGTAATTGAGGTTTGATTCGTGTATTGTTCTGCTAACAAGCACCATAACTCTCCATCTACTCCATGTTCATACAATGCCACAAACAGTTTGCCATGCCAGACAACATCGAAAGCTTTCTGTGCATCTAGAAATGTGATACATATCTCTGTTTCTGAGTCCTCTGCATCTGATATGGCTTCTGTTACTAATAGTGCTGCAAGCGTTGAGGAGTTTTTCTCTGTAAATCCTCTCTGCTGTCCATGTTGATGTGGCCTTACAATACTCTTTATTCGTGATAGGATAAGCTTTTCTAGAACACACTATTAGCAGAACTGTAATGCCCTGATAGTTATTATGGTCAATACCGCCTTTCCCTTTCTTCAGAATCGGTGTTACTAAGCCCGTTTTCATGATATCTGGGGCATAGCAATTTTCCACAATAGTATTCAGCAAACTCTTAACAAATGTACTGGGTGGTACCCCTCCATGTATGAGATGTTCGGCTGTCAAGCCTTCAATATCAGCTGCTTTCTTATTACTTAGTGATGTAATCGCATGATCGACTTCAACTGATGTAAATGGTTGTATGGACTTCTCAGATGCTCTGCATATGTTCTCGATAATGAGTTTGGCTTGCTGTTTTTCTTCTGGATTGAAATTTCCATCCTCCATGGGTTCAGACAATCAAAATGTGCATGCCACCCTTTTATTAGGTCTTGATCGGCATATTGCACATCTTTTACCCTTAATATGTTGGTCATGCAACTCTTGCTGCATCTTTGTCATCGCATTAGTTTATAGCAAGTCAATTTATCGTCCTTATGCGCAGCCATAACATCACTGTATAACCGATCTCTTTCTCTGGCTTCTTGTCTTCTCAGAACGAGTCGTAGCCTTCTGTTTGCATTCTTACTCTCTATGACTCTTGGGTGTTCATTTTGGCCTCGGTGGCCTGCCTCATTCCAATGAAAGTTCGCTTTTTTGCTTAATCTAATTGCTTCTTTCATTTCTGCAGTGATATTTGCTAATACTCTTTTCGATTTCTTAGATCCTTTCTGCTTAGCTAGATCATTAGAGATCCGTAATAAAGTGTTTGTCAGGTATGTCAGCTCACAAGTTATATCTGCGATGTTATTCAATTTGCCACATGGTCGGAGATGCTCTTCTGCCTCAGCTTTGAAGGAGTCTTTTATTTTCCACTATTTGATTTGCCTGGTAGTTGGATGTTCTAAGGTACCTAAGGGTGGTGAGCCATCTGTTGTTGCAGTTATGATTAAGGAAATTGCCATATGATCAGATGCATTGCAGACATCCCTAGATAAAGTATTGCCTTTGCGTTCTTTGTCAGGTGATAACTCTACAGTAAAAAGTAGTCTAACTGTGTGGTGTCTTTATCCTTGACATGGAAGAAAGTATCTTGGTCTGCTGGGGTTTCAACTGTCAGCTTCATTTCCATAACCAAATCTGTCGGTTTTCTATCCCTTGCGTTGTTTTCATGCTTCTTCAGCGAGGCATTAAGGTCTCCAGTGAGTACTATTGCGTGAGTAGATCGATACTTTATAATTATTTCCCGTAGTTGTAATAATGCCTCATCATATGCATCTTCACTGTGTTTTCTATTACGAGATGACAAGTAACAGCAAATTAAGCAGATAGGCATAGGTAGCACAGCTGTCTCAATGAGGATTATGCTATTGTCCCCCATCTGGCAGATTATTAACTTTGCTGGCTATACTTTCATGGTACAGTATTGCAATTCCACCATAGCCCCTTGGTCGCTGATATGGACCAATGGGATCCAGACTATCAACAGATTTTTATGCTACTAAGTATTCTGTGTTTAGTCTGTTTAGTTGATCAGATTCAAATTCGAATAACCAGTGTTCTTGTAAGCAGACTATATGATGTATCATTAGCAAGTTCTGAACATATATATAATTGGCTCTTATGTTCTTGGTGTCAATTGATGCGATTGATAGGCATTTCCCTTTTCCTGCTTCATTCGCTATCTCCATCAGATCTTGAGATGAGTTGGGCCTAAAAAAATGATGCCAATCATTTTGCTGGGCATCCGTGTTATCATCTGGATTGCCACCAGTAGCTCTGTCTATAGTCTCAATATTGACCTGTGGCTCGCATTTGTTGATGTTGGTATGCTCAACCTGAGTCCTTGTTTTTCTGGGTTGTGCGGATGGTTACGCACATTCTCATTGCTTGTCTGCTGATCAACTGCTAATAAATTGAGCTCAGATTGTTCTATGCTCTGCTGATAATTACTCGCTACTGATTCATAACTTGGTGGTTTAGATGTCTGTTGTTTTGAAACTGATTGAGTTCGGGATTCATCTGATGGTATACTGAGCATTGTCTGTTACGTGGTTTGGTTGATGTGGTACTGTGCTTGTTTGATCACTATTTTCTGTATGCTGATTAAATCTGTGCTGGTTTTGGTCATCGAGACATGTTCTGCTGAGCTGTGCAGGAGATATACTATTTGTTACAACTGGAGATAAAAGGCTAGGTGTTGTTTGAGACGCTGCGGATTGGGCCTGTATAGTTAGGTTTGTATCCAGCTGCAGTTGGTTTATGTGTAGGTTCGGCGAACTATTCCCATTATCCTGTTGGCTTTATTTACCTGCTCCTGTATATGTTTTCGAAATTTAAGTTGTCTGTCTATAAATATGCCTAGATCTTTTTCAAACTCAACGGATTCAAGTGGTATTGGGAGACCATCCTCTCCACGTAGGTGATAGGATCTGTTTTCAACAGTTTGTTTGCCTTTTATTTCCAGAACTCTACATTTGTTAGGATGGAATTTTAGTAGCCATGTAGAAGCCCAGTTGGTCATGGAGTCAAGATCATCCTGTATTATTTTACTGTCTGTCTTGTCTTGAATTTCTTTATAAATCCTTGTGCCATCTGCGAATAAGTAGATTTCAGAACTGAGATTATCCGGTGGGTCATTTATATAAATAACAATCAGGATAGGGCCTATCACACTACCTTGTGGTACCCAGCATCTTGTCAGGCAGAAAATGTGTTATTAATCCGGACTCTGTTTAAGATTTTTAAATAATTCCTTTATTCATTGGCACATTGTATCACTAAATCCATATGCCTTCAATTTGATCATGAGTCGTTCGTGTGGGACCATATCGAATGCCTTCATTAGGTCCATAAATACTGTGTTTATTTCACTATTGTTGTCCAATATATTTGTCCAATGGTTTAAAACATTTAATAATTGCAGTGTTGTTGACCTCCCGGAAATAAACCCAAATTGTTTACTGGTGAGTAATGTCTTGACCTGTTGAAGTTCCATGTCTCGACTCCAGTGTCACTCTGCACACTGTCAGAAGTTATATGGGTATTTTTCACTTTGCCGAAAATAATATTACTTAATTTAAGGTCAAAGTGGACACCGTCGTACAGGTGAGTGAAGTCTAGCTTAGAAGCATTTTTCTTGTATGTTCTTTTTCGCTTTCCAAATTTCTTTTTTGCAGACCTAGTAATTTCTCTATGGAGATTTATGCTAGTGATGCCTTCTCCACTAGCCTTAGGATAAATTCCTTTACAGTGTTTACGTCTGCTTGTAAGGCTGTTTGCTGGTTTGTTAGCTCCTGTGTTGACATGCTGCTTTGGGTTAGTCGCTTCTTTTGACATAGTTACATAGTTACATAGTTCTTTTCTGCTGATTAGGCTAGTCAGCCTGTAGCAGATCTTCATATTCGTCGATGATAACTTGGATCAATTCCACTTGTACCTGTTGTACATGTGGGTGGGTGCGGACGAGTTCGATGGGAAAGTCATTTTTGAACATCTGATCTTTGTAAACCTTGTCTAGTCTTCCCTTGAAGATGTTGAGCATAGGAGCTGTGACAACTGACTCAGGTAGACTATTCCAGTAGTTTGTCACCCGAATGCTGAAAAATCTCTTCCTTGTGTTAGATTTAAAACGTTGCTTTAAGAGTTTGAAGCTGTGACCTCTTGTACCATCATCAGATGGCAGCAGCTCCTCACAATTTACATCATAGATCCCATGAACATACTTGTAAGTCTCTATTATGTTGCCACGCAAGTGCCAGTATATCAAACCGGGCAGATTTAGTGCCTTCAAGTGGTCTTCATATGGGCTATCTTTCAGGCCTGCTATCAGGTTTGTAGCTCGACGCTGGACATTCTCGATGGCCAGATGTTTTTTTTGTGCAGGGGGACCATACCGCATTTCTGTATTCTAGATGTGGCCTCACTAAACTCTTGTAAAGCAGTATAAGTGTGTTGGCTTCCAGGCAGACAATTGATCTTCGTATCATACCAAGAATCTTATTGGCTTTGTTGACTTCCGTCTCCACATGCTGTCTGAATTTTAGATTGTCATCGACATATACGCCCAGGTCCTTTTCACAGGTGGTGTCATCTAGAATGATCTCTTGGCTATTTTCTATCATCGTATACCTCATCTTCACATTGGATCTGCCTAAGTGCATTACTTTGCATTTGGATGCATTGAACCGCATTTGCCAGGTGTCTGCCCATTCTTTTAGGTTGTTAAGGTCTGTTTGGAGCTTGTCGTGTTCTTCTGTTGTAGCAATACATGAAATGAGCTTGGTATCATCAGCGAACATCTTGACTAAGTTGTGGGCAACTTGTGGCATGTCGTTAATAAAGCAGACGAACAGTACTGGCCCTAAAACCCTTCCCTGGGGTATCCCACTAAGCACTGGTGACCAGAAAGCAGGAACCGTTTACTGATACTTTTTGTCTTCTGTTGTTAAGAAAATCAGTTATCCATCCCAGGACTTCACCTCCAATGTCGTAGTTTCTCAATTTTCTGATCAGTCTTTGGTGTGGCACAGTGTCAAATGCCTTGGCAAAATCGAGGTAGGTAATATCCACCGCTTCACCATTATCCACAGCTTGTGTACAGAAGCCCAGAGTGTCCAACAGTTGTGTAATACAGGAACGCCCATTTAGAAAGCTGCGCTGACACTCAGTAATAAAATCGGTCATATGATGCATAAGTGCGTCTCTGATGAATAGTTCCATAATTTTACAGATGACGGATGTTAGACTGACAGGTCTATAATTGCAGGCTGTTGATTTCTTCCCCTGTTTGAATATTGGTGTTATCTGTCCCATCTTCCAGTCATGTGGTAATGTTTTTTTCCCTAAGGGATCTATTGAACAGTAAGGCTAATGGTTTTCCGATTATTTGCCTGGTCTCTTTTAGAACTATGGGATGCAGTCCATCTGGGCCTTGGGACTTGGAGACTGACAGTTTGTCAAGGCATCTGATGACATCCTCTTCTTAGATGGTGATTTCTTCTAAGCGATCTAGAGATATGGTATCGGGCAGCTGAGGAATGCATGATGTATCTTCACGGATGAATACACTGGAGAAATATTTGTTCAGTTCCTCTGCCTTCTCTGTATCTGATCTAGTTAACGATCCATCTTCACATTCTAGATCCGCTATTCCAGAAGTCGTCTTTAATTTTGACTTTACATAACTATAGAAGGCCTTTGGATTCGTTTTAGACTTTTGTGCAACCTCTCGCTCACAATCACGTTTCGCCTTTCATCCCTCCCACTTCAGCTGGTTACGACATTTGGCATAAGCCTTGTAATCTGCTTCATCGTGTGTTGTTCTAAAGGTGGTGAAAGCAAGTCGCTTATTCTTCAATTTGGTCTTGAGTGTGGTGGTCATCCATGGACTTCTTTTTTTCTTGGACGTAGGTGAGTTCCTTATGGTCTTACATGGGACACTTATAGTGCCGGCATCTAAGATCTTGGTTTTGATTACATTCCATGTCTCTTCTGTATTTAGGTCGTTCAGTTCATTTTCCCAATCAATTTCGGACAGGATATTTCGGATCTTATCATAATCACATTTGTCATATGTTAACTTTTGTGTCTTAGTCAGGGTAGCTTGTACATATCACTTCACTGTGAATAAGAGGAACACGTGGTGGCTCTTCCATAGAGGGGATAGGTGCATGATCTCTCCTACCATATTTTCTTCATTTGTCAATACTAGATCTATAGTGGTTGGATTCTGATTACCTCTGTAGTGGGTCGGCTGCTTGACATGTTGTTGAATAAAATACATTTCTCACTGTTTCAAGAAACAAACTTGCTGGATGATTAATGCCTGATGTGGAGCTGCAGTTGTCCCAGTCAATTTCTGGATGATTGAAATCCCCTAACATAATGCTATGGCTGTGCTTGGATATTGATGCTTGCTCAAACTGCTTTCTAATGTTCACATCATTTTCACTACTGCTAGATGGTGACCTGTATATACACCCTAGCAGAATAATATCGTCGTCTCTGAGCTGCGCCTCAATCCATAACGATTCTTCAGTGGTATCAGGTTTTACATTTGCTTCCATACAGTTTAAATGTAGAGACAGATACATCCTTTTCCACTGGATTCTACGTTCGTAAACAGGTCATAATCATCAATGTTTAGCTCTGATACTGAAATCGGGTCTCTTGCGTTTTTTGGGGCTGCTGTGATTCCAATGATGTCGGGCTTGTATTCATCTATCAAGACTTCGAGTTCATTATGCTTGTTCAAGATTGAGTCGGCATTGGTGTATAAACAAATCAGGCCAGAAGAACTGTTGATACTGTTGGGTGTATTTACATGTTTAATGAACTTATTTACATTCCCAAGAGGGGTTTGAGGGACTATTTAAATCGTCAGCATCTTGCTTTACCTCGATGCTTGTGGAGTTCGAATGCGGACTAATCTCCCATCTCTGGTGATTATCCATTTGACATTTTCGTTTCTGAGTGCAGACTCCTGCATACGCTGATCTCTCTCCTTCTTCTAGCGTTATCAGTTTTGCTTCTTTGTCCTGCAGCTGCTGTTGGATACTGGTTATTTCCGTGTCCAATCTGGTTTTGATGGCTTTGTCATTTGCTACAACGATTGACTTGACACTGTCTATCATTTTGTCTAAATCATACACAACGTTTCTGATTGTATGCAACAGGTTAACTGATCCACGGTTGCAATAATTACAGTACCAATGAAACTGGCTTGTTGCCCCTTCTCGAAAACTGTTGTATACCATCAATCAATCAATCAATCAATCAATCAATCAATCAATCAATCAATCAATCAATCAATCAATCAATCATAGTGACGGACTTAAGCATGAAGCAGCGTGTGAGTCCCAAGTTTGAGTTATTGAGTTTATTAAGTTTAATTAGTCATAGTTTGCCCTGTAGGTGGGGCTTAGAATACACCTTCCGTATCCTCTGCGTGTCGTAAGAGACGACTAAAGGAAGTAAGGGCGAGGTAACCCTGACAGAAACCTCGAGTGCTGAAGACGGAGGTTCCAGGCCGCACGGCGCACTCTAATAAACCATGGATCCACGCACTTAACGCTTATGATCATGTCGATAGTCACTTACAGGACTGGCGGTATGATCAGCGAACGAAAAGAAGATAGAATTAGTCATAGTAATAAGTTATCTCGTTGAAATGTTTGTCTAGTCTGGTTTTGAAAATATCAATGGTTTGGGCTAGCACAATGTTTTCAGGTAGCAAGTTCCAATGTGAGATTACGCATTGTGAGAAGAAATGTTTTCTAGTATTGTTGCGACAAAAATTGGTTTGAATCTTGAGTTTGTGACCACTCGTATGATTATTAGTGAAGAATTGATCTGCGTCTGTATTGCACATCCCGTGTATAATTTGGTATGCTTCAATTGGAACACCCCCCACCACCCCGCCCAACTGAATCTTCTATATTTCATTGACATGAGACTAAGTACTGATATTGACGCATTCTGACATTTTGGTCGATATACTTATACTTACTTATACTTATCATATACTAGTCTTATAGGCAAAAAGCCTGTAGATAGAAGGCGACTACATTATGCGTATTGCTTAGTTAATTTGTTTCAAGGTAAAGGAAAGATAAAATGATTGTGTACTGGCTCTTGCGTATACAAAAAAATCTTACCAAAATGAATCTAGTTAGGCTTACGGCACTAACTACTTCATTTGGTAAGCTATTCCAACAATTCGTAATTTGGTTTGCAAAAAAGTTCTGCCTAATTAGTTTGTTACTTCGGCTCTTAGTGAGTTGAAAATTATGTCCCCGAGTGATGCTTTGTTTGTCTATCTCCAAGAATGGGCACTGAACACGATAAAGGCCATGAATATATTTGTAAGTTTGAATCATATCCCCACGTGATCGACGGTAATAGAGAGAAGGTAGATTCAAATACCATGCATATATGATACCAGTAGATACCAGCAAAGGCATATTTCGCACTCTAGAGCAAGGGCGTCCTCTGAAATATATAAATGACCTACCTGATCGATTAACCTGCCACTGCAAAATATTTGCAGATGATACAAAGATGTACGGCAACCCAGCTACCAGTCAGATTCAGGAAAACATAAATAAAGTATGTAAATGGTCGCAGACATGGCAACTATCTTTCAACACAGACAAAACGCATGTCATGCACTTCGGCAGAAATAACCCTCAAACCAAATACTATATGACAGATACACCTGATCCACATCCTGTATCAACATCAGATGTAGAAAAAGATTTGGGGGTTCATGTCGACAGAAACCTCTCTTTTGACATACATATAGGGAACATTGTATCCAAGGCAAACAGTACAATAGGACTAATCAAGAGAACATTTACCAACATTGATCAATCTACTTTCACGCTACTATACAAATCACTTGTGCGACCCATTCTTGAATACTGCAACTCAGCATGGTCTCCAAGACTGAAAAGGCAATCGCAGCTATTAGAAAGAGTACAACGCAGAGCAACAAAACCTGTCCCACAAATCAGAGAGTATAGCTACACAGAAAGACTTGAAGCCCTAAATCTAATGTCACTGAAATATAGACGGTTTCGTGGAGATTTGATTGAAACATTCAAACTCATCAAAGATCTATATAATATTGATAAGAACTACTTTTTCGAACTGTCCAATGTTACACGGACCAGAGGTCATAGGCTCAAGCTCAACATAAAACGTAGCAGCAAAGATATTCGGAAGCACTCCTTCGCAAATAGAGTGGCACCACATTGGAATTCACTGCCAACAACAATAGTCGAAGCAACCACAGTCGAAATATTCAAGGGCAAACTAGACACCTTTTTCAAAGAAAGAATATTTGAATTCGACTGAACACAATTAATTGTGGTGTGGCTTTGGACATTGCTGTTACACATATGCTTATACAACATATGTGAGCCGTCAATTCCCAAAGTCATAATACAATTATTACATCCCAGTGGACTAATCTTGAAACAGCATGTGCATCTACATGAACATGCACACATGAAGATAGCTACACGTGTTGTATCCAGACCAGGGTTGCCTGCCCTACCAGTTTATCACTGAGGCAATAACAAGCCAATGGCTTATGCCTTGTAAATTGATGATGATGATGATGATGAAACATCTTTCCTACAATCTCTACATACGGTTAGCGCATTATCCTCTATTACAGCTAAAATTCTTCATCTGAACATGCAGTACTGTGTTGACTTACCTCAGATGAGGGCTTCACGATGTTTTAATGTTGTATTCTGCTGATACTCCCAGAGACACCGGAACGATGGTTCCTAGGATGGTAGCAGACCTCTTTATTTTGAGTACTGTACAATGCTGCTTAATGCCTCTATTAGTTTGTCAACTCTAGTGTTGCTTTGGGTGATTGTATCTCTTCATTCCCTTGGTATCTGTGCTTGCATGTAAAGCTGCAAATACTGGCTAGGAGTACGACAACAATTGTGCCTATCTTTGTATTATTACATTCATGAAATACGAGACTGCGGTGAAAGCGTCCGAGCCATTCTAGAGCCAAAATAGAAATGCAATTAACTGTCCCTCGCCCCCCGTTCGCGGCCGTATGACAGTTCCACGGTTCCGTGTTTTATAGTTGCTCCAATTCTCTCCCCTGCTAACTCTTTATAATATTGAGGTCAGTGTGGTAAACTGTCAATTTCTTCATCAGAAGAAGTAAATAATGAGTTAAACGCAGATTGGCAGATACAAGGAAGTGACAACCAATTTAAGTTCTTTGTAATGACAGACTCAGTAGACGGCTTTCTAAATGTGGCCTTCGTGTACATGTATGAGCTCCGTTCAAATCTAAGCAGCGCTTTCTGGCATCTTAATGCAACAACAGATAATCTGAATTTGACAGCTTTAGTGAACACATTTTCCTTTCTCAAGTTTCTGCCGTCGTCAGAGTGGCAATTGGAATTATTCAATTTATTTGATTTGGATTTTCAAGCTAGACTGCTTATTATCTTCATCCTGTGGTTACTGATCAATTTATTTTGTTTAAGATTTGCTTGGAAAATCTATGGAGAGAGAATTTGCGATATGTTCATGAAATCCCCACCTGGTAAGTGGTGCAAGAAATGAATTTGTCGTTGACGTGTTCATGGGTTCTAACATGCTGTGGCTTATTTATGGCCACAGTGGATAGTTTCGTGGTATATGAAACTGGAACCTATTTTCGTGTCACAATTTAGTCAGCTGTTCAGATGTCTCAGATACTCCTGGTAGGGACTGCCCTATTGCAAGTACTAAAGCGTCTAAGCCGATAAATCATCGCCGAGCTAAACAAAATTTCTTCGGGTACCCCTGCTAGGGACTGCCCTATCGTAATCTGTTGCATCACTGCACATCATTATTGTTAAGCCACAATGAAATGCTGACAGCCACAAATCAAATGCAAGCTCCAAACAAGGAGACCTCTGGCTATGCCATGCCTGTGTAAAAAAGCGGCCACCTCTGAGGACAAACGGAAAACCAGAGGAAGTGTAGGTAAATCTACCTCTGTCGATGGTTAACAAAGACAAATCAAGCCTGTAGTCTCATGCCACATCTTCCCCGACTGTGACATCACAGTAACAGATGATGACAAGACTGTACAATGTGATATATGCGGATGGTGGTACCACAAAGACTGCCACCACATTTCAGATGGCCTCTACACTGATTAACAGTGATGAAAATGACCATGTAAATTGGTTTTGCAACCACTGCAAAAGAGGAGCAAAAAAGATCATAAATCAGATACAGATTCTCAATAATAGGCAAGATATGTTGGAGAGCAACTTAGATACCCTAGGGAACAAACAGGACACCTTAGAATCGACAATAGATGATCAGCCTCAAAGTAGATAGGTTAGGGGAAAAGCGTAACCAAGCCCCCCCCCTTTTTTAGGGCTTGAAAAAGTATGGAAAATCAATATGTCATTTGAAACAGATTACATTGTTTCTGAGCTGTACTGTGGACAGGGTTGGGCTCAATGTATGCAGTACTTGTGTACTCAAGTACAAATTTTCAAGTACTCGCATGTACTCAGGACTCATGCCTTTTTATGAGTATATGTATTTGTACTCGGCCTTGGTACATTTCCAAAGTACTCATACTTTTGATTTTGAGTACATGCTGTGTACTTATCCATTTTCTGCATAAAATTATATGCATAATTTATCCCCTTCATTCGAAATTCCAAGCACTGGTTCTCAGAGATTGTAGAGAAGTGATATGAAATCTAGTAAATATGTGAAAACAATTTGACTAAGTTGATGCTACCTGCTCAAAATTTTGAAATTAATTCGCCTAGTACTTAATGTTTTCAAAGTGATTTGTTTTTAAAAAGCTGTTTTAAAATTGAAAGTCTGGATGTTTACCAGTAAAAGGGCAATAACTGTAGTTGGTATGCTTATAGGGAATAAGATAACAAGCATTTGACACTTACACGCACACAAATGAAATCATTTTATTTAAGTCACGGCTGTCGTACAGGAATCTATTGAATATTTTAAACATAAATTGACTAGAATCCATTACTTAAGCCAGCAACTGTTTCCAGCCAAATCAATTTCAAAATATTTAATACTTAGCCGTTAATTTGGTTTGAAATTGAATTTCTGGATGTTTGTGTTTAATTTTTTGAAAAATTGAACAATTAAAGGGTTAATCAATGTTAATATTACATAAACTATTTTAAGAATAAAGTTTAATATTTCGAAAATAATTTGATTGAAAGCTGCTGCTGCCATCAGCAGTAATGTTTATCAGTCAAATTAATTTCAAAATATTCACCATTACTACGTTATTTATCTGAAATAAATTATTTCTAATTTAACTCTTTCACTGATGAAGCCTTATATTATACCGTCATAGCAATTATGCCAGGAATTCTGCAAATTCTTTATGAAGTAAGAAATATTCTATTTAGAAAATAATTTGACTGGAAGCCATTGCTGCCTAGGGTAGGAGCAATTGCCAATCAAATTAGTTTTAAAATATTCAAATTATTTCTTATTGTAATAAATTTGTCATTTTGTCTGTATCGGTGAAACCATTAGTAAATATTCTGTGAAATGTTTTGACACTAATTTGGCTGTGAGCTAATGACGCCGATGGTAGCAACAGCATCCAACAAGATACATTTGTTTTGTAAATAAATAGAGGGAAACACCACTACAGGAGCCATATTTTATATTTACACAGATATTTACAGAATTCACAACAACTTCACCCAAATATAGCAAACAGAAGAATATCATACATGTAGTATAGCTGGCTGTTCTCCCCCACTTGTACTCGAGTACATTTACAATTTACTCCTACTCAGCCTCAGTACAATTGCTAAAAAGTACATGTACTTGTACTCAGCCTCAAGTACTTTGCCAAAGTACTCGTACCCGGCCTCAGTACAGCTGCGTGTACTCGACCCCAACCCTGATGGTGGATAAATATATTGAATGGTAATACAACTAAGTTGACTGTTTTACATATCCTATGGCCAGTCTATGTTCAGGCGAGCGACACTGGTCATTGGACCTCTGTCAATGAATTGTAATCCTTTCTCTATCTTGAACATATTTTTCTTTACAGCCAGTGTGAGCAGACAGATGTCTGGAGAAAATTCTGAGAGTCATGTGAACGATGAAAATCTGAAGAGACAATGAACCAATCATTGACACTGTACTATGAGAACACTAGTGATTCCTGAGGGCTCTGGATTACTACAGACAATTATTATTCAGCTCGTGATGATATAATTACGTTATTAATATTTAACTATCCATCAATGTGAGAAATCATTGATTATGGCAGCTATAAAGAAATTCTTCGAGAAAAAGAAGCTGGATATTAAGTTTAAGAAAGCTGGTTCTGGACAGAAACTTAATGAACCCCAATCAAGCAGCAGGTCTAATGCTAAGCCAGTTCTGGTGTCGCGACAGGCAGATAGAGATGCACTATCATTCGAATCACAGAGAGCTGCCGAGGCTGCGTTAGCTAGACTTCAGCAACCTAAAGCAGGTGAGTTACAGAGCTGCTGAGTCTTCAGCAACCTAGGCAAGTTTAGAGAGCTGCCAAGTCAGTCTTTAGCAAGCTGTGAGTTAGAGCTGCAGAGTCAGACTACAGCAATCTAGGTGAGTTAGAGAGCTAACAACTCAGACTTCAGCAACCTAGGTAGGTTAGAGTACTGCCGAGTCAGACTTCAGTGACCTACAAATGTAGGGGAGTTACAGAGCTTCCAAGTCAGACGACAGCAACCTAGGTAAGTTAGAGAGCTGCCGAGTCAGACCTTAGCAACCTAGGTAAGTTAGAGAGCTGCCGAATCAGACCGTGGCAACCTAGGTTAGTTAGAGTACTGTCGAGTCAAACTTCAGTGACCTACAAATGTAGATGAGTTAGAGAGATTCCAAGTCAGACGACAGCAACCTAGGTAAGTTAGAGGACTAACAAGTCAGACTACAGCAATCTAGGTGAGTTAGAGAGCTGCCGACAGCAACCTAGCTAAGTTAGAAAGCTGCCGAGTCAGACCTCAGCAACCTAGGCAAGTTAGAGAACTGCCGAATCTGACTTCAGCGACCTACAAATGTAGGTGAGTTAGAGAGCTTCCAAGTCAGACGACAGCAACCTAGTTCAGTTAGAGAGCTGCCGAGTCAGACATCAGCAACCTAGATGAGTTAGAGGACTAACAAGTCAGACTACAGCAATCTAGGTGAGTTAGAGAGCTGCCGAGTCACACTAAAATAAAGCATGTAGATATTGTCATAAGTGAAAATCTATGATTATCCAGGTTCAAGACTTTTCTTGGCTTTGAAATGCTAACACTGTAGTAATTACAATACATACACCTGGACGTTACTGGGATACTAAGCGGTTGAATTTTATGCATCTCTGTTTATATTTTTCCAACTAAATTTGGTACAGACAGGTTGACCGTCATACATAGCCTCATTCTAACAATTATCTGCTAAATTTGGAATGGTAATGTTGAGGTAAAGTTTGGTACAGTGGACCTTTCCAGTTTTAGCTATGCCCCGCCCATCCCATATTAAGCTCCATGCACAATTCTCTCATGTTGGGATCGATTGATCCCCGTACACCCTGACTATCAATTTCCAGAAAACTATACGAGTATAACGGGGAGGTTTTCCTGACAGATCGGGTCCTAATATCAAGCGTAAGCAAGCTGGACTGACAGGTGGCTGCCCACCAGTGGTGCCACGGTTGTGGACCGGCTAATGTATGACCAGGGCTGGATAGCTGTACAAACAGGTAACTGGACGGCTACTATCGACTGATGGATTAACTTGATTGGCAGATAGTTATGTATTTCACAGTTCTCAAGACAGGTCTAATGACAGGTGGTCTATTTGATAAGCGGATGAATAGTTCACTTACTTTAATGCTCAATGACACTGCTTATGACTCCGTTGATGACAGTCTTAATGGCATATTCACCATCAGTCAGTAATTAGTGATAACACAGAAGACTTCTTTAAACGATATTCAACTTTTACTTGCTCACTATTATTTGTTAAAGATACCCTTTAGTTAAACAGTTAATATACTAGATAAATAAGTTTCACTTGAACAATTGTAACTGAACTTATAAAAATAACAGACTTTAAATAGTGATTTTGACTATATAAATCAAATATTAATCTAAGACTAAAGGTATGCTAGCAAACTTATTCTATGTTCTGGTCTTGTTCTTGTGACCAAACCACACAACCTGACTGGTCTTCTGATCACACCTAGCTCTTTTTAATATGCTGAAAAAGCTGACATTTATACTGGTTTCTTGTTGACGTTTCCAGGCTAAAATGCATTGTTACCCGGGAATACTTCTACAAGAAACCGGCATAACATGTCGCTTCATGGAAATAATCTTATATACAAAGATGATTTTGTGCTTATGATGGTGGTGGGTGGGTATGGGTGGGGGGGGGGGTGTGCGTCGTTGCGTTAAATACAGAGGCTCCTTTTACAATCGACTATTTACATTTGGTGGGGGGGGGGTGGAATTATCAAGATTTCGAAATCATTGAATAAAGTCAGAAACTTATTCTTTCATATATTCTGAGCCTGAGTTAATAGGGTTATGATATTGGATTATTATTAACCATTTTAATGCTGAATTTTGTTAGTTCACATTCTTCAGTTCTTCTAGCATGATAACTGATGTTTATTTTGAAAATAATGTTGTAAGCTGTTAATGTCTAGGACACCAACAACTTCAACAGTACTATTTTCAATATGAAAATCAGTTTTACCTGAGCCAATAGTAGATCTCACAAAAAATCCTTACATTTGACTTTAGCGCTATAATGGTTAATTTTTATGCTCCCCGAAATTTTTTTTGCGGGAGCATATAGTCGGCGCTTTGTCCGTCCGTTCACCATATGTAAGTTTGTCCGGGGCATAGTTTCCAGACTTTCGCATATGGTCACCAAATTTGGTATGTGGATGCATCTTAGGGAGAAGGTGTGCGGAGTATGAAAAGTAGGTCATGCTGACCTACTTTTCTTGGTCGACTGAATATCACAGAAAATGTTTGTCCGGGGCATAGTTTCAAGGCTTTTGCACATGTGCTCACCAAACTTGGTATGTGGATGCATCTTAGGGAGAAGGTGTGCAGAGTAGAAAAGTAGGTCATGCTGACCTACTTTTCTTGGTCGACTGAATATCACAGAAAATGTTTGTCCGGGGCATAGTTTCAAGGCTTTTTCACATATGATCACCAAACTTGGTATGTGGATGCATCTTAGTGAGGTGTGCAGAGTATGAAAAGCAGGTCAAACGTAGGTCATGCTGACACACTTTTCATGGTCGACTGAATATCACAGAAAATGGTTCTCCGTGCCATGGTTTCAAGACTTTTTCACATATGGTCACCAAACTTGGTATTGATTATTACAGAAAATATCTCTGTTCATTTTGAACATAGGTTTTTATATGTATTTTTCATATGGAGCCAAGCAAAGTCTAAGTGTGTTTATTTAGAGAAACTTAGATTTTGCTTTTATTAAGCTATACTTAACAAATTGTTCGTTACGGCAAATCCAGCCAGACCAAAAGAATGATGGGCCACCGAATCATTCCTACTCCCCAAATTGTGGATTTAACATGATTACCCCAAACCAACAATATTTTAAGGATGGCCTAATATGATGATATCTCATTGACAATTTCAAGTTCACTTCTCTGTGTCTGAGCCACAATTCCAAACTTTTCCCTGAAGCATATGCCTTCGGGGTTATCCAATCAGTTTCTCTGCAGCGTATGCCTTCGGGGAGCATACATCAATTTATTGATTTGCCTTGTTTAAGTTTATCGGCACACTTAGTAAGTTCTAGCTTGGCTAGGCTTTGGGCTTATGGAGTTACTTATATAATTCCATAGCCTCTACTAGCTTATTCTACATAATATTGGAAATTAAATACAGTTCAACCTGCTTGAACAACCACCTGCCCTTTGGACCTATAGCAGGGTGATTCCTTAAGACTGGTTTTTTGACCACTTGTATTAAACAACCCCCATCTCCAGGCTTCAAGGGAAACATTCTATAGCAGGTCACTTCTTATAAAGAGTCTTGTTAGTGGCTAATTTTTGTGCCCCATAGGTGGTCCCTCAAGACAGGTTATATGCATATAATTTCCACCCTGTGATACAGGTAAGCGGTTGAATATTTTGAAACTAATTTGACAGCGCCAAGTCAAATTAGTTTCAAAATATTCAACAGCATGTTTATTAAATAGTATACACACTTGTACGAGTCTTGTGGAGATTCCAGGGTTAATTTGACCAGGGAATACTGGAAATCAAAGTTACGTTTCGCACAGCGTCTTGATAAAGAATGTATGAAGGGGTTAAGTGCAACAATTCTGAAAGTGCAAAATTTGACATCGTCATACCAATTTTATAGACATATAGCAATTTTATTTTTCAAAATCTATCGAATAAAAAAATCCAATATGGCCACCAAAACGCTACCATTTGATTGGTCCATGGGTGGCCATGATTTTAGCTCAACTAGACCATCAATCCGTCAGGAGTCATCCTTACGGTATAGCGATTAACATTTGTTCACAGGATGCCAATCAGTCAATTTGGGCGACACCCATCTTGGATTTTTGCCAATTTTTAGAAACGTCTTTAAAAATCTCCAAACCACTTGGGGGATTGATTTAAAACTCATGAAATATCATCTAGGGCAAGAGCTGAACCAAGTTTGTTCGAGAGAACTTGATGGACCAGATGCTTCGGCGGCCATCTTGTATGGCATAATTTCACAAAAATTACTTTTCGCAAACATAGATGGTAGGTTTATTAGATTTTTTGGCAGCCATCTTGGATTTTCCGAAAATTTCCCTGAAATTATATCAAAGATAAATACAGAAATCTCACTGGCCAATGTTCCAGGTGAGCAATGCAGGCACCTTGTGCCTCTTGTTTAAATTTTACCCATGAAACTTTACTGGCTATTAGTCCGTAATATTATTTCCCAAAATTACATGTAGTCCTGGTCTGTTCAGCGGTTCTGGAAATTAGTTTTTACGAAAAGTAGGTCATCCAAGATCCAGGCAATTCAACCAATCAGGCTCTCATGCAGGGTTCGGACTGGTCATGGAAAGTCATGGAAAATCAGTGTTTTTTATCATAGGTCATGGAAAAGGGTAATTATGTAAAATAAAAAGTAATCTGTTGGCATAAATCAACTCTATGCAATAAAAATTACTGCAACAGCGTATCAAAACAAGGCTGTGGCTTGGTTGTTGCAAGAGACAATATTCAGACATTTTGCAGAATACCTCAGATCTTATTTTTGGAGCTACATCATAAACACAAAGTCCTCTGATATTAATTCTTGGATGTCATGGAATTTGTTAATTCTGGTTATGAAAAGTTATGGAATTTCAAACACAGAAAGATGTATGAATCCTGCTCTTGAAAAACTTGTTTTAGCTATTGACTTTGATGTATTTCTAAAAATAGAGCACAATTCAAGAGGGTCATCGGTCAAATTGACCAATCAGTTTTATTTGAACCAACTTAGATCTGTATGCCGTAAAGACACTTCTTGCCAAATTTGGTTGAAATCTGCCGCTTAGGGCTTGAGAAGTCGTTGAACAGAGAATCAGAGACAGACAGACAATTTTCGGAAGATCCAAGATGACCACACAAAGAATTGACCAATCAAAAATCTTGTTTGATATGTTTCAGCCTACCACCATTCCACCCTTGTTTCGTTGAGACCAACCCATAAATTAATGAGGAGCCAAGTTTTAAAGGCGTCTTGAAAATCTTTGAAATATTCAGGATGGCCGTCGGTCAAATAGGCTTCTTTTGAACTAATTTGAATATCTATCGCATATTAAGAATGCTTCCCGACAAATGTAATTGAAATTGTCTCAGTGGTTCTTCATAAGTCATTCTGGCCGGTTAAGCTGCAGTAAAGTCATACAGGTATAAACTCTTATCTCTCCGATATATATATATATATTATGATGAAATGTATTGTGTGTTTTGCAGGTTCCTCTACACGAAAATCTCAATACCATTATGACATGCTGGTTGAAAAGGCGTCTCTGACAAAGGCAGAGCAGGCTCAGGCAGCATATGCAGCATCAAACGTGTCAAAGCCAGAAGTCAAGGACAAGGCGGCAGTGTTAGCCTCCGTCTATTTTACTGTTCCTGATATAGGGCCGGCTGTTTTGTCCAAAGATGATATACAGGGATATATTCATGAGTTTTTATTGACACAACTAGCAGAAGAGCCAGAGATGGCTTCAGCACTCATGATACAAACACTGAATAAAGATAAAGAGAAAGTCAAGGTGTGTGTCGAGACACTCTGTAAATATCTAGATAATGTCACCAATCATCCGGAAGATGAGAAGTTCAGAAAGATTCGTATTACTAACAAGGCATATAAAGATCGCGTCGCCAGCATGCAAGGTACTGATGAATTCTTGCAGTCTGTGGGTTTTTTGCGACAGACTGTTCATGTTGATGACACTACTGATGATGACTTCTATGTTTTGCCTGATGACTTCGCTCAAGATACTGATCGTCTGGTGTCTATTAAAGAGGTATTGTTAGCAGCTGAACCTATCCGGCCGCAGTTATACAGAGCTACATGTGTGTTTCATTCATCGGCTAAAGTGAATAACTTTAAGATTCCTGATGAGTTTTACAACATTAATCCAGAGGAGCTAAAGAAGGAACAGCAGATCCGACAGGAAGCTGTGGAAACGATGGGCATGTTAAGGACCAAGGCCATGCGTGAACGTGATGAAATGAGAGAGCTACGCAAGTATCGATACACTCTGCTGCGAATTCGATTCCCTAATGGTATTCTCCTACAAGGCACGTTCCGAGCCATGGATAAACTCTCAACACTCCAAGAATTTATTCGTGACAATGTATTAAATGACTGGATGCCTTTTGTGTTGAGTTCTGGAACGGGACATAAGTTAACTGATGAGAATCTGACATTGGCTGAGCTTGGCCTGTCACCTGCGGCTGTGATTAACTTTGCCTGGGATGCGAGTATTCAAGCAGAGATTGCTGCGCAGAAGGGCCAGCATAAAGAGGAGTATTTGAAGCCCGAGGTAATGGCACAAATTCAGGCATTATGAAGGACAAGAACTCAGGAATATCACTTTCTATTTGAATATTGTGTGATTTTAAATTAAGCCTTCAAGCCCATAAAATATGCCTTCTGCAGTCGTCTTTAATGGTGCCCATGTGCAGATCGAGAGAAGACTATTTTAGAAAAGTTAACAGTGGAATAGCTGACTCGATAACTGAGCCAGTCATTCGATTTCTAAGTTTGCTGGGAAAATGTCTATGTACGAGTACATGACTGTATATTCTTAACCAACTGACTATTAAAAGGTTCATGAGTTAGTGGGAACTCCTATCCTATTTATAACTAGCTGGCCCGTATAGTGAGTGATAATACATCTTTTCCAACATTCCACTTATACATGTAGGACGAGCTCAACAAGAGCAATCAGAGATTGCAGACCCTCACCCTGCCATTTTTTCATATTGCAAAAAAGAATTTGCGAGTCCAAATTTTTCCGAATTTCTTTTGTATCACTCAAAGTTGTGGAATCACATGTTGCCATCAATTTATATATGAATCCTGAACTCTCAGAATCCCAATTTCAAGGTAGCGATACGTGTAACCTGTTGAGTACTTTGAAAGTAATCTGGCTGGGTGATATTTCTGCCTATTAGTTTCAAAATATTCATCACAATGTTTATTAAACAGTTAAGACATACAATTCATCCCCTTGACTGTCTTGAGTGACGGATGGGATCTCTCCATTAGTCATTTAGGCTTTACATATGCTAGCTATTGTCATTTAAGAACATTTCTTACTAATTAACATGTATGACTTGTACCGTAGCTATATTTAACTTTTGAATTGGTGCTATGATAATGTGCACACAATCACAGGGCTCGTACTATTAATGGAAAACCTGGAGTATCATGAAATTTTAAAAAGCATTGCGTTGAGATGGATTTCACATTTTTAGGTTATGCAGTCATGGAATTTCACACACGACAGAGTTGAAGGTGTACAAACTCTGCAATCAACAAGTTCTGTTCTGTTAAGCATTTACCACATGCACGCGCGCGCACACACACACACACACACACACACACACACTATAAGTTGTGACACACTTACCGGCCATGTAGCAAGCACAACACTGCTGCTGCATGATTGACACACTTACCGGCAATGAAGCAAGCACAACACGGCTGCATGATTGACACACTTACCGGCAATGAAGCAAGCACAACACTGCTGCATGATTGACACACTTACTGGCCACAAAGCAAGAACAACACTGCTGCATCTTCTTCTTTTCGATCGCTAGTATCACACTTGGAGAGCCGTTCTCAAGATGGCACTGCTGCATGATTGACACACTTACCGGCCACGAAGCAAGCACAACGCGGCTGCATGATTGACACACTTACCGGCAATGAAGTAAGCACAACACTGCTGCATGATTGACACACTTACCGGCAATGAAGCAAGCACAACACTGCTGCATGATTGACACACTTACCGGCAATGAAGTAAGCACAACACTGCTGCATTTCATCAGAGGTTACCAGATTTTCCGGTGTGATCGAAGAGGAAGAAAGAAAGGCGGAGTGATCACCTTGGTCCGAAACAGCGTGAACGCCAGCCAGATCAAAACCTTTATGGAAGAGGCAGAATATATCAAGATCAAGGTAACAACCAGCAACTCTGTGATTGACATTGTCAATTATTACTGCCCTAATGACAAGAATCTCTCACTTGACACAATCCAGACTGCCACTTCCTCATTGCGGGAGACTTTAATAGCCAGTCCCAGAGCTGGGGATACAGAACACTTGATAAACGAGAAGACATTGAAGCATGGCAAGATGAAAAGCACCTTTTACTTGTCAACGATCCCACAGATCAGCCTACCTTCTACTCGCGCCGGTGGCACTCGACAACAACGCCGGACTTGGCATTTTGTACAGAGTACATTCACAGAAACCTCAGTAGAGTGGTCGGATCGCAATTAGGAGGAAGCGACCACCGCCCAGTCCTCCTCTTTCTGGAAGTATTTCAACAAGTACACATCAACATCCAAGCTGGAACTACAAAAAGGCAAATTGGAGTCTGTTCGACATTCGTTCCAGTGAGCTTACCCAAAATATAGCAGTTGAAGGGAGAAACATCAACAATGTGGTCAAGGAATTTAATTCAAGTATCCTCAAGGCTACCAACGAAGCGATTCCTCGAAGGTTCAGGAAAAACTACCGCCCCTACTGGACAACAGAACTGCAAGCAGCACATGATAAACTAGACAAGGCCAGAGAAGATGCAGCGGGTAATCCCTGTCATGAAAACCACTTCACGCTACAACAAACTAAAGCCAGATATCTAAAGACCGAGCTGGAGGCCAAAAGAAGAAGCTGGAGGGAAAAGACAGCTGGGTTTAATTTAGAGAGAGACACCACAAAGCTATGGAGACTGACTAAAGCACTGAATGATGAGGGTGTTGGGGGAGAGAAGATTACTCTTGAAGAAGATGGACAAACACTGACAGGAAAGATGGCTGCAGATGTCTTTGCGAAGGCATATGCAAAAGAAAGCAACATTTCTATACCACGGATGCGTCAGAGGTTAGAAAAGAGCAAAAGGAAAGAACAGACACCAACACTCACGATGCAATGAAAGTTGACATTAGTTTAGCAGAACTGAAGAAGGCTATCTGCCAATTGAAGAAGAAATCTCCCGGGCCAGATGGCATTACGAATGAAATGATCCAACACCTTGGTAATGCATCTCTCCGCAAGTTGCTAGGCATCTTTAATCTCAGTTGGACCAATGGAGAGGTTCCTCAGTGCTGGAGGGAAGCCAGAATGACTCCTATTCTGAAAAAAGGGAAGAACAAGACGAAAGTGCTGAGCTACCGTCCTATCAGTCTTACAAGCTGCATATGCAAGACCATGGAGCGCATCATCAACCAGCGGTTGCAGTGGTACCTGGAGTCGGAGAACATTATAGTTTCAGAGCAGGCCGGCTTCAGAAGATACAGGAGCACAGAAGATCAAACAACACATCTTGCACAGGTTATAGAGGACACTTTTCAAGCCAAGAAGGTGATGCTAGCTGCCTTTATCGATCTGCAGAAGGCATTTGACAAGGTGTGGAAGGATTGCCTCCTCGTGAAGCTCTGGCGCACAGGCATCGGTGGCAACATGTTCCGATGGACCAAGTGGTACCTACACAATCGCAGAGCTAGGGTGCTGGTGGATGGACAATCTGGACAGAATGTATTGCTGAGACAAGGGGTGCCAAAAGGCTGAGTATTATCACCAACTCTGTTCATACTCTTCATTAATGACATTGTAGCAGAGCTGCCCAATGGGATCCAAGCAGCCCTCTATGCAGATGACCTCGTACTCTGGTGCACCGAGGAGAACACAACAACTGCCACGTACAGAATGCAGCTCGCCGTGGACAGAATTACAGCTTGGGCCAATCGCTGGTGTATTACCATCAACAAAGAAAAATCATCAGCCATGCTATTCTCACTGTCCACCAAAACCAAGGTTGGCAATCTGTCACTGGGCGGTACTCCACTCGAGTACGAGGACCAGCAGACATACCTGGGAGTCACCTACGACAGAAGATTAACATGGAAGGAGCACATACAGAAAGCAGAGGCAAAGGCCAGAAGAAAGCTAAACATCATGAGGAAGCTGGCAGGAACAAAGTGGGGTGCCAATGAAAGGATCCTCAAGACCATCTACCTAGGTGCCGTACGACCACACCTTGAGTATGGATCCAGCTCATGGATGACAGCAGCTAAATGTCATCAAGAGAACCTTGACAGAGTACAAAACCAGGCACTGCGCATCATCACTGGTGGAATGAGATCAACACCAATAGAAAAAATGGAGCAGACAGCAGGCATCCCCCCACTTAGCAAAGGAAGGGAATGCAAAGCACTGATCCAGGCTGCAAAGTTCAAATCGTTCAGCAACCACCCGATGAAGATCAGGCAAGCATAGCTGTCATCAGGAAGACGTAAAAGATCAAGTTTTGTGAGAGACAAAAGCACTTCAAAGGAAACACCAAGAAATGTTGCCAACACAAATAGAAGACCCAAACCACACCCTTGATCCTCCACCATGGGAAAACAAACTAGAGAGCATAGCTATTCGTACCACAGTACCTCATCTCACAACCAAAGATGAACACAGTGATGTGAGCAAGAAGGCCCTGACCCTAGCCATGCTGGAAGAAATGTACCCTCAGGAGACATGGATATGGATCTACACAGATGGATCAGCCAATGATGCAATTAGGAGCGGAGGTGCCGGACTGCACACAGTATCCAAACGGACAACATGAGTCAGCTGCAATACCGATGGGCAAACACTGCACAAACTACAGAGCTGAAGTTGAAGCACTGGTTCATGCAGCTAATACCATCAGCAGAACAGCAGACCCTATTGCACAGATTGTCTTTTTATCTGATGCCCGCTCCGTCCTTGAGGCTATCACCAAAGGTAAGCTGCCACAACTTGAAGAAGCACTACAAACCATCAAATGCTTTCGGATAGCATTGCAGTGGATCCCCTCACACTGTGGAGTCCAAGGAAATGAGGAAGCAGACAAGATGGCAAAGGTGGGTGCAGAAGAGAATCAGACAGAAAACATGGCTACCCATACAGCGATGAAGACTATCATCAAGTCACTTTATAAAACACCTCAATCAGAAGATGCCTACCATCATCTCTCGAGGCCAGAGCAAGTGACCATTTTTCGTCTCAGAACTGGACACAACAGACTAAACCAACACATGTACAGGCGGTTCCACCTTACGACATCGCCCGCTTGTCCTTGTGGAGAAGCAGAACAGACCACAGAGCACATACTTCAATGTTGCAGTACATATCAGCTGGTGAGAGAAGAGATCTGGCCTTTGTCAACCTCTTTTCTTGAAAAGCTGTATGGGCCTGTGGAAGAACTGCAGAAAACCAGATTTCATCTCGAGAACGGCTCTCCAAGTGTGATACCAGCGATCGAAAAGAAGACGACTGCTGCATGATTGACACACTTACCGGCAATGAAGTAAGCACAACACTGCTGCTTCATGATTGACACACTTACCGGCAAAGAAGCAAGCACAACACGGCTGCATGATTCAACCACTTAACGGCAATGAAGTAAGCACAACACTGCTGCATGATTGACACACTTACCGGCAATGAAGTAAGCACAACACTGCTGCATGATTGACACACTTACTGGCCACAAAGCAAGCACAACACTGCTGCATGATTGATACACTTACAAAGCAAGCATGATTGAGATGATTGAAGAGATGTGAAATGTACAAGTATTCATAAAATCTCAATTATAAGTTCCAATTATTATTAGTCCCTTACTCGTAAAATCGGGGGAACTATAGGTTTGATTTAAACAAAGTTTATTTTAGTCTATGTGGGAGCACAATAAGCCATGTCTTATTAGCGTGTCTCCCACTTACGTACAAATATATTACATTAAATAAATCAAGAGGCGAATAATAATATTGCCAACTGTCACAACAGTAATAACAACAATAACATTAATAATAACAAGAATAAGGAGGGGGAGAGATGTTGTAGGTAGCCTAATGAGCATGGTTTGACGAATCACAAGGCGGTATAATGAGAAAGGAGGAGCTCGATGTGCTGTAGTCACCGGCGCTGGTCCACACTGCATGGCCATCCAGAAACATCCGTGGCTATAGTTTTGTCGACACAATCCATGAGTGGTGTTTGTAATTACTATAGGTCATTTAAACCGACAGAACTATAGGTTTGCTCTACGTCTGTCAGTATGTCACAATTGGTTTTCCGCACCCCTTATTCTAATAAAAATTGGTACATTATTTTATTATAAGAAGTTATAGACCCAGTTCGAGTTTCAGACATGCATGTTAATTCCTGATGGAGTTATGCCCCCCTCCCCACCCCCTTTCGACTTATAAGACACGAATAATATCAGTTTTCCGTACTTTTTTTAATACTCCTTCAAGATATCCAACTGAAAATTGGTCCATTGATTTATTATAGAGTTACATAGCAAGTTCGAGTTTCAGATATGTTCGTAAATCTTTCATGGAGTTATGCCTCCTTTCGACTTTCGAAAAATATAAGTTTTCCGCACCTTTTCGTACTCCAGCAAGATATTCAACTGAAACTTGGTACATTGCTTTGTTATGATAAGTTACAGAGCAAGTTTCTGTCAATTTTTAGCCTGACTTTACGAAGTAAAACGAACTATCGTGATACCCTGCACGTTGTCCGGTGGCAGCGGCATCATCCAATTTGCGTTTATCTCAACTTTTCTGTTTATATGTCATGTTTGGTTATTCATACTGGACCCACACTTGGACACACGCCTCGTTGGCTGGACAGACACTATCGGGGTAGGCTCCATGAATACCTGTTTTTTTAATAAAAATCATAAATTTTATGAAAAATTTACCAGAAATCATCAAACTGCATCTCCATAACCGCTTGTGGATTTTATCCAAATTTGACTGGAAGGATTCTACGGTGGTAGGCTCTAGAACATCATTTCAGAATTTTGGTTGGTTGAATTTTTGGTGGCCATTTGGATTTTTAGAAATTTTCCAGACTTAATTAGTGGTCCGATTTCAATGAAACAGGTGTAATGATCAAATGTCGGTAGACTTCAAAATAACAAACAAGATTATTGATTGGCCAATTTCTTTGGTGGCCATCTTGGATTTTTTTTATCCATCATGTCTACCAGTATTTAAATGCAAATGGTTCAGGTGAGCATTACAGGCACTTGGGTCTCTTGTTGATAAGGGTATTGATAAACCTATATTTATTAGCTCACCTGGCCCAAGTGAGCTAATGCTATGGCATCCATCCGTCAAATTGCATCTCCTCATTTATGCTTTGACCGATTTCAACCAAATTTGGCTGGAAGGATCCTATGGTGGTAGGCTCCAGAACTTTACAGCATCTGGTGGGCATCTCAGATTTTCTGAAAATTTTCCGTGATTCATTTAAAATGCTACTCCAATATAAATGGCCCGACTTCAACGAAACTTGGGTGGACTAATTCTATCCTGGTAGCCTTCGACACTTCGAATGAGAATTCTGATTGGTCAATATTTCTGGCAGCCATCTTGGATTTTCGGAAAATTTCGGAAAATCAGTTAAAATGCTACTGATTTCAAGCAAACTTGGTTGGGAGGGCACTAGAGTGCTATGCTTCAGTACTGTCTACAGATTTTTGATTGATTAATTTTTTGGCCGGTCAGTTTAGGCAATTTCAGAATTGGTTGGAAAGATACTAGGCTGGTTTCAGAACTTGTATACAGAATTTTTATTGGTCAATTTTTCTGATGTCTATCTTGAATTTTCTGAAAATCTTTGGAAATCAGTTAAAAGCCAGTCATTCCAGTGGTAAATTTTCAACAATAGTCTTCTCTTGGTCTGCAAATGGATGTTTTATATGAGAAAATTGAATTTTTAAAAACAAATTCAAGGGTATGGGGATTAAGAGAATTTCTTTCTCTAATAATAACACTACATAATGCACTGACTGAATGGTTTATTATTGGTTCTAATATAATTAACTTTTAACCTATACTCTTAACAAGAAGTTTCTTTAAACATGTTTCTAAAATAGTCAATAACAAGAGGCCCATGGGCCTTTGACACTCACCTGGACGGACTATTAGCATTTGAACCATTTGCATTTAAATAGACATGGGTAATTTTCGGAAAATTCAAGATGGCCACCCTAAAAATGGACCCAAGATTTGTTGAAATCGGGCCATTGATTATGGAGTAGCATTTTAAAATGGCTCTGGGAAATTTTCGGAAAATCAGATGGTTGCCAAAACATTGACCTATCAAAATTCTGAATATATTTTCTAGATGCTATCATGATAGGATCCTTCCAGCTAAATTTGGTTGAAATTGGCCAAGTGGTTAATGAGTAACATTTTAAACGAATTCCCATTTTTCGGAAAATCCAAGATGATCACTGGAAAAATTGACCAATCAAAATTCTGTATACAAGTTCTGAAGCCTACTGCCGTAGGCCGGAAATTGTTAAAATGCTTGGCAGATTTCAGCCTAATAGGACTGGAAGGACCTTATGGTGGAGGCTTCGTGTATAAATCAAAATTCCAATTAGGACCTGTTCAGCCAACTCGGGTTGATATTCGTCAAGCGCTTTGACAATTTCCCATGAATTTATTAACATCAAAATTTTGTACTGGATATTGTCAAAACGTTTCACCAGCGCTCCAGATAAAGCGCATACAAGCGTACTGTACGCATAGAAATTATCCAGGTACTCAATCATTTAGATATTCATGCATACCATGTACGCCTCATGTAAATACAGTACGCATCAGTGTATTAAACTGTCCGTACTGGCCTGTTGTCATTATTAAATATAGCCTACTCAATTACATGAAGGGGAATCAACACACTAGTCACATACCATGACATACCGACGTCATAAAAGCTGTGCCTATACTACCATCACTAAACAGTATGATCTCCATTTCCACAAGAGGGTATTCTTTTCTTTATTACAAGACCCACACGTTACATATTTGCAACTATAGAAGAGTCATTGAAAAAAATTCAATGGACATTATTTTCGTACATATTGCCAAATGAGCTAAAATATCACTGGAACTTAGTAGTTTAAGACATATTTTAGTTGGAAATAGGAGTACAGGTATAACTTTTACAGTAGCCGTCATAACCATGAATAGTGATGAGTTCGACACCCCCCCCCCCCCCAGACCATAATCAACCGCAACAATATATTCCGAGGTTGTCTTTCACAAACTCTGAATCTCCAGGAAGGCATATCTTATACAGCATTTGTAATTAAGGATAACATATGAGTGGCGATGGAAGATTTTTCAATTGTGAATATTTCATTAGATACGGCAAAATATACAGAAATATTTGCAAAAATATTTCTTTCACACTTATTGGAGAGATAATTATAGCAATAACTTTTAATATGAAATTTACAACAATTTCAGTTGGTAGGCTAAAGCATTAATCTGCCAATAATGACTGCAAGTTCTCTTCACCTGATTTAGTTTACCTGCATATATTAAAAGATCTGTTCTCTTATTATGGTAAACAATATATTAGCGCTTCTAACCTGGAATTATATTTTTAGTAACACTTGCCAAGATTAAATGAACAATATTCTAATTGCAATAACCTCTGTCCTATCAGCGCTTCTATACCTTTGTCCCATCTTAATCAAATACATGGAAGCAAAAAAAACTAGAATTTCCCTTCTAAATAAAGAAATACTCTGAAAATGTGGAGTGCATAACACTTTGCCTTCTATTTTATATATGTCAATGATACATGTATGTTACAGTTGAAGCTCTGCTAATTACTTTGAAAACAATTGGACTGTAACTCCTGTAGGTGATTAATTGCTGTCTGTAATTTCTTTCAGTCAAACGAGCTTCTAAATTTACCTCCTTTAAAACAAATTTCAAAATGACACATTATTATAGCAATATTTATTCATTTGCCAGTATGCCACAGAGATAGTCTTTAGAACGCTAGTGCATCTCTATAGGCTAATTGTGTCCCACCATAACGCAGATAGATTTAAAATAAACACACTTGATATAACAATATATTTTCATTCAGAATTAAAATCTGGTTGGTATGACTGGCTAGTTAGTTGATCAATAGCAGAGTCCCAAACACTCTGCCCCAACCATGACATGTAACTGTAATGGCTAATCTTGAAAGTTTGATGGCCTCAGGAAATAACATGAAGGGTGGGTGGGTGGTGGGGGGTGACTAGTTTATCCCTTTAATGCTAAAGCCAGCCAAAAATGGCTTCTGCAGTGGTCTTGGGAAATGTCCATTTGTAGACAAGACTATTTTTTTTGCGAATTTACCACTGGAATGACTGGCTCGATAGTCAAGTCAGTCATTCCAGTTATAAATTTTCAAAAATAATTTTCTCTTGGTTTGAAACTGGATATTTTCTCTGAGAAAGTAGAAACCTTCTTGAACAAATTTGAGGGTTAAAGGACGACATGGTGATCAAAAGTGAAAAAGTACTGATTGCAGCTGTAGGATATTTCTACTCACAGCTGCAGAATACAGTAATCATACATACATACTGTAGCATGATGATCTGATGGTACAATTACGATGCACTGATTGTTACACCTTCATATGATAAGGATACCACACCATTTATTATGATTATATATATATATACACCTGTGCAAAAGTTAAGCACCAGCAAAAACAATAGAACGTAGAAACATGATGGTACAACTAGGCTGCCCTACTTTTTGTCCCCGCATTAGCTGACATAATTCCAAGTACGAAATGCACATGCATGCATGACTTCACGCCGCTTGATGTCCGTGCGTGGCGGGAAACAGCACACGTGTTCAGTTATGTAAAAGTCCAGTTTGAGGTGTAGAACATTACATACAGATTTAGGCGACAAGATTAGGAATTTTGTGTTCATGACCGTGGTTTATTTGTACAGAGAGAATTAGCTCTTGATTGTGAACCGCTATTGCAAGACGAAGGTTAAGTGATCGTGTGAAATGGCAAATCATAGGCATGCATACCACTGGTATGTCATGCAGAGAGATTGGCAGACAGCTGAACATTAACCATACTGTAATCAGTCGTTTGATTGCAAAACATGGGCAAACTAACGAGGTGAAGGACAGGCCTAGATCTGGAAGACCGAAGAAGACTACTGCCCGTGATGATCGAGCCCTAGTACGCCTTGTTAGGAGATCTCCATTCACCAACAGCAGAGTGCTCAGCCAACAATGGGAAACGCGCAATAGAGTGTCAATGTCTACCGTCAAAAGGAGACTGTATGCTGCTGGCATGAAAGCTAGGAGACCTGTCAGACGTCCTCTCCTCACTGCACACCACAAAGAGGAGCGTCTGAGGTGGTGCAACGAAAGAAGACACTGGAACATGAGATCCTGGAGACGGGTACACTGGTCCGATGAAAGTCGGTTCCTGCTTCATGCCACAGATGGTCGAACTCGTGTATGGAGGTCCAGACGCACGGCGTACGACCAACGTAACATCATGGAAGAAGTTCCATTTGGTGGAGGTTCCGTTATGATATGGGGGTGCATCTCATTTGATTGTAAGCTGGATCTGTTGACTGTACCTGGAACACTAAATGGACAAAGATATCAAGATTCCATACTGGATAGCGTTGTGGTCCCTCATTTTATAAATCATGCACCTGGAACCCACCCTATATTCATGGATGACAACGCCCGACCACATCGTGCTAGAGCTGTGCATGAATACCTCCGCCAGAATGCCATCGAAACCCTACCATGGCCAGCAAGGAGTCCTGACATGAACCCTATTGAGCACATCTGGGACATTCTGGGAAACATGGTGAGAAGGAGGGATCCTCCTGTGCAGAACCTACAGGAATTAACAGACGCACTCCATCTTGAATGGCAACGAATACCACAATGGCGTATCAGTCGGTTGGTGACCAGCATGAGACGTCGTGTCCAGGCCGTCATCCAGGCACAAGGTGGATATACCCGGTATTAATAATGACAGTCTCAAACTCGTGCACAGATGTTAAACTTCGTTTTCAGACACCATTAATGACAATCTAGCCACGTGTGTCAACTGTAGGGCAATAGTTGTCAGTTGTGTCAACGTAACCATATTCAGGCCTCGTTTTCAAGTTCAAACAAAAACATAGTGTTTCCCCACCATCATAATCAGCATTCCTCTAGTTGCATTATTACCTCTTGCACTAAGATGGATGGGTACATAAATGTTTATGCTATTGCTTTCTTCATAGCACATGAATATACCCTCGCATGTGCGTAAAAATAGGGTGGTGCTTAACTTTTGCACAGGTGTATATATATATATTGTTGGGGGAGGGGAGAAGGACCATTGTTCAGTATTCAGTAACAATAAGTATTGTACTCTTCCTGAATTTGTCATACGCGGCAGTTGAAAAATTAAGGCGTACCATACTCCCAAACGAAGAAAGTTATCTAGAGCATATCGTTTCTCCTTATATAACTGCTTGACCGATTTCAACAAAATTTCACTAGAATGACACTATTATGGTAGACTCCAGAACTTCTATTCAGAATTTTACTTGGTCAAGTTTTGTGGTGAAAATCATCAAAATCTCCTTAGCCACTTGGTGGATTTTATTCAAATTTGACTGGAAGTATTCTATAGTCGTAGGCTCTAGAACTTAAATTCAATATTTTGGTTGGTCAATTCTTTGGCGGCCATTTTGGATTTTTGGAAACTTTTCCATAGCCATTTAAAACACTACTCCTTAATTATTGTCCCGATTTCAACAAAACTTGTGTGGAACGATCCTATGACTGTAGGCTTCTACATAGCAAATGAGAACTCTGATTGGTCAATTCCTTTGGTGGCCATCTTGGATTCTTATATCAAGGTGACAGGCACAGGCCCTTGGGCCTCTTGTTTCTGTGTGATTTATCTACTTTTCAAGAATTAGAAGAATGTTAGAGTTTTTCAATAGACATTTGGTTCATCAAGGGGGTATGCTATTTTAGCAAATCCTTATTTCGTGACATTAAGTTTATAAATTTCGTGAAGGGCTCGACACCACTCTGATGTCTATGTTCTATCATTTACTCTATCAATATCACTGAAACTGGTGTACATTTTTCAACAATTTTGGTGGAAGATGTTGCTGTCTATGAGAGCGCCATCATCCCGCCAAATCTGTTGAAAAATGAACACCAGTTTATCTTCTAATTTAATTTGAAAATTTAAAGTTTGGACACCAGATATTGGTAAGAGTTAATATACTAAATATGGCATTTCAAACATTCTGGTCTTCTATTTTTCAAAGCGTCAATTTATTTTACTATCAAGAGTTGACTAATATACAGTGAACATTCAAAGCGTCGATTTATTTTACTATCAAGAGTGGACTATTATACAGAGAACATTCAAAGTGTCGATTTATTTTACTATCAGCGCAGATCTGTTCTTAATATTTATTTCAGAATTAATGATTTCAACCTTAGACGTCATATATAATGAGATGACTGGTATCGTGTGCGCGATACATACAACTGTAAAGAGTAATAATTACATACATGTACATTCAGTGTGAATGCTTTGGTCTGAATCTTTATTTCACAAAACATGTCGGGTTACTGCGAGTATAAATATAAATTATAAATATTTAACTTGATACTCATTAATAATATTTATTATTTAATTATACACAGGAGTACATATTATGTGTATATATGGATTGTGCTTATTCTCTACACAGATTATGTGTATATATGGATTGTGTTTATTCTCTACACAGATTCACCAATAAACATCACCAGTTTGTGTGCTCATGATTTCAGTGTTGTTTAAATGGAGGATTCCAGTTTATCCATTAATCATATGATGTCATAATCAACTACGTGACATGTAGGATGATGTCATTATCAATTACGTCATTCAAGTTCGTCACGAATGCTTAATTGATGACAGACTAAGCATTGTACAAATATTTTAATCTTGCCGAATGAAGTCTTTTCACCAATTTTAGGAAACCCAGTCTGGCTGCTAACTTACCACTCTAGCGTCCTTCAGCCCAGCGCTTTAATCAGTTTCCTGAACATGTGGGAGATTTTAAGATGGCCACCAAAATGATTGACTAATCAGCTTTCTGTTCAGAAGCCCATCGTCCTTGAAGCAAAGAAAAGCTTGGATATGATTGAAGGTGATACATATTGAAAAATCTTTGGAATTTTATATGGAGATTTTCAATAATCCAAGGTGGCCACCGAGAAAAATTTACAAAATAAATTAAATTTCTGTATAGAAGTTCTGAACCCCATCACGTTAGGGCTCTTCCATCCAAGTTTGGTTGAAATTGGCCCAGTGGTTCATGACTAATAGTAATTGTAGCTTTGACATCGATGCCGTAATATGCCTGATAGTTTAAACATAGAGCTATGCTAAAAAATGACAAAAATTGGATGTCAATGCTGCCACCATGTTAGCTCCTAGATCTTTTCCTCGAACCGGCAAGCTAAAGATCAATAGAAGGATTGAATCTGTCACTCAAGCATATGATATCATAATCTGTTACGTCACTAGCTCCATCTTGATTCTTGAACATCGAAAGTCTGTCAGTAGTGTATGAATTGTATGGCTATGATGAATTGACAATTTAATAAATTTTCTGTTGAATATTTGGAAACTAATTTGACTGTGAGCTGTAGGCAGCAACATTAGTATCAAAATATTCAACAGATTACATGTATATCTACCTTGAAATTTAGATTCTGAGAAGTCAGGTCTCGATGTTTCAAATCGATTCTAACCGTGCCAACACATGTCATAGTTGGTGGAGATTACCTAGAATCATGGCAACACACGTCATAGTGGGTGGAGCTTAGCTATAACCATGCCAACACACATCATAGTGGGCAGAGCTTAGCTATAACCATGCCATCACACGTCATAGTGGGCAGAGCTAGCTATAACCATGCCAACACGTGTCATAGTGGGCAGAGCTTAGCTATAACCATGCCAACACGTGTCATAGTGGGCAGAGCTTAGCTATAACCATGCCAACACGTCATAGTGGGCAGAGCTTAGCTATAACCATGCCAACATATGTCATAGTGGGCAGAACTTAGCTATAACCATGCCAACACACGTCATAGTGAGCAGCGCTTAGCTATAACCATGCCATCACACGTCATAGTGGGCAGAGCTAGCTATAACCATGCCAACACGTGTCATAGTGGGCAGAGCTTAGCTATAACCATGCCAACACGTGTCATAGTGAGCAGCGCTTAGCTATAACCATGCCATCACACGTCATAGTGGGCAGAGCTAGCTATAACCATGCCAACACGTGTCATAGTGGGCAGAGCTTAGCTATAACCATGCCAACACGTGTCATAGTGGGCAGAGCTTAGCTATAACCATGCCAACACACATCATAGTGGGCAGAGCTTAGCTATAAACATGCCAACACATGTCATAGTGGGCAGAGCTTAGCTATAACCATGCCAACATATGTCATAGTGGGCAGCGCTTAGCTATAACCATGCCATCACACGTCATAGTGGGAAGAACTAGCTATAACCATGCCAACACATGTCATAGTGGGCAGAGCTTAGCTATACCCATGCCAATACACGTCATAGTGGGCAGAGCGTAGCTAAAAGCATTGCAACACATGTCATAGTGGGCAAAGCTTAGCTAGAACCATGCCAACACACGTCATAGTGGGTGTAGCTTAGCTAGAACCATGCCAACACACGTCACAGTGGGCAGAGCCTAGCTGGAATCATGCCAACACACGTCATAGTGGTTAGAGCTTAGCTGTAAACATGCCAACACATGTCATAGTGGGCAGAGCTTAGCTAGAACCATGCCAACACACGTCATAGTGGGCAGAGCTTAGCTAGCACCATGCCAACACATGTCATAGTGGGCAGAGCTTAGCTAGAACCATGCCAACATGCATCATAGTGGGCAGAGCTTAGCTAGAACCATGCCAACACACGTCATAATGGGCAGAGCTTAGCTAGAACCACGCCAACACGTCATAGTTGGCAGAGCTTAGCTAGAACCATGCCAACACACGTCATAGTGGGCAGAGCTTAGCTAGAACCATGCCAACACACGTCATAGTGGGCAGAGCTTAGCTAGAACCATGCCAACACACATCATAGTTGGCAGAGCTTAGCTAGAACCATGCCAACACACGTCAGTGTGCAGAGCTTAGCTAGAACCATACCAACACACGTCATAGTGGGCAGAGCTTAGCTACAACCATGCCAACACACGTCATAGTGGGCAGAGCTTAGCTACAACCATGCCAACACACGTCATAGTGGGCAGAGCTTAGCTACAACCATGCCAACACACGTCATAGTGGGCAGAGCTTAGCTACAACCATGCCAACACACAGAAATGGACCCTCCCATTCTAATCTATCCCTTTAATCCTCTCACCGACAAATCTCGGAAAAAGTAAATTCTTTACAATATAAAACTTACGCCGTTGAATATTTAAAAATTAATTTGACGAGCTTCTTTGCTAAAGATGGATCCATCTATTTCCTCTATAGCATCTATGTTGCCTAAGGCTTCCAGTCAAATTAATTTCAAAATATTCAACATGGTATGGTTGCCTTAAAAATGGGATATGGGGGAAATTCATGCCTGAAAGGGTTAATGGCCGAGCAATTGAAAACTGGCCTGTGTACACGTCTTGTGGAATGGCCATTCAATACTTGTTTACGGGGTAAAGGAAGGCTTTTTTGAAAATTTACCAATCAAATGATCTTATAACTAATTTGACTTGAGAGGTGCTACTGGCACTGCCTATGGCTGAAGCAACTTACATTTATACTACTGGTATTTGCCAGATATTCAACATCCTAATGGTATGATTGCCGTGACAGATATGCCTGAAATTCATGCATACAAGGGTTAATTTTGAATGATTCAAAGGAGAGAATATGTTGATTTTCCTTTATTTTCAAACTGTGATTTCAAAATCTTCAGACCTTCCATAGCCAGTACTTTTCTCACTGCATTCAGGAATGAGGTTTGCGCAGGTCATACACATGTTTCAATATTTAGGTTACATGCCCTGGTTACAGAAACATACAGAGCGCAAATCTGTGCATATCCACAGACAACAGCTTTATCTTCACAAAACATGTTGGCAGATCGAATGAGAATGGAGATATTCGTAATCCATTACGTCACATGTAAGCTGAGGTCACAATCAACAAGTGTTATGCGTTATGAACATTTAAAAGTCTGCCAAGTGTACAAATTGTATGTCCTTGACGAATTTACTATTTAATAAACATTCTGTTCAATATTTTGAAACTAATTTGACTGGGCACCAACAGGACCCAGTAAAATTAGTTTCAAAATATTCACCAGCTTACCTTGAAAACGGGATTCTGAGAATTCAGGATTCAAAGTATGTAAATCGATCCCAACACGCGTAAAACGTGAGCGGAGCTTAGCTAGAAATGTGGGAGGCATAGCTATAAATGGACCCATTTATTTGCACTCTTCTGTCATGTCTGTAGGAAATGTTTTGACTTGTGGTTCCTTCCACTTCACTGACAGGCAGAATCAGGACAAGCTGTAGCAATCTGCACTCCACCAACATGACTATGACGTGGGATCAGGATGGACTCTCCTCTGTAGGCATGTGCTTAGATCGCTCAAACTCCACACTCCTGATAGGGTCAGTACGAAAGAATCTCTGGCATTGTGTCATCAAACGCTTTACTGCCTGAAACAATAAATAATAGGTTCAATAAACATCGTTGATATTTCTCTGCATATACAATGCATTGCATCAGAATTTGTCTTCTAACCATTTAATGATCAATTCTGTCAAAGGAAAATTGTCATTTTCTCATAAAAACCATAGTCGATTTCAAACTGTAATGGTTGGCTCAATTATAGAACCAGAAAAATTATAAACTGCTTGAAACACCCGAGTACCTACCAAACACCTGAGTCCCTACCAAACACCCGAGTCCCTACCAAACACTCGAGTCCCTACCAAACACCCGAGTCCCTACCAAACACCCGAGTCCCTACCAAACACCCGAGTCCCTACCAAACACTTGAATCCCAACCAAACACTGTATTGTACTAGTTTTGCTTTTTAACCACCACAACTTCCTAACAAACACTGCATTTACTAGGTTTGCTCTTCACCCCCCCCCCCCCCCCCCCCCCCCACACACACACTGCCTACCAAACACTGCATTGTACTAGGTTTGCTCTTTACCCCCCTCCCCCCACACACACTTCCTAACAAGCACTACATTGTACCATGTTTGTTCTTTACTCCAACCCACTTCCTAACAAACACGGCATTGCACTTGGTTTGCTCTTTCCCCAACTCCCACCCCACCCCCACACCCTTCCTAACAAACACTGCATTGCACTAGGTTTGCTCTTTCCCTACCCCCCACCACCCTTCCTAACAAACACTGCATTGTACTAGGTTTGCTCTTTCCTCAACCCCCACCCCAACACACGCACACACACACACTGCCTAACAAGCACTGCATTGTACCATGTTTGTTCTTTACCACCCCCACCCCCACCCCCACTTCCTAACAAGCACTACATTGTACCATGTTTGTTCTTTGCATGCGCAACAATGCACTTTAATCACTGGAAATCACAAAAGTAAAAAACAGTATTTCAAAATATAATATGCTTCTGAAAATACTATAAACAAAAGTTTTTTCCTTGTACTACTTCTAGTAACACTCAACTAGATTCACCATCATCACTAACAGTGATTGTAAGTCCTCTGAAGTGCTCCAACATGGAGCAAACCGTTACAAAGTCTGAATCCTTCTAGTATCCTCCACTTCCCCTGATATAGCCCATTATATACAGTAACTTCATTAAAACCAATTAAGACAAGAACCGGCAGCTCAGCGGCACCAACACCGCACCAAATAGCGGTTCTAGAACCGCTAGCAGCTGCCCATTGTCAAACATGACTCAACCAATCAGAATTGAGATCACCATTAACAACGTCATTTGGACCAATCAAATGTATGTTTTAGAGCCGAACAGCTCCCTCAAAAAGTATAAAAAGATCCATTTCACCACGGCTTGGGCTATTCAGACTTTGACTACCATATGTAGCAGACGTCAGGCTGCCAAACCTAAAGCAAGCCATATCACCACCTATGCTCTTTGACTGATCCAGATTCCAAAGCTCTGATATTGTGGCTTCTTCCAGGCAAACTCCCTATCTCTCCATCAATGCATCCGTAAATATCATTACTTGAGGGTTGGGAGGGGTCATCTCTCTACATCCACCAGTGAAGGTGATGAATGAGAGGATCCAACACTTGAATGCGCGAGACCAGTGATCCTGAACTCTGCGTCCACTGAGTCATGAGAAACAGCTGAGTCGCCCACCTGCGCATGGCTGACTGAGGAATGACTGGTTTCATTGAAACCATCAGACCTAGCATTCTTAGATAGACTCGTGCTAGAATATAATGACTGCTGCAAACCAATTGAATGCATGAGAGGAGATTCTCCACTATCCTGGGATGGATAAACATATCCTATCTCCAGATCAAAGAACATACCCAGGGTAAACAAACTTCTGGGATGGAGTCAGCTCTGATTTTCTAAAGTTGACTATCCAGCCTAAATCTGTGAGAGTTTTCAAAACTATCTCCAGATTTGATGTCAAGCTTTCTGGGTTGTGTGCTTTTAGCAACCAGTTGTCTATGTAAGTGTGGACTGTGGATTTCTCCTGCGGAAGTATGCTGTGATAGCAAGGACCACTCGAGTGAAGACCCTCGGAGCCGTTGAGATACCGAATGGGAGAACTTTGAATTCCCATTGGCGTCCCTGAAAAGCAAATCTCAGGAACCGACGAAAACTCCTTGCAATGGGAAGGTGGAAACTAGAACACATTTACTGAAGTAACTGTAAATCTGCGATGACTTGGCATTAAGGAGTATTATAAGCCCTCTTCTCATATGATCATTGAACATGTCTGATTCTGATCTGATAAAAAGTCTGAGTGTTGTCGCAGTTCAAAGATCCATAGTTGAAATTCCCATACTTTTACACAGGGTATGGAAAAGCTCATTTCTTGAAAACCAATAGCCTTGATCCTAAAGTATAAAAAATGTGTCCTGATTTGCTGTAGTGGAATTGTTACCAAAATCAAGGAAAATGGCATTGAATGGTTAATAAAGGAGAAATTAATGAATTAAAGGTAAAGGGAGGCTATTTGATGCACAAAAATGACCAATTTGTGTTTTTGGCATGAATTACCTCCCGTTACTTGTTGAAGTTGATTGTGTTAGTTCAATATGATGAATTTCGATTCTCATGATGGTTTGAAAGTGACCCGGTCAAGGTCAATCAGAGGTCAAAGTTACCAATTTTAGATTTTGGTATGAATTACTTCCCTTTACCTGTTGGAGTTGATTGAGGCAATTAAATCCGATGAATTTCGATTGTTTCTGATTACCTGGGCCAAACAAAATTAATTAATTTCTCCTTTATTTGACATTTGATGGCCGTTTCCTTGATTTTGGGTCGGATGTGTGACTACGGATTCTGGAAGGATGTTGAGTTTCAACATGATCTGCAGAAACCTTAAGGGGAGTTGCTATCAGAACATCACTCTCATACATTACAAAATTCATTAATTTCTCCTTTATTTGACATTTGATGGCCTTTTCCTTGATTTTGGGTCGGGTGTGACTACGGATTCTGGAAGGATGTTAAGTTTCAACATGATCTGCAGAAACCTTAAGGGGAGTCACTATCAGAATATCACTCTCATACATTTTCTTTGGGGCATTTTGGTCATGGATACGCATATTCCTCAGAAATTATTCACTGGATCCAAAATAAAAATAAAAACATCCCAGGCTCTAAGATGTACTGAAAGTGTCTCAAGTTTGGAGGCTAGAAATCTCAAATAGTACTCAATGGACTAGGAAAATATCAGATGCGGGTTAACAGATGCTAGAGGTCTGTTAAGTTTCTCCATGATCTGCAAGAAACTCTAGGACGAGTTGCTGTCTGAATAGCACTCCCTTACATTTCCGATTTCTGTAGATGATATATACATGCCCGGTGATCACTAGAAATGTACCACGTTTAGATATGATATTTCAAAAACTGGGTCATTTATCATCAACCCAATTTCCAATACATTCCCTGTTGACATATTTGTTCACGATAAAAAAAATCTCAATATCTCATGAACCGTTCGGGATACAAATGCTGAAACAATCCAACCATGATTCCGTCATCTATCAGCAAATCATGGAAATATTGTTTAGTGTGCAGATTTGCAATAATAGAAATGTTAATATGTCCACTAACAATTTTATTTTAGTAAGCAATAGTAGCCTCTGGTATCTAGGGATGTCTAAAACGTCAACCCGCTGACAGGAACAGAAATAAGAATTCTCATGATGCCAAATAATTGTTTTTATTCAGCATTTTCTAAAAAACTGGTCACTGAACCGAAAAGATTTTTTTGGCCAACTTGCGGGTCAACAGATGCTACAAATATGTTAGGTTTCAAGATGATCCGGAAAAAATCCTAGGAGTAGTCGTTGACCGAATATTGCTCCCATATATTCCCTATGGGACATGTTGGGAACAGAAATGCAGTGTTCTGAAAGGTTAACATGTTCACTAATGATTTTATTTTATTAATCCATAGTAGTATAATGTATTTCAACCATTTGACCGGCCTAGAAATATGAAGTAACTTGATTAAAAAAAATTCGGCTTATGCCAGACTCTCTCCAAACCTGGTCACTGTACCTAAAAAATATTTTGGGTGGAGATGCAGAGCAACACATGCTAGACGTCTGTGAAGTTTCAAGATGATTGAGGAAAAACTCTAGGAGTAGTCGCTGTCTGAATATTGCTCCCATACATTTCCTATGGGACTTTTTGCCCGCGGAAGTGCGGATATCTCGGAAACCATACACCCGATCGAGAAGAAAAGTAATAGCAAACTAGATCCCAAGGGTACTACAAGTTGGCCAAGTTTAAAGTTGATCAGATCAAAACTGTAGGAGGAGATAGTTTGCGAAAATCCTTGCGAATAATAATAATAATAATAAGAATAAAGATCCTGAGAAAAGTAAGCGTCCTTCAGATCTATCAATGCTGTCCACATCCCCTTCTCTAACCCCAACAACACCAATTTTATTGTTTCCATTTTGAAATGTGTCTATAAACTTGTTTGGAGGTTTGAGGTTGAGAATTGGTGTCCACCCCATCAGGCTCGGTTACCATGCGTCGCGCCTCGCCCAGTGCACCTCGGTGCGCGGGCTGCTGCCTGGCTGCGCTTGAAGCGCTGGCTGACGTACAGCAGCACGTTGCTGCTGGCGCGGCCGGCGCAGTCTCTGAACCCGGCTGGCCTGCTAGCCTCTGACACTGCCAGCACCGCCACGAGCGTACTGCTGTCGAACACCTCAAATTGTGCGCGTGGCGCCCTCTGATTGTTTACCAAGTTCGCCGTCTCCTGGATGTGCCGACAACCCTCACCTCCAAAAACACCAGGGCCCGCCATCAGCGCTTGCAATAAGTGTGACTTGATCTCCTGGGACGGGCACAAATTGTCCAAAGCAAATATGCGCCTCGTTCTCAGTGACTTGGTCACCAACCTAGTCAAACAATCCAACGGCAGGTTGATCCCATCCTGGATGGCTCATTGCACTGTCACCGGACTAGGCTGCTGGTGCACTGAGGCTGCCACTACCCATGATAGCAGCTGAGACATGCAAAGCGGCATTAGCTGAGCGCATAACGCCTGAGCACAGCGCTCCCATGTCAGCACGAGAGTCTGGCCGCATCTCTTCCCCCAGAGTGGCGCGGTCGTCCGCGCGGTCTGGGCACTAGACCATACCGAGTGTACTGACTGGCAGTAACTCGGCTTCGCGAGGCGACCTTTTGGTCTGATCGACTCCTCTGCTGCAGTGAACATATCTAAGATATGCACTGCGCCGAGGTAACCAATGGCTTAGCCTGTAGCCACGCCCGCGGGTTACTGGCGGCCGATTCGTCCATGGAGCACTCTGGTTTGACAGCGAGGAGCCACGTGCATGCGTCAGATCAGTCTTCATCCGTGGCCACGTGCGAATTGCCGACAAGCAGCGGGCCCTCGTCATCTTCAATGGCATTCGCAGGTGGGGCCATGGAGGAGACTACAGACGTACCCAGCTGCCCAGGGAATGCATAGGGCATGACATTCTCCATGGGCAAGCCATGCACCGAGGCCGCGCTCGTGTGAGGGTCATAATGCACACTAGCGTGGTCCGGGTCGTCCGCATGAAATTCCACGGCTAAGCGTGGTATCTTATATGGGCGGCCATCCGCTCCAAATTGGCCCACAAGTTGAATCATGAAACCTGCTCCCGAGGGAACAGAACCATAGGTGCGAGCAGCCGCGCTTCCCATGAGAGGATTGTAAACGCTTGCATCCATGTCTTCATGATCATCCTGTGGGCCGAGCAGGTAGTCTTCATCATCTTCCTGGTCAGGAAAATTAGACTCTGGGTTGGCAAGAAAAACTAACCCAGACTGACCAGGAGAATGCCCGAGGGCAGATGACGAGGGTACTCTGCGAGTGATCGTGGTCAGGCCCACCGGTCGGGTCCCGCCTGATGCTGCCTGCGCCGCTGGATCATCAGGCAATGCGAACAATGCGAAGCCTGGGTCCAAAACAGCTGCCCCTGGATCCCTGAAAGCTTTGTCCGTAGTAGGGTATGATCCAGGGACGGGAGCTACCTGCACTGAGGTCGATGTGCAGGAAGTTGAAACACGTGTGCCGGGCAACATGCCGCGAAGCATGTCAGGCATCAGGTCTTTCAAAGTCCTGCGCATCTCACTCACTAGCTCTACCTTGAAGGCCTCGAGCTCACCCTTCTCAGAGGCCTTTTTCTTACCCTCCTTCTTCACCCTCTTGCCGTCTTCTACCATCATTCTTGCCTGTGAACCGAAGAACCCAGAGGTTAGATCCCTCACTCTTTACAAATAGCACATTTGTTAGAAAGTCTACATTCTGTACAAGATGGGCAAGGGTGGGGGAAGAATCTAGCCTTCAAATACTTCTGATATAATGGACATGATGATTTCTGAAAGGTAGGCATACAAAGAGAATGAGTATTTTAGTTTGTTAATTTGTTATTTCTTTTAGTAATTACAAGAACAAACTCGAGAGAGAGAAGACACCAACTTTTATTACTGACAACCCTGAAGGGACAGATGTCTTCTCGTGTTAAAAAATAACAAAAACAACCAGGGAAACCCTATTCAGAATGTTAGAAAGACGAGAGAAATATGATTATGACTACCTAGATATCTCTCCACATTCATAACATAGAATGATAATGACATCAATTTGTTTCTCTAAACTATGACATCAAGGAAGAGAAAAAATCTCTGGCTGATTATGACATCAAACCTCAATGCAACAGCCCCTTCAAGGAGAGGAGACATCAGAAAATGAATGCAAGAAATACCTAGTGACTAAATACATTCATTACTCAAGAATAATATAATATTAAATTATATATCCAAGAACCCATGCACACACAAGAGAGCATACAGTGCAATAAAGATGGCAGTAAGAATTGATAAATATTTTCAAATAATTAGGTGCCAAAACTAATAAACTCCCTTATCCTGAGCACAGGCAAACCATCCTCTTGTGCAGAACACGTCCATCCATCCGCCGAGTCTGTAGAGTCTGATGAAGGGGACGGGACAAAAGGAGGGAGATTTTTTTGTTTTATATCTCTAACCCTTAGACATATTATAATGATAGGTAAAAAAAAGAGACGTGATCAATCTCCGAGTGAAGAACAGGAGCTCTTACCATTCATAAGATGAGCCTGTGGACACAAAGACACAAGGCATTAGTAGACCTAGGCGCTGGGAGAATTTAACAAGGATTCCAAGCACCTAAAAACACGTTGACACCAGGTCGGCCGTGAACGAAAACCGGTAACATATAAAAGTTACAAGTCTTAATTAATATATGGAACAATATCACCTTAATGGATGAAGAGGACTCCTCTGGCATCTTAGAATCAGCCATTTATGGGAATGGATGACAAAATATGTAAGAAAATTGTCAAAAAAGAGCTTAGAAAGTTTTCCAATGTTGCATGGAAGCCAATATATTAGAAAACGGAAGTACCAGTATGCGCATGCTGTCTGTCATGTGCATGATTGTGTACATCCCCCTGCCCAGTAGGGGCACCTAACTTTTTATAATTCTGAATATTATTGAATTTAGAGCCGATATACTATGTAGTATATCAAGAGTGTTAGGGAGGTAAGTATGTCATCTCATGATGTGAAAACTGCATTGTACTAGGTTTGCTCCCCCCCCCCCCCCCCCCCATCTTACAAACACTGCATTGTATTAGGTGCGCTCTTTAATTACCCCCCCCCCCCCAACTTAACAAACAAAGCATTGTATTAGACGGTCTGTACTTTAAACACTGCAGCACTGTACTATAGGCTATGGACTTTATCAACCATTGCCTTCCTAACAAGCATGTCATTGTACTACAGGCCTTACACTTTATCCTGGCTCTCTAAAGCGTACTTACATTAGAGATGTCAGCTCCTAACCATTATCATACCGTATATACTTCCTTTGTGTTTTATATCAGTCCTATCAGCTTCTGACCATTATCTTACCTGTATATACTTTCTTCTGACCATTATCTTACCTGTATAAACTTTCTGACCATTATCTTACCTGTATATACTTTCTGACCATTATCTTACCTATATATATACTTTCTGACCATTATCTTACCTGTATATACTTTCTTTGTGTTTCATCATTAAGCACATGAGCTACGTATCGTGATGAGATCTTTTCTCTTCCTGTACGGGCGTGAATACCAACCATAGTCACACCAATAGGCCATGGTGCATTTCCTATTGCCATCTCCAGATAGGCATCATTAGCCTGTTTAAAATAACAATGACATTTACAAAATATGCACACCTGTAGATTTTCCACCATAACTCATGCAACTAATTTCTAGATTAACCTTTTAATCCTCAAATTTCTTCACGATAATTTCAATTTTCTCATAGATGTCCATTCGTACATCAAGAGAATATTATTTTTGTAAATTTATCACTGGATTGACTTCCAGTGGTAAAGTTTCAAAAATACTCTTCTTTTGGTTTGCAAATAGACATTTCGCAAGACCACTGCAGAAGCCATTTTTGGTCAGCTTGAGTGTGAGAGAGATAACGGTCAAGAAAATCATCACCAATCTCTGCAATGCTCTAGAATAATGTCCATTTGCAGGTGAAACAAAGACTATTTTACCACTGGAATGACTGACTCAATAACAAAGCCAGTTATTCCAGTGATAATGTTTCAAAAATAGTCTTCTCTTGGGAGTGCAAATGACATTCATTAACCCTTTAACCCTCGAATTTGTTCAATAAAATTTTTATTTTTTCATAGAAAATGTCCATTTACAGACCAAGAGAAGACTATTTTTGGAAATTTACCACTGGAATGACTGGCTCGGTTATCTGGGAGCCAGAAACAGTTTTCTATCAAATTGGTTTCAAAATATTCAACATCTTTCTTGCATACACATAGGTGTCAGGAAATTGAGATATCAGAACCATAAGCTTTAATGATGTTCCTATTAATAGAGGGATCCATTTGTAGCTATGCCCCGCCCATTTCTAGCTATGCCCCGCCCATTTATAGCCATGCCCAACTCACTTCTAGCTATGCCCCGCCCACTTCTAGCTAAGCTTCAACAAAGCTTTGACTGAGTTGCGATCAATTTATATACTTTGAATCCTGAATTCCTAGAATCACAATTTCAAGGTAACTATACAGCTGTATAGTTGCGCTGTTGAATATTTTGAAACTAATTTGACTGGGTGCTGTTGCTGCCATAGCCCAGTTAAATTTCTTATACAATTTGTACACTCGGCGAACTCTTAAATGTTCATGATGGAGCTCGACACATCATTCATTATGCATTTTGATTGTGATGTCAGCCTACATGTGACATGATTGATTGACATATACTTGTGTGACGGATGGGATCCATCCATTGATTGGTCATAATATGGCTACAGTTGTCTTCTAGTGTATAAGGCCTGATTATTATTATTTGGCTTATGCGAGACAACATATCTGACATTCTGTTAATCAATACCTTTATATAATCTCTGTCCATGAGATGTCTCACAATCTCCACCATGCAATCAAAAATGCCAGGATCAATTTTCTGAAATGACAAAAATACAAGATAGAATTAGTCCAGTACAGTTTTGTCACTAACAAATGTTATATTCCAGACATCCGGATTAACTGTCTGACTGCTGCAAGCCGACAGACAATAATTTCAATGGGAAATAACCATGGATCAGCTGAATATTTTGAAAACAATTTGACTGAAAGTTGTTAGTGGCTTAGCCACCACCGACCTTCAGTCAAATTGTTTTCAAAATATTCAGCGTATCCAGAGTTAAACCCTGTGGAAAATGTAGTCTGCAGAAATTCAGCTTCAGACAGTTAACAAATGTCATATTGTCGACGTCTTGATTAAGAAATGCTGTATTACAGACATCAATGATATAGGGCAAACCTGTAGCCCAAGATGCATCCATACACACAAAGTTTGTCTTTGGTATATGGAAAACTCTATTCATCTCCTTCAAACAAACATACCATATAGTACCACATACTGCTGATTCCGAAATTACTATGACAGCAAGCCAGGTTTATTTGAAGCAGGTTCACAACAGCTTTCCTGTATGATTGATTTGAAATGGCAGTACAAGGATTTCAATGAAGAAAGGTGTAATATGGGTGAATCACAATGTTACCATGGATACTATACAGCTGGAATGATCAAGACAAATTGCTTATTCAGCAATCTTGAGAAAATGTCAAATTTTAGGCTATCAAGCCAGTCATTCCAGAGGTAAATTTTCAAAATTCCTCTTCTCTTGGCTAGCAAGTTGAGATTCACTGGGCAGAAATGTCAATTTTTTTTTATCAATGTTGATCATTAACCCTTTCATCGCTGAATTCCCCGTCTCATTTTCAATGCAACCATACAAGAAAACTGTTGAATATTTAGAAATTAATTTGACTAGAAGCTGTTGCTGTTTTAAGCCGTTGCTGCTTTAGGCAGCAGTGGCTTCCAGTCAAATTAATTTCAAAATATTTAACAAAATACGTTTTATATCATAATAAATTTACTCTTTCAGGGATTTGTCGGTGAAAGGGTTAAAGTGACCAGATCAGTATACAGTACAGTACTCACCCGTGCTTTCAGCTGAGCGAAGAATGGCTTCAGATAACTCACAGTTTGCGTGTGAGTGGCACTATCCATCTTCCCCCACATTGTTCGTTTCACATTCTCTGGCCGCATATTCAGATCCTCTCCCCATAATTTCAGTATATACTGAAAAAAAGTTTGTATATTCACATCACTGCAATGCCCTGAATAGGCCACCTGAGTGAGAAGTCAGATTCTACTTCACGCTGCTATAAGGTGTTGAAAATATAAAGCTGGTGTATGATACAATTAGATGTAAAATCGAAAATCATCCCCCTCGTCCCCACCCCTCTCATCCCTCCTCTCCTATAACTTGCAATAATATACTAAATTATGTAAATAGGTATGCATATATCGGGGGGGGCTGTGACATCATCATCACCACGAGTGTAAACATCCAACAACGTTTTCTGTCTTGATGTCCTTTAACTGTCTGACTGCTGAGTTTTTGCAGATGACATATTCCAAAGGTTATATCGCTGGACCTGCTAAATATTTTGAAAACAATTTGACTGAAAGTTGTTGGTGGCTTCAGTCAAATTGTTTTCAAAATATTCAGCAAGTCAAGAGTTTTTGCTCGTTGAAATTACTGTCAGGTGGCTTGCAGTAGCGAGACAGTTAATGTGGTGGAGTCCATCAATTATAGGACAGGATGGACTGCCCATAACCAAATACAAATACTATTGGTTAATCCTGAAATATATTAATTTGAACTGTCATCTGTGGTTCCCCTGTTGAAATCTGTAGTTCCCTGCAATTCTTCACATCCATGATAGACTTAGCCATGTTAGAGGGTTAAATGGAGACATAGAGCTCTATAAATTAGGGGCACCAATGCTAGATTTTGTGGTTAGTTTTGTTCATAAACTGATAAAACAAAGTAGTATTTAACACTCATACAAGATTTTCAGTGGATCCATGGGACACACTACCAATACTTGTGTGGATCCCAATTTGCATTTTGGAAGTATGTACTTTCAACGTGACCGCTATGAGAATCCCTGGATGTATGAAACATTTTGTAGAATATTTTGAAACTAATTTGCCTGGGTGCTGTTAGGCAGCATCAGGTTCCGGTCAAATGAGTTTTTTTTTTAATGTTCAACAGCTTTCCTTAAAGGCTTGAAATTGAGACACTGGAATTTTCAAAGGTAAAGCCTTAGCACTCTGGTGTCAATATTCTATCTTTTACAGTGTCAATATCAAAAAGATTGGTAAACTTTTTCAACAATTTTGCTGGAAGATGTTGCTGTCTATGACAGCACCATCTCCCACAAAATTTGTTGAAAAATTAACACCAGTTCATCTTTTAATTTAATTTGAAAATTAAAAAATTTGATATCACAGTGGTAAGGGTTAATACAAACAAGAGGCTCAATGGGCCTGTATCGCTCACCTGGAACATTGGCATTTCAACTAATCTTACTTAAGTTTTACATCCATCAGTGTCACTTCCAATGACTTTCAGTCAAATGGTTTAGTTTTCGAGATACTGACAACAATCTCTGGACTGTTTTTTTGCATTAGTGAGTTTGAACAATGCTTAAGTAAAAATAGATGATATTAGTGTTAACTACAGCTGGTTTCTTAACTGTCTCACTCCTGCAAGCCATTGCAGTCAATAATTTCAATTTTCAAAAGCTCTTCACTTGTTGAATATTTTGAAAACAATTCGACTGAAAGTTGTTGGCGGCTTAGCCACCAACAATTTCAGTCCAATTGTTTTCAAAATATTTATCAGGTTCAGATATATAACCTTTGGAATATGTCATCTGCAAAAACTCAGTCAGACGGTTATTAGAGGTTTAAATACAATTGAAGAAAATGGTCTCTAAAGGCAGGTAGGTGGTCTTTATAGCAGGTTATTACCCACAACCACACAATCCATTTAACACATGAGCATCTGGCTGACTCACCAAGTTAGGAGCAAAGGTAGGGTGAGCTGGAGTTGATTAAAAAAATAATTTGACTGAAAGTCATTGCTGCCTTAGGCAGCAACAACTTTCACTGCTGCCTAAGGCAGCAACAACTTTCAATCAAATACATTTCAAAATATTTTTAAGAGCATAGATGTCAGAGCACATAATACATATCTTAAATATTTCTGCAGTATTGGAAAGGTTAATCTGTTAATTGGAATTTAATATCTAGTTTGGCAATAAAATCTGACAGCGATAAATGAATGGACGGTGGGAACAAACCTATATTTGCCCTATGAAAGTGAGACTGAAAATATTTAAGGAGTGGTAACTCTGGCATTTGATGTCCTATCAGTTTCATTTTCACAACACAGATATTAGATGCCGACATTAACATTGTGACCAAATTTGGTGTTAATCTGTCTAGAAATAACAAAATGAGCCGCCATTGTTGGTGATGGACAGACAGATGGATGGATGGACATACAGAAGACGGATGGGGTCATCGCTATACGGCAGCTGACTGACAAGTAAGCGGAGTTAAGAAAACCAATTTGGGATTCAAAATCCATCAAATAAAAAAAATTGAATATGGCAGCCAAACACACTAAAATTTGATCGGTCCACGGCGGCCATGTTTTTTATTTATCAACTTCCCATGAACAAACTTTAATGGCCCTTAGTCCATAATCATATCCCCAAAATGTCAGCCCGATCCGTTCAGCGGTTCTGCAGAATAGGTAATCTTCACGAAAACTAGGTCATCCAAGATGGCCGTCGAACCATTTGGCCAATCAAGTTCCTTCGAACAAACTTGGTTCAGCTCTAGCCCTATATGATATTTCGTGAGTTTTGAATCGATCCACCAAGCGGTTTCGGAGAAGATTTTTAAAGCCATTTCCTAAAATTGGCCAAAATCCAAGATGGCCACCGGCTTTGTTTGAACAAACTTGGATCCCTATGCCCCAAGAATACTTCCTGCCAAATATAATTGAAATTGGCCGAGTGGTTCTTGAGAAGAAGTCGTTTAAAGAAAAAAGTTGACGGACGGACGGACGGACGGTAACCAGACTGACGACGGACGGTCGCCATGGCATAAGCTCACTTGGCCATTCTGGCCAGGTGAGCTAACAACAATGAATGAATCCATCTCTAGCTATGCTCCACCCATCTCTAGCTAAGCTCCACCCATCTCTAGCTAAGCTCCACCCATCTCTAGCTAAGCTCCACCCATCTCTAGCTAAGCTCCACCCATTTCTAGCTAAGCTCCACCTATATCTAGCTAAGCTCCACCTATCTCTAGCTAAGCTCCACCTATCTCTAGCTAAGCTCCACCTATCTCTAGTTAAGCTCCACCCATGTCTAGCTAAGCTCCGCCCATCTCCAGCTAGGCTCCACCCATCTCCAGCTAGGCTCCACCTATCTCTAGCTAAGCTCCACCCACATCTAGCTAAGCTCCACCTATCTCTAGCTAAGCTCCACCTATCTCTAGCTAAGCTCCACCTATCTCTAGCTAATTTCCACCCATCTCTAGCTAAGCTCTACCCATCTCTAGCTAAGCTCTACCCATCTCTAGCTAAGCTCCACCCATCTCCAGCTAAGCTCCACCCATCTCCAGCTAAGCTCCACCTATCTCTAGCTAAGCTCCACCCATCTCTAGCTAAGCTCTACCCATCTCTAGCTAAGCTCTACCCATCTCTAGCTAAGCTCCACCCATCTCCAGCTAAGCTCCACCCATCTCCAGCTAAGCTCCACCTATCTCTAGCTAAGCTCCACCTATCTCTAGCTAAGCTCCACCTATCTCTAGCTAATTTCCCCCCCATCTCTAGCTAAGCTCTACCCATTTCTAGCTAAGCTCTACCCATCTCTAGCTAAGCTCCACCCATCTTCAGCTAAGCTCCACCCATCTCCAGCTAAGCTCCACCCATCTCCACCTATCTCTAGCTAAGCTCCACCCATCTCTAGCTAAGCTCCACCCATCTCCAGCTAAGCTCCACCTATCTCTAGCTAAGCTCCACATATCTCTAGCTAAGCTCCACTTATCTCTAGCTAAGCTCCACCCATCTCTAGCTAAGCTCCACATTTATCTAGCTAAGCTCCACCCATCTCTAGCTAAGCTCCACACATCTCTAGCTAAACTCCACCCATCTCCAGCTAAGCTCCACCCATCTCTAGCTAAGATCCACCTATCTCTAGCTAAGCTCCACTTATCTCCAGCTAAGCTCCACCCATCTCCAGCTAAGCTCCACCCATCTCCAGCTAAGCTCCACCTATCTCTAGCTAAGCTCCACCCATCTCCAGATAAGCTCCACCCATCTCCAGCTAAGCTCCACCCATCTCTAGCTAAGCTCCACCTATCTCTAGCTAAGCTCCACCTATCTCTAGCTAAGCTCCACCTATCTCTAGCTAAGCTCCACCTATTCTAGCTAAGCTCCACCCATCTCTAGCTAAGCTCCACCCATCTCCAGCTGAGCTCCACCCATCTCCAGCTAAGGTCCACCCATCTCCAGCTAAGCTCCACCCATCTCCAGATAAGCTCCACCTATCTCTAGCTAAGCTCCACCCATCTCCAGCTAAGCTCCACCCATCTTCAGCTAAGCTCCACCTATCTCTAGCTAAGCTCCACCCATCTCCAGCTAAGCTCCACCCATCTTCAGCTAAGCTCCGCCCATCTCTAGCTAAGCTCCGCCCATTTGTGACAGGCTTAATTACATCATTCATGACATCAGCCTATATGTGACGTTGTTGATTATGACGTCATATGATTGATTGATAAACTGTAATCCTCTATTCTACACGCTTCCCTGGTGGTTTACACTTTGAGAATGTAGTAGCTGATGAGAAACTTATAATTATTCAAACATATAAAGTATTAAAGTATACATAACCTGATCACAGCGCAAAAACAATCTGTAATCATTGTTTGTATTATTTGATGTAACTTTTATCATTGTTTGTTTACCTTGAGGAATTTGAGGATTATTTCCTGATCATTATCAGAATCTGCCACGCCAAGTTCATCTCGCATATTCTAAAAAGAACAAAATAGATCTATTTAAACCTTCAAAATGGCTTCTAGATGGCAATTATCTTGAGGAATTTCTATTTGACAGCCCAAGAATATTTTTGAACATTTATCACTGGAATAGTTGATTCGATAACATAGCCAGTCATTCCAGTGGTAAATATTAACCCTTTAACACTCATATCAGCCAAAAAAGGCTTCTGCAGTGGTCTTGAGAAATGTCGAGTTGCAGACCAAGAGAAGACTATTTTTAAAGATTTACCACCGTTATCAAGCCAGTCATTCCACTGGTAAATTTTCAAAGATAGTCTTCTCTTGGTCTGCAAATGGACATTTTCTATGAGAAACTGAGATTTTCTTGAACAAATTTGAGGGTTATTAAAGGGTTAAGAAACAATTTTCTTTTACAGCCATGACAGTTTAAAAAAGTTTAAATGGGCATTTTGAACATTGAAGAAGAAACTAAATAACATATATCTACATCTATACAGATATGTATGAATCTGGGACTAACAACATTTCAGCTTGCTGACTGACTATCGTGAGAATTTTTACTTTAACCCTTTTGAATTTTTCAAGATAATTTTAATTTTCTCATAGAAAATGTTCATTTGCAGACCAAGAGAGGACTATTTTTGAAAATTTACCACTGGAAATGACTGGCGCAGTTATCGAGCCAGTTATTTCAGTGGTAAAGTTTTAAAAATAGTCTACTCTTGGTCTGCAAATGGACATTTCTCATGACCACATCAGAAGGCATTTTTGGCTGATATGAGTGTTAAAGGGTTAATGGTCAAGCTGCCACAAACCAGCCTTTGTAGTGGTCTTGAGGAATGCCCATTAACAGACCAAGAGAAGGCTATTTTTGATCACAGAGCCAGTCATTCAAGTGATAAATTTTCAAAAACAGTCTTCTCTTGATCTGTAAATGGACATTTCCTAATAGTCCAGTAAAACTACAAATTAACCTAGAACAAATTGCAACAGAATTTATTTCTTTTCTGCGGCATTCATGGGACTGCTAGGTGTCGATGGGAAAGTGGGTAAATTCGCATATTTAGCTACCGCCATTATCCGAATAATGAAACTTCCCTTACCTGCTTCATTCCGCAAATAAACGAAGTAGAAATGTTGTCTAAGCTCTGAATTTCATGGTCATGGAAGACAGTAAGCAATTGGCAATATTGCCTTGAACCACTTGTACAAATTCTCCAAACCACAGATTAAATATGGTTGTATGCACAGTGCCGGGGTAATTTAAAAAAATTATATTTAAAGTAAGTTTAATTTTGTTTTTCGCTTTTAAAATTTTATCTAAAATAAATTGCATTTTAATTTTCACTTTTATCTCACAATTTGAATAAATTTCTATACAATTCAATCAGAATATGGACATGGATTTAGATACATGCGTTATTTGTAACCAGAGCCTAGAAAATGGCTCACAAACTGTTAAGCTTCGAGTTAAAGGCTGTGACGGTATTAACAATGCTAGCAGAGCCCGTGAAAGCGATGTCATAGCTGAAGTAGGACAGAGGGTTCATGTAAAATGTCGACGGGAGTTCATTGATCACAAGCAGATTGCCCGTGACGCAGAGAAAATTGAACAATCTCCGCCACCCATGCGAACACTCCGTTCAGAAAGTCCAACATTCAATTTTAGTGAACATTGTTTGCTATGCGGATACCCTGCAAAAATTCAAGATGGAAAGAAACGTGGCTATGATATTTATCCAGTAAGTACTCATGACTTTCAATGTAGTATCGCCGAGGCCTGTGAGCAGAGAAAAGACGAATGGGGCAAACTTGTAGCTGGGCGGCTTGCCTTCACGCCGGATTTATGTGTTGTCGATGCAGTATACCATCAAAGCTGCAGCGTAAATTTTCGAACCATGAAAAATATCCCTCAGCTGCACTCATCTTGCTCATCCCAAAAACATGGAAGGCCAGAAGACTTGGACAGAGTAAGAGCATTTAGTGCGACAATGGCATTTCTTGAAAATAATGATGATGAGCAGCTGACCCTGCACGACCTCGTTAATAAAATGCAAGAGTATCTCGATGATAAAGAGAATAAAGCATACAGTACAAAATACATGCAGGATAAAATAAAAGATAATTATGGCGATGAAATATTTATTAGCACTGTGAATGGTAAGCCAAACGTTGTTACCTTTCGTTCTAAAGCATCTACTATTTTGACTGACTTCTATAAGGAACAGAAGAGAAAGGATTCCAAATCAGAGAGCATGCTAATCATCCAGACAGCTGCCAAACTGCTTAGACACGATATTAAGTTAATTGATTCATGCACATCATCTGAAAGCTATCCATCAAGGGAGCAAATGAGCGACCCAGTAAAGGCATTGAATTATTTACAAGAGACACTGCGGGAATTATTGCGGATTTTGTTTACTGGAAAAGACACAGAAATGAAACAGGCATCAGTTGGACAGGCTATTATGCAAGGAACTCATCCTAGAGTTATTTTGGCACCTTTGCAGTTCGGGCTGTCATGTGAGATGCACCATAAATTTGGATCTAGATTTATTGTTGACACCTTGTACAAGCACGGATTTGGATGTTCATACGCAGAGATACAGAGGTTTGAGCGCAGTGCATCACTTCATGGTGGAGATCTACCACAGCCATTATCAGGCGAGTTCATTCAGTTTGTTGCCGACAATGTGGATCACAATATTTGCACAATAGATGGGCATAATACATTTCATGGAATGGGAATCATTGCATCTGTTACACCAGGAAACCTTTCGTGCAAACTTATTCCAAGGATAAATGTAACATCTGAAGATATCAAGCAAGTTGGCAAGATCTGTATCAGGAACTTTGAGTCTCAGCATACCAGGAACTTCCCATTGACCTTTAAGGAGTTAACTGCGATGGAACAAACAGACCCAACAGCTGACATTGACATCCTCTGGGATTTCTCTTTGTTTCTGCGTTCAAGGAGACAGTCATGGTCTGGCATGATGCAAACTGTTCACCAAGGAGTTTAGCCAGGTAAATCATCTGTTATTTTCCTTCCGATGATAGATCTAGAGCCAAGTAACATGACCTGCATCTTTTCCACTATGACTTATGTTTGTGAACAGGCAAACCGATACCATGTTGCACCCGTGATTACATTTGATCAGCCCTTATTTTGGAAAGCTATGACTATCATAGAGATTGAGCCGAGCTGGAGTCCATTAAAGCAAATTATTCTAAGACTCGGAGGTCTTCATATGGAGATGAGCTTCCTTGGCTGCATTGGTCACTTAATGGCAGGAAGCGGTCTTGCGCCTATTCTAGAGGTAATCTACGCTGAGAATGCTGTCAAACACATTCTTAGTGGAAAGGCAATTTCTCGAGCAGTTCGAGGACACCTCATGGTTTTTGCTTCTCTCAGTACAATCTTGATTGCAAATGCATACAACCTACCACTACCTACAATTGCAGATGCTGAAGTTGACACAGTAGAATATTCCGCTGCAATGCATTCAAAAGAATTGTTTGACAATGATGATAATGTTGCAGGACATGAAACGATTGAAAGTTCCCTAAATAAAAGTCTGGTTAAAGTTGGAGAGCTCTATGATGACATTATCAAAAATCTGTATGTAGCTACAAGATTGTCCTCGGAAAATCAAGGACAAACTAGACTCAGAGAAGGTGGTCATGAAAGATAAGAGGACTGCACGACTCTGGCTTTTGTATATGGAGTTGGTTGACATTCTGCGAAAATTCATTAAGGCAGAACGAACTGGTGATTGGAACATGCACCTTCAGACCGTTCGTGAGATGCTTCCATATTTTGCAGCCGCTGGGCATAATCTGTACGCCAAGTCTGCATATGTATATTTACAAAAGATGTTAGAAATACCTGAAAGTCATCCAGATATACACACCAGCTTCCTCAATGGTCATCATGTCATTCATCGAAGTGATAGGTATTGGGCAGGGTTATCTACTGATCTAGTTATTGAGCAGGTCCTTATGAGAAGTGTAAAGTCAAGTGGTGGTCTACCACGAGGTCGTGGAATGACAGAACTTCAGCGTAGGGCTGCGCGATATACCGATACCATATTTAAAACTGATATCCTGCACTGACGGTTTACTAACCGATTATAAAAAATAAATATCGAAAAACCGAATATGAACATATTTTCGGTTTTTCGTATCAGGATTGTTAAAAATAAAAGATACTAACGAGCATGAAAATCGTAATGAATAATAATGGCCATACTTTCCATTAAGCTATGTTCGGGGCAACTAATAATTGAACGTGGCCTCAATTGCGCATATTGTGTAACTCCATGTAACTCGCTGTACGCCGAGAGAAATCAAGCAGCGAATTAATTAAATAAATATCCACTCGTCTTTTCTCTGGTAGTCTCAGATAAATTTGCAATATAAAACACAATACTAATGTGGGAATTTGCCATTAAAATTTGTATCGGGGAAAACATTTCTAAACAACGGCATCCATTTTATTTACTTCACCGGCTAATTAACATAATGCAAAGTCGTCCCAACACTAAATCGCCCGAATGCATAAAAATCTCGCCAATAAATATAATGCTGAATACATTTTGCTGATTAGGATATAATTTTAAATAAAATTATTACTCAAACCGTTTTTAAAAGTTATCTTCTATACACAATATCATATAAACTTATGAAATTCGCGATCGAAATAGTACAGTTAATATTTTATTCAAGGCATGATTTCGTCCTCGGGCCGAATTGGAAATGAAAGCAGAAAGGGAGATAATTACATCATAATTAATTACAATCGCGTGATTTACGTCTTTTCGCAACCTGTTTTGCTGATTTATGATTAATTTTGACAAAATAAACGATGTTTATTTAACTGTGCTTAATATTTAGGCGGTCTAATTAATAATTTCACTCCCGCGGTGATGGATATTATGAGGTATATTAAGCTTTAAAGGCGTAAAACGTTACGAATGTATCAGGGCGTGAAAATACGTTCTGTTTTCGTGCTAATTTTTATCATTTAAATTTTTTGTTTCATGTCCATAAAACCGATATTCGGTTAAAACCGATATGAAAGGTCATATCGAAACCGATATGGCTGTAAGCCAAACCGCGCAGCCCTACTTCAGCGTCTTGTTTGGTTGTTGTCTATGCCCGCATGTGCAGATGTGTGTAATGCAATGCAAGAGCTCTCTGGGGTAAACTGTGATTCAAGTGAACAACACAAAGATTCCACACAATCTCGAATAAAGCGTGATAAGGATGATACTTACAAAATTCTCAAAATCCTTAGTGAACTGAATCCATTTGGACCAGACCCTTCTCTTAGAGGACTTGTTAGTGGATTGTCTGCACATGAATCAGTCAATGTTGACGATGCTAAAGATATTGGAGAATCAATTATTAATTCGATGTGTGGCCAATGTGTATCAAGCATTTCGTTCCAGAGAAAGAGACAAGCTATTACCTTAGCATCCAAAACATCTCTCAAGATTGATGATGAATGTGTACAAATTGATCCACAGCTCCTATTTCAAAGGACTCAGTTTAATTGCTACAAATGGATCAAAAGGGAATCCAGCATCTTATTTTGAGTATGAGTTGTGCACTCATCCGCCCGCACTCTTTGATAATTCATCTCTTCCATGGGAAGCAAATAAGCCGGCACTTGCTGATGCATTGTGGAAATTAATTCAAAATGAAGAAGCAGTCCTTCCAGATTCTGTCCACTATGTGCTTGAAGGAGAAGCTCTGTTACACCGTGTTCCATGGCAGCGTGGAGAGACAAAGGCAAATGTTTGTCAAAGATATGTAAAATATTGCATAAGCAAATATGGAAAGGCTACAGTAGTTTTTGATGGTTATGACCAAGGCCCAGACATAAAACATGTAACACATAAGAGGCGAACTCGTGGATCAGGCGCAACTGTTGTACTGACTCCGCAAACAGTTGTAACTCTGAGTAAGCCTGATTTTCTTAGTAACAAGCAGAACAAACATTGGTTCATATCAATCTTAAGTTCATCTCTCGAACAGGCTGGATGCTTAACGATAAAGGCAAGCGGTGATGCTGATGTCTTAATTACGCAAACGGCTATCTTGGCTTCAAAGTCAACAAATACTGCTCTTGTTGGAGACGATACCGACCTACTGGTGTTGCTTCTATACCATACTGATATGAATGGCTGTCAGCTATTTTTCAGACCAGAGCCAAAGCAAAATGCAAAGAAACCCCGACTGTGGAATATCAAAATGGCAAAGGAAAAACTCGGGTTCTGTTTGTGCTCACAGCTGTTATTTATCCATGCTATCCTTGGCTGTGACTCAACATCTAGGCTTTATGGAATTGGAAAATCTGCATCCCTTAGCAAAACCCAGTGCTGCAAAGAACTCTCTCAATTTGCTGAAGTGTTTACAATGAGTAATGCGAATAAAGATGACGTGATAAAAGCAGGTGAGAAGGCAATGCTTATTCTATACAATGGCACTTCAATGGATAGTCTAGTTGCTTTGTGGTACAAGCGATTCAGGGAGAAGGTTGCAAAAAGTTCCAAGTATGTTGAAGCATGAGATTTACCACCAACACCCGCATCCGCAAAGTTTCACAGTCTTCGCGTGTACTACCAAATTCAAGTTTGGAGAGGAGATGCTGGAGATATGGATCCAACAGAATGGGGCTGGAAAGTTCTCAACCACCAAATGCTGCCTGTTAAGACTGACATGCTGGCAGCACCTGACGATTTACTGCATTCATTTAGATGCAGCTGCAAAACTGGCTGTGAATCAAAGAGATGCACCTGTAGAAAACATGGGCTCAGCTGCACATCCGCCTGCGAAGACTGTAAGGGTCTCAGTTGCTCGAATTCAATAACGCTCATTGAGGAAGATGACTTGGATAATTGATGCAAGATGAAATTAGTAGAAACCAGGTACCTATGCCATACTATTTCATCTTAGCTTAGCTTAGAAACACACAATACCGTGACATAATAAAATATAATATGTATTGTATCAATATCAATGATGGTATTAGGTAAATTCATGCAAGTGGCATAACACAATACATTTAATTTGTGGAGAATATGTCAATCGTATTCATTTATTACTAAAAAAGTCCAAAAATACCCAGTCACACATATATTACATACCGGTTTTAAAGAAATAAAGAAAAATGGATTTTTCAGGTGAAATGGCCCAAATCTGGTAATAATAAATGCAAATTTTACCCTTTCCCCTATTGGAATTTTGGAGGACTTTTGATATGTTGTACATGATGGCCCCCTATACACTGGGCGAGGTAAAAAAATTCTGTTGCAATTTGTTCCGGGTTAAAATATTTTTGGCCTAGATTGACTGGACTATAAGCAACAGTACTGTTTCAATGTTCTTGACAAATCTTGACCATTCAAGGGTTAAGATTGCTGTTACTATTTTATGTTGCTGTCAGTTAGAAAAATACCCAGGCTTGAAGATATCAGTGACAGTGTCGTGATTTATAATGCTACCAGAATATAGGACACATACCATCAAGGCAAAGTATACTTTATAAGCATTGTGTATGCATCACAGCTCCACCGGATATCACTAAGGCGCTTGTGTCCTTACATGTCAACAGAAGGATGAATGCATATTGTATACTTTATAAGCATTGTGTATGCATCACAGCTCCACCGGATATCACCAAGGCGCTTGTGTCATTACATGTCAACAGAAGGATGGATGCACATTGTATACTTTATAAGCATTGTGTATGCATCACAGCTCCACCGGAGATCACCAAGGCGCTTGTGTCCTTACATGTCAACAGAAGGATGAATGCATATTGTATACTTTATAAGCATTGTGTATGCATCACAGCTCCACCGGAGATCACCAAGACGCTTGTGTCCTTACATGTCAACAGAAGGATGAATGCATATTGTATATTTTATAAGCATTGTGTATGCATCACAGCTCCACCGGATATCACCAAGGCGCTTGTGTCATTACATGTCAACAGAAGGATGGATGCACATTGTATACTTTATAAGCATTGTGTATGCATCACAGCTCCACCGGAGATCACCAAGGCGCTTGTGTCCTTACATGTCAACAGAAGGATGAATGCATATTGTATACTTTATAAGCATTGTGTATGCATCACAGCTCCACCGGAGATCACCAAGGCGCTTGTGTCCTTACATGTCAACAGAAGGATGAATGCATATTGTATACTTTATAAGCATTGTGTATGCATCACAGCTCCACCGGATATCACCAAGGCGCTTGTGTCCTTACATGTCAACAGAAGGATGAATGCACATTGTATACTTTATAAGCATTGTGTATGCATCACAGCTCCACCGGAGATCACCAAGACGCTTGTGTTCTTACGTGTCAACAGAAGGATGAATGCACATTGTATACTTTATAAGCATTGTGTATGCATCACAGCTCCACCGGAGATCACCAAGGCGCTTGTGTCCTTACATGTCAACAGAAGGATGAATGCATATTGTATACTTTATAAGCATTGTGTATGCATCACAGCTCCACCGGAGATCACCAAGGCGCTTGTGTCATTACATGTCAACAGAAGGATGGATGCACATTGTATACTTTATAAGCATTGTGTATGCATCACAGCTCCACCGGAGATCACCAAGGCGCTTGTGTCCTTACATGTCAACAGAAGGATGAATGCATATTGTATACTTTATAAGCATTGTGTATGCATCACAGCTCCACCGGAGATCACCAAGGCGCTTGTGTCCTTACATGTCAACAGAAGGATGAATGCATATTGTATACTTTATAAGCATTGTGTATGCATCACAGCTCCACCGGATATCACCAAGGCGCTTGTGTCCTTACATGTCAACAGAAGGATGAATGCACATTGTATACTTTATAAGCATTGTGTATGCATCACAGCTCCACCGGAGATCACCAAGACGCTTGTGTTCTTACGTGTCAACAGAAGGATGAATGCACATTGTATACTTTATAAGCATTGTGTATGCATCACAGCTCCACCGGAGATCACCAAGGCGCTTGTGTCCTTACATGTCAACAGAAGGATGAATGCATATTGTATACTTTATAAGCATTGTGTATGCATCACAGCTCCACCGGAGATCACCAAGGCGCTTGTGTCATTACATGTCAACAGAAGGATGGATGCACATTGTATACTTTATAAGCATTGTGTATGCATCACAGCTCCACCGGAGATCACCAAGGCGCTTGTGTCCTTACATGTCAACAGAAGGATGAATGCACATTGTATACTTTATACGCATTGTGTATGCATCACAGCTCCACCGGAGATCACCAAGGCGCTTGTGTCCTTACATGTCAACAGAAGGATGAATGCATATTGTATACTTTATAAGCATTGTGTATGCATCACAGCTCCACCGGATATCACCAAGGCGCTTGTGTCCTTACATGTCAACAGAAGGATGAATGCACATTGTATACTTTATAAGCATTGTGTATGCATCACAGCTCCACCGGAGATCACCAAGGCGCTTGTGTCCTTACATGTCAACAGAAGGATGAATGCACATTGTATACTTTATAAGCATTGTGTATGCATCACAGCTCCACCGGAGATCACCAAGACGCTTGTGTCATTACATGTCAACAGAAGGATGAATGCATATTGTATACTTTATAAGCATTGTGTATGCATCACAGCTCCACTGGAGATCACCAAGGCGCTTGTGTCATTACATGTCAACAGAAGGATGAATGCATATTGTATACTTTATAAGCATTGTGTATGCATCACAGCGCCACCGGAGATCACCAAGGCGCTTGTGTCCTTACATGTCAACAGAAGGATGAATGCACATTGTACACTTTATAAGCATTGTGCATGCATCACAGCTCCACCGGACATCACCAAGATGCTTGTGTTCTTACATGTCAACAGAAGGATGAATGCACATTGTACACTTTATAAGCATTGTGTATGCATCCCAGCTCCACCGGAGATCACCAAGACGCTTGTGTTCTTACGTGTCAACAGAAGGATGAATGCACATTGTATACTTTATAAGCATTGTGTATGCATCACAGCTCCACCGGAGATCACCAAGGCGCTTGTGTCATTACATGTCAACAGAAGGATGAATGCATATTGTATACTTTATAAGCATTGTGTATGCATCACAGCTCCACCGGAGATCACCAAGACGCTTGTGTTCTTACGTGTCAACAGAAGGATGAATGCATATTGTATACTTTATAAGCATTGTGTATGCATCACAGCGCCACCGGAGATCACCAAGACGCTTGTGTCCTTACATGTCAACAGAAGGATGAATGCATATTGTATACTTTATAAGCATTGTGTATGCATCACAGCTCCACCGGAGATCACCAAGACGCTTGTGTTCTTACGTGTCAACAGAAGGATGAATGCACATTGTATACTTTATAAGCATTGTGTATGCATCACAGCTCCACCGGAGATCACCAAGGCGCTTGTGTCCTTACATGTCAACAGAAGGATGAATGCATATTGTATACTTTATAAGCATTGTGTATGCATCACAGCTCCACCGGAGATTACCAAGGCGCTTGTGTCCTTACATGTCAACAGAAGGATGAATGCATATTGTATACTTTATAAGCATTGTGTATGCATCACAGCTCCACCGGAGATCACCAAGGCGCTTGTGTCCTTACGTGTCAACAGAAGGATGAATGCATATTGTATACTTTATAAGCATTGTGTATGCATCACAGCTCCACCGAAGATCACCAAGACGCTTGTGTTCTTACGTGTCAACAGAAGGATGAATGCACATTGTACACTTTATAAGCATTGTGCATGCATCACAGCTCCACCGGAGGTCACCAAGACGCTTGTGTTCTTACGTGTCAACAGAAGGATGAATGCACATTGTATACTTTATAAGCATTGTGTATGCATCACAGCTCCACTGGAGATCACCAAGGCGCTTGTGTCCTTACATGTCAACAGAAGGATGAATGCACATTGTACACTTTATAAGCATTGTGCATGCATCACAGCTCCACCGGACATCACCAAGATGCTTGTGTTCTTACATGTCAACAGAAGGATGAATGCACATTGTACACTTTATAAGCATTGTGCATGCATCACAGCTCCACCGGAGATCACCAAGACGCTTGTGTTCTTACGTGTCAACAGAAGGATGAATGCACATTGTACACTTTATAAGCATTGTGCATGCATCACAGCTCCACCGGACATCACCAAGACGCTTGTGTTCTTACGTGTCAACAGAAGGATGAATGCACATTGTACACTTTATAAGCATTGTGCATGCATCACAGCTCCACCGGAGATCACCAAGACGCTTGTGTTCTTACGTGTCAACAGAAGGATGAATGCACATTGTATACTTTATAAGCATTGTGCATGCATCACAGCTCCACCGGAGATCACCAAGATGCTTGTGTCCTTACATGTCAACAGAAGGATGAATGCACATTGTACACTTTATAAGCATTGTGCATGCATCACAGCTCCACCGGAGATCACCAAGGCGCTTGTGTTCTTACGTGTCAACAGAAGGATGGATGCACATTGTATACTTTATAAGCATTGTGCATGCATCACAGCTCCACCGGAGATCACCAAGATGCTTGTGTTCTTACATGTCAACAGAAGGATGAATGCACATTGTACACTTTATAAGCATTGTGTATGCATCACAGCTCCACCGGAGATCACCAAGACGCTTGTGTCATTACTTGTCAACAGAAGGATGAATGCACATTGTACACTTTATAAGCATTGTGTATGCATCACAGCTCCACCGGAGATCACCAAGACGCTTGTGTTCTTACGTGTCGGACAAAATTGAGGGGCATTAACTCTTTAACATTCATATCAGCCAAAAATGGCTTCTGCTGTGGTCTTGAGAAATGTCCATTTGCAGACCAAGGGAAAAATTGTTTTGAAAATTTACCACTGGAATGACTGGGTCGATAACCGAGCCAGCCATTAGTGTTAAAATTTTCAAGAATAATCTCTTGGTCTACAATTGGACATTGTCTATGAGAAAATTGAAATTTTCTAGAACAAATTTGAGGGTTAAAGGGTTAAGCCAAGATGTATAGGTATACACCGCATCTGTCTTAATGTTCTTTTTAATCAATCAATCCCTGTTATTGCAAATAAACATTTCACACTGTCCAGGATAAGTCGCAACAATGAACAATTCATGAAATTTTACTCTACATTTCATAAAACTGAGGTTTATTTAGCGAAACTCCAAAAACAACTTTCTGATGTCCTATCAGGCAATGGAACTTTCCAATTTATCCATCAATCATATGATGTCATAATCAACTACATGACATGTAGAATAACGTCATAATGAATTATGTCATGAATGACGTACTAGATAAGTTCATCACGATTGCTTAATTGATGATGGACTAAGCGTTGTTGTATGAATTGTATGTCTTTACTATTTAATAAACATGCTGGTGAATATTTTGAAACTAATTTGATTGGGCGCTGTTGCTGCCCATCACCCAGTCAAATTAGTAGCAAAATAATCAAAAGCGTACCCGTATAGGTTTCTGGATATTGATAGTCAGGGAGTTCAGGAATGGATCGATCCCAACATGGGCAGTGTGGATGGAGCTTAGCTAGAGATGGGTGGGGCTAAAACTGGATTCCTATATTGACATTAAAGTTATTTGTGGCACTACCACGCTAAATATTCATATTTACCTTTAGGTCAGTGACTGTAGTACCATCATCCTTGACTGACACATCACTGCTCGGCACCTGTCCACCCGCTTGTTTAATAATCTCATTCAGGTAGTCCTGATCTACCTGGTCTAAGGCTGCTTTGAAGTCATTCTCCATTCCCTGAAGACAGAAAGTTGAATGAGTGTTCATGATATCTATGGGTTACATGTAGGCACTTGTCAAGAGCCCATTCCCAGGTCCTCTCTGGCGCAGCACAGTCTCCACAGATTCTTATAAGGGTCCTTTTGAGGGTATATACCTCAAAAATGCAACTTGGGAGCCAAAAGTTGTGGCAGAGGGTTCCATGGAACCTCTGAAAATCTTGTATGATTATTAAATATTAATTAGTTGTATCGGTTTTGCACAAAAATACCCATAAAATCTATCATGGGACTCACATAATTCATAGCATTGAATCCACTGTACCTTCTAATCTTAACCTTGAATCCACTGTACCGTCTAATCTTAGCCTTGAATCCACTGTACCTTCTAATGTTAGCCTTGAATCCACTGTACCTTCTAATCTTAGCCGTGCATCCACTGTACCTTCTAATCTTAGCCTTGAATCCACTGTACCTTCTAATCTTAGTCTTGAATCCACTGTACCTTCTAATCTTAGCCTTGAATAAACGAAATCTAGGATTTCTTTTTTCACGAGAGAGTTGATACTTACCTCCCTAATACTTTTGATATTGCTAAATATTGGCTTTCACTCAATAAACACTCAGATTTAAAACAGTTAGGTGCCCCTACTGGGCAGGGAGTCAGAGCGTAGTCTGGCGGATGCCAGCCCCACCACCGCGCATGCGCAGACTAGCACTTCCTCTGACTAGATTATTGGCTGACACACATGCAACTATTAAGAGCCTGAAGACCGAGCCTCTGTGGGGTGGAGAGGCCGGGTCCGTATCTAGGGAGGTAAGTATCAACTCTCTCGTGAAAAAAGAAATCCTAGATTTCGTTTATTTCACTTCAAGAGTATACTTACCTCCCTAATACTTTTGATATTGCCAGAATTCGAAAGTGAATCTGGCGGGAGGGAGGCGAGGTCAAAAGACCAGCTCATCCCTATACGCTTTTCTGCGTTTAAGGCACTTAAACTTCTGAAACTGTAAGAAAAAACAGTCAGGATTTGACTAACCATCGGATAACACCACCGATGTATGAGAGATGACCGAATGTCATATGCGCTCCCCCCCCTCCTTCCTGGGAGGAAGAGTCGACTGACCTCAATGTCCTATACGCTCTCTACGTACAAGTGCCATGTACTACAGGACAGAGACGAAAAAGCTCCATTTTCGTAACTCTCAACAATGAACCACACAAATACACAAACCATCACCATATTAATAACGGGTAATCGTGACAATACAATCAACAACGGACAACACATGAACAAGACTGACCTTGTTGAAATGGCTGCTGACATCATCTTCCCATTGGTAAAGACTGATGCAGGCCCAAAAAAGTGGGTGTTTCCATAAATTAATTGTGAAATATATAAGTAATGAGGAAAAAACCTCCTCAAAAAATATAAACCGAGTTATTTTTTCAAAACCGACAAGGCGAGAGGATTAGAGGTGTCACGGAGATAATGGTCTGTAAAACTCGACTCACAGTGCCACTGAGCCACCGACATAATATCATCCACAGGGACCCCATTAAATAGGGCCGTGGATGTCACTACGCTGCGGACACTGTGAGCCTTGGCCACGTCAACCTGCTTCCCGGTGGCGGATTTATGGCAAAACTGAATGCATTCCACAATCCACCTGGAAATGGTGTCCTTAGAAGCCCTGCCATGGGGTTCAATATATGACAACCATAACGCCGACTGGTCGGTGCGCCACTCCGCCGTACGTTGTTTGTACCGGCGCAGCGCCCGGACGGGACACCATGCTTTAGAATTAGGATCATATCTAGTTAAAGCAGGCAAAATAATAGGTTGACCTGGATATTTCAACGACTGATTTTTAGCCAAGAAATTAATCCTAGGTAGCAGCTTAAGGCCTTCCCCTGAAACCACAAAACGGTCATCCTCGGCTGATAAGGCATGAATTTCACTCCTACGCCTAGCCGAGGCCGCAGCAATTAAAAACACAGTCTTCAGTGTTAATAGTTTCATAGAAATGGAACTAAGTGGTTCAAAAGGCTTATCACCTAGTACTTGAAGCACTAGCGATAAACTCCAAGACGGAATCACAGCTGGATTCCTTGGTCTTAGATTGCCCATGCCTTTAATTAATACATTTAATGTATTTACTTCATCACTTCCCCTCTTAGCCAAGCAAGGAATAACAGACATTAATGCTGACTTATAACCAGCAATAGAGTTAGGCTTGAGGCTATAGGCATCATAGAGGTGACAGAGGAAATCAGCTACTACTTGAATAGATGAATCCATTGGATCAATACATCTTTTTGAGCACCATTCTGCAAATCTGTTGATTTTATAATTATATGCTCTGGAGGTTGACCCCCTCCTGGCTTTGGCCATAAACATGGCTGCTTGCTCAGAAAAGCCCTCCTTAATTCTAGATTCCTTGACAACATCCACGCAGTCAATCTGAACATTGACGGATTGTCGTGAAGGGCCTTGCCCTGGAAGATAATATCGTCCATCAGAGGCAGAGGAACCGGATTGCAGACCAGAAGGTCCAGCAGATCCGTATACCATGATCGGCTTGGCCAATCCGGGGCGATCAGAAGCACTTGGCATTCCTCTTGTCTGATTTTCTGAAGAATTTTTGGAATCAGGATTGCTGGAGGGAATGCGTATGCATACATTCTCCCCCAGCTGATAGCTAACGCATCTGTTGCGAAAGCGCTTGGATCCGGAATCGGAGAGACGTACGTCGTCATCTTCGCATTCTTCTTCGTTGCGAACAAATCGATGTTGGGTTTCCCCCAATGGTCGAACAGACGATCCGCCACACATTGATTTAGTTGCCATTCCGTGGGTAAAACACTCATCCTTCGGCTCAATGAGTCTGCTAGCAGGTTTAACCTTCCCGGAATATGAACTGCTTTCAAGGTAATCTGGTGATCCAGACACCAACAAAGCAGTTTCCATGTCATCATACAGAGACTGGGCGACTTCGTTCCGCCCTGGCGGTTTATGTAAGTCACAACTGTTGAGTTGTCTGAACGAATAAGAACAATCTTGCCCTGAACTTTCTGTAAGAAATGTTCCAGGCCCAGGACTACTGCTTTTAGCTCCAGTAGATTTATATGTTCCTTTGACTGTTCCAGATTCCAAAGCCCTGATATCGTGTACTCTTCCAGGCAAGCTCCCCAGCCCTCCATCGATGCATCTGTATACACAGTCACCTGAGGGTGGGGAGGGGTTAGCAAAACCCCCGGCAAGAGATTCTCTGTATTCAACCACCATTGCAGGTGGTGAATGAGAGGCGCCAACACTGACACATTCGAGTCCAGCGAACCTGTACTCTGGGTCCATTGTGTCATGAGAAATAACTGGATCGGCCGCCTGCGTAAGGCGGCCTGAGGAATGACTGGTTCCAATGAAACCATCAACCCCAGCATTCTCAAGTAAACCCGTGCCAGGACATGATGACTGTCGCACACTGACTGAATTAACGAGATGAGTTTCTGAACTCTCTCCTGAGTAGGATAAACATATCCTGTCTCTAGATCGAAGAACATCCCCAGGTAAACAAACTTCTGGGATGGAGTCAGCTCTGATTTTGGGAAATTGATCATCCAGCCTAAGTCTGTGAGAGTTTTCAAAACAATCTCCAGATTGGCCGACAAACTTTCCCGGGTGTGCGCTTTCAACAGCCAGTCGTCTATGTACGTGTGGACTGCTATGCTTCTCCTGCGGAGGTATGCTGTGATCGCAAGAACCACACGGGTGAAAACCCGAGGAGCCGTGGAAATTCCGAAGGGCAACACCCTGAATTCCCACTGTCTGCCCTGGAATGCAAATCTCAGGAAGCGACAGAAACTCCCGTGGATGGGGATGTGGAAATAAGCGTCCTTCAAATCTATCGACGCCGTCCACATCCCCCTCTCCAACCCCGCCAACACCGAGCGCACCGTTTCCATCTTGAAACTGGGCGTCTCGATGAACTTGTTCAATGGCTTGAGGTTGAGAATCGGTCTCCACCCTCCGGTGCGTTTTGTTACTAAGAACAGGGTTGAATAGAAGCCCGGACACCTTTGTGCCGGCTGAATAGCTCCTTTTTGTACGAGGGAATTTATCTCCTCCTCGATACACAACCTTTGCTCTGGCTCTCTCGGAATGGGAGTCCAGACTGGCACTAGAGACAGTCGCGACGGCGGGCCTGTCATCCACTCTGGATGATACCCGACGGAAAGCCATCGCAAGACTAAACGGTCCTGAGTTAACCGTTCCCACTCTTGCATGTGGTCGGCTAGCCAGCCTCCCACCGGTCCACCTAGGGACCGCGGTGGACACAAGGCATGCAAGAGCGGCACTGTCTCCGTTGCCATACACACCGGAGTGGTTCTTACCGCGGTAAGCGTCCTGTCAGGAACGATAACCACGCCCAGATCCTCGCGCGCCCCGCCCCGCGCGCACCTTGGTGCGCGGGCGGCTGCCTGGCTGACGGCGCCTGAGGAACCTGCGCCCCCCTCGCTGCTGGCCGAATCGCACGCGGCCGAGGCCGACGCTGCGACGGTGGCTGGCCTCTGACTTGGCCAGCACCACCTCGAGCCTGCAGGGGACGATACGCAGGGGCCGCGGCGCGAACGTTAGCACGACGCAGCACCTCAAACTGCTCGCGCAGCGCCCTCTGGTTATTCACCAGGGTGACCGTCTCCTGGAGGTGGCGACATCCCTCACCTCCAAAAAGACCAGGACCCGTCATAGGCGTACGGAGTAGCCTATTGTACAGGTCCTGAGACGGGCACAGATTGTCCAGGGCAAACGTGCGTCTTGCCCGGACACTCCTGGTCACCGCCCGAGTCATACAGTCCAGCGCCAGGTTAATACCATCCTGGATGGCTCGCTGGACCGTGACCGGGCTTGGCTGGCGCGATGCGGACGCCGTTACTACCCCCTGTAACAGCTGGGAGACGTGGGACAGAGCGGCAATCGAAGCCCTCCCACTCTCCTCCGCATCACGCAACGCGGTATTCGCCGAACGCAACGCGTTCGAGCACAAGACCCCCGTGTCAGAACGGGAGCCTGGCCGCGCATCCTCACCCAAAGCCGCACGGTCATCCACGCTGGGCTTGGGTACCACACCGTACCGCTGGTAATCCAGGGGCACGATGCGACAACGCCTGGCCACCTCGCGAGGGGCCTTCGCGAGACGTCCACTCGAGTTAATGGACGACTCCGCCGCCTTGAACATGTCAACGACATGCTCCGCCAGCGGCAGAGAAGGCATAGCGTTAGCAGTCGGTTTCCCAGCTAACCACGGCCTGTGGTCACGCTGGCTAGGCGACTGCTCCACGGGCAGATCAGGCCTAACGCTCACCAACCACTGGCAAGCGTCAGACCAATCCTCCTCCGTGGCTAACTGCGAGCGCTCTACAAGACGGGGTCCTTCGTCTTCCTCCTGAGCGCAAGCAGTAGAGCTTGACGGCGGGTATGCTGATACACCTGGCAAGCCAGGGAAAACATGCGGGCCTGATAGCACCGGCATGACAATATCACTGGTTTGACCAGGAGCAGGCACCGTGGCAGAGCGCGGGGTATATACCGCCCCACCACGGGCCCGGCCAGCACCAACAACACCCTCGGCAAGCCGAGGTATGCGGTACCGCTGGCCATCAGCAGCGCCCTGGGCCACCACCTGAGCCGCGGACTTTACTCCAGGGTGAGTAAAACCGTGGAAGCCGCCGCCTGTATTCCCCGCGAGGGGTGCACAAACTTCTTCATCCATGTCCACGTCGTCAGACGGCGACCCTAGCAGGTAATCCTCATCACCCTGGTCAGAAAGATTAGACCCCGCGTCAGCAAAGAGAGCTAACCCGGGCTGACCAGGAACGGTGCCATAGGAGGTACTGGCCACCGCGGCGTGCGGATACCCCTGGACTGATAAGCAGCCCGCGGGTTCCAGCGACAACCGTCCACGGTCCCCTCTCGGCGCGGCAATAAGCCTGCTGCCAGGGTCGTGGAACGCCCCCTCTAATGGGGCCACCTCTGGATCGTCGAACAACGGAAGCGGTCTAAGGAAAACCGATCCAGAGGCGGGGATTACCTGCTCCGAAGCCGATGATGAGGACAGTAAAGGATTTGGTCCAGGAAGCATGCCACGAAGCAACCCTGGAACCAAATCCTCTTCATCTCTCCCAACATCTCGGTCCGGAAGGCCTCCATATCCACCGCGGACGAGACCTTCCCCTTACCCTTCCTACTTACAACCTCTCGTTTCCGCTTCTTCTTCTTCTCCTCCTCTACCACCTTGTCCGTCGCCTGTAAGCAGCACAAGAATTCGGACATTAACTCGCCCCCCCAGTGCTTACATATGTCACAATTAACCAAGGGACCACAAGGGCTACATTGATAGCACAGATGAGGCCAGAACTTTTCATGTAGAAAACGTCCACAGGACGCGCAACCCGGTCCCTGAAACAGGGCAAAGGACAAGGAGTATGAGCAAACTAGTTAAGCTTAGAGACTCAAACCAACTCAAAGAGAAGGAAAACGATCATAAAGATCAATATACATCAGAAACCAGCATAGCGCTTGAATTGCTGATAAATACATAGCCAGGCTGATTATGACGTCATTAATCCCGTGACAGGAAAAATTCGATCCCAACAAAACATCCAAGTGCAAGGACGAATTGTATGCTGAATGGATAAGTCGACTACACAACCATCAGATACATATAGATAACTCTTTTCTGGCAAAAATGTTAATTATCTCCCTTTGTTTGTTTACAATAATTAACATCACCACATTATCAATAACTAGATACCTGACACTTTGTATAGACAAACCATCCAACGTGACGAACCGGAGAACTCCACCATCTGCACGCCTCTTAACTCTCTCCACCTCATGGGGAAGGAATTGGATCAAGAGGGCAAAGTGAGAAGACCTTTATACTAGGCCTCCAACTCACTGGACATAATTTTTCATTTGGTTAGATAACCTAACAGTGTTAGTAGGAAATGGAACCATGGTGGAGAGAAAACTAACTCTCTGCTGCTGTGATGTCACCACCTAGCGTCATACAGACCTGTGGACATAAACAGAAAGAGAAATTAGCCCTAGGTAGCACCGAGTTGACATAAACCAACTAACCAAGGCGCTTATCACGGTAAACGCGAGTCCCGGAAACACAATACACCGGGAAGAAAACTCGCTAATTTTACTAGAAGTCACCTGATTTAAAGGTCCTAAGTCCTCCTGTGGCGAAGTGTTCCCTCCTGCCATCCAAATCAGATACTATCACACCAAAATAACACCACTTAAACAGTTTAAGAGTACTAGAAAAGCTTATGCACAAAAAGACATGTGTGTTCTCTCTGCCAATAATCTAGCAAAGAGGCAGTGCTAGTCTGCGCATGCGCGGTGGTGGGGCTGGCATCCGCCAGACTACGCTCTGACTCCCTGCCCAGTAGGGGCACCTAACTGTTTTAAATCTGAGTGTTTATTGAGTGAAAGCCAATATTTAGCAATATCAAAAGTATTAGGGAGGTAAGTATACTCTTGAAGTGAAATCCACTGTACCTTCTAATCTTAGCCTTGAATCCACTGTACCTTCTAATCTTAGCCTTGAATCCACTGTACCTTCTAATCTTAGCCTTGAATCCATTGTACCTTCTAATCTTAGCCTTGAATCCACTGTACCTTCTAATCCTAGCCTTGAATCCATTGTACCTTCTAATCTTAGCCTTGAATCACTGTACCTCCTAATCTTAGCTTTGAATCAATTGTACCTTCTAATCTTAGCAAAGATGAGAAAGGCTGTATTGACAGACCAGATTCTCAGTTTGGGATCCCTGCATTTCAGGGTGTGAGGTCCCTGGGACCTCCAAAATTTAGATACCATGAGGAACACTGAATTAGTCTCTCTAAAAAGCCACTTGAACCTGATTGCTTTGAACAAGCTATGATTGCTGTAAACATGCTACGATTGCTGTGAACAAGCTATGATTGCTGTGAACAAGCTATGATTGCTGTGAACAAGCTATGATTGCTATAAACATGCTATGATTGCTTTGAACATGCTACGATTGCTGCGAACATGCTATGATTGCTGTGAACATGCTATGATTGCTTTGAACATGCTATGATTGCTGTGAACATGCTATGATTGCTGTGGACATGTCATGATTGCTTTGAACATGCTCTGATTGCTTTGAACATGTCATGATTGCTTTGAACATGCTATGATTGCTGTGAACAAGCTATGATTGCTGTGAACATGTTATGATTGCTGTGAACATGCTATGATTGCTGTGAACATGCTATGATTGCTGTGAACATGCTCTGATTGCTGTGAACATGCTATGATTGCTGTGAACATGCTATGATTGCTGTGGACAAACTATGATTGCTGTGAACATGCTATGATTGCTGTGGACATGTCATGATTGCTTTGAACATGCTATGATTGCTGTGAACATGCTCTGATTGCTGTGAACAAGCTATGATTGCTGTGAACATGCTATGATTGCTGTGAACATGTTATGATTGCTTTGAACATGGTATGATTGCTGTGAACATGCTATGATTGCTGTGAACAAGCTATGATTGCTGTGAACATGCTATGATTGCTGTGGACATGTCATGATTGCTTTGAACATGCTATGATTGCTTTGAACATGCTCTGATTGCTATGAACAAGCTATGATTGCTGTGAACAAACTATGATTGCTGTGAACATGCTATGATTGCTGTGGACATGTCATGATTGCTGTGAACATGCTATGATTGCTGTGAACAAGCTATGATTGCTGTGAACATGCTATGATTGCTGTGGACATGTCATGATTGCTTTGAACATGCTATGATTTCTGTGAACAAGCTATGATTGCTGTGAACATGCTATGATTGCTGTGAACATGCTATGATTGCTGTGGACAAACTATGATTGCTGTGAACATGCTATGATTGCTGTGGACATGTCATGATTGCTTTGAACATGCCATGATTGCTGTGAACAAGCTATGATTGCTGTGAACATGCTATGATTGCTGTGAACATGCTGTGATTGCTGTGGACATGTCATGATTGCTTTGAACATGCTATGATTGCTTTGAACATGCTATGATTGCTGTGGACATGTCATGATTGCTTTGAACATGCTATGATTGCTGTGAACATGCTATGATTGCAGTGAACATGCTATGATTGCTGTGAACATGCTATGATTGCTTTGAACATGCTATGATTGCTTTGAACATGCTATGATTGCCGTGGACATGCTATGATTGCTTTGAACATGCTATGATTGCTTTGAACATGCTATGATTGCTGTGGACATGTCATGATTGCTTTGAACATGCTATGATTGCTTTGAACATGCTATGATTGCTGTGGACATGTCATGATTGCTTTGAACATGCTATGATTGCTGTGAACATGCTATGATTGCTTTGAACATGCTATGATTGCTTTGAACATGTTATGATTGCTGTGAACATGCTATGATTGCTGTGAACATGCTATGATTGCATTGAACATGCTATGATTGCTGTGAACATGCTATGATTGCTGTGGACATGCTATGATTGCTTTGAACATGTTATGATTGCTGTGAACATGCTATGATTGCTGTGAACATGCTATGATTGCTTTGAACATGCTATGATTGCTGTGAACATGCTATGATTGCTGTGAACAAGCTATGATTGCTGTGAACATGCTATGATTGCTGTGAACATGCTATGATTGCTGTGAACATGCTATGATTGCTTTGAACATGCTATGATTGCTTTGAACATGCTATGATTGCTGTGGACATGCTATGATTGCTTTGAACATGCTATGATTGCTTTGAACATGCTATGATTGCTGTGGACATGTCATGATTGCTTTGAACATGCTATGATTGCTTTGAACATGCTATGATTGCTGTGGACATGTCATGATTGCTTTGAACATGCTATGATTGCTGTGAACATGCTATGATTGCTTTGAACATGCTATGATTGCTGTGGACAAACTATGATTGCTGTGAACATGCTATGATTGCTGTGGACATGTCATGATTGCTTTGAACATGCTATGATTGCTGTGAACATGCTCTGATTGCTGTGAACAAGCTATGATTGCTGTGAACATGCTATGATTGCTGTGAACATGTTATGATTGCTTTGAACATGGTATGATTGCTGTGAACATGCTATGATTGCTGTGAACAAGCTATGATTGCTGTGAACATGCTATGATTGCTGTGGACATGTCATGATTGCTTTGAACATGCTATGATTGCTTTGAACATGCTCTGATTGCTATGAACAAGCTATGATTGCTGTGAACAAACTATGATTGCTGTGAACATGCTATGATTGCTGTGGACATGTCATGATTGCTGTGAACATGCTATGATTGCTGTGAACAAGCTATGATTGCTGTGAACATGCTATGATTGCTGTGGACATGTCATGATTGCTTTGAACATGCTATGATTTCTGTGAACAAGCTATGATTGCTGTGAACATGCTATGATTGCTGTGAACATGCTATGATTGCTGTGGACAAACTATGATTGCTGTGAACATGCTATGATTGCTGTGGACATGTCATGATTGCTTTGAACATGCCATGATTGCTGTGAACAAGCTATGATTGCTGTGAACATGCTATGATTGCTGTGAACATGCTGTGATTGCTGTGGACATGTCATGATTGCTTTGAACATGCTATGATTGCTTTGAACATGCTATGATTGCTGTGGACATGTCATGATTGCTTTGAACATGCTATGATTGCTGTGAACATGCTATGATTGCAGTGAACATGCTATGATTGCTGTGAACATGCTATGATTGCTTTGAACATGCTATGATTGCTTTGAACATGCTATGATTGCTGTGGACATGCTATGATTGCTTTGAACATGCTATGATTGCTTTGAACATGCTATGATTGCTGTGGACATGTCATGATTGCTTTGAACATGCTATGATTGCTTTGAACATGCTATGATTGCTGTGGACATGTCATGATTGCTTTGAACATGCTATGATTGCTGTGAACATGCTATGATTGCTTTGAACATGCTATGATTGCTTTGAACATGTTATGATTGCTGTGAACATGCTATGATTGCTGTGAACATGCTATGATTGCATTGAACATGCTATGATTGCTGTGAACATGCTATGATTGCTGTGGACATGCTATGATTGCTTTGAACATGTTATGATTGCTGTGAACATGCTATGATTGCTGTGAACATGCTATGATTGCTTTGAACATGCTATGATTGCTGTGAACATGCTATGATTGCTGTGAACAAGCTATGATTGCTGTGAACATGCTATGATTGCTGTGAACATGCTATGATTGCTGTGAACATGCTATGATTGCTTTGAACATGCTATGATTGCTTTGAACATGCTATGATTGCTGTGGACATGCTATGATTGCTTTGAACATGCTATGATTGCTTTGAACATGCTATGATTGCTGTGGACATGTCATGATTGCTTTGAACATGCTATGATTGCTTTGAACATGCTATGATTGCTGTGGACATGTCATGATTGCTTTGAACATGCTATGATTGCTGTGAACATGCTATGATTGCTTTGAACATGCTATGATTGCTTTGAACATGTTATGATTGCTGTGAACATGCTATGATTGCTGTGAACATGCTATGATTGCTTTGAACATGCTATGATTGCTGTGAACATGCTATGATTGCTGTGGACATGCTATGATTGCTTTGAACATGTTATGATTGCTGTGAACATGCTATGATTGCTGTGAACATGCTATGATTGCTTTGAACATGCTATGATTGCTGTGAACATGCTATGATTGCTTTGAACATGCTATGATTGCTTTGAACATGTTATGATTGCTGTGAACATGCTATGATTGCTGTGAACATGCTATGATTGCTTTGAACATGCTATGATTGCTGTGAACATGCTATGATTGCTGTGAACAAGCTATGATTGCTGTGAACATGCTATGATTGCTTTGAACATGCTATGATTGCTGTGAACATGCTATGATTGCTTTGAACATGCTATGATTGCTGTGAATATGCTATGATTGCTTTGAACATGCTATGATTGCTGTGAACATGCTATGATTGCTGTGAACATGCTATGATTGCTGTGAACATGCTATGATTGCTTTGAACATGCTATGATTGCTGTGAACATGCTATGATTGCTGTGAACAAGCTATGATTGCTGTGAACAAGCTACATGTATGATTGCTGTGAACATGTTATGATTGCTTTGAACATGCTATGATTGCTTTGAACATGCTATGAACGTTTAATGCTCTCATACATTAATAAGAAAGGAAAGGAATCTTTTAAAAAAGGTTTAAATATCTGTTAGTTTACGCACCTTAACTAAACAGAAGTAATGATGCCATTTTAGATTTAGTTTTCCAATGGCATATTATTTGAAAGTATTGTCAGGGCTGGCTGGAAATTTTCATATAAAAGCACTGTTAGTTCATATTGCTGCAAGATTGTGAAAGATAAACATGTGTCAACTTGGTCAATCTGTTGGCCTAGGGTGTGTATCTATAAATTATAATTCAATATATCTATGTTACATAGAATGTTATATACATGTGTAAGTCATTTTCAAAAAGAGTTACATGAATAAAATCTTTAATAAACCATCCCAAATCTAACCAATCTTTAAAGGATAACTAATCCCATCTCTTGATAGCTATTCAGGTGATCTAACCCACCGGTCATAAACTATCCAGGTAATTTTAAGCCTTTTATCACACCGCTAAGGAAAGATATTCAGGATTTAGTAGTTAAATGTTGGTACATTTCTACACCCTATGATGGCTGTCATGAGTTACTTTTCAACCAATCAGAAAAACCCTAGTGTGTCAGCCTCGGTATATACGCTCAGTCATAGAGGCTCCAGCTATAGTTTGGCAAAGTGGTATAAAAGCAATCGTACAGGTAAGCTGTTGAATATTTTGAAACCAATTTGATTGGAAGTTGTTGCTGCCAGTCAAATTAGTTTCAAAATATTCAATAATAAAGAATGTGATGCATTGGAGCTTACATGACATCACACACAATAGCTTGAGGAGACAAAATGGTGTCGATCACTGTTCAACATTTACTCGATATTACAAAACAGATAATTGTGATACAGATCAGGGAATGTGACAGGATATGAATGATATGGAATCTATAAACCATATTCTATCGGTGCAATACAACATTTGAGATAAGATTAACATCGCTTTAAAGAAAGGACAACGTGCAGAGCCAAGCACAAAAAGGTTATAAAGGTGTTATGACTCACGGTAGATAACAAATTTCAATTAATTTTATTGTCCATTGCACTATTTAAATATGTTGACGTCGCCTTGGAGTGAAATTTTTTTTTTTAGACAGCCCAATAATGAGATTCGATACCACCTCAATATAATACGAATGTGAAGTCAGGATATAACACAGGCAGTTGTAGACCTGCCTATAGTAGGCTTATTACTTCCAGTATTAAACTGACAGGAATTATTGGCTGCTACTGGGTTTGACGTCCCAACTCACACTAACCAGCATGACTAGCTAAAAATGTTTTGTTGTCAAGGCGGTTGCTATACCCATATCTCAGTTTTGACTGGGCCAATTTTAATAATTTTGATTTCATTCTGTTTTTATAGTAAATGAGAATATATATTATCACTATAAAGCTGTCCTGAGTGATCACATAGGCCTCACAACATCTTTAACAGTGAAAACTCAGAGCTTTGTACTAAGGTCAGAATAGGCCAGCTGCTAGAACTTTGATGTTCCTAAAACATAGGCAAACACGTAACCAAGCTTAGTTCAAATATGATTATGCAATCATAAAATATCATCCGAGACATTTGCTAAATGCAAAACCACAACACAGACGATCACTTTGTCGGAAAAGTAATACCTAATCAGATCAGAGGAGCTTGCTAATCCAGAAAATCAAATTAGAAATTCAACCTTGGAAAGCGAATAAAATCTCTACCGGGAAAATGACTACTCAAATGTAAATCTAAAGAAGTTGTAATCAAATTAACATCTATTGAACAAACACACTTTATACTGCAAAATGTACAAAATCACACAAGTAACTAATGGTTATTGCATATTTGTAACATTATTTAAGCTTAACATGGGTATGGGTGGAGGGTGGGTGGGGGGGGGGGAAGACATCCCTGTCTACTTTAACATTCATTTCACATAACATATTCAACTAGTCAGAGGATTAATTACCTTGTTGATATCTGGGGCTAATGATTCAAGCTTCCTCAGCCTCTGAAAGGCCTCGTAATCAGTCTCAGCAAATAAACAAATGGGTTCATTACGCTCCCTCAAACGCCGAACTACCTGTGAAAGAACAAACCAACAAAGCTGTAAATAAATAAACAATGATTTAGTTACCATACTCAAGTGCTGGATTAAGCATGTACTAGGCAGATTAGATAGTCACTATACTCAAGTGCTGGATTATGCATGTACAGGGCAGATGAGATAGTCACCATACTCAAGTGTTGGATTAAACATGTACTAGGCAGATGAGATAGTCACCATACTCAAGTGCTGGATTAAGCATGTACTAGGCAGATTAGATAGTCACTATACTCAAATGCTGGATTAAGCATGTACTAGGCAGATTAGAGTCATCATACTCAAGTGCTGGGTTAAGCATGTACTAGGCAGATTAGATAGTCACTATACTCAAGTGCTGGGTTAAGCATGTACTAGGCAGATTAGATAGTCACTATACTCAAGTGCTGGATTAAGCATGTACTAGGCAGATTAGATAGTCATCATACTCAAGTGCTGGATTAAGCATGTACTAGGCAGATTAGATAGTCACCATACTCAAGTGCTGGATTAAGCAAGTACTAGGCAGATTAGATATTCATCAGACTCAAGTGCTGGATTAAGCATGTACTAGGCAGATTAGATAGTCATCATACTCAAGTGCTGGATTAAGCATGTACTAGGCAGATTAGATAGTCATCATACTCAAGTGCTGGATTAAGCATGTACTAGGCAGATTAGATAGTCACTATACTCAAGTGCTGGATTAAGCATGTACTAAGCAGATTAGATAGTCATCATACGCAAGTGCTGGATTAAGCATGTACTAGGCAGATTAGATAGTCACTATACTCAAGTGCTGGATTAAGCATATACTACACAGATTAGAGTCACTATACTCAAATGCTGGATTAAGCATGTACTAGGCAGATTAGATAGTCACTATACTCAAGTGCTGGATTAAGCATGTACATGGCAGATTAGATAGTCACTATACTCAAATGCTGGATTAAGCTTGTACTAGGCAGATTAGATAGTCACTATACTCAAATGCTGGATTAACCAGGTACTAGGCAGATTAGATAGTCACCATACTCAAGTGCTGGATTAAGCATGTACTAGGCAGATTAGATAGTCATCATACTTAATAGATTACCCTAAACCAATTTTGTTAGCCAAATATTAAATATTTTAGCCATATCTTTACTTCAATGTCACTTTGCATCAGTCATCATCAGTTAATACCATCAATTCTACAGTCCAGAGGCAACAGGGTCTTAATATAATAAGAAAGGTGTTGAATATGTTGAAACTAATTTGACTGGAAGCTGCTGCTGCTTTAGGCAGCAACAACTTTCAGTCACATTAGTTTAAAAATATTCAGCAATTTAAACAGGAATTTTTGCCTTGTAATTGAAATGCTGGAATTAGTCAGTATAGCTGCCAATAAAGAAAATTAAATTAATTTTCATTATTAGTCAATGATTTAGCAAATTCTGCTTTTCATGAAATATTCTGCAAGTCAGATTTCAGTTTTATAGCATTCTGCCATTTGGCTAATGGGTGGATCGGTCCCTGTTATTAGGTCATCACTGACACTGAGGGGTAATAATATAATGTATTCATGTCACCTCTTTTCTTGGCAGCAATGTTGATTTCTCCTCATCCGTTTTACTGTCAGTGGAGCTGAACAGACTCTTGATTGCAGGACTGTGACGACCCTCATCCTACATACACATAAATGTTATAAACATTTATTTATTAACCATTTAACACTCATATAGCTTCTACAGTGGTCTCAAGTGAGAAATGTCCATTTGAATACAAGAGATTATTTTTGAAAATTTACCACTGGAATGATTGGCTCGATAACTGAGCCAATCAGTCCAGTGATAAATTTTCAAAAATAGTCTTCTCTTGGCCTGCAAATGGACATCTTCTATGAGAAAATTGAAATGTTGTTGAACAAATTTAAGGGTTAAAAGATAAGTTAAAAGATCAAATCTCTCACAAATCCTGCTCAAACCTTATGTTCAACAATCTGTCTTGAATAGGCAGTCCCAAATCTCTCACAAATCCTGCTCAAACCTTATGTTCAACAAGCTGTCTTGAATAGGCAGTCCCAAATCTCTCACAAATCCTGCTCAAACCTTATGTTCAACAAGCTGTCTTGAATAGGCAGTCCCAAATCTCTCACAAATCCTGCTCAAACCTTATGTTCAACAAGCTGTCTTGAATAGGCAGTCCCAAATCTCTCACAAATCCTGCTCAAACCTTATGTTCAACAAGCTGTCTTGAATAGGCAGTCCCAAATCTCTCACAAATCCTGCTCAAACCTTATGTTCAACAAGCTGTCTTGAATAGGCAGTCCCAAATCTCTCACAAATCCTGCTCAAACCTTATGTTCAACAAGCTGTCTTGAATAGGCAGTCCCAAATCTCTCACAAATCCTGCTCAAACCTTATGTTCAACAAGCTGTCTTGAATAGGCAGTCCCAAATCTCTCACAAATCCTGCTCAAACCTTATGTTCAACAAGCTGTCTTGAATAGGCAGTCCCAAATCTCTCACAAATCCTGCTCAAACCTTATGTTCAACAAGCTGTCTTGAATAGGCAGTCCCAAATCTCTCACAAATCCTGCTCAAACCTTATGTTCAACAAGCTGTCTTGAATAGGCAGTCCCAAATCTCTCACAAATCCTGCTCAAACCTTATGTTCAACAAGCTGTCTTGAATAGGCAGTCCCAAATCTCTCACAAATCCTGCTCAAACCTTATGTTCAACAAGCTGTCTTGAATAGGCAGTCCCAAATCTCTCACAAATCCTGCTCAAACCTTATGTTCAACAAGCTGTCTTGAATAGGCAGTCCCAAATCTCTCACAAATCCTGCTCAAACCTTATGTTCAACAAGCTGTCTTGAATAGGCAGTCCCAAATCTCTCACAAATCCTGCTCAAACCGTATGTTCAACAAGCTGTCTTGAATAGGCAGTCCCAAATCTCTCACAAATCCTGCTCAAACCTTATGTTCAACAAGCTGTCTTGAATAGGCAGTCCCAAATCTCTCACAAATCCTGCTCAAACCTTATGTTCAACAAGCTGTCTTGAATAGGCAGTCCCAAATCTCTCACAAATCCTGCTCAAACCTTATGTTCAACAAGCTGTCTTGAATAGGCAGTCCCAAATCTCTCACAAATCCTGCTCAAACCTTATGTTCAACAAGCTGTCTTGAATAGGCAGTCCCAAATCTCTCACAAATCCTGCTCAAACCTTATGTTCAACAAGCTGTCTTGAATAGGCAGTCCCAAATCTCTCACAAATCCTGCTCAAACCTTATGTTCAAACAGCTGTCTTGAATAGGCAGTCCCAAATCTCTCACAAATCCTGCTCAAACCTTATGTTCAACAAGCTGTCTTGAATAGGCAGTCCCAAATCTCTCACAAATCCTGCTCAAACCTTATGTTCAACAAGCTGTCTTGAATAGGCAGTCCCAAATCTCTCACAAATCCTGCTCAAACCTTATGTTCAACAAGCTGTCTTGAATAGGCAGTCCCAAATCTCTCACAAATCCTGCTCAAACCTTATGTTCAACAAGCTGTCTTGAATAGGCAGTCCCAAATCTCTCACAAATCCTGCTCAAACCTTATGTTCAACAAGCTGTCTTGAATAGGCAGTCCCAAATCTCTCACAAATCCTGCTCAAACCTTATGTTCAACAAGCTGTCTTGAATAGGCAGTCCCAAATCTCTCACAAATCCTGCTCAAACCTTATGTTCAACAAGCTGTCTTGAATAGGCAGTCCCAAATCTCTCACAAATCCTGCTCAAACCTTATGTTCAACAAGCTGTCTTGAATAGGCAGTCCCAAATCTCTCACAAATCCTGCTCAAACCTTATGTTCAACAAGCTGTCTTGAATAGGCAGTCCCAAATCTCTCACAAATCCTGCTCAAACCTTATGTTCAACAAGCTGTCTTGAATAGGCAGTCCCAAATCTCTCACAAATCCTGCTCAAACCTTATGTTCAACAAGCTGTCTTGAATAGGCAGTCCCAAATCTCTCACAAATCTTGCTCAAACCTTATGTTCAACAAGCTGTCTTGAATAGGCAGTCCCAAATCTCTCACAAATCCTGCTCAAACCTTATGTTCAACAAGCTGTCTTGAATAGGCAGTCCCAATACTGATTTTAAACATAGCATGGACTCATACAGTCAACATTCATATTAAACTTGTAGATGTAACATGACCCAATACCATTTTAACTACAGGTAGTTGTAGCACGATCGATCAATCTTAAATAGCCATCATTTTCAAGCATCTAGAGCCAGATAATATTTCTTATCTGTAATATGTGTGAAGTGATCAAATTTGTAAGACACCCAATCATTCACTTTACTGCTTACAAAGGGGATTATATAATCTAGCTTTCACCTTATTACCACGACTAATATATATGTAAGTACTCCCTGTGCAAGGGTATTATTTTGTTATCTAAAATGTTTATAACACAACAAAGCCACAGATTCCAGCAAAATTACTTTAAACAAAAGCGTCGCCTAACGGAGCTTAATACTCCCATCTTTAATGAATTTTAATCTTTTTAGGGAGGATAACTCTGGCAAATATGGACAGATCTCGCTGAAACAAAATCATTACACTTCATCTCTACGTAAATATTCACTGGAAATGAATTCCAAATCTAGGTTCAAAACTCCCTGAGATCTGGCCTGGACAATAGATTTTTGACAAACTCTTTTCAGGGGGGATAACTCTCACAAATACAGATGGATCTCGCTGAAGCCGCTGAACCAAAATCATGACATGTCCTCTCTAACTAGTATATCCACTGAAACAAATTTCAAATGTAGATTAAAACCTTTATTAGATATGGCAGTCACAGAATTTTTGACACATTTTAGGAGAGATAACTCAGAAATATGGATGGATCTCACCAAAGCAAAATCATGACACTTCGTCTTCCGTGAAGATATGCACTCGAGAAAAAAAATTGAAACTGTAGGTCAAGGACTGAGAGCGCTTGTCAACATCTTGTTAACTCACAGGCAGACCGTAGAAGCGAAGTGACAAAAACCGTCACCAAATTCAACGAAAGATCCAATAGGAGAAGCAACATCGCACTTGGAGAACGCAGGGGCTCTACAACATTTCAAACAAAATGATTCCATCCAAATTTTGCCAGCTGACAAGTGGGGATGCAGAGTGATCATGGATATGATGACTACCAAGACAAAATCGGTGCCCTTCTCCCAGACCACCACCACACATACCCCAAATTATCTTCTGACCCAACCAACCAGTATAAAAACTGCCTGTTGAAACTGCTCAGAGACTGGAAAAGCCAGAATATCATCAACAAAATCTTTATACTTCAAACTCTACCCCAGAACTGCCACTGTCCCAAGATTCTATGGACTTCCAAAAATCCACAAGACTAACAGACCCATCATTGCCAGTATTGGATACATCACATCGCAAGCCTCGAAATACCTCACACAGATCCTGAAATCACTAGTTGGCCACTCAGAGCACCACATCAAAAACAGTAAAGATTTCACCACCAAAATCCAGTCACTTTAAGTTCCCCCCCACACACAAACTAGTTTCTTTTAATGTGGCTTCACAGAATCCCAGTGAACAAGGCTCTTTCAGTCAACCAGAGAGTTCTGGACCCAGCCCAGATTATCAGTCTCTTGAAGATCATGTTAGACATCACTTACTTTGTTCAGAATGGCTACTTCTACCACCAAATTCATGGAATAGCTATGGGCTCATCAGTGTCACCAGTGATCGCGAACCTTTATACGGAATCCTTCAAGTAACAAGCATTCAGCACACCACAGAACCCACCACCCCACCCTAATATCTGGTACCGGTATGTGGACGACACGTTCACACGCATCCACCACTACAACATCCAACCCTTCACTGATCACCTCAACAGGATTGACCAATGCATCCAATTCACCAGCGAAGTCGAAGAAGATGACCAGATTGCCTTCCTGGATGTCTCGGTACATGTCAGTGATTCTGAAAACTACCAAACTTACAATGTACAGAAAACCCAAATGAACAGACCAATATCTAAATTTTCATTCTAACCACCATTTGGAACACAAAAGGTCAGTCGTTAGAACTCTGTTTCACCATGCAGACTCCATCATCACAGAAACATCAGGCAATGATGAGAAAACCACCTCCCACAACTCGCATGAAACAAGCAGATGGCAAAAAAGTTCCACCAGTTGGCCTTCCCTACACCCAACGCCTATCAGAACACCTAGGCAGACTCTTCAGCCCATCAACACCGTAAGATCACAATTAGTAAGACCCAAAGATAAACTGACCACAGATGAATGCTCTGGAATCGTCTACAAGATCGAATATTACAAACGTAAGGGGACATATATAGGCAAAACAAAAAGGCCTCTCAGCATCAGTGTTAAAGTACATCTTAAAACCAACTCAACTCAGCTGTGGCAGAACAAACAGAAACCACTTGCCATACTATCCCTGCCAGCAGTGCCTCGGTCATCAACATGGAGGCCAACCTGTTCAAACAGAAAGTTAAAGAGGCCATCGAAATCTACAAACATCAACCAACCATGAACCGAGACGAGGGCTAGCGGATACCAGCAGTCTACCAGTCCATACTGCCACGTGACTCCACAAGAACTGACCAGAGTGACGTTGCCAGCGACCATCAGTTAGTGCTGGATAAGTGACCGAGATCGTCACAAAAGCTACTCTTCAAAACAAGTTCTACATCCTGGAGACGTAACTAATATTTCTGTATTATGTAGGTCTGCGGTCAAGAAGTTTTTGAGATACGGCCCGGACACAAAATCTTTGACACATTTTACACATTGCAGGAAGGATAACTCTGGGGAATATTGACGGATCTCGACAAAATGAAATCATGACACATCGTCTCCACCGAATATGTGCACTGGAGCAAAAATTTCAAATGTAGGTTAAGAAGTTTTTTAGATTTGGCCCAAACATGGATTTGCTAACAGACGGGACAGACACCATCACATAATACCTGGGGTTTTTTCAAAACGGGCGTATAAAAAAGAACTTTCCTGTATAGTCATGATAGTTGTCTAGATTTTGAAACTTCAGAAACTTTAAGGATTAAATGGTTACGTTTCTACCTGGTCATTGTATTGACAATATACATGTATATACAAACAATGTTATCACTGAATTGTAAGCTAGTGTGCTTATTATCTTCCATAAGACTATACAATACAATACAAATTTAGACTGTATATAGGTCAGGGTTTATAGTCTGCTTCCAAATGTGTGAGCTGCCAACTTTCAAACTTTACCCTCTGGTCATCGGGCCTTATTTTTTTCATTCCCGCACAATCTCAACTCCCTTTTGGCAGCATACATGTACCTGCCTGCTGTATATGCACCCACTCAGTAGCTTTTTACATTCAGTATTGCCGACACTGCCCTTACAGGTACCTATTTTATAGACAGGTGTAGTGGAATAATGCAAAGTTATATGCCTTGCTCACTAGCTCGACTCCCTAATGACTAATGACTCCGCCTCTATAATACAACATTTAATAGTGCAATTTATCAACATATTAATACACAATGAATATTGGGACTGCATTACCTCTGAATTGGAAGTTGCATTATCCTCTACAAGACGTTTATGCTTGCGCCAGTATTCCTGTTCTTGCTTAGCGGCAATATCTCCACGCTTAACATACTTCTTGTTCGTACCTTGAGCCTATAACAGAAGAACATGACTACTGGTGCATTGAGGAATAGTGAGAATTGATAATTGGTCAGATATCAATTTACCCCTTTAACACTCACATCAGCCAAAAATGGCTTCTGCACTGGTCTTCAGAAATATCCATTTGCAGACCAAGAGAAGACTATTTTTGAAAATTGACAATGGGAATGACTGGCTCGATAACAAAGCCAGTCATTCCAGTAGTACTTTTTCAAAAATAGCCTTCTCTTGGTCCGCAAATAAACATTTTCTATCAGAAAATTGAAATTTTTGTGAAAAAATTTGAGAGTTAAAGGGTTAAAGAAAGAGACAAAGGAAGTGACAAATACTATTAACCCTTTAATGACGAAATCTTTTCAAAAAATTTTAACATTTACTTATTGAATGTCCATTTGCAGGCCAAGAGAAGACTGTTTTTGAAAATTTACCACTGAAATGGCTGGCTCACTTATCGAGCCAGTCATTCCAGGGGTAAATTTTCAAAAATAGTCTTCTCTTGGCCTGCAAATTGACATTCCTCAAGACCACTACAGTGGCCGGTTTCGTCGTGAAAGAGTTAAATGTGAACATTTTTAAAACCACACATAAGTAAAGGTTTCTCTAGTTCTTGAGACGAGAGCTTTAATTAGTCTTCTAGTGATACTACAGTTGACATGATTGAGGATTCCAGTTTATCCATCAATCATATGATGTCATAATCAACTACGTGATGTGTAGGCTGACGTCATAATCAATTATGTCATGAATGACGTAGATAAGTGCACGAACTCTTAATTGATGACAGACTAAGCACTATAGTACGAATTGTACAATTTACTACTTAATAAACATGCTGGACTTTAAATATTTCGAAACTAATTTTACTAGGTGCTATTGCTGCTGCCTTTGCTGTCAAATTAGTTTCAAAATATTCAACAGTAAACAAGTCTGCAGTTTTCTGGAAATTGATAGACAGGAGTTCAATGATCGATCGATCCCAACATTGGCAGTGTGAGTGGAGCTTAGCTGAAGATGGGCAGGGCATAGCTACAACTGGATTGTTCCATTTGTTAAAGCTGTACAAACAAGAGGCCCAAGGAGCCTGTATCGCACGTGGAACATTGCCATTTCCACTAGAAAGGCCAAAAAGAACCCTAAGGCATTCACCTTTCCAGTTTATCCATCCATCATATGACATTATAATCAATTGCATGACGTGTAGACCGACATGATAATCAATGATGTCATTATGATGTCATGAATGACGTAGATAAGTATGTCACGAACACATAATAATTGAAAACGGACTATGCGTTATTGTATGAATTCTATGTCTTTACTATTTAATAAATATTATGTTGAATATTTTGAAACTAATTTGACTGGGCGGTTGCTGCCACACCCAGTCAAATTAGTTACAAAATATTCAACAGATTACCTGACTGTAGTTTTCAGAAAATTGATAGTCAGGCCATTCAGGGATCATTCAATCCCAACATGGCAAAGTATGGGTGGAGCTTAGATAGAGGTGGGCGAGGTATAGCTAAAACTGGAAAGTTCCATTGACCAGCATTGTAACAAGAATGCAGTGCCCATGCCTTTTTACACATCAACTTCCCTTGAACAAACTTTAATGGCCCTTAATCCTTAATCATATCTCCTACATTTTGGCCCGATCTGTTCAGTGGTTTTGGAGAAGAAGTAATTTTCATGAAAACTAGATGGACTGTGTGTCGAGCCCCTTACATGTAATTTTCCGCATGTCACACATGTGTGGCAGTGTCGCAAAATTAAGGATTTCTTAAATGAGTATAGTCCTTGATAAATCAAATGTCTATTGAAGTCCTCCAAACAATGTAAAACTTTTAAATTGTTTTAACTTTGCTCCAAACATGCCAGACTGAATGCACCGATGATATAGAATGATTCTGTAAAGATTTGTTGGGATAATATAAGCCCTTGGGAAATTAAAAGAACTTAAAGGTCCAAAGCAATTAGAAATATGGAAACAATTTGACAATCATTTTCATTGTGATAGAGTCTGGAAGCCATGATGGTACACACGTACAGCAATTATTATTGTATCCCGGACAAATGATTCCAATATGTTGCATATTACATAGTATACACGTGAGACTAACGGGTCTGTAGTTTCCAGGATCATTTTTCTGGCCCTTTTTGTAAATGCATGTCATATCCTCTGTTTTCCATATACTCGGTAATGTCCCTTCGTCTAACGACTTATTGAATATGCATCATATTCAATAAGTCGTTAGACGAAGGGACATTACCCTCTCTTTAAGAATTCTTGGTGGTATCTTGTCAGGCACTTTACTTTTTTTGATTGAGTTGTTTCAGCCTATTTTCTACAGCAACTTGAGTTATTATGACGTTGCCTAGATAATTTCCACCATTTCTTTGTGAAAGTGCTGGTATTTCATTATGGTTTTCAATGGTAAAAACATCTGAAAAGAATGTGTTAAGTATTTGCACTTTCTCTGTATCTGTTGTTGCAATATTTCCGCTGTTAGGATCCTTCAAGTTGCCAAAGTTGTCTTTTAATTGTGTTTTGCTCTTCACGTAATTCCAGAGTGCTCTTGGCTTTGTACTACTCTCTGTGGCTATTTTATGTTCTAATTCCTGTTTTGCTGCTTTAATTCTTGCATTGGCTAAGTTTCTCACATGCTTATAATTGTTATAATCGTTGGTACGATTAGTCTTCTTGAATTTCTTAAAAACTAAGTTTTTCTCTAATCGCATCAAATACAGATTTGTTGGACCAGATGGGTTTCATGTCTAAATTGCTTTTGCTATAGGGATGTTTTTTGACATTGTGTCCATTAATTTCTGATAAAAGAAGTTTTCCGCATCCACTGAAGTTAGATTATTCATTATGCTCCAATAAGTTTCAGTCAGTTCCTTTCTCATGCTGTCATAATTGCCTTTCTGGAGAAGTAATTTATTTGGTTCCTGTACATGTGTGGAGCTGTTGCTGCTGATCAGGTTAGGGTGTAGATGTATTTCCAGCATGTCATGGGCATTACAGTCCTTACATAGTCCTTTCATGCTGACTAGGCTAAACAGCCTGTAGCAAATCTTCATTTTCATCTTGTACCTGTTATTCACGTGGATGGGTGTGGACGAGCTCGATGGGAGTCGTTTTTTAACATCTGATCTTTGTAGAACTTGTCGAGTCGTCCGTTGAAGGTGTTGGGCATAGGAGCTATGACAACTGACTCAGGTAGACAATTTAAGTAATTTGTCACCTAAATATTGAAGATTTACTTCTGTGTGTTAGATTTAAAATGTTGCTTTAGCAGTTTGAAGCTGTGACCTCTCGTGCGATGACCATCATCAGATGGCAGTAGTTTCTCACGATTTGCACCCTCGATTTTACTACGTTTCCGAAAATAATGACCTAATAACAGTGGTGAAAATCAACATTTTAGTAGCAAGGGTGTTAATTTCATGACATAACATGCACCAGACTTTATTTATTTTATTGTTTTATTTTGACATAGATAGTGTTGCCAGTCGTACATAGAAAATTACCATTCTAAGTTCGTGGCAATTTATTATTTACATCAGTTGTCAAATCGCAAAATACATGTACTGTGCATTGTGTAGCTAATAAAAACAAGCTACTTTCATAATTAAAATTATTTTCGATCATTCTATCCCCTTAAACCAGTATTTCAGTTAAACCAGTTTAATTAGTGATACCGTCACCAGTATATATTTTGGTCTGGTAAGGATGTTCTTCACCAGACACCAATTCTGGTTATAGATCTATCTAATTTGTGTGACTCAGGAAGATTTTCTATGCTCATGCTTCTGCCATACACGCATGCACGCACGCACACACACGGCTTGCATGCACATATTGTAAAATCTGAATTATTCAAAGTGCAGATTTTTGGATATATAAAAGATTACTCTGCATTCTGATTTTGAATTCAGCATGAGAAGGGCTATAGGGTCAAGCCGTGGTCACAGCCATCACGTCGGTTGCCTTTATTGGCGTACAACAAAGATCAGTCAACATAATGGCTGGACATTTACTGATGGTAGAGACCATTGATGTTATCGTTGATACGATCATTGCACAAATTAGTCTTGAGTCATTATGGCCGTTAAAGGTCATAATGGCGCTCGAGTGCACAGATCGGTCAACAAGATGACATCAGTGATTTCTACCATAGAGTTAGGAATGATGGTGTGCCGGGCCAGGATTGGCTGAGGGTCGATGAGCGTGCTATATATTTGCATGTCTTGTGCAAACGGGAGACTTCTCGCATCACTGTCTAGATAACTTTTTTATAGATCATTTTTGATTCATTTTTCGGTCCACTTTTTATATTATAAACATGAATGTTAGATATTAGATAGAAGTTTTAGTCAGATTACAGTTATGAATGTTACACAGAATAAATTCACAGTATGATGAAAGTTTGAAGTTGCTGTTTGTCAATACAAGTATTACAGCTAGAGTGATGCAACAAGACCAGAGAGAAACACTTTGGCACGAATCCAAGAATCTTCGAGAAGTCAGATGGCCCGGGGACGGATATAAATATTTGATCACAGAATCAAACGCAAGTCGCGTCACCCACTTGAATTCAGATAAATTTGAAAACCAATGAGCTGCTGCTGGTACAGAATTTATAATGGCGAGCCAGCCAGAAATTGAACAGCACAACGGAAGAGCAACAGGACGGCATAACAAACATTGCAAACAGTGAGTAATAATTTTCTGAGCAATATTAAGAACAGTAACAAGCAGACAAATTCTAAAATGGCAGAAATAAGCGCTAAAGTAAATGATTTGCAAGCCATTGCTGATGGTGTGATTAATCTGGTTAACAGTGTCAGGACAGAAAATGCTGCCTCTGAACGAAATAGATTGGAGCATGATAATCTACGAGATTACACAGCAACTACACGGAGATGTGATGGGTTGGTACCAGCGGAAGTGAGGGCGTGGCTAGACGAGTGTGAACTGGTCATTGGGGCGCTCAGAGACGTAAACAGCAGCGCCGCACACATTGCCGCATCGACATCAACTGACGGTCTCCATCGTGAGATTGAATTATTTCTAAAAGACAGAGATCATTGCAACATAGCATGGAAGACATTCGTGAACACATTATCATAGCGTCTGAATGTGCTAATGAACATGAACGTTTAAAATGCGAGTTAGAGGCTTTAAAACGACGTCCAGACGAAGAAATCACCACATTTAAGATGATTTCGCGAATTAGCTCGTCGTGCATATGTGACTGAATCCAAAAAGAACAATTTTAAGAACATACATTAAATCCCTCAGTGATACTAAATTAGGTAGAAAAATTGTGCTCAGCAGGAAAAAGACAACAGAAGGCACAATGAACTCGTAGACGAACAAGCTGCTAGCTTAGAACTATTAAACACTATGAACATTTCAGAACGTGATTGTCACTACGAACCCATGGATGTTGATTCAGCATGTGATCCGATGATGAAATGCAGAGACGAATTAGAAAAACGGTTATGTAAGAGCAAAACGAACAGATACATGTACTCACTAGAACAGCTAAGATAGAAACACAATTTAACAAACCATGACGGCAAGTGCATTTCCAGAGACAGGCGCAAAGTGCAAGTAACCAAACAAGAACACGTGCGACACACAAACAATCAGGGCGCTATTGGCCAGAGGGAGAGGGTAGAAAGACAATAACGTGTTTTCAATGTGGGAAATCTGGGCACATTAAAGCTATATGCCCAAACCAGGCACTACAACAGCAGAGGCTGGCAAAGATACATGTTTCTTTACATTAAACAAGGTGGCGACTGGAAAAATTTACCAATCAAAATTCTGAATGGACGTCCTGGCGCCTACCATTATAGTTATTCCAAACAAATTTGGTGGACATCCACGAAGCGGTTAAGAATGATATGCGTTCTGACAATTTCCGGTAGATTTTTCATAAAATCTAAGATTTTCACACAAAAAAATTGATCAATCAAAATTCTGAATAGAAGATCTAGAGCCTACCAACATAGACTGTATCTAGTCAAATTGGGTTGAAATATGTCAAGCAGCCAAGGAAGAGTAGCATTTTGACCATTTCCGGTTGATTTTTCATAAAACCTAAGATTTTCACCCAAAAATTTAATCAATCAAAATTCTGAAAAGAAGATATAGACCCTACCACCATAGAATCGATAAAGTCAAATTTGGTTGAAATATGTCAAGCAGCTAAGGAGGAGTAGCATTTTGACCATTTCCAGTAGATTTTTCATAAAATCTCAGATTTTCACCCCAAAAAGTTGATAAATTAAAATTCTGAAAAGAAATTCTAGAGCCTACCACCATAGATTGCATCTAATCAAATTTTGTTGAAATATGTCAAGTAGCTAAGGAGGAGTAGCATTTTGACCATTTTCATTAGATTTTTCATAAAAGCTCAGATTTTCACCCCAAAAATTAATAAATCAAAATTCTGAAAAAAAGTTCTAAAGCCTACCATGATGGAATGCATCTAGTCAAATTTGGTTGAAATATGTCAAGTAGCTGAGGAGTAGCATTTTGACCATTTCCGGTAGATTTTTCACCGAAAAAATTGATCAATCAAAATTCTGTAAAAAACAACCTGGAGGGTACTGGCTTAGAATCATTCCAGCCAAATTTGGTTGAAATCGGTCAAAACGTTAAGAAGACACGATTTATTTAGACCAGGTGAGCTAAAAATGAGAAAACCTCATCAAAATATGTACACCTAAATTATATTTTCAAAATCAATAAGGCGAGAGGATTCGAGGTGTCATGGAGGTAATGGTTTGTGAAACTTGACTCACAGTGCCACTGGGCTACCGACATAATGTCGTCCACAGGAACCCCATTAAACCGGGCAGTGGAAGCCACTACGCCGCGAACACTGTGATCCTTGGCAAAGTCAACTTGTTTACCTGTGGCGGATTTATGACAAAATTGAATACATTCTACAATCCACCCGGAAATGGTGTCCTTGGAAGCCCTACCATGAGGTTCAATATATGACAACCAAAACGCTGTAGGGTCCGCCATTCCTGGGTACATTGTTTGTACCTGTTTAATGTGCGGACTGGACACAATGCCTTTGAATTAGGATCATATCTAGTTAAAGCTGGTAAAAATATAGGTTGACCTGGATATTTCAGACTGGTTTTTGGCCATGAAATTTATCCTAGGTAGAAGCCTAGGCCTTCTCCTGTAACCACATAACGGTCTGCCTCGGCCGATAAGGCCTGAATTTCGCCTCTCCGCCTAGCCGAGGCCGCAGCAATTAAAAATACAGTTTTAAGTGTCAACATTTTCACAGAAATGGAACTTAATGGTTCAAATGGCTTATCAGCTAATATCTGTAGCACTAGTGATAAACTCCGAGAGAGAATCACAGGTGGATTCCTTGGTCTTAGATTGCCCATGCCTTTAATTAAAGTATTTAATGTACTTACTTCATCACTTCCCCCTATTAGTCAAGCAAGGGATAACTGTCGTTAAAGCTGACTTGTAGCCAGCAATAGTTAGGCTTGAGGCTATAGGCATCATACAGGTGAGAGAGGGAATCAGCTACCACCTGAATAGATGAATCCATTGGATTAATACATCTTTTTGAGCACCATTCTGAAAATCTGTTGATTTTATAGTTATATGCTCTGGAGGTTGACCCCCCCCACCCCCTTCTGGCTTTTGCCATAAACATGGCTGCTTGCTCAGAAAAGCCCTCCGTAAACTCGATTCCTTGACAACATCCTCACAGTCAATCTGAACATTGACGGATTGTTGTGAAGGGCCTTGCCCTGGAAGATAATATTGTCCATCAGAGGCAAAGGAATCAGATTGCAGACCAGAAGGTCCAGCAGATCCATATATCATGATCGGCTTGGCCAATTTGGGGCGATCAGAAGCACTTTGCACTCCTCCTGTCTGATTTTCTGAAGAATTTTTGGAATCAGGATTGCTGGAGGGAATGCGTATGCATACATTCCCACCCAGCTGATAGCTAACGCATCTGTTGCGGATCGGATAGGATCTGGAATCGGAGCGACATACGTCATCATCTTCACATTATTATTCGTTGCGAATAAATCTATGTTGGGTTTCCCCCAGTGGTTGAACAGACGTTCCGCTACACATTGATTTAGTTGCCATTCTGTAGGTAAAACACTCATCCGTTGGGGTCAATGAGTCTGCTAGCAGATTTAACCTTCCCAGAATGTGTACTGCTTTCAAGGTGATCTTGTGATCCAGGCACCAGCAAAGCAATTTCCATGTCATCATACAGAGACTGGGCGACTTCGTTCCGCCCAGGCAGTTTATGTAAGTCACTACTGTTGAATTGTCTTATCAAACCAGAACAATCTTGCCCTGACCTTTCATTAAGAAATGTTCCAGGCCCAGTACTACTGCTCGTAATTCCAGTAGATTGATATGTTATTGTGACTGATCCAGATTCCAAAGCTCTGATACTGTGGCTTTTTCCAGGCAAGCTCCCCATCCCTCCATTGATGCATCTGTATACATCATTATCTGAGGGTGGGGAGGGGTCAGCATCACCCCCGCCAGGAGATTCTCTCTTACCATCCACCATTGAAGGTGGTGAATAAGAGGCTCCAATACCAGCACATTTGAGTCCAGTGATCCTGTACTCTGGGTACACTGTGTCATGAGAAACAACTGGATAGCCGCCTGCGTAAGGCTGCCTGTGGTATGACTGGTTCCAATGAAACTATCAACCCCAGCATTCTCATGTAAACCCGTGCCAGGACATGACGACTGTTGCACACTGACTGTATTAATGAGATGAGTACTTGTACCCTCTCCTGAGTAGGATGAACATATCCATTTCTAGATCGAAGAACATTCCCAGGTAAACAAACTTTTGGGATGGAGCCAGCTCTGATTTTTGAAAGCTTATTATCCAGCCTAAGTCTGTGAGAGTTTTTAGAACTATCTCCAGATTTGCTGATAGACTTTCCAGATTGTGTGCTTATTAACAGCCAGTCGTCTATGTACATATGGACTGCTATGCTTCTCCTTTGGAGGTATGCTGTTACCGCAAGGACCACCCTGGTGAAGACCCGAGGAGCTGCTGAAATTCCGAAGGGTAAAACCCTGAATTCTCACTGATGGGCCTGGAATGCAAACCTCTGGTACCGGCAAAAACTCCTCGCCATTGGAATGTGGAAATATGCATCCTTCAAATCTATTGATGCCGTCCACATTCCTTTCTCCAACCTTGCCATCACAGATTTCACTGTTTCCATTTTGAAACTTGGCATGTCTATGAACTTGTTCAGTGGCTTGAGGTTGAGAATTGGCCTCCACCCTCCAGTGCCTTTTGTCAATACAGTAGGAACATGGTTGAATAGAAGTCTGGACAATTTTGTGCCGGTTGAATTGCTCCTTTTTTATGAGGGAATTTATTTCCTCCTCTATACACAACTGTTGATCTGGATCTCTTGAATTTTGAGTTCAGGTCGGAACCAGAGACAGCTGCGATGGCGGGCCTACTATCCAGTCGGGATGATACCTGACTGAAAGCCATCGTAAGACTAAGCAGTCAACCGCTCCCACTTTTGCGTCAAATTGCTCGCGCAAAGCCCTCTGGTTATCGACCAGGGTTACCGTCTCCTGGAGGTGCTTACTTCCCTCACCTCCAAAAAGACCAGGACCTGTCATAGGCATACGCAGCGGCCTATTATACAAGTCCTGGGATGGGCACAGGTTGTCTAAGGCAAACGCCCCTGGACACTCCTGGTCAGAGACCGGGTTAAACAGTCCAGAGCCAGGTTAATACCATCCCGGATGGCTCTCTGAACTGTCACCAAGACTAGGCTGGCGTGATGCGGATGCTGTCAATACCCCCCTGTAACAGCTGGGAGACATGCGAAAGCACTGCAACAGACACTCACGAACTCTCCTCCGCATCTCGCAACGCAGTATTAGCCAAACGCAAAGCATTCGTGCACAGTGCTCCCGTGTCAGATCGGGAGCCCGGCCGCATATCTTCGCCTATCGCAATGCGATCATCCGTGCTTGGCTTAGGCACCACACCGTACCTCTGGTATTCACCAGGTACGATGTGGCATCGCTTTCCCACCTCGCGAATGGACGTCTCTGCCGCTGTAAACATATCAACAATATGTTCTACAGAGATGGCATCGCGGCTTACCTGTCAGCCACGGGGGCTGGTCCCGCTGGCTGGCCGACTGATCCACAGCAAGATCTGGCCTGACGTTTATTAGCCAATGACACGCGTCAGACCAATCTTCCTCTGTGGCCACCTGTGAATGCTCGACTAGGCGTAGGCCTTCGCCATCCTCTAGAGCATTCACAGATGGTTGCGTGGTTGGAGGAACCGATACTCCTGGCAAGCCAGAGAAAGCATGCGGGCCCGACAGAGCAGGCATGCTAGCTACACCATCGGCAAGCATGCTAACCCGGACTGGCCAGGAAAGGTACCATAAGAGGTACAGTAGTGGTACCTGTAGGGTGCGAATAACCCTGGGAACCCGATAAGTGGGAACCAGGCTCCAGCAACACCTGTCCACGAACAACCGGCGCGGCAAGTCTGCTGCCAGTGTCCTCATAGTGGACTGCCCCCCTCTAATGAGGCCACCTCTGAATCTTGGACGAAAACTGATTAGGCCCTAAAGAGAACCGATTCAGAGGTGGGGATTATCTGCTCCGGAGCAGTAGAGGAAGACAATAAGGATTTGGCCCAGGGAGAATGTCGCGAAGCAACTCTGGGACCAAATCTTTTATTTTCTTCTTCATCTGTCCCATCACCTCAAGATGGAAGGCTTAATATCCATGGTGGATGAAGCCTTCCTCTTACCATTCTTACCAAGGCCTTCTCGCTCCTTCTTCGAGCGTCTCTCCTCCTCTAATGCCTTCTCCTTGGCCTGTAATGAACTCAGTCATTAATTCGCCCCCAATGTTTACATATGTCACAATTTAACAATGAGCCACATGAACTACATTGAAAACACAGGTGAGGGGTGAATCTAGGTTTGAGAAACCTGCCACAAGCAGAACAACCAGGTTTCTGAAAAAAGGCCATAAGACAAAGACAATGAGTATTTTGATTAATGAATTAGCAAAACTTAAAACCAAAATAAAGAAAGAGGGCTGGTGGCCATAAAGACCACTAAATTAACAGATAAACCAGTGTTGGACAAAACTTTATGATAGTTAATAAAAGTGCAAGGTTGATTATGACATCATAACTTAAAAAATAAGACGGCAATCCGACTTGAAACAACATCCAGGTGTAAGGACAAACTGTATTCATAATCCAGAACATACTAACTGGAAAGGATAGTGATACAATCTATGCAAACATCAGATAAACAGTGATACATTGGCAGCAGATTTCAGAAAATATTCTAAATATATTAAAGTGCCTAATATCATAACCTAGAATACCTGCGTCTTTACCACAGACAAACCATCCGATCTGATGAACTGGAATCTCTATGACCTCTTAAATCTCTCCACCATTAAGGGAGGGAAGTGGACCAAGAGGGCAAAGTGAGAAGATATTGTTATGAGACCTCCAACTTACTGGGCATAGATTTTATTAGTTGTTTTTCTAACATTGTTAGTAGGAAATGTTAGTAGGAACCTTGGTGGAGAGAAAAACAAACCATCTGAAGATGTTTTGTTCCTTGTTCAATCATAGATAGATACCTATGGACACAAACATAAAGAGAGATTAGTAATTCATAGCGCCAGATAAACATTTTTAGGCACTTGACACGTCTAATCGCGAATCCTGGAAACACATTACAACGGGATTAAAACGCTAAACTAGACAAGTATGTAGTTGAATTCGCCTGATAACTTGGTCCCTGGCTATCCTCTGAAGACTTTCCATGGTCAGACATTATCCTTAGGTGATATTCTTTCAGAAATTGTGAGAAACTTTGCAGAAAACTTGTATAATAAACAATTGCATGTGTGTCTTTAGCCAATAAATTGGAAATGAGGAAGTGCTAGTCTGCGCATTCACGAGTTTGGGGCTGGCATCCGCCTGACTGTCATTTGACTACCTGCCCAGTAGGGGCACCTAACTGTTTTTAATCTGAGTGTTTATTGAGTGAAAGTCAATATTTGGGAGTATCAAAGTGTGTTAGGGAGGTAAGTATACTTTTGAAGTGAAAATAACATAGGTACATGTAGATAGCAGGGTGGTGTGATGCGCTATTAAGTAGTCTGTTTTCTAAGTCCACCATGAAAATTATGGCATAACTCGGTGCTACCTTTGTACCCATAGCGGTGCCTCCAATTTGGAGGTAGTGCTTATTGTTAAAGGTGCAGCTGTTGCATGTCAGAATGATTTTCAGCAGAGACAATAGCGACCGTGGGCTGGCCTGGCCCGGGCTGCCATTGGCCCTGATGAATTTCGCTGTGGCTCCGATACCCTCCTGGTTTGGGATATTCGTGTAGAGAGAGGTGACATCCATTGTGACGAGAAGAGCATTCTCTGGTAGGACACCATATGATTCACTCAGTATCCCTATGGCTACTCGTTTCACAGCTATCCGATTTAGTGGCAGCTTTCCAGCATCTAGGGCAAACTTTCCAACCGGGTATCACAACCTCATTAAACATTTTACACATATCATCGGCTTGTTCACTATTAACAGAACGTTGCTCTCTTTTCAATGGATTTTAAATGGATCAAAACAGTTCTTTTCTGAAGGTCTTCAAACTTAACTAGGTAGGTTTTCTCATGTTGGAGACATATTGTATGACTTGCAGTTAAAGATGTTAAGGTAGTCCTTCGCTGTAGCAATTGCAGTTCAGTTGGTCAGTATTTCTCTAGTGACATCAGATCTGTTTTACGAGAATAGGTGAGTTTATGGCAGCCATCCTGCAGATTGAGCATGGTAACCACAGAACAGGGAGATAACCCTGCCATCTTCACGTAGTTCACTATTGGTACCCTGTGTTATGGTAGAGAATATAAAGCACCTTGAAAATAAAAGTTCTGTTCTCAGATTTTACCATGTGGGTCTGTGAATCATAATGTCATCTGAGAATAAAAAATAGAAATATTACACTATGTGCAAAGTCTACTTTATGTTATGTTTTGTAACCCATCACAAATGCCCACATTTCCTGGCTTTGGCCTTTTGACCTGACTCTAGGGGGCGGAGTCAAATATAAGTGTCATCTCACAGTCCGTAATCATATCAGTAACTCACATTCTGTTGAATTCCATCCAACGGTTTAGGAGGTAATTGAGTGACTGACAGTTTTTAGGATATTTGACCTTTTGACCCAGCTTCCTTGACCCCCATGGCATGGCACCAAAGATACATGTAGATGCTGCGTCGCAGAACACAACCATGTATGGGTAACCCACATACCAAATTTTGGTGAATTCCACTCAATGGTTGGGAAGGAGATAGCGTGACAGACAGACTGATGGGCAGACAGACAGAGGAGATTACAATATCCATAACATTTTTTTTAAATGTGGGGATACCAATATTATTTGTTCACATTGCTGTGACTGACACTTTGAAACAGGAAAAATTAACTGATATACTGTACATACATAATTAATATGTAATATTATAAAAATATACTCACAAATGGCAAAAATAGCCCATTTTGTCCCCAAAAATTTGATGGAAGGAAGAATGGAAGAAAATAGAATTTTGGATATGTTGTAGAGCACACCGAATGCTTTATTGTCTGTAAAGTACAAGTTTCTTCCACCTATCCCACATGGTCATCCTGACAGTTGAATATGGGATCATTTTCAGGTTGGGCCAATTTCAAAGGCCTATATTTCAAAAATGTTAAGAACCACATATTTTTTCTTTTATATATAAACTAACAAATATACATGTATATGTAATTGACCCATCAAGTATTAAGTTTGTACAGGTCTGTAATAGTTTTAACATAATTGTAATCACAAGTGGGTCTGAAAATGTGTCACTTTGAATAAATTTTCATTTTTAATGTTACCTAGGTTTCCAACACGTGCACAAAAATTATTATGCCCTGCATATTTCATGAGGGTACCTACATGTGACCACGCACTGCAAGTTTTATTGGAATTGGGTGTCAGGTTAAGAATTTGCAGAGCCTTGAAAATGATACAAAATGAAAATTGCATCACATGTGGTGGACCCCCTTGCTGTTATAGCGTCCATATCTCAAAAAAATATTTAGATTTGGGTAGTGAAATTGTGCAGGATTTCCGAAAACATACTACTGTGCCACTACACAAAGACTCTTGGAAATCCGAATTGGTTATTCAACACCCATCGGTTGTCTTGACAAGGAATGCTTTCAAAACAGGTATGTATTCATATAATTACTAATCCTAGTGGTAAGAATTTACAGATTCCTTAATGCACATTCTTAGATTATTTAGTTACGCCTATTTAGCATCTTAAATGATAAATTTTCACAATCTAAAGTTACCGTCTGCTTTGTTTACATTACATCGCCGCTTCACAGCAATTTGAATGACAGGACACCTCTAAATTTTATTGGCGAGGCTCTACAAGAGGAGGTGGGGGGCTTATCGATGATTTACAGAAATGTCAAAATTAATATAAAGTCCACTTGCATGTTTTCTTGTGTCTCAGGAGATATAATAATACTAATAATAATAATAATAATAATAATATTATTATGTGATTCTGTAGCTGCTGGTAGTAGTAGTAGTAGTAGTAGTAGTAGTAGTAGTAGTAGTAGTAGTAGTAGTAGTAGTAGTAGTAGACCATTGTTTGGAATCTGACTACAATTTTACCAAGTGTAGTTTTCTATGTTATTTATTATAATATAGTGGTGTATTCTGTTTTTTGTTCCATCCATCCACATGTTCATCCCGAGAATTTTTCCGCTGCAACTCCTAAAGTTAATAGAATTGTTTGAAACATGACAGGATGATTGTCCCCCACCCAAAATATGCCTATTGTTAAAAGCTTCTGCATCAGCCGTGCAGGACTAATTTGCATTCACTGTTACTGTACAAATGGTATTGCTAAATACCTCATCAGTGGCGGATCCAGGGGGAGCACCCGGTGGGGGGGGGGGGGGTTAATGGTGGCAGAGTGAGTCCATTTTCACTTGAAATTTTGCGTGGCCCCCCCCCCCCCCTCGCTGGCAAATGACCTCCTGGATCCGCCCCTGCTCATGTTGGGGATGCAGGCTTACTCATGTGGGTGGGTGTGTCACCTCACACTGATTTTCTCATTTTAATAGATATGTTCAGATATGTTCAGTTACCACTGCTCTAAACAAACGTAAGTTGAAATTATCATAATTATTTGACGAATTACAGTATACGGATACATTTTTTTCAGCTACATCCAAGAAATCGAGATCAAGCTCGAAAGTACAAGTGCAACTATTCACTTTCAGTGATGACTAGTGCCTACATGTATAAGGCAGTGAAAGAGAATAATATTTCTGTAAATAGAGTGGCTACATTCCATATCAGACACTAAGAGATAGAGTTACGGGGAAAATATCAATTGACATAATAAAAGCTGGGAGAGCCCCCCCCCCCCACCCCTTGTTCAGTTTAGACGAGGAGCAGCTAGTAAAACATATTAAGTTACTCGCCAAAATTGGATATGGTTATAGCATACCAGAGATCTTAAATTTAGCAACAGATTTTGCAATTAAACTTGACATACGACAAGTGGGATCTCACTTAAACAAGAGTTGGTTCTACAAATTCATTAGTAGATGGCCGGAACTTAAGGTGATATGGGCGCAGGCTCTTGAATTCAACCGTGCTCAGAGCGTAGCACCACAGGTTATCAATGCCTACTCTGTAGCATTGAAGGAAATCCTCACAAAATATGACATACTAGATCATCCACAGAACATAGATTATAATATTGACGAAAAGGGCATTACGATTGATCATAAACCTCCCCATATTGTTAATCAACGGAATCCTAAGTCGCAAGCAGTCACATGTGGGAAGTTCAACACCATAACCATCATTGGAAGGGGAAATGCCCTCGGCAATCACATCCCACCGTATTTCATTTTCCCTGGAAACAGGATGAATCCTGACTTAATGGATGGTGCTACAGCAGGTGCAGTAGGAGTTGTCAGCGAATCTGGCTGGTCAAATGCCAAAATATTTGATAATTATCTCAAGGAGCACTTCCTCAAGTTTGCCACTAGAGGCAATAGTGAGCATCCACTTCTAATTGTTTATGATGGTCACACAAGTCATGTCAGTGTTGAAATCATTGAATGGGCAAGACAACAGAACATCATTCTGTTTGTCTTACCACCACACAGCAGTTATCTTCTTCAACCTCTGGATATTGTTTTGGGCCATTCCAGCAAAAATATAATTTAGAGGTGCATTCATTTATGAGGAATCATGCAGGTCATAATATTACTCGCTACGACGTATGTAAAATCGCCTGCCATGTGTATGGACAAAGTCTCTGCCCAGCAAATCTACAGTCATCATTCAAAAAATCTGGAATTTATCCTTCAATGAAGATGTTGTTGCAACATATCTGATAGCTCCCTCCCAGCCGGCTGAGGAAATTGCTAATCAAATGAGCTGCAATGATTAGCTGATGTCAAAGGAGAAGGAACTTGTTCAGAGAACTTTGGAAGCAGCAGAAGCAAGGAAAGAAAGAAGAAGCATAAGCAAGATTACTGGAGGAAAGGCCATTACTGAAAAAATCGTTCTAGATCAAACAAGAGGCCCAATGGGCCTGTATCGCTCACCTGGAACATTGGCATATCAAACTAATCTTACTTAAGTTTTACATCTATCGGTGTCACTTCCAATGACTTTCAGTCAAATGATTTAGTTTTCGAGATATTGACAACAATCTCTGGACTGGTTTTTTTTGCATTAGTGATTTTGAACAATGTTTAAGTGAAAATAGATGATATCAGTGCTAACAACAGCTGGTTTCTTAACGTCTCACTGCTGCAAGCCAGTGCAGCCAATAATTTCAATTTTCAAAAGCTCTTGACTTTTTGAATATTTTGAAAACAATTCGACTGAAAGTTGTTGGTGGCTTAGCCACCAACAACTTTCAGTCCAATTGTTTTCAAAATATTTATCACGTTCAGAGATATAACCTTTGGAATATGTCGTCTGCAAAAACTCAGTCAGACGCTTACTAGAGGTTTAAATACAATTTGAAGAAAATGGTCTCTAAAGGCAGGTAGGTGGTCTTTATAGCAGGTTATTCCCCACCACCACACAATCCATTTAACACATGCATATCTGGCTGAATCACAGAGTTAGCAGCAGGGGTAGGGTGAGCTGGAGTTGATTTAGAAAATAATTTGACTGAAAGTCATTGCTGCCTTAGGCAGCAACAACTTTCATTGCTGCCAAAGGCAGCAACAAATTTCAATCAAATACATTTCAAATATTTTTAAGGGGATAGATGTCAGAGCACATAATACATATCTTAAATATTTCTGCAGTATTGGAAAGGTTAATCTGTTAATTGGAATTTAATATCTAGTTTGGCAATAAAATCTGACATGGTGATAAGACGGTTGGAACAAACCATTTGCCCTATGAAAGTGAGACTGCAAATATTTAAGGAGTGATAACTCTGGCATTTGACGTCCTATCAGTTTCATTTTCACAACACATATATTAGATGCCGTCATTAACATTGTGACCATGTTTGGGGTCAATCCGTCAAGAAATAACAAAATGAGCCGTCATTGTTGGTGACGGACAAACAGATGGATGGACGGACATACAGAAGACGGATAGGGTTATCGCTATACGATAGCTGACTGACAAGTAAGCGGAGTTAAGAAAACCAATTTTGGCTTCACAATCCATCAAATAAAAAAATTGAATATGCCAGCCAAACACGCTAAAATTTGATTGGTCCACGGCGGCCATGTTTTTTACCTATCAACTTCCCATGAACAAACTTTAATGGCCCTTAGTCCATAATCATATCCCCAAAATTTCAGCCCGATCCGTTCAGCGGGTCTGCAGAATAAGTCGTTTTTACGAAAACTAACTCATCCAAGATGGTCGCCGATCCATTTGGTCAATCAAGTTCCTTCGAACAAACTTTGTTCAGCTCTTGCCCTATATGATATTTCGTGAGTTTTGAATCAATCCATCAAGCGGTTTCGGAGAAGATTTTTAAAGCCATTTCCTAAAATTGGCCAAAATCCAAGATGGCCACCGGCCAAATCGGCTTTGTTTGAACAAACTTGGATCCCTATGCCTTAAGGATACTTCCTGCCAAATATAATTGAAATCGGCCCAGTGGTTATTGAGAAGAAGTCGTTTAAAGGAAAAAGTTGACGGCCGGACGCCGGACAGTCGCCATGGCATAAGCTCACTTGGCCATTCTGGCCAGGTGACCTAATAAAGGAATACAATGAGAAGCAAAAAAAAGTACAAAAAGAATGAAGACATTGAAGCCAAGGCTGGACTATCAGGACATTGCAATAAGGACATTGGAAGAAAGGGCAAAGAGATACCAAAGCAAGATGAAGAAGAAGATGAAGATAGTGATAATGATGATGACAAATGCTGTGTATGCCATAGACAGTCTCCGCCACAACTTCGAGAAATCTCTGGATTAATTATTGTTAAATGGGCACAAAGTGATGTTTGTAACCATTGGACACATCTAGGATTTTGCTCCAAAGTGAGAGTGGTCAGAAAACATGGCAGCTTCCTTTGTCCATGTTGCCAAACAGAGGAATAAAAGATATTCCTACATAGTTGTACATAGTTAATTGAATTTGGAACAGATTGTATGTTTATTTTTCCAAGTCTTGAAAAATCTTGTAGAGCCTCACTTCACCTCATCAATATTCATGAAATTAATATGACGTCACCACATTCAAGATTCAATATTATTTATTTGCTTCTTGGATACCAATTTACATATTTTCAATACAGGTTGTCCGCCAAAGGCATTGCCTATAGTGGTGGCGGACATCTAACATTAAACATACATATACAATTACACACACAGCTTAACATAGAATGCGAGATATACTTGTGAATGTACAGATACGGTACTGAGCTTAGTAGACTAAGAAAAAAGAACAAACGATACAATACATCTATGTTTTTCCTTTTAGTTATTGAGATTAGAGATTTGTATTTGGAGGGGAGGGGGGGGGGGAGAAGGAAGGGGGATGGGGGTCATGCATGTCAATTACTCCAGCTCAACCCATAGGTTGCTATTTAGTAGTAGCACTTGTTGAGGTGCGTCAGATTGAAGGAAGCAGTAGTCGCGATAGGTGTAATAGTGCATTATGATGTTGTAGTAGTAGTAGTAGTAGTAGTAGTAGTAGTAGTAGTAGTAGTACTGGCGGTGGTAGTAGTTGTAGTAGCAGTAATAGTAGTAGTGGTGGTGGTGGTAGTGGTAGTAGCAGTAATAGTAGCAATGGTGGTGGTAGTAGTAGTAGTAGTAGTAGTAGTAGTAGTAGTAGTATTGGGTGGTTGTTATGATAGTAGCATAATTTTCCATGTTTCATTTATATCATTTTTGGATTGTTCAAATTTATTTATTATACTTTGCTTGGCATTTTATAAATGTCAAATAAAGTTGCTGTTTTTTATGACAATCAGATATCAATCCTCTTGTCAGCCATGGTTTAGTAGGGTTGTGCTTGAATAATTTCCTTTCTTTCATGGGGAAACTGTGCTCAAAGATGTTAGTGCATATGTTGTGGAGCTTGGTGTAGGCATCATCACATGACTCTATATCTATCACTTCATTCCAGTCTACCTCAGACATGGCCTTTTTAAATTTTTAAATTTTGACCTGATTCATTTCTCTACACTTAATTATTTTGGTTTTTAAATGGTCTACTGTAGTTTGATTGTTTTTCAAGGATAAAAAATTGGTAGGTGATCTGATGTGTCTGTTACGGAAATTCCTGAATGTGTTTTGTTGATGAAACTGATATTATTACTGAATATATTATGAATAGTTCTAGCAGAACTCTCAGTAAATCTGGTCATCTTAGTTATGTTTGGATAAAAGGAATTTGCATTTAGCAAATTTGTAAAACTCTGTGAATGAGAGCAGTTTTGTTCCATCAGGTTAATATTGAAATCACCCATGAGGTAGACTGTTTTGTTTTCGTTTTGAATATCATCTAAGGTTGCTCCTAGTTGGTCAATAAATTTTCTTTTGTTGCTGTTTGGTGCACTATAGATAGTGCCTATTATTTTATTTTTTCCTTTTTCTGTTGGGATTTCTATAAACAATGATTCAAAATTTTGGTCCAGAACGGAAAGCTCCTCACGCTCATTGTACTGAATATTATCTTAGATGTACATGCCTACACCACCACCTTTTTTAATTTTACTATGCTTTTCAATAAACGTGTAATTTTTTTATATCTACCAGGTTATTAGGTGAAGTTGCATGTCTAAGTAATTCTAATAATTCCAAATTCATGTGCACTCAGTTCTAGAAGGCAGCTTAACCTGTCAATGTTCTTCACATGTTACTGAATCGGCATCCATTTTGTTTCCTCACTTCACAAAAATGTATCAGCTTCATTTTTAGTGTTTACATTCAGACTTAGGACTAGTTTAGGGACTAAAACGGGCAAAATTAGCAGTTCAGACATACAAACCAGAACAGTGATATTTATGGAATTACAAGTGTGTACCAGATGGCTACTGCCTACTGAAGGTGTGTAATCACCAATTCATGAAATTTGGTACCGCTATTTCCCGCATAACTTGACAAGGTGGGTCAGTTCAAATGCTTGGTTTTTGCTTAAAATTGAAAATTTTGTTCTGAAATTTTTATTTTTATTCTGAAGGATTATTTTATGTTGTATTAAATTTTTGCACACATTTGTTCACTAGTTTTCTTTCACCATTGCATTGTTTGCTCAGATTCACGAAATTCGGTACCCATAGTATACATATTATATAGTACCTCGAAACAGGGTGCTCCCAATTTATGGGAGGGACTTCCTACAACCAACCAGCCATAGCAGCTCTCATCCCCTATGTCATGACTAGCGATTAATGACAGACTGTCACCCAAATGCTGATTGGTCAAATACTCTATAACGCGCATGCGTAATAGCGCAACTATTCGACTTAGAAAAAATGAAATTCAATTTAATTCTACATAATTCAAATAAAGAAATTTTAATTCAATAGTCATCACGATGTATCATGAGGTAAATGCACCAGTTTCCGTGATCTCCCAGCTATCATGGAGTCTAGATGAATTTTTTTCAAAGTTGGATAATCACGGATTACGCATGCGCATCACTATGGAGCAATCATCGTTTGGGTGACGATCTGTCATTAATCACTAGTTATGTCATGTACACTGTCTCGTATTGTTTGTTAGGGGGCCCATCGATTCATAGGCTGTGCCTTTGATGGACTGCCTATTTTCAAATTACATATATGTAAAATCATATCAGGAAATAAACAACTTTGAACTTTGACACCAGATTTCGTTCAACCATCGTGTTGTTTGAAATTAAGTTGCCATAGCATCACAGTATTCCGTCGAAAATTCACTTCAAATTATCATAAGTCAATTTCATTATAACTTTTAGAAAAAAACTTGTAACCTTATCTGTTTTCTGGCAGAAAATTCTTTTGTTTAAAAAAAAAATACCAGTTTTCGTCTAATCACTGACACTGCAAATCAGTTGTCAGTTTGTGTTGTCACTGGGTAATTCATTTCTCTTCTGTTTGAAGAAAGTTTGAAACTTGTGTGGGTTGAGAGACTCGGTGAGTGAAACTCTTATTACCAGTCAAATACAACATCATTATGGGGTGCTTTGACTGTCATGTGCCTGGGAAGCCCACACAGTGGAGGGTCTCAACAAGATACGAGTCGACGCACATTTCGCAGCACTGGCGAGAAATGCAACAATGGTTCCCACAGAGAGGAGCAATGATGTCAAAACCCCAGAACAGACTGAAGTCCCCATGCCATCTTCATCTTCACCTGGAATCAGTGTTAGTGTTGTTGCAACGGAAACACAACAGAATGAAGCTGCCATGACATCTACCACTGAAAATGATGATGCTGTAGCGGCAGCAGTTACGTGCATGAATAGAGATGGTGGTTACACAACTGTAAGCCTGGAAATTAGTGGCTCCTGCAGATCAGATTTATGCACAGAGACACTAAATCAACCAAAATGCAGCTGTAAGGAAGAGGACAACAGCTATATGATGCAGTGTTATGACTGTAAGGTCTGGACGCATTATACATGTACATCCTTAGCCCCTAACATGCTTGCAGTCTTGACATCTTCAAATCGCAGGTATAAGTGTGCAGTCATCTCTGACCACATAACAGAGTTTCAGGCTTGGCACTTAAATAGGCACGATGTTGTCTACGAAGTCAATACATCAACACCACCACAGCACCAGCCAAACTCAACAGACTGTTACAAAACCGTGGTACCAACAGAGAATACGATACAGGAGCTTGACGGAACAATGACATCACACACACCGGTTAAAGTTAACAGTGAAACACCAGGAGATGATTCAATAGATACAACACCGCAGGAGGACATTGCAGAACCCGCTGTTCAATCTATCCTCACATTACGCCATGCAGCTGAAGATACTGAGGACAACAGCAGCTTTACAGGTACCTCCAGTGACAGCTTAATACGTGACACTGCCATGGAAGAAACTGTTGATTTGGATAAGCATACATCAAATGATATTCTTGTAGAGGTTCTACATGCGATACAAGAAATGAGGAAAAACTATAATGCTTTCCAATCACAGGTACATGATTTACAATTTACAAAATTAACTGAGAACAAAGGCCCTAGCATTACCAACACACAGAGAAAGACTTCGAAAGGACCAACAAGTCAATCTACCCCAACGATCTTCCTGAATAAAGAGCACAATTTATATGCCAAAGAACACCATAAACACAGTGAACTAAAAATCCCAGATGACAATGACAAACATGAAGAAAGATCCTCAATGTCACAGAGACCAAAGACAAACAACAACAGACATAGAAAAACGGAAACATGTACATACATGGATTCAACCCTCAAAGCATCGGGTAACAGTCTACCAAGATCACCTCTAAGGACAAGTTCTCACCACAACAGTCAGCAGACAACACACCAGAAGAACACACCAAAGAGAACGCTGCTTATCGGCAGCTCCACCTTCAAAAGACTTAGCGGGCGCTACATGTCCACAGATGACATGAGCATAATAGTGCGATCATTCAGTGGAGCAAGAATAGCAGAAGTCCATGACAAGCTGAAGCTTCTACTCAAGACAGGAAGCTTTGATGCTATAGTAGTCCATGTCGGGACTAATGATATTGGCAGGCGAAAATTAGAAGGTATGATCAGAAACTACGATGAATTGTTGGATCTCATACAAACAATGGCACCAAGTACCAACATATTTGTTTCATCCATTCTACCATGACTAAACAGCAGATGTGACAACAACCGTGTAGATGTCTTCAATGGAATGTTGTGGTCCCTTGTAAATTGGCACAAGGCTAACTTCATAAATAATACAGAGATATTCGGCGACCCCAATGGTGAACCACACTACAACCTATTTTGGGATGACATTCACCCTAACCATGAAGGCCTCTGCCTATTGTCGGAAAACATCAGTTATCACCTTCACTCTGTGATGAACACCACCTCAGAATCGCAGGATTTTTGTTATGTCCAAGCTACACCATGGAGAAGATAAACCCAGCTACAAACCAGCTAAAAAATTATGATTATAAACACATACTAGGCCCTTAAAAAAACCCCCAAACAACCAATAAAAAAAGACCCCCGAAAAACCTACAAAAAACCCATACCACCATATGATGGCATTATCATACTTGCACCCAGTCACCAAAACAAATAATAATAATAATAATAATCATTTTAATTAGCAAGATAAGCACACCTATGTACCTGTAAATATGTTGTTTTTCTGTCCCAAGCCCCATGTCTCTTGTTCGTCTTTTAGGACTAGGTTAAACCTGAACTAATTGTGTCATATATTTTATAGTGTCAGTCCTTCATGTATAATATATATGTATATGTATATATATATATTTATATATATATAAATATTATATATATATATATATATATATATATATAATCATAATCATAACATGTACAGCTTTTTAGGACATTGTATCCTATTATCAGCTAATTCAATAATTTGGTGATGAGCTACGTTATCTAATAGTAATTTTTGGATTACATGGTTTATCTAGAGCTCTATAATTATAGTATACAGGATGTTGAATAAATAGTTTATCTAGTCTGGTTTTAAAACTTTTTAGAGATGGAGCTTCAACCACTTCAGGCATCAGGGAGTTCCACCAGTCTATGACACGGTTAGAGAAAAAGCTTTGTCTAAGGGATGTATTTGCTCTTGGTTTTAGTAATGTAAATTTATGACCTCTAGTTCTCTTTCTTGGACGGATAATTAGAAGTTTTCTAGAGTCCACAGTATACAGGTTATGCATGTACTTATAGACATTTATAAGATCCCCTCTTATTCTTCTGTATACTAGACTTGGTAGTTCTAAATATTCTAATCTTGCCTGGTAATTTAGATTTTTTAAGTTGGGCACCATTTTCGTAGCTCGTCTCTGAATTTTTTCAAGTTTTTCTGCTTGTTTCCATGTGTTTGGTGACCAAACAGGGGCAGCATACTCCAGGTGAGAGCGTATTAATGTTGGAAAAAGTTTCATGAACAGGTCTTCATCTATATATTGGAATGTACGCCATATTATGCCTGTCATTTTATTAGCCTGCTGCCTTGGAAGTTATCTTCTCTATATGGCTCTCAAATGTTAGTTTTGTATCTATTGACACGCCTAGGTCATTGATTATATTTTCGTCATGTAATTTTAGGGTTTTCCCCATCATCTATCATTTGATGGGAAGTATTAAAGTGATTATCATTATGGCCTATGTGATTGATGATTGATGACATTCGAAAATTGGTAACTTCTTTAAAATAAAAAATGTTCTACCAAATCCGTGAGCTGCTTTCGCTTCCGTTCAATTTCTGCTTTAAGTACATCCATAAATACACCGATATCACAATCCGCCAAGATGGTACCGTATGAGTTTGATAATGATAATGGAAACAAAATGCTTCTTCTTCTTCTTGTTGTGTAGATACCGCCTCTCGAATATGATCCAAGGTATCAGAATCCTTTAGGTACCTTCAAAAGTAACAAAATCCTAAAACTCGAAGACATTGAAAGGGTTCAATTATATGCAATTCTAAAGGACTACCACAATGGCAACCTACCCTCATCTCTACCCAATTTTTTTTCAATAAATGCAGACATACATACGCACAACACAAGAACAAGTTCCAACCTACACGTCACATGCCACCACACAGAGGCAGCTACACGAACACCATCTTACCAAGCAATACAATTATGGAATAATACAGATACAGACATACGTACACAAATTCTCACGTTAAAATCATCCAAAAAATGCATCAAAAAAATAATTATTGACAACTACTAGAAACCACACCACTAACCACCACCACCATGGCCATTTCACAGTGCAGCTCTGGAATGACTTGACATGCTTTCAGAGTGAGCTGAGGTGTCCTGTTTGGCATTCTGAGCACAAAGATGGAAGACATTGCTTCCCAAAGTGCCGGTGCCTTCCAATCCGATTGTGCTCGGAGTGCTCAGCGGAGCACTTCTCAGTAATTAACATGTTAAATTATTGTCTTGATCTGGAGGCATGCCAACTTCTTTTAGCAATATTAATCCTATTATGAGCTGTGCTGTAGTCTAACTATTCAAGGCACCTGTTCACCGGAACAGAACATCAAATGTAAAACTGTATAGGAGTAATAATAATAATAATAATAATAATAATAATAATAATAATAATAATAATATGGTAATATATAATAGATGAGCTCCCCCCCCCCCTTCCCTCTCCAACCCTCCATCCCTTTATGTTCATGAATGTAATTGTCCTGTTTTACTGTTGTATCCTACATGTATGTAGCTACTGTTCATATAGTATCACGTAATATATTGAATCTTTTCCGGCCCGGCTGCCACCGATTGGAGCACTAATTTCATCCACACCCATGTCTGCCACATGCACTGGAGCGCAACCATATCTGACACCAGCCGAAGTTGGTGTAGCCACTGACTGGTAATATCCTGTAAGTGGCTTCGAAGCATGGCTAGTTTCAAGCTCCGGTAGTGTGACATTATTACTGACAGGCTCTGGCTTTATTTTAACATCCATCCAAATAGCATTTGCAATATTTAATCTATCAGTGCTAGCTTGGTTTTGTGATGCTGTTGCATCTGTATATCCAGCTAGCAACTTCGCCATTGCGGCCATTGTTGCCTCAACCCCTAAGGCAGTGATAATGGCTTCTAGGTCTTCTCTTGCCTGTTCCTGCGAGTCGGCCATAGGTGGACTGCAAGGCCTGCTATGTGCATTAACAGGTAGTGTGTTTTGCTCATGGCTTGGCAGAGAAGAGCTCTGTTCGTGGGCGCTGTATGAAGGGGTGTTCAGACCCAAATCATCATTACTACTGCCCATAAAGCGTTCATGATCTATTGAAAATGATTCATTGACGCTCATGCCTGGCTGTGGATATGCCAGAATATTTGTCTGCTCCATGGCAGTCGGTGGTGCCTCAAAATTATTTATCGTAGGACCAATACATGTCTCATTTGTGTCGCAAATGCTTCCCACCTCATGCTGCTTTTCAGCATTTGGCTGAGGTGTTATTCCATACACAGATACAGTGTTCCTATGAGGCTCCAGATTCAAATTTGCACTACGAGCGTTGGTAGTACTCACTGGGTGTACATCACTGGTAAGCTGGCGAATGTTACGCCTTGATACAAGCTGTTGTACTTTCCGTGACAACGCATGTAGTGGATTGAACTGGCCTTCCATAGTGTAGGTAATCTTTCTCGTATACACACACACACGTACAGCGCCAAAATTCAAGCAGAATATGGTGTTTCTGCAGCCTCTGAGATGTACAAACCACTGTTCAAGGGGTGTCACTCTGCGTGGTAATGTGTTGTTCGTGATACGAGTTGTCTCCCTTGTATCATCACACAGGCTTGATATTATTTCAACAGATGCTAGTGTAATATCATGAATAGTTGCAGTAACTATTGAGCAAGACTACGTTATTAGCAATGTTACGGTGGTGCTAATGCTCTTGCAAAATTCACATACATACAAATATACTTGTGTGTATCTTGACAACAATAATTGGTTAACTTTTGTATGCTGTCAATGGGGTCTCTTGGTGATTTCAAGTCCTAGTGACTCTGTAATTTTGTTGAAACCACCCCAGGACGAACGATAATCCAATTCGTCTGGTCCACGCAAAAATATACATGGCCATGTAGTTTTTAGAGAGAAATATTTGTGCTAATCTGTGTGTATGAGCATAGGACTATGTGCATTATTTAATGTGATCAGCTAGCTTTTTGAGTTGTAGATGGTGTGTTTTATATGCTGAAATTGAATGTTTGTTCGTATGTTTGTGTGTGTAATGTGTATGTGTGATCATGTCCTACTGTGTACGGTTTCTCTCTTCTACTACTATGATCATGAGTATAATGTTGTTTTGAGGAGCGTGAGCTATGATAGATAAACCAATGTATAAAACAAACCGAATTTGTGTAGATGATGTTCTATCGTCAAAAATATTAACATGGTGTTTTAACAGCTAAATGGAAACAGAACAGTAAACGTTAGTTCGTTGGTATTGTACTATGTAGGATATTGTGGAATCGAGCGGTCTGTAAACAGACACACTATTGCACACTGTTGCTTTGCAAACAGTCTATAATAGTGGTGCGATTCCTACCATATCCACGTCAGTCTTACGAAAGAACTACTCTCTTCTCATGGCTGTATTCACACATCAGATCATGTACACCGTACCGATGTCCACATGGTCTGCCTGTTGAACACATTTGAGGTAGGCCCACACACGAGGAATGCGAGGGTATTGCGGACCAGACCTGAATTGCCACAACTTTGAGTTAGATCAGTGTTAGCTGTTACAGACTCACTACTTGCAGAAGCTTTCAGATGCTTGCCTGTAACATTCCCCTGTGGAGGCTATCACTACGAGTCTTTCAACTCTGCGGTCAAGCTACAAACACAGAGAGAATTTGCCAACACCTCACCAGATCTTTCTACATCAATTTCTGTCTGTCTGAGCTGCTATGTATCGGCTGAACTGCTGATTTTAGCAGCAACGTTGGAGCAGAATTTCACATTCATCTACAACACATTTTGACGTACCGTGCTCCTAAAAAAAATGCATCTAACATTCAGTCTAACGTTCAGTCTAACGTGCACAAACCTGGTAGTATATAGACATGCTTAGGCATAGGTAGAGCGCACGCGAGGAATGCCGGGGCATTGCACTCTGAAAGGTTATTTTGCCTGGGTGCTAATGTCTATTAGACACAGTCGGCCCAATCAGCATTGGTTATGGTTAGTTAGAGAGAGAGAGAGAGAGAGAGAGAGAGAGAGAGAGAGAGAGAGAGAGAGAGAGAGAGAGAGGTGTTATGGCTCACTGCTAGAAGCAGAAGGCCAAGAAATGCTGTGTGCGCATCCTTTTATACTCTCCAGAGAGCATATCTGCTGTTTTTACATCATCTTTTGATTGGCCAGAAGCGTAATCACGTAGTATTGTTTTGGGAAAACTCTCTCTAATTTGACCTGTCTATAAATCACATGTATAACCTAATTGCTGGTTCCATCAATATATGGCTACTAACATTTGTTTGGACGAGTGTCTGTGTTATAAATTCGTTCAGAATTAAGTTTTCATTGCTGGATAAAGTTGTGAACACCCCAAGAAATCTAATAATGCTTGAACAAGATGATAGGCTGTGACCTCTCTAACCCGGGGCGTGGCTAGTCAAGAGGGTGCAACAAAATTCCCACGGTTGAATTATGTCAAGCGGCGGGTTACAGCTGTTCTCTTGAATTTTTCGTGTATTTACATCAAATAGATACTATTTTTCGGCATCAAAATATACCATTCTTATTCTCATACAGCCTAAAACTAGCTTTGATAAATACAAAAGGTGCCATGTTTCCCTCTAGCATGTCATTCCGACATCTTAAATGGCCGACCCCGATAAATAACGTCATTGGTGTGGTTTATTATACACATTTCCGTGTTTTAAAATCGGCTTAAAAGGGCTTTTAATAGGATGGGGCACAGGGGAGATCACTCTTCCGGGCCAAAAATAAATGTGTTCATTTTTTGGTCAGAAAATTTCTGCGAAATAGGGGGTCTCTTTCACCGTGTTTCACAACTTAATGCTTGATTGGTTGACAAAAAAAATTATCCAATAAAAAAGAAGGAATAATAACTCTTCTGTGCATCGAAGGAATACATTAAATTGCTTGATATCATACAAACAGTAAGCATGTAAAAAATTAGTTGTTGTCAAAAACCTATAAAAAATCAGCGCACGGTCATAAAAAGTTGATTAAATTATCGAGTTCTTAGAAAACAGTGATATGTATTTGAGACTTGTATTTCATGGTAAAATATGTTTTATGAGTAGATTTTGAAGGGTGCCCAACTCAGATTTTTGTCATTTGCCAAAATCAAAATGGCCGACATGTAAGGAGAATTTTAATGTAGCAACTTCTATCACACATTTAATTTGTTTTTATTCATATAAATTTAAAAGATACATAGATAAGCCTTTCAACATGAAAGTTTTTATTCATTCCATGTGTTTTTACTACATATTTATATCTTAAATTTTATTTATTCAAAGGTTTAACATAACCTGATTTTCAAATGGGCAACTAAACTTTGGCTGTTAATAGTATACAGGGCAACCATGATAAATACTCGGACTAATAGTATTATACTGTGTTTTTGATACCTACTGACTAACTCTTCGTTTTAAGGCATCTATTTATTTAATTATTATAAAAAGTAACCAGGATGCTTAATGCCATTTCTCAATAATTGTGGCCATTCTTCAGAATTTACTTGACACAGCAATAGTGTTTCTAATTTTCTTTGTTACGTAGCTCAACGGGCAACCTGAAAATGCTTGAAATGGCATCATACATTGACTTGCGGGCAACTACATCTTTTCATTTATTTCTAACCCTGTCATCATTCATGATCGTATCATTGCATATGACCTAAGCTTTTGTCCCAGTAATTTCAATTTTGTTTTATTGCTTTTACATGCCTGAAGAGGTTGTGTTCAAGCAAAACAAATACAACACACTTTGCTACAAAATACAAGTACAAATAGTCAAATACAAGATTACACTTTACAAGCATCCTGAAGTTGGCGCGGTTACCCACAAGTGAACCAATCACTTTCTTACACATCTGTAATCTTTAATTTTGCTTACATTAACAGCCACATCAACAAATTCCATGTAGCGTTCGTAAACAATTTTATCCAGGTGGTCGGTTTGGGGTTGGGGGAGAGAAAGTGTCACCCACTTCTTGGTCTTGATAAAGAATTTTTTAAGGCGTTACGTGGATGCGTCTGTTTCCCCTTTGACATGTTTGAACATGAAGGTTCAGATATAAAAATTAAAATCTTGAGCCAGTTTAGCCTTTAGCAGCACGTAAAAAATTTTATAGATCCATAGGTTTTACATTTTCATGTCTAGTTTTTCATGTTCAAACGCAAATGGTAAACATGAGCACCCACGTAGTACTAAACAATAAACATGCATGTGTGCCCTGGTTTTGTTACAATACGATTATCCAGTCTTGAGATATATGCTTATTAAAAAAAATTAACAGACAGAGTGACATACGCGACCTGCAATTAGTATAAAGTCGGTATATCTGTCGGTATAATTTTTTGACAAAGTCTATATGCTATATCTCAAGCATGTCAAGATCGGATAATTGGGTAATTTTCTACCAGAATTTTTCCTCGGGGTAAAATTTGATTGAGGCTCAGTAAACCTTCATGTCCTTTAGTTAGTTAGTCAATCACAAAAGGTAATTCCGGATGTATTTAAAAAAAAATATTGATCTGATTTGGCCCAAATTTTAACTTAACGGAGGAACCTGCCATGCAAGAGGATTTCCAGATGTTGACCATGTTCCGGATAAAAGAATCCATATCAAGATCGGATGAAATTCTGGATCTGTGGATATCTCAGAAACTACTGCTGTGATTTGGATCAAATTTTAACACAGGAATTGGTATGACCATACGTTGAACGGATCTGGCCGAAATTTTGGAGATATGATTAGGAACAAAGAGGGGCATTAGAATTTGTTCAAGGGAAGTTGATACGTAAAGAAACATTGCTGCTGTGATTTACAATTCCGACCAACTACTATGGGTTCTACTTAAATAGCTGATGGTCTTTCTAGTTGAAATCCCTTTGTTCCAGGTGAGTAATACAGGCCCCTTGGGCCTCTTGTTTTCTAATAAATTAATTGAAGATTGGCATAAAATTAGTATTAAATGTAACTTGTAATATGATGTTTTTATCCCGAAAAATTAATCCTTTCAAACACAGGAATATCAAAATCATAATTTGAAAAGCACTTATATTGACTATTTTTTTACACTAATTTGACTGGGAACTGTTGCTGGCAGCAATCGCATCCTCTCACCTTTCCTGTATATGATAGTTTTGAAATCGTGAAACTGGAATTTCAAGGCTTCAAGTGACCCCTTTTAACACTATAACTGACCAAAAATGGTTTCTGCAATGGCCCTGAGAAACCTCTATCTGCCCATTTGCAGAACAAGAAAATTATTTTTGAAAATTTACCACTGGAATTACTGGCTCGGTTATTGAACCAGTCATTTAAGTGGTAAATTTTCAAAAATAGTCTTCTCTTGGCCTGCAAATGGACATTCCCAAATACCACTACAGATTCTGGTTTTGGACGGCTTTGTTAAAACCCTTTGACGGCTACAAGTTTTCATGATGTGGTTTTCTTATATTTTAAGTTTTTGAGCCAGTCATTCCAACAATAAATTTTCTAAAATAGTCTTTTCTTGGTCTGCAAATAGACAATGCTCAATAGTGAATATGACTTTAGAAGCCATTTTGGGTCATGCTTTTTTCAAGTCTTTGTCACGGCGGAGTGGGGAGTTATGCCTTTAAGCTAATTAACAACCTGGCTGAGCCATGGATTAAAAATTAAAATTGAGCTAAAATGATTTTAAAAATAAGAAAAATTTATGACAACTTTAGCACTTTGTCAAGTCAAATTCTTGTTACCGTAGACATTTGAACATTTTTCTAGACTATAAACTGTCACACACACACCACTACACGGCAACTTGTATACATTGTTATAAAGCCAGAGCCCATTTTCGCCTATAAAAGTAAGCTAAAAATCATATTTTATTTTATATATCTGGTCACATTGTATGTTTTTGGTTTTTGTTCTGTTTTGGTATAGGTACCGAGTGTTCACGAATTTTTTTTTCTTTCATAGATTACAGTCATTTTTATGCCATAACCAAAAACAATCCTAATCATTTTTAGCTCACCTGGCCCTACAAAATGAAAAACTGAATAAAAATGAAACAAAAAGTCACAGCTTGAAAAAATTTGCGGATTTGTACTTTAATGATGCCATAGTGTAAGTCTGCCAAATTTGGTAATTATTTTTCAATATATAAAAAATGGTTGCCCCAGCCTACTTTTAAGTGAATGTCAAATATACATGTTTCTTTCCATCAATGCATCCCCCACAACAGTGCGAAGCTGAATAAGTTTGTATTTGACTGTGAAAGGCAACATTACGCAAGTATTTCCTCCTCTTGTTCGGAAAGGTATGTTGGGAGTCCCTCCCCTATGTAGAATAGGTGAACCAACAACTTCGCATCGTACGGTGAAAACCGCAGGTACTTGCATAATACGAGTATCAAACTATTACATTTGATCAGGATTGTTGCTAAATCATTCCGCAATATCAGAATACATGTAAACATCCACCGCAAAGTATTACACTGCCCTCTCGCAAGCTTCGTTTGTCCCAAATGATACAGCTGCTATACACTAATGTACTTGTGGTGGATATGACTCATTCAGTATGCCTAATGGTGTTCTGCGTTCATAGAAAGAAGATAATTATATATTTTGTATATGGTATGTACATGTGTTTATATTATTATTAGTCTATAAACAAATACTGTAATAGTTTATCTGTTTTGATAAAACTGGCCCCTTTTTAGTGCAAATACGGTAGCATCACGTGCTCTGACTTGTTGACGCTTACTCATATTCCATGAATGACCACGTAGTATTCGTAGTACATTCCAAAGGTCACGTGGTCTACGCTGTACCGCTAAATTCACGGTGTGTAAATTACGCGGAGCTCGCACTCTCGCATCATTGCGTGCCCGCTCCAGCGGGCACGCTTCTATTTATTGCTGGCTAGAATTGCCTATAGGCGCGGACATTTCACGCAGGGGATTGTGAGGCTGTGTCTCGCGAGATCTCCATCGATACATGATCTAATAATTCTCGGCGCGAAGACACGGCTCTATTTTTAGATTGCTGAATATCTCATAATTATTATCTTCATACACGTGATTCATGGCGAGTTCTCTTATTTGTTCTGGTCCGACTGTATTAAAGTTTGCGCGGCGATGACCGCTTAATTATTTTAATTAACAGCCAACGGAACTTATATGTCCACTTTAGCACTCTATCAAACTGACCACAAATGGCTTCTTGCGGTGATCGTGAGAAATGTCCATTTGCATTAGCTACTCACCGGAGAACTTGTTTTGAAAGTTTACCACTGGAATGACTGGGTGGATATCCGATCCTATAATTCCAGTAGTAAATTGCAAAAGAAAAACCACAATGGTCTCTTGACGGCAATTAGACATAGGATGTTTTCTATGATAATGGATTTTTCTGTATATGACGTCATAATTATTTAGGTCAGATGTAGCTGGACGTCACAATCAAAATGTGTAATGAATGACGTATCTAGCGCCACCAGGAACATTGAATAGCCAGTCAAGTATGCGAATTGCACATCTTTACTATTTAATCAACATGCTGTTGAATATTTTGAAACTAATTTGATTAGACGCTGTTCGAATTGTATGTCTTTGCTATTTATTCAACAGTCATTTTCTATGATAATGGCTGGGTTCGATCTGTAACTGAAGGATATGACGTCATAATCAATTACTTCATATACAGGCTGACGTCACAATCCAAAATGTGTAAATGAATGGCGTACAGAGTTTAGTCATGAACATTGAATAGTCCGGCAAGTGTACGAATTGTATGTCTTTACTGTTTAATCAACATCGTGTTGAATATTTTGAAACTAATTTGACCTGGCGTTGTTGCGGCCAGAGGCAGCAAACCTTTAAAAGCACCCAGTCAAATTAGTTTCAAAATAGTCATCAGCTTACCTGTATAATTACCTTGAAATTGGAAGTCTGGGAATTCATTATTCAGCATATATATATATATATATATATATATATATATATATATATATATATATATATATATATATATATATATATATATATATATATATATATATATATATATATATCGATTCTAACACGCAAAAAGGGGTGGAGCTTAGCTAGAAATAGGCGTGGCATACCTAGAAATGGATCTCTCTATTGAAATTGTCATGAGCAAATTGGAGCATTACATGGCTAATACCACTTGGTAATGCGTGGCCCACACAATATGGACCACTTGTATTAAGAGACCACCCATATTTATAGGTCACATATTTTAACAAGGCCAATCATAGATTGTTGCCCTGAATACAATGTACTCGTCCTCTGATGGAGGGAGGACAATTAATACCACTTGCTAATGGGCATTTTCATGTTGTCTATCCATCATATTACGTCATATGATGTCATAATCAACGACGTGACGTATATGATGACATCATAATCATGACGTCATAACTGACTTAATTTAGTCCGTCTTAAATACTTAATAGTCCGACACGTTGTACGAATTGTATGTCTTTGCTATTTACAAAACATGCTGGTGAATATTTTGAAACTAATTTGACTGGGCGATGTTACTGCCACAAGCAGCAACAGCACCCAGTCAAATTGGTTTCAAAATAGTCAACACCTTACCTGCATAGTTTTCTGAACTGATAAAAATTGGAAATTGATAGTCAAGAAGCTCAGAGATCCATCGATATCAACAAGAGCGCGGTATTAATGTATTAATATACCATCCAGATTCAGTGACCGATTGACTAACGTTAGGCCTATGGAAGTCATTTCAAGCAACCGCCACCAAGATGCGCCTTACTTGGGCAGAATTGTGTGTTTTTCTAACAAAATCCTTTAGAAAGTTTAACACCGAAATTTCAATATCTCAGATAAAGACAACTATACGAATATCTTTTTAATAGTTTGACTGGTAGCCCACCCCACCCTACTCACCTACCTGTTGCTATCATAGACCTGTATTAAGTATTGCAAAGACAACGACTGCCCATGTAAGCCTATCATCTTCTCTTAATGTATTTTAACCCTTTCATGAGGAGGCCGCCAAAACCGGCCTCTACAGTGATCTTGAGGATGTTAATTTGCAGGTCAAGAGATCGTTTTTGAAAATTCACCACTGAAATGACTGGCTCGATAATTGAGCCAGTCATTCCAATAGTAACTCTTCAAAACAGTCGTCTATTGGCCTGCAAATAGGCACTCAATAACCAATTTTTTTTTTCATATTCTTGACTCAATTTAGGTAATACAGGGTTAATAAATTATGAGGATGACGGTGATGTACCATGTCTGTTTAACCTTTCCCGTATTGTATTATAGTATGATTCACATTTGTTGCATTCGAGATAGGGTAAAAATTACAGACCTGTTACAGACAGTCTTGAGGCGTACTATGTGTGTGGTAAATTTCAAAAGAAAAACATGCATAATAATATTGTAGAGGGCGAAAAAGTAGACAGAGTTCGCTAAAAATAATGGATCCATCTAAAAATAAAGGCTTGGCTTCTTCGAAACTACACATCTAATGTGATGACCGGGCATCTTCTTACGTTATCACAAGGACTAGACTGTTAGACAGACTCAACTTCGGATACCAGACAGACCGGGACCCAGTCTATCTCCGTAGCAGACTGTAAAAGCAACACTGGATCGTGAAATCACTCCGTCAATGGCTACTCAATAGGCCCCTACATACGAGATACATTTCTCGATCTCGTATCGAAAGAGAACTCGTGGGATACGAATGAATAATAGATGTGTGATTATCAGTAGTATCCTTTTGTCTTTAATCCATCTGTGGGAATAAATCCATGTAGGGCCAGTGCAATTATGTAGCAGTATTGATAGACTACCAATGTTCCAAATTTCCAGTCAAAACTGCTGTCAATAATATTGTAGCAGATTGTTGAATACAGAAATCAACTGAAAGTGTAGGCCTATGCATGTGCTAAGTTAAGAAGGTCTACAGGAAATTCGGCCACAGAATTTCAACCATATAGTTAGATAGGTATATCAATACGCTAGTGAATTAATGGATTGAGGTTAAAAAAATTTTTACCATGAAATAATTTCGTAGTGCACAATTTCATACCAAAAATTTGCTAAATCTCCGGTGATTCACAGTTTTCAGTGCCCTATTGTCTGTAGTATGTTTAGCCCCATAATTTGACCTACATAGACTTGAGCCTTAATATACTGGGTATATTCAGAATCTAACAAATTCTAGATGAAATAATTTCATTAGGCAAAAATTAGCTTAAATGTTGGGGTTTTCATACTTTTCGGTGTCCTGCTATCTGTATGTAATATGGTCGGCTCCAGAACTTCGCTCACATAGACGTAGAGCGATCTGAATACGATAGTTATATTGGGAATTGAAAAAAATTTGACCGTGAAGTAATTTCGTAGTATACGATTTCATCGCGTAAATTCGTTTCAATTTTGGCAGATCTGCGGGTTTTCAATGCCATACTATTACCTGTCTGCAATAGGTTTAGCCACATAATTTCACCGATATGGTTGGATAGCAATATGAACACGCTAATGAATCTTGAGTTTTCTACCACGTAGTAATTTCGGAATATTCAATTTAGTAGCCACGGACAGTTGTCAAATGCCAACAATTTACTATATTCGGTATCAGAATGTCTGTTCTCAATTTGTAATAATTTTTTTATATATGGATGTATATAACTCAATATGAGCTAGTGCTTTTGCACAATTCTACCATCAAGTAATCTCATCGTAGGTAGTTACATATTCGCCATATGGCCCCATTATAATATGGTTGGTTCACATTCACCACATTCAGATAGGTGTCGGTATGTCATGGCATATCGCTCATAATGTGTTTGGTCCCAGAATGTCACCCATATGTTTAGATAGATATAGGCATACGCTTACGGAGTAGTGAGATTTAAAACTATCTACCATGAACTAATTTCGGCTCAAATTTAGGCCGGTTCATGGTTTTCGTTGCACCCAGTCAAATTGGTTTCAAAATAGTCATCAGCTTACCTGTATAGTTACCTTGAAATTGGAAGTCTGGGAATTCATTATTCAGCGTATATATAGACATCGATTCCAACACACAAAAAAGGGGTGGAGCTTAGCTAGAAATAGGTGTGGCATACCTAGAAATGGATAACTCTATTGAAATTGGCATGACCAAATTGAGCATTACAGGGCTAATACCACTTGTTAATACGTGGTCCACACAATATGGACCACTTGTATTAAGAGAGCACCCGTATTTATAGGTCACATTTTAACAAGGCCAATCATAGATTGTAGACCCTTGCCATCCCAGACGCACATAGATCCAAATATAATACACTTATCCTCTGACGGAGCGAGGGTAATTAATACCACTTGCTAATGGGCATTTTCAGGTTGTCTATCCATCATATTACGTCATATGACGTCGTAATTAATTAAGTGACGCATAGGATAACGTCATAATAATGACGTCATGACTGACTCGATTTAGTTCATCTTAAATGCTTAATAATCTGACACGTTGTACGAATTGTATGTTTTTGTTATTTAATAAAAATGCTGTTGAATAGTTTGAAAATAATTTGACTGGCCGCTGTTGCTGCCATAGGAAGCAACAGGAGCCAGTCAATTTAGTCTCAAAATATTCCACGGCTTAACTGTATAGTTTTCTTGAAATTTATCGTCTAGTAGGTCAGAAATCTATCGATCCCAACTCGAGACTGGTATGGGTGGAGTTTAGCTAGAGATGGGCTAAACTGGAAAGGTTCATTATATTAATAAACCACCACAGTTTTCAGTGCCCTATTGTCTGTAGTATGTTCAGCCCCATAATTTACCCCACATAGACTTGAGCTTTAATAAGCTAGTTATATTCCGAATCTAACAAATTCTAGATGAAGTAATTTTAATGCGCAAAATTTAGCTTAAATGATTGTGTATTTGTGGTTTTTGGTGTCCTACATTCTGTAATATGGTCGGTTCCAGAACTTCGCTCACATAGACGTATAGGAGTTTGAATATGCTAGTTACATTGGGAATTTAAAAGAATTCGAATGTGAAGTATGTTCGTAGTATGCAATTCCATCGCATACATTTGTTCCAATGTTGGCAGATCTGTGGTTTTCAATACCCAACCGTCTGAAATATGTGTGGCTACATAATTTCACCCATATGGTTAGATAGGGATATGAATACGCTAATGAATCTTGAGATTTCTACCACGTAGTAATTTCGTAATATTCAATTTAGTTGTCAAATGCCAACAATTTACTATATTCAGTATTAGAATGTCAGTTTGTAATCAATTTTTTTACATATAGCTGTGCCTTTGCACAATCCTACCATCAAGTTATTTGGTAATATGTTGTTACATATTCGCCATATGGCCCCATTGTGATATGGTTGGTTCACATTCACCACCTTCAGATAGGTGTCGATATGTCCTAACATATCGCTCATAATGGGTTCTGCCAAGAATATCACCCATATGTTTAGATAGGTATAAGCTTACGACGTAGTGAAATTAAAAATTTTTGTAGCATAAATAAGCTCAAACTTAGGATAATTCATGGTTTTCATTGCAATACGTTCACCCCCAGAATTTCACCCACAAATACTTATAGGGAATATGCTAGTTGTATTCCGAATTTAAAAAAATTCTACAGGAACGTAATTTCATAGTAAACAATTCAATACCGAAAATTGGCGCAAATTCTGTCAGATCAACGATTTTCTGTACCACACTGTTTGCAATAGGTTCGACCCCAGAAGTTCACCCATATGGTTAGATATGTATATGAACACGCTAATAAAGTATCAAAGGTTTTTTTTGTTTACTATACAGTAATTTCGTCATATGCAATTTAGTAGTGGCACACCATTGTCAAATTCCAATAATGTACAATATTCGGTACCAGAATATCTCTACATGCCTTGTAGCCAGTTTTCGAACATAAGGCCATGTAGAACTCACTATGTTCTCGGGCTGTGCGAAATATTGTAATAATTCTACCACCAAATATTTATTATAGTAATGTGAAAATATTTCTATCTATCCCATATTATTAGCCACGTGTACTGGTAGAACCTGACTTATCAGGCTAATACCCTAACATTTGCACATATGGTCAACAAGATCGTCATCATTACAATGGTTGAGGCCAATTTTGGGCTTTTTGTCTAGCAAAAATATTTGATTTAATAGTTTGTCACTGTTTCCAGTAAAGATATCGTTTAATAGGTGGCATAGATATGATAGCTAAATGAAACAGATCACGATGTTTCCCACTGGGTCTTCAGTCAGAATGTTTTCTACTATATCATTTTTGTTGGAGAAAACTAGGTTCACGGTATTGGTTTCATCCTGGCCACTTGACTTTGTTGAAAAGTTTATCTGTCGGTACAGATCGGGGTCCTGTATTGCATAAAAAATATACTTGCTTTGTGCATTTCACTAGCATTGCAGTGTATACTTCACCAATATATTTCCGGGTAATAAGCTCTTCACGTCTGTTTAAGAAGGTATCAATATTTAGGTTTAAAATATTCTTTACAGGTTTTCTTTAATATGTTTGAATGGGTGTCAGGGACTGTACTGCTTCTTGCGCTGATTTTCTACTGACTGGGTTGCCAGCTCTGTTGATTTCTTTATCTTTACAAGTTGTTGATACCTAATTACCCAAATTTGATCTGTTACACTCTGTTGAAGCAGTAGTGCAATTTTCTCATCACTGGCTGCTCTTAATTTTGTCTGTTCCTCTCTCTGTTAAGGAGTTTGGCCTGGAGAAAAAGGATGGATGGAAAAATTGTTGGACTGACCAAAATATAGGTTGTTTTTCCTAGCCCATAGCTAATACTGCCCATATCTTTTTGCAAGAAATATTCCTTCTTTTGTGTTTATTGTATGCCTTTATATAACTTCATTTTTTCATGAAACAGTTGAGCTTATTCTCAGAATTATAATAACCTCCGGGCACGCTATTTACCATTGGTGCCTTGCATCAATATGTGTACTTGTATTACTGTTGGAGGAACATAATTTGAGCCGTGTGGCATAATATTTTGACATGTTGTTGCGCCTGAAAGCTGTGCTGGCTTTTAGTGCATAGCATCATGGTCGTAAGGAAAACAACTTGTTATTCGTTAGATAAACTTATGTTATCGTGTCAGCTCCCTTGCCATGGTCTGCATATCAAATATCAGCTTAGACTGTGTCTATAGCTTTACTGTATTCACGTCGAAATAACAGAATATGAAGCTGTTAAAGGGGTATTTACAGCAAACAATTTTAACATGTAATATTTATATATAGATATCACTGCAAATATATGGCCGTAGAAAACAAACAGTTAAAACATATTATTACTGTACAAGACAATACGTGTTCATTTAATAAGCGCATATATTTTGCAATTAAAACAACCCTTGGATAACAACAAACCTGTGGTTTGTGTTAAGAAAATGACGGTGATGTTTGCACGCACATATGCAGCTATGGAATATAATATTCATATGCTGGTATATGTACTGCAAGGCGTGTGTTTAAGCACATCTGTCATGTACGCCAACCTACATTTTTCTAGTAAACACGCGTTTAGTGATTTTGGTGTTGGCACACCTAATTGCAGTCGTTTATTTACAAATCCACCAGCTAAAATATAGCATAGCCGTCTGTGACAAAAACTGTACACTGGTGTCAGCCTATGATATTTGTAGTAAACATGCATTTTTGAAAGGTTTTGGTGCTGACATGTTTCTATGCCACCTTTTTAACAAACGTTATAATATGTAATATAATATTTTACGCAAGTACAATATTTAGCGCACATAAACGAATCCAATTTATTTTATAGACATATATACAGTTGCTAGCGCTTCCCAACAGGATAACAGCGTGACATTATATATCATGTTACAATATGAAGACTAATATGTCCATTCGCCGTACTGTTGTGGTGGCTTGCGTTGTCTGTTTGTCCTTCGTTCTTGTGTTGCATGGGTGGGCCTATTTAATGGAGATTCCGTCCTCTGTATTTCGACATTTGTCTGCTCATCCAGATCTGAATCAGACATGTTGGATTTGTCAGATCTCTGTTCATCATCTACCGCCTCTGATATGCCAGTATCTATGTAACGACTATCCGTCGTAAGAGGCAGTTTCATCTCCATCTACTGCCATAGCAGCGCTCGGATGATGAAATGTGTGGTGAGAAAATGTAATTTCTTCATCTTCACTGTAGATTCTACCCTCATCATCCACACCATCAGTATCAAATACTAGGACAATCTCTCCATCTTCTGTTTCCGTCTGTGTGGCTACTGAGGGTTTACCAACTGTGTGCCTTTCCTTCAGCATCTTGCAAGCTTTTAACATATCGAAATGATATAAGCTTGCTTTCCCCTCCAGACGATAAGTCACACCAGAAACACATTCTGTTACCTTAAATGGCCCAACCCATTTATATTGTAACCTTGGTGTCCATCACATAAACCTCATCTCCTGGCACATAATGTCGTCCATGGACTAGACGATCATGCCATGTCTTTTGTCGACGATGCACTGATTTGAGTTCGCTTCTTACATCACTGTAAGCCTGAGCCAAATTCTCCTTCAGCTTATTTGGATACTGACAAGGCCCTAATTTCTGATTCTCCATTCTTGGCACCATTAGATCAAGGGGCAGGTTTATTCCATGGGCAAATATTAAATATGCTGGTGTATGACCAGTAGAACTGCGTACTGATGATCTGTATGCCATCATTACGTAGGGAAGGCGGGTGTCCCAATCCTTTTGGTTCGCTTGTATTTGTTTAGTCAACATGCCTGCCAATGTTCTCTTGAATCGCTCGACCATTTCATCAGAACGAGGGTGAAATGGTGCTGTGCGAGTCTTCTTGATCTTGAGAAGATTGCACAGCTCACGGAAGAGTCGACTTTCATAATTCCTACCCTGATCTGAGTGTATTTCATTTGGACATCCAAACCTTGAAAATATGTGCTCGACTAGTGCAGTAGAAACAGTTTCTGCCCCCTGGTTTGGAAGTGGAATAGCCTCAACCCACTTTGTAAAATAATCGTGTACAACCAGAACATACTTGTTCCCAGAATTGCTTTCTGGTAATGGTCCAAGAATGTCAGTGGCCATGCGTTCCATGGGAGCTCCTGTAATACGTATCTTCATTGCAGCTTGCCTATAGTCCTGTGTTGACATTGCTCACAACTTCCTACCCAGGCAGCTGTATCCTGAGCTATTCCCGGCCAGTGAAATCGTGCCTTTATCCTTTCCTTGGCGCGTTCTACTGCCAAGTGCCCAGAAGTTGGGGAGTCATGCATCTGTTGCAATACTAGTTGCTGATGTGAGGCAGGTACCACGAAGCGTTTATTGAAGTACAATATCCTATTTTCCCATTGCAGTTGCTCAAATCATTGGTAGAAATACTTTGCTGTAGGTGGTGCGCTAGAAACATCTTCCTTGTTTGGCTTGAAACCTCGTTCAGTCCATAATCTTACCAGCCGTAATGATTCATCCTCCTCTTGTGCCATCCTAAGATGCTCATGGTCCCAATCAGTAGGGTCCAGTTCAGGAAACTGTGGTTGCTCATTTGTACTGACTTGTGACACAGCAGCAGTGAGAGGCTCTGTCACTGGCTGCATTTGCGGGACCATACTGGACTCTGGAATATCCATGTCATTTCTCTTGGGAGTTATATCTGGTGGCCACCGACTAATCCGTCAGCATTGCCATGCAACTGCCCAGGACGATGCTGGGCATGGCACTGGTTAATCTGTAATGCCTCCTGCCATCGGGCCACCTGACCCTGTTGAGTATGCTGTTGCCTAAGCCAAGTTAAAGAGCCATGATCTGTTCTGAGCAAAAATGGTCTGCCATATAGGAAATGCTTAAAGTATTTTGTGAAGGCTAACATTGCTAACAGCTCTCTCCGAGTAACACTATAACGTCACTCAGTCTTGCTTAGTGTGCGTGATGCCTAGGCAATAACACGTTCCTTCCCAGCCTGTACTTGGGAAAGCACCACTCCAATCCCACAGTCAGATGCATCAGTGTCTAGAATAAACTCAAGATCAGGATCTGGATATGCCAATATTGGGGCTGTAGTGAGTCATTCTTTAAATGTGCAAATAGCTTTTTCACATGCCTCAGTCCACACAAATTGGCGACCTACCTCTGTTAACTGATGCAGTGGCTTGGCAATTTCTGCAAAGTGCTCTATAAATCGTCTGTTGTAACTAGCGAGCCCGACAAAGGACCTAAGGTCCTTAATATTACTAGGGGTAGGCCAGTCACGCACTGCTTCTATTTTCTGCGGCTATGTCTGTACTCCCTGTTCAGATATTATATGTCCCAAAAATTCTACTTCCCTACGGAAGAGTTCACACTTACCAGGCTTAAGTTTAAGTTGTGCAGCTCTAAACCTGTCTAGGACTAGACGCATGCGTCTGTCTACTTCCTCAAGTGTATTCCCAAAGACAATAACATCATCTAGGTAGCAAAGACATACCCCCACTGTAACTTGACTAATACCTGTTCCATTAACTTTTCAAATGTACTAGGGGCGTTTCAGAGACCATAGGGCATTTTTCTAAAGTGGAATATTCCAATTTTAGTAGTGAATGCAGTCTTATGCCTGTCTTCAGGTCTGACAGCAATTTGCCAATACCCACTAGCCATATCCAAGGTACAGAACCAGGAGGCATCATTGAGGCAGTCCAGTGTCTGGTCAATCCTCGGAAGAGGGTAGCAGTCCTTGAGACATACCTCATTCAATTTTCTATAATCGATACAAAACCGTAGAGACCCATCCTTCTTGGTTACCAGTACAATGGGACTAGCCCATGGCGATGCAGATGGCTCAATGACACCTTGTTCTAGCATTGACTGTATCTGCCTATTGGCTTCTTCTTCTTTATGAATTGGTAGGCGACGCAAACGCTGTCTGATTGGTTGATGATCTCCTGTATCAATCGGGTGCTCAACAATATTGGTTTCACCAATATCCAGCTCTGAAGAAGAGAATCCGTCTGCATAATCCAGAAGTAATGTGTGTACTGTCTGCTTTTGAGAATCATCTAGATCCATTACGGAATGTTCATACAGATCGTGGAGATATGGTGGTAGCACTGAAGTTTCCTCTCTGTGTGATAATGGAATAGTTTCCATTTGAGTCATAATGCTCGACACAGGAGCTAACTGTGCACATTTAGTACCTTTATGTGGAGAAACACATTCATCAGTGCTATTAAATAACCACAGAGGAATCAAAGCACCTCTGGTGTAAATGACCGTATGAGGAATGTGAAGTCCATAGTGCTCATCAAAAGTGGGATCTGCTTCAACTACTCCCTCTGGTCCTATATTTCCAACCCGGTTAATACGAGCTCCTACAATGAGCTCTTTGCCAGCAGGTAAACTAACATCTGCAGCAATCTCTACGCGATAGCAGGTAAAATCAGGGTGCTGTTGCACCATGGGAATGTGACGCCCATTTATCTTCAACTCACCATCTCCATATGACAAACTACAATGGTAATGTTGCAAGAAATCAGTTCCCAGCAAACCATCACATGCAATATTGGCTACATGGACTGGGTGGTGGAAAGTTATTCCACCAAGGATTATAGGCATCTCTGCATATCCGATGCATGTGATGGACTCGCCACTTGCACTTTGCAGCCCTGTTTGTGCTGGTTGCAGTGACGGTCCCTGGTCCTCTTTCATAGCAGAATATATGGCCCTCTTAATTAATGTCACACCAGCTCCCGTGTCAATATTAACCCTTTCACGACGAAGCCGGCCAAACCCGGCCTCATTAGTGGTTCTGGGGAATGTCCATTTGCATGCGAAGCGAATATTATTTTATGCAAATTTACAACTGGAATGACTGTCTCGATAACCGAACCAGTCATTCCAGTGGTACAATTTCAAAAATAGTCTTCTCTTGGTCTGCAATTGGACATTCAATAAGTAAATATTTTAATTTTTTAAAACAAATTTAGTCATTAAAGGGTTAAAGTTGACACCAATCTGGTTAATAGATCCAGGTACTTAGACCAACTGAGGCTCATGTATGTTTACAGTTTTATGTGAAGGTATCACATAACATTCACCTGTATCTGTCATACATGTCTCTCCTTGTGGTGGTATATATTCTTTCTCACCAGGTCCACAATCGGTATTGCTTTGTACAAGTACTCCGTTATCCTGCTTCCTCTGCGCAGGGTGCTGTACACAATCTTTGGATTGCACATGAGATGTTGCTTGTGGTATGCGTCGCACTGCCATTCCTGGTGTTGAGCTATCAGATATGATATCCTGCTGGCATGAAGCATGGCTATCCCCTTGTATGGGGCATTCCAATTGCGCAGAACATGGATGCATTTGTTCCACCATTCATTATTTCAGCCGTATGCTTCAAAGTAGTTTCAAGATTTTCATTCTAAAAAGTCTCTATTGCTGATTGTTCAGGGCATGTGTCTGCTGGGGACATCTCAAGCCCTGTTGAGATACCACTGTGATGTTTTCATGGCTCTCAGTATGCAATGTCTGGTTTGTTGTATTTTCAACTTGTTCTTTCTGCTGTTGTGCTTGCTGTTGTGCTTGGTGATTGTTTTAGGGCTACTGTCGCTTGGGTCCCTTCTTTCTATACCCAGCAGCATTCACTTGCCCATTAGGCATATTACTCGTCTTTGGGCCTCGTGTATTCATATTATTATTATTATTATTATTATTATTATTATTATTATTATTATTATTAATATTATTATTATTATTATTATTATTATTATTATTATTATTATTATTATTATTATTTGAATAACACTGCTGCTGCTGCTTGTTGTTGTTGTTGCTGCTGCTGCTGCTGCTGCTGCTGCTGCTGCTGCTGCTGCTGCGGTGAACTAGATCTTTGTTGTTGCATGCGAGCTTGATTGGGGTTCCATTGCTGGTGTGGTCTCTGCTGGGTCTCCCAATTTCTTGGTTCATTGTACTGGTTATTGTATTGTTAAATCCTTGCCGATAGGAATGAAAACCATAAGCATTATGTTGTAATGCTTGGCATAATTGTGACATTTCAACCTGCAATGCTTGTATGCTCTGTTGAAGCATGCTACTTTCATTGACATTAGGCTTTCTTCCTGCATTGCATGACCCTTGTGAATGAGACATTGACTGCTGTCTTGCATTGGTTTGATCTTGCAATGGCAATAAGGCAATTGCCTGAGGTGGCATACTTCCTTCATCAGTAGGAATTACTGCATGAGCTGGCCGTGATCGTTGCCTGGGATGCTCTCGATCGAGATAGCCCTCCATGCGTAATGCAATTTGTACTGCTTGACTCAGTGTCTCAGGGTATGCCTGAAACACATGTATTTTCAGTTCCCCATTTGAGGAGAGTGATTCCACAAATGACCATTGTTTCAGCTTGGGACATAGTAAAACCTGGATATGCTCGTCTAACCAACCTACTAATACTCTGGGCTAGTTCCTGTATGCTTTCATTGGGGTTTTTAGTCCGGTTTCGTAGCTGTAAGCGACTGGTTTGTTCGTGTTCTGCATTACCAAACCTTGCCTCTAAGGCAGTCATCAGAAAATCAAAGTCAAGACGGTGTGCATGTGGAATGTCCGTCAGAACGTAATGTTTCACCTCTGAATCTAGTTGCTAAATGTGATGCACATGTGGTTGCTCCCCAATTGTTAATGGAAGCCGCAATTTTGAATTGCACTATGTAAACAGCCCATGGCTCTTTCCCATCATAATTTGGTGATGACACTGGTTTTTCTTGTGGATATAGGGAATTATTGTATGCTGGGTATTCATGTATTATTCGTTGTGGTGGTAACTCGACGGGCCATGTATGGGTTGTATCATGCCTGCCTGTTGGTCGACCAATTGGGCTTTCAAAATTCTCTTCATAAGTGTACCCTCTCCCAGCAATATTCACTCCACTTGGGACATGCCAACTGTGTTTAACCGGTGTTGAATACCATGGTGATGGTACTGCACGAGTATGGGTTGTGTTAGGTACACTACCTGTCCACACATTGCCAGGTCTGGTCTGCTGCTTAACCCTAGGCACAGATTCAAATGCTGATGTGGCAGGTGGCTATCTATGGTCTACTAAACCTAAATATGTAGGTTGGTTGGGATATGAACATTTCCCTTTGGTTCTAGCTTCTCTCTATTTAGTACTGAAACTTTCTTTATTATTGCCCCAGTCTCTCTATACCTATCTCTCTTATTATGTGCAGAATGTGAGGAAACCTTTATTAAATCAGCGCCAGCTTCATCCTCAGATTCTAACTCATAATAATGGTCTGTGCAGTGGTCTGTATGATATTCATCTTTCGCTTGAAGGTGATCATAATGCTCAGAATTGTATTGCATATATCCAGTCTGTGTGGTAGATTTCAATGGTTTGGAATTTTAATCCTTGGTTGAAACTGAAGGATAATTATAAAAATAATTGTCACGATTACCAATGATTGCTGTAGCATGATATTGTGGTGCATTTATTCCAGAATGTGGTGCAACATTGATCCCACCACTGCCACCACCTGAAGCTTTTCCGGCATGGCCGCCACCGATTGGAGCACTAATTTCATCCACACTCGTGTCTGCCACATGCACTGGAGCGCAACCATGTCTGACACCAGCCGAAGTTGGTGTTCCCACTGACTGGTAATATCCTGTAAGTGGCTTCGAGGCATGGCTAGTTTCAAGCTCCGGTAGTGTGACATTATTACTGACAGGCTCTGGCTTTATTTTAACATTCATCCAAATAGCATTTGCAATATTTAATCTATCAGTGCTAGCTTGGTTTTGTGATGCTGTTGCATCTGTATATCCAGCTAGCAACTGCGCCATTGCGGCCATTGTTGCCTCAACCCCTAAGGCAGTGATAATGGCTTCTAGGTCTTCTCTTGCCTGTTCCTGCGAGTCGGCCATAAGTGGACTGCAAGGCCTGACATGTGCATTAACTGGTAGTGTGTTTTGCTCATGGTTACATAGGCCAAGTCGTCTCAGGCTTGGCAGAGAAGAGCTCTGTTCGTGGGCGCTGTATGTAGGGGTGTTCAGACCCAAACCATCATTGCTACTGCCCATAAAGCGTTCATGATCTATTGAAAATGATTCATTGACGCTCATGCCTGGCTGTGGATATGCCATAATATTTGTCTGCTCCATGGCAGTCGGTGGTTCCTCAAAATTATTTATCGTGGGACCAATACACATCTCATTGGTGTCGCAAATGCTTCCCACCTCATGCTGCTTTTCAGCCTTTGGCTGAGGTGTTATTCCATACACAGATACAGTGTTCCTGTGAGGCTCCAGATTCAAATTCGCACTACGAGCGTTGGTAGTAGTCACTGGGTGTACACCACTGGTAAGCTGGCGAATGTTAAGCCTTGATACAAGCTGTTGTACTTTCCGTGACAACGCATGTAGTGGATTGAACTGGCCTTCCATAATGTAGGTAATCTTTCTCGTACACACACACACGTACAGCGCCAAAATTCAAGCAGAATATGGTGTTTCTGCAGCCTCTGAGATGTACAAACCACTGTTCAAGGGGCGTCACTCTGCGTGGTAATGTGTTGTTCGTGATACGAGTTGTCTCCCTTGTATCGTCACACAGGCTTGATGTTATTTCACCAGACGTACACATTGGTTAACTTTTGTATGCTGTCAATGGGGTCTCTTGGTGATTTCAAGTCCTAGTGACTCTGTAATTTTGTTGAAAGCACCCCAGGACGAACGATAATCCGTTTCGTCTGGTCCAAGCAAAAATATGCATGACCATGTAGTTTTTAGAGAGAAATATTTGTTCTAATCTGTGTGTATGAGCATAGGACTATGTGCGTTATTTAATGTGATCAGCTAGCTTTTTGAATTGTAGATGGTGTGTTTTGTATGCTAGAATTGAATGTTTGTTCGTATGTTTGTGTGTGTGTAATGTGTATGTGTGATCATGTCCTACTGTGTACGGTTTCTCTCTTCTACTACTATGATCATGATTCAGCAGCTCACATTCCAGGTAGAATGATTTTCCTTGTAGCTCATTTATTACATCCCATTAAGTTTCTACTCAGTATAGTGTCCAGATTTGATGTTCATATTCTTCCTCCAGGCTAGGCTCTGGCGGTAGATGCTCTGGCCCAGTCATAGACTTCACATTTTTTTTACATTATCTTCAATTTAACTTTCTAGTGCCAATTGTATTTAAGAACTTTTGTCAGCGGTTTCTAGTACAATTGTCTTTAAGAACTTTTGTCAGCAGAATGTATTATCCCTTTAATCACTCCTGCTTGGCCCAATGAGAGTTATTCAGTGGATCTCGTAGTCCTCTTTGTGGAAATCCAAAGCGTCTTACCAATTTTGCTGATTTTCTATCTCGTTTAACAGCAGCTTTCAGTTCATCATTCCACAAATCTTCAATATGTATATATGGTATTTTCCAAGAGACCTGTTTTTCAGAAATTGATTTTTTTGTCTGAACTTTAGTATTCTTAATCAATTCAAACTATCTGTTACAGGAGAATTTACCAGAGTATATTTAAGGTGAAGAGATCTTATATATATAAAACCTAATTAATTGTTTTCAATCCTTTCCGAAAACTATGCCCAATTTAAAAGATCTTTTTGAAACACCGTTCAGGTTACTTATGCAAATTTGTTTAGTAAGCGCGCATCTCATCAACTGGATTACAGACACCATTAATCGACACTAGAATGTATCTCCAGGAGACACTCAGTAAGTGTTAAGGCACACGATGTTCGTGGTATGGCCTTCTCCTTCGCATTCTATGCAGATCTACCGTTCAGATTACTTATGCGAATTTGTTTAGTAAGCGCGCATCTCATCAACTGGATTACAGACACCATTAATTGACACTAGAATGTATCTCCAGGAGACACTCAGTTTGTGTTAAGGCACACGATGTTCGTGGTATGGCCTTCGCCTTCGCATTCTATGCAGATCTATCAGTGGACGACATTATGTAAGTTGCAGTATAAATGTCAGATTCTACATTATTTTTATCTGAAAGATCAGATTCAATTCACAGTCTGACATTTCTCGTTTCGCCACTCAAACCTAGGCTCAATTGCCTAGATTCTTTAGTCAGCCGCCTTCTTCACCATCTCACGGCTGTTTTTAAATTCTCTTTGCTGAGATTTTCTAATTATCATTATATTATTGTATTTTATGTCGAACATTTGTTTGTTCGTGCTATTTCAGCACTTCAGCGATTTAGTTGGTTTTAGTATTTTTGGTGATTAACCTTTCATTCCTGATTTGCAATTTACCAACCCACCTAGTATTTGGGCTCTGACCAATTCTATGTTTTAGCAAACAGTGAATTGAGTGGCTTAGTATTTTTGTTGTGTTACAAAACGACCCAGACGTATATATACTGGTCTGGCGTTTTGTTAGCTTACTAAAATACTTACCACTCAATTCACTGGGGCCCACCTCAGTCACCCCGCATCGTTAAATTACAAATCATTAAAAATTTGTGGAATTAATTAATGACGGCTTGGACTCGGTCGCATGCATAGTAGCATAAGTGCGCATGCTCACAGACTCGTTTATATGTTCTCTATAGGAATAGAGGAACCGGTTCCCTACAGCAATGACTGCTTTAGAGTTAAAGAGATACTATCAAGACTACCCAATGGAGGGATGTATCTCTGCTAAACTTGTTTCAAGGGAACCTACACCATGGGAATGAATAGGTTAAAATTTTCTGAGATATCTAAGTCAGGTGACTTTTAGCAAACAGTGAATTGAGTGGTAAGTATTTTAGTAAGCTAACAAAACGCCAGACCAGTATATATACGTCTGGGTCGTATAATGTTGTCTTGAGGAGCGTGAGCTGTGATAGATAAACCACTGTATAAAACAAACCGAATTTGGGTAGATGATGTTCTATCATCAAAAATATTAACATGGTGTTTTAACAGCTAAAAGGAAACAGAACAGCAAACGTTAGTTCGTTGGTATTGTACTATGTAGGATATTGTGGAATCGAGCGGTCTGTAAACAGACACACTATTGCACACTGTTGCTTTGCAGTCTACAATAGTGGTGCGATTCCTACCATATCCACGTCAGTCTTACAAAAGAACTACTCTCTTCTCGTGGCTGTATTCACACCTCAGATCATGTACCCCGTAACGATGTCCACATGGTCTGCCTGTTGAACACATTCGAGGTAGGCCCACGCACGAGGAATGCCAGGGTATTGCGGACCAGGCCTGAATTGCCACAACTTTGAGTTAGATCGGTGTTAGCTGTTACAGACTCACTACTTGCAGAAGCTTTCAGATGCTTGCCTGTAACATTCCCCTGTAGAGGCTATCACTACGAGTCTTTCAACTCTACGGTCAAGCAACAAACACAGAGAGAATTTGCCAACACCTCACCAGATCTTTCTACATCAATGTCTGTCTGTCTGAGCTGCTATGTATCGGCTGAGCTGTTGATTTTAGCAGCAACGTTAGAGCAGAATTTCGCGTTCATCTACAACAAATTTCGACGTACCGTGCTCCTTAAAAAATGCATCTACCATCAGTCTAACATTCAGTCTAACGTGCACAAACTTGGCAGTATATAGACATGCTTAGGCATAGGTAGAGCGCGCACGAGGAATGCCAGTGTATTGCACACTGAAACGTTATTATATACCTGTGTGCTAATGTCTCTTAGACACAGTCGGCCCAAGCAGCATAGGTTAGTGGTTAGTTAGTTAGAGAGAGAGAGAGAGAGAGAGAGAGAGAGAGAGAGAGAGAGAGAGAGAGAGAAGTGTTATGGCTCACTGCTAGAAGCAAAAGGCCAAAAAATGCTATGCACGCGGCCTTTTATACTCTCCAGAGAGCATATCTGCTGTTTTACATCAGCTTTTGATTGGCCAGAAGCGTAATGACGCAGTGTTGTTTTGGGAAAACTCTCTAATTTGACATGTCTATAAATTACATGCATAACCTAATTGCTGATTCCATCAATATATGGCTATGAATAGTTGTTTGGACGACTGTCTGTGTTATAAATTCGTTCAGAATTAAGTTTTCATTGCTGGATAAAGTTGTGAACACCCCCAAGAAGTCTAATAATGCTTGAACAAGATGATAGGCCGTGACCTCTCTAACCCGGGGCGTGGCTAGTCAAGAGGGCGCAACAAAATTCCCACGGTTGAATTATGTCAAGCGGTGGGTTACAGCTGTTCTCTTGAATTTTTCGTGTATTTACATCAAATAGATACTATTTTTCGGCATCAAAATATACCTTTCTTATTCTCATACAGCCTGAAATGAGCTTTGATAAATACAAACGGTGCCGTGTTTCCCTCTAGCATGTCATTCCGACATCTTAAATGGCCGACCCCGATAAATGACAGGATGAACATTAAAAGAACAGCAAACACTCTTGCACACTGGGTGTTGTTTACTATACGCATTTCCGTGTTTTAAAATCGCCTCTTTCCTTGCTCAAGCATTATTTTAAGGGCTTTTAAGTGAATGGGTCTTGTTCGGAAAGGTATGTTGGGAGTCCCTCCCCTATGTAGAATAGGTGAACCAACAACTTCGCATCGCACGGTGAAAACCGCTGGTACTTGCATAATACGAGTATCAAACTATTACATTTGATCAGGATTGTTGCTAAATCGTTCCACAATATCAGAATACATGTAAACATCCACCGCAAAGTATTATACTATGTTTGTTTATGTTACATCCTACTATGTCATAATATATTGTGCAATTAATGTTTATATGTTAGGAGTCCACCACTTCATCCAGGTTTGCCTTTGGTCGACTGCCTGTTGTAATCTCTGATACTGACGACTAAATACGAAAAGAAATAATCTTGAATCTTAGGCGAACCTCCGTGACGGAGTAGTTCCTATTATATTATAACTTTAACTGTACATATCAGGCTAACTGTACACATTGCGCTTGATATATAGATCTATAAACAAGGAATTGACTATTGAATTTTCGTCGAATGTCAATGTTCAAACCGCAGGATTTGTCATATGTTGTGACTTTAAATGTGTTGTTCAGTAGAGTTTTTAGACTGATTTTAATGGGTTAACTGAGTTCCAATAGATAATGTGTTCATAAGTGATGAACGTTTTATGTGTGGACTGTAGCAGAGTTCTCTTGATAATGTTTTGAATGTTTCTAGATTGGTGTCTGATAGCTTACTAGCATCTAGAATGGCCTGTATATAGTGCTCACTGTTCATGCTGATGTTGAGTCGCTTTAGTAGTTTTCATATTTTTATGAGATATGGCTGTCTGACGTGCTCTAGCTCTTGACATTCGATAAGGAAGTGCTTCAGATTTTCTCTGTGATGGCTGCATAGCTGACATTTTACTGCTCCTCCTCTGTTTCTGGTTAGGCCTCCGAACAGATGATATCTCTGCACGAGTATTCTTACTTTCACTGTAGTTTTATCTGTCTCGCAGCTTCTCTATGCTGGGTGTGGTACACTGATCGTATAGGTATCCACGTTCAAGTACTGTAGAGTGCTTTTATTTGCAGCTTCGTCCTTTAGTTTGTTTTTCCAGCAGTTGTTCTTCTGGTTTTGTATGTTCCTGTTGGTTTTTGGTGACCCATGCGCATTTCTTGATACAATGATACAATGAAAGGACATCTAACAGCAGGCCTCAGGCCTCTAACGTCAGGAAGAACAGTTTCACATCAGTCAACTAGTATTGAAGTAGAATTGGAAATACATGTAGGTTTAGCTTCAAAGTTGAAGCGCATAGGGTGACTTTCGGAAAGTTTGTCCAATCTTTGTTTAAAAGAATTAATAGAAGGTGAGCTGATGACATATTCAGAGAGTTTATTCCAATGATCAGTGCACTGCAATGGGAAGGAGTACTTCCTTATATCTAGTCTCGGTCTAACTTTCAAGAGTTTTAAGCTATGGCCTCTTGTATTAGTATTTGTGTTGTGAAGTTTAATGAAGTTTGATGTTCCTTGGTCATATTTGTTATTGAGATGTTTATAAATCTCTATCATATCGCCATGTAATCTACGAGATGCCAAGGTCGGTAATTTCAAAGTGCGTAGGCATTCACTGTATGATAGATGGCGTAGACCAGGAACGAGCTTGGTGGCTCATCTTTGAACATTTTCTACAGCATTTATTTGGTTTTTTTCAAATGTGGGGCCCAGACAACATTAGCATATTCAATATGTGGTCTAACGATGGCCTTGACTAGGTGGGTAAAATTATATTTATCTATATAGATAAACGTACGTCGGATTAATCCCATTATTTGTTTTCTTTGTTTATCTTTTCATTTATGTGCTGGTTGAAATTTAGCTTTTCATCGATTATTACTCCAATATCTTTTTCAGCAGTGGAGTTTGGTAAAGTATGGCTGCATGAGTTCATTGTATAGGAGTGTGGTTCTGTTTTTTAGTAGAGATTCGCATATATTTGCACTTATCCGGGTGAAGTTTTAATTATGAATCATCCGTCCATGATCACATCGAATTGATGTCTTTTTGCAGTGAAATACAGTCTGTTCGATTAAAAATTGATCTGAAGAGTTTTGTGTCATCTGCAAGCAAGAACATTTCAGAACCACAGTTAACTGCATCAGGAAAGATCATTGATATACATATATATATATATATATATATATATATATATATATATATATATATATATATATATATATATATATATATATATATATATATTATGAAATGAAGTGGTCCCAAAACAGAACCTTGTGGTATGCCACTTGTGACCTGTGTTGTTTTAGACGGGATCTATAAGGTTGGTCTACCACACATGGCATGGAGAAGCTGGGAGACAGATAAAACCTCTGTCTACAAAGCTACCGTGAAAGTAAGACTACTCGTGCAGAGAAATCATCTCTTCGGAGGCCCAACTAGGAACAGAGGAGGAGCAGTAAAATGTCAGCTATGCAGCCATCACAGAGAAGATCTGCAGCACTTCCTTATCGAATGCCAAGAGCTAGAGCATGTCAGACAGCCATATCTTATAAAAATACGAAAACTACTAAAGCGACTCAACATCAGCATGAACAGTTAGCACTATATGCAGGCCATTCTAGATGCTAGCAAGCTATCAGACACTAATCTAAACACATTCGAAAAATTATCAAGAGGACTCTGCTACAGTCTAAATTTAAAACGTTCATCACTTATGAACACACCATCTGTTGGAACTCTGTTAACCCATTAAAATCAGTCTATAAAATTCTACTGAACTACACATTTAAAGTCACAACACATGACAAATCCTGCGGTTTGAACAATGACATTCGACGAAAATTCAATAGTCAATTCCTTGTGTATAGATCTATATACCTAGCGCAATGTGTACAGTTAGCCTGATATGTACAGTTAAAGTTATAATATAATAGGAACTACTCCATCACGGAGGTTCGCCTAAAGGATTCTGATTCCCTGGATCATATTCGAGAGGCAGTATCCACACAACAAGAAGAAGAAGGAACCCCCGTTAATTAATACCTGTTGCGTTCTACCAGTTAAAAATGCCTTTATCCAATCTAACAATTTACCTTCTATGCCATATATAGACAACTTTTTTATGAGACGTTTGTGTGGAACCTTGTCATAAAGTCGCAGTAGATAACATCAATCATACTGCCTTTATCAAGTGTTTGCAGCCATTTTTCAAGTACATTTAGCAATTGCAGAACAGTGGATCGACCACTGATAAAGCCATATTGTTTCTCTGAAAGCATTTTATTTGTTCTTAAATGGTCCATTATTGCATTCTTAATTAGTGATTCCATTATTTTACACACTACCGACGTTAGGCTGATTGGATGATAATTTTCAGGTTTCTTTTTGTCCCCCTTTTTGAATATGGCTGATTTATTGGCATCAGTCCAATCTGAATGTGGGCTTCTATAAGATACACAGATCCTTAGAGTTTCCTTTTCCACAGTTATTTTACAAATGCATCGTGGGTGGTTAACAGGTTATAGGATATAGATTTCCTTATGAATAAAAGAATGCCTCTCCCGTGTTTGTCAGCAATATTAGATTCTTCAATGTTGTATCCTTCTATGTTGTAATCAGCTAGTGTTCGATGAACTTTATAGTTCTTTGGTTTTGCCTCAGTGATGGCTATGATATGTGGTGGTTTGTCTTAGATTAAGTGTTTGAGTTCAATAATCTTGTCTTGCGTGAACACATCTGCGTTAGTGTATAAAACTGTGATATCACTGTCCTGTTTGAAATTGGCATGGGTTGGGATAGATGTTTTCTTTGATGATATATTTGGACTACATTTGTCACTTAAGGGCATGTTACGGATTTTAGTTTTGTTCTTTACATTTATAAGAGGTGCATCTGTAACCAATCTAGTTTTTACAATCTTTTTCTTAGAGGAATTATTAGTAGTACTTAATAGTACTGCCTTGATGGCTTGGGCTGGGCTAGACGTTTTCTTTGACGATATATATTTGGTCTACATTTGTCATTTAAGGGAATGTTATGGTTTTTAGTTTTGTTCTTTACATTTATAAGAGGTGCATCTGTAACTAAACAAGGTTTTAAATCATTTTTTAGAGGAATTATTAGTACTACTTAATAGTACTGGCTTGGTGGAGTGCCTGTGTTGTAGTGTGTGAGGCGTTGATTGGGCATGTTGCTGAATAGTGTATGATTTGTAGTATATGCTGGTGGATTCCTCCCATGGATCCTTCCATTGTAAAAATGTGGATTGTATGCTGATCTCTCAGCTGGGTAAGTCTTTCGAACAGCGGAAGCATAGGAGTTGTAAGAATTGTTGATAGGGGTACTGTTGAGGTAGTTTATAATATTTTCTGATAGGATACGAGTCCCCTGCACATTTGGATGTATGTGGTCATAAAACAATTCCTTATACACCTCAACACTGGTATTGAAGAAAAGTGGTGAGCTGTCTATAAATGTTGTATGTTGCGTTTCAGACAGACTTAGTAGGATACAATTGAACTCAAGTGTTAGATTATGGCAATGCTCATTTAGTGGCAGTGGCAGCAAGGATGATACAAAGACCTGAATGTGAGGGCATATAGAGTGGATTGATTAAAGCAGACTAATCTTGAGTCGTACTTTGTTGGTTTCGTTTGCCAATGTTGTTGCTACCAACATGTATGGCAATAGCATCATGATTGTTTACTTGAAGGTATTTGTCTAATTGGTCTGTTAAATGATTAATCCATGCCCCACGTAGGGTTCGAATATTAATATTGAGTTCATTGGTAGACATATATCTTCCACTTAATTTTCTAAGAGTGGAGCTACCGATAATGAGCAACCTTTTTCGTTGGTCAGTCCAATTATCATTCGCGTTGGTGGAAGTGGGTTTGGTATTGGAAAGTCCTGCTAATCTGCTCTTGGATATGTAATCATTATCCTGATGTTTAGGGTGGTAATGACTGCCATTATCTGTCTGAGTAAGCAATGGTGGTATTTCATGTTGAGTTGGTACGCTGGTTCGGGAGTATCCTGATGTCAGGTGTTGGACATTGGTGTTTGGTGTCTGATTTGGATGTGCCCCTCGATTGTTCACTACTGGAATTGACGTAACGTTGACACTTTGAGTATTTTCCCTGACCTTCAAAGTTGGCGTTGCTTTGCCAGTATGCAGGTTAGACACAGTTTGTGAAACAACCTGGTTGCCAGTTGCGAGAATATCTCTATAAGATGAATGTTTTGGAGTACCGGTATCATTAGTTTGTGTCCTAGGTTGAAGATCATTGACATGTTTTATCAATGCGTCAAAGATATTCTGCATATCATTAACCTGCTTTACCAACTTATGAAGAATATCCATATTATTGGTTGTTTCTGTTCCTACAGAAGTAGATGGTTTGGAATTGGTATGTGGAGGTATTTCTGTCAGTTGTGTGTTTATTTGATAATCAGCAACACTGGCTGCCTTTTGAGTATAATTTATTGCAGGATTTGGTGTTTCAGACACAGGTTCAGTAATATCATGATCAGCACTGGTTATTTCAACGACTTCATGTGCTGTTTGCATATCAGCATTACTGTCTCCAATTTCAGTACTATTTGTTTCATGAGTGGAGGTTTCGGACACAGGCTCAGTACTATCATTATCCACAATTGTTGTTACAAGGACTTCGTGTGCTGATCCATACCACTCGAGGTATTCTCGAATATGTTTGGTTATCATTGTACAAGCACTACAAGTGTACTTTCGACGGGATTTAGACGTAAGTGCCGAGAGCATTTAAGGTGGCAGCTTGGTAGATGCATAATATTCCCAATTTTTACAATCGGAGCACATCATCATGTAATTGTCGTTTGGCTTACCACAGGAACAGAAAATGCGGAGACTGGATATATCTCCATTAAGGTTGTCGTTATCTTGTGGTATGTCATGTATGTGTAGAATGGGGTAACACCATTTTGCATTTCATCATCTTGTGACTGTTGCAAATCAGATAATATAGGTGGTGTTGCATGGGCTGGCGTTCCAACTTGCACTATGCGGGTTAGTGTCAGTGATGGTTCGTGGATTATGATATTTCCTTGAGTTATGTGATTTGGGGATGTACTGATGGTTGTGGTGGTAACAGCAGGTATAGATGTAGTGGGAGCGAATAAAGCTGGCAGTGCAGACGGGTCATTGTTTGCTGCACATTTACCAAAATGTTCTCTCCGTTCTGTCACTCGTGTGAGATTGCATGCCTTACATAGCCATAGTTCTGATATTCTGAATTCAATATCCTTACCAGGCTTCTTGCAGTCTTCACAACGCATAATGGAATGGAATTAGGCCTACAATTGTGCAACAAATGGTTATGCATAAATAACAATAAAAAATATCAATAGACAGTCGTTGAGCCAAGCAGGCAAGTTACACGACTGTGAATAAATATTTTTATTTTGTTATATTTTTTGTTGTTGTCGTGCAACCAAGTGTTGGAATATTTTAATAATTTCTTTCTAGTTTTAGCGTTTTATCAGTATCTTTGCAAGTTTTAGTGTGCTATTCTGTTCTGTTCTGATTTTGGACCTTCCTACAATTGGTTCTGTATCTGTACGAATACTAGGCAAAGTCCTCATGGACATCACGCCTAGGTGCGGACATCGTGAACATGGCTGGGTTGATAAAATGCTGTTTATTTACAATATGAAGTGATGATTGATCTTTACACTATTTACACATGTCTGATCTGGTATGTTAAATCGTCGCCTGTCGGATGTAGGTTTTGAACTTCTCTAGATTAGATTAGATTAGATGAGATAGTTGACTCTAATGAACCTGTCGATGCAGTATACTTAGACTTCTCAAAGGCATTCGGCACTGTACCACACAAACGACTCCAAACAAAACTGAGAAGCTATGGTATTGGCGACAACTTAGTAAGAGGGTTAGGAAACTACCTATGTAACCGAAGCCAGAGAGTAAGGATCAATGACACAACCTCAGACTGGATTGGGGTGACCAGCGCCGTGCCACAAGGAAGTGTCCTGGGACCTATATTTTTTCTGATATATATAAATGACCTACCTGATGGACTAACCTGCCACTGCAAAATATTTGCTGACGACACACAGATATATGGCAACCAAGCTACCAGTAAGATTCATGACAACATAGACAAAGTATGTAAGTGGTCACAGATATGGCAACTATCTTTCAACACAGATAAACGCATGTCATACATTTTGGCAGAAACAACCCTCAAACCAAATACTATATGACAGATACGCCCGATAGACATCCTGTATCAACGTCAGAGGTAGAAACAGATTTGGGACTGCATATTGACAGAAACCTTTCATTTGATATACATATAGGGAATATCGTATCCAAGGCGAACAGCACATTAGGACTAATCAAGAGAACATTTACCAACATTGACACATCTACTTTCACGCTATTGTACAAATCTCTAGTGAGACCTGTTCTCGAAGACTGCAACTCAGCATGGTCACCAAGATTGAAAAGGCAATCACAGCTATTAGAAAGAGTTCAACGCCGAGCAACAAAACTCATCCCGCAAATCAAAGAGTCTAGCTACACGGAATGACTTGAAGCCCTAAATCTAATGTCACTAAAATACAGATGATTCCAAGGAGATTTAATTGAAACATTCAAGCTCATCAGGGATCTATATAATATTGATAAGGACTACTTTTTCGAGCCATCCAGTATTACACAGACCAGAGGTCATAGGTTCAAGCTCAACGTAAAGTGCAACAACAAAGATATTCGCAAGCACTTTTTCGCTAACAGAGTGGTACCACAGTAGAATTCACTGCCAGCTACAATAGTCGAAGCAACAACACTTGAATTATTCAAGAGCAAACTAGATATCTGCTTCAAAGAAAGATCATTTGAACTCGACTGAACAGGCATACTTATACCAGCCCAACACAAAGCCATACTGAAGTTCTTCCAATACAGTGGACCTATCTTGGAGTAGGCTGTGCAACGAGAAAAACATGCTCTGTAGCGATTTCAATTATCGGTAGATAAGCCTCTGCTTCCATGTCCGCAGGTTGTGCTAGCATGAAAAGCCACTGGTGTAGAGAAGGATATTCGGATATCGACAAACACAGAAAACGAAAACAACAGCAATAAGACCAACCACGGCCTCCACAAATCAGCGTGCAAACAAATGCTAGGCGCAGCAGGGTGTAACTATGAGTGTAGGCGATTCACCGCAGCTGACACAGGGAATACCCATCTGCACCACAACATTTCCACAAATCAGTGTTAGCCCTTGCCGCTCCGATGTCGGAATTTTAAGTTTTCATATAAAATTAAAAGATGATCTGGCGTTTATTTTTTTGGGTAAATTTGGTGGATGATGTTGCTGTCATAGACATCAACAGTATCAACCAAACTATTGGGAAATGTACGCCAGCTTCTTTGTTATTTACACAGTAAAAGATAGAATATATTGACATCGGAGTGGTAAGAGTTAAACTCTCAAATCTATCGGGTTCGAGGAGACTTAATTAATCAACAAACTAGATATCCAAGAAAGAATTGGACTGAGCAAGCCATACTACAACAAAAATCACTGACGCAATAACAAGCCAATGGCTTATGCCTCGTAAAAATGATGATGATGACAGTTTACAGGATGCAGGCTAGTGCCTTTATGTTCTGCTCATGCTCCTTATTTGTAATGGCGAATAAACTCTATATGTACATTGATATTGTGATGCAGGTCAAGGTTTATACTTAATATGTTGACTAGAGATTATGTTTAAGTATATATAGTATATTTTAGCATTCTTAATTACATACTTCCACATTTACATACATACATATATACAATTTGGGACTGCTGTTATAACCAGTGTGTAATGGTGTAGAGCAGCATGAAAAAGGAAATGGGTGATAACCCACCCATTCCCCATGCCATCCTACAGTGTGTAGCGTGGATCGACCAGGCGGGTACTGGCCCTCCCAGCCAAGCCCATCCTGGACTCGTTCCCATAAGCGCACCCCCCGGGTAGAGCACTGGGCGTGTAAACACCTTTGCTTTATCTATTTTCGTCGTTCCTGGTATCTACCAGGACCAAAATTTAACGAGCTTTTTAAAACTTTAAACCATTTTAAAATCGGACCAGAAATGGCCTAGTTGTCATAGATTTTCCCCATCAAAGCTATGCTCAAAATATTTCTATAACGTCGTAGTCGCGTATCTGTACATAGCGTAATACACAGTGATTTGTGTACACGTGACCAACTACGTCACTTTACACATCTATACATAAAGTAATACTTAGTTATATGTGTATACGTCACGCTATTCTAGCACGCTGATTGGCTGAAACAACGATCTCTGATTGGTTGAGACAGCCAGCTATGACGTCCTAGCGAGTATAAAAAGGGGTGAAATCCAAAGATCAGGAGCATCGTCAGCGTGGAGGCCGAGAGTCGAGGACTGTTGGAGGTATGGACTAGACAAGTGGACCTGAATACCTGCAGATAAGAAAGATACATCACGTCCCCTGCGGCGCCTGGCGGCTTTCAGATCACCCATACGTAAAAGCAGTTCTCGGCTAACCTGCAAAAACAATTTTGAATAACTAATTTAGAGTAATGTTTCCCATTCCCGAACATCTATAAGAGGAATTTTCTGCGGGAGGGCCTTTGCGGCCCAATATGTAACCACTACATGATGTAGAGCAGCGATGTTTCTTGGTGGATGACTCGTCAGATCTGCCAACCACACTGAAAGTGGACTTCAACCAACACACTGCATGGCGTGTGATTTAACTTTATAACGTTCGACAGCAGCTTAGTAGACTTTGCCTGGTGCGCTGCAAGGGCTATGCGGTGTACCTGCACCATGTGCTTCATTATGTTACTGCTTAACAATATTATATATAGTAACCCTACTTGTTAATGGGTTATGCTTAATTTTATTCTCCCGTTGTCTGGCGAGAAAACTTTCTACACACCGTATAAATTAAAACTGTGATTTAGCTATAACGTCTATCTAATTGACATTACTTCACCGCTGTGTTTTGCTGTCCTGAGTACGTACTATATCTACCCTGGAGCCAGCATGCAGGACCCAGTCTGCAGGAACCAGCTGCGGGAATCGTATGCGGAAACACGTCCAGCCTTACAGAACATGTCGACTCGCACTATGAATATATTAGCGCCTCAATTTCAGCTTGTTCCGTCAATGACTAGTATATATTCAAGTAACTATACATGTTATGTCATATTGTCATAATGTATGTCCGTAAAAGGTACAGATGACTAATTGGTACTGCACCGGTTACAGTTATGTATATGGCAGTTAGCCATCCCGTTCATATATTTTGTTTATTTTGTAGAAAAACATTGGACCACAGTACGCTAGGAAATACTATACAGCATCAATACACACATTATTTTCTCCAGCAATCAACAATTTTTCACTGAGGTCGCTGTCCATGCTATGATTAGTTGAGCCCGGCATGCTACCGACTAACCTTACTATTCAGCTCGATAGGATAGGTTAAAGTGGTCAGGGACAATTTCTCCGTTAGGAGCCATATCGTGTACACCTCTTTTCCGGCTGTGTCGTAATCTAGCCCGGCACACCGGCAAGGTTGTGTGAAATTGGCCAACTACCTATAGGGCCTCATATTATCAAAGTTAGTGTCTCTCTCCACGATCCACCAGACGCAAGGCTTCTTAGTTTGTACTGATCCGACTCTGGGAAACTATTGGAGGTTTTTGAGCGGTGATGACCAAAGTGCAGGTTTACATACACATCCTCTGTATCTATGGATGCTTATTAGTTAGACACTTTGCCAAAGAAGGAAAGCACTGCGACAACATATAGTTATTATTGTATTATTGTAGGAAGATCTTTTATTATTCCAGACCCGCAGTTTATATTGGGCATATTGTTAGGCCCATAGGATTGGTGACGGATGAGATGTGCATCTCCACCCAACTCAGTGTAGTGTCTGGACAAGATCTTGGAATCTGTCACGCCCTCACGGGAAGGACACTCACGGCGAATATTCGTCTCTCCACCCCACCCCGACCATAACGTCATGTCAGTTGTTAAATTTGCTTGTGTAAAATATAGCCATCGTCCAGTGATGTTTTATGTGGTTATGAAGCAGGGCATCTGGATTCTCACCCAGTTCAGATGTCTTGTAAAGTAACATGTACGCTCGCTGTCCATGGAGGTGGATGTTTTAGAAAGCAACCTACGGGAAACTGGGCGTCCGCACCCATTGGATGGTCATGTCTAATGATAGGTAGGAATTTCTGACACTTGTGGGCAAAACTAGTTCTTGTTTCTAACACCTAATGGGTAAGTTAGGAATAGCAGAAGGCCCGCATAAATAAAAGTGGCACCTACCAATACAGTAATTTGGACTAACATAAGACAGGGACTTGTGAATCTCTCGGGAATTGCTTGCTCCGTCTTCCCGTAAACCAGTATGCATCACGTTAATCATATTTCCAATAAGATGGTCTTTTTCCCTAGCATTTTATTTAAACAAATGAGTTGCCCTTTTTGGCCAGCCCTTTTCCTCCGCTTCAGCATCGAAGGCTGTGACGAAGGCCCGCGTGAGGCACTTGCCTCTCGCAACAAGTGAGATTATCCAGTGATGGAGGCCCGCATGAGGCTATTACCTCTCGCACTAAATAGTAGCATCTAGGCCATCAGAGCCTGCGTGAGGCACTTCCCTCTCGTAGCATCTGGAATGTTTTTCATTTATGTATGAAGGTATAATAACTTATATTAAGCTAATCAGTAGCCTCGTTGTGCGGGTGCTTCCTTTGCGGGGATACCTCTGCGGATTTACGAATCTGTGTGGTACCTCCTGCGACCCCACATGCAAAGTACATTAGCTGTCTCTATGTTGTATGTTATTATTTTATGCTCATACTGTCAAACGATTAACCTTGTTTGTCAAACTTGACTATGTTATTTTTATTATATTCTCCATAATTAGAAAGTACTATGGAAAGACATACTGATGACGTAAATAGCTGGGATGGCACCGTGCAGTTTAATCTCAGCGGCAATGGTCGCACGGCCCCACCGGAATGATTGAGTTCCACCGGCCTTAGGAGCTGGTCTATCTACTCCGTGGAGCAACGTCGTATGGGATCCGGAACCCTGAGACTCGGAGCTAGCCAGCCCCTTCGTTCGTCATGCACATGTGGCACGACGGCAGAACGATTTGTACCGGAACGACCCGACGGAACCCCGTGAGCTACAAGTGCACCAGCACACCCATACTTATGTAAGGTTCATAAAATTTTACAGTTCATATATTATACCAATGCGAGATACATATATATTACAGGTTAGGAATGATGTGATAACACACCCTTTCCCTCTCTCCTGATACATTTAAAAGCAATTAATATAGTGACAATTTTCACACCTATTCCATAACTCGTGCTTTTTTTACAAATCATATAGGCCTACATGCATGCGAAATACATACAATTATAAATTAGGAACGCTGTGAATTTTACACCCCTTCCATATCTCATACTACAGTTAAGCAATTAAAATATACAGTCGAATACGTAACTTTAGCTTTTAGGAATGATGTGATTACACATCCATTCCTGTCACAGAATACAATTATACTGGTACATACCTAGCTGTTACATACAATTAGAGCTTAGGAACGATGTGATTTCACACGACTTCCCTATCTCATACTACAGTTAAGCAATTCAAAAACTACCTGTGGAATAAGTAACTTGATATTAAGAGTGATGTGATTACACACCAAATCACTATCTCATACTACAGTTAAGAAATTCAATATACACGTGGAATACATAACATTAGGTATTAGGAGCGGTGTGATTACACACCCATTCCTGTCACAGAATACAATTATACTGGTACGTACCTAACTGTTACATACAATTACAGCTTAGGAAGGAGGTGATTTCACACCACTCCCCTATCTCATACTACAGTTAAGCAATTCAAAAGCTACCTATGGAATATGTAACTTTAGATATTCGGAGTGATGTGATTACACACCAAATCCCTATTTATACTACAGTTAAGAAATTCAATGTACATGTGGAATACATAACTTTAGCTATTAGGAACAGTGTGATTACACACCTATTCTCTTCTCAGAATACAATTATGCTGGTATGTACCTAGCTTAAATATAAATTACATAGTTATAGATATTGAGAACGATGTGATTGCACACCAAATCCTTTCTCAAAGTACAATTATACTAGTAAGCAAGCTTATATAAAATACAGTCTAGACATCAGGATCGATGTGATTCCACACCCAATCCGTGTCTCATGCTGTAGCCTCCAGACCAATGTATCTGCATAAGCTGCATCATGATCAAATCTCATTTGCAAGTTGTTCCAGAACTTGTCAAGTCTGCTCTCAAGACATTTGACGCTCGGTGCACTTACCTGTTCCAGACATCGGTGACATGGTTTACAAAGGTATATTTCCTAATGTCCAGCCTAGCAAAGTTCTTCTGTATTTTATACTCATGCCCTCTAGTATCTGAAATGTTGAACTTGAAGAGGTCGTCTGTGACGTGTTTATCATATATACCATGGATGATCTTGTAGGTTCCAATAATGTCCCCTCTCATTCGCCTATATCTGAGTGTTTGAAGCTTTAGTTGCACGGTCTATCTGCATAGCAAAGTCCCTTTAGCGAGGGTCCACATCGAGTTACATGCCTTTGTACATTTTCTATGATATCTATGTCACACTTTTTATAGGGCGACCATACAGCATCAGCATATTTAAGTTGAGGTCTTACTAGTGCTTTGTAAAGCAATGTAAAACTTTCTTCATCCAGGTATGTATAGGTTCTGCAGATAGCTGCCATGATTCCCATGGCCTTATTTACCTTGGTTTGCATATGGATTCTGAAATTTAGCCGGCAGTCTGTAACAACTCCAATATCTTTTTCCCGCTCGACTGATCCTAATTCCACGACCTCTCCTTTACAGTCATACAGCTTGTATTTTTTGTCTTCATTTACCGACTTGTGCCCATTTTCAAATACCTTACATTTATCAGGGTGAAATCGTAAGAGCCAAGTTTCAGACCAGTGATGAAGGGCATCCAGATCCCTCTATAACGCTGCACTCTCATGTCCATTCCTAATTTCCCTGTATACTTTGGTATCATCCGCGTATAGGTAGACGCCTGACTGCACACAATCAGGTAGGTCATTTATGAAGAGTACAAATAGCACCAGTCCAATGACACAACCTTGCGGAATGCCACTCGTAACCATTTGCCATTCTGAAAATACTCCATTCACACAGACCCTTTGCTTTCTGTCCCTTAGGAAGTCTGCAATCCGGACCAGTGATTATATCTTTGGCCAGGTTATTCCATGTTAGTACGGTTCGTTGGAAAAATTAACTTTGGAACTGACTGACTGATGGTTGGTATGGCTGTAGCTTCCATGGGTGACTACGCCAGGTGGTACCTACGTTCGCCCACGAGGGTGATACGTTGCTGGTATGGCTACCTCACCATGTAGGATTTTATACATGAAGACAACATTGATCTTTCTTCGCCGTTGTTCTAGACGTTCCCATCCCAGTTGTTCTATCATAGCAGAAACACTCTCTCTTGGGTATTGGTATACTGGGCGGCCGGAGACGAACATCGCAGCCTTTCATTGTACTGTTTCTAACTGAGTTTTGAGGTCATTTGTTGGTGGATCCCACACTGTAGGTGTATTCCAGTTTGGGTCTGACCAGTGATTGGTAGGCTCGCTCTTTGACGGTTGTTGGATACGCCTTTAGGTTTCTGCATAGGAAGCCAAGTATTCTATGTGCTGCTGATGTTGATCTTGATATGTGGTTATGCCATTTAAGTTTATTCGTTAGCTCCACGCCAAGTTATGGTGTTGACTTTTTGTCTTGTAGCCATTCACCTCTCATTGTGTAGTATGTGGCGAGGTTCAATTTTCGCTGGGTAACCTACATACATTGAACTTCATCTGCCATCTCTCCGTCCATTCCATAATGGTGTCTAGATCAGCTTGTAATATGTGTTGATCTTTTTGTGAGTGTATAGTTCGGTATAGGAGGCAGTCATCAGCAAACAGTCAGATTGTGGTGTTCAGATTATCAGCGATGTCATTGATATAGACCAGGAATAAGATTTGGCCTAGAACTGATTCTTGTGGGACTCCAGATAATACTTCAGTTGTATCTGAGCAGGAACCTTCTATGATGACCTTTTGTTCTCTGTCCTCTAGGAATTATCGTATCCAGCCAAGGATGTTACATTGTCTGCCATAATGATGTAATTTAAGGAGCAGTCGTTGGTGTGGCACTTTATCGAATGCCTTCGCAAAGTCCAGTACTGCCATATCTACTTGCTGGTGTTGGTTCAAGACTCTTGTAAGGTCATGAGTCGTTAGAACGAGTTGAGTTTCGCATGATCTATTTTTTCGAAAGCTGTGTTGGTTCACATGGAGGATGTCGTTCTCGTCCATGTGCTTCATTATTTGACTGGATAAGATATGCTCCATTACTTTACACGTGACTGATGATAATGAGACAGGTCTGTAATTTGCAGCTGTTGTGCGATCTCCTTTTTGAATATAGGTGTTACATTTGCTTTTCTCCAATCTGATGGTATGTTCGAGTTGATTAGTGTTTGCTGGAAGAGAGAAGCGAGAATTGGAGCTATTTTGGTTGCTGTTTCCTTTAAGATTCTGGTTGGGAGATTGTCTGGCCCTGATGCTTTTGCTGGATTTAGTCATTGTAGTGCCTTTTCCACATCAAGTTCTGTAACATCGATGTTGTGGATGACCTTATGTGGTGATGGTGGTAGGATAGGCACTGTGGTGGTGTTTTCCTTTGTGAACACGGATATAAACTCTTCATTCAGGGCTGATACTTTGCCCTCTGGATCAGTGATGATCTGTCCATGTTATCTAATGACACTGATTCCTATGTTGTCTTGCCGTCTACTCTTGATGTACAGCCATAATCTTTTGCTACTTTGATCATTGTCTGTGTCAAGCATTTAGTGGATGTATTTTTGATATGATTCTTGCAGCATCTGGTGTACTTTTTTGCACAACCTTTGGAACTTGTTTGCATCACATGTTTCACCAGTTCTTCACAATCTATTGTAGGCTCGATGTTTCTGCTTAATTATCTTTTTGATTTTCTGAGTGATCCATGGACCATTGTGATGTTTTCCCAGCTCTTTCTGTGGTATGTTTTTTGACATTGTTTTGGTAAGAGAGTCTTTAAAGAGGAGCCAGTATTCTTCGACACTGTGGTTTGCCGGGATACAGTTGAAATAAACCACCTGCATTTGTTCAATGTCTGTGCTGATTGCTTATCAGTTTGCTTTACTGTACTGAAAGATCTTTCTTGGTGGTGGTTTTAAGATCTTCGGTCTCGTTAATGTGTCAACTACTAGGGTGTCATGATCTGCCATTGGTGGCATGGTGAATGTCTTGGTGGTTAGGCTTGGGTGCGATGTGATAAAGAGGTCTAGGATATTTGGGCCTCTTGTTGGGTTTCTGTTGATTTGCTCAAGTGATGAACTGTTTAGTGAGTCAAGCAGTAGTTGTGACTGGGCGCATTGTTTATCTCCTGGGACTGATACATGGGAATCCCGGTCAATATGTCTCAGGTTAAAGCCGCCTCCAAGATATAGTATCGAGGATGGGTGTGCTTGTTTCACCTTACTGAGCGAGTCATGTAGCTGATGCAGCATGCTGATGTTCGCATCTGGTGGTCTGTAAAAGCTGCCTATGAGGGCTGTTTTGTCTCCCGCTAGTTAAATCTCTGTCCAGATTATTTCATACTCGTTTTCTAGAGCCTCTCTCCATGTGCGTGAGATTCCGGGTCTTGCGAATACTATGACTCCTCCCCCGTCTCCGTCCCAATCTCTTCTGAATGGGGTATACCTATAAGTATCTGGTGTGCCTTCAGGAAAGAGTTCTGAGTCCAGAAAGTTGTGATCAATATGTGTCTCAGTTCCTAGAATGAAGTCCGAGCTTAAGGTTATTATCTCTTGTAGCAAAGCTTCCTGTTTATTTGTGATGCTTTGGAAGTTGATAACGGATATTCTAAGCTTGTCTGGGTGTTTCAGTGGAATGTGTTTCTGTTATTTCTTTGCAGCTGTCACTTACAGTGGAACGATGTGCTTGATGATGTATGGGGATAGGCAAGCTTGTAACAGTTTGGTTATTCACTGTGGGTTTCATCCTATCTTGTGTCGATATAGGTGACGATTCAGCGATTGGTCTGGAGTCTACACACATGGATTGAGTGTTGTTACTAGAGGTTGGTGCTAAATCTGTCTAATGTTGTAATACGGTAAAACTGGTTCTACTGCTTGTTGTGTGCATTGAACTGAAAAATGATGTGGCAAAGTTTTGTAGTCCACATTTAAAACAGAATCAATTCACACTACTGTTAACCAAGTGTTGATAAGACAATGAATTTTTGCCTGTACAGCTCGCATGATACCAGATATCACAGCAATCACAATGTACTGCCTTTACTTTCCATGTGACGTTTTTGGAGCATATGACGCAGGGATATTTTGGCTTAGATGGGACTCTGTGTCTCCACATTTCAATAACAGTAGGCATAATAACATGGATGATTTATGACAACATTGGAATATAATTGTCCTACCTTTTGATGCTCGTTGCATGGTTTGTGCACCCACTTGCGTGGTAGTTATATATCGCACTTCTATGATGATGCTATACGGCAACGTATTTACAATTTGTTACACAAGATTTGAGTCACGCTCACATGAAGCACATAAATATGCCTCTATTTGTAAAAGTTCAGTAAAGCATGCAAGAAAGTTCATTAAAGTGCATAGGTCCACACTATTTAACCAAGAGTAAAAGCCCTAGTGAACAGAGAAATATTTCTGAAGGACCGATGACTCAAGGTACCCCAATGATCACCACAAATAACGAGAACATGTGCAATGGCAAACAACACCAAATAACTATTGAACGAAAAATCACAGCATACACACATGAACAGAGAGCCTCAACGACACAGAAACCAAAAACTAACAACAACAAACATAGAAACACTGAACCATATACATACATGAATTCAACTCGCAAACAATTGGACAGCAGTCTACCAAAGTCACCACCAAGGAACAGTACTCACCACAACAGTCAGCAGACAACACATCGCATGGACACATTAAAGAAAACACTGCTTATGGGCAGATTGAACTCATACAAACAATTGCACCCACTTCCAAAAATCTTTGTTTCATCGATCCTACCACGACCAAACAAATGGAGTGATACCAACTTGGTAGATGTTTTCAATGGAATGTTGTGGTCCCTTACAAATTGGCACAGGCCAACTTCATTAACAATACAGAATTATTCAGCGACATCAATGGTGAACCACACTACAACCTATTTTGGGATGGCGTCCACCCTAATCATGAAGGTCTCTGCCTCCTGCCAGATAACATCAGTTACCATCTTCACTCTGCGATGAACACCACCTCAGAATCACAGGATTTTTATTATACCAACGCCACACCGTGGGGAAAATGAACCCAGCTACAAACCAGTTCAAGCATCACACAATGCCAACACATCTCTCTCCACAAAACACGTAGCGCATTAAAGCATGTAAAAACGCTAACTGGTGAGAACACAGACACCAACACAGGACAGATACAAAAAAATATTCAAATAAACAATGATATAAATTCTAAAACTAACCAATACATGTATAAGCACAAATGCAGATAGTCTAATTAATAAAGAAGCTGAGCTTGAAGCGCTAGTACACATGATTCACCCTGCTATCATACTAATAACAGAAGCCTTACCAAAAACACAACCATAAGCATCAGTGAACTACTGATTGATGAGTACCATCTCTCACTGAATAATAATCCATCAAGAGGAGTCATCATCTATACCCATGTATCATTAAATGCTAAAACCTGTGAAACCCTAAATGATGACAGCTTTAAGGAATCGGTGTGGAGTACATGGAGGATATAACAAAAGGAAATAATTCTTGTTAGTTGTAGCTACAGAAGTCCCAACTGGGACGGCCCAAACAATAATAAACTCATAAATCTACTAAACAAGGTTGATGCAGCAGATGCAGACCACATTCTCATTGAAATTGGAAAAGGTTACTTCATTTAAAGGAATTTAGCAGAAAAGGTAACCTCACCTGATAGATATTGGAAAAGGTCACTTCACTTAATGTAATTTAGCAAAAAGGTAACTTCACCGGATAGAAATTGGAAAAGGTCACTTCACTTAATGGTATTTATCAAAAATGTCAGTTCACTTCATGGAATTTACCAAAAAGGTCAATTCACCTGATAGAAATTGGAAAAAGGTCACTTCACCTGATAGAAATTGGACATGGTCACTCCACCTGATAGAAATTAGAAAAGGTCACTTCACTTAATGGAATTTAGCAAAAAGGTAATTTCACCTGATAGAAATTGGAAACGGTCACTTCACTTAATGGTATTTAGCAAAAAGCTCACTTCACCTGATAGAAATTGGACACGGTCACTTCACCTGAAAGAAATTGGAAACGGTCACTTTACTTAATGGAATTTAGCAAAAAGGTAACTTCACCTGATAGAAATTGGAAAAGGGCTCTTCACCTGATAGAAATTGGAAAAAGGTCACTTCACTTTATAGAAATTGGAAAAGGGTCACATCACCTGATAGAAATTGGAAAAGGTAACTTCACCTGATAGAAATTGGACATGATCCCTTCACTTAATGGAATTTAGCAAAAAAAGGTAACTTCACCAGATAGAACTTGGAAAAGGTAACTTCACTTAATGGAATTTAGCAAAAACGTAATTTCATCTGGTAGAAATTGGAAAAGGTCACTTCACCTGTAAGAAATTTGAAACGGTCACTTCAGTTAATGGCATTTAGCTAAAAGGTAACTTCACTTAATGCCATTTAGCAAAAAGGTAACTTCACCTGTAGGGGATTTCAACTTCCCATCGAGAGAACTGGAGTTTCTTGAAATGAAGACGAAGATGCATTTCACAGCAACTAGTTACTAATGCGACATGACATAGAATAAATCAGAGTTCAAATATTTTGTATCTAGTTTTAACAAACAACCAAAACATTGTCCGCGAAATAACCCACCTACCTCCACTAGGAAAAAGTGATCATGATGTTCTACAAATATCACTACATCCTGACATCTGAAGCACAATCAAATAAATAGCTCCGCCAAAGCTACTGTTGAATAACGGACGGTGTACAGAAATGAGAAACGATGACTGACTGGAATCATCTGCACAAACTTAATGCATCGGAAGCTTGGAACCACAAAACATTGATCACAATGAAAGAGCAGTATATCCCTTAATAGAAAACGCGGTAAGAAAAAGGCCCTCTGGCTTGACCGTACCACAACAGAATCACTAAATAGCAAAAATCGGGCATACAAAAGATACACTGAAACAAAGAATACCACAGATTACGCCTTTACAAAATTGCTACAAAGCGACAGCATGCATCAGAAAATCAAAACAGACATTTAAACATAAAGTAGCAAGTGAAAACAAGAGAGATCCTGAGGCTTTTTGGAACTATGTCAAGAGTAAAACAGTTCTACGTGAATCAATTAGCAAGCTACGCAACCCAGCTAACGGCACTATGACTACAGATAATAATTAAAAAAGCAAACATTCTTAACAAATTCTTCTCAAGTATGTTCACTTCAGAAAATCTTCATACTACACCAATCATTAGCCTCAGAAGCAATGGTAGTGTACAGCTCCTTTGTTATTTACACAGCAAAAGGTAGAATATTAACATCGGAGTGGTAAGAGTTAAACTCTTAAATCTAAGTTTCGAGGAGACTTAATTAATCAACAACAGTCAAATCATTCAAGAACAAACTAGATATCCAAGAAAGAGCTTTTGAACTGGACTGAGCAAGCCATACTACAAGAAAAACACCGAGGCAAGAACAAGCCAATGGCTTATGCCTTGTAAAATGACGATGATGATGATGAATATTCAGATAATAAGTAAGAAAATTTATTGCAGGCGAAAAACAGCGAAATTATACTTTTCGATGTCTGGTATTTATAGAGTTCAGAATGTATTATACGCTCTACCAGAATGTAAGCTATAGCAAAGTTTTCTCGAGATGTTCTCAATTTCGCACTGACGGTTCATGTCATCTGAGATAATTCCCATGTCAATTAGAGCAGAGCAGTCTATGATTAGTTGGGTTAGGATTGACGAATCTGAGTAAATACCGGCCCATGTTGCGTATGTGACTCTTTGGATAATGAGCCATTTGAGCTCATGGAAGGGTTTCTGTCTATATTCCAACAAGGCAATGCATTTCAGTAGCATATGCGAGTAATCCTCGTTATCACTTTGACACAACGGACATAGTGGGTTTGTCTAGCTCTGATTAAATGGTGAAAGTTTAGTTTGAACCAGGTAGGTTCAGGTTAAGAATATGGTCTTGATACTACATCCACGTACATCTTTAACATTGCTTTGTATAGTAGAGATCACTTGATGAGGTTTGCCGATAGCCAGGCGTGGAAAATTACAATGCTCCAATGTACTTTTGGTACTACACTGTTGAAGGAGACATTCTGACCAGAATTGGTCTATTGCAGACTTGACGAGCCGTTTCCAGCGTTGCTTATTGAAAGCTAGGACTTTTACATCGGATAAATTCGGGAGCTCATATTGATGAAGTACGGACTGTATGTATACGAACCAGCTCTTGGATTTGGCTGAAGTTGATATCATGGATGTCTGTCGTTCCAATAGACTGCTTAGAATACAATTTCCACTAGCTGTCGAATATACAGTTCAGCGGTCCCAGACCTAGTTTCAACAATTAATATCACTATGCATTTGGCAGTGTGAACTGGTAGAGAGAGGATCTTTCGTGACATGCTTATGTGGAACTGCTCTATATTGTCCATATGTTTGTTGGCAACGGTGAACATTTTAAAGTATTTAAGTGGGTGGGCCATGCGTTTGTTGGTGCTCCGCCTACAACTACCCAGACTATTTTGGTATTTTTGCTCAGCCAGGCCAGCTTAACCATAGCTCTCTTAGGTACTTAAACGTCTCATCTTTCACACCAGGTAGTCCTAACCCTATCCTGAATGCACGTTACTTCTCTGTATATGACATCACGCGAATACCTGTGAAGCTAAGGGTACTTACATGAACGTATAGCCTCCAGGCCAGTGGATGCCACTGCAGACATGATGTACGTGGCCCATTGTGTCTGCTATGCAAGGAAGAACCAGAAACTGTGAGCCATTTTGTAATGACGTGCCATGCATTGGAATCTATGGGAAGAGACGCGCTGCAGTCAATACTTTAGATTCTACAGACAGATTGCCAACTGCATCTAGACCAATGCTCTACAGAAGATATCATGTAGCCTCAGGGGTGGGTATGCTTCGGTCCGTCCATATATTCTGTTCCGCTGCACCGTATGTACATGATGCGTGGAATAGCTGTTAGCATCGGTTCTCGGAGTTACGGATCGTGTTTCGCAACTCTCCGGAATGTACAAAGACCCACGTCTAGAGCCGGTGGAATGATAACATTCCAGTGGGGCCATGCGACCATTGCCGCCTAGATTGAACCACACCGTCTCGTCCTGGCTGTTCGTGTCACCAGTATGATGGTCCATTACTCAATTTTGGAGTTAGACATAATTAATAAAATAATATAACTAAAACAAACAATGCTACTCGTTTGCTAGTATGAGAGAGAAAATATGGTACATAGAACTAAGTTGGTGTCTTGTTTATCGTGGTCTCATCAGAGGTACCTCGCCGATCTTCAAATCCGCGAGATAGCCCTGTAAGGGAGGGTTGTATCGCAGTCACTTATGAGGTTTAATATAAACCATTATACCCCTAACAAAATATTATTATTGCGAGAGGAAAGTGACTTGTGCGGGCCTCCGTCACATGAAAGTGCCTTCAACGCCGAAGTGGATGAAGAGAGTTGGCAAAAAGGGCCACTCTCTTGTTCAAACATATGTTAAGTAGTGTGAGTTAACCTAGTGAAACTGTATGCTATCGTTGTGCATTCTGAATTACGTGAAGACGGGGTGGGTGATTTCCGAAGAATTCAACACCGTCATCCTATGTAGATTAAAGATACGGCATTGGTAGTTGCCGCTTTATTTATGCGGTCCTTCTGCTGCACCCTAAACTAACCTTTAATTGTTAGGTCCACGTTCAATGCTTTGGCCGCAAGTGGCAGGTAGTTCTACCTATCTTTTAAATACTTGAGCCGGACTGATGGAAATGCTCAGCTTCCATATGGTCACCTTACGGAGCATCCCCCTCAGAAAGACAGCGAGCAGACTGTCACGGTGCGGCAGCTCCTGAATCATATAAAGGTCATGTTACTTATCGCACCACAACCACATACAACATCACATAGGACAAGACATATTTACAAAAGCATTTGAAAAGCGCATATGTTTTTACGGTGGGGAAATGTAAACAAATATCCAACTATAGTGACCTTCCCATGAGGGCGTGGTGGGTTCCAAGACCGCACCCAGTCATTGTGAAGAGATAAAGGGAGATCCGTGTCCCGTCCATCACCTGGTGTGTTGGGGACAGATCATATAAGATCTGATCCCGGGGACTAACATTTTTTTACCTGACATTAAGGTTATGTTAAGAATGCCCATAATATAATGTTTTCGCCGTGCTTCTTACTTTAGCATGGGTATTTATGTTAGCTGGTATCCGTAGGTACAGCGGGAGTGTTTGCGGAATTTACACTTTAGTCTTCACCGCTTGGAACCCCCAATAGTTTCCAGACTTGGATCGCGCCAATGTGTCGAAGGGCAGACCAGACAATTATAAGCCATACGGCTGGAGGAATGCAAGAAGAGACAATCACTCAAATATTAATAAGGAGGCCCTAAGGTATGTGGCCAGCTTATACCACCTAGCCGGTGTGCGGCATTACATTCCTGCTACATCCGGAAAAGAGGCTTACACAAATGACTCCTAAAGAGCGACCATCCCTAACTACTTTTAAACCTATCCTATCGTGCTAGAATAGCCAGGTTTAGTCGATCTCATGACAGGTTCACTTAATGAGAACCTGATCAGTGAGCTCAGTGAAAAAGTGATGCTGGTGGGGGGGGGGGTGATGTGGTTTTATTGTTGCTGCATAGTGTAGCCTAGTGTACTGCGGTCCTAGTATTTTATATAAAATAAACAAAACAAATGACTAGGATGGCTGCTGCCATATATGTATAACTAACTATCACAGTATAAACAATAATTAAAGGTTACACGACCTTGTGGTGCTAGTTAGTCATCAGCACAAAATAAAGATAATATATACAGTAAAAATATAAATTCTAAAATGCGGTCACAGACGACCGGTCGGTACCTATTAGTCACCAGTACCTATAAATGCGAAAATACAATAATACAAAAATACAGTTAGATGAGTACCTATTAGTCATCGGTATGGAAAAGGTTCATAGATCACTGTAGGTGATGCGTCCCGTATGAGGAACGTGAGATGGCAAGATATTAGCTGATTATCGCCGATGTGTTGCCACAATGCGTCAATGACAAGTCTTTCCATTAGCTTGCATATTTGGCTGGTTATAGCTACAGGTCGATAGTTATTTGATGAGAGCCGAGATCCCTTTTTTGAATAGTGGAGTCATATTTGCGTCCCTCCAGTCTTATGGGATGGGACCAGATCGCAGAGATAAGTTGAAGATATTTGCAAGTGGTACAGAAAATTCATGAACTTCGTGAAGTACATTCACGTGGATGCCATCTGGCTCTACTGCTTCATTTCTTTTCAGATTACTGAGCTTGTGCTTGACCTGTTCTACTGTGATATTGATGTTGTACACGCAGCTGCTGATATACTTAGATATTGTTGGGAGAGCACATGGTTCATCTGTCTCTTGGCTGAGAACTGATATGAAGAAATCGTTAAATTGATTTGCTTTTTTACTGTCATCTGTGATGCGATTGCCATTCGATTCTAATGTGTCTATTGCCGCTGATGACCTTGTGAAATGTCTGCAGTAATTGTAAAAAGGCTTTGGATCGTCTTTAATTCGTCTGGCTAGCGATTCATCCTTGCCAGCCTGTGCCTTACGGGTTACTTCTTTTACTCTGCTGATAATCCTGAAATTCTTGCTTTGAAGCAGGCTTTACACTTTCTTTTCTTTGCTCGTTTCACAGTGGTGTAGCGGGACCATAAAGGTTTATGTCTCTGTCCGGCTTTTACTGTTTTTGTTGGGATGAATTTGTCACATAAGTCTTGGTAGTATGATCTGAAGTTCTCCCATTTCTCATTGACAGACTGTTTGTCTACAAACCGTATTCCAGTCAATATCTCCAACCGCTTTGTTTAAGGACGTTCAACTAATAGAGAGCAAGATGCATTTCTGGATTCTACTAAAATATTTTTCTACAACAACTAGTTACTAAACCAACAAGGCATAGAATAAATCAGAAATCAAATCTACTAGATCTCATTTTAGTAAACAACAGGAACATTGCCCATAAAATAGCCCACCTACGGCCTCTAGGTAAAAGCGATCACGACATTCTCCAAATTTCACTGCACCCGAACATTTTAAGCCATGCTAAACAGACAACTAAATCCAAACTACTATTGAATAAAGGTAGGTATGCTGAAATGTGAGCAGCGTTAGGACTGATGGACTGGCAGGATCTGAATGAACTTAATACAAATGAAGCATGGCACCTATTACACAGAAATTTAACCACTATGAAAGAGCAATATATTCCTACCTCTAAGCAACAGAGCAGAAAGAAACATCTCTGGATTGACCTCACCGCATCAAAGTCACTTACACTAAAGAACCAAGCCTACAAAAAGTATAAGAAAACTACATATTATGAGCTTTACAAGACTGCCAGAAACACAGCTACATCATCCATCCGAAGAGCCAAACAGTCCTTAAAACGAAAAGTGGCGTCTGAAAGTAAAAATAACCCTAAAGCATTTTGGAACTATGTAAAAAGCGAAACAACTCTACATGAATCGATTAGTGATCTCTGTAACCCAGATAATGGTACTATTAGCACAGATGACAGAGAAAATGCCAATATCCTCAACAACTTCTTCTCAAGTATCTTCACTGCTGAGGACCTGCATAATATACTAAGTATCAGCAATAGTGCCACCAGCACTATTTTAGACAGTATATCAATAACACCTATGGCCATTGGGGAAAAAACTGAACGCCCTAAATCCAAATAAAAGCAATGGCCCAGACGAAATTCCAGTGACAATACTAATCGAAGTAGCCAAGGAAATTAGTGTACCTTAGTGCATCATCTTTAACAAATCGCTCGAAGGTGTACTACTAAACATCTGGAAATTGGCAAATGTGTGCTGCATATACAAGAAAGGTTAAAAAACTGATCCAAATAACTAAGAACAATTAGCCTTACTTGCACCCTGTACAAGGTCCTTAAGTCATTTGTTATGGACAGTATCGTAAACTATTTGGAAGAAACCAACCTATTCTCTGCATGCCAGCACGGTTTCAGCCATAACAGATCATGCAAAACTCAACTGCTAGAGGATCTCGAATACATAACGACTAAACTAGATGCGAAAGAATCTGTTGGTGCAGTGTATCTGGATTTCTCCTAGGCTTTCGATACAGTACCACATAAAAGACTCCAATCAAAATTGCAAAGCTACGGTATAGGAAATAAAGTAACCAAGTGGAAGGAAAACTATTTAGCCAATAGAAAACAAAAAGAAAGAATTAATGATACAACATCAGATTGGGCAGACATAACCAGTGGCATACCACAAGGAAGTGTTCTGGGGCCTGCCCTTTTCTAATTTACATAAATGATCTACCAGAATCACTAACTTGCCACTGAAAGATATTTGCCGATGACACAACAATATGTGGAGACCCATCCACCAATGACATCCAAGATAACATAGACAAGGTATGCGAGTGGTCCCGGGCGTGGCAACTACGCTTCAATACAAGTAAAATGCATGTCTTACATTTAACAGTAACAGTTCCCGAATCCAATACTCTATGACAACTGGTACTTCCCACATACAGCCAATATATACACCACAGCTAGAAAAAGATTTGCGAGTGCTTATCGACACAGACCTTTCTTTTGATACACACATAAATAGCATCGTATCTAAAGCGAATAGTAGAGTAGAAATAATCAAAAGAACTTTTTCCTGTATAGATACATCTGCACTTACTTTACTCTACAAATCTTTGGTAAAACCTATCCTTGAATACTGTAGCTCGGCATGGTAACCAAGATTTAAACGACAATCCCATCTGTTAGAAAGAGTACAACGTCCGGAAACAAAGTTATTACCACAAATTAGAAATTACAGCTACACAAAAATACTCATTGAAATACAGAACATTTCGAGGAGACTTAATCGAAACATATAAAATCCTTAATGATATGTACAACATTGACAAAAGTAGCTTCGAACTCTCCACTAATACACACACTAGAAGACAAAAGTTCAAGCTCAACATGAAACGCAACACTAAGGATATTCGCAAATACTTTTTCTCTAACAGAGTGGTACCCTATTGGAATTCACTGCCAGCAACAGTTATAGAGGCGCCAACGGTTGAATCCTTCAAAAGTAAATTAGACATTTTGACTAAACATGATTTGCATCAAGAGACACTACCGTAGGGTAGGAGACTCAGACAGCGATAAACACATTGAATAGGCCATATGTTTATCAGACCAACACAAAGTCATACTGAAATTCTGCCAATACAGTGGACTGATCTTGGAGCAGCCTCTGGATAGACAAGAACATGCTTGGTAGCGATTCCAATTACCGGTAGATAATCTCTGCTTCCACGTCCGCACTTTGTGTTTGCATGAAGAGACACTTGTGTAGAGGAGGAGACTCGGATACCAATGTTTGCCTCCTAAAGATTTATTCTTTCCTGTTTTCCCGTACAGATGTAATGAACGTTTGTTCTTTCCGTTGTGCAGTAAATGTGCTCACAATTTGCAGAGTACTGAATGTACACATAGCGATCGTGAGCGCTCTCTACATGGTGTATGGACGTCTGTGGAGTTGATGGAGGCAGTACGTAGCGGGTACCGTATCTTAGAGTTGATCGAGATATGGCACTCCAAAGAACGTACTGATACGCTTTTCAAGGGATACATCGATAACTTTTTGAAAATTAAACAAGAAGCATCGGGGGTATCCCGAGGATGCGGTCACAGATGCGCCAGTTACAGAAGTGATTCTAGATGAGCTAACATGGAGGGCCAGGGTGGCGAATCAATTTTGCTGGTGTGTGCGTGCGTGCGTGCGTGCGTGCGCGCGCGCGTGCGTGCGTGCGTGCGTGCGTGCGTGCGTGCGTGCGTGCGTGCGTGCGTGCGTGCGTGCGTGCGTGCGTGCGTGCGTGCGTGCGTGCGTGCGTGCGTGCGTGTGTGAACATATTCATCAGCTTTCTTTTAGCCATCTTGCCATTGGGGCACTTGTGCATTAATGGTTAAATGGTTAAAGTCAATTCACCCTTCCAGAGCATCTACCCATCATATGACGTCATAATGAACTACGTGATGTGTAGAATGACATCATAATGAATGACGTCGATAAGTACGTCACGAACACATATTTGAAGACGGTCTATGCGTTGTTGTACAAATTGTATGTTGAATATTTTGAAAATAATTTGACTGGGCGCTGTTGCTGCCATAGGCAGCATCAGCACGCAGTCAAATTAGTTACAAAATATTCAACAGCTTCCCTGTATAGTTTTCAGGAAATTTATAGTTAGGGCATTCGGGGATCGAACAATCCCAACACGGCGAGGTGTGGGTGGAGCTTAGCTAGTGATGGGCCATTAATATAACCTCTATAACGAGACATAATCAAGGTCACGTGAATATGTACATTTGCGTTAAAATACTCATTTCCTCTCCCCCACCTATCTCTCATCCTCTTTCCCAGCTCTCTCCCTTTTTCTGTCCCATCGCTATGCGGTCCTCTGTCCCATCTCTCTCCCATACTACATCCCATCTCTCACGTCCTCTGTCCCATATCTCTCTCGCTCTCCGCTTCATCTCATTCTCTCCCGCTCTCTGCCCATCTCTCTCCGACACTGTGCACCCTCTCTCTCTCCGTTCCTCTGCCCCACTCTCTCCCTTCCGCTGTCCCATCTCTCTCCCTTGATGATGTGTTTCTATCTTTTAAAGTTTCACTTGATAAGATTTACGCCATTAAGCACATTTAAATATGCCAAAATGTTCATGAAATACATATCAATGTTATTTGGATACAGAGACACCTCGCATCTTAATTTCTTTGCGCACCTGCCTTGTTCCATCGGCCTACCACACCACATCATCACCAACCCTACCCACACCATCCAAATGACATGACTAGCATCCAGATATGTGTTAGGTACTGTTTTCTCACTGTGCATGGATGGAGTATTATTTATAGATCAATTGCATTTAATTTCGTATTCCGACCGTCTGACTATGCTAGTGATAACGCGAACATGATGGATTCGTCCGACATGCTAGCGACGCATAGAATTGCTGCGCGTAGAACGTTGCGATGTTATGCACGAGCAGCCAGCGTTTACAATAGTTGCACATGGCATTTCCTGATATACGTCTGTCGTCAGCTCACGTCGTGAAAACAGTCAAACAGCATGTCGAAGGCAAAAGCAGCAGAAGTATAAATCTGCCTTAAGTCAAGAAAAAAATGTCTTTATTGAATGTTCATTTGCAGGCAAAGGCAAAATAGTTTTTTTAGAATTTACCGCTGGAATGACTGGCTCGATTGATAAGCCAGTCATTCCAGTGATATATTTTCAAAAATAGTCTTCTTGGCATTCAAATGGACATTCAATAATGACATATTCCTCCAGACTGCTATAGAGTCCGCCTTTGGCGACTTGGCCATTACTAGTATTTGTTGATTTGTTGATCACACTTAAACAATAATTGACACCTGATGTCTGACAATGGGTGTTGCTCTCTCTCTCTCTCTCTCTCTCTCTCTCTCTCTCTCTCTCTCTCTCTCTCTCCATTACCCCTATGGTATTCTTTCCCTTGGATTATTCAAAGAAATATCCATACGCTGACGTCGATGCTAAGCATCTATAGTGAGTTAGGTACCGTTAAGTAATCATGCAGCGTTGGCCCATTGAGAGCTGGGAAGTTTATTTGGGATAATTAAACCTATAATGGTCAAAGCGGTCAAAACCATATGTCCATTTTTAGGTCAACATAAGACTATATTTTTAAAAAGCTACCACTGGAATGACTAGCTTGATAATCGAGCAAGTCGCTGCAGTGGTAAATTTTCAAACAGTCTTACCTTGGCCTGCAAATGGACCTCCCTTATCAAGTCTTAATTTTCTTGCCAGTCATTTCAGTGATACCTATTCAAAACTAGTCTTGGCATGCAAATGGACATTCAATAATATCATATTCCTCCAGACCACAAAGGAAGTCTGCATTGGACTGCTTGGCCATTAATAGACTTTGCTGATAAGATCACACCAATGTGTGCGTTGGCTATTCAAATAAATATCCACGCACTGACGTCGACGCTAAACATGTATAATTAGTTACGTCGCGGTAGGTAATCGTGCGACATTGTCCCGTATAGAACGTGGCAGCAAATTGGGGCTAACTAACCCTTTAATCGGACTAAACACATATTAGAAGAGACTGGAATGGGCCATATATGGGAAACACAGTTAATACCTAGCGTTAACGAAGTGAAATGTTATCCAAACAAAATCTTGAAGACCAATTTAAGCAGAACTCGGAGGGACAGATGGCTGAATCTTGGAAGTGAAAAACATATAAATTATTTAAGACAAACCTTGAACTAGAACCATATCTATTCACAAACCTTGAACTAGAACCATATCCATTCACAAACCTTAAACTAAAACCATATCTATTCACAAACCTTGAACTAGAACCATATCTATTCACACTCGGAGATACATGTAGATACAGAATCAAACTCACTAAATTCAGAACGAGTAATCATCACTTACCCGTTGGGAGTGAACCCCAAGAGAGCAACGCATCTGCCAATTATGTGAGAAAAATGACATTGGCGATGAATTCCATTTCATGCTAGTTTGTACTTTTTTCAAAAAAGATAGACTAAAACACCTGCCCAAATTATTTGGCAGTAGACCACATATCAAATATACACGTCATACATGTTATTTTATTCCGCGATTTAAAATTCAGGCGTGTGTCTATTTAGCTCATCTGGCTTAAAAGGTGAAGTTCGATTATGGAAAGAAAACGACCCAGACGTATATACTGGTCTGGCGTTTTGTTAGCTTACTAAAATACTTACCACTCAATTCACTGTTTGCTATAAGTCACCTGACTATATATCTCAGAAAATTTTAACCTATTCATTCCCATGGCGTGTGGGTTCCCTAGTAAACAAGGTTAGCAGAGATACATCCCTCAATTGGGTAGTCTTGATAGTATCTCTTTAACTATAAAGCAGTCATTGCTCTAGGGAACCGGTTCCTCTATTCCTACAGAGAACATATAAACGGGTCTGTGAGCATACGCACTTATGCTACTATGCATGTGACCGAGTCCAAGCCGTCATTAATTAATTCCACAAAATTTAATAATGATTTGCAATTTAACGAGGTGGGGTGGCCGAGGTGGGCCACAGTGAATTGAGTGGTAAGTATTTTAGTAAGCTAACAAAACGCCGGACCAGTATATACGTATGGGTCGTTTTGCAAAACAACAAAAATACTAAGCCACTCAATTCACAGTTTGCCAAAACATGGAATTGGTCAGAGCCCAAATACTAGGTGGGTTTGTAAATTGCAACTCAGGAATGAAAGGTTAATCACCAAAAATACTAAAAAAACCAACTAAATCGCTGTCGTGCTGAAAGAGCACGAAGAAACAAATGTTCTAAATAAAATACACTAAAATAATGATAATTAGAAAATCTCTGCAAAGAGAATTTAGAAAAACAGACCTGAGATGGTGAAGAAGATGGCTGACTAAAGAATCTAGGCAATTGAGCCTAGGTTTGAGTGCCGAAACTAGAAATGTCAGATTGTGAATTGAATCTGATCTTTCAGATAAAAATAATGTAGAATCTAAACAAATTCGCATAAGTAGATATGTATAGAATGCGACTGAGAAGGTCATACCACGAACATTGTGTCCCTTAACACTTACTGAGTGTCTCCTGGAGATACATCCTAGTGTCGATTAATGGTGTCTGTAATCCAGTTGATGAGATGCGTGCTTACTAAAGAAATTCGGATAAGTAATCTGAACGGTGTTTCAAAAAGAGATCTTTTAAATTGGGTATAGTTTTCGGAAAGGATTAAAAACAATTAATTAGATTTTATATATATAAGATCTCTTCAAGGGCAAAGAATGAAGCCAGATTTCCTATCACCTAGAAAAGAGCATTCACAAAAAGAATATGGATATCAGAATGCCATTTAACAAACGCGGCAGCTAGTAGGACAAGAATGATTTCAGAGTTATACAATTAAACAGATGTACCCAAAACATGAGTTAATAGAGGAATTTATTATCGGTATTTGTCTTTGCGCTATACCCTAAAAATACCTGTACCATGGATAAATGATGTAAATATTTAATAACTCTCAAACCAGCTTCTAGAAAATAAAGAAGAATAGATGCTAGAGAAAACGACAACACCACCCAACATACAGAGATTTAAGTCATTAAAAATATCCCATGGATCTATGACTTGATGATGTGATGCAGAATCGGGCGTGATAATGTGTTGTTCTTACAACCATTTGAAAATCTTAAATATACTGTGGTAAATTCTCCTGTAACAGATAGATTGAACTGATTAAGAATACTATAAGTTCAGACAAAAAAAATTAATTTCTGAAAAACAGGTCCCTGGGAAAATACCATATATACATATTGAAAATTTGTGGAATGATGAAATGAAGCTGCTGTTAAACGAGACAGAAAATCCGCAAAATTGGGAAGACTCTTTGGATTTCCACAGAGGACTACGAGATCCACTGAATAACTCTCATTGGGCCAAGCAGGAGTGACTAAAGGGATAATACATTCTGCTGACAAAAGTTGTTAAAGACAATTGCACTAGAAACCGCTGACAAAGGTTCTTAAAGACAATTGTCACTAGAAAGTTAAATTGAAGATATATAAACAAAATGTGAAGTCTGTGACTGGGCCAGAGCATCTACCGCCAGAGCCTAGCCTGGAGGAAGAATATGAACATCAGATTTGGACACTATACTGAGTAGAAACTTAATGGGATGTAATAAATGAGCTACAAGGAAAATCATTCTACCTGGAATGTGAGATGCTGAAAGATTTCCTGACATTTCCACCGCAGGAGGGGGAACCAAGACTCCAGACAAAATATGAGAACCTCAACTATCCTGCTTGTTGATGAAAGTCACCACTATAGAAATGACTGCATGAGCAGATAGGTGACTTGTGAAAGAGACAATATCTCTTCATTCTCCGATATTCCAGAGTATTGAAGAGGGAATAAGACTACTTTATCTGATTCCATAGACACAAGAACGAGAGGAAATTCTATAGCGATCCCCTCCCCCAAACTCTTAGTAGAAAGGCTCAAAGGACGGATTTGTCTGAAGACTGTGTTCAAACACATGATGAATTTAAACGAGACTCGTAAAATATATGGCTGAGGAATCTTCGAACTGGCCACGAGACTGAAGAAACTCTGAGGAAGAAGCTTATACATACCAATGTATTCTGGAGAAGAAAATACATCATGCTTGATATTGAGACCAACATGATATTATGGGGGGAAAATCCCAGCAACAGATCAAATTTACATATGATGATGAAGGATTGGTATGGAAATATACTTAACATTGTCTCAATCTTTATCCTGTCTAAGACTGGACTGAAAAACTTGGGTGATTTGATGACGCCACTTAAGAATAAGACATCAAAAAGGACCTGCAGATGGATAAACTGGTGAATTGGTACCGATGACACCCAGCAAATGAAAATGCAGTGTATGCCGTTGGGGTGAAGGACAAAATTCTGAATTACCAGACTTGACCTTCGTACACAAAACTGACTCCATTCAGTCCAAATTTTAACACAATTAAGGAAACTTCCAAGCCAGAGGAATCCCAGACTGGCCATGATGTAAATAAAAGAACCCACATCCAGTTAGGATCAATTCTGTATGTATGGAAATATCAGAAAACACTGGCCCTTATCCTTGACGAGACCAGTGATGACTGGCCAAAATGACTCCATGTCCACATCATTCCTTTCATCGATGAACTCCCCCTGTTTAAGACTATATGCCAGGCCTCAACGTGGCGCAGGGGTGTAACCCACTGGGTGTCAATCCAGACATTTGGAGGGGCTAACCAGAGCATTATGCACAACGCTAATGAAATTACACTTGGAGATCGAATCAATCGAAATGGTGATCGCCCTGTGAGGATCCACCAGGCAGGTGCAGCGCCGGGCTCCATGCCTCGAAGGAGCCCACCCTCAGCTACTGGAGGTCCCATCAACTCGTCTTGTGGAGCCAGGGGACGAGGATGGAGAGCTACTGGCCAACGGACAGAGAAGACCAAACCCAAAGAGAACCCCAGTATCAACATCATGCACTGGAATGCAGAAGGGGTTACCAACAAGAAATCAGAGCTCGAACAGTTCCTGTACGAAAACAACATTGATATCTGCTGCATTCAAGAGACACACCTGCAAGAAGGAAAACCATTTAAGATCAGAGGTTACCAGATTTTCCGGTGTGATCGAAGAGGAAGAAAGAAAGGTGGGGTGATGACCTTGGTCCGAAACAGCGTGAACGCCAGCCAGATCAAAACCTTTATGGAAGAGTCAGAATATATCAAGATCAAGGTAACAACCAGAAACTCTGTGATTGAAATAGTCAATTATTACTGCTCTAATGACAAGAATCTCTCACTTGACACAATCCAGGTCCCGGACTGCCACTTCCTCATTGCGGGAGACTTTAATAGCCAGTCCCAGAGCTGGGGATACAGAACACTTGATAAACGAGGAGAAGACATTGAAGCATGGCAAGATGAAAAGCACCTTTTACTTGTCAACGATCCCACAGATCAGCCTACCTTCTACTCGCGCCGATGGCACTCGACAACAACGCGGACTTGGCATTTTGTACAGAAGACATTCACAGAAACCTCAGTAGAGTGGTCGGATCGCAGTTAGGAGGAAGCGACCACCGCCCAGTCCTCCTCTCTCTTTCTGGAAGTATTTCGACCAGTTCACCTCAACATCCAAGGTGGAACTACAAAAAGGCAAATTGGAGTCTGTTCGGCATTCGTTCCAATGAGCTTACCCATAATATAGCAGTGGAAGGGAGAAACATCAACAATGTGGTCAAGGAATTTAATTCAAGTATCCTCAAGGCTGCCAATGAAGCGATTCCTCGAGGGTTCAGGAAAAACTACCGCCCCTACTGGACAACAGAACTGCAAGCAGCACATGATAAACTAGACACGGCCAGAGAAGATGCAGAGGGTAATCCCTGTCATGAAAACCACTTCACGCTACAACAAACTAAAGCCAGGTATCTAAAGACCAAGCTGGAGGCCAAAAGAAGAAGCTGGAGGGAAAAGACGGCAGGGTTTAATTTAGAGAGAGACACCACAAAACTATGGAGACTGACTAAAGCACTCAATGATGAGGGTGTCAGGGGAGAGAAGATTACTCTTGAAGAAGATGGACAAACACTGACAGGAAAGATGGCAGCAGATGCCTTTGCGAAGGCATATGCAAAAGAAAGCAACATTTCTATACCACGAATGCGTCAAAGGGAGGTTAGAAAAGAGCAAAAGGAAAGAACAGACACCAACACTCACGATGCAATGAAAGTTGACATTAGTTCAAACAGAACTGAAGAAGGCTATCCGCCAACTGAAAAAGAAGAAATCTTCCGGGCCAGATGGCATTACGAATGAAATGATCCAACACCTTGGTAATGCATCTCTTCGCAAGTTGCTAGACATCTTTAATCTCAGTTGGACCAATGGAGAGGTTCCTCAGTGCTGGAAGGAAGCCAGAATGACTCCTATTCTGAAAAAAGGAAAGAACAAGACGAAAGTGCTGAGCTACCGTCCTATCAGTCTTACAAGCTGCATATGCAAGACCATGGAGCGCATCATCAACCAGCGGTTGCAGTGGTACCTGGAGTCAGAGAACATTATAGTTTCAGAGCAGGCCGGATTCAGAAGATACAGGAGCACAGAAGATCAAACAACACATCTTGCACAGGTCATAGAGGACACTTTTCAAGCCAAGAAGGTGATGCTAGCTGCCTTTATCGATCTGCAGAAAGCATTTGACAAGGTGTGGAAGGATGGCATCCTCGTGAAGCTCCGGCGCACAGGCATCGGTGGCAACATGTTCCGATGGACCAAGTCATACCTACACAATCGCAGAGCTAGGGTGCTGGTGGATGGACAATCTGGACAGAATGTATTGCTGAGACAAGGGGTGCCACAAGGCGGAGTATTATCACCTACTCTGTTCATACTCTTCATCAATGACATTGTAGCAGAGCTGCCCAATGGGATCCAAGCAGCCCTCTATGCAGATGACCTCGTTATCTGGTGCACCGAGGAGTACACAACGACTGCCACGTACAGAATGCAGCTCGCCTTGGACAGAATTACAGCTTGGGCCAATCGCTGGTGTATTACCATCAACAAAGAAAAATCATCAGCCATGCTATTCACACTGTCCACCAAAACCAAGGTTGGCAATCTGACACTGGGCGGTACTCCACTAGAATACGAGGACCAGCAGACATACCTGGGAGTCACATATGACAGAAGATTAACATGGAAGGAGCACATCCAGAATGCAGAGGCAAAGGCCAGAAGAAAGCTAAACATCATGAGGAAGCTGGCATGAACAAAGTGGGGTGCCAATGAAAGGATCCTCAAGACCATCTACCTAGGTGCCGTACGACCACACCTTGAGTATGGATCCAGCTCATGGATGACAACAGCTAAATCTCATCAACAGAACCTCGACAGAGTACAAAACCAGGCACTGCGCATCATCACTGGTGGAATGAGATCAACACCAATAGAAAAAATGGAGCAGACAGCAGGCATTCCCCCACTTAGCAAAGGAAGGGAATGCAAAGCACTGATCCAAGCTGCAAAGTTCAAATCGTTCAATAACCACCCGATGAAGATCAGGCAAGCACAGCTGTCATCAGGAAGACTTAAAAGATCAAGTTTTGTGAAAGAGACAAAAGCACTTCAAAGGAAACACCAAGAGATGTTGCCAGCACAAATAGAAGATCCAAACCACACCCTTGATCCTCCACCCTGGGAAAACAAACTAGAGAGCATAGCTATTCGCACCACAGTACCTCATCTCACAACCAAAAATGAACACAGTGATGTGAGCAAGAAGGCCCTGACCCTAGCCATGCTGGAAGAAATGTACCCTCAGGAGACATGGATAAGGATCTACACAGATGGATCAGCCAAAGATGCAATTAGGAGCGGAGGTGCCGGACTGCACATACAGTATCCAAACGGACAACATGAGTCAGCTGCAATACCGACAGGCAAACACTGCACAAACTACAGAGCTGAAGTCGAAGCACTGGTTCATGCAGCTAATACCATCAGCAGAACAGCAGACCCTATTGCACAGATTGTCTTTTTATCTGATGCCCGCTCCGTCCTTGAGGCTATCACCAAAGGTAAGCTGCCACAACTTGGAGAAGCACTACAAACCATCAAATGCTTTCGGATAGCACTGCAGTGGATCCCCTCACACTGTGGAGTCCAAGGAAATGAGGAAGCAGACAAGATGGCAAAGGTGGGTGCAGAAGAGAATCAGACAGAAAACATGGTTACCCATACAGAGATGAAGACTATCATTAAGTCCTTCTATAGAACACCTCAATCGGAAGATGCCTACCATCATCTCTCGAGGCCAGAGCAAGTGACCATTTTTCGTCTCAGAACTGGACACAACAGACTAAACCAACACATGTACAGGCGGTTCCACCTTACGACATCGCCCGCTTGTCCTTGTGGAGAAGCAGAACAGACCACAGAGCACATACTTCAATGTTGCAGTACGTATCAGCTGCTGAGAGAAGAGATCTGGCCTTTGTCAACCTCTATTCTTGAAAAGCTGAATGGGCCTGTGGAAGAACTGCAGAAAACCACAGATTTCATCTTGAGAACGGCTCTCCAAGTGTGATACCAGCGATCGAAAAGAAGAAGAAGATCGATGAACTCCATTTCTGAGACAACGTATCAGGAAAAGAGTTGAATATTATAAAACGATTTTACTGTAAGTCATCGTTGTCTCAAACAGCAATAAAGCAGCCATGGGTTCCAGTCAAAATAATCCCAAAATATACAACAGAATTAGTATTAAATCATAAGGACATGAAGTGTAAATCTTTCTGGAAGTTGTCAGAAAAGGATAAATATGTGAGTTGAAGATAAGAGCCGAGACCCTATACAACGATGATCTGCCAGCACCTCATAATCCTTAAATTGTTGGATTCTGCCAGTCCTCCACTGTATCCTACTTGAAAAGAGCAGAAAATTATTAATCAGGAACAGAAGCAGGACTAATGTCAGAGGAGACCAACATGGTTTGATAGAAAAAATGGGAGGATTCAATGACTACATTGATTGTACCTTATATGTAGGAAATCTGCTACCTAAGACATGCATGAGGCTAGCTATATCCATCTCCACCCCTGAGAGAGTAGAGATTATATAGAATCGCTTAAGCATGGCAGCTAGGACCAGAATAAACCTGCAGAATCTTATTTTACAAATCTAATTTTAAAACAAAGCTAGTATGATATGAGCCCAATTGTTAATATCTTTATCAGATGATTAAACAGGAAAGAAGTCCAACAAACCCGTTGCCAGATCAATGATGGATAAGGACACAGGATTGAAACTACATAGAAGGGTGAAAGGAAAAACATATTACACAATCCATGAGAAGGCAATGACCCAATCATCTTGGTAAATAATAAAGCCCCCTTGAGGAATTTATTTAATAATGTCTGGGTAAGTTAGAATTTAGAGGAATAAAAATAGGCTTGAATAGATAAGGCAGAGAAAACAGCTCCATATGAAAATAACAGAAATAGACATATCACTAGACAAAGAAAATGATCAAAATTTCTACTGAACTCGAGAAAGTCTTGATAAGACAAAAAAGATTAGAGGCGATTCCTTATGTAGACTAACTTTATTATTGTGACATGCTTACATTCGCCCATAAATATGCTTCGTCATGGCGAGGAATCCTACTGATAGAAAGGAAAGACTGAAAAACTATGTGGAAAATAAGTCAGGCCAGATATGATACTAAAAGATAGCAAACCACTATTCATAATTAAAATAATAAAGACTGATGCACTGATTTGCAGATTGATATTAGGAGAATCGTAAGATGATTGATTCCAATCTTTTGAGAGAACAGGTCGAAAGATGGAGGCTGATAGGAAGAGACTAATACATGAGAAGATTCAGGAGCGAAACGAAATCTAGTGAAATCAAAACGACAAAAGAACTGCTAGGATCATAAGAAAAAAAAAATTATTCCTAGAAGATAAATGCGAAGAGTTGGGTGTACACAAGGTTTCAAAGGATGAGGATAATTGGATGGTTCAGCCATTGCACTAAGAACGACTAATAAAGAATTAAAGATTTAAAAATAAGAGCCCCTGAAACAGGGAATTTAAATTGTCAAACGTGATTTAGAAACATAAACAATACCAGCAAAACAACAAAAGTGAATTGATTTAGCATACCTAAACCAGAAGTTTAATTATAATCAGTTGCTATGCCAAAAATATTGAGTCTTCTTCTTCTTCTTTTCGTTTGCTGATCATACCGCCAGTCCTGTAAGTGACTATCGACATGATCATAAGCATTAAGTGCGTGGATCCATGGTTTATTAGAGTGCGCCATGCGGCCTGGAACCTCCGTCTTCAGCACTCGAGGTTTCTGTCAGGGTTACCTCACCCGTACCTCCTTTAGTCGCCTCTTACGACACGCAGAGGATACGGAAGGTGTATTCTAAGCCCCACCAACAGGCCAAGCTATTGAGTTATAATCTAGGTAATAATTCTGAGCACAGAAGAATTAGGCATTATGTTCATCTCTTCTTCATTTATCTCCATGCCTGTGCCGTCACTTCTGGTCATGGGTTGCGTGTACGGTGTAGTCATGCATTGCCTCTTGACTATGCCAAAGCATATCTAAACCATTTTCAAATGTTTTCAGAGTTGGTGCGGGAACAACATGTACAGACAAACCATTTCACAGTTTGCACACTCCTTAGAGAGAAATTTTTCTAACTAGGTTAGTTCTCCCCCTCTTCTGGTAAACTTTCAGATGATTTCCACGAGTAATAGTCCATTTGCAAGCAGAAGGTTATATTTGACTATAACAATTAATCGATTGAGAGCCGATAGAATGATCCTTCATAGCCTGGGTACATGCTCTTTATATCCAATTTCACCCGGGTTAAGTACGCGCAGAAAGAATTTCCAAAATGGTGAGAGATTAGATTATACATTAAGTAGGAAAAATCCCATCTTAGGGCTAATAAAAGGGTCTGATAGTCAAGAACTTTCCTGATCCAAAGAGATCGACACACATCTCTGATATAGTAAAACTTGGCCATCAAACTTTGTAGTGTTTACTATCAAAATATTAACAATTTAACTCTCGAAGTTATTAGTCATAAGTTGCAACTGAAATAGGTTGAATCGGAATGAGTACCAGCAAAGATGGGACAGGCGTATTTACTTATAAACCCATAAATAGGCCGTACATTTATGCTCAATTTACACATTCTAAAAAATGTGTGCACACCATATACAAGGATAAAACTTAGTCACGTTGTTTTCCTCTGAATCTTTAAACATATCTTAACATCTGAAGATACCATGAAAACTCCCTTGCACAAATCTTGTCACCTCGCGGCTATGCTTAATGCTTTAACCTCAAAACATCATTCGCAGAAGTGGAATTATTAAATTGAACAGCCTAAATATTGCATATCTTTTAATAAAGATTGTTTATTCCATCAAAATTAATCCTAACTTGACATAAATGTCGTCTTTAAAAAAATATATATATACACCTGTGCAAAAGTTAAGCACCAGCAAAAACAATAGAACATAGAAACATGATGGTACAACTAGGCTGCCATACTTTTTGTCCCCGCGTTAGCTGACATAATTCCAAGTACGAAATGCACATGCATGCATGACTTCACGCCGCTTGATGTCCGTGCGTGGCGGGAAACAACACACGTGTTCAGTTATGTAAAAGTCCAGTTTGAGGTGTAGAACATTACATACAGATTTCTCGAACATCGCATTACGTTTTGGATCATTATATGTTGGTCACTTACATTACAATATAACCAGTCATATATATGATAAATCTTCTCGCTAGATTTAGAAATCAAGTGAACGCAAGTTTCTCGCTAGATTTACAAATCAAGTGAACCCAATAACCTGAGACGGACTTAAAGCGCTGCTAATCGCATCTCAAATGTTATATTGCACTGATAGAATATGGTTTTATAGATTCCATATCATTCATATCCTGTCATATTCCCTGCTCTGTATCGCAATTATCTGTTTTGTAATACCGAGTAAATGTTGAACAGTGATCTACACAATTTTGTCTCCTCAAGCTATTTTGTGTGATGTCATGTAAGCTCCAATGCATCACATTCTTTATTATGTAATGCTCATCCCATTGAATATTTTGAAACTAATTTGACTGGAAGTTGTTGCTGCCTATGGCAGCAACAACTTCCAATCAAATTGGTTTCAAAATGTTCAATAGCTTACCTGTAGGATTGCTTTTATATCACATTGCCAAACTATAGCTGGCGCCTCTATGACTGAGCGTATATATACCGAGGCAGACACACTAGGGTTTTTCTGATTGGTTGAAAAGTAAATCATGACAGCCATCATAGGTTGAGAAATGTACCAACATTTAGCTACTAAATCCTGAATATCTTTCCGTAGCGGCGTGATAAAAAGCTTAAAATTACCTGGGTAGTTTATGACCGGCGTGTTAGATCACCTGAATAGCTATCAAGAGATGGGATTATTTATCCTTTAATATCCTATCTAACAAAAGAGGGTTATGTGATTATGAGGATCCAAATCAGTATCGTAATTTTGAACATCCGGGCATTCCGAGATCGTCAGACATTTGCCAATTTACGACACACTAAAGAGGATAGCCCGTAGCAACGCAATGTTTACATTTTCCATGAAACTAAGGCCATAAAACTTGCATCGAATAACCCCGCCCGGTATTAGAAAACATAAAATCTCGAGTGATTTTTGCAAGATATTAAATAAAAGGTAAAAAGGTTTCACGGCCCATTGCTAGTAATGTTAAATTAGCCTGCAAAACGGAGCCAATACCAGGGGTATCCGATATGGGAAATTTTAATGCGAAGGCCGAATCGCGAATTAATATGATGGTCTTGTCTTTATTGTAATAAGACTGACATGACTGATCATCATGAAGTAATTGCGAGTTTCATGTTAGTTGGTTAGTAACGGTCCTTAGAAGGACCACTGGCTTTTCTTCAGGGGATGGACGTGGTGTATCCTTGTGGTGTTCATCCGGTCCACCACGCCTGTTTGTACCACTGTCACATTCTTAATAGATCCAATAACTTCCCAACCGGTATATTACATAGTTATGTAGGATACCTTATGTAGGGTTCGATCCAAACCGGTATGTAGTATACCTTATGTAGGAAAGAATGACGCTCAGAAATACGTACCTAGTCAAAACTCTTAATTGATCCAAGACCTTCCGACCGGTATGTTACATATGTCATGTAGGATACCTTACGTAGGAGATGTTCCAAACCGGTATATAGTATACCTTATGTATGAACGAGCCTCTGTGGCTATAATAGGATCAGAGATTTCGACTTCACCTTGATTAATTGTACAGCGAAGCTAATTGCTGACGCCATTGTCTTTGTGGTCACAAAAACTTTTCTTCTGTTTCATATCCACGTAGATTATAACCATTTTACAAAGTACATGACTTGTTCAACAAAGACTGCAAGTTCTGTGACATTCATGAAAAATCAAATGTGGATGTAGTTCCACAAGATTATGGAATGAATAGGATTTGTTGAGATAAAAATTAGGTGCTTCATGTAACACAGAAAATTAATTAATGAAGGCTTGGACTCGGTCGCATGCATAGTAGCATAAGTGCGCATGCTCACAGACTCGTTTATATGTTCTCTATAGGGATAGAGGAACCGGTTCCCTAGAGCAATGACTGCTTTAGAGTTAAAGAGATATTATCAAGACTACCCAATGGAGGGATGTATCTCTGCTAACCTTGTTTACTATGGAACCCACACGTCATGGGAATGAATAGGTTAAAATTTTCTGAGATATCTAAGTCAGGTGACTTATAGCAAATAGTGAATTGAATAGCTTTGTATTTTTGTTGTGTTACAAAACTGTCCATTGTCGGTCTGTCCATAGATCAATTAAGGGTTTGTCAATCAATTTATTCTCAGATCCAATGATTTCAATTATATTTTACAGGAAGCATCCTTACAGCATAGGGATATAAATGTGCTCAAAGGAAGCAGATCGACTGATTTGAATGGTAGCCATTTTAGTTTCCTATATTTAGAAAGAGCTTTTAAAATTCTCTCCATTCTCTCCATATACTGCTTAGCAGGTTGAAAACTCTTTTGAAACATCATCTACTCGACTAGAGCAGTAAATTTCAGCATTTTGACGCCTATATTGGAATTTTTATTTAAATGATTTTAAAGACGAAGTTTATCTTGTAGTGTTTTCGGGTATATGACTTCAAATTTTCCACATTTGAAATAAAATGTGATAGACACCCCCGGACCTCTTGTTTTAGAAATAATGCAACCATGGTAGCGATAATCCACTATATCTTGGCCAACTTATTAAACATACTGTGATTTCTATAGATACTTTATATTTACTTTCAGTGAAGGAGATGCATTGTAGGATGCCATCACTTAGAACAGCCTCCGGGCGCATATGTAAGGAAGGCAGAAGCGGTAACCCCGGAAACACATATCAGCCCGAAAAAAATGGATCATGCAACAATCGGGGTTTCTAACGAGACACGTACAGCCCCGAGTTTCTAGATCAAGTTGGGTATGTATCAGTTATAAGTTTTCACATTCTTGGACTTTTTTCAATAGTTTGCCAGAATTCAATGTAATCACGTGGAAAATGCCTATCTTTTATAACGTAACTGACCAATCAAACAGCGAACAGATATTCAGCAAATATCCATAGCATATACAGTAAAATATGTCTATTGCGACCACCTGCTTTTGAGGATACATGGAGGTGGTTCTTTAAAACGAGTGGTTGTAAGACCACAAATCTTAAAGAATCACCATCATTTGTCCCCAAAAGCTAGTTTCCATTAGTAATTAGTTCTGTTAAGCGACAGTCTGTCCACAGTGACCCAATTTTGATGTCCTCCAAAGTGGTACCTATAGGCAGGTTTGACTGGACATATTCAAAATACATTGTATAATCAGTTGTAGTTTATCAATCATTTGAATGTTATCTCTGTATATTGTAGCATGCTTCTCTTGTTTTTTGTTCAAAGAAACTATACCATACGGTTTTGCCGGCTTAGAGAACCTGTAGGACTGCTAAAGTACTCGCACATTGTCATTTAGCTCCATTTGTTGCATTGTTGCCGTTCATAGCCCTTATTTCTTCTATACAACCACCACGTCGTCATCTTCCCGGAGTCACTTCATGAGTTTCATCATCTTCTCTGTCCAGCATGCTTTGAGATGAGTGAGGAGATCTTTCCCTAAGCACGTTATGAAGAGGGTAGGCTGCAAGAACAACATGCTCAGCTCTCTCGGGACTAATCAACATGGGCTGGAGAAATACTCGAAAACGGTTAGCTAAAATCCCAAAAGCGTTTTCTACCACTCCGCGGGCGCGAGATAGTCTGTCATTAAATATTCGCTGCTCATTTGGCAGTTGACGGTATGGGTACGGTTTCATTATGTAGCGCCGTAATGGAAATGCTTCATCAGCAACAAAGCAATACTCCCGGCGTGTCATCTGCAGTGAACGGAACAGACAGTTTTAGTAAACCTGATTCCAAGGCGTTGCCTATATTTGTCTCCGCGAACACCCCACCATCTGGCACTCTCCCGTTCGTGCTGATGTCAACATATAGAAACTGGTATTCAGCATCGACCACGGCCATGAGAACTATAGTTAAAGAAGAAGGGGCCATACTTTGCAGGTGGTCTCAATAGAACGTGCTTCCCATCCACCGCTCCGAGACAGTTTGAAAACTGCGATATGTCGTCAAACCTTTCAGCTACAGCTCGCCAGTCATCCGATGGAGCTGGCCACTGAACGATATCAAGGTTAACATAAATTAATTTGTTCATAGTTTGGATTAGGATACCATGTTAACCCTATCATGGCGAAGCCGGCCCAACCGGCCTGTGTAGTGGTCTTTAGGAATGCCCATTTGCAGGCCAACAGAAGACCATTTTTGAAAATTTATCACAGCAATGACTGGCTCGGTAACCGAGCCAGCCATTCCAGTGTTAAATTTTCAAAAATAATCTTCTCTTGGCCTGCAAATGGACATTCAATAAGTAAATACTTTAATTTATCGAAGAAATCTAGTCATTAAAGGGTTAATGTTCACAAACAATATCGCATTATCATAATGATGGCGATTGGAGCTGTGCTAGTGCCCCTTCACATAGTTGATACAATTTGAGAGCCATCAGAATAATTCATTATACTGATAAGTGTTATCATGATCTCATACCGTATTTGCCTGTATTGAAGGGGATATAATTATACGGCCTAACTTTACCCGACTGAGAGTTACATGATTTTGTGCATCCGACTGAGGTTTACAGGGTCAGCGTATTATTAAATTGACATGAAATCTATGGCAATAAAATGCTAACCATCCCTCTTATTTCCATATCAATGCGTCTATTGCATCAATACTAATTCATTTTTCGTCAATTGTTAATGACTTAGAAATGTTATTTCTGTCACAAAATTATCAAACAGATGCGTTGAATCTCATGTGGAGGCTGTAAGCCTGCGAAAAAAGCATATAGTCCTCCGCCGGATGAGATTTCTGATGTAAAGTTATACCCTTATGGTAAAGAATCTCATGTCTAATTTTGCAGGGCGACCAAGAGACTCAGGGGTGACGATATGGACATACAGGATGATGGAGATGACATTGTCAGAGAAGAGGAGTATACTCTTGAGATCATCGAGGAGACTCACCATTTGACAGTTGTCAAAGTGCGCCAACATCGCCGCCGGAGCAACAGACCGATAGGCAGACAGACGTACGGATGGGCAGACGGGCATACACACCGATGGACGAACATACGTACAGACAAGCGGATGGACAAACGGAAGAACAGACTGACGGGCAAGTGGAAATTAAGAAGACCAATGAATCCCGCAAAGCGGTTAAGGGGAGAACACGCAAAGCAGGTGCAAGAACAAGAGGTGAGGCGATACTTGAAAACTGTGAGCATGTGTAGTAAATATAATTTAGTTAAATTGTTTTGAAAATATTTACTTATGTTTTACACTTCTTTATGCGCATAGATCTTCAGACATAGTAAACTCTGGGCTTTTAAATTTAAAAAAAACCCCAAATACATTGATCAAATACCCTATTCAGTTTCAAGGTAAGTGTACTAAAGATGTCTGAATCTTTTGGAAATGATTTGACTAAAAGTTGTTGCTGCCATGCGCATGAACAAGTTTAGTTAAATAATTTGCTAGAAATTTACACGACGAGCCAGGTGTCTATTGGTTGCCTACACCGATTAGATAAAAAATAATGGGGTCAGCAGGTTAAAAGGTCAAAGTCGAATTTGCCGTAGTCGCTACTTAAAGCGTGTAGCACTTGTTAGTATTGACTACAGAGCTGGTTTGAAGTAGATTGTCAAAATTCTAAAGTGAGGGAAATTTATGCTTTTCTTTCAGATCGCAACATCTCTAGCAGAAAAGAGCAAACAGCGAAGGTTGAATGCGAAGTCCAGATTTCTTCATATAAAGTGTCACCTATGAAGTATGAAATTGCAAAACATTCAGAGCATGTCGATATTCAGCTTCGCAGCATCAGCAGTCGCAGGAGACGCCTACAGGTCCAGCATGGCATACAGGACCTACTATTTAGGCAATAATGGAAGAGGAGTGTGAAGATCATCAACACAAATCAATCGTTGTAATTTTCAGAGGCCTGCAGTTTATCCCCAGACATTACGGATGACATCAAATACAATTCCGTTAATGAGTAGTTTTCCACAACCAAGTACTACAGTAGAACAGTATTCTGGAGGCTTAACCCCAATTAACTATTATGTTGCGATGCCCACGCCCAGCATGACAGCACAGGAAATACCATCTCATAACGTTGACTATCACAAATCTGCATAAATTAATATACTATTGTCCTTGATCGTTGTTCACGTTGATACCTATGATGCTACGTAATGACGGTGGCCCATACATGTGTATATTTATTTGTGCTTGTTTTTACTTTAAAAAATATACCTAATATATTGTGTGTTCAATAAAAACGAAATTACTGCGTTGTTTAAGACTGTGATTTGTTATATGTTTTCTTGCACACGTTGTTAATGCCCACAAATCAGATTAAACCACCACATTTAATTGTAAACACAATCCCCAAATCACCCTTAGTATCCCATTTGATCTAATTTTTTAAATTTTTTTTATTATAAATAATGAGAATACAAGCCCGATGTTAGTCGCCTTGTTTGGCCTACAAATTGCAAAAATACCCGCCATGTTTCTGTCAGTTGTGCTAAACGTCAGTGTGACGTGTCCGTATTTGACTGGATAACAGCGGAATCTCCCTCTAGAGGAACCCATGCTTGAGAAATTCAATACAACTGATCAAGCGTATAGAAACGTGTCTGGGCATCTTAACCCTTTCACAGCTCAGAACATTGGACAGATCACAAAGTTGTTATCACTAATATGCTGAATATTTTGAAATTAATTAGCGCATGCCTACTTGCCTAAAGCAGCAACGACTTACAGGCAAAATATTTTTTTCTATTTACTTATCAACATATCTAAATGGATGAAGGAATATATGGAAGATATTGTGATATCTTTTACATTTGCATGGCCATTTGGCGGATTAGCGGCGGTGTCTGTGTATTGCTGTTTGAATAACGGTATCAATAAGCGCTATAAGCCGTCTTTTATTTAGCAATAGCGGCTGATTGATTGACTAATGGATTAGTGTTTATAATGTTTAACAATACTCGATCGTTAGGTGTTCCCAATTTCTCAACTAAAAAGCTCATCCCAGCAGCGAGGTTCAACGATATCGTCGATCTACAGGTAGGCATACGTTAAAATATTGATTTTTTTCCCAAACAGCGTATAACTCTAAGCTCCCCGGTACAAGCGTCCTTATCTATGCTTCAACCAATCAGCAATCGCGTTACATAGTTACTCACTATGAATTAGACATATCGGGTTATTGGCTGATGTATTTCCACTAATTATGCATTTTGATCTGATTTATACAGATTATTTTTGATAAATTATTGTTTTGTCTGATCTTAGCCTATGTATTCCACTATATTTAGTCATTCCAGTTACATTATTAAAAATACGCGCGCATTATATCGAAGTAGGTCAAGTTGTCCTTGAGCAAACTCGCCCCAGATACTCGTAATTTTTCAATTCGTCCAAAGTCAAGTGGTCTTTGATAATTACTAATGTAGTGGTCTTTGAAAATGTTAATCATACAAGGTTGTCAATGTAGGTTGGTTAGTTTATCAGACAACAAACAAGTACAGTGCTTTAAGTTATTGTTTATTGACATGCAGTTCAAATGTTATTAGTTAAATATACAATGGCCATTTCAATAGATAAATTTTAGCCACCATTGTAGGTCACAGAATACATATTCTTTTTTGAAAATTTACCACTGGAATGACTGGCACTGTTTAGAGCCAGTTATCCCAGTGTTAAACTTTCAAAAATACGTATTTTGGTGATCTACAATAGTGGCCAAAAGTGTTAAGTGCTAAAGGTTAATAAACTATGCATAGTTAATATTCTCTATATACACATTAAAAGTATTTACACAATGGCATAACTAGTGCTTTCAACATGTTTAATGAAGTGCTTTATAATTAGATCAATGTGCTGTGTTTATTTTAAGAAAAAAACATGGGACCCCCCCCCATATTTCAGATGAGGACCGCATGGGACCCCCATATTTTACAGTGGGACCCCCAAATCTGAGTGTGGGGTCCTTGGGACCCCCAAAATCGGATGTTGTGGGCAACACTGGGTGCGTGTGTGCGCGCACGCGCGCGCGAGCGTGTGTGTATGTGGAGCGTGTGTGTGGTGGGGTGTGGGTGTGTGAGGGGTGAGTGTGCTGTAGGTCAGAAGGCGGCTGGTGTGTGATGGGGTCCGGAGATCCCCGCCGCCCGATAGATTTTGAATGTCTAGATGCTCTCAGATAGCATTTCCTGCATTTCTGGAGGTAAATGTGTATCTTCAGCTGGCTATAGGCCTAAAGCTATCTTATTGTTATGACTGCCTGTTAAATGTATTTTAAAAAGTGCATTTCGCAATCTCAGGGATGGCAACTGCCCGCCCCCCTGCCCACCAGCAGACTACTGACCAATTATTATCCCGCACGTTTTGAAACAAGGTCGATAGAATATTGGAAACTGCGGGTTCTAGATTTTTTTCAGATAAGCCCCAAATTTGTGGAATCCTAGTATATTGTCGTACGCGTTCCTGTGTTAAAATATGAGCTAAAGCTGACCAGCAGTTTGCGAGAGATACACAGATCCAGAATTTTATCAGATCCAGATATGGGTTATTTTACCTGGATTATGGCCAACGTCAGGAAATCCTCTTGCATGACAAGAACGTTCGTTGTGTTAAAATTAGGGCAAAATTGGGTGAGTAGGTTTGATTCTCCCCGAAAAAATTCGGTGGACCATATACTCGCCGTTTTGTCCGTGTGTTCGTTGATCCGTCCATCCATTCGCATTCTACAAGTCTGTCTGGGCCATAGTCTCAAGACTTATATGTATGATCATCAAACTTGGTAGGGCCTATGTGGCTGCATCTGACAGAGATATACAATGTGATCTACTTTTGACCTACCTTTAACGGTTCACTGAACGTTACAGAACATTTTTGTCTGAGCTGGAGTTTTTTTGCATACAGAAACTAAACTTATTGTACTGATGCACTATATGCTGAAGGTGTGCTGCGTATGAAAAATAGGTCAACGTGACCCTACTTTTCACGGTTTACTGTACATCACAGAAAAATGTGTGTGGCGGCTGTAGTTTCAAGAGGTTTTTGGTAAACCTCAGTGTATGAGTGCATTATACTCTGAAAGTGTATTATGACTATTAGGTATGAAAAGTAGGCCAGTATTTTTCAAAATTCAAGGAACATACTGTTGACCTACTTTTCATCGTTCACTGAACATTATAGAACGTTTTGTTCAAGCAGTAGTTCCAAGAGTTTTTGATATACAGTAGTACAGGAACTAAACTTGGTATATGGATGCATTATAGGATGAAGGTGTGTTGTGTATGAAAAGTAATTCAGCCAGACAGCCTAACCTACTTTTCAGGGTTCACTGAACCATACAGATAATTTTGGGCCAGGCTGTAGCTTCAAGAGGCTTTGTTTTACAGTAGTTCAGGAAGTCAACTTGGTGTATGTATGGATTATATGCTCAAGGTGTGTTGTGTTTGAAAAGTAGGTAAGCATGTGCTACTTTTCGTGGTTCACTGGACATTACAGATAATTTTTGTTCGAGATGTAATTCCAGAGTTTTTGCTTGGCCTATACATGAACTAAACTTGGTCTATTGATACATTATATGCCGCCTCTGAAGGCGTGTTGCGCATGAAATTTTTCGATCAGGCAACTTTTTGGCAGCCATCTTGAATTTTCCGGAAAATGTAGGTAAATCGTTTAAAATGCTACTCATTAAATGCTGGGGCAATTTCAACCAGGCTTGCCTGGAAGAATACCAGGCTGGTAATTTTCAAAACTTGTATACATAATTTTGATTGGCCGATTTTCTTTCTGGCGGCCAAGTTGGATTTTCTGAAAATCAGTTAAACTTCTACTTCTTATTAACCATTTGAACGATTTCAAGATAACTCGGCTCGAAGGACGCTAGAGGCATGTGCTTCTGAGCTTGTATACAGAATTTTGATCGGTCAATTTGTTCGGCAGCCATCTTGAATTTTCCAAAAAATCAAAATTTTGGGTTTGATGGCCATATTTGGTATTTTTATTGGCTGGATGGAACCTAAAGTTCAATCTGATTGTGTGGTCAGCGTTCATCATTAATTTGCCACTAAATATCGATTATTCTGAATTATCAATTTTGTATTTTATGTCTTGTTACTGCTGAATTGAAAGTTTTATGTCTATTCAAATGCTAATGGTTCAAATGCTAATGGTCCAGGTGAGCGTTACGGCCCTTGGGCCTCTTGTTATGTACACACTCGCTGTGCCTTCTTTTTCTAACTGGAATGTTGGTCTTTGGAGGACTTATGGTCCAGTGAATAAGAAAACAAAATTTTGAAAGTGATCAATTGTCTGTGCTGGGATAGGCGTCATTTTCTTTGGGTGGCGCAATAACCCCAATAAGGTGTTGTTTCGCCACTCAACTAAGTCTTATGTAATGATCAACTTAACCATGCGATATTGAATCATCGCCACTTTTATTAAGTTTAGACAAACAGAGCACACAACAGAATTCAAAATTACAAAAAGTATCCATTCATTTTGCTACTGAAAGCAGCTGAAAATGTCCTTTAATTATAGCTTCATTTAGATGGTTTATCTAACGTGCCATGAACTGCTGCATGAACAAAGTTAAATGTTTAGTTATTTAGTTCACAGATTCATCATCGCATGTCCTCAGCTCAGCCATGCCAACTCTTACTTAAAAAGAACATTGTGACACCATCAACTGTAGTAGTTGAGGTATTGGAGACATTGTAAGCAATCGTCTCCAGTGTAAATGGAATACGACAATATATCCCACTGTACACACATGTCATCCTCCTCCACCTCCCCATCCACATTACTAGAGCTACTCGGACCTGATGTTCCTGGTCGATCTTCAGCCTTGCTTGATGAAAGGATCTCGGTGGTCGTCTGTCCTGCTAAGTTCTCATCTAGCGACCCCCACCCCCACCCCACATACACACACCCACCCCTCCCCCCTCCCCCCTCCCCCACCCCGCACCCACCCCACCCGTTTGGTTTGGTTGGTGATGTAGAGGTTGGCCATCCTTTCATCTCTTTGAGTAGATCAATGACATTTGCATTGAGGTCTGTGGTTGTATCATAAGCGTCCTGACATGGGAGGCGTTTCAGGACAGCCACGCTGTCAAATGACACCAAACACGCTCCCTTTGAAAGCTGATTTGGGGCTCGCTCAACTGAGCGGCGACGTTACCGCATGGTGGCGAAGTTACACACTTTACGGTAGCGTACGGTCTGGAATAACAGGGAATAACGAGCTTATGAATGGAATAACATGGAATAATGGCCATATGATATGGAATAACACGGAACAACACGCACATGGCATGGAATAACATGGAATAGCGACGCTATGATATGGAATAACAAAGAATAACTGCCAATTATTCCTTGTTATTCGGCCCCACGGTTCAATGCATAGGCGAACGAGGCACTGCCTAAGGCGCCAGATTTTGGAGGGGCGCCAAAAAGGGAGTTTCGGTGCCTCTCACCACCCAAGGTACATGTTCTTAAAGCAAATAAGAAAATCCACACTTAGGACAAGAGCCATATTTCGCTCTAGAAATGCAGGAAATGCCCTCTCAGAACATCTGGATTTCAAAATTTTCCGGGGGAGGACACCCCCCCGAACCCCGCTTAAAGGGTGGTCCTTTGCCTTTGCCTAGGGTGCCAGAAACCCTAGGGCCGGCCCTGCCCCCACCCCCCTATTCCATATTTTTGGCCGATTATTTCATGTTATCCATTTCAAATGGCAGTTATTCCATATCACAGGCACGATATTTTCCATGTTTTCCACATCACATAATTTAATGATTTTCCAGTTCATGTTGCTGTTATACGCTGTTATTCCATCTCATAGGCTTGCTAGTCCATGCTATTCATATCAATTGGCAGTTCTGTGTTATTCCATATTATATTACCATTATCCAATATTACACCATATCAAATGGCCGTTATTCGATAACAAATGCCGTTATTCCATGCTATAGGCTCGTTATTCCATGTTATTCTTATCAAATGACCGTTATTTCATGTTATTCCTTATCATATTGCCGTTATTCTGTGTTATTTCGTGTCACATTGCCGTTATTTTGTGTTATTCCATGTCATAGGCTCGTTATTATGCGTTATTCTATATCATATGGCAGATGTTTTGTGTTATTCTTTATCAAATTCCATATCGTATGGCTCATGGTGTACGTATTATTCGTTATGCGTTATTCGTTATTCATTATTATTCTAGGGACACCGAGCCACATTGAATAAGTGGTTTTTTTAATACATACTCGAAACACGTGCACAAGCGCACATATACACCGCGTGACAGAGGCAGATGTAAGGAGTATAGGGGGTATCTAGACGTTATTGTTCTTCCCAGCAGGAGGTCTTCGAGAACAATGGGGTTTTCATGAGAACAAAGGAAAAGCTTGTGGAATGGAATGTTGAGAACAATGACGTACAGCCACGCACAAATTTGTGTGTATTTGTGCGTTATTGTTATCTAGACAATGGCGCACAGCCGCACACGTTTTTTTGGATTTGCAACACTCTGGAATGTTCTATTATTTTGAATTAGTTAACCCTTAAAAGTTGTGTATTTTACGTTTTCACGTAGTGGCGTTGTTATCTACTGTTGTAAGGTAAAAATAATAAGAGAGTAATGTAAAATAATAGAGTTTAAGAGGTGGTCTGATAATGGAGGTCTTATGAGTCGTATTAGTGAGTATGAGGTTGAGGATGTATGAGGAATTACGGTAGGATATTGATGTATATTTTGAAAATAATTTGACTGTTTTGTCGCTAATGTTAATTTATTAGTAAACTCTTTTGTAGAATATTTAGAGACTAATTTGCCTGTAAGCTGTTACTGGGTTAGTAAGCAACAGCTACCAGACAGATTAGTAACAAAATATTAAAAATAATCTTGTATTAATGGTATGTAGTGTTCGGTTGGAATGGTAACCAAGACTTGGTGGTGATGGATTCATAGGATTGTATCCTGGGTTAAAAAAGTTAACCCTTTCACCGATGAATTCCCCATATCTCATTTTCATCGATACCATACAGGAAAACTGTTGAATATTTTGAAATTAATTTGACGTTGCTAACATTAATTTATTAGTAAACTATTTTTGTTGAATATTTTGAAGACGTAATGACTTTTAACCATCATTACGCTCAAATTGTTTTTAAATACTTAATGTTTCAATAACGTCAGTCATTTTAGATGTTGTACGATGGTTAAAATGTGGTCATTATATCTCTGAGGGTTCCGTGTGTTTATAGATTTGTATGTCGAGCATACTTATGCTAAAAAGATTATTTGTTGCGTATGATTTATCCATACGTCTTGAATAGCCGTGAGATCAATCTTGAATCGAGATACAAACATACCATGTGTTAATAATGAAAGAACGTGTTAGTACCTCATGTCTCGTACTACATGTTTTTTAGAAATATTCAAAATTACTATTGAATTATCACCTATGTTACTCGCGAGGAGATTTCACATTGTGGTTGTGAATGTGTACAGCTTTGTGCTCTGGATACAATATCGTATCATTTCCTAGTTCTTAGCCGAGTGGACATATGTACTAATTCCCTTGGGCAATTATTAGAATATCACGTTTTGGTGTGTGAGTGCTTTATGCATATTTATGGTGTTTTCACGCATTACTCATATTACCATTAAACATGTCCGCTTCATATGCTTTAAGGTCATGCGATGTTATATTTTGTCTATGCCTGTTTCCTCGCGAACTAATAATGTCGTTGGTATGTACCACGATGAAAGGCGTAACTCTAAGTGGAATATGTGGTTGAATGCATCTGTATCGATGGAAATCTGTTACTGATCCATCATCCACAAGGGTGTCCTACTTTCTTCGCATACTTACCCACACACATGCATGCGCCTGATGCACCAACACACGCACATGACGCGCACATGGTTCTATGCAGTTGCCCCTTGTCACCCGTGTTCCCTGGCCCCTATGCGTGTACGTCGTGCGTGCGTGTGTGCGTCTTTCTTTTCTATGCACCCGTTTGTGTGTGGGTGTATGTAACATAATTTTGGTTTTTGGTGGCCCCTTAAAAAATACCTTTTTTTCTTTCTTTTTTTTTTGCTAACGTAAATATTTTTATCTCAATTAATGCAAACGATAACTTCTGTTTTGTTCGCACCACATACACATACAACAATCATTACGAAGTTGGTACTTCGCATGCAACCATTTGTTGTAATTGCGTTCATCTGGATCCACTAGATAATCTCTCCAGCGGTTACGGATTTCACGCAATGACATTGCAAATGGTTGCCGTACTGGTACCTCTTTATATTGGTTCCATTCGATGCAACTGCAATTAATAGGCATAGAACCTATCGTTCTCCATCGATCGCATAATTGAGATTCAATTTTACGTGTTTTGTTAAGTTAAAAAAAGCTGTATGCCTTACTAGTCGCGTGCATTTCGCTTTTATGGCTTAAATATGAGCTGTCAGTAAAACTATCTTTCCAATATGAACACACCCTTATTTCGGTCACATGTTTTTTCTCCACCGCTTAAAATTAACATCATCGGTTTTCAAAACATTACTATTGCACCATGTTTGAATGACATTTTTTAAATAGTAAACTGGAATTGACACGCAGCGTTCAATTACAGAGCACATCATATGGTTTCCTCTGTATTCAAATATGTTTGCATTTTGTCATTGTCACGATGTGAATACGATTAATTATGGATCTTTAGATCATTGTGGTATGCCTCGTGTGCCTAGTGTACCATTAATTACATTTTTTTTTATCCATTATCGACATTCATCCATCGCGACGTATAAAAATAGTGATAATTGGGGATGGATGGGAAGGGAACACGAAGAAATAATAACATATTTTTACAAAATAAATGTATTTTTCATTGACACATGCATTTTTCTTATGATAAAATTAGTGATATTTATTCATGATACTTAAAAAAGAATACATAGTACATAAATAATTATACATTAAATATGATAATTTTTTCTGTTTATTCATAAGCCAGATGTTTCACTATCGCATCATTTTTGTCTCTGTTTCTTGGTGCCCATAATATGTGTTTCATTTGTACACCTCTCGAACGATGGTATACGAAATATACGCAATAATATCCACAAGTTGTCGTCACGGCTGGTTGAACACATACATTGTTGTAATAATCGCACGGTGTCCATTTTGTACATTTGATATCATTCTTCCATCAGAAGGGCGTCTTCCATAAGGATCAAAGTATTCAGCATTTCCATTTCTACTGTAATAAACTGCCACCCAATGTTGTCTGGATTTATTACTGGAATGCATGTTTATTACTAATGAGGCTGGGCGATATTTAATATGTGTGGGTACATTGTCAATTGGAAAAACACCGAGAAAGTGTTCATGCATTTTATTGTCGCCGAATAATAGATCCTCTATTTCAAATGTATTCAACATATTTGTTAATAATCTGTTAATACGTTAAAGTCTGATCCAATTTCTATCGTATTATCAAATTCAGCATAGCAAATTACATTGGTTGTAGCAGCAAGTGCTTGAGCAAAATGGAAGACCACTCTTAGCGAACCAGTGCGTGTAGGGTAGCGATGCTCTCAATCAGCTAGATCTGGCATAAAATCCCATGCGAACAATGTGGTTCCATGTCTGAACTGCATCTTATTTATCAGGTAGCCACGGTCTTTGAATAATGCCCCAGTACTGCTGAATACTGAGAAATAAGCGTCCGAGTAAATGTCGTCGCTAAACGAAGAATGTATTGGCGATGTTGTAACCTCTTCTCCATTTATATAACATGTAGCATAGGTAGTGTTATTGTTATCAAACTTGAACAGATTTTTATGTACCACACCATTATAGGCATCATTAGGTACAAAGCAAATAATACTCTAGTAGGTAGCTGACCAATAAATATATTATCTTTATCGATGCTCATAACACTGCTAGGTGCTGTAAAAGTCTTACACACTACCCTGCGAATAGGATATTTCACGCTTGTCTGTCTCAGAGTAACGGCGTGCGCCACTAGCAGATCTGATGATGGGATAACTTTGCGTATAATTAAGTTAGCCGACATTATTTTCAATTTAGGCCTCACTCCTTCTGTGGCCATAATGGCGAACGCATCTTTACTCCTCTGTAGGCGTACTCTTAAATCAACGCAACCGAGCAGGAATCGGTCCTGCAGAAACATATCGCTGTGTATGCATCTTATTAATTGCACTGTTTTACTCTGCGCCATCATTCTTCTACGTGCTTGAAATCCTAAGTTAGTATCGGCGATATTATCAAATTCGCCGGCATCATCTATTTTCCATCCAGCAAGTTGTAGATGCGGCATCACTGCCATAATTTAGTAACGTCTCGGTGTACGAGCGGTAAGCATAATTTTCGTTCAAGTCACTGACACGCTTTCCATTTAAAAAAACATCCACTTGCGAGAACATCGTATGTAAAAGATTATTCGCAGGCGCTATCAGGTCATTCACCTCAAGTGTCTTTTCATCATCATTTCGATCTAGCTTTACTAGCTTAACTTTAATTGAAAGATAAGATTGCGTAAGATCTAAATATCTATCGGCAGACCCACTGACGTAAAACTCGATCGGTCTACTATGTGATAAACTAGATACAGGCTGAAACTGTTCCCATTTTGCAGACTCCAATGTCGTCACTATGGGACGCGTCTGAAAAATGTCTAATTCGCTCTTCGAGCACTCGCAGATCTGATTAAGTTCCATGTTGTTTGTTAATTAAAGATATTAGCTTGTTTTCTCTGACGTCTATTGCGACCCTTCTTCTTCGGTATCGCACGCATTGACTGAGCATTACCTGTATTATTACTCTTTTTACATTTAGGTTGAGGTGGTCTTAATCCACCTCACACCGCTGTTATAGCTTCCAGTATTAAAGACCTGGCAACACCACGTGCTCTCGATTTTAATACCGTTTTAACATTTTTTCCAGCCATTACGTCCTCAGCTAGTCTGATTCCAGCACTAAGACCTTGTTTACCTAAAGATTTAGCCACATTCTTTGCAAAAGGTATTGCTGAACGTAATAGACCACCTAAGATATTACCGAGAACATGTCCTGATTGGTATCGTGCGCCTACAAAAACTGGAATATGTCCATGACCCGCTTAACTCGTGTAGTAACGAGCCAGCGCTGGTGCGTTCATTCTTCCTTTAATCATCCCTCTTAACGTCCCTCTCATTATCATTGTCATCGTCGTCGTCTGAAATGCAAACAGAGTACACTCGGCGATGCTCCATCCTTGAGTGGGACATTGGCGTCAGTTCTATCCGTTATAAGTATTCCAATAGTATCGATGTAGTTCTTTGACACAGTACGGTATTGAATATCAGGAAACGTCCACTGACATATATCTTTTCCTCCATCTGTACTAGAAACGGGTATCACTCTGAGTAGCGGTGTGGAAGTATCGCCTACCACACTGTGTGAGACTACGTCGCAGTATATATACGCGGTCGTAGGACCACCCTCACAATTTGAACGAAATGATTTTTTAAAGTCTATAGGTCCCATATGTATTTTTCCTCCTTCGAATCCGATTAAATTTGCTACATCTCCACCTAAATGTATAGCGTAATTATCTTTAACTGTGAGAGAAACTAGATTTGCGTGATGCAAGTAAAAATTGAAAAATATTTTTTGGTGTCTAAATCTTGTCTTGCTCTCTATTTGGCCATTTAGATAGTCTACCATATTTTTTACGGCATAGTACCCTTTCGGCACATTGATAAATGGAGCTTCTGTTTGCACATAATAATAATTTTTGCTTCTACGTGAACGTTTTTTACCATCATTATTTGTTTGATCATTTCGCGCATCTTTTCCCCGTGCATTTCGTGACCGTTTTCCCTGATTGGCAGGACGTGGATTACCATAAACATCTTTTAAAACTAGTGGAAAAGCCGTTGTCTTTTCTATTTCTGATGTGCTGGCGACATCTTTGCTAATTTCTTCTGGCGCATCGCTATCTTTCTTCTTCTTCTTCTTCTTCTTCTTCTTTATCTTCTTCTTAGTAAATGCATATATTTGTACAAAACTTTCCTCTGCAATAGTAAGCCAACTCCTCAGATATAGCACACTCGAGAGGCCCACTTCCCATTCACCATCTAATGTTAATGGAGTTTGCAGACGTGTTCGAAATTCTGATATCTTATTGTCTGGAAAGAACTGGGTACTACTATTGCTCGGAAGCGTTATGTAAAACTGATCCTCGTTCATTCTGAGTTGAATGATGTATGGACGTCTTTATGCGTGGACTAGGCACTATATACCCTAGACATCCACTCAAAAGCGATATCCATATGCCTGATTGCCCATTTTGTATACTCAGATTCATGATACATGTAATGATTATGATAGAAATTATTATAATTTGAGCTAGGTATACTATTTCTTCTTTCGGTACTCACGAACCCATCATTCGCCACATGCTCTGATCCGATCTTCTCTCCATATATTCATCCATTGTCAATGATGTATAGTACTTAGTTCATTAACCCACGTGTTAAACTTAGCTGGGTAACCGAGCCACTTTACCAGATACTCGCGTTGTCCCTTTTTATTTTTTCTACTTTTAAGTATTTTTTCCACGGCATACGCTTGATCATTTTCTTCTATCACTTGCTGTATCTCATCACGATAAAAAGTACCAATAATCGGGTCACCTCCATGGTCTTCTAATTTATATAAGTATGGATATTTGTCTGTAAGCACCTCACGCTTTCTCCATGCGATTAACTCCATACTACGGTCGACTTCGGTAGGAGCCATGCACGTACTGGAATGTGTTGTGTTATTGTATGCTGTGACTAAACTAGGTAATACATCGATATACTTCCCTGTATTTTTATGTGTCATGTATCTGTATATTTGACCCTTCAGTGTGCATTGAAAACGCTCTACCATTGCCGCTTTTGTTTCATTTTGAGAAGTGTAGAGTATCCAAATGGACAACATGAGTCAGCTGCAATACTGACAGGCAAACACTGCACAAACTACAGAGCTGAAGTTGAAGCACTGGTCCATGCAGCTAATACCATCAGCAGAACAGCAGACCCTATTGCACAGATTGTCTTTTTATCTGATGCCCGCTCCGTCCTTACACATACAGAGATGAAGACTATCATCAAGTCACTCTATAGAACACCTCAATCAGAAGATGCCTACCATCATCTCTCGAGGCCGGAGCAAGTGACCATTTTTCGTCTCAGAACTGGACATAACAGACTAAACCAACACATGTACAGGCGGTTCCACCTTACAACATGGCCCGCTTGTCCTTGTGGAGAAGCAGAACAGACCACAGACCTTTGTCAACCTCTTTTCTTGAAAAGCTGTATGGGCCTGTGGCAGAACTGCAGAAAACCACAGATTTCATCTTGAGAACAGCTCTCCAAGTGTGATACCAGCGATCGAAAAGAAGAGAAGAAGAAGAAGTGTAGAAATGTATTCCATTATCTTTCAAATATTTTTTCATTACACGGTTTACGAACTCGCCCCCTTTGTCTGTTTGAATAGCATGTGGGCGACGCTAAGTATGCTCCAATATTGTTTCTAACCCTTTCTTGACTGCTGACAACGTTTTACTAAACAGGCATTCCACCCATGCATATTTTGAAAGGGCATCAACTATGCATAGCAAATATAACACATTGATGTTCTCTTTTGCCAGCATACCCATCGAGCATAGATCTGCCGAGCATAGTTCATCAACGACTGAAACTCTTATTTTTCACCTGTCAAACTTTGTTCTCCGTGGTCTGTGTAAGGTATATACTTCTTGGTGTTTTAACCATTTGTCGATGTAGTTGCGAGGTATTTTACATTTGAATGCATTATATAGCTTTTCTTTCCCCCCAAAAGATGTGTAATGTTTCGGATCAAAATATACTTTCGCCAATTTAGCATCATTCATGACTTATCTAAATTTACCCACACTGGAATTGAATGCCGCTTTTTCTTCCTGATGTCTGCTAGAGAACTCTTTCTACGTATTCTTTTGCTCACGGGCATAGACATGTACTCACTGGCGCTAACATCCTTTTCTGCACCATTATATATCTGTCTCATCGTTTTCTCTTGCCCTACAAATCTTCGGAGTATGTTTAGGTCGCATAACAGATAAAGAAACGTTCCCTCCGCTTGATCACGCATACCAGCCATAAGAGGTTTACGCCCATGTGCTACTACGTTTGTAAGCAGGTCGAGTACATTACTTTTTTGGAAAAACGTACCCTCTATTGTCACTTCGCCCAAATCATTAACGTGAAAACATTCAGGAACCGAACGTAAAATATCAATTACTCCACTGGCTTTTGTCTTGTACGTTTTTGGTATTCCCCTCATCGTACGTTCAAGTATTTGTGCGGGCAGTGCGGCATAGTTAGTTATGGGCTATAGAGGTATTGGTTGATATTGTTGTTGATGTCCTTGCGTTTGCTGATAGTAATGCCTATACTTATCCAATACTTGTGAATACGATTTTGCTTTTTCATTTTCAGTCAGATTGTGTCCGGTTAATATATTGGATATCTCGTTGTCGAGACTAATAGCTTTTTGTATCGATGGATCTGCCTGTAGCAACGATATTTTACTCTGTTCATTTAAATTACCTATCAATTCGTGAGGAACTAGCGCCATTTTACCTGTATGTTCCAGCTTTTCACGTGAACAGTTTACCAATTAATGGCACTAGCGTACCGATCACCGCTGGTAATAAGGCTCCTAAAAATCCACCTGTTTGTAGCAATTTTCTTTTACATGCATATGGTACACCGCGACTAGTCAGCGTATGCATTTTTGCTTTATATTTACTCAGCTGCTTGTATCGTATTTTAGTGAGATGAACATTCCCACGTAATACGTTTAGACATGATTCGCATAGTACATCCACCAATTCGTTTGAACACTGTTTGATTACATCATTTCTGATTGAAGGCTTTACTTTCGCCAAATATTGCAGCATAGGTAAATGGTATTCCGTTTTACGTGATGCCATTTTTCCTAGGTATGTAAACGTAGCACCCCTCCTTCGGATGAACAGATGAACGTAGTCTCATATTGTCAGGTGTCGTCTGTTTCAAATCTAGGAGTAGATATGAGTGAGGCTTGCGTGTAGCATCCTTATATGATTCGATCAAATACTTTGTATTGCCTGGGTACATCTGATTTGATAAGGAACAAATAGATAACGCATCATGTGAATTCTTAAACAATACCATGTAGTGACAGTTAACTGATAAGTCGCGTTGATTGCGCGACTTGTGAAACAGATTTTGTGCGACAAATATTATGCTACAATTCGCATGGTGACAACGTTTTGTAAATAGGTCAGCCACATTCTCGTCACATTTATTCATCAAATCGTCGAGCACCACCAATGTTCTGCAACTTCTGTCTAGTTCAACATTCACACCCTCTTTAAATTCAACTTCCTTCGCCAAATCGTTATACCCATCTTGCCACGCACCATAGCAGTACACAATCCTCAGTGGAGGGGGGGGGGGGTTGGGGTAATGGCATAGGGATCTCTTATTAGTGATTTTATCATCTCAGTTTTACCGCACTGTGTTGGACCACAGACAATCATAGTAAATGGGTGACGTAACGACGTATTGCAGTCAAGCGTTGCTGCCATTGCATCGGCACATGTGTGTCCACATACGACTAAGAAGGTATATGCTCATGCGCATATATATATACCTTAGGCATACGTGGACGAATGTGAACCGTCACTACGATGTAATATGTAGTTACTCTTCTGCGTATACTTTATCAATGCTTACTGGTTAGCGAGCATTACGAATTGTGACGTCGGATACTCGTGACGTAAGAGAAATGCTATGTCCATTTAAGAATGCCCCGTAAATTAGGAGAAATGCTATGATTGCAACGTCAGATACTCGTAATGCTGGAGAAATGCTATGTCCATTTAAGAATTGTGACATAAAAATGCTATGATTGCGATGTCAGATACTCGTGACATAGGTGAAATGCTATGTACATATAAGAATTGCTATGTAAAATTAGGAGAAATACTATGATTGCGACCTCAGATACTCGAGACGTAGGAGGCATGCTATGTCCATTTAAAAATTCCATCATAAAATTAGGAGAAATGCTATGATTGTGACGTCAGATACTGGTGATGTAGGAGAAATGCTATGTACATTTAAGAATTGTGTTGTCATATACACGCTACGGAGCAGAAATGCTATGAACATTTAAGTGTATGATTATGACATCAGATACTTGTGCGACGAATCCATGACATCTTTATATAGTTACAAAAATAAACACAATATTCAGTGAATATTTTGTCATGAAATTGAACAAAAAACGTCTAACGGTGTTTTATTTAAGTATGCGCTATTCAGCTCACTCTATCATTCATTCACCTTGACCATTCTTCCCTAAAGAATAGAGATGGCATGCGCCGTCAAGTGCCTCTGTCAAGTGAAAAGCGGGCATACCAATGCATGCGGAGGAGGCGGGGGAGTGAATAGCGAGTCGCTAGTGACAGATAAAGAGATAGAGAGCAAAGTGTTAGTACTGAACAAGCGAAATCCGATTTTAAAACTTTTTTATTAATACAGACATCAATAATACATATTGTTACAAAGATACGAAAAAACACACCAAATACAACATATTTTACAAAGCTACGATTGACGAAATAAAACAATTAATTATCTTATTTTTTAAACATAAAATAAAATACGTATATGATTTTATTAAAAATTATCCGTGTGTTTTAATGCTTAAAAACACGGTTAATTTTAAATAAAACTAAATAAATTAATACGCGCATAGAGAAAATATTAATTATAGTTATGGCGACAACATCTGTTTTTCATATATTACATCCACAATGTACCTATACCATTCCATCATACACATATGGTACAGTTCAGTACAATGTTCATATATATAGTAATGGCAGGCTAGTTGAGCGCAATATTCGGCTTCGTCCATTTCTAATAATGCTGCCTCATTATACAGTTCAAAATTGTCAATTAGATTAAGGTCACCATCAATCCCTAAACAAGAATGTTCACGTTGACTCGGATGATTAACTAGACATCCGTAACAATCTCGCACAACCAACGAATGTATCTTTTCACACAGCATGAATGCGAATAATTTCTGACTAATCTTTTGCACATGATCCGTAGGACAATAATGGTGTGGTGGCTCCATAGTTTTACAATAGTGACACAATTTGACGGTATCGTCATCGACAAGATTTAGTTCATCATCGCTTAAAACCTCATCGAGGTATATAGTGTCTGTAGTAAGCATAGCGTGATTAGACATAGTGATTGGAATGTTATTCACATTCTCGCTTTATCTTTTTCACACCATAAAAGCACTGAGGTATTGGGCTAAACAACGCGTCACCGCTCACGTCGGGAGGTGCGTAAAAGTTAGGTAATGCTGCCAGCAAATTACTCACGTTCTGTTTCAATAATTCCCACTCGTTGTCTTGCAGGTATAATCCACAACGTGTGGCACGTGGTTCTGCGTCAGAGCAGAAAAGATAGCGTATGTCAATACACGGAAATTCATCACAGATAGAAATACGAACAGAATTATCAAAAGAATATGTAAATAGTACGCCTTCTTTTTTGCGCGCACGTTTTACCACATCTTCAAGATCGGGTTTGATCTGTAACAGCTGTTTAAATGCTGCTATGCTGAGATATAAACCACGTTTAGTGGATTAACCATAGTTCTATACACCACTTTTCCCCAAAACGTATTGTTTGCGCTTTACGCGAATTACCAAGATCACACCAAAACGCTGAGTGATTTAAATATTTAAAGCAAGGATCAGATGACATCGTGGAGAACGAATAATCATAGCGTGAAACTGCTGCCTTTATATATCATTAGTAACAATAACGAACAGCCACACACGGATTGAACGCCATCTGGCGTAAATACCATGCGCACAATGGCGTACAGAGGAGCACGTGCATTACAATGACGTACATAGATGCGCTTAATTTGAATGTATGGCACGGGTTTGTTCAATCAATAACGTACATATTCACATGGTACGAACACAGTCTTCTACCATCGCACACTTTATGAGCAATAACGCACACAACCAACTTTTAACCATTACACAGCTGAGAGACTCTGTACACTAAAGTCGATGCGTATTATCACTGGATGCACAAAATATTTTGAAAACTATCTGACTGTAAGTTCATGGCGGATGACAACAACTTTCAGTCATAATATTTTTGCGGTAATATAAGGCTTGTAATGCGTGCGATAACTAAGCATAAGTTATGAATGAGAAAGACATCGATTAATATAGCTTCGCAACAATAATACGTGAGCCCAATGCACTATATCTATCCCATATTCGGTTAATAAACCCTTGCTAATTTCAGACATGAGTATAATTCTTCCAGCATTAATTTTGTCATCTCTTAAAGTGAACCGCATGCTCCTCATAATCAATGCACACATCTTATCCTTATCAGCGTTAACAACATAAAATAGCAATATTTGTTATCATAGCGCGAGCAGCTAGTGTGACTTTGGCGGACATGGATGACACCGACATTGTTTACGTACTGACTGAAAAAAAGTGCACGGTTGCTATTTATATTACGCTAGTGTAACCGTATGGTACTGATGATAAATCTCCCAGTTTCAAAATTCGTTTTTTAAAGACGGGTCTGAAAATCTTACTGCTATTTACTGAAAGAATTCTAAAATGATCAGTGTGCGTGATCTTTGATGGTTAGCTTAATAGTACGCTATTACTATCCGTAATTCCACCATCGTTTATAATTTGTTCAATGGGTTTTTTCATTGTATCAAAATTAACTTGTTTTGATTGTTGGGTACCAAGCGTTAAACCTTTAACCTTCGTCACCTGTTTAACGATCCATGGATCGACGTGACGCTTCATTTCATAACTATAGTATTTTGGACCGAGTGCCCAAAAACTTCACTCGTCCAAGAACCTAGATACCCACTACGTTCTTGAATGGTCGGCTCACCTTCACGGGTACTAAATACCACCGAATCCGTATCGTGATAGGCTACGTGGCATCCGAGTAAGGACAAGACTTCGTACAGTTTTATTCATCCATATGCTGTCACGAAAGATGCAAGAATACAGTTGGTATTTAATGGTGACTGAACGTACTCATCATTGACTGAATAGGAGACCATTAGAAGACTATCGTTCAGGAATGTAATGGATCCTACAGTTTTACTTTTATCATTCAGAAGGGAGAGTAGACCTTTACGTGTTGATATCATGCTATTCTTTTTATGATCACGAAGAGAAAATCGTCCCCACAAAATATTCAAACAGGATTTAGCAACAAAGCGCAAACCCGGGTTATACAATATTTTGGCAGGGTCGAGCTGTATTCATTCATGTTTATAATAGTCAGCCACGTAATTCGCCTTTTCACTCTCACTACCGACACAATCAGGATAACCGCTACTTTCCCGTTTAATTTTCAGAAAACGGTTAATGTATTCTGAAAATAATCCATCGTCGCCATGCGGCTCATATTGCGATGACACATGATAATGCCATACTTCATACATTTTTTGAATGACATAACCGTTGCGGATAGCTAACTGTAACTCTGGAGTAGTCCATGTTCTGCATAAACTGCGCTGTTCTTCCGTATGTTCGCATACAGAAGATTGTTCATTTTTTGCGCATTCATCGCATAGTACAAACATGAGGCGTGAATTTATTCGAGCAGGTAGCACGGGAAAGTATAAATCACGAGGTGGAAGGACTTTGCATTTAATAAGACCAAAGAAGTCATGCACCGTCTTATCACTCAAGTCATCGCCTCTTAGAACCATATATGACCCTTCTGGAAAACAACATTGTTTCATCACTGAAGGATACATGGAAACGCAGTCTAAATATTCGAGTGTGGTATGCTCATCCGCTTCCATAAATAAATGAATCGTGGACATACGGCCACCGAATAGTGCATCACGTGGTGATATTGGGTGGGCTATGTCCAATTCGGTGATAAAATCATTTAGCACAGAGGAATCAGCGACTTGTTTCTTAAAGTCGCATTCCCACATAATTCTCACCGTATAGCCGTGCGATTCAAATAAAGAAATGCGACATTGAAGCGCGGAATATGCTTTTTCATATGTCTGGTCGCCATATGGTGTATATGTCGTATCACGCTTATCACCGCAACAAGCAGACTCATGTCCATGGAATTTACAACCTAAGAACTTGTAAAGAATATTTTCAGATACATCAATTCCATCCACATAATGTCCGCATATTTTCTGTTCACCACCATTTAGCGCATGCGCGATTTGGTGACCCTCGCATTGACTGACCCATTCCATCCATTCTACACCCAAAACACTATAAGCACGTTTTGCTCTTAGTGAGAAATCATGTAAAGTCTGTATGCTCTCAGTCCGAAGCCATAAAGCGTGATAGGCCGCAGTACATGTCAACCAGCTAACGAGCTGATCCACCGTGTCTAACCTATGAAAGCGAACATATCCATAATTCATGCCTCGATGACATGTAGAGCAATCGTCTTTGAGCGGTTGCTCGAAGCACGCATCACAACATATGTTGGCAACCATGAGATTGAGTTTATGCTCAGCTAGAATATTAGTATTGCTACTGTTGATAGGCGATAAATATGTTTCTGTGTCGTAAATGATGTATTTTTGAAAACATTCGTAACTACAATTGTCGGCATTCATACACATAGAGCGTGAATGGGAAAATGACGTAAAAGTTTCTTCAATTACTTTATGATAACACGTATGATTTTCAGTAATAACATACTTTTCTTTACACGCATGACATTTTGTCATACCGCATACGTGTTCATCGTCATCTTTACGTATGTGACTGAAACGGGAGCAAGCCATCACCATTTCGCAGGTCCCATTAGAGAGGTGGTTCGACATACATTGACGGTTATAAAACTTACGATGACAATCAGTACACATTATCTTATGCGTAGCGTCTGTAGAAGTGCAAGATCCTTTATCAGAATAAGGTGTCTGACAACTACGACAGTGCGCAGTGCATGAGTGATCATTAGAGTATGACACATTACACCGCGTACAGTAATTACGTACCATAAGAAATGCAGCCATAGACGTGATTAAGGATATATGATTATCACGTTCTGAATGCTTAAGATTTATGCACGGTAAACTCGGGGAAGCGCTACTGAGTAGGCGTTCATGCATTGACTCTGAGTAGACTTGAATAGAAAATTGATTGCGAAAATGTTCCTGAAATTTGTTCCAATCAGTACTATTAATTTCGCGTTCAGGAATACTACAAGCTGTATGATATTCATGCGCCATATGCGTCAAATATGTTTTATTACGTCTAAAATTATGCCATTCATTTGCAGAGATTAATTTGTTAATTTTTTCAATATATTTTATTCCTAAAAATATTCCTGCCACGAAACAGAATGGATATTCGACGCATACGGGTATAATACATTTTTTTATACGCATGTACGCATCTAAATCAGATGAATGTAAATTTAATAAATTTAAATGTCTAGAATCGATCGCACCTAGGAGAGTATCATTTCGACCACCTGAGTTGTAGTCCTCTACACGAAAAACGTGAAATTCAAAACCCTCTGATAACCTACAATCAGTATTTGACTGAATGACTTTTTCCACTGATTCTAAAATTATGTCAGGTGTAATTTCATTCCATAGCCTAAAATCCATTGCTATCGGCATTTCCAAAGAAGGGTGAATCAACTCGATTCTCACGTGATCATTCGGCTGAACATTACTATATTCGCCATATGTATAGAGCAAAGATTGAAAGATGCCTGACACGAATTCAGAATGAGAAAGTGGTGTATCGGCTATAGGATAACTTTTAAAAGATACATTATATTCAGTACCCTCGAGATGAAACCTTTTACTGCGGTATTTGCGAACAGTCTCCACTGATATATAGTCGGTATAATCAACTACTGACCCTCTGATTTGAGCATGCTCATGGCGAACGCATTGTAAATAATGATTAAGTAGATCATTTGTTTAGCACTATATTCTCTGATATACATCGACTGATTTCATCAGTGATGAGACTAATTTCATCTGTCGTATGATTTGCACGCATGTCAATAAGAGATTGATGAGTAGGAACATCGATGCGATAAGTGGTATTGTTAGGAAGGCATGCTAAATCCATAGATAAGTCATTAGCAGAAGGCATGATACAGACCGATACATCCTCACATAAATTTAGCTCAGAATCATTAGGAAGACATGATAAATCCAGTGATATGTCATTAGCAGAAGACACAATACAGTCAGGAACTAGCGCAGCATCACATAAATTTAGGTCGGAATCGTTAGGAAGGCATGCTAAATCCAGAGATATGTCATTAGCAGAAGGCACAATACAGTCTGGAACTGGTGTGTCATCAAATAAATTTAGGTCGTAATCATTAGGAAGGCATACAAAATCCTGTGATATGTCATTAGCAGAAGGCACAAGAAGGGATGCATCATCAAATAAATTTACATCATAATCATTAGGAAGGCATGCTAAATCCTGAGATAGGTCATTAGCAAAAGGTACAATGTCAATTAAATTTAGTTTGTGTCCATCACATACATCGGTCAAATAATTAGGATGAATTACGTCACAATCGTTATGAGGATAATTGAAAAATGATGATGTTACGGTACTCAGATCAGGAATAGATAGTTCAGTTATTGTATGTTCGGTTTGATCAACGGTAGAAGCAGGTTGTGCAGGTATGATTACATCATAATCGTATAAATTGTCCAAATAATTAAAAACATCAGCATCGTTAATAGACTGATCAGGAATGACTTCACAGTAATCAGGAACAGAGTTGACATCGCTATCGTTAACATTATGTTCATCAGATATGTGCGGGATTGAAAAGTCATGATCATACAACATAGATCCCAGATATAAAAGATTATCCACATGTTCATCAGGTGAATATGGTTGATCCCCGTTTAATCTTGCCGCATCAGAGTCACGCATCTGCTGCAAAATCACATTAACAGCATCTTCACATTCTTTAATATCGGCGCTTAAATTATCTGCCATTTTGTTATGTCTTTAACACATGCTTAATATTAAAAAGAATTATTCACTTAAAATCTCTATACGTTTCCTTTAAAAAAGAACAAATAGCGATAGCGAACTATACAAACGCGCTTAAATATGCGCAGAGAGCAGCACCGGGCAGAAACCGGCCAGCCGCCATAGCATTCATCCTCAGCCTCCTCCTCCTCCTACGACCTCCCTTATCAGACCACCTCTTAAACTCTATTTTTTTACATTACTCTCTTATTATACCTTACAACGGTAGATAACCACGGAGGGGGGAGCGCCGCCACTACGTTAAAACGTAAAATACACAACTTTTAAGGGTTAACTAATTCAAAATAATAAAACATTCCAGAGTGTTGCAAATCCAAAAAACGTGTGCGGCTGTGCGCCATTGTCTAGATAACAATAACGCACAAATACACACAAATTTGTGCGTGGCTGTACGTCATTGTTCTCAACATTCCATTCCACAAGCTTTTCCTTTGTTCTCCTGAAAAACCCATTGTTCTTGAAGACCTCCTGCTGGGAAGAACAATAACGTCTAGATACCCCATATACTACTGATGTATGCATGCATATACGCACGCACGCACGTATGCAGGCACGGATGAATGGATGGGCGGGCTGGTTGCCGGATTAGCGGGCGGGTGGTTGGATGGATGGACATACGGATGGACAGATGGACAGATAGACAGACTCGACCGCAATATCCTCTTCCCCTTACTGGGCGATGGCAATAAAATTAATAACTAGAATGCACTCGACGGAGATGCTGACTCGAGCCTATGCACGCTGTCTTACAATGCAGTTAGTGACCCCCCCCCACCCCCACCCCCCCGTGATCTAGATAGTTGATCGGTTGCCCTCAAACTGAAAGTAATAATAAATTGTCAAATGTGAACATGTGTGCTAAATCTGGTGATACTGCCTTCTTGCAATCCTCCAGAGATATGGCCAAAATGTGTATTCCGGTATGTACTTCATGACCCAGTGACCTAGGTATCGAATGTCTTGTCCTGAAACCCATATAACTTCTGGGCATGTATAATAAGGATGGATGTGTCAAATTTGGTGATTCTGACTGCTTGCGTTCGCAATTTATGGCTAAAATTTCGGGATGCATTTTGTGACCCTGTGGCTTAGATATTAACTCGTTTGGCTGATTGTCTTATTAGAGCCCCGTACGGGGAGGTGCGAAATCCCTATAGTAATCGCTGTGTCTGTCCGTCTGTCTGTCCATGCGCCTGTTTGTTCATACGCCCGGCTTTCCGTCCACAATATCTCGTAAACAGCATATCATACAGAACCGCTTCAGGTAATTTAAGGAAACTTGGTGCATGCCTGAGTTATGATACGCAGGTGTGCCTTTCGAAGAATTCACTTTTATAGGTTAAATATTTTGGGTGAAAATGGGATTTTTATTTTTTTTTCAAATCAAAATTTTTCTAAATTTCCTCGTAAACACCATATCATACAGAATCGTTAAAAATAATTTGATGAAGCTTAGCACATGGCTTCTTTATGATGGGTAGATGTGCCTTTTGAAGAATTCACCTTCATAGGGCCAAGATTTTGGGTGAAAATGGGCTTTTTAATGCAGAAACTCACGATTTTCAAAAAATTTTCGTAAGTACAATATCATACACAATCGCTTAAAATAATTTAATGAAATTTGGTATATGCCTCAGTTATAATACGCAGATGTGCCTTATAGGGCTAAGATTTTGGGTAAAAATTGACTTTTTATTGCAAAACCTACACTTTTTATCCATTTCCTTGGATTTCTTATTTTTTAAATTTTTTGATTTATATTTTTAATTTTTAATAATATGAAGGCTTTGAATAGAATTGCTACCTACTATATAGCTAAAGGTGTTTTCAGTGATTGCGGGCCCTCTGAGTCAAACAGCGTTTTCTAGTTTTCTGCCTAGCCGTCTACAATATGAATAGATATTCCAAACTTGGTGATTCTTCCTTCTCAAATTCCGAAGATATCGTGTGGATAAACAGGCAGACAAATAAACATCCATACTGACAGATAAACAGACGGCACCAACCGCACTACTCATACCTGCCGTTGGCTGTGTGAGTAATAATAAAATCAGGCTGGTTTCCGAAAAGGGCATTATTATTACCGATCATCTGTTTGTCTCAAATTGCCCAATCAATATCTATAAATTCAGTGGACATTCACTATTCTGTGCAATCGTTGACTATGGAAAAGCTTTTGACAAGATTTGGCGTACTGGCTTAGGGTACAAAATAGTGAATTGCAAAATTGAAGGCAAATTATTTAACGTGATTGTAAATATCTATAAAAGTGCCAAATCATGCGTATCTACAAACAATTACAAGTCCGACCCCCCCCCCCCCACCCCATCCCAACCCAACCCCACACCCCCAGTTGGAGTTAAGCAAGGAGAAAAAGTATGCCCTTTGCTTTTTGCTTTATTTATCAATGATTTGGAAGACACAGAAACAGATTTGCCGAAATTATTAAACGGTCTACATGAGTACTGCCGTACTTGGAAACTAAGCGTCAACAGTGATAAAACTAAAATTGTTATATTTGGACGGAAACCTAAAATTCAGTATCAATTTACATTCAATGGGCAAATCATTGAACAAGTAAAATTCTATAAATACCTAGGAATTCAGCTTTCTGAAAATGGCACTTTTTGCCAATGCCGAACAAAGCGTGGGGGAGCATAGTCCAGTAGAAATTGACATGGACCCGGACATTTTAGTTAACAGTCCAATTTTTGTTTTAATTACATCAGCATGACCTAAAATTGCTGGCAGAAAAATTTTCAAAACTTCTCACTTGGGGAAATATGTTTTTAGGGCAAATTAAAAATGGCCGCCAAAACGCGGGTTAAAATTCAGGGAATATGTCATTTAGATAGACCTGACAATTCTTGGCAGTCTTACCAAAGAAACTTACTTTAAACTAATGATAAACTGTGTGATAAATACTGACTAAGCAACTTTTATGTGTAAATCTCTCAAAAACCTCTCAATAAACTTAGGAAATACACTGAAACCATACATAACGGATGATTCATACTTCATCATGGTTTGAGCTCTTTTGGCAGTGACCTTCGCATTTACAGTGAATGCTGCAGGCAATGCCTTTCTTGGAGCAGCTACATGATACACATAAACGTGTACTGCTAATACACTGACATCGTATATCTATAAGTAGCGCCGGTGGTGCTCGCGCCTTGTCGGTGATGATTGAGGACACTGCTCCATCTTCTACCTTATATCCATATTCTTCCTTCTTCAACACAGTTTTTAGGTGGCGCCATGTACTGACTTGGTGATGTACACGAAGGCTATGGAAATATGCTGCTCTACAGGTGGGTGGCATGCGCTCAACCGGTACATGCTTAGAAGAAATGGCATTCAGGTATCTGAGATTGTCTAACCCCTGACTTTTCGACCCTTCACTGTACAAAGCTTTAACGGATTTTTCTCCAATTACATGTACATCTTCCTTTGATGCGGGAATGTCACCAAATGTAATTACAGCCTCTCGCAACTTCGGTGAAGATTGAAGCTTTTTAAGTTGCTTTACCTTACCCATGCCATATACAGCTGATGTAGTATCAGAACCAGACATACTGTGGACAAATGGCAGACACATGCACAGCTCTCTACCTAAAATATCTTTAGCTACTGTAATGCATATCTTTTGTTGCCTAGTTTGTAGGAAGATATTTGAAGACATGCGTGCATGATAGAGTAGCAGAATCAAAATATCTGTATCATCGGCAACAACTATCGTGCGTCGCTCTGGTTGTGACAGGTCTAATACCTTTCCTACGATCACAACATCAGCATCACCTTCATCTCCAGCATGCTCTACCTCAACACCTGCATTTGTTAAATGTTCTGCCAACAAATTTATGGTGCTCTGCTTATTGTGTGTGTTTGACAAAAACCCAGCCTTGTTTCCTGGAACAGGTGTGTTGTCTTGAACCGCCACATCAGGGAAATCTGGTTGATTAACTCGCCGCCTCTTCTGTTCTTGGTCCTTTGTTGTTGGTGCATTATAGCTATCAAAGATTACGCATATCGGCACTCCAACCACTCTACAATGTATAACCGCAGACACAAATGAGCTACATACAGTTTCCATCGTGCCAATCTTTGGCCAACCTATCCGATGTAAAAGTGCGCACCCATCAAAAACTCTTGCTGCTGGCTCTGGGATCAGTTGCTGTACAATCGCAGTGTCCATGTCAACTATGTGCTTTGCCAGTTGTGACTTTTGGGATTTCCTCATAGTACCATCATCGTGGAAAAGGGCTGGACATACTGTGGCAAGTTTATATTCAAATATACTTTTATCTAGAGGGTCGGAAACATAGGCGCTAGCCATTAAGCGATGGTAGAGTTCTTGAGATGACATATGAACGTCTTCGCTTTCCACTTTTACCACTTTTCGCATGACAGCAAAAGTCACAGCTTGGTCTGTTCTCTTTAGGATAATATCACCACACTTTCTTTCATTTAACTTCTCGTGAATTTTCTGGCCAATGTTAATTGCATCATAAACAGTAACACGATGATCTGCAATTAATCCTGTAGCAATGTTTCTCAACTGATGCTCATTAACGGTGAAAGGATTGTGTTCCATAAGAAACGATTTAAGCTTCCTCACGTCTTCTAGATCGCGTTTCATGTTTGCTGGGTGAATTTCCCTATGCTGTTCTGACCATGTTCCCGTGAATGTGTCAGTCAACGATCGCAGACTATGATGTGTGTACTGTGCTATGATATATGCTGTGAGGAGCCATTTTGTTCTAGCAGAATCCTTGTGTGTTATGTTGATCAATCCTCCTTGAGTTTTTCCAGCTCTCATAAGGCACTGCTCAATGGTCATATCCGACCATGTACCACTCCAATACACTTTTTCATTTCTACGGACAGCAAAGTATCCTTCGTGCATGGGCCCTTCAAGGCAGGGGCATAGTTCAAGAGAATCTTGAAGATAAAGTCGACAACATTTTGTGCAATTGTTATGCCCAGTGGCAGCAAAGAATGGCAACATTAGCTGTGTAGCTTTCAGATGGAGTCGCTAGTCACCAGTATGTTCAGCTCTGATGAACAACCTTACAATTGCTACAAAGTCCATGAATAAAGACCATAATTTGCCTGTTTTGGACTTTTCTATATTCTTCCTCAAATCACAAACTTGCTTACATAGATTTTGCAAATGTTCATTTGTTACAAGCATCATCTGGTGAGATATCATGTGACATGAGTTCGTTACATAGATTGTGTAGTTGTGACCACATGCCATCTGTTACCATATGGTTTTGAGTTTCATGTGATGTAGCAATTTCGTCTTCGGTTGGCTGTACGTTTGATGAGCTATAACTATCAGCATCAACGTCGCTGTCTTCATCTTGCAACTCGGAGAGTACAGATTCATCATATGTGTTACATGAGATGTTGTCAGCTGTACCGTCGTTAGAAAATCCATCATCTTGTGGTTCAATTAACAGAAGATGCAATGCAGCATCTGTCATGAGACATGCCCTCAGTGTCTTTGTGTAGGCTTTTCCCTCCATCATTTTAGGGAGAGAGTTCCTAGCGTAGACAGTTGCCCACAAATCATCTAGCAAACTGGATGGAGTTGTCTTGCTTAATTTTGTACCTTTTCAAGTACAACGGTTGGTCAAATGTTATGGTTGCACAACACATCCCTGCTTTTCTGGCTTGTGACTGCACAAACATCATAGTACTATAAATAGCTTCATTTGTTCCTGGATTCAAAGGAACCATGGGGTTGTAAACTATTGCAGTACAGTGGAAATTTTCAACTGTATTTACTTGCTTCCCAGCTGCTTGCACAATAACATGACATATACACACCAGCACCAGTTTCTTTTTTAGCTTAGCGGATTCGCTGCGAGGTTCAGGATATATACATGAAACTAGTTCTTTTAGGGTATCTGGTACCTCACGCTCAAGCTTTTCCAAGTCTAAGCTCGACGGCTCTGGATACACATCTGTATTTTGATCTATATCCTTGATACTTTGATCAACCAAGGACCCCATCAGTCTGAGTAGTCGTATGTACATATTCGTTGATATTCTTGATCATTACTTGTTGATGCTGCATCATATGAATCATGTATGATAGATGAGGCTACATACGTTAGTGTGACTACGTTTGTACGGCCTTCAACCTGAGCTATTGTCACGTCTTTCCCAAAATGATCAACAAGACGGCGTTGGGTGTGCTTTATCCTGTATCCGGGGACACCAGTCGGCAAGCAACTGATTATCTGTAAACGAAAATCTTGCAATGTAAACTGTTGCTCTTGCTGTTCTGGCTTTGTTAGCCAAGTACACAGATGTGTGAATGCTGCATCATTTTTGTCATCAAAATTCCGTTTATTAGACAATGAAAGACCACATGAGCTGATGCTTTTACAAGATATGAATTCTTGCATGCACTGTCGATGGTATTTCTCTACCGCACAGAGATCACCAGCAAAAAGTATCCTGGCCTTTAAATCGTCTGCTATTTGGTCATGCCTTTTCTCGCAAGTTTTCAGCAAGCTTTCTTGGATTATGCTGTGTTTATCTTTTCCGATAAATTCTATGCTGCTGATGAGAGAATGTCGTTCAGGGTGACGCTGAGCAGCATCAAAATCAAGTTCATTAGTGCAAATTAAGCAATGTGTATGATAATCATATGGGGTACATTCTGATCGCAGTGTAGGCGTGGATGCTCGTAATTTTTCATTGTCCCTGTCTACAGTCTTTTGGGCCTAGGCGATATTTTTGGATAATGTGTAGTCCTTATAGAATTTATTGTGTACATAGTATTCATTCGACAAAGATAATTTGAAACGAATATCATCTTCACACCTTTCTGACGTGTCAGTCAATGTTGAAAGTCCTCTAGGACCAACTTTTCTACACCTGCAATCATTATAATCATTACAAACGACACAAATCTCTTCATGCTGCGTGTCAGTCATAGTTCAGTTCTTTTGAAAACTGATTGAATAAGTATTTAGATTCGATAGATCGAATCATAAATCAAGTGCTTTTCACTTTACTTTGATTACCATTTTCTAAATATACACCGGTCTATATATTATTGTAAAAATAAACGTACTTTTATCAGGAATATTTATGTTAATCATCTTTTAGCTTCGGGCAGTAACTAGTTTAAATACGTCTGATTGCCTGACCATCACATATTTGAAGAAACATTTTAAATCGCTGCATATAGCGCTATTCTTAGGCATTCGTTTTACCAGAAAAACAGATGTTGCTACTATATAGATGTTTAACGCTAAAAATCAATTTTGTTTTATTATACATGACATTATTTTAAGTAGAGTGTGTCAAATACGGCAATACAGCATGGGTTACTGTAAGCACCAATAGTTATCGGTAAGACTAATTTCAGGAGTAGTTAACAGAATACTTACTAAATTACACATGTTTTTTCGTATTTCCCACGTCATGTTATAAGGGTAAAACATGTTTCCAAGTGAGAGTTTGTGAGAATTTTCTGTGTGCACTTAGGACAGTCATATGAAGAATCTGACACCAAAAATATGGATGTTGACTAAAATGTCCGGGTGTACCTATTTTCTCGTCAATTTCTACTAGTCTAGAAAGCAAACAAAGCCATGTTCTCTTTATTAAAGAAAAGCAGGTCCTTAAACCTCCCTGTTGATTTGCAACATGCTCTTTTTGATAAAATAGTTATGCCAGACATGCTCTATGGTTGCGAAGTATGGGGATACGAAAACCTAAAGCAATTAAAAAAGGTGAAGTTAAAATTTTGTAAATATCTTTTGAATGTAAGAATGACAACAACAACCAGCATGATATATGGGGAACTTGGCACATTTCCCGTTATACTTACTATAAAAATGCGAATGTTAAAATTCTAGCTAAGCCTGTTACTGGAAAATGGTAAGAAACATCGTCGATTTTATTTAAATTTATTTACCAGTTATTTATTACTCGAAAGAATAACCAGTTTACAAAATTAAACAGAAATTTCAAATGGTTTTCGTTTATAAAAGGAACACTTGAATCCTGTGGATTTGCCCACGCCTGAAATGGTTTTCCAATAGAAAAAACTGGTGGTAATGCACTGTATAATCTTATAAAACAGACACTCCAAGGCCAATTTGTGCAATCGCGGAATGGGTAATTAAGAGATTCCGCTAAATGTGAAACGTATCTGAAGTTCAAAACCAGTTTCAAACTTGAAAAATACCTAATTACATTTCCTGTAAATCTACGACTCATTTTTTGTAAATTCAGAATGAGTTGCCATAACTTGCCAATAAAAAAGGGCAGATTTTTGGGCATTAGTAGGAGAGAAAGGGTTTGCACATTATGTCGCACTGGGAAGGTAGGGGATGAATACCATTTCCTTATAGAATGTCCAGCTCTTAAACAACTCTGAGATAAGTACATTCCAAAATCTTTTCGAAAACGCGCAGGTGAATACATCTTTACATGCCTAATGAGTACAGAATATGCCATACTCGGACTAAATGTTGCAAAATTTATTTAAAAAAAGGCCTAAGACTATATAAATAATCTAGCACACGGAAATGGAGGGTGGGAATTAGGTGTGGCCATGGATAGTGCTTTTATTCCATTTCATTTCATTTCATTTTATTTCATCCCATCTCAATTGTATTCATTCCATTTCACCCCACTGCATCCTATCTCATTTCTGCAACCGTCCCAGGCAGCATTGCCGAAGTCTCGAATGCTAACAGCCACTGGATATGGTGGCCGGACCATAGCTAAGCCTCCTCGCTCCTTCTATTTCAGCTTTCGTATCGGGGCAAGGAGGCGAGCGTATGGAAAAGGTATATTGAAAATTGGGACAGGTGGGGTGGGCATGTCTGTCTCCTTGTTCCGCTTTCCACCTTTACAGGAACAAGGAGATGGGACAATATGAAATCCAAAAGTGAATAAATGGGTAATGATAATAATATGGCATCTGTAACTACACTACTGTACCTCTCATGTAACTCTGTAGAGTTGGAGAATAAAGTCATTCATTCATTCATTCATAATAATAACAACTAGAATGTGAAGTCGATAGCATGCGATCGCAAATCCCCATGCTTCGGTCCTCTACCATTCCTGCCCCTACCCAACGCCATCCCCAACTCGTGGACATGGCCTAATGTAAAGAGAACCTCACAGTCCGCAGACATATGGGTAACTAACATACCGAATTTGTTTGAATTCCGCCAACTTTGACTTTCTGTCCACAATTTTACCGACCTCACCCACCATGCGGGAGGAATCTAACGTAAATGTCGTCCTTTTTGCAGTAACCATCCGTTTTTAGCTGTGAGTAGCAGCACAATAAACCGCCATGCGCCTAGGTTTGTCTGTTAGTAAGTCAGTCAGTCACAAAAGCTTATTTCGCGCTGTATTTCATCAAGGCATATCAGTAAACTAATGGATGCTCCCCTGCAGGGACACTCTTCAAACTATGGCCAGGACCAAAACTGTCTATAATGATCAGTGAACCATGAAATGTAGGTCAAAAGCGTGCTAAGTGAACTTGAAAATCAGGTCCTACTGACTAACATTGCATATGTAAATACACCTTGAGAGTATAATGCATCCATACACCAAGTTTAGTTCCGGAAATTCTTGAAATTACAGCCCACACAAACAATTTCTGTGATGGTCAGTGGACCCATTCATATGAAACACTTATTTCCTGTATGCCAAAAACTATTGAAACTACAGCACTGACAAACGTTTTCTGTAATGTTCAGTGAACTGTGAAAAGTAGGTCACATTGACATACTTTTCATATGAAACACACCTTCTGCATAGTGCATCCATACAACAATCTTATTTCATGCATACCAACAACTATTGAAACTACAGCACTGACAAACATTTTCTGTAATGTTCAGTGAACTGTGAAAAGTAGGTCACATTGACATATTTTTCATACAGTGCACATCATCTCCGTAAGATGCATCAACATGCCAAATTTCATGATCTTACATATAAAAGTCTTGAAACTATGGCCCAGACAAACTGTATAGGGCGAACGGGTGGACCAACAGACCAACATACCGACTAACGGATGGATTGAAGGACGGACGGATAGACAGAGTGACGACTATATCCTCCCCTGAGATTTATCGTGGAGCATAAAAACTAATGATCGATTTCGGCTCGAATTTTAACACAACAAAGGAATATGCCGTGCAGGCTCATTTAACACAGGCAGTCAGTCACCCGTAAATAAAAATGAGCTTTACAGCCAGCTGAAGATACACATTTAGTTCCAGAAATGCTATCTGTGAATATCCAGACATTCAAAATGTACGACATCTACGATCGCCGACACGCCCCACTCGTCTGGCCTCTCGCTCCTCAGATACCAGGTCCAAGCTGCTGATGCTGGTGCTGGTGCTGGTGCTACTGCTGCTGCTGCATGTCCACGCTGCTGCTGCTGCTGTTGCTACTGCTGCAGGTCCACACCGCTGCTGCTGCTGCTGCTGCTGCTGCAAGTCCACGCTGCTGCTGCTGCTGCTGCTGCTGCTGCAGTTCCACGCTGCTGGTGCTGCAGGTCCATGCTGCTGCTGCTGCTACTGCTGCTGCAGCTGCTGCTTCTGCAGGTCCACGCTGCTGCTGCTGCTCCACGCCGCTGCAGGTTCACGCTGCTGCTGCTGCTGCTGCTGCCGCCGCTGCTGCTGCTGCTGCTGCTGGTCCACGCTCCTGCTGCTGCTGGTCCACGCTCCTGCTGCAGGTCCACGCTGCTGCTGCTGCTGCTGCTGCTGCAGGTCCACGCTGCTGCTGCTGCTGCTGCAGGTCCACGCTGCTGCTGCTCCTGCTGCTCCACGCCGCTGCATGTTCACGCTGCTGCTGCTGCTGCTGCTGCTGCTGGTGGTCCATGTTGCTGCTGCTGCTGCTGCTGCTGCTGGTGGTCCATGTTGCTGCTGCTGCTGCTGCTGCTGCTGCTGGCCCACGCTGCTACTGCTGCTGCTGCTGCTGCTGCTGCTGCTGCTGCTGGTGCTGCTGCTGCTGCTGCTGCTGCTGCTGCTGTGTGTGTCAAAATGATGTTGAATATATCTAGACTAATTTGACTGAAAGCTCGAGAAGGCAGCACCAGCTAACACGCCTTTCAGTCAAATATTGGTCACAACTTATTCAACAGCTAGGTTTCCTATGGGCGTGTTAAGTATGACGTCACTGCGCGTGATTCGTACCCCGGAAGTGTGTATTTTGCTTTATTACATCATAAGTGCATGTTTATGACGTCATCATTTGTTGTTAAACAAAAACATTGATTTGTGTATTAAGCAATCGAACCGAACCCGGAAATACGTCATCACTTAACACGCCCATATCATTACTGTATGGGTAAAATGTAATAATTGTTTTTGATGTGGGGCCCGTTATTTTTCGGGGCCCGGGGCTGTAGCTCCGTTAACCCTTGCCTTAACATGGCTCTGTAGGCTATGTCCCTAAAAATAACTACAAATATGTGAAAGTGAGAGCAGTTCTAATGCCCCATTTTCCGACCAGACCAGACACGTCTTCGCACCACGCGAAACCTGCATATTACCGCGCGCAGCGTGACGTAGTATGTAGGTTTTTTATCGCGTTTGTGTTTACTACCAATACGATATCCCGGAGGTTAATAATTGTTCGTTTAGTTGACACACTAATCGCGCAAATGTTCAGAAAGGAATCGAGTTACATATGATTTATACAAATAAGTAGTCGAAAGACTAAATATATTTTTTAATTCGGGAAAATACCTACGTGGTTAGGATAAATTTGGTTGCCCCCCCCCCCCACCCCTTCCTTATAATCCTCCCTTGGCGTGGAGGTCGATACGTAGTTTATAACCTGTCTATAAAGGACACCCTGGGGGCAATATAAAACTTCACTGTCCTGCATTAGGGTTGTTTCTTTTATAAAATTTAACAGTTGATATTTTTATCTTGTTTCGATCAATACGATCATATCGTTGACGTTATTCCAAAAGTACGTCTTGACTCCTGCCTAATTATTCCTACCGCCACTGTTATTAACATTTTCATGACCCAATTTGGATAGTCCTACAATAGTAATGAAATTTACAGATACATGCTTAACTGACGAACCATACAAGATCATCGGCAGCGCAACAGAAACCACGTGACTTGTCAGAGTTTAATTCTACTGCTGCACGAGCTTTGCGTTGATTGGTCGATTTATTATGCGTATTAAATCAACCAATCAATAACGAATAAACGCCATTCTAGCCTTCTGATTGGTTGATTTATTACGCATAATAATTCGAATTATTATGTGTATTAAATCAACCAATCACTAACGAATAAAAGACATTGTAGCCTTCTGATTGGTTGATTTATTACGTATAATAAATCGAATTATTATGTGTATTAAATCAACCAATCAATATAGAATAAACAACATGCTAGCTTTCTGATTGGTTGATTTATTACGCATAATAAACCGAATTATTATGCATAATAATTTGAATTATTATGTATAATAAATAGGAACGATTCTAGCCTTCTGATTGGTTGATTTATTACACATAATAAATCGAATTATTATGCATAATAATTCGAATTATTATGTATAATAAATCAGAGAGATTCCAGCTTTCTGATTGGTCGAATTATTACACATATTTACCGAATTGCTGAATTGTGACCCTGATGGCCTTCCATAATATATATATATATATATATATATATATATATATATATATATATATATATATATATATATATATATATATATATATATATATATATATATATATATATATATATATATATATATATATATATATATATATATATATATATATATATATATATATATATATATATATATATATATATATATATATATATATATATATATATATATATATATATATATATATATATATATATATATATATATATATATATATATATATATATATATATATATATATATATATATATATGTAATAGCCATTGTGATCCTGACAAGAAAATAATGTATTCTGATAGACCCAAGTTATGCCCAAGTCGATGGTAATGCTTAGCTGTTAAACTGTACATTAACCCATCCTGATTTTATCCTACATGACCTGAACTTGTCTGCATGCTGAGTCATTGGGCTACTTTACTTCTAAATATAACAAGTTGAACAAGTTGCTTCTCACTTGTCATGACTACATTCTGAAATATTAAATCCAGAAAGTCATATACGAAGTACTCACTGAGTGGTTTGTGAGGGTTTTATCTGTTTATTAATCTAACTGGAAGCTGTTGCTGCTAATACCAGCAATGGCTTTGAGCAGATTGGAACTCTAAAGCCATTCATCAACTACCAGAGACTACATGTATATGCCTATGTATGTACCATAATATCCTCTGTCCTTATCCCATGCATGCAAACATCAGCTGGCTTACTTTCATCTTCATTTAACCCCTTAACTCCCAAACGTATATAAGAAAAATCTAAATTCTCTGCTCAAGAAAATCCCAACCTCCCCATGGAATACCTCTGTTTGCCGACCGTGAGGGTATTTCTTCTGGAGATTTACCACTGGTGTTACAGGCTAGGTTACCGAGCCAGTCATTCCAGGGGTAAGTTTTCAGAAATTAGTCTCCTCTTGCTCTACAAACAGTATATGAGTTTTTCCTGGATTACCCTAACCGGAAGCTGGTGCTGCTGATAACAGCAATTTATATTCCAAAAACATTCATCAACCACCTGACACTAGGCACAGATGACTTTGTTTGTCCCTTATTATTTTATGTTAACCTATCCCATATCTGCAAATGTTAACTAGCTTGCTTCATCCTCATTTAACCTTTTAACCCCCTATAACACTATGCTTGTCATGCTTTATATATAACCAAAGTGGAATATTGTGTCATTTGTAGTGTAGCATCAATATGCCAATTAGGCTATCTTTCTTTTCATACTTTTTGTGTGCCTTCTCATACTTTATTATCTAGCATAACATTATGTTAGTCAAACAAATTAAACCATGCAAATCTCATTTGAAAAACAAACAAGAAAGCTGCTGAATGTTTTGTGGCTAACATGACTGAAAGCCATTGATGCCCAGACAGCAAGGGCCCCCAGTCATAGTATTCCCAAAATAACCATCAGACACCCATACATGTAGCATCTAGGATTTAGGTTTTAGTTAACTTTAAGTAAGTCGAAACATATGTACAATGATATGCAATAATAATTACAATCAATAATTGTGAATCACAACATCTAGACCATGGAAGATCTTATTGTCACCCTTATTAGTATCGAGTCATATTCCAATGATCGTCTCATACTACTATTGTCTATGTTATTATTGTCATTCTATTTTCAGATATATATATATATGTAATAGCAATTGTGATTCGGACAAGAAGATAATTTAGTCTGACCGACCCAAGTTGTGCCCGAGACGGTAATGATTCACTGTTAAACTAAAATGTGTACATTAACCCATTCTGCTTTGCTTTTAATCTGCGTGACCTGAACTGTCATTCTCTGTTCCTCCAAAGCATTATAGCTAGGTTGCTTTCATCTTCATTTAATTTTATGATTTTATCTCAGCTTTTACTATTTCCTGACAACATGCAAAAAATTGCTTTTCATTCGCCATGCCTATTGCTCGTTCACTCTAAACATTAACTGAAATAGTCATATATACAAATACCCACTGACTGAGTTTCCTTTTAGATTACTCTAACTGGAAGCTGTTGCTGCTGATACAAGAAATGGCTTTGAGTAAATTAGTACTCCAAAGATATTCACCAAGTTGACCAACTACCTACTCCACTGTCGTTCTCTGCCCCCCCCCCCCTTCAAAGCATTATAGGTAGCTTGCTTTCATCTTTATTTAATCTTTATGATATTATCCCAGCTTTGGCTATTGCCTGACAACATGTGGGAGGGGGCTATTTCTTGAGGATTTACCACTGGAATTACTGGCTAAGTTATCGAGCCAGTCATCCCAGTGGTGGGTTGTCGGGAATAGGTTCCTCTTGGTCTGCAAATGGACACTTTCTCTGACCACTGCAGATGCAATGGTGTTTTGCCGATGACTGTTTAACTGTTAAAGGGATACTGGGATATACATTGTAGCGCAAACCCGCTTGGCATATTTGCGTTATTGCTATTATTATATACATTAGGTTTGACTGTCGCTAACATGATTAGCTCAGTGGCTGCATATAACCAATTCTTACTGCTGGTCTGTACATGCATTATCTGTAATATAGCTTTAATGTGCTCAATTCGCCTTTTGTCCTATATTGTATGCTTTTCTTTTTTTTCCATAACACCATGCTTGTCATTCTGTGCATGTAATTAAAGCGGAGTATTGTATTATTTTTAGCTTAGCATTAGCAGGACCATCAGACTATCTCTCTCTTTGTCCTTTTGTATGATTTTTCCTTTATTATTTGTATAACATTATGATTGTTATGCTTTATATGTAATGAAACTTGATAACAAGGGTTAACAGGTTAACCTACAACCCACATATCATGTTCTTCTCTTTATAATTAAGCTCATCTGCAAGCAAAGCGGAAAGCTGCTGAATATTTTGTGGCCAATATGATTAAAAGCTTTTGCTGCCCAGGCAACAAGAGCTTCCGATCATATTATTATATTATTCTTAAAATAACCACCAGAATATTATACGCATATAGCATAGGATTTAATCTTATCTTATTTTATTTCTTTAGTTAACTATAAGTCTTAACATATACAATGATATGCAATAATAATTTTAAACACCAATGTCTCACCAGAACTAAGTAAAGGTCGTAATCCCAACATCTAGATCATGGAATATCTTATTGTCATCGCCATATCAGTATCAAGTTATATTCCAACAATCATCTCATACTACTATTGTCCATATTATTATTATTATTATTATTATTATTATTATTATTATTATTATTATTATTATTATTTTTATTGTCATTCTATTTTCAGATATATACATATATGTAATAGCAATTGTGATCTGGTAAAGAAGATAACTTATCCTGACAGACCCAAGCCATATCAAAGATGGTAATTTTAGTTGTTAAACTGCATACATTAACCCATCCTGCATTTATCCTGCATGACCTGAACGTGTCTGCATAAAGCTAGCATCCTTAGTTGGTAATCACCATTGTCAAGCTATCTTACTTTTAATTTCTATGATTTTATCCCACCTTTTGCTATTGCCTGGCAACATGTTAAACAAGTTGCTTTTCATTTGCCATGCCCATCTCTCTTTAACTCTGTAGCATTAACTTGAAATAGTAATATACAAATGCTCACTGACTGGTTTATGATGTGTTCTTCTAGATTACTCTAACTGGAAGCTGTTGCTGCTGATAGCAGAAATGGCTTTGAGCAAATTAGTACTCTATAGGAATATTCATCTACAAACAGAGCCTATATGTATGGGACTATTTATGTCCCCTGTCAATCTCTTGTTGCCCTCATTCTATGCTTGCAAGAATTAGCTGGCTTGCTTTCATCTTCAGTTAACCCTTTAACACCCAAATCTGTCGTGAAAATCTCAATCTTCTCATTGAATATTTCTATTTGTGGACCGGGAGGGGATTATTTTTTCGAGGATTTGACACAGGAATGACTAGGTTATCGAGCCAGTCATTCCAGTGGTAGATTCTCGGAAATAGTCCCCTTTCTGTCTGCAAATGGACTCAATTCCCGACCAGCTGATCTTTGACCGACGGGTGTTTGGGGGCTATAGGGATATATCATGAACCTGCTTGTCATATTTACATGATTGCATTAATTAAGATTCCACCAACGAAGCCATTTATAGCCATATATAAATTTTGTAAATGCCAAGATGAGGAAATTATTTCTGGTAGCTCATTCACCCAATTTTACCTCCACCCTAGTAATTTGTCCTCCTGCAGGTTTTCCTTACCATGCCAATCAAATTCCCCGGCCAATCCTGCATGAAAGCTGTTAAAAATAATAAAAAGCCTTATTATGTGATTTGTGTAGCATGTGGGTTCACCTAAGATGTTTCTAAACTAACCTCTACCGATTATTCTCAACTTGAGTCAGATGACCAACCTTGGTGGTGTCTAAACTGCAACAAATTGCTATTCCCATTTAACCACATTAATGACGACACTAACTACACACTTGCAATTATTAATCCCCATGTCGAATTCAACTACACAGAGCAGATACAAGATCTCATCCTAAACTCCTTTAAACTAAACACCTACATATATAGAGACATCAATCCAAAAGATGCTAGAACTGACCTAAACATACATCCACAAACACACTTCTAAGTACATTTAACGATGAAATAATAAATAGCAAAGAAAGCATTACCCTCTCACTCATGCACACAAACACCCAGTCGATACTGAAGAACAATGGCAAGGTAAGTAAATCTTTAGACATGAGTGCACACGAGTTTGGGATTATTGGAATTACAGAGACATGGCTAAAACTAAACTCACCTACTACCCTAGTTAACAATAACAATACCTTTATTTAAAAGCACAGAACTGAAAGAATTAACAAGGACGGTGGTGGTGGTGTAGGCATGTGCAGAAAAGACATCATCCAGTTCACTGAACGTGAACATCTTTCTGTAATCGAAGAATACATCGAGACGATATTCATTGAAATTCTAATGCAAAAAGTTAAAAACTAAATTATTAGTAAAATCTATAGGACTTGTTAACAAAAAGAATTATACATTTGTTGAAAAATACCGAACTAACAAGATTGACAAGGATGGTGGGGGTGCTGTGGGCATGTACATGAAGGATAACATTCACTACATTGAACGCAAAAGCCTCTCCACAACCAAAGAATACATTGGAACAATATTCATCGAAATTCCAATACAAAAAGGCAAAAACAAAATCATTGGTACAATTTATAGGCCTACTGGCAGTGAATGTAACAAATTCATCGAATCACTAGGCAGAATTCTCGATCTTATTCAAGGAGAAAACAAGATAGCCTACCTGATGGGTAATATCAACATTGACGTACAGCAACAAAAAATATTGTCATACAAAAGAGTTTATCAATTTACTAAATACCTACTTCTATTATTGTACAATAACCAAGCTAACCAGAATAACTGAATGTACAGCAACTGTCATTGACAACACATTCTGCAATAATTAGTAAAAATCAAGTCGGAATTTTCGTAACTGATATCTCAGACCAGTTACCTATATTTCTTCTAGAAAAACAACAAACATATCAAAAAAATTGAGCAGGAAAAATTTAAATGCAGAGATTACTGCCAGGTCAACATTGAAAAATTCAAAAGGTCCATGGCAGAGACTGACTGGGGCTCAGTACCAAACATGCAGTCTCGTGAGCATGCCTACAACAAATTTCATAATATATGCACATCTATTGTTTATCAAAGCTTCCCAATGAAAGAAAATAGAAGATATAAGCACAACCCAACTAAACCAGGGCTTACGAACGGACTAATAGCTGCCCGCCACAAGAAACACAGACTTCACTTGACATTTATTAAGTGTCAAACTAAACACAATGATATCCAATTAAAAAAATATAGAAACAAATTAGACCAAATCATCAAAACAGCCAAAAAACATACTATCAGAGTAAATTCGAATGGTAAAAAAATTATAAAGGAAACATAGAAAGTCATCAAATAGCTTCCAAATAAGACCAACAGGGAACAACAGTCACAATTTCTTTACGACAACAAAGTCATCACGGATAAATTTGAAATTGCCAATGGATTCAATGATTATTTCGTAAATATAGGACCACAATTTTTGAACAAAATCCAAGCAAATTCCAACAAAAAATTTATTGATTACCTTGCAGGCAGCTATCAAGCATCGTTCTTTTGTAATCCTACTAACATGGAAGAGATTTTTACTATACTAAACTCATTTAACCCATCAAAGAGTGGTGGCATTGATGGCTTTAAGTGGCGTATTTACAAAAACTGTGCTGTGGATATTCTCACTCCACTCAGCCACATTTGCAATCTTTTATTAACACAAGGCACTTTCCCATGAAAACTAAAAATTGCACGTGTTACACCCATATACAAAGCCCAGGATTCAACTAATTTCTCAAACTACAGGCCAGTTTCCATACTTCCACTCTTTTCCAAACTCCTAGAGCACCTAATGTAGAATCGGCTGACAAGTTACCTAGACAAAAAGTCAATTCCATACAGTTCACAATACGGATTTCGCGAAAAACACTCAACAATGCATGCAACAATCGAAATGACTGAAAAAATTATTGAATCACTGGGAGAAACTGGAAGCGTAGTAGGCATCTTCTTGGACCTTTCAAAAGCTTTTGATCCCATTAATCACCAAATCTTATTAGACAAACTTGCCTATTGTGGTATAAGAGGTAGTGCACTCACCTGGTTTCAGAATTATCTAAGTGAAAGAACGCAATGTGTACAATATAATTAGGTATGGTCTGAAAACAGGCAATTAACATGTGGTGTTCCTCAGGGATCTATTCTTGGCCCTCTGCTGTTCGTCTTATATATGAATGACTTACCCAATATCTGCAAACACATGTCACTGATACTGTTCGCCGATGATACCAAAGCCTTTTGCTGCGAGGACAATATAGATACCTTATATAAAAAAGTAAACAAGGAAATGGAAGAAATTGCCAACTGGTTTGCAATTAACAAATTATCACTAAATGTTGACAAAATAAAACAAACTATATGTTATTTACAAATTTGAAATTAAAGAAAGAGGGAACTCAAAAAACCTATATAAATAAAAAAGAAATTGAGGAAGCCCCATTTGCAAAAATTTTGGGAGTCTACTTAGACAAACATCTGACCTGGGCTAAACAAATTGAGATAGTAACAGCAAAAGTAGCAAGGGGCATAGGTGTCATACAAAGACTCAAACCATATATGACACCAAATCATATTAAAACACTATACTGTACCCTAGTTCTCCCACATCTCACTTACTGCAACGTTATCCGGACCAATACGCACAAGAGCAATCTAACAAAGCTTAAAAGCCTTAAAAAAGGAGTAAAACCTTTTTCAAAACCAGCAGGGGCCCAAAATATGTTCAAATCCGAGAGAATTTTAAAACTCACTGATATAGGCAAAATACAGATGTACACCATTGTTAAAGATTATCACCACATAACATTGCCACAATCCATCGCCTGCAACTTCACACTAACGGGTGCACTCTGTTGGCGAAGTTAGCACAGAGATTGTGTCATCGTGTTGCCAGTGTGTTAAAAACTAAGCAAAACTACTAGTGCCAGTGCCGCGATGGAGACCGGGTGAGGGTATAGCGTACACACCAGATCGGGTGCATCCAAAAGATAGTCTCATATGAATTCGCCAGTGTATCAGTATATCCGACATGTGAAAGCTGGTCCGCTAAACCAAGATTATTGTCTTGGCGTGGTGGTCCAGTAGAAAGATGTCTGGTTGCTGATGCTATGCAGGATGGCGGTTCGATTCCTGACCGGAGAAATGATGCTCAACAAAGTAAACTAATGGGTGCACTCCGTAGGCGGGGTTAGCACAGAAATTGACGTCATCGCATTGCCAGTGCGTCAAAAACTAAGCAAAACTACTACTACTACTACTACTACTACTACTACTACTACTACTACTACTACTACTACTACTACTACTACTACTACTACTACTACTACTACTACTAGCACCACCACTACTACTACTATATTCAGACATGTCGGGTGAACCAGCATACCCCAATATAACAATCTAACATAAACTGTGATAATTCTTTCACTCAAATTCTCTATCTGCAGTGATGAGCTTTCCCCTTCCCTCCCCATCTCACCCTCCGTACCATATCAACAGTAAATCATTTAAACCAACATAGAATACCACAATGATGTATTAGTATATGCACAGTGAACTGGTGTGTATGTATGTATTTCCATATGTTGGTATAGATGTGCATGTGTGTGTACCTGCGTGTGCATGTGTGTGTACCTGCGTGTGCATGTGTGTGTACCTGCGTGTGCATGTGTGTGTACCTGCGTGTGCATGTGTGTGTACCTGCGTGTGCATGTGTGTGTACCTGCGTGTGCATGTGTGTGTACCTGCGTGTGCATGTGTGTGTACCTGCGTGTGCATGTGTGTGTACCTGCGTGTGCATGTCTACCTATGTGCATATTTAAGTAAAAAGCATCCAAATAATGACATTATATATGGTACAAAATGTAAATGTGTTAATTGTCATGCGTCTTATGTATATATGTATGTGTGTATACGTGTATGTATGTGTATATAGATGTATGCATATGTATGTATGTATTTTTATTTTATTGACGCACTGGCAACGTGCGGCTTCAATTTCTATGTGCTAACCAGCCAACAGACATGCACCCATTAGTCTAATTTGTTGATCACCATCTCCCGGTCAGGGGATCAAACCGCCATACTGCAACTCCGCATAGCATCAGCAACCAGACATCTTTCCACTGGACCACCGCGCCAAGACTTAAAGTCAAGGTTTGGCCGACCAGTTTTCACATGTCTGATATACTGACACACTGACGATTCATCTGGTGTGTGTGTGTGTGTGCGTGCGTGCGCGCGCGTGCGTGCGTGCGTGCGTGCGTACGTACGTGCGTGCGTGCGTGCGTGCGTGCGTGCGTGCGTGCGTGCATGCGTGTGTAATGTATGTATGTATGCGTGCGTGCGTGCGTGCGTGCGTGCGTGCGTGCGTGCGTGCGTGCGTGCGTGCGTGCGTGCGTGCGTGCGTGTGTACATGCAAAGGTATAAGCAACATGCTATTTGTTATGTACTACATGTCATAGCTTCAGCATCATAGCAGCTCTCATCCCCTATGTCATGTACACTGTCACGTATTGAATGTTAGGGGGTCCATCGATTCATAGGCTGTGCCTTTGATGGGCTGCCCATTTTCAATTTACATATATGTAAAATATGTTATGAAATAAACAACTTTGAACTTTGAACTTTGAACTTTATAATATAGCAATCTATGATGACGTAAACTTAGCTTGGTCCAGACCAATTGAAGTGTACATTTGTGTGCCTAAATTAAAATTATTTTTCAATTATAACATCTATATAAATTTTTATACCTGAAGCTTTAAAAGCTTACCGGGTGTTTAGCTGGTGTGAAAGCTACAAAAACAAACACCATCACCGCCGCTGTCTCACTGCTGCACTCTACATATTATAATGTTCATGGGTTGTATTTGATTAAGCGGCAATGGCCCGCTTCTCATGAACTAGGGCAGCACCTCTACGGCCACCCAGAACAACACAATCAAATGTTACATGGTATAACAATCAAATCAAATTTGAACCACGACAGAGTTTAATGTGCGTTTAAATATCCTGATACACTCCTTTCACCTACATGTAATGTACTTGGAATGGTATAAGCCAAACATGGACGAGTGGATAAATCCATATAATGGACACTTGTTGACTGGCGACCTGACAATCCTGAGTGCTGCAGAGCATGCCAGCGAAGTATTCTATAGAATATAGGAGGGGAGCGAATAAGCAACTACAATAGACAGAAGAATGGGGGGGGGGGGCTAGAACTCAATGGAGTCAAATACTGTATCCAGCATCTTCTCAGTTCTCACTCATGCTTGGAGAGAGTACCTTGCCACACAACAGCATACCCACCTTTTTAGCGTCAATCTAGACTACCGCCTGATATGGAACCCCATATTGAGTAGATGGAGGCGAGTTCCATCAGAAAGGTTGGTATCATGAGGAAACCACAGGGGGATCAAATTTCAAGATCCTGAGAACAGTCTATAGAGGTACAGTACAATCAGATGTTTTTGGTCCAGCCAATCCAGATCACTGTGAGATTCTGACACACCAGGTGTGGTTTTCAGAGCCATCCCTGAAAATTGACATTTACCAATTGTGAGTGAAGAAAGTTGATCTGTTGTTAATTCTAAGCATTTAAAGACAATAATTTACAAATTCTTAGCTGAAAATGATATTTCTACCCAGAAACAGGATTTGTTACTATTTCTGAACACTGAAGGATGATATGTTGCCAATTCTGATCATTGATGCATTGAATTTCACAATGCCATGAGAGATGACCTTTTGCCAAACCTAACCCCTGAAAGATAATATTTACCATTTGTGAATGAGGAAAGTTGATTCTGTTGTCAATTCTAAGCCCTAAAAGGCAATAATTTACCAATTCTTAGTGCTGAAAAGTAATGTCCCATGAGAGATGGCCTTTTGCCAAACCTAACCCCTGAAAGATGGCATTTACTAATTGTGAGTGAGGATAGCTGATCTGTTGTAAATTCTAAGCACTGAAAATACTATAATTTAGCAATTTCTATTGCGAAAAACTATATTTCCACCCTAAAACATGATTTGTTACCACTTGGGAACACTGAATGATGTTATGTTGTCAAATCTGATCATTGATGCATGGAATTTCACAAATGCCAATGCCATTAGAGATCACCTTTTGCCAAACCTAACCACTGAAAGTTGACATTTACTAATTGTTAGTGATGAGATGCAAATTGGCAATGGCCTAAAGAGTATATACAGTATATTTTATATTCACAACCCTTCCGCCTGTACTGCTGATCAGTAACCTTGACATTCAATATTGGAGGGCGTCCAGGATCCCCCCCCCTCAGGTGGTCAGCTGCTACATGGAGGCCAATTATTTCCACTTTGCGGTTGGAACAGAAGGGCACACAGCGTATAGAGGTTTCAGAAGGTATTCCTGTGTGTTGGCTGAAGACCAGTGTCTCTTATGGCTCTGGTAGATTTTTTGCTGTGCAAGGGCTTTGTGTGTGGCATCAGTCTGTTCTTGCTTTCCAGCGAGTGCAGGAGCGCTGGTCCTTATTCCGACACTGAGTGGCTCTGGAGACCACAACTGGAGTGTCAGAATCTTACAGCGATCTGGATTATTTGGACAACACCTACATTCTCCTGGTATTTCTTTAGCTCGTCTTGCTCTGTTGTTTCAGTCAGCTCTTGGTTAGAGCCTGCAAATCATCTTGAAAACTTCGTCTTGCAATTTATCCGTTGGGTTGCCAATGGATTCAAACTTTTTATCTCTAGTTCGGAGGAAAACTTGAGCACAATTACGATGATATTTTGCCTCCACTGCCACTAAATCAAAGGCATGGCGTATGCGTTCTCCAACAGCATTACCCCAATCATCTTGTCCATCCATGGCATGCTTCAATGTTGTCTCCTGGAATTCTAAAGTTTCTACGTTGCTTACAACTCTCCTGCGTTTGACTGGTATTTTATTATCCACAGTTAAAGCATCTAAACAGAATATATAGTCACGTTTAATATCAAATGTAGATAATGCTGATCGCAATTGTGGTGTTTCGTCACCTTGTAGCAGACTCGCATATAATTTACGTTTGCCACCTATTATTGTGTTTTGACGTGCATAGTTCATGTGGCAAAAAGCATGAAGTCTTAATGGTGACGTTATTTCTAGCATCTGTTTGATATCCATCAACACAGTCATTGCTTGCTAAAACAAGTGTTCTGCGGCCCTTATCTCCAACTGTGACAACATTAATCGAGCCGTAACAAAAATATATATTAGACAAAAGGTGATACATCACACAAACACACAGAAAGATTGCAATCATGGCCGTTAGGTCTACCAAGCTGAAATTGTCAGTAATAATCTAAAAATGATGAAAAAGGGCATATCAATTCTCGAAAGATCCTCATTTAACAATACACTGATACACATGCACTAGATACATGGCGGTGTTCAAACATAATAACAAAATACGAAAACAGTCTCACTCCATAGCTACCAGGTTGTAGCAAATTACTCAAGACAGTAGTTATATTGGAACGACACTTTTTATGTCTAACAAAATGGCAGCCATCTTGAATTTTGATGATCAATCATGTAATTGAAAATGTCATTGGATTGCTTATGTTTGAAAACCTATGATTAGACATTTTATTTGAATTTCTATCACGCCTGGTTGCAAAGATATGATAGAATAGAGTATGGCGGCCATTTCGGCTACCCTGGCCACCATCTTGAATTTTGAGATTTTAATTTTGAATCATGCAATTAATGATTCCATTCAATTGATTATATTTGAAAACCTATGTTTAGACACTTTGTTTGATTTTCTACTGCCCCAGTCAGTAAAGATGCGATAAAATATAGGATGGCGGCCACCTTGGACGCCATCTGGAATTGCCGGTTTAGCACAAGAATGATTTCCCGGGACTTTCAGTATGTTTTTAGCTAGCATAGACATACTACCATATCCATCGCTCTCGAGTAAGCCACCATCATCACCATGCCTCTCCACCATAGAAGTAGGATACCAAAGGGGGCAGAATGAAGAGCTCGTGCTTACTAGAGCTCCCAATCACTCTGGGCATAGACTTTTTTCCTAACACGGGGAAGGGTACAATGGCGGAGAGATATCCATCTCTCTAGTGACCAACAACCAAGTCATGTACATGTGGACACAAAAACAAAGAGAGATTAATATTTCATAGCACCAAAATAATATTTTACCAGTTTTCTAGGCGCCTATCACGTCTAACGAGCATCATGGAAACACATAACAACGTGCAACAATGACGAGAATTAGACAAAAATGTGATAGAAGTCACCTGATGGCTAGATCCCGGCGTGGCCACAGGAGATTTCATGTTCAGACATGGTTAAATCGCTTCTAATACATTTGAAAATGTTGAAGACAAACGCAAATTGGGAAAAAAAACAAGAAACTGTGTGTGTCTCTTTAGTCAATAAATTGGAAAAGAGGAAGTGTTAGTCCGCGCATGCGCGATGTTGGAGCTGGCATCCGCCGGACTGTCAACTGACTCCCTGCCCAGTAGGGACACATACCTTTTTTAATCTGAGGTTTTATTGAGTGATAGTCGATATTTAGGAAATATCTAAGAGTGTTGAGGCAGTAAGTATACTCTTTAAGTAAAAACATCTTTCCCTATTGGTTCCTATACTGAAGAAAACTTCTGAGGGGAATAGCTGTAGTACATCAAATGAGCTTAATTTTCTCAGCACGGAATTAAGATATAGATATCATCATTGAATGCTCAAGTGAGCTTATGCCGTGCCGACCGTCCGTCGTGTGTCCGTCCGTCCATTGTCCATCAACTTTTCCTTCAAACGACTTTTTCTCACGAACCACTGGGCCGATTCCAATTATATCTGAGCGAAAACGACTTTTCTCCAGAACCGTTGAACGGATCAGGACGAAATTTGGCAGATATAATTAGGAACTAAGGGCCATTCAAGTTTGTTCAAGGGAAGTTGATCTGTAAAAAGAACATGGCTGCAGTGGGCCAATCCAAATATAGCATTTGGCGGCCATATTGGATTTCTTTTATTTGATGGATTTTGAGGCCGGAATTGGTTTTATATGTTTTGGTGTATTCTGATCTCAAATTTGCAACTTTTGAAACTGTTGGTTAAACAGTTTGGCGGGGATCTTGGATCGTTTTCCCGCCAAAAGCTCCCATACTAAAGCAATGGGGAATTTTAAATGTCTTCTCGAGAACTACTAGGCCGATTTCAGTTATACTTAGCAGTTAGCATTCGTACGGCATAGAGATTCAAGTTTGTTCAAAGGAAGTCAATCGGCCCAATTGGGCCGGTGGCCATCTTGGATTTCGGCCGATTTTTAGAAACGTCTTTAACAATCTTCTTCCCCGAAACCATTTATGCAATCGGTTCAAACCTCATGAAATGTGATCTAGGGCAGTAACTGAACTAAGTTTGTTCACTTGTGAACCTGATTCTCCGAATTGTTCGGCAGACATCTTGGATGACCTAGTTTTCGTGAACACGACTTCTTGACCAGAACTGCTAAAGGGATCGGGCCCAAAACTGGAAGATATAATTAGGGCCTATGGGCCATTAAAGTTTGTTGAAGGGAAGTTGATCCGTTAAAAAACATGGCCGCCATGGGCCAAGCAAAACGTAGCATGTTTGGCGGCCATATTTGATTTTTTTATTTGATGGATTTTGAGGCCGAAATTGGTTTCATATATGTTTTTGGTATTCTGATCTCAAATTTGCAATTTTCGAAACTGTCGGATAAACACGGCTTGGCGGCCATCTTGGATCATTTTCTCACCAAAAGCGCCATTGTAAAGCGTTGGGAAATTTAAAATGTCTTCTCGTGAACCACTCGGCCAATTGCAATTATATTTGGCAGGAACAATCCTTAGGTCATAGAGATTCAAGTTTGCTCAAAGGAACCCGTTCGGCTAATTTGCCCAGCGGCCATCTTGGATTTTGGTTGAGTTTTTAAAAATGTCTAAAAATCTTCGCCAAAACTGTTTGAGCGATTGATTCAAAACTCATAAAATATCATTTAGGGTACAAGCTGAACCAAGTTTGTTCACGGGAACTTGATTGGCCAAATGTTTTGGTGGCCATCTTGGATGGCCTGGTTTTCATGAAAGCGACTTCATCTCCAAAGGCGCTGAACGGATTGGGCAGACATTTGGGAGAGGGCCTCTGTTTTCCTATTACAAGTCTGGTCAACTCATTAGAGTTCTACTTATTAGCTCACCTGACCAGAAAGTCCAAGTGAGCTTATGCCAAGGTGACCGTCCATCGTCCATCCGTCGTCCATCAACATTTCCTTTAGACGACTTATTCTCAAGAACCACTGGAACCACTGGAGCGATTTCAATTATATTTGGCAGGAAGCATCCTTAGAGCATAGGGATTCAAGTTTGTTCAAATGAAGCCGATCGGCCAATATGGCCACCGGCCATCTTGGGTTTCGGCCAATTTTAGGAAACGTCTTTAAAAATCTTCTCCGAAACCGCTTAGGGAATCAATTCAAAACTCATGAAACAACATCTAGGCCATGAGGTAAGCCAAGTTTGGTCAAGAGGACTTGATTGGCCAAATGGTTGCGCGACCATCTTGGATGACCCAGTTTTCGCCAAAACGACCTCCAGAACCGCTGAAGGGATCAGGCCGAAATTTGGAAGATATGATTAGGGACTAAGGGGCATTAAAGTTTGTTCAAGGGAACCCGATTGGCCAATTTTGCCGGTGACCATCTTGGATTTCGGCCGATTTTAGGAAACGTCTTTAAAAATCTTCTCCAAAACCGCTTGGGGAATCGATTCAAAACTCATGAAACCTCATCTATGGAAAGACGTATGCCAGGTTTGTTCAAGAGGACTTGGTTTACTAAATGGTCTGGCGGCCATCTTGGATGACTAGTGTTCCTGAAAACGACTTCCCCTGAACTGCTGAAGGGATCAGGCTGAAATCTGGGAGATATGGTTAGGGTCTAATGACCATTTAAATTTGTTCAAGGGAAGTTGCGAGATATGATTAGGCTCTGAGAGTCATTAGTTTGTCTACGTAATTGTGCTCAAGTTTTCCTCCGAACTAGAGATAAAAAGTTTGAATCCATTGGCAAGCCAACGGATAAATTGCAAGGCGAAGCTTTCGAGATGGTCGCAGTGGACCAATCAAAATGTAGCGTGTTTGGTGCCCATGTTGCACTTACAAAAATGTCCACAAACTCATTTAAAGTTCTCATCTATTCTTAAAAGATACATATTCTAGCTAAGTCTATAACTATTTGTTGCTTTATGGACACTTTAACTAACTAGAACCGTAGCCGCCATTTTAGATAGATATTTGCTGGCGCCATTATTTCAATTGTTCGTATAAAACCATTCTCGTAACGCTAATGCTAGTTATTCTTCTGCTGGCTTCCAAGGTGAGCGCATAGATGTGCATATGATAGTTCAATACCAGTTTTGTATATTTCAAATGGTGCAAGTGACAACAAATATATTTATAACAAGTTTACTGAAAACTGTTGTTGCCAAATTGTTGTCAATATAATCAGCTGATAATACAATTGCCACTAAATAAGGATTTGATAACAATTTGGCTGAACATCGTTGAAGCAACAACTTTCAATCAAATTGTTCTCGAAATAATCAGCAGTGTAGTCAACGTTGCAAGACTTACTGAAGATATTTCGCGCAACTTTATTGACAATCATATCTGACTATGGCAGCAACAGCGTTGTCAATTTTTTCTCAGAATAATCAGCGGACTTCCTATTTTGTTTGCAAGCACATGCATACGCTATATCATAGGCGTATTTCAGAGTGAAATATGTTCACAACGATCAATCAGTCCACCATCACGTGCACGATCGCCTCTGACATGCCTACCGTGAATAGAATAATACGCTTACCTCCTGATTTACAATGAAATGAACAGAATTTTCGAGCATATCTGAGACTGCGTCTCGATTTAGTATATCACATAGGCCTAACGTATTGCGTATACATTTGTTAGCTAACGAAAAAGAAAGTCCGCTGATTATTCTGAGAAAAATTTGATTACGCTGTTGCTGCCTGAGTAAGAAATGACTGTCAATAAAGTTGCTCGAAACATCTTCAGCAGGTCTTGCAACATTGACTGGCCTGCTGATTATTTTGAGAACAATTTGATTGAAAGTTGTTTCATCAACGATTTTCAGCGAAATTGTTATCAAAGGTTTGCCTAGTGACAATTGAATATCAGCTGATTATTTTGACAATAATTTGACGGAAAGCTGTTGCTGCTATAGGCAGCAACAGCATTCAGTAAACTTGTTATAGATATATTTGTTTTTATTTGCACCATAGGAAATATAGAACTAGCATTGTACTATGCGATGCATATCTGCTCGCTTGCGTCGGTAGTCAGCAAAAGAATGACGCATTAGCATTACGAGAATGGTTTTATACGAACCAGCGAAGACAATAGAGTCTGAATTAATGGCGCCCGAAAATATCTATCTAAAATGGGCGCTACAGTCCAAGTTAGTTAAAGTGTCCATAAAGTAACAAATAGTCTTAAATTTAGCTAGGATATATATATATATATATATATATATATATATATATATATATATATATATATATATATATATATATATATATATATATATATATATATATATATATATATATATATATATATCTATCTTTTATGAATAGATGAGAACTTTAAGACTACTCCTAAACCACACACCAACAATTTTGACAAAAAATTGGGGCGCTCCAAGTGAGTGACACAGGCCCGTTGAGGTCAGACGTGTCAGCCGAGTGATGAATCCAGTTTTGGCTTTGCTCAGCCCATCTCTAGATAAGCCCCACCTACACTTTGCCTGTGTTGGGATCAATCGACTCCAGTACTCTCGGAATCTAAATTTCCAGAAAATTATGCAGGTAACGTGTTAAATATTTTGAAACTAATTTGACTGGGCCTATGGCAGCAACAGCGCCAAGTCAAAATATTCAACAGAATGTTTATTAAATACTAAAGCCATACAATTCATACAACTATACATACTATTAGGCGTTTACGACGGACTATATCACGTCATTCATGATGCAATTGATTTTGATGTCATCTTATATGTGACTTAATTGATTATGACGTCATATATTTGACTGAGAAACTGGATTCCTACAACATTGACTTCTTCTTCTTCTTCTTCTTCTTTTCATTCGCTGATCATACCGCCAGTCCTGTAAGTGACTATCGACATGATCATATGCGCTAAGTGCGTGGATCCATGGTTTATTAGAGTGCGCCATGCGGCCTGGAACCTCCGTCTTCAGCACTCGAGATTTCTGTCAGGGTTACCTCACCCGTACCTCCTTTAGTCGCCTCTTACGACACGCAGAGGATACGGAAGGTGTATTCTAAGCCCCACCCACAGGGCAATAACATTGACAATAACTACGCTGTAAAAGTTATTCTTCAGCTGAAGGCAACATTTACCGTAAACAGAATTGTATTAACCATTATGCCTACATTACAATGCTATTATATTGCCCTTCAGTTCTAAGCTTACTGCATATACAATATAATGCCATGTAGTAGAGAATAAGCATGAAACATGGCGAAGCGTGCCTTAGTTGTTGCTTGATAAGTTTGTAATGTAACATCCATTCATTATCCCACCCATCTTCCATGTGCCATCCTGGTCCCTATCTACATGAGGTGCCTCACCCCCTCCCTCATCCCCATCACACTACATGAATAGAACTCAATACTGTGTTTAATCTCTGCTTTAACGCTTTCAACGACAAATCCCAAACAAAGTACATTCTTACTATTTATATAGTATGTTGTTTAATATTTTGAAATTATATGACTGGAAGGCAGCAATGTCTTTCAGTCATATTAATTTCAAAATGTTCCATGACTTTCCTGTTTGTTTGCCCAGGGATTAAGATACGGGGAATTTATCGGTGAAATGGTTAACATTTTTCTTGTAGCCGAGTGATGCCGATGTTGTCATAGGAGACAAAGAGGAGAGCTCTCTCATAAAAGAAGACGAAGCGAAGACACAACTCCGTACATACAGCCGCTACGCAACCAAAAAGACAGTAGCGCAGGGCCTGATGAATGTCACCGTACTTATGGGCAATGCCTTACAACTTAAGGCGGTCATCAGTGTCGGAAACAAGTATGAGTTCTATGAACTGATCCTGAGTTTCCTCATCATCTCAATCGCCCTTCAAATCATCACCGCACTCATCCTCATCATCATCGGTTCTACGGACGTCAAAGAGATATCTATGGGGCGGAAAGTCAACATTCTAAACAATATCGCTGTTGGAATGATTGTCCTTATTACTGCTGTCAATACTATTATATCAGCTTTTGGCATCAAATGAAAAGACATCGAACCGCACTAAATAAGTAATCATAATGTCAGAACTAATAGAGACCCGCCCCCCCCCCACCCCACCCCCCAAATAATAGTTACATCACTATTGATTATTGTCCTTATCAGGGACAAAATGTCACCTCTGCAAACTACAGTACAGCTCAGAAATAGCCTACCATGTTTCCAAACAGCACAATTTGAGCATAATGCAGGAGATGTTCTGTTGAATATTTTGGGCTTGCTTTGATTGAAAGTCATTGCTGCCTTAGGCGCCTCTCTCTCTCTCTCTCTCTCTCTCTCTCTCTCTCTCTCTCTCTCTCTCTCTCTCTCTCACACACACAGGCTGCAATGGCTTTCTATCAAATTAAGTCAAAATATTCAAATTGTATTTTGTTTTGGATCAGTATTGCAGTACCAAATAATAAATTAGAGTTACAATTCTTCTTAGGCAAATCTGAAGTGTTTATCCAATGTTAACACTCAATCACAGACAGATTTTTCTTTCATAGGAGCATTACAGCCATGATCGATACAATATTTTCTGTTGAATATTTTGAGGCTAATTTGACTGGAAACAAGCGCCTCCAGTCAAATTAGTTTCAAATATATTCAACAGTTTACATTTACAGAGGTTTTAAAACTAAGATATTGAGATTTTAGTGTTGAACGGGCTAATATAAGCTACCTTAATATTTATGTTAGTTCTTGACATTTCTCGCTATGTGTGGTACCAGGGTTCAATCAATTATTTGAAAACAATTTGACCGTCAATTATTGCTGCCAAGAGGCTCGGAATACACCTTTCCCACATTAGCGTATTTTGGGAAAATACCTTCCCCGAATGCATCGCGCATACCACTTCCGACTGGTAACCGCGATAGCCGACGCGCAAATAGCATTACTTTACTATGGGAAATTACTGCTTCTGCTGCTGCTGCTGCTGCTACTACTACTACTACTGCTGCTGCTGCTGCTGCTGCTGCTGCTGCTGCTGCTGCTGCTGCTGCTGCTGCTACTACTACTACTACTACTACTACTACTACTACTACTACTACTACTACTGCTGCTGCTGCTGCTGCTGTGGCGGCTATGGCCGCTGCTGCTGCTATGGCTAATAGCATACAACTCCCCGGTACTGCATCTATCATGACACTACTCAGAGCCCTACCACAAAGACGTCTAGTATTGACGCTATTCCTTATAATATGGCTGTGATAAAAGATAATACCGTTAATAATAGCATGGCTTCTAACTGTAGCAGCCCTGGCGGCGGTGACATCAGCAGCAGCTGCATGACGAGTGACGAACACTACCATCAACACTACCACCAGATCAATACTACATCCAACAACAACACCACAAACAAGAGCAACGACGAGGAAGATGATGACGACGGTGAAGATTACGACAGTTATAACGACGACAACAATGACGACGGCAGCAACGACATCGGCAACAGCAACAACGATAATGACAGCGACACACATTTGGACGAAAGCGGCGGAAACAACAACAACAACAACAACAACAACAGCAACAACAACAACGACAACGACAACGACAATATCAACGACAACAGCAGCGGCAACAACAGCAACAACAACAACAACAACAACAACAACAACAACAACAGCTTGTTGCACATTGCATCCTTAAACATATGTGGCCTAAAATCAAAATTACCGTTTACGGAATTCTATGTATTTGTAAATGCGCATGACATCATCTGTTTAAACGAGACAAAGCTAAATGATACAGATTATGTTTTAATACCTAACTACGTACTGTTAACACAAACTCGAACCAATACATATGGGAGCTTAGGAGTCCCAATAAAGGACAGTTTGAGACAGTACGTCCGTAAAGCAGAATATGAGACAGAGAATGACTTCGTTCTATGGTTACAAATTAGTAAAGAACTAACGAATTACGCAGGGGACGCGTTACTCGGAATAGCATACATTCCACCCGAATCATCAATATATTATACCGTTAAACGGTGCGTATGAGAAAATTGAACAAGACATAATAAACCTTAGTAAATCGTTTGACATATTCTGCCTAGTAGGGGACCTCAATGCTAAAACAGGGGAAGACTGTGATTACGAAGAGTATGACGACTTTAGATTACGGAATTTCGGCATAAGTGACGCTCCAAATTCTGACCTCCTAAAACTTACAATGACTGGAATACCTAAGGATAGAATAAGCGAATGCGGAGGACGTAAAAATACAAGTGGACGAAAACTGATTCAACTTTGTAAAAATGTGATCATGTTTATACTTAATGGGAGGGTGGGAAAAGATAAACTCATAGACAGGGTGACGTCCACAAACAAAAGCTTTATAGAAGTAACAAAGCAATTTGAAGTTTACAATTTTGACCCTATTATTTCCGATATACATTGTGGCCTTCATTTGAGTGTAACAAACAAACAAACAAACAAACAAACAACAACAACAACAACAACAACAACAACAACGAAACAAACCCAATTAGATGGATAGAACAAAAGAAGTCTAGTTTTGTGGATAATTTAAGCCAAGATAGCTTCGAGGATATCAAAAATAGCATACTGGAAATTCAAAATGGCGATGTTCAAATTAATATAAATAAAACAATTAGTACGATTGAAAAACTTTTCCTTGAAAGTGCAGAAAAGTCATTTGGGCGGGAAAAACATTATCAAGGTAAACGCAAGAAAAACTCCCAACCATGGTTTTACAAAGACTGTAATGAAAAAAAGAGGGAATATCACAAAGCGAAAAAGAGGTATAATCTAAATAAAACTGAAATAAATAGACAAAACCTACAAAGATCTAGCAAGAGTTATAAAAGAATAATAAGAACATATGCATAAAATAAGCGTTATCAGCGTCATGCAGATTTACGTCGCGTGCACAAAGGCGATAGTAAGGCCTTCTGGAAATTGTTCAATAAAAAATCAAATGAAGAAGAAAATACCACGAAAATTGAACTGGAACCCTTATTTCAACACTTTACAAATGTAAATACAGTGGAACCTGATACAGATCAAAGTGATATTCCAGTCAACAATATAACTGAGTGCGCTGAACTGAACGTACCAATTACAAGTGAAGAAATAAAGGAACGAATAACCAAACTCGCAAATGGGAAGGCAGCAGGGGATGACAATATTTATAATGAATATATTAAAACACCGTTGATCTCATGCTCCCTATATACGAAATGCTATTTAATCACATTTTTGACACAGGGGTTGCACCGACTGACTGGATTCTGGGAAAAATAATACCTATTTATAAAAATAAAGGAGATCCCTAGACCCAACGAATTACCGTCCAATAACATTATTAAGCTGTTTGGGGAAATTATTTACATATATTCTTAACGAAAGACTAAAGAAATATGCAGAAAAGCACGAAATCATTTCTGAATCCCAAACTGGATTTAGGAAAAATAGGTCTACCTTAGACAATATCCTCTCCCTCTACCTCATTAAAGAAATACTATTTGCACAAAAGAAAAAGCTATATTGCTGTTATGTTGACCTTAAGCAAGCGTTTGATAAGGTTTGGCGCGTTGGTCTATGGACTAAGCTTCTTAAGAGCGGCATATCCGGAAAATGTTTTAAAATTATATACAATATGTATAACGATATAAAATCATTTGTCTATCATAATCGTACAAACTCAAATCTTATTATCAGTAACATTGGTGTAAGGTAAGGTGAAAATCTTTCACATTTTTTATTTTCAATATTTTTAAACGATTTAGAAGAATATCTGAAAGAAAATGGAATTATTGGTTTAACGTGTTTAAATAAACTGGCAGACGAAAATTCTAATCAATATCTTTATCTTATTATTTTACTATACGCAGATGACACTATTATAATGGCCTAGTCAGCGGAAGCCTTGCAACAAGCACTCAATGCATTTCATGACTATTGTCTTAAATGTAAGCTTGAAATAAATACTACAAAAACTAAAGTTATGATTCTTTCCAAACGTAAATTAAAGAAAACCCCAAACTTTACCATAGGTGGCCAGCTACTCGAAATCGTAAATGAATACCTATATTTGGGGGTTATGGTAAAATCAAACGGCGCGGGGGGGGGGGGGGGTCTCTAGCTGTAAAACTCGAAACTGCCAACAAGGAACGAGGACAATGTTTTCATTATTATCAAAAATCAAACAACATGATATACCAACAGATTTGCAGATAATACTATTTGATACCATGATTGCACCAATACTACTTTATGGCTCAGAAATCTGGGGGTTTGAGAATACAATTCAGATAGAAACATGCCATATTAAATTCTTTAAAAGTGTACTCGGCTTGAAGAAAACTACTCCAAATGTTATGGTCTTTGGTGAATTGGGAAAAATGCCCTTAGATGTACAAATAAAATGTAACATGGTTAGGTTTTTGGGAGGGATAGTAAATGCGGGATACGGGAAACTCTCGCCAATTCTTTATTATGTATGTATAGACATCATTATCCAACGGCAGATACAAGTTAATTGGATTAACACAATCAAAACTATCCTAGCGGCAACTGGTCTGCGACATGTATTCAACTCTGAAAACATAAACATAAATAAGGTAGTCAGTCAAACAGAGAAAGCCTTGGAACAACAATACATAGACAAATGGACGAGACAGCTACACGAAGCAACTAGGTTAACGTTTAACAAAGTTATAAAATTCAAATTTCAGTTTGAAATCTACTTAAGATTACTGTCACGCGGCGATGCTATAAGCTTATGTCACTTTAGGACACTTAATCACAAACGGGCAATTGAGTCACAAAGATGCGTGGGCATCGACCGGAATGAAAGATTATGCAATGTATGTAATGTCAGAGAAGATGAAATCCACTTCCTTTTTTACTGTAGCAAATATCAGAATGAAAGAGAGCGATTTATCCCAGAATACTATGCAAGAGACAACAGTACAGAAAAGACGCAGGGTTTATTTGGAATATGCAACAGGCCAGTCCTCAGCAAACTATGTAGATTTCTAAGGTTATCAAAGCAGCAGCAACAACAACAACAACAACAACAACAACAACAACAACAACAACAACAACAACAACAACAACAACAACAACAACAACAACAACAAAAACAACAACAACAACAGCAACAATGATAACAGCAAAAAAAATTATTATATATTATATACTACTACTACTACTACTACTACTACTACTACTACTACTACTACTACTACTACTACTACTACTACTACTACTACTACTACTACTACTACTACTACTACTACTACTACTACTACTACTACTACTACTACCACTACTACTACTACTACTACTACTACTACCGATACCCCTATCACTATATTAATAGTAATAATAATAATAATAATAAAAATAATAATAGCCTACCGCCTACAATAGTATAAATAACCTTTCCCTCATATGCTATATATATGTATATTATATATCAATATGTAAATTATAGGTTTGTTAAATAGCCTGAGTGGATAAAGGAAACTGAAAACTGAAAACTGAACTGGAATCAGATACAGTGCACGTTATGCAGTGCATATGAAAAACTATGTTCATAATATTTTTGAAGTCATACATCATTGGAAAGCTAAGCCAATTTTCTATACATTTCTGTATTAGTTTTTATAGTTTTATAAAATTTAATAGAGTTGATTGCAATTTTAAAATATCCCTTATTGTCCACTTGATTTAATGAATCTAAGTGGAATGGCGTATTTTATATACGCAAATAACTCAGCGAAAACGTTACGAAAATATAAGAAATAACGCATTAATGTTTCGGCAATTGAATGCGCTTTCCAATGACAAATGATTCAAATAATATATTGATTTTAGTTTATCATAGGAACGGTTTAGATTACGGTGTATTTTAGTGCGAAAGTAACTCAACGCGGGTCAGCAGCTTGTTGGTGGCTGCGCCACCCAGCAGTTTTGCTCTGAGCGTTGATTTAGGGGAATCCCGGCGTAATGACATCAATGCGGGGTGCGCTTGTTATCTTGAAACCATTTCTGTGAAAGTTGTTGCTGCAGACACTCTTTCACATCCATTGTTTCAAGTTATTAGACCAGCTTCTGTAAACAGTCTTATTGTGGCAAGAGATTAACCCTGGCAGAATAATTGTGTATACTTATAAAACTAAATAAGCTGACAGATTGTTTAATTAATAAATACACTCTCCACATTCCATTATATATTGATTTTAAGTGTAAACGCTTTGTATACAAGAGTTAATTTGTCAGATGTACAGATAATAGATATGCATTTACAGCTTTGTTGGATATAGATTATTTTGAAAATAATTTGACTGAAAATATAATTAAGTTAGAATATTTTCAGAATGGGCTTCATGTTATTTGCAAGCATGGCTCTTGAATAATTTATATCAAGTTTCTTGTTTTGAAAATTATTTCACTAGAAAATAATGCCAGTTAAAACATTTTCAAAATAAGCAATTTATGTTATATTTTGTTTAAATGTTGATAAATCTGAATTGTTTATCCTTTTTATTATGCTTGTTATGTAAAATTGTGTTGTATTAAATTTATAATTTTTCTAATTGGTTAAAAGTTGTACTCCAAATATTTTCATTTTGTGTACTGTGTATAAGATAGAAAGATTATATTATAATTACAAGCTAAGATTAATTAAAGCATAAAGGAATCATAATCAATGGGTCAGTTCAGTCAGGTGTCCAGCACACTTGAATGACATTGTTCACTCTCGTGTCTTTAGCAATAACAAATGAGGTGTGTTGGCTGTGTATGGATAGGTGGCTTGCTCAGACATCAATTTTTAAACTACAGAGGAAGTTATTATTTTCCTCCAATGAGAAAATATTAAACTAATTTCAGAATATTAACCAATCAGGCTTTTTAAATTCTTCAGTGTATAACTTCCTGAACAGCTAACAGTATAAAATCTGTTGGTAGTCAAACAAGAAATGTTTTGCTGGTTGACTGTTGCTTGATAATAGTTCATTCCAAACTTCTGAGTTGAACAGTCAACAACTATAATAAAAGTGTATCCTGTTATTAACTTCTTGTTTGCTTCTATCCAGGTACGGTTCTATACTTAGCTATTATTGATTCGTCTTCTTCTTGTGTTGGAGGTTCCTCCCCTTGGTGGGCGCACCCTTGAAATCCAAGGTAGTTAACAGTTGAAATATATCCATATCGTTCCGGAACTGACGACTGGATGTAAATTATATACATTACCAGACCCAGGCGACGTGCCAACGTCCAGTCGACCACTTTAAGTCTGTTGTTGGTTAAGCCTTCTCAGCCGGAGGCAGTACAGGCCATATATCAAGTCCCTGCATATCTTCTCTACCATGCCTGGTTTTGTATGCAAACAATCGGGTAGATGCTCGTGTGTAACATCTGTAAAGGAGTGAATTATTTACTCTTAATTCACTCTTTCATATTTTCTAGTGATTATTTTAACATGTGAGTTCAGCTTTAATTTGTATTATTAGTGTGTGGTTATTATAACATGTCGTTCCAGCTTTAAGAGGTTAGAAGTAAAATTGTGTAAATAATGTTTTCTATATTTTATTCTTAAGGAATATGAATTCCGATTATTGCTTTGACACATTTTGACACAAAATATGTGTTGAACATTTGTAGTGCGAGATTTTGGCTGTTATATGTATTTAGGGGTGGGGGTCTGGTGGCTGATGTTAGTATTTCAACCAGTTCACAGAATTGATTGACAGGTGTTGACAGGTGTAGGTAGTAGGTTGTATGCGGGTCTCGTGTATGTGACGTCAGAGATGGGCGAGTACAGCGTAGTGATTTCGGAATGGTGAGTGCAGGTATGTACAGTAGTGAGATGGTTAGAAGATGAGTGTGGTAAAGTTGATGTGGTGTGTAATGATTGGTTGACGGGAGATTTGTCAGGTAATTAATGTAGGATGATTGGATGGTATTGGAAAAAGGGACTATTTGGTGTAGTGGGGTGGTGAGAGTATGTTAGCGCGGATCTGGTTGAAATCTCTCTCTCGCTAACCAACTGTTCTTTTGTCAACATCGTAACAAGTATTGCCGGTGAAGATGTATTGCGTGTGTGGGATTCTTCCTGTGTAGCAGCTGTGGCAAATATTTAGGTGAGTTATGATTTAATAAAGTGATGTGTAATGGGTTCGTTTTTTCAAGATAATTTTAGATAACGGGGATCTCACAAGAGTTGTTTAACGCGAAAGGCCTCTCGCCATCTGTTCCATAAAATGTAAAACGCGGTTCGGAAATTTAGGTCAGTAATTATAGTAATCGTGTTGTAGCGGTAGAAATGGGGGTTTGGATGATGTGACAGTGTTGTCTGTTCCTGTTACGCGTGGTAAAGGTTTTGACCTATTTGATTCGGGGATTCATTGTATTGTTAGTGGTTTGTTTGTATTACGAATAACTGGTTAAAATTTGGCTGACGAATACAGGTGTTAAAATTTTGAATTGAGTTTTCACGCATAGTACAGGAATGATCTATTTATTTCAGAAGCGTAAATGGGGGGAAAATTAAGGTTTTCTTATGAATATTATACTGTAACTGCATATGGTCTCCTCGTTTTAAAAGGCAATCTTGTATAATCGAAAGAGTCCAGCGCAGAGCCACTACACTTGTTCCCCATTTGAGAAACTACTGCTACACAGACAGGTTAAAGGCTTTGAACCTCATGTCACTAAAATACAGAAGGCTTAGAGGAGTTTTAATCGAAACATACACATTTTTCCATGATGATTACAACACTGACAAAAACACATTCTTTGACCGAGCAAGTAACACACGTGCTAGAGGTCACACATTCAAGTTCAACACTAAACCCAGCAGGAAAGAAATTCGTAGGCATTTTTTCCCAAACCGAATTATTAACACATGGCACTCACTCCCTTCTGTTGTGGTCGAGGCACCCACGCTCAGCGTGTTTAAATCAAAACTAGATATGCACCTAAATGACATAACATACGATCATGACATAACCAACTAATAGATATATAATAATAAGACAATCTAGAAATATACCCCAATGCTAGGTGCAGAAGGGTGTAACCATGAGCGTAGGTGGCACACCGCAGCTGACGCGGGGATAACCCATCTGCCCCACAGCACCTCTCAAAGTCAGCCAGGGTCCTGATTAATGTCAATGAATAATGCCAACCAAACAAATAAACAATTGTAACTAAACAAAGTACAAGCACTAGTCATACAAAACTAACACAACTCCAGAAGCAATAACAAGCCAAGGGAGCATGCCTCGTAAAATGATGATGATGATGATGATGATTATGATGATGATGATGATGAAACGTGACAGCATTTGATTTATAGTTCTAAAAAATATACAGATATAGTAATGTAATAAAATTTTTGATTTTCAAATTGCAATATTTTCTAAAGCGTGTCAGATTGTTCACGTCTTCCTCTCAAAGATAATGTTAGGCTATATTATTTTATCAAAATATTAGAAATCACAGGGTTAATTATCTATGTAATGGTCATGAAGGTTGGTGTGAGGTCAGAATAGCAGTAAAATTGTATTTGACCAATGATTACGTGCCCACTGTGAAAGTTTGCATGAGGTTTATATAGCCTGCAGTAACGAAGTTGTCAAAATCATGTGTATAAAAATAAACTAGTCCATGGGCTACCATACCATAAACCTCCCCACCCCGGGGGAATTTTTCAGACTATGTTTTTTGGTAAGGGGCATATATACCTGTGTGAATTCCAGTTGTTTGCATTCTGGGGGCCGGGGCGTTTGTCATATATTGGTGTATACAACTTACGCACTGCCATACCAAAACAGAGCTAGCAAAATGGGGGTAGGGGTAAGGAAAACTGCGATCAATTTCGGGAGAATGTGGGAACCCTAACATGTTTGATGTCTCTGGAAAGAGTATACATATAGCTATAACATGACAAGAAACAAAGGTATTTAGTAGCCGTATGACGATCTAATGCTATGATTATTTAGAAATATCATTGTAAATTACAATTTTCTTTGGCGAAAATGATAAAAGTCACATATATTGATATAAATCACCGTTGCTTGATCACATAGGACACTTGGTATTATGCTGTTCACTGGTTATCATTATTAACAGTTTGACAAATATCCATGCAACACCAAACCTCTGTATTAAGACCACCTTATTATGACTTAATGTCTGGGCATTGCAAAGGTTGACACGCTTAAGCACACACTTTCACAGCAGACTTCTTAAAAATAAAATTGCTGCGATTGTATACATTGAGATGTCTCCATTCTGTAACTTAATGTAATGAAAACAAACAAATCTTAACACCTGACGATGTTATTCCATTCAAATTAATTTTTATAGTTGTCAAGTTGAACATTTAAAAAAATTTACACGTAAGGATACCGTCATATGTTAATATGTATTTCCCTTCATTACATTGCAGTACATATATTGAGCCTAGGAACGTGTGTAATTTTAACAATTCTGTTCTCGTGTATTCTGGTGTGAAAGTGTACCTTTAATGTCAGATAGAGATACTGTTGAATGAAACGAACACCTTTCGGATACATTGAGATGGCGGACCCTTTATTACGTGGCCCTTTTCAACAGGTTTAAATTTAGACTAAACTATTTCAAGAATAACTAGCAAATAATCATTTAATATCAATCAATATATTAACAAAAATAGTTATTAGAACACCGCATTACTGCTCAACTATGCTACTGGAATTGAAATTAGTTTTCCTCTTAACACATGATATACTTATTACTGACTTATACAGGTAACAAAGTCTGAACTATGTCATTAATGCATTAAAATTATGTGACCATACTTAATCATCGTTATCATACGCACACGTTCGAAACTAATCAGTATCACTGTCTCCAAAAATTATATCCATCAAATTCTCAGTCTCTACAGTGTCATCACCACTATCGTCTTCATCGTCATTCTCTGCACAATCCGTGGTGGACAATATGTCCGTCAGTTCTTGAGGTAGAATATCACCCATTGTCCAATCATAGGCCAAATTTCCTGATTCGTCGTTCTTCCAGCCATGACCGACTGCGTTTGGTATGTTGGGATACTGATCTGACGCATGATTCCATATCAAAACCTGGTAATTTGATCTGTGAATATCACCCATTGTCCAATCATAGGCCAAATTTCCTGATTCGTCGTTCTTCCAGCCATGACCGACTGCACTTGGTATGTTGGGATACTGATCTGCCGCATGATTCCATATCAAAACCTGGTAATTTGATCTGCGAATGTGCATCTGAAATGAAGACCTGCATGGAGGGAGTAGGCTGAGGTCAATTCCATCGTAACTTGTCAGTACCTTGTCAGACTTTGGCTGACGCCTGTGTGCGAACAAATCATAGCGGAGTTTGCTTACGTCGGTGTATTCAGATTTGCCATACATACAACAGACAAACATTTCAAGTTCTTCACAAGTGTTATCTGGGACATTAATCTGTTGTCCAAAATCTTGGAATACATTAATAAATCTTGGGTTTTTCTCGAGAGTTTTCAGTGGAACTACTTTCCCACGCTGAACAAAAGAACTCGTTGTATCACAGCCTGAAAACGAATGTAAGGCTGGTAGCACAGAACACAGATCGGGTCCCTTTTCCGAAATGACACTTTTAACATTAATCAGTCTTCGTTTGTTTCCAGTTCCTGTATTAAATAGGATTATGTGCTCAATATCTTGTGCAAACTTCACTAATAACACAAGAATGTCAGTATCAGGTGACCTCACACAAATATAGGTTGATGAAGGACATTTGCGACTAATGTGGTAGCAATGCAGAATTACGCGTGTGTCCGCCTCTTCTTGCGAGGAAAAAAGCTCAGCCACTGATGAGGTCTGAACGCTAAATCCATCAATGCTTGTAAGACGATAGCAATCTTCACCACATACAAAGAACAACTGTCTGGCATAAAGTCTTGTGGAATATTTTTGTTCCTGCCATTCTGAAAGTAGTAGTTTCACAAGTTGCATTTTGTTTGAATCATTAGCCATAAATGCTTTCCAATTTCGAGGAGACTTTGTTTTTGGCCCTGAGAGAAGGAAGTTACGGATGTTCCACGTCGACATCTTTCAAATGATTTTGTGGAATCTACATTGTAGGAATCAGTCACAAAATCAACACGGCTTACTTTCGGGAGCATATCGAATACTCTCTCAGCCACATCCTCGAATGTTTCTGGAATGCATGTCATAGCTTGTAGCAACGCCATTCCATCACAAACATACACTGTGTTATTTTCTGGTGGTTTGTTAGATGACTCAGTACCCGTTTCTAAGTTGTGGAGCAGCTTTGCCTTGTCAGATTTTATGGGGTGGCCATCCGCTGTAGCCAGGGTCCATGGCACTGGGGATAGTGGGAATGTCAATGTCATTTGAAGATCTATGTTATTCTTCATGGATAATAATACCAGCTGAGCAAAGATGTTCCTCTCAGCTCTAATCTGCACACGTTTGTTTTGGGAACGTCTGACTAGTTGTGACATACCTATGGAAGCAAATGTCTTAAGGTTCATCCTTTTAATTGGGTCGTGAATGCTCACATTCTTCTATCACAAATAAATCCATTGCCTTCTTGCCAGTGTCCATTGCTTGCATCAGATCATGGGCTACCTCCGGAGTAGCTGGAACACCCGAAGATAGACAATACAGCTCATCTCTATTGTCAACTGTAAAAGGGTTCATAAAGTTACCGAAAGCCTCTATGATCTTCTTTACATCTGCTTCGCTGTTTTTTATTTGCGATTCTCTTAGTTTTTTGTGTATTGCACCTTCGTTTGACGTCATGTCTGCCATATTAAAAGTTGCTTCTAGATACTTTACTCTCGAATGACGTGTCAGACACCAGCGATAATAGGCAGGCTGATTCCTACTGAAGCCTATTATGCCACCATGTGACTTGGCATGTCTGTTGATTGTTTGCTCAATAGTGCATTTCGAGATACAAGAACCTTTGATCTGGATACACTGAATCCATTTCTTTGAAGAAGCCGTTCAGCTCCGGGATGAGTCTGCGAGAGATTCATTAAGGTGATTAGATACAGGGACATGTACCTAGCATAGTTAGGATGGTCATATGCGAAATATAGTGGGCATAGTTCATGTAGAGATGCAATATGCAAGTCAAGGTTATTTTACTTTGCGGCTCTAATGTATTTCAGAACACACCAAATCGTATCCATGTAGCTTAACCAGAACTCTGCTGTCATTCCTAGGCTATCGTGTCTGACAGAATCCTTAAAAGTATGGTACTTCTGAACTAATGTTTGGCACTTTTCGTTAGTCACTAATTTAAGTAGATTGTCAGCATTAGGTTGTTGGGTAAGGGTCATGATATCAGCACACATCTCTTCATCAAGATGCACATTCTCTTTGACCTCAAATACTTGAAACAATAGCCTCTCCAAGGCCTCTAGCACTAGCTTGTAAATACGCATTGCGCGGTTGTAATGTTTCCCCGACATTACTATTCCTAACGAACCACTAGCACAAACACCTGACTCAATCAAAATATCTGCTAATCCACTCCCTGTCATCCGCTTGCCTACGACAGAAAACAAGGCACAAATGCTATGAAACACACCAAGTCTCACAAACACATTACTGAATTCCTGGTAATACTGCAACAGAATAGAATACGCTTTCTTAGCCACCGCTAAATCGAATGTCACTATAGTAATGTCTTGACCAGTACTTTGTGATGCAGTCTGAGATACCTCCAGAACATGTTGCACAGTGGCATTATCAGTAATTGGAAACATAACAGGTGCCATATAGTCAACAACTTGTTGTTCGGATCGACCGGTCAGGTATCGGCCGTACCAGCTAAACTGGGTACGCGCCGCCCATCCTGGGTTCGTTCCCTGAACACGCCACCCTGGGTAGAGCCATAAGCATATATAGGCCTATGGGAGAGATCGGGCTGTAGAAACGACTAAGTTCCTTAAAGCGCATAGTGCGCATACGCACGCTTGGATGCTATTTTTGATGGAACATGTAGTTTACGACCAAGATAGGATGACGCTTTTAGTGTACCGAGATGGTACCCTGTAATCCTTTTTGATTACCTGGTCCCGAAGAATCTGGCATTAATCAAGACCAGAATTCGACGGGTTTCTTAAATCTGTAAACCATTTCAAAATCGGTTAAGAAATGGCTGAGTTATCCACGGAAAACCCATCTTGATTATCGTCAAAATATTGCCGTGACGTCATAACCACGTGGACGCAGAACTTCTAGAATGTTGTAGAACATTCCACAGCGTTACTACCAGCTACGCGCTGATTGGCTGTTGCTCGAACGATGATTGGCAGAGCCTGTGACGTCACGAGGAGTATAAAAGGAGACGCGATCCAGAGATCGAGAGCATCCTCGGCCAGGGGCCGAACAGGTTGGACCTGTACTAGCTACTATTGAATGACGATACGCATATTACTTCGCTTTCAGTTGGTTTTTCTCCCGTAGCTAGCAGTTACCCAACCCACCGCACTAAAACAATTTTGTAACTCCCTTCTTGCGGGAGCAATTTGGAACTTTCTAATTATCGTTCACGAGTATCAAGATCTACTTCGGAACACAAACTTGCGGTGAGGCCTTTGCGGCCTGAATATATGATTCTACAGATGTAGAGGCAGTGATGTTCTTTGATGGATGACTCGCTGGATCTGTCGGCCATGCCAAAAAGTGGTATTTCAGCTGCCACCGCACTAATGTCGTGCAGGTTCTTCTAACTTTCGACCGCAGCAAGTAAACTTTGCCCGGTGCGTCTTCAGAGCTGGCTGACGTACCCAGCACCGTTATGCTTTGTTTTCTATCTTCATCTGCATCCAACAACCCCCGCTTGTGATCGGGTTGTTGACAACTTCCATCCGTGCCATCGGCGTATGGGAACTTTCTTCACAGCAGTAATGCTGTTGTATCTCTTACTGACTACTCGTTAGACATTCCATTGTGTTTACAGTCCTGAGCGATGTACTCCTGCCATGAGCGTCTTGTGGGAATCCTGTTTGTGGGAACCAAACTGCGGCAACTTTCCAGCTTCCAGAGAATGCATCAAATCGCGTCAACTAGAGGATGACGTATCAATTTCAGTACCACGATAGCCTAACTTAAGAATGGCTACCGAGTATTCAAGTAACTATACTTAACATTTTAATTATTCCGCTAAATGTACTCTTTTAATTATATTGTATCCGTATAAACGGTCCCGATGACTAAAAGGTACCGTACCGGTCTTAGGACAGCTAGTCATAATTTCTGTACATGTTTATAGTTATTCTCATTTTCTGTAAGGTGTTTTCACTAACCGCACGTAGTAGGTTCGTTAACCTGTACTAAGATATATAATTCTGATCATTTGATATTGTATTAATTGTTCTGTTTAGTTTATATATACATAAGGCCAGTCGCCATCAGTTCATATGTTTTGTTTATTTGTAGAAAATATAGGACTGCAGAGCACGTAGGAAACATTATACCGCAACACTTATATATGCAGCACTTTCTCCCGCCACCAACAATTTTTCACTGAGGTCGCTGTCCGTGCTATAACTTTGTTTATCCTGGCATGCTACCGACTAAAGCGTTTCTATTCAGCTCGATAGGATAGGTTTAATATATGATTAGAGACACTTTCTTCGTTAAAGAAATCTGTAGTATACTCTTCTCTTCCGGCAGTGCGATAATCTAACCCCGCACTCCGGTAAGACTCATAATTCTAAGATTTTGTCTCTCTTCATGCTCCACTCAGCCTTGTGGCTTCTTAATTGTTTGAATGTCCCTATCTGCACCATGGGCTGATCCGACCATGGGAAACTGTTGGGGTTTCCGAGCCGTGATGGCCAGGGTGTGGTATCACATACATTCCCTCCGTATCTTCGGATACTTAGTAGTTAGAACTTTTGCCAATGTAGGAAAGCACTGCGAAAACATATCTTAATTATCATTTTATTTGCTGAACAATCCTCCCGCACCACAGTGCAAAACCGGGCAACTTGTATATAAACCTAACGACAGGTTAAACGTTTAGTTCCATAGGACCCGATGACGGGCGAGATACGTATCCCCCACCGAATTCCATAAGAATGTCCGGGCATGATATTTAGATCTGCCATGCCCTTACGGGAAGGACATTTACGGTGGGTATTCGTCTCTCTTACCTGCACCATAACGATAGAACAATTGCCTAATAATGCTTTTGTGGAAAGCAACCTGTGTCCTGTAACGTTTTATGTGGTTACGGAGCGAGATGTTCGGATTCTTACCCAGTTCGGAGATCTTACTAAGTAACATGTATGAGCGCTGTCTTCAGTATTGATGTCTTGGAGCATCGGTTCTCAACAACAGCCGTGTCTAATAGCTAGGTAGATACCAGCCATATGCGGCCTAAATTAGTTCTTGTTCTTAAAACCTAAAAGCTAATTAAGCAAAGCAGAAGGCCCGCATAAGTAAAGCGGTGAGTGTTAATTCAGCATACTAAGAATCACACAAGACGGTGACATGGGAATCCTTCTGGAATCGTTCGTCCTGTCTTCACGTAAAACCGCACCCAACCCTATAGTCATAATCTCACTAGGTATGGTATTTTCTTTTTTAAGCATTTTTGGTTGAAATATTAGAGTGGGCCCATTTTTGCCTACTACTCTTCTCCCGCTTTAAGCAGTGGCGACACCTTCCCGAGACGGAGGCTCGCACGAAGCACTTGCCTCTCGCAAGGATTCAGCGATGACGGTCCACGCGAGGATAATACTCCTCACCCAAATTAGCACTAGGAGTAGTGCCCGCGTGAGGCACATAACCTTTCGTCCGAGATAATCTTCTTCCTTTCAGCTTAGAGGTATAATAACTTATATTAAGTTAATTAGGTGAGTCTTGTGTACGGGAGCCTCCCTTGCGGGGATACCTCTGCGGACCTACGAGTCTGTGTGGTACCTCCGGGAGCCCCATGTTTAAAAGTTCATCTGGCTGTCTCTATGTCTTGCATTTTCGTATGCTCTTATTTAGTTTTATCTAGCATACTCGATAGTCTGTTTAGTTAAATTCATTGTATAGACATATTTTTAGGTCACCAAATCAAATCTTGTAAGTCCATAGATCACGAAATTGCTATGGACAGGCATACTGGTGACACAAATTCTTGGGATGAGACAGTTGTATTTAATGTTCGCGACAATGGTCGCACGGCCCCACCAGAACAATTGAGTTCCACCGGCCTTAGGAGCCGGTCTTTGTTACCCATAGGGCAGTCTCATACAGGATCCGTTACCAGTGTCATCATTCGTTGTGCACTTGCGGCGCGACGAGTCGACATGATACACCGGAATGGCCCGACACTACCCCGCGAGCTACGAACTGAACATTCAGCCTGTCCTGCCTCAGCCCACCCACAATGGAACAGTTTGAGTCTTACATGAACCTATAATTCTGCAGTACATCCATAAGAAATCTGAGAAAGCAACCTTGCTAAAATCACATGTAGTTTTGGTAGGCAATGTTTCCCGTACATCCACAACAGGTTCGGCTTTTGCCTTCAGAAAACATGGTTTAAGTTCCTTTATCTTTGGTTTGACAGTCCTTTCATGAGACTTTCTTATCTCTGGTTCTGTGATAGCATGTTCATATGAACAGTGCTCCGTCTCTTGAATAATGATACCATGTGCTGTATGCGTTGTTCTTGAGCCTGATGGTGTTTCTTCATTCAAATCGAAATTGTCTCAGCGAAGATGTATTACTGAATTATTGTCCGTTGATATGCTTGTTGGTACAACTGATTCACTACTTGTAATAGAGTTACAAATTGCAGTTTCTAAGTCAAGTGTTTTGGAATATGAACAATAGTGTCCAAACCGGTTTAGAATTGTGATAATCTCCGCACTTCCAGTGAGATGACGAAGTGTCATGGCCAACAGAATGTGCTTCGGCATAGCCCATTGACCATTTGTTGTGGTATAGTATACGTCTTGAGCGGTTGATTCAACACGTCGAACTGCTTTTGGAGAAAGGCCCGTGTAGTGTTTTGCAGCTACAACGTGGGAAAGGAAATGAAGTAGCAGCTGTGGTTGTTGACTTGTCTTTGAGGGGAGCCAAGATGCCGTTGGTGGCCAAGGCATCATTTCCGCTGTTCTTTGGGCATCCATAATATGACGTCTAATTAGCATTGAAGCCTCTTCAATCCGTTTTTCATCCGAGGAAGCTAGCTCAAATGCCACTTCCACTGCTTGATCTGTATGTATACAGTCAGAATACACCAATTCACTAAGATATGATGGTTGCCAAAATTAGATTTTTCTCCCAAAGTGATTCTTTAATTTGTTTTTCAGTTTATCAGTTTTATAGTTCTTGTTATAGGCTTCACGGTGATTTTCTAGCATGTAAAGCAGATATTTCTCCCGCAACATTGTCATCCATTCGACTTTTAAATATCTAATAATGTTTTCTTCAGCATACGCACATATGTGTTCATATGCCTTTTTTATGAGCCGCGTACATGGCAGATATTTCAGGATCATCACTCTTTGAATGACGCGTATCTTTCTTGTGTACTTTTGTTGACAGTGACTATGATAACATGCTTCACGGGCTACTAAATCATTGTTCCGAATACGGCATAACATGGACTCATCGTTCTTATCTTCTGCAGCTGATTTTATTGACTCTTCTGCGGTTTTTGTAACATATTTAATAAGGGTCTGTCGTGCAGTTCTGACTTTAATATATGTGTTGTTACAAAACAAACACTTATCAGATGGGGAAAGTACAGAAGGTGAATCAATGTATCCGGAAGTTTGTTTAATCCTTTTAGAAGTGCTTGCTTCGTCATTATCTTGGTTATCAGGGTTTGAACTAGTCTGCTTTCTATTCAAATGATACACGTTAATGAAGTTCTGATAACACCAACGATGGTTTCCATGGATTGATATGTTGAGAGTCTTTGGTATATTCGTAGTGATTTCGTCAAGTCTTATATCGGGGTTACTTTCATTCTCTCTCAATCGAGCAGCATTTTCTATCTTGGAGAAGGTATACTCGGGTAACAGTTTCATCTCTGTATCAGATGTATTGCGTTTAAAGTGAATAATGCACGTTAATTTATCTTCAGTTGACGGATGTCTATACTTCGACCATTGTTTTTTAGCCTTGCCCTTTGATCTTCCGAAATCAACAGGCTGTTCCTTCGGCATCATTAATCAGACAGACTGGGTGTCAATCCAGACATTTGGAGGGGCTAACCAGAGCATTATGTACAACGCTAATGAAATGACACTTGGAGATCGAATCAACCGAAATAGTGGTCGCCTGTGAGGATCCGCCAGGCAGGTGCAGCGCCGGGCGCCACGCCTCGAAGGATCCCACTCTCAGCTACTGGAGGTCCCATCAACTCGTCGTGTGGAGCCAGGGGACGAGGATGGCGAGCTACTGGCCAGCCGAAAGAGAAGACCAAACCCAAAGAGAACCCCAGTATCAACATCATGCACTGGAACGCAGAAGGGGTTACCAACAAGAAATCAGAGCTCGAACAGTTCCTGTACGAAAACAACATATCTGCTGCATCCACGAGACACACCTGCAAGAAGGAACCCCATTTAAGATCAGAGGTTACCAGATTTTCCGGTGTGATCGAAGAGAAAGAAACAAAGGTGGGGTGATCACCTTGGTCCGAAACAGCGTGAACGTCAGCCAGATCAAAACCTTTATGGAAGATGCAGAATATATCAAGATCACGGTAACAACCAGCAACTCTGAGATTGGCATTGTCAATTATTACTGCCCTAATGACAAGAATCTCTCACTTGACACAATCCAGGTTCCGGACTGCCACTTCCTCATTGCGGGATACTTTAATAGCCAGTCCCAGAGCTGGGGATACAGAACACTTGATAAACGAGGAGAAGACATTGAAGCATGGCAAGATGAAAAGCACCTTTTACTTGTTAACGATCCCACAGATCAGCCTACCTTCTACTCGCGCCAGTGGCACTCGACAACAACGCCAGACGTGGCATTTTGTACAGGAGACATTCACAGAAACCTCAGTAGAGTAGTCGGATCGCAGTTAGGAGGAAGCGACCACCGCCCAGTCCTCCTCTCTCTTTCTGGAAGTATTTCGACAAGTTCACCTCAACATCCAAGGTGGAACTACAAAAAGACAAAATTGGAGTCTGTTCGGCATTCGTTCCAATGAGCTTACCCAAAATATAGCAGTAGAAGGGAGAAACATCAACAATGTGGTCAAGGAATTTAATTCAAGTACCCTCAAGGCTGCCAACGAAGCGATTCCTCGAGGGTTCAGGAAAAACTACCGCCCCTACTGGACAACAGAACTGCAAGCAGCACGTGATAAACTAGACAAGGCCAGAGAAGATGCAAAGGCTAATCCCTGTCATGAAAACCACTTCACGCTACAACAAACTAAAGCCAGGTATCTAAAGACCAAGCTGGAGGCCAAAAGAAGAAGCTGGAGGAAAAAGATGGCAGGGTTTAATTTAGAGAGAGACACCACAAAGCTATGGAGACTGACTAAAGCACTGGATGAGGAGGGTGTCGGGGGAGAGAAGATTACTCTTGAAGAAGATGGACAAACACTGACAGGAAAGATGGCTGCAGATGCCTTTGCGAAGGCATATGCAAAAGAAAGCAACATTTCTATACCACGGATGCGTCAGAGGTTAGAAAAGAGCAAAAGGAAAGAACAGACACCAACACTCACGATGCTATGAAAGTGGACATTAGTTTAGCAGAACTGAAGAAGGCTATCCGCCAATTGAAGAAGAAGAAATCTCCCGGGCCAGATGGCATTACGAATGAAATGATCCAACACCTTGGTAATGCATCTCTTCGCAAGTTGCTAGACATCTTTAGTCTCAGTTGGATCAATGGAGAGGTTCCTCAGTGCTGGAAGGAAGCCAGAATGACTCCTATTCTGAAAAATGGGAAGAACAAGACGAAAGTGCTGAGCTACCGTCCTATCAGTCTTACAAGCTGCATATGCAAGACCATGGAGCGCATCATCAACCAGCGGTTGCAGTGGTACCTGGAGTCGGAGAACATTATAGTTTCAGAGCAGGCCGGCTTCAGAAGATACAGGAAGACAGAAGATCAAACAACACATCTTGCACAGGTCATAGAAGACACTTTTCAAGCCAAGAAGGTGATGCTAGCTGCCTTTATCGATCTGCAGAAGGCATTTGACAAGGTGCGGAAGGATGGCCCCCTCGTGAAGCTCCGGCGCACAGGCATCGGTGGCAACATGTTCCGATGGACCAAGTCGTACCTACACAATCGCATAGCTAGGGTGCTGGTGGATGGACAATCTGGACAGAATGTATTGCTGAGACAAGGGGTGCCACAAGGCAGAGTATTATCACCAACTCTGTTCATACGCTTCATTAATGACATTGTAGCAGAGCTGCCCAATGGGATCCAAGCAGCCCTCTATGCAGATGACCTCGTACTCTTGTGCACCGAGGAGTACACAACGACTGCCACGTACAGAATGCAGCTCGCCTTGGACAGAATCACAGCTTGGGCCAATCGCTGGTGTATTACCATCAACAAAGAAAAATCATCAGCCATGCTATTCTCACTGTCCACCAAAACCAAGGTTGGCAATCTAACGCTGGGCGGTACTCCACTCGAGTACGAGGACCAGCAGACATACCTGGGAGTCACCTATGACAGAAGATTAACATGGAAGGAGCACATCCAGAACACAGAGGCAAAGGCCAGAAGAAAGCTAAACATCATGAGGAAGCTGCCAGGAACAAAGTGGGGTGCCAATGAAAGGATCCTCAACACCATCTACCTAGGTGCCGTACGACCACACCTTGAGGATGGATCCAGCTCATGGATGACAGCGGCTAAATCGCATCAACAGAACCTCGACAGAGTACACAACCAGGCACTGCGCATCATCACTGGTGGAATGAGATCAACACCAATAGAAAAAATGGAGCAGACAGCAGGCATCCCCCCACTTAGCAAAGGAAGGGAATGCAAAGCACTGATCCAAGCTGCAAAGTTCAAATCGTTCAACAACCACCCGATGAAGATCAGGAAAGCACAGTTGTCATCAGGAAGACTTAAAAGAGCAAGTTTTGTGAAAGAGACAAAAGCACTTCAAAGGAAACACCAAGAAATGTTGCCAGCACAAATAAAAGACCCAAACCACACCATTGATCCTCCACCCTGGGAAAACAAACTAGAGAGCATAGCTATTCGCACCACAGTACCTCATCTCACAATCAAAGATGAACACAGTGATGTGAGCAAGAAGGCCGTGACCCTAGCCGTGTTGGAAAAAATGTACCCTCAGGAGACATGGATAACACACACACGCACGCACGCACGCACGCACGCACGCACGCACGCACGCACGCACGCACGCACGCACGCACGCACGCACGCACGCACGCACGCACGCACGCACGCACGCACGCACGCACGCACGCACGCACGCACGCACGCACGCACGCACGCACGCACGCACGCACGCACGCACGCACGCACGCACGCACGCACGCACGCACGCGCGCGCGCGCGCGCGCGCACACACACACACCTCCCTGCATAGCCTAAAAAATTAAAGTCTAACAGCACCGAGCGCTGAACAACAATAATCTATAGACCGATATCAAACAAATTAATCAGTCATTGCTATCATTAGGCAATGCAACAGCGCCCGGGCCTATTAAATATGCTGGCATTCTGTGAAATTTGTCAGTTCTGTTTATGTTTGCAATTTTAATCTTTGTGAAATTCATAATTTGCATCTTTTTTACTATTAAGTGGTTGTATTTATAAGAAACGCTGTTCATGTGTGAGCGTTACCACACTAACTATTTTATCCACACTTCTGTATATTAAGTTTTGAGATTTACCAGGTATTGGGTCTTTAACATACATTATTACATTATGATGTATAAACAGTTAGGAAATAGTTGATATTTTTACTCTAACATAACAGCTCCAGCATGTCTAATCTGCCTGTCCACCAGTCTGTCTGTGTCTGAAATGGCTGCCTCATGCATCGAGCAAGGCATTTCAGTGATACATTTTCAAAACAGTCTGATCATGCCCTGTAGATGAACATTTTTGTAGACCTCTTTAGCTGGTTTGATGACTAATGCCATCATTACTCAAGCATAAGATCTACGTAAAGGTCAAGATTGGTCCGGAAATTACCTGAGAACTACCGACCAATTTCACTCTTAAGTACTGTAGGTAAAGTTCTGGAAAGAATAATATTCAAGCACGTATATAATCACCTCCATAGCCAAAATCTCCTCTACAAGTACCAGTCCGGTTTTCGGCCTGGCTATTCGACTGTCTTCCAGTTAATTGCATTGTGTCATATTCTCTCAAATGCACTCGATGAACACAAATCCACATGTGTTGTACTTTGTGACATTTCGAAAGCATTTGACAGAGTATGGCACAAGGGATTGATGTTTAAGTTACAAGAGCTTGGACTAGGAGGAAGACTTCTTATCTGGTTTAGTAACTATTTATCTTCACGACAGCAGTGTGTCTTAATCAACCAAGACAAATCTTCTTTGAAACAAATAGAAGCTGGAGTTCCACAAGGTTCAGTGCTCGGTCCACTCTTATTCCTAATTTATATAAATGACATTTCACATAACATCGATAGTGTCTTACGTTCTTATGCTGATGACACAGCTTTATGCTGTTCTAGTGCCACGTCAATTGAAATTGAAAGAAATCTAAACAAAGATTTAAACCACATTTCTGACTGGTCGAAACAATGGCTAGTCAAGTTTAATGCCACAAAAACTGTAAATCTAACTATTTCGAATACACTTAACTTTTCATTTCCGAATATTTTTCTAAATAACATACAAATATCATCAGTGCAGTCTAGTAAATATCTTGGCGTAACAATTTCGAACGATTTAAAGTGGACAACTCATATAGACCAAATATCCAAAAAGACTGCCAAAATATTGGCCACCATGCGGCAGATGAAATATATTTTAAATAGAAAAACATTTCAAAATTTATGTTGCTTACCTCCGCACAGTACTCGAATATGGGTGTGAAATTTGTGACGGATGTTCGGACCAGGATGCTGATAAACTTGAGTTCATTCAGAATGAAGCCATGCGGATTATAACCGGTTTGCCAAAATACACACCTTTGGCAAATCTTTATAGTGAAACGGGCATAATACCTCTACGGGAGCGCCGAAAGCACAAAAGAATTATTTCGTTCTATAAAATTATCCACAACGAGTGCCCTGACTACATACATGATTTGATTCCGGGTGGGTAATGCTTCAAGATATAATCTTCGAAATGTAGAGAATTGTGTGCCACCAAGGAATCGCCTTGAAGTGTTTAAAAAATCTTTTCTACCTAGTACCATCCAATTGTGGCGCAATCTAGAAACAGCAATAAAGTCAGCGCCGTCTGTTTCGATTTTCAAAAGCAATCTTACAAAATCTTACAAAATCTCACCGAAATGTTTCAGAACAAATTGCCATATACTATTCCTCAGGTAGAAGGCGCGAAAATATCTTACTTTGCAAGCTCAGAAACAATTGTAGCCACATGAATAATGATTTATTTCGACACCATTTACTCGAAGAAAGAAACTGCCTAGAATGTCAAACGCCAGAAACATCTTTTCATTATTTCTTAGAATGTCGAAGCTGGGAGAGGGAGAGAAGAGATTTATTTAGGGCCATAGTAGGATTTATGCCCAATATGCTGCTAGTCCTCATTCTGAATGGAAATCCTGATTTATCTCCACAAATGAACGATGTTTTGCTAAAAAGTGTACAGAATTACATAAAACAAACCAAACGCTTTTAACATATACGTACTAACTGCTAAGTGATATTAAATATCCTCTCTCTCTCTCTCTCTCTCTCCCCCCCCCCCTCTCTCTCTCTCTCTCTCCCTCTCTCTCTCTCTCTCTCTCTCTCTCTCTCTCTCTCTCTCTCTCTCTCTCTCTCTCTCTCTCTCTCTCTCTACTTTCTACTTTTTCATATTCATCATAATTTCTTTACTGTATATACGTTTGTATTTAACTATTTTACGCATTTTGCCGTCTTAATGATTTTGTAGGGAGAGGGCCTAGCTAAGTTGATAGAACTTGTGCCCAATCCCGTTGTAATATAAGTACAATAAAATATGTTTAAAAAAAAAAGAAAGATTGGTCCAAGATAATCTAAATCCTTTCTTAGTGAATGTGTGAACAGACAAGAGCATGACATTCAAACTGGCGTCTGACTGGTGTTGGTTAGAAAGATGTGTGCACATTGTGCATAGGTTACTGGCATAAAGATTAGCATAGTATCCCACCATGCATCTGATATTGCACAACTGCCGCTAAAGAGATAGTGTTATGCTTGACCAGACAAACACACACACACACACACGTGATACTAATGATTGTCATTACTCAATCATAAGATCTACGTAAAGGTCAAGATTGGTCACGGTAATCTAAATCCTTTCTTAGTGAATGTCTATTGGCAGACCTAGAGAAAGATATGTTTGAAAATTTACAAATGGAATGGCTGGCTCGTTCATCGAGCCAGTCATTCCAGTCGTAAAATTTTTAAAAAACAGCCTGTCATTCCTCAAGACGTCGGCTTGACCATTAGATGGTTTTCTACAAGGTAACAATTTTTATGGTGCCTAGACGCTCACACACGCACGCACGCACTAATGTTCTAGATTTCCTAGTGATCAAGATATGCACATATATGATTCTGTCACATGCTATTCACATAGATAATTTCACAACGCAAGGCCACATATTGCGCTATATATATATATATATATATATATATATATATATATATATATATATATATATATATAATATATAATATACCGTTGATACTGGAAGCATGAAATGGTCACGATGACATATTTTTTAGTTAGACATTTCTCACTTCTCTTCAGCCTCTTAACACTTCAATCATTAAAATGACTGGCTTGATAAAAAGCTTCCACTGGTTGCATTACAGTACATCCAATGCATATCTGAACACCTAGGCAAACTCTCCAAGGTGTATCTGAACACCTAGGCAGACTCTCCAAGGCGTATCTGAACACCTAGGCAGACTCTTCACGAAACATGACAATACACCAACTAAAGCTTTCAACACCTTGAGACCACAACTACTCAGACTTAACGGTCACCACTAGTCAGACCTAAAGACATGCTCACAACTAGTCAGACCTAAAGACATGCTCACCACGAGTCAGACCTAAAGACATGCTCACCACTAGTCAAACCTAAAGACATGCTCACCACTAGTCAGATCTAAATAACATGCTCACAACTAGTCAGACCCAAAGACATGCTCACCACTAGACAAACCTAAAGACATGTTCACCACTAGTCAGACCTAAAGACATGTTCACCACTAGTCAGACCTAAAGACATGCTCACAACTAGTCAGACCTAAAGACATGATCACCACTAGTCAGACATAAAGACATGCTCACCACTAGTCAAGCCTAAAGACATGCTCACCACTAGTCAGAACTAAATAACATGCTCACAACTAGTCAGACCTAAAGACATGCTCACCACTAGTCAGACCTAAAGACATGATCACAACTAGTCAGACATAAAGACATGTTCACCACTAGTCAGACATAAATACATGCTCACCACTAGTCAAACCTAAAGACATGTTCACCACTAGTCAGACCTAAAGACATGATCACAACTTGTCAGACATAAAGACATGCTCACCACTAGTCAGATATAAAGACATGCTCACCACTAGTCAGACATAATGACATGCTAACCACAGATGAATGCTCCGCAGACTCAATGTGGCTAAAGCAGCACACATATTGGCGAAACCAAAAGGCCCCACAGCACCAGAGTGAAAGAACACCTCAAAGTCAGTTCCAAGATGTAACTGCGATGGCCACAAAAACTACATTTAAAATAAATTCGAACTCCCGGAGAAGTAACTAATTTTCCTTATGATTAATCCTGAAATCGGAACAAACAATTTAAGAAGTATTCTAGTGCTAAGTTTTCTAAAATTTCTCTCAGCAAAAGTCCATTTTCCAAGATCACTGCAAAAGTTGTTAAATCTGGCCTGACCATAATTTCTGGCAGATGTTGAATTTGTGCACTGCAATACATATACCTGCATGTAAAATAAGCCAGACTGGAGTTTCAAGATTCAAAATTATTTATTTCATGCTCAATATATAGGATATATACATCACAGTTGGGCAGTCCATCAAAGGCAGAGCCTATGAATCGATGGACCCACTACACATAAAACAAGACATCACAATATGTGAGGTGACAGCTGATACAAACATCTGTAATATAATAATAACGCCTGTATAGGCGTAAACACAGGACGGTACAACATATATTTGTTGTACCATTTAGTTATGATTGTCCTAGAGTGGTCTGCATATAAAAGAGCTGCATAATATTTTGTAATTGTCTTCCAGTTAGGATATTTACTGTAGGTATCGGGCCTTTAATATGGTACATTGGAGTGGGGTGGAAGGGGAGGGGGTGGGGTGCTCAACAATAACATAGCAGTATTAGAGTGAGAAAGCTGTTGGTGGGTATGACTGTAGATAAGTAGTTTGTAGTAGATTGTCGACATCTGATATGTTCACTGAGAAAAAGGAATATCAGATGAATGTTCACGCGATTTGAGATCTGATAGGGGCCATCTATTTCGGCTCATTCCATGCTTTTCATCGTGGTATAGCTCTCCTAAATTTATTAACACCTACCACACTGATGGCAATATTCCATCTTCTATTATATCTAAAGCAGAGAAACGGCGCACAATATACAACAAATTGGGTGGACGATGGTGCTGTTTATGACTGCAGCATCCTCCCTCCACCAAACCGGCCTAGAGAATGAAGCACCAGTTCCTCTGCCTTATTTTGAAAATTGTTAACCCTGCTATCAGTGGCAAGGGCTAGGGTTAGGGAAGAAGCGAAATCATGAGACTTCGTCTATAACGAATATGTCGACTAGGAAGATGACATATGGGCCGGACAACATTTTTTGACTGACTTACAGATGATACATGCAGGCGAGCAGGCAAACCGACACAGTCGCATCGCATAATAACTTGATAATAATAAGAGTATTAATAACAACAGTAACAAGTCAGCCAGTATTTGAGCCGAGTTTCTTATGGTAAATATAGATTGATAAAGTGCGTGAAATAGTAAAAAGCATTGACGCAGAATTGGTAACAACAGTAATAAGGCAGCTAGTATTTGAGCCGAGTTTCTTATGGTAAATATAGATTGATAAAATGCTTGAAATAGTAAAGAGCATTGACGCAGAATTGGAATAGATAAGGTGGGACTGACTCATACTGGCAGTAATCGCCCACTGCAGGTACAGAGTAAATATAAGATCTGGCTGCTAGGTTAGAAAAAGGATTAGGTTTGCCACTTTCGACCCCTCTGGCCCATTCCTTTATTTCCCCTATCTATACAATGTCTGGATATGTTGGGACTCGCCAGACTGAAATCCGCTGCTGCATTAGTTAAAGCAGGAGGTTCCAGTTTACCCAGTCTCAAAAGATTCAGCATTGACCAGCTCATGTATCGTGCATTAACAATTAATGTTAGCCTGTCAATCAGGTGTATTGGCAAAGTCAAGCTCTATTCCCTCAGTTTATGGTTGGGTTAGTTTGTTACGTGGAGATTGAATTGATGATGATGGTAGTAGTAGTAGTAGTAGTAGTAGTAGTAGTAGTAGTAGTAGCTTTCTTTGTTTTGACGTCTGATGTTTTTAGAGTTAAAGTTGATTATCAGCGAGTCCAAATTTAGCGAATGGGGCTTCTTCGATCTCCTTATTGTTAATGTAGATTTTAGGAATTTCATTTTTTTAGTTTCGTTATGTTTGTAAATAGCATATAATTAGATTTATCGACATTTAGTGATAGTTTATTTATTGAAAACCAATTCGTAATTTCTTCCATTTCTTTATTTACTTTTGCATATAACTTATCTATGTTCTCATCGCAGCAAAAGGCATTGGTGTCATCAGCAAATAGTATTAGTGGCATGTGCTTACAGCGGTTTGGTAAGTCATTCATATATAGAAGGAACAGCAGGGGGCCAGGAATAGATCCCTGAGGAACACCACAAGTTAGTTTTCTGGTTTCAGAGCATGTTGCATTAAATTGTATTGAGTTCTTTCACTTAGATAGCTCTGAAACCAGTCGAGTGTGCATCCTCTTATACCGTAATAGGCAAGTTTATCTAATAGGATGTGATGGTTAATTGTGTCAAAAGCCTTCGAGAGGTAAAAAAAGAATGCCTATAATGCTTTGCTTGTTTCTAACGATTTGATAATTTTTTCTGTCATTTCTACAATTGCAAGCATTGGTGAGTGTTTTTCACGGAATCCATATAGCGATTTATATAAAATTGAATTTTTATCCAGATAGTTTATCAGTCTATTATACATTAAGCGTTCTAAGAGTTTTGAGAAAAGTGGAAGTATGGAGACTGGTCTGTAATTTGAAAAGTTAGTCGAATCCTTGGCTTTCCATATTGGTGTAACACGGGGTATTTTTAGTTTTGCTGGCAAGATACCTTGCACTAAGGATAGATTGCAGATGTGGCTGAGTGGGATAAGCATATCTTCTGCACAGGTTTTAAAGATACGCCACTTAAAGCCATCGATACCGGCACTTTTTGTTGGGTTGAATGTGTTTAAGATGTTAAGAATGTCTTCAGTGTTAGTAGGGTGGATAAAGAAAGATGATGGATAGCTAGCTGCCTGTGAGGTAGTCGGTAAATTCGCTGTTAGATGTTGACTGAATTTTATTTGAAAGTTCTGGACCTATATTGACAAAATAATCATTAAATCCATTAGCAATTTCGAGTTTGTCTGTAATGACCTTGTTATTGCAGAGAAATTGAGTTTGTTGCGCTTTGTTTGTCTTATTTAAAAGTGATTTGATAATTTTCCATGTCTCTTTTATGTAGTTTTTGACTGCTCAAATTTGCTATGGTAATATGGTTTCTTGGCCATTTTTATTATTTGATCTAATTTATTTCGGTCTTTTTAATAGGGTTTCATTATGCTTTGTTTGACACTTAATGAATGTCAAGTATAGTTGATGTTTTTGTGGCAGGCAGCTAAGTCCATTTGTAAGCCACGGCTTAGTAGGGTTGTGCTTATACCGCTTCTTTTCTTTCATAGGGAAGCTGTGCTCAAATAAGGTTGTACAGATATCATGGAATTTGTTGTAGGCATGTTCACAAGAATGTGTGTATATTATTGCACACCAGTCAACCTCTGACATGGACCTCTGGAAATTTTCAATATTGATCTGTGAGTAATCTCTGCATTCAAATTTTTCACGCTCAAATTGTTTTTGAAATGTTTGTTGTTTTTCTAATAAAAATATTAGTAGATGATCTATGTCAGCTACAAAAATTCCAACCAGGGTTTTGTTAATGTTCTGATTAATGTTATTGCAGAATATGTTGTCAATGACAGTGGCCGTGGATTCGGTTAATCTAGTTGGTTTGGTTATTGTGGGATAGTAAAAGTAAGTATTTAACAGGTTGATGAAGTATTTTGTTTGACAACAGTTCTGTATCTTCAGATCAATGTTGAAATCACCCATGAGGTAGGCCGTCTTGTTTTCAGCTTGAATTATATCTAGAATTTTGCCTAGTGATTCAATGAATTTGTTACCGTCACTGCCAGTAGGCCTATAAATTGTACCAATGATTTTGTTTTTGCCTTTTTGTATTGGTATTTCGATGCATATTGTCTCAATATGTTCTTCGGTTATGGAGAGGCTTTCGTATTCAATGTACTGAATGTTATCCTTTATGTACATGCCTACAGCACCCCCACCATCCTTCTCAATCTTGTTAGTTCGGTATTTTCCAACAAATGTATAATTATTTTTGTTAACAAGGGTAGTGGGTGAATCTATTTTTATCCATGTCTCCGTAATTCCAATAATCCCAAACTCATGTGCACTCATATCTAGAAAACTGTGTAGCTTGTCATTGTTCTTCAGTAGTGAGCGGGTATTAGCATGAATAAGTGAGAATGTAATGTTTTCTTTATTTTCTATTATGCCATCATTAAATTTACTTAACAGTGTGTAGTCACAGTTTTGTGATGGTATGTTTAAATCGTTTCTAGCATCGTTTGAATTAATTTCACGCTAGTTATTAGTATTTAGTTTAAATGGGTTTAGAATGAGGTTTGGACATGCTTTGTATAATTGTAATTTACATGTGGGTTGGTGATTGCAAGCATGTAATCAGTGTCGTCTTTGATGTTGTTATAGGGAAAGAATGATGTGTTGCAGTTTAGGCATCACCACGGTTGCTCATCAGTCTCAAGCCGTAAATAGTCAAATGAGTTTAGTTCAGAACATCTCAGGTGAACCCACTTATTACACTAGTCACATAGTAATGCCTTCTGGTTAATTTTAACAGCTTTTTTACAAGTAGAGCAAGGGAATTTAGTGGGCATTAAGCTGTGGGAAGGGATGGGATATTAGGATGGAGAGAATTAGTGGACTAGCTACTTGATGGTTTTCTTATCCTGGTAATGGCTGATTATTTTGTTCTGTTCCAGGGAACAGAAGCATGGCAAAATTAGCAGAAATTAAAACATAAAAAAAATGAAATTATAACTGGTATTCCAGAAAGAGTAAAATAAAAAGAAAAATAGGCAAGGTGAACTAGATTTAGCCATTGCATGCAACAAATAAGCATAGCATGCATGCACCATAACAAAGCAGAATAAAAACAGCAAAGCGCTTAATAAAATTACAATCATAAGCAGTGATGTGCATATTCAAATGCATTAATCATGACAGTGATATAACGGCAATTAGCATAATAGTATTAATTCAGATATCATGCTGATGTATACTCGGGAAAACACAAGAAAGGATAATCTACTGACAATATTGGTAAGTAGGTGAATCTAAAAAACCCAGGTTACTCAGTTAGCTGAGTCTATTTCCCTTTTGCTGACAGATGCTTGCAAAAGCAGATACTTTATGATATAAAGCTTAAGCTGTTGGATATTTGAAGCTAACCTGACTGGAAGCTGCCTAAGGTGGAAATGGCTTCCAGAGCCAATCAACCCTCAAAGACATCCAACAGTTTTCCTGCATGGTTGTGCTGAAAATGGGATATGGGCGATTCATCAGGGTTAAAAAGAACTAGACAAACTTATTTATATGGTCATGTTGATTAATAATGTTGGATGCTTGAAATTGAATCACTGTGTTAAACATGATGGGCAGAATTGATTATGTGTGTCTATTTAAAAAGAAATAGAATAACAATTATATAGCATGACAGTCACAGATAATAGTCTAACCTGCGTTTAGGGTCATATGATTGTGGTTCTTCAATACATGTGTCCATCTGTTTTAAGTAACAACCATTATGTTGGAGCAAAAGGCCTCTCATATCGTGTTTCATCGTCTGGGTTTTTTCATGACAACTTATCGGTGCTTTGTGAATTTGTCAATAAAAGACAGGTTTGGCAGTAATTAGAATGGTTTGAAGTAGTATTTAGTAGGAAATATGACAAAAGCAAGGAGCCATCGTATGATACAACTGAGTAGAAAATGGGAGAGCAAAAAATAAGCAGTATAATAACAATAGGATGTTATTACATATTAAACAGTAGGACAAGATGAAATCATCGCTGAAGGAGTAATATTAAGTAGTATTAGTAATTTAATCGATGGCTTTGCTCATTCATCGATAGGATGTCCGTCTTTCGGCCTCAATGTAAACTTGCAGGAAGCAATCAAGTATTATGAAATTGGTCCACATAGAACCACTGCTGCCCAAGCCATCAATGGTCTCCAGGAGAACCAATCGCCAAAATACCCAGCAAAATGTCTTCTGTATATCAAGTATCTTTCAAATCTAGCATCGGTTGCTGAGAGGGGTAAGCAAGCTATTGATGACAAGCAGAGCTAAATAGAGGCAAACAGCTTGGCAGGAGAAATCCACGTTCTGCATATGTAGGTGAAGAAACGAAACAGAATGTGGTATTCGTGCATGACATGACAGCAAAATACAATACATCAAGCTATAATTGAAAGAAGAACTCTATCTCACATCCTTATCCCTCACAAAGTCTCATGCAAAGTCAGCCAGACTGAGAGAATAACTCTTATATCCTTGTCCCTCACTAAGTGTCATGACTGACAATGAATATTAAACTGAGGAAAATGGAAAATTAAAAAATAATTAGGAAATAGCTGCCTTAATATCTCAACATTAGGGACAATAAACTGGCATTATTAAACATAAAATATGTATAGAGGTTAACAAACATATTATTAACAAGAAAAATAACAATGTTGATAATCGTATCATCAACGACAACAACAAAAACAATAACAAATAAAAACAAAACATGATTTTATATACTTTATATATTTATCATATAAACATGTGCCATATTCAATGCAGGGTTTTCATTGGCTGGTGGGTGCACAACCCATTAAAGCGACCAATTAAAACATCGATTGATGTGAGCGTGATGCGTAGAAATTACTATGCGGTACTGTTTTACTATGATTTGTCATTCATGGAATGTCATCGCAAATTGTCATCGTTTGACAGTTTATCAGTCGGCAGTGAAGTAACGATTGATGGCCGTGGCTTTGCGATAGTCTTAGAAGAAAAGTGTAGTTTATGGCTGACATTTCCAGATTTTATGTTTGTCACTATATTTTGCTGCACATTCAGTATCTGTAATCAAGTAGTGGTGCGTCGCAGCGGCGGTATCGATTTCACGAAAATCAACAATGAGAAATCAGATAAAAGTCACATCAGCAACTATTGGCAAATATTTCAAAATTACAGTTTATATGATAAATAAAATCTCAAACTCTGTCACTTTTCATATCACTATTATGAACCTCGTTGAAAATTATCAATTTTGCACTCGCTAAAGCTCGTGCAAATTGATAATTTTAAACTCGGTCCATAATAGTGATATGAAAAGTGACCTCGTTCCAGATTCTCTATATAATAAACAACAATACAGTAAATCCTCTCTAAATAGAGACATATGACGAAATTAACGCTCGCCCAGTAACCTGTGTCAACTAAAGTATTACTTGGACTACTGACAGACAGTCAAAGACTGACAGTTTACCAGCGGGCAGCCAGCCATTATAACAATTAAGATTTGCTAGCACTGATTTACCTCCTTTCAAAAAGAGAATTCTTCAGATGTTTATCTTGTATTCCTTATCCCTTTCAAAATCACAGGATTCACAATCTCAAAGCCACCACATAGCTTGACCTCGATTATCTGCATGACACACACAATAGCTATCCACTTGCACTTGAGTGCCTGAAAGTAAAGCCAGTGTCGACCTCAACTGAGGGTCAAAGAATGCTATGTACTCCATTACCACAACCTCTAGCTCTACCTTAGTCTGCGCAAGGTGTCCAGTTCTGTGCATCGGCCAGTCGTCATGGAGAGCCCTACATCAAGCTGCACACAAAACTCTGAAAACAGCCCACTGGCAAGACGATGGAGAACCTGCGCAAGCAGGGTTCCTCCTTACCACGTCCACTGGCAGCAACTCTGACCACTGGAAGGGTTCTTGTTGAGCCTCTTAAACAATCTGGAACCTGGCCACTACCTGGCATGTAGACTTATCCGTGAGTGGTACTGCGGTCTTGTACATACCTGCTGGCTACATCGCCAATAGCGAGGGCATACTTGTAGATCTTGTGGCCCACACAATTATGCGGAAGGAACAGCACATCTGTCTGGTTAACTCTGCTCGGGGCAGGTTCGTCAAAGTGTCACTCTGAATGTGGCATGGACGAGATCTGTGTATCTGCCGCATGTCCTGCCTGGAGAGCCATTGTCTTATTGTCTCCAGGGGGGTGTTGTGACCCATGCAGCGTGCAACCTCGAGCAGTTGGTGAGGCTCACGGTGGTAGCCACCGGGCTGGTAGTAGAGCTCCTCAAGACAGGCAGTTGATGAACTCTGGATCTCATCACTCACGTCGACTCCTACTCTGTTTTGCATAGCTTGGGCGAGCTATAGACAGACGAGCAGACAGCCATCATTCATTCGACCATCACTGAACACCTCTTCGGATACCTGAATACACTGTTGTTTACTCTCTGCCGGATCATTAGCGAAGAGTGTTGACAAGATCGTACAGAGACGCCTTACTAAATAGCATGTCATAAATGTTCGGCAGCCCAGATGACTGTGAATGCTATGGCAAGAGATGGGAGCCAGGGGCCAGCTACTCTAAAGAATGTGCCCACACCTGAAGCAATGGCTGGAATGGTCTCAGGAATCTTCTCAATGTCATGTAGTGTTGTTGGTGATCTTGACGACTGGTGAGAAGGTCCCCGTTTGCTCAGTGGATTAGTCAGTGGGATTCTGGCTCTACATCATCACCATCATAGTCATCATCCCTATCATAGTCCTCATCCTTCTCATCCTAGTTGACTGGATCTTCGAAGGCCTCCGGTTCATACATCATCCCATGATTGGACTACTGTTATGATTTCCTTGCTGGTTGGTGTTAACGTCGTTTCATATATATATATATATATATATATATATATATATATATATATATATATATATATATATATATATATATATATATATATATATGTATCGTCTAACTGATATTTCGTAATTATAAATATGGGCATAGTCTTTACTTTTAAGCTATGGACCAGCAGTATCATCGTAGTGAGACGGCGGCTAATGTAGGAGCAGTAGCGATAGTAGTAATAGCAGTAGTATCAGTAGCAATAGTAGTAGCGGTAGCAGTAGCAACGGCAATTGGTAGCCATAGTCATTTCGGTGGAATATACGGTTGATAATATGTTTTGCCTAAGGATCTATGTTAACGTATTCGCTCAGCATTCTGGCCATTGGTCAGCCATTTGAAACATTATTAGGAGCTATCAAATATGGGCTGACCACAGCTTTATCATTGGGCCCTATTATTCTCCAGGCCATAAGGGCCTAAATTGTCTCACTGGATATTTTGAAAATACAGTTGCTGTTAGTCTCTGCTGGCTGATACAGCAGAAGCTCCCAGCAACCCATTTATAAGTAGGCCCCAGTATTTTGAGAACAGTGGAATACCCTCTATGACTGATTTTCTTTAGTGGGCAGTCTATAGTATATTTTGAAAATGGTGTTGCTGGCTGCCATTTCTGCATGGTCCAGCAATCGTTCCCAGCAACACCAGGCACAAAACATACTATAGTCTTTATTAAATCATAAGACAAAGTTATTTAACATCCAGGTCAAAGGTAAAATGTACCATCGAAAATACCAACAAATCTCTTACCTGTAATAATGAAGAGAGAAGCCACTTGTAAAATATGATGTTTATAATTCAACAGCAAATATCGAACTAAAACAGTGGCTCATATATTTGTTTACATTTTCTATGGAAACTACCAAAATCCCAGTTTAGACTTGCCTTGGCAACTAAATGCTAGCTTCATAGATGCGGAGTATATCCAACCTTAGAAGTGCCACCGTTCTGGGTTCAACTAATGTTGGATACCCTCTAAAACCTTTGTCTAGTTAATTTGCCTAGGTGGTGGTGAGGGGACCTATCCAACATTAGAAGTGTCAGACTCCCAGCCTTTACTAGAATAGTTAGCACTCCTCTGATGTTGGATACCCTCAGATCCTCTGTTGAGATTATCTGGGCAGGGGTTGGTGAGTGGGACAGACTGGTTCCTGGTCATAGATTTGAGCAATACTTGACACATGAGTTCTCAGGTAACAATGGAGCTAATTAACATGGACAATATTCAAAACAGCTATTGCCTAAATTATATATGTATATACTATTTCTAGTTTGCTCAGCATATATGTACACAGACCATTAAATAAAATTTATACAAGCTATAAATTAAAATAAATAGACAAGAAAATAAATAATTATAAATATGAAATTTACAATGATATCCCTTCTTTAATCTTGGCCTAGTCATTAAACATTTATTTTGTTTTCTACCATAAGGGGGGAGTAATTTAGATAAGCTGTTGCTGAAAGTTGTTGCTATCTCAGCCAGCAACATCTTTCAGCACCACCCAGCTCAGTGAGGCATCTCGGCTGCTGATAGTTACATTCGCTGGCTTGCTGAATGGATAGGTTTATCCTCTCCCATCAGTGTGTCTATGTTCGATTAGATGCTGTACAAAGGTGCCGCTCTCTGCTATAGCAACCGCTCTCTCCAACATCAAATTCAAAACAGTCATCCAGGGGAAAATATCAAGGGGATTTAACTCCATTTTTTTCAGGTAAACTTTATACGCTTTAACTGCCGAGTACCTAACCTTGGCTGGTATCATTTATGTATAGGATGTCGCCTGAAGGTGTTGCTAATTAGTCATATCGCAACAGCTTCCTACAACATCCCATAGCCACCAGGCATCTATGGTCATGGCCCTTTCCTACATCATAATAATCACCCCCTGATAGAAAATAATATTTCGTCCTCGAAATGAAGTTCAGCCACATACATTTGTTAGAAGGGGTAAATCAAAATTCGCTCCAATATGTACATAAGAACCGATTATTCTGGAATATAAGTAAAAATGTTTGAAACTATCAATAATACATATATGTACATAACGATGCGATTGTCTACAAGGACAATGTAAAAGTTAGATAATTTTGCAGTATTTCGTTATGTTAAATAGACCCACGCAAGTGTCTTTCGGGTGTAGTAGTTAAATCATGTGATGATCACTACTTAAATTGAAAATGAGTCTAATGTGAGGAAAATACTTGCAGTACGAGTGTCCGAATACATCAGTCAATACCAATGCTAATATATACCGGTATTAATGATGTCCATTGATTCCAAAAAGTTATATATATATATATATATATATATATATATATATATATATATATATATATATATATATATATATATATATATATATATATATATATATATATATATATATATATATATATATATATATATATATATATATATATATATAGGGGTAAATCCATAACACAACTTAGATGCATGTGTAATGCATCTGATATAACACAGGTATTTACATTATATACCCTTTATAAAATATTCTTATCGTGTTCTCAATTACATCACCTAGCTGCTGGGTGCGATATTATGCCAGCTGGTGAATATATGGTGACAGTCTGTTCTGTATCAAGTAAAACAAGTTGAAACGTAAGCTTGCGCAGCAGTGTCATAATTCATACACACATGTTGAACCAGAAATGAAAAATTGCCATATTGAACATACCCATATCTCAATTACTAATACTAGCAATAATCTTCTCATCTTAAACCATGGTAGCCAAATCCAAGATATGTCCTGTATATTCTGATTATAATTGGGCTGGAGGTTGTTGAATTAGTCACTATTTCGCCCAACTCCGTAATTATATTCCGAATACTCAGTAACCCATTGGCTGCACCAAGTTCACATACTGACTATGCCTTTTCCGTCTGTAGATGGTACTATGCTTTTAAAGTGTTTGATAGCCAAATAAAGAATAGGCACTATACATTCTGATTGTAATTGTGATGGGGATTGTTGAATTTATTTCCCACAACTCCACAATTATATCCATAATATTCAATGACCTATTGGCTAAACCTTATTATCTTTTGGTAGAAAGGCTTATTAATAGACTTAGATGTATTCCATTGCATCAGTTAGTGCTTCCTATAATTTCGGGTAAATGGTTGTTCTAACATTATGGACAACTTTCTTTATCAGAATGACTGGGACTAATATAGAACGCAGTCCCATTCTGTTCAACTAGTAAATAGACACAGAATGGTTTTTCTGTTACATTCCGAATCTTATATGCTTGCAGAATTGACACGGGTATGCTAGGGGATATAGATAATATGTGACCATTCAGAGTATTACCAATACTAAAATCATGCCAGTTTACAAATAGGCGAGGGAAAAAATGACCTTTGACCTCAATATCAGATATGTATTTTGTCGCCAAAAACGTTACATACTTAAAGGTTACCGGAAGGGTCTTAACTTCCACAATAACACTGTTATCACCATTTGTAAACTCAACATTTAGGCTGGGTTTATTCTGTCTTCTTCTAATCTTAGTAATTAGCATGACTACTAATAATACCATGATAAATATTACCAATACGCTCTGTACCTGATTATAACTACTACCAAGATTGAATAGACTAGTTGCAGGCAAAGGATTTGGAGTAGTTTTTACAACATAATTGAATTTTGTGATAACCAAGGCCATTGATTGAGGTATTTTGCCTTATAATACCCAAAAAGCAACACTGAGTTTTCCTAATTTGAGCGATAATGCAATTAGTGCTGCCTCAGCAAGTGATGCTATTGTCAATGCTGCAACACTAATATAGGAGCGTGTAGGCCAGTCCATAAGTTCGGGTAATTGGTCAAGTATTGGTTCGGCTAATGACTGAAAGACTACTTTATCTTTCGTTATAGTGTTAGCCATTCGCGTTAAGCTTAGGTGAGATTGGCGATCATTCGCGATTATGGTCGAAAATTTTTGATGGAAGATTTTGAAACTTGGTATATTAATTTGCAGAAGTTCACTAAATGTGGAATCTCCCATTATATCTCCGATTTCTTTATCATCGAAGAAACTCTGTAACAGAGCCAGGTTTGCAGGGTGGATTTTGGTGATCTTATCAGTGTTTGTATGACAGTTTGCAAGTTGCAGTTTCAGCTGATAATGAGCAGTTTAAGCAGTGCAATGGCAGGGAATGTTGAATAGGAAAGAATGACACCCTGGCATTAGTGTGTGTTGTCTCGGACAGTGAATAGCAATTTGCGATTCATTATAAACCAAAATTTGTGATGGAGCTATATACTGCATCTTTGGTTTAATAACGTTATGTATAAACCTAAAGTCACAAAGCTGCTTAACCAGATGCCTCTCATTGTTGAATATTGCCATTATACAGGATTTAGCTACATCTGGTCGAAGTGCTAATGGAAAGGGGCATTGTTTATTCTTATCACCAGTACAGAGAGCAAAGCTGCTGGAGTCTATTTCAGCAATTTCATCCAGCTTAGGTGACATAGCTATGTAATCAGGCATATCTAGAAGCTGTGTAGCCTGGCTTGTCTGATTACTAACTGGCACCGGGAAGGAATGTATCTTATACAGGATGAGTGGATTACGTAAAGCTGTCAATGGGAACTTTTTTGAAATATAAATATTGTTCTGGTGTCTTACCAATGTACAGTTTGCATGTTTATAGATCTCCTCTGAATGAGAATGTGTCATTGAAAACTCAGGGTACTTGAGTTTGAGCAAGGCCCTTATATGCAGTGATACATTCTTCAGCTGAGATCTATTAATAATTAAGGGTGATACGTTACCCATTTTCAACTGCTGTATACCAAGATACATTTCTTCTACCTGGTGTTCTAGTTTATTTGATAACATAATTTGAGTTGGTGTTACTCTTGTCAATACCGACTGTATCTGTGATAATGAATTCATATTTGATATTTGATCCACGTAAGCGTTCTAATGCATTATGGTTATATGCCATACCAACTATGATATTGTCTATGCGTTTGTTTGTTGTTGAGATGTAAGATGATACGTGTCCTGTCTGTTGTGAGAGTGTGTGTGTGCTAGTGCTCGGTTTTGTTTATTGAGTGCGTTAATGTGTTTCGTTAATGTGTTTCGCTAGTAATTCAACATCATGCACTGTCGCAATTCCAAAAATCGTCCGTGAAATATCTCCAATAAAGGGGAGCAAGGAACGTTTTGCACGATGAAGGGTAGGTAATGGATGCTCTGGTCGGAGGTGTTTAATATTAGCTATAACTTGGTTGAAATAGGTTATAGACTGATCTGTGATTTTATGGATTTCTGTTAGTAATCTTAGCAAAATTTTACAAAATCCTGTGTTATCTGTATTTGGCGTGCATTTGTATGTTAATTTACTGCTGTTCTGTAGTTGTGGTAGTGGTAGCTGGAAGGTATGTGTCCAATGTCCATCCACGGAAACTATGTGAGCTGCCTTGGTGAATACTGTCCCATAGTTTATCCTGGAAACGGTTGATTGTGGGGTTGATGCACCTACTCCTAGCAGCATAAGACTGATGGATAGCAAAATCCGTGGCGTAACAGTCCCCTTCAGGTCCCATGAAGGCGCTATCAATGAGGGGAAAAAATTTGATTTAAATTAAGTACTTCAACATATTATCGGTAAAATATGTTATGTGGAGTGCGCATTTCCACAAAATCTAGTACTAACTTACCATATATTTTGGTTCTTAATCAAAGGTTAACATAACATTTTCCCCATAGATTGCCATGCAAGGTTACTGATGGATGAGTGTATCAAAGAATCTATGTTGTTGGTTTGCTAGGAGTCTCTTTCTGCACTTACCTCCCACTGTGTGTGTATTGTGAAAGTGTTTGACCAGGTTTTCGGGTAATGTCGTGCCATGTAGTGCATTTTTCATTTTGCCATTTTACTTTGTAATATGTTTTACTATTGTATCGCTTAAAAGCAAGAAGATTTTCAGGTATTTTGTTCTGTTGTCTTGTGTTGTATTGCATGGTGGTGTTTTGAGTGTCTGTTTGTGTGTTGTGCGCAGTGATGTCTTTGTCTGTTTGCTGAGTGTCCGGCTCATCATCTTGTATGTTGTGTGTAGCATCATTCTGGTCATCTGTTTTCTCTTCATTGCGGTTATCATTTAATTTGGCCTCCTGTTCACTCTCCTGTCCACCATTATTATCATCACCATTATCATCACTGTGATCTTTGTTGTCATCATCATCATCACCTTCATCCTTACCATCATCCTCGTCGTCATCCTCATCATCATCTCCATCCTTATCATCATCATCATCATCTTCACCATCATCATCTTCATCCTTATCATCATCATCACCTGCGTGATCATCATTCGGGTTTTGAAACAGCTTGAGTCGATTAGCATGTGTCAATGATTTTAGGAATTTGCCTGTTGACTGGTCCATTAACTGATAGGTTGTATTTGGTCCTAGCTCAGTGATTCTGTATGGACCATCTCATTTTGGGAACAGCTTCTTGCAAAGGCCTCTCTGTACCTTTTCTCGGTGTAGTAATACCTGGTCACCTGCCTGAAATACAGGTGCTTTTGACTTCTTGTCATACGTCTGTTTGTACTTTACCTGGGATTTCTCAATATTTGTCTGTGCTATTTTCTTTGAATCGTTCAAATTGCCAATCAGTGCATTAAAGTAGTCCTGCATATTCCTACACAATAGCAGTGTCAAATGGCAGATTCATCTTAGTGCCGAACATAAGTTCAAAGGGTGAGAAATGGGTGGATTCAGTGCATGGTGTTTTCCGAAATGCCATTAGCATCCCTGGCAGACATTTAGGCCAGTTTGTGTGTTTTGTGTCCACGTATGCTCTATGCCAGTGTTCTGTTCAGACGTTCCACAACACTATTTGTTTGTGGGTGGTATCCACTGGTATGGTGTCGTGTGCACTTGAACATCGCACAGAGACCTGCCACTATTTTAGACATGAAATTCTGGCCTCTGTCAGATATGAGTGTATGATATGAATGTTGGCTAGATGTGTGTGGCTTCTTGATTCTGCATGGGAAAAGCTTCACACCAACGCGTGAAGCTTTCCACAATGAGTAGAATATACTGGTAACCTTCCGATGATGGAGTAAGAGGTCCCAAAACATCAATATGCCATCTAGAGAATCTCAATTGATACTGGGTGAAGAGGTGCTTTTCTGGCACTGTAGTCTCGTTTTACAATTTGACAGACCTGGCATCGTCTAGTATATTGTTTAACCTGTTGATACATACGAGGCCAGTAGTGTCTCATCAGTAGGGACTTGTAGGTCTTAATAAAGCTAGTGAATCATGGTATGCTCTCAATGCATCCATACGGAGCACTTTTGGTAAAGCTATGTGGTGTTGGCGGTATCCCGCAATTCCGTAGTTCATGTTTCGCGGCTCCCGGGATAGCTGATTCCCGCCGTTTCTACGGACGCCTGGCAGTCGTACCTTGGAACTTGAACTGCGCACATCTGCCGCTGGTTCCACGGGCCGATTCGAGACCTCTGTTGGGTGAGTAACCTTTTATACGTAGCTAAGTTACTACAAATGGTGTCAGGAGTACTTTGGGCCCTAAATTAAAAATTGTTATTAGTTATTTCTAAATTCTACTCACGATTTTGCTGTTAAAAAAGATAGAATTCTCGGAAATATAAAGACTACTGTAGTCCTGCCCGAACGTCAATTTTACAGACTCTGGCCGCCATTTTGATTATTTTATAGTTATTTTTGTATTATTTAACAATCACAGATGATAGGTGAGTTATAGAATAATATGATCATACCTAGTCCGTCTCGCGGAAGTCCGACTCGTGGAAGTCAGTTAGGACTCGTGGGTGGACTCGCGGCCGTGGCGGGTATTCAATATTGGACTCGCGATATTGGACTCGCGGTAATCCAACTTAGAGTCGTACATTCGAGATTCGGCGTGATAAAGAAACGAAATCACTCCTCTATTTTTAGATTGAGCCCTCCTACAATGCTTATTACTATGAATATTTCGGAAACTACAGGTGCACGGCATAGGATTATATGCTGTAAAAGTTAACAATTATATGTTAAAAGGACAAATTTGTCCCCGTGTTGTGTTGTTGATATATTTCTTCCGCCGGGCCGGCGTAAGGTCAACCACGTGTCTATCTTGGAAATAACGTTGACGAAAGCTGTTGCTGTTGCGTTTTAGTTTTTAACCGCAAAATTAACGTACGAGTTAGGGGCCCCACACGCCCCCCCCCCCCCCCCCCCCCCTACAGACAGTCATCAACCAAAGTGGGGGGAAAATCGCTCCATTAGCGTTATTGAAAACGCTTCAAGGAAGTCTATTTTGAAAACAATGTTGCTGAACGCTTATTGGAATCGCTTTTAAACCTGAATTCCCAGAGTCTAATTTTCAAGGTAACTATACAGGTAAGCTGTGCATATTTTGAAACTAATTTGACTTGAGTCTTCCCAGTCAAATTACTTTTACAATATTTAACAGTCTAGTAGGTCGATCAAACATATATACAATTCGTACACTTGACGAACGATTCGATGTTCATGACGAAGCCAGTTAGCCTACGTGAAATTATGAGAGTAACATCAGCTAACTTGAGATGCGTGTGATTATTATGTCGGATACGTGAGTGTTAGGTCGGATCCCTCCATTATACATGCTAACTCTATGTTATACAGACCCGATATGACAACATTGTATGATGTCGAATATTTTGAAATTAAAATACCTGGAAGCTGTTGCTATCTAAGGCCAGAACGGCCTCAGCTCAAAATCTTCTAGAGCTTTCGTATAAGTTGGATTAAAATTGAAGTAAATTGCGTTTCGTCGGGGAAATAACAATTTGCAGGTGGAGACCTTTCTTTGAAAATTCCCGACTTTTACAGACAATAGATGCAAAGAATATGGCGTCCAATTACTACAACGATTCATACACGCTGGTTAGTTTTGCATGCTAGGTAAATTGAACAAAAATCAACAACCATCTCATATCTCGTGCAAACATGTTTCTATTTAATGGGAGATCCTTAACATTGGCTTTGATCATAGAGTTACATAACACTAGCTGCAAACACACCTTGATGGAATTAAACTTAGATGGCATACAATGTCTTCCGCAGACACGCAAGCTATATTGTGTATCTCAATTATTAGGCGTCTCATCTGGATAGATATCTAGATTACAGGTGTTTATTGCAAGCATGTTTTCGCGGGATTTCTTCATGTCACCTTATCCAGAGACATGTGCAGACGTCTTTGTTGTTATCATGATTGTTACCATTATTAAGTCAATTTGAACAATCACGGGTAACCCGGATGATAATTCTCTTCGCTTCAATGGCGGTTATATCACATTACTGCTATTAAGAGTATCATGCAATGTGGTGGTATTTGTTACTGCTGGCAACTCTTGTGTCAATATTTTATCTTTTACTGAGTCAATAGCAAAGAAACTAGTGTACATTTCCCAGCAAAAACTATCCACTTCGTATAACACGTCCGGATGATACAGTGGCGCACGCAAACCTAATCGCATACTGTTGCCTAAGCTTAGTACACATGCATGCATTTTCCCGGCAACGGCAATGCGGCGACGACAACGCGGCAAAGGCAATGATAATGCTCCAATGACAACGCAGCAAAGGCAATGGCAATGCAGCCGCGACAACGCAGCAAAGGAAACGAGAATGCGACAACGACAACGTGGCAACGGCAACAGCAATACGGCGGCGACAACGTGGCAAAGGCAACGGCAATGCGGGGACGACAACGCGGAAAAGGCAATGGCAATGCGGCGGCGACAACACGGCCACGGCAATGGCAATGGGGAAACGACAATGCGGCAAAGGCAATGACAATGCGTCAAGGCTCTCGCGCACTCGCGCTCTCGCTTTATTACGACGGTTATTATTATTATTATGATAACATATTTGTGCTGGAGTTTAAAATCGTGCCTCTCTCTCTCTCTCTCTCTCTCTCTCTCTGTGCTATGCTCTGATCTGCTCTGCTCTGCCACCCACCCAGAGCAGACAATCAGAATCTGTTTGCGTGGGCTGGTGTAGACGGCCTGATTACGTGAATGATTGTAGGCCTAGTATTTCACCTTTGCGAATTCGTATTAAATGTATACATTTCCATTCTTTCTTGTATGACATATTGATATTGGTTTGGATATTTTTTATACATGTTTTAGTCTACATCGTTACAATGTTATATGCCTTATCATTGTGTAGGTATGGATTATAGGAATAAATAATGTTGAATCATGGATCATAAAATAACCGTTTGAACCTCGTAAAACACTTTGTTAAAGCGGAGGTCTTAGTTTCTCAGATCATTGTCCAGTTTCTAACCCGTTCAACAAGATATATGAAGTCAGACCATTGTCCAGTTCATAACGATTTCAACAAGATATATGAAGTCAGACCATTGTCCAGTTTCTAACCCTTTCAACAAGATATATGAAGTCAGACCATTGTCCAGTTTCTAACCCTTTCAATAAGATATATGAAGTCAGACCATTGTCCGGTTCCGAACCATTTAACAAGATATATGAAGTCAAACCATTGTCCAGTTTCTAACCCTTTCAACAAGATATATGAAGTCAGACCATTTTCCAGTTTCTAACCCTTTCAATAAGATATATGAAGTCAGACCATTGTCCGGTTCCGAACCATTTAACAAGATATATGAAGTCAAACCATTGTCCAGTTTCTAACCCTTTCAACAAGATATAAGAAGCAGAAATATATTTATGATGCACGAAAGTTTGAGTTTTGTGGAACTATAATAGGACTGGAAGTTGGTGTGCCATAAGCAGCAAACAGCTTTCAAGGCGAATTCGATTCAAAATCATGCACATTACAATTCTTAAACTAGATTGCCTGGTCGAAGATGCATAATATCAAAACCCCATGTTCACTGCTGTGACCTTTTGACACTCCCGAAAACAACCCCTTGGGGTGGAGCCAAATGTAAATGTCCATTTGCAGTCCGCAATTATATGGGTAATTGGATATTATATTATATTATATATTCTATACATACTCACATATCCAATTTGGTTGAATTTCATCCAACATAGTCAGAGGAGTGGCATTACAATCAATTTTATGACCCTTTGACCCCATCCGCTACCACATCCACTCCACATTGATATGGTTAACTCACATACCAAATTTGGTTGAAATCCGTCCAATTGTTTCGGAGGAGTTGTATTACAATAAATTTTTGGTCCTTTTGAGGTGGGGGGGGGGGCAGAGCATTACTGGGAAACACGCAATGTGATTTACACTGCCTTGTTTTGTCCACGTGATTGCATAATAACCAATGCTTGTTTATGTTTCTCTGAGACATTAATGGAAAACACAGCATCAATGTGATACACAATCCCTTGTTTTGTCCACGTGACTACATAATAACCAATGATTGTTCATGTTTCTGTGAGATATTACGGAAAACACAACAGCAATGTGATACACAATCGCTTGTTTTGTCCACGTGACTACATAATAACCAATGATTGTTCATGTTTCTGTGAGACATTACGGAAAACACAACAGCAATGTGATACACAATCGCTTGTTTTGTCCACGTTACTACATAATAACCAATGATTGTTCATGTTTCTGTGAGACATTAATGGAAAACACAACATCAATGTGATACACAATCCCTTGTTTTGTCCACGTGACTACATAATAACTGTAGTTCGGATCGACCAGACGGATGCGGGCCGTACCAGCTGAGCTGGGTATGCGCCGCCCGTCCTGGATTCGTTTCCTGAACACGCCCCTCTGGGTAGAGCCATAAGCGTATATAGGCCTATGGGAGAGATAGCGTGTCGAAAAAACCGACTAAGTTCATTAAAATGCATGATGCGCATGCGCGCTAGGACGCTGTTTATATGGAGCGCGTAGTTACGACCTAGATAGGATGGCACTTTTAGTGTACCGAGATGGTACCCTGTAATCCTTATTGATTGCCTTTTCCCGTTAAATCTGGCATTAATCAAGACCAGAATTCAACGGGCTTTTCAAATCTGTAAACCCTTTCAAAATCGGTTGAGAAATGGCTGAGTTATCCAGGGAAACTCTTCATGATTATCTTCAAAATATTGCCGTGACGTCATAACCACGTGGACTCAAGGCTTCTAGAATGTTCTAGAACGTTCGACTGCGCTATTATTAGCTGCGCGCTGATTGGCTCTTGCTCGAACAATGATTGGACTAAGCCTGCGCCTGTGACGTCGCGAGGAGTATAAAAGGAGAAGCGATCCAGTGATCGGGCCTGGCCGAACACGTTGGATCTATACCAGCTACTAATAAGTGCGACAGACTGCCCTGTAGGTGGGGCTTAGAATACACCTTCCGTATCCTCTGCGTGTCGTAAGAGGCGACTAAAGGAGGTAAGGGTGAGGTAACCCTGACAGAAACCTCGAGTGCTGAAGACGGAGGTTCCAGGCCGCACGGTGCACTCTAATAAACCATGGATCCACGCACTTAACGCTTATGATCATGTCGATAGTCACTTACAGGACTGGCGGTATGATCAGCGAACGAAAAGAAGAAGAAGTGCGACAGACAATATGCGTCTTTCTTCGCTATGTGTCGGGTTTTTATCCCGTAACGTGCAGTTCTCCAAGCCACCGCACTAAAACAATTTTGTAACTCCCCCTTTACGGGAGTAATTTGGAACTTCTGATAATTGTTCACGAATACCAACAGCCACATTCGGAACACAAATTTGTGGTGAGGCCTTTACGGCCTGAATATGTGAGTCTACAGATGTAGAGACAGGATGTTCTTTGATGGATGACTCGCTGGATCTGCCGGCCACGCCTAAAAGTGGTATTTCAATCGCCACTGCACTAATATTGTGTCAGTTCTTTCGACACTTTCGACCGCAGCAAGTAAACTCTGCCCAGTGCATCTTCAGAGCTGGTTGACGTTCCCAGCACAATCAAGCTTTGTATTGTATCCTCGTTTGCCTCTGACAACCCCCGCTAGTGACGGGTTGTTTACACCTTCCATCTGTGCCATCAGTGTATGGGAACTTTCTTCACCACATAGTACTATCGTAACTTTTACTGACTGCTCGTTAGACATTCTATTAGGCTTACAGCACTAAGCAATGCACTCCCGCCATGAGTGTTCTTGCGGAAGTCTTGTTTGCGGAAAACAGCATGCGGGAACTTTCCAGCTTCCGGAGAGCGTATCATTTCACGTCGACTACAGATCGACGTATCAATTTCAGTAACACAGTAGCCTAACTTAGGAATGACTACCAAGTATTCAAGTAACTATACTTCACAGTTTAATTATTTCTCTATATAGATTTTGTTAATTATAGTGTATCTGCAATGACTAAAAGGAACCGCAACGGTCTTAGGACCGCTAGTTATAGTTTCTGTATTTGTTAATAATTATTCTCATTTTCCTCAATGTGTTGCTAACCGCACTCTGGTAGGTTCGTTAACCCCAACTGTCATATATATTTTGATCACTCGACACCATATTGATTGTTCTGGTTAGATTATGTATATATAGGGCCAGTGGCCATCTGTTCATATGTTTTGTTTATTCATAGGAAACATAGGACTACAGTGCACGTAGGAAACACTATACAGCAACACTTATACATGCAACATTTTCTCCCGCCACGAACAATTTTTCACTGAGGTCGCTGTCCATGCTATAACTCTGTTTAGCCCGGCATGCTACCGACTAAACCTTTTCTATTCAGCTCAATAGGATAGGTTCAAAATGATTAGAGACAATTTCTTCATTACATACTCTGGAATATACTCTTCTCTTCCAGTAGTGCGATAATCTAGCCCCACACTCTGGTAAGACTCATAACTCCAAGATTGTGTCTCTCTTCATGTTCCACTCAGCCTTGTGGCTTCTTAATTGTTTGCATGTCCCTATCCGCACCATGGGCTGATCCGACTCTGGGAAACTATTGGGGTTTCCGAGCGGTGATGGCCAACATGTGGTGTCACATACATTTCCCTTGTATCTTTGGATACTTAGGAGTTAGCACTTTAGCCCATGTAGGAAAGAACTGCGAAAACATATATTAATTATTATTTTTATTACTGAACAAACCTCCCGCACCGCAGTGCAAAACAGGGCAACTTGTATATAGACCTAACGACAGGTTAAACAGTTAGTTCCATAGGACCGGTGACGGGCGAGATATGTATCCCCCACCGAATTCCATAAGAATGTCTGGGCATGATATTTAGATCTGCCACGCCCTTGCGGGAAGGACATTTACGGTGGGTATTCGTCTCTCTTACCCCCACCATAGCGATAGAACAATGGTCTAACAATGCTTTCTTGAAAAGTAACCCATGTCTTGTAACGTTTTATGTGGTTACGGGGCGGGATGTCCGGATTCTTATCCAGTTCGGAGATCTTGCTACGTACCATGTATGAGTGCTGTCTTCATTATTGATGTCTTAGGGCATCTGTTCTCGGTGACAGCCGTGTCTAATAGCTAGGTAGATACCAGCCAGTTGCGGCCAAAAATAGTTCTTGTTTTGAAAACTACTAAAAGCGAATTAAGCAAAGCAGAAGGCCCGCAAAAATAAAGCGGCAACTACTAATACAGCAGACCAAGAACTACATAAGACAGTGACAAGGGAATTCATCGGGAATCCTTCGTCCCGTCTTCATGTAAAACAGTGCGCATCCCTATAGTCATAATCTCACTAGGTATGGTCTTTTCTTTCAAAGGCATTTTTGATTGAAATGTTAGGGTAGGCCCATTTTTACCTACTTTTCTTCTTCCGCTTTAAGCAGTGGTGACACCTTCCCGAGACGGAGGCCCGCGCGAGGCACTTGCCTCTCGCAAGGATTCTGCGACGACGGTCCACGCCAGGATAATACTCTTCACCCAAACTAGCACTAGGAGTAGTGCCCGCATGAGGCACATAATTTTCCGTCCGAGATAACCTTCTTCCTTTCAGCATAGAGGTATAATAACTTATATTAAGTTAATTAGTTAAGTCTCGTGTACGGGAGTCTCCCTTGCGGGGATACCTCTGCGGACCTATGAGTCTGTGTGGTACCTCTGGGAGCCCCATGTTTAAAAGTTCATCTACCTGTCTCTATGTCTTGTATTTTCGTATGCTCTTATTGTAGTTTTATCTAGCATATTTTTAATTGTTTAGGTAAACTCATTGTATAGACTTATATTTTGAGGTCACCAAATCAAATCTTGTAAGTCCATAGATCACGAAATTGCTATGGACAGGCATACTGGTGACTTGGGATGAGACCGTTGTGTTTAATGTTCGCGACGATGGTCGCACGGCCCCACCGGAATGATTGAGCTCCACCGGCCTTAGGAGCCGGTTTTTGTTTCCCGCAGGACAGTCTCGTACAAGATCCGTCACCCCGAGACCGGATGCTAACCAGTGTCATCACTCGTCGTGCACTTGCGGTGTGGCGAGTCGACATGATACACCGGAACGGCCCGATACTACCCGGTGAGCTACATAACCAATGATTGTTCATGTTTCTGTGAGATATTAATGGAAAACACAACATCAATGTGATACACAATCCCTTGTTTTGTCCACGTGACTACATAATAACCAATGATTGTTCATGTTTATATGAGACATTACTGGAAAATACAGCATTATTGTGATGTGCAATGCTTTGTCTCGTCCACGTGACTACAGAATACCCAATGATTGTTTTTTTAGTTAGTTACTTTTATTTTTCAGATTAAACACAGTATGATATATACATTATAGTTTGCTTGTAATTAAGGCATTGCCTATGAGGCTTACAAGCACCTAGATTAATATTCGTATATCTTCACACTATAATACATATATAATACAAAGACAATTAATAAAACATGGATGTTTTCGTTTTTTAATGAAAATCTGTGATATTGAGCTGGGCAAGATATTGTGATGGAAGTCATATACCATGGAATACAGCTGCATTCTACCAATGTCTTTCAGCCTTAATAAATTCTCATTTTTAAAGATATTTTGGTGTACTTTTTTGTCTGTGAATAATTTGATGCTTCTCTTTTGCAATCCAACCAACTTGCTGAGTTTTGGTTTGTGTGTCTTTGTCCAGATTGCATTGTAATATGTTAGGTGTAGAAGAATGAGTGTTGTGTACAGTGTCTTAAGTGTTTTATTTGGGATAAATGGTTTTAGTCGTCATAACACACCTAGGTGTGTTGTGACTTTTTGCTAATATAATCTATGTGGCAGCTCTAGGATAAGTCGATGTCCAAATGAACACCTAGAAATTTAGCCGAGTTTGTTTGCGCAATTTCTTTGTTGTTGATCGGGAGTTTTGGTATTTTACTTCTGTCAAATTTTTTGCTGTATATGAATAACATATGTGATGGTTTGTCTACATTTAATAAGAGTTTATTGGGCGCAAACCACTATAAGTATGCCTATTTCCTCATTTACTCTGTCATATAGCGTATTTATGTCTTTGTGAAAACTAAAGGCATTAGTATCATCTGCAGAGAGAGAGAGAGAGAGAGAGAGAGAGAGAGAGAGAGAGAGAGAGAGAGAGAGAGAGAGAGAGAGAGACCTGGTTGCATATTTTAGGTACAACATTTATATAGATAAGAATGAGTAAGGGGCAAAGAATTGATCCTTGTGGAACACCACAGACTACATGTGCTGGATCAGAAAGGTGTATTGTATTGAACATATTGTGTCCTGTCAGACAGGTATAACCTAAACCAGTCAAGTGCGACTCCCCTGATACCATAATAGTACAATTTCTTCATGAGGATTTGATGGTCATTCGTATCAAATGCTTTTAAAATATCCAAGAAAATGCCAATGACGTGTTGTTTATTTTCCAATGATTCATTAATCTTTTCTAATATATCTATTAAAGCCAGCATAGTAGAGTGTTTCTATCTGAATCCCTTTTGTCTTGAATATAGTATTTTCTACTTATCTAGATATTTCATTAAACGGTTATACATACGTCTTTCTAGTAATTTTGAAAATATAGGCAATATTGATACAGGTCTGTAATTGCTAAATAATGATGCGTCTTTGGCTTTATACAGAGGAGTGACACATGTGATTTTCAGCATTGATGAAAACATTCCATATGTAAGAGAGAGAGATTGCAAATATGGCTTAATGGTAATAAAATTCCTGCAGTGCATGGTTTGAAAAGTCGCCGTTTAAACATATCAATACCTGCACTTTTTCCTAGCTTAAAATTAATCATTACTTAAATGATTTCTTCATGATTTGTAGGGCTTACGAATAATGAGGACATATACCTATCATTCAGGTATTGGCCAAAAGTTGCGCTTGATTTGATTGTATTAGCTAATGTTGAGCCTATGTTTATAAAATAATCATTGAATTCATTTGCAATCTCCTTTTCATTTGTTATTAATTTATCATTGTACATAAATTGTGTGCTTGTCGTGCTTTGCCTATTTTTATTTAGAATTAACTTGATTACTTTCCATGTGCCATTTATGTCACCTTCTAATTCCTCTAACTTGTTGTAAAAGTAATTTCTTTTAGAGCTTCTGATTATTTGATTGTGTTTATTTCTATATTGTTTGTATTTTTATTGGTTGTTGCTAGTTTGACATTTAAAAAATTGAAGATACAGCTTGTTTCTTATGACATGCTGCTAGAATTCCATTTGTAAGCCATGGGTTTTTTTTTTGGATTTCTCTTATATCGTTTTATTCGATTAAAAGAAAAACATTGTTCAAAGATGTGTGTACAAGTGCTATTAAATGCATTGTAGGCATCTTCATAAGAACATCGTGACACTACTTCATCCCAATTCTGTTCCATAATTTTGAATTTAAATGCATCCATGTTGGAGCTACTAAAATCGCTGCAATTAATAATTTCACTTTTTATGATTTTAATGTTAGCAACTGATTTTAATTCTAGAAGAAAAACAGGGAAATGATCAGAGACATCAGACACAAAAATGCCTGATCTGCTACATTCTGAGATGTTGTTGGTAAAAATGTTGTCAGTTAGTGTTGCAGTAAATTCTGTTATTCTTGTTGGTTTTTGTTATTGTTGGTATGAAGGAATAAGAGTTTAACAAGTTAGTAAAGTTCTGGATATGCATTGAATTAGTAAATAGTAAATTGACATTAAAATCACCTGCAAGATAACATAATTTATTTTCCTTTTGTATAATTTTGAGAATGTCTTCAAATATGTTGATAAAGATCTCAGTATCCTTCCCAGATGGTCTATAAATGACTCCAAATATCTTATTTTTACCTTTGTTATCTGGAATTTCAATAAAGAAAGTGGTTGAGACTGACATGACATATGATATCTACGACGGAGTTTATATGTGAATGTGAACTTAATGATACTGATTATACATAAGTGCGTGCGTGCGTGCGTGCGTGCGTGCGTGCGTGCGTGTGTGGGTAATTGCATTAATTGCATTCAAACATTAGGACCACTTAGTCTTACATCATGGTACACACGCACAGTCGCCAGTTGTGGGACAGCACCCTTCCTTATTAGATCAAGTCTTTTAGAATTAAGGGAAGGGGCAGCCACAACACATACATCTATTAGTTGGGTTGTTGGGGTGGGGTGGGGGGAGGGTGGGTGTCTGATGCTGTTGTGTGGACAGTAGTGTGAACGTGTGTTGGAAATCGTTTAGTACACTCAGGGAGTATATTTCTCTGGATGGGAATTCTACAGCTCTGTATGTATGATGATGCTTGCCTCAAGCAAACATAACTCGGTACGCTCAGATCAAGAAAGGACCTGGGGAAGCTAAAGATTTTGGCTGAGGACAGAGTGTCAAAAGCGAAGACGGTCTGATTGCAGATTACCTTCCTTTTACATACATATTTAAAGCAACGCGCTGCCAGACTTCGATCAGGCGCACAACCATATAATCGAACTTGCTCTAAAGACAACCTTCATTAAGAGGGAGACCACGTAACATGTTAGATAACCGATCAAGCCATTCATACTGACTGTTAAAAATTAACTTCTTGGTCTTCAAATGGACATTTCCTATTATAAAATTTTAATTTGAGGCTGAAATGGTTAATAACTGGTTTACCCTACACGCTATATGAACCAACCTCATAGTGTCCTCACCCCCTACCCCCAGAATCTCGCTGTGTCAGTCACCTTTACAGTCGTTTTATTTTTTTTATGGTCAGCAAGTTGAATGTACCTCTCACGGACGGTGGACCGTATGCGGTCTAAATGGGTGTGACCTATCCAACCAGAAATAATTGGGACCTTTCAACTTACATATTCCACCTTGATAATGTCAAAATTATTATCGCGTACGCGCTTGGTCTGAATACCATTTTGTCAAGTAGGGTGCGGGTGAACTGAGTTGTCGCGCTGCACGCGCCCGGTCTGAATGGGCATTAAGGTGTTTTTGAGGATCATGTGATTTTGAGCGTTGGTCTTTTTACACTCTCATTGTGCGCTTTGTCAAGTGTAGGTGGTGTCAGCAAAATGAGCAAATCATGGTTTTTAAAAAAAAGAAGACAGTATTTAGCACTGCATCTGCAAATTTTAATGTCTTAATGGCTTAATTTTATCAAGGAAATTAAAATATTGACTTATTTCCGTAGGAGACTATTTTGACAATTTAACGCTAGTGGCATACGGAGATACGTCGGACGTAGTCTTACGATCGTTTTATGCACTCGGCCACAGTCATTCAAGTGGTACATGTTCAAAGAATTTGAAAATAGTATTCTCTTGGCCTGCAAATTGGCATTCACTATCTTGAAGACCACTGCATTGGCCGGGGTTTTTGGTGGCTTCACCATGAAGGGGTTAAAAAGACACCGCAAGAAGAGTGGTGCCAGGAAAATTGTAGGCCCTACATATTTCAACTATATAGCGGATATGCCGCCATGATGACAACTTATTTCTCCAGAAGCATTAAAGATCCTTATGTAGTTTTGAGACCCCGATTAATTTTAAGTCAGGCTTTAAAGCTTAATAGTCCGACACGTTGTACGAATTGTCTTTACCATTTAATACACATTCTGAGCAACAGCACACAGTCAAATTAGTTTCAGAATATTTAACAGTTTACCTGTATAGTTTTCTGGAAACTGATAGTCATGGAGTTCAGGGATCGGCCGATCCCAACACGAGCGAGGAGTGGGTGAAGCTTAGCTAGAGATGGGCGGGACATATCTAAAACTGGACATGTCCATTGTATGGACATCATCAATGAGATTTATATAGGCTTACATGTGTGGATGTAACGAATAACCAATTTGGCCCTTTTGTAAATGTTATCTTAGAGCATTTTGGTGTGAATGTGCACCTTAACATTTGATGATTTCATTCCGTATAAATTAATATAATATTTTTATTTGTGAAGCTGAAATATGTACGCGTGTCTCTAATTCAATTTCGCAACTTAAAAAAATTATATGAAATCACCGTATATGTTAAGATTTATCTTGTTTTATTCATATAGGCACACAATTTAATCCTCTAAAAGTCTACAATTTTAATAAATTTATTTTAAAGCAGTTTAGTGTGAATATGCAACTTTAACAGGGGGATTGTTCCAAAATAAATTTTTCCTCACTTGTAAAAGATTTTTCTATTGCCGTAAGATACCTCCGTTGGTCATGTGACATGTGAAGGGTTAATTATCATTCAGCTGTTTCGTTGAGCTTACAATTCAAAATATATTTATATCAAAATTTATAACTCGGTGCTTTCATGTAATAGTGTTATAAACATCCCTCCCCCTAGTGATGATCTGCAACGCTGACCGCTTATGTCTATATCACGCACACACTCTGTACTTGGCTTTGTATAATTTTTAAAGGTGTATATTCACAGCAGAATGCTAGAAAATAAAATTGTGTAGTTTTGGAGGCTTAAACTGTGGGCTTAGACGTAAAGAAACGAAATAAATCTTAACATATGATTTCGTCAAGTATAAATTAATATAATTTTTTTAAGGTGCAAAAATTTAATTAGAGACACGAGTCCCTATTTCAAATTCACAGCTAAAAAGTATCATAATTTACACGGAATAAAACTATCATATGTTAAGATTTGTTTCGTTTCATTACATCTAGGCATACGATTTGGGCATCTAAAAGTCTACAATTGTAACAATTTTATTTTCAGGCATTTGGTGTGAATATGCACCTTTAAATGGCTCTTGCGTTGACATCAGATGGGTTTATCATATTATTACCGTTGATTACAAACTCCCATTTCAGTGGCGTATGAAGGTACTTGGACAGGGTGGGTGTGGGTGGGTGGGTGTGGGGTGGGGATGCTGAAGGGCCAAAAACCTAAGGGGGCGCTATGGGGGATACACTATAGGAGAAGCAAAACCAGGTTCCCCCCCCCACCACCACCACCACACACACACACCGCCAACCCCCACCCACCCCCACCCCCACCCCCCCCCCACCCCCGGACCCTACGCCTATGCATTTGAAACTCCTAATTGCTCAAATCATTTACATCGTTGACATCATTTCACCTCCACGCTACAATAGAAAATCGGAGATTACATCGCATCACAAATTGCACTCGAAAAACGGACCATCCAATAATACACATAGAGGACGGATACACACCGTGCTGAATTTCAGTACCCTAGCGCGGAAGGAAATCTAAAAAAGATGTGTAACTTCAAGCCAAAAAACCCTTACTTCTCGCTATCGCGAGACATGGACATCCTCCATCCGGACTAAGTATGATCACCTTTCTCGAGTTATAGTTAAATAAATATTATTTATTTATACTATAGCATGCAAATGTCGGGTATATAGATTAATATACCTTACATACATACGTCATAAATTCAAGATTCAATGTTATCTATTTGAACTGTAATGAATCGAGGTATATTTTCGTGCTAAGTTTCTATCATCTCTGTCAGTATTCCATGGAATGACAACCCTATAGTTTCTGGATTGTTATTGTTAGTTGTCTTTAGTGTCATATGTAGGAAACCGCGATTCTGAGCAGTCACACACCTTCTGACGCTGAGCTATATTTAGCCAGTCCAGCTGTCAAGTTTTGGTGGGCTCATTGTGATCAATTGATTTCTGTCGATAGCATTTTGCACTATCTCTGGGTAGAAGCAAATACCACACGGAATCTGCTGGTAGTCCCAAAGTCTCTCCAGAAGCTGGGTTTGGAAAATTGTCATGATTCCAAGCTTGCCAGTCACATGGGTGAGCAGAAGACATTAGAGAGAGTGAAGGCTAAATATATCTGGCACGGATACTCTCGTGATGTAGTGGCGTATGTGAAATCCTATCGGATTTGTAGCTGTAGCAAAAAAGCTTCCATCCGACCTAGAGCTGCTCTGGGCGAGTTCCATGCTGGTTTTCCCTTGGAACGGGTACATATGGACATTTTGGGCCCCTTTATCACATCTGCACTGGGAAATAGATATGTGTTGATGATCATAGATCAGTTCACTAAATGGGTTGAGTGCTATGCGCTCCCTGCACAAGGGGCAGAACTGGTAGCCAAAACGTATGTGGAGCGTTTTGTCACCACATTTGGCTGTTCATATTTCTTACACACCGATCAGGGTCGTAACTTTGAGAGCAGCCTATTTAAGGAACTGTGCCATCTACCGGAGATTTCAAAAACATGAACCACAGCTTATAGACCATGTTCAAATGGACGGATTGAACGTATAAACCGTACTGTCTTGGAGTGTATACGGTGTTACCTGCAAGAGCATGACAGAAAGAAAGATTGGGACAAGTGTATTCCTTTCATCACTGGAGCTATACGATCTACTGTAAGCCGTCAGATGGGGTATACTCCCAACATGATGATGCTTGGTCGAGAAGTGCTACAGCCTATTGACAAAATGTGCAAATGCCCTGTGTCTGCGACTACAGAGGATGCCCCTTCAGATGCCAGTGACTTCGTCCAACAGTTACAGCAAACGTTGCATGAAACTCATGAGATAGTACGAGATAACCTTAAAATGGCTCAGAAGCGACAGAAAAAAGAGTACGATCTACGTTTGCATGAGCGTGCCTATCATGTTGGTGATGTAGTTTATCTTGCTAATTCTGCAACTAAAATAGGTCAGTCCAGTAAACTACAACATCCTTGGACTGGTCCATTTATTATTTATAAAAAGTTGTCAGAAGCACTGTTTGGTATAAAAAAACCCAACGCCGGGAACTAGTTGTTCACCATGATAGATTTTAAGCTATGCAGAGATCGTGATTTACCTCTCTGGATATTGCGAATGAGACGTTCTATAAGCTCTGAAGATCATGTCAATGATGATGACTTATTATCCCCCGATCATGGCCGTAGGTTATCTGATGATAACCGTGTTTCCATTTTTGAAGAGGATTTGGATGAAACCATTCCATATGGTATTGATCCATCCTCATCAATTCTGCATAATGATCTAGATGCTGTTTTGACAGATGACCTGGATATCGACTCTGTTTTACCCGTCCCACAAACACAGCATCACTCTCCTAGGCGCATGAGGTGTCAGGTCCGAGGAGAAACGCATAACACTTCCCCTAGGCGCATGAGGTGTCAGGTCCGAGGGGAAATACATCACACATCTCCTAGAGATGACCAACTCCAAACTCACACTATTCAGAGTCGAACAAGAAGGCAGCGCCGTCTTCCCAACAGGTTCCTAGATTATGAAATGTATTAGAATGATCTTTAAGCATTCGTGAATTAGACTATGTAAGTCTTCATGGACCCTACTTGTCCACCTGAATAAATGTTCCTCTGTTTTCGTCTTATTTCGGATTCATTTGGTCATGGTATTGTTGCGGACTGCAGTTAGCTTATCGGTTGTAGTACAGTACTACAATAGTAATGTGATAATGTACAATGGTAACAGTAATTCAACATTAAAAGAATTACTGTAATCCAGATGATATGAAATTATGACTTCAAATTTTAACATTCTGCATGACACTGAAGACATTCAACTTGTCCGGAAAACATTTATAATCATTGGCTTATGTTCCGTTTCATCTTAGCTTTAGTTTCAGCAACAGCAAAATCGTGATGTTCTATTCTTTGTAAGTTTTTGGGAAACTAAATTAGTTGGACACATACGCACATAGTGGCTTTTTCCCGGCAATAATACTCCCTGAGATACCAAAAACCAACAGGGGTCCATCGCTGTATGACTCACAGAACGCGTTATTATAATTATGATCATGTCGATAGTCACTTACAGGACTGACGGTATGATCAGCGAACGAAAAGAAGAAGAATTACGCGTTTTTTCAAATGACGCGTGAATAATTGCGCGTAGTAATGCGTGGTTATACTTATGCATTTCTTGATCACACATTACAAATATGCGTTGTTAAATGATGTGTAAATTTTTACGCATTAATCATACGCATTGTATTGTTAACTGTATTTATTGTCCGTCATGACGTGTGGTCATAATAATGCTCTCTGTGTATGTGTATATGGATTAAATCCATGTACACACTTTTTATAAGTATATGCATCATATGTTATGATGCAAACTCATTTATGTATAGTGAAATTCAGTTTAGGTTAGCTATTTAATGCCAGTTATACATTTGTCAGCTCAGATATTTTATAGGGTAGCTCAAATATATTATATATAGTTTTATTAGGTCAGCACAGATATTTTATAGGATAGTCCAGGTATATTAATTCTACATAGGTCAGTTCAGATATTTTATATTAGGCCAACATATTATATACTGCCATACCTAGGTATTTCATTTATTAAACGTGTAGCAATTACATGTTAAACTGATGCAATGATGCATTATTACTCTATAATGCATAACTCAGGCATATTTATAATGTGCATTACTCTATAATGCAGAAGTCTTGCATATGACAGCATATTTATAATATGCATTTAGCAAAGACTGCATAAATCGTGCAGATGCATTTCTTGCGCTTACCATTTCATAATGCGCGAAGTAATTGGCGCGTTAGTCATAGCGCAAATTCATGTTTCTTTCTTCTGCTGTATTATCCGTTCCGTTTTAGCTTCATTCAGATATCTTTATTGTGATAGTGATAGTGGTTTTCCGGATTTCCTAAAGTTGTGGATTCAGATCCGTTTCAATTATATAAGCGGTATATCATAAATGTTAAGGTTAAAAATGTTCACTCAATTTTAAAAGATGCAATATTCATAGGTTTTCCTCGAATCTCACATATGTTAATTTCAGATAACACTTCCACTAAATTCATGTGAGATTATTTTTATTACTTCTTTATCAATTCGGCAATTCCGTCAATTCTGTCAGTTTTCTGCTGTGGTGGAAAACCACTGTCCTTAATTTTAGTTAGGATGCTATGCTATTTTAAAATCTGTAACGATGGCCCTCGTCAGGCAGTTGTTGATCTATCCATCTGTTTTATTATTAACAGCTCATTCTTTCTGGAGGGATCGACACCTACTATGGGAAATTATTTTTTTTTAATTGGTAAATTCTAATTCTACCTTTAGCAGTTGAGCGTCAATGCCTGTGTTTTTTTATGGTGTGTAAATTTTTAAAGATTAGATTTTTAGATAAAATTTTTAATTACATAACCATGTTTTTATAAACGGGGGAGAGTGTGGTGCTGGCGGTATCCCGCAGTTCCGTAGTTCGTGTTTCGCGGCTGCCGGGCTAGCTGATTCCCGCCGTTTCTACGGACGCCCGGCAGTCGTACCTTGGAACTTGAACTGCGCACATCTGCCCCTGGTTCCACGGGCCGATTCGAGACCTCTGTTGGGCGAGTAACCTTTTATATGTAGCTAAGTTACTACAGCTAATTGGTCTGTTGAATCAGGCTTAATCTTCTGAATCTTCTTAGTAGATTCCTCCAAATATGGAGAACCTCCTTTCAGGAGTAGAAAGTTCACGTTCACGTTGTAAGTGAATAGATAAATAAACAGTTAATCACGCAGGCACGTCGATATCCGAGGCAGCGGAGACAAGGTTAAATAGTAATCTCGCAAGCACATCGATAACCAAGGCAGCGGAGGTAAATTTATGTCGATATATCTTTGCTCTGCGGTATAATATGTCATCTCTAATATAGTAAGCCTGTGAGTGCTGTTTGACACTAATGGCCTGTTGTTTATCACTTGGTAGCTCACCATTGGCTAGATACTGATACACATGTTTAAAGTCAGCACATTGTTTTTGTAGTGCTGTAATGTTATCAGTGTCTACAGCATTTACCTCATTGACTGCATTCACATTGGCCACATCATCATTTTTGTAGTGAAAGCTTGTCTGATATAGCTGTCTAGGTGTATTTTCTGATTTATGCGATTCTGTTTTAGGTGCTGTGGTTGTGCTTAGTATCTCGCCTAAACCAAAAGTGTCATCATCCTCATTATTGCCAATGGGAGGGTCATACTCTCTTCTACTCAAGGAGTCACAATTTTGCAATTTCTTCCCTGTAAAGTTGTATCCTTGGAATAGAACAGACCGCCTCCCAAGCCTTCCGTTACAATGTTTAATTTTGTCTAGCCATTTCAATGCTATATGGTCTGTTATTGCAGTGAAATGCTTGCTTACTAGGTATGGATGATATGTGTGTATGCCTTCTAACATGCCCAATGCTTCTAGTTCAGTTGTGTGTCATTTCTTTTCATTCTCCTTTAATGTCCTGCCTCCATAGGCAATTGGATGCTCTCTGCCCTCATCATCTAATTGGCTCAAAATAAAGCCAATAGCTGTGCCTGATGCATCAGAGGACAGAATAAATTATTTGCTCGTATCTGGGAAAGCTATTACAGGAGCAGAGAGTAAGGCATCCTTTAGAGATTGAAAAGAAATTTCACATTCCTGTGTCCATTCAAATTTTACATCTTTGCGCAAATGTTGAGTCATAGGGGAAGCAATTTTGGCAAAATCTTTAACGATCCGGTGGTAGAAGTTTCCGACTCCGATAAATCTGCGAATATCACGCACACATTTAGGTGTTGGGAATGTTCTGATGGCATCAGTTTTGCTTTTATCTATTTCTATACCATGCCGCGAGATTATATGGCCTAATTATGCAACACGCTTCACTGCAAATTTACATTTACTAGGTTTCAGAGTTAATTTTGCTTCACGTAGTTTTTCAAAAACAGAATTTAGATGTTCCAGATGTTCATCAAGATTTTTTGAAAAAATTAAAATGTCATCTACATAAAATATAACACATCGCCAATTTAGGCTACGCAATACCTTACTCATAATCATCTGGATGCTGATAGGGGCATTCGAAAGGCCGAAGGGGAGGCGTCGGAAGTTAAAAACGCCTTGGTGTGTGATAAACGCAGTTTTATGCTTGGAATCTGGGTGCATTGGAATTTGCCAAAATCCGGAGAACATGTCTAACACAGTTGCCGAACTTGGTATAGACCTGGACGATGCTGACCTTGACAAAGAACAAGAGCGACGAATAGAAGATGTAATTTCGAAAAATCGTGACGTTTTTGCAATGACTTTAGCAGAATTAGGAGAAACATAAGATAGACACAGGTGATGCACTACCCATCCGTCACCGCATGCATAGACAAAATCCTGAATTGAGGGCAGAAACGGAACGACAAACAAATGAAATGCTTAAACACGGTATTATAGAAACATCTGATTCTGAATGGTTATTCCCCGTCGTGATGGTTAAGAAAAAGGGAACCAATGAATACCGTTTCGCTGTGGATTATAGGGGACTTAGCAAAGTTACACGCCCAACATCCTTCCCATTGCCTCGGTTAGAGGAAGTTTTTGACACAGTCGGAGAAGCGAAATCCCAGTATTTTACTATGTCACACTGCGTTTTTGTCTGTTCTTGTTTCAGCCGTTTGTGTTGGTTGTTTGTTGTCAGTGCTGATTAAATTAACGTTAGCCATTTTGTCAGCTTTCTCTGTCAAGTTCGTCTTATTTTTGTCATCTGTCTTGTCTTTCAGTATTTGTATCGGTTCATCATATACCTGATAGGCTAGGGCTAAGGCCTTATTGCAATGAATAAATATGGAAGACGTACTAGGATTCAATAGCCTATATCTTGCTAAACATTTATTTATTGTAATGAGGCACTTGCTGCCTAACAAACCCATTTGGGCAACTGATTGCACTGGTTCTAGTATGACAGTTTTACCATTTAGTTGCTTGGGCACGGTTACATTCAGTTCGAATTCGCAATTAGGTGGGACAACAACCGATCTGTTTGTCCTAGCTAATTTCGAATTAATCACTGCGTGTACAAGGGATACCTCAACCATGCCTTTATGGAGAAAGCGTTTTAGTGGGTAAATCTAGGGATGCATTATTGTCCTGCAAAAAGTCTATCCCTAAAATTAGAGACTGCTGTACATGGGATAGTATGTAAAACTCCTGATGGCAATGATCCTTATCATTATTGACCAATGCAGCAATCATCCTTACCACTAATACAACAAGAGCTCTGCAAACGTTGCATAATACCATGACATGATGACAAATAAATGAATGACAGCTATCAGACGTACACCAGTCATCAAGTTTCAACGTGATCCGCTAAACAGTCATGGAATTATTGCCTGGAAATCAATTTTCAAGATGGATCATCTACAATTTCTAAGTTTTTTTCCTCAGACCTAGTCTTGTAATCCCATGAAGTTTTGAAGCGATCCGCTAAACAGAAAATCTCCGATAAACGGTAATGAAATTTTCAAGATGGACACCGTGGGCTGGCAGCTATCTTGGATTTTGGATTATCGTCGATTTTGACAACTTTCTTTTCCAGACCTAGTCCAAACACCATATATACTGGTGGCTGGCGACCATCTGGGATTTCATATCATTGTCAATTTCGAAAGATTTCTTGTACAGACCGAATCCAACAACCCTATGAAGTTTCAAAGTGATCCAATAAACGGTAACAAGAGTTATTGTCTGGAAACCACTCTACCGCCTGTCCGGATGGCGCCATCAGATAATATCGCGCCAAAATTGACCAATGAGATAAGTACCATTGACCCAGCAGATGCCATTTATGAACTGGATGATGGGCAGAGTAAAGAAATTGTATGAGGAAATACAGGAATACTGGTGTCATTGACAAATGGGAAAAGCACCATTGAACAATGGGGCAGCCATCACTGACCCAGCGGATTACATTTACTGGATGATGGTCACAGTAAAAAAGATAGGATGCATGAGGAAATTCAAGAATATTGGTGTCATTGACATTACTGGCAAATGGGAAAGATACCAGTGATCAATGGGGCAGCAATCACTATCCCTGACATTATTGACCCAGCAGGTGACATTTACCAATGGGACAATGGTCACAGTAAAAAATTGGATGAGGAAATTCCAGAATATTGATGTCATTGCCATTATACACCAATGGGAAAGATACGATTAAGTGATTGATCAATAGGCCAGACATCCCTGACATTATTGACCCAGCAGATGATATTTACCAACTGGATGATGGTCACAGTAAACAGACTGGATGAAGATAAGCAGGAATATTGGTGCCATTGATATTATTTATCGATGTGAAAAGTAACATTGATCAATGGGGCATCCATCACGGACACTATTGACCAATAGTTCAATTGTCACAACACTGACATTTACCAAAGGGGCAATGGTGAGGTTACAGTAACAAATTTGGATGGGGAAATGCAAGAATATTGGCATGATTGACCAACAGGAGGAGTACCATTAATCAATGGGGCAGCTATCCCTACCACTATTGCCATTTGATTTAAGTGTACTAAAGGAACATTTCTCACCAATCTGACACAGATTATTTGGTTTGATTATTTAACAGGGTTCAATACTTAAAATGCTTTTTAAAGAGCCAAAGTTATGGCCCTTATTTTAAGCCATGGCTACTTCATATAGGGCGAATAAAGTTCAATAGTTTCAAGTCTTAATGAACCAGAGTTATGGCCCTTGTTTAAAGGTGCTGTCTCTATATTCATAGTCCAAATAGATATTTGACTGAAGAAACATATCTGCTAAATTTTATTTTACTCCATCAACAATTGACGATCACCATAAGGCTCAATAGTTTAAGACAATGAAGCAGAGTTATGGCCCTTATTTAAAGATGTATACTCTTTATATCCATGGCTCAAATACGTATTTGTAATCCATCAATAAATGATGAAACGTGCAACAAACATATTTTCCCAATAGGCTTCAATACTTTGAAAATATTGCAAGGGATATAACTCTGCTACTTGTGGGCGTGGCCACTTCATATTCGTAGCCCAAATAAATATTGCCTAAAGAGAACATATCTGCCAAATTGGGTATTAATCCACCAATAAATGACGAAACGTGCCACAATTGTTGACTGATGACAGACAGACAAATCGCGATTGCATAAGCCTGACCTAGGCGAGCTAAAAAATTTCCAAAATCCAAGATGGCCACTAAGAAACATAATTGAAATCGGCCCATTGGTGCTTGAGAAGCTGTTCAAAGAATAAGTTGATGGACAGATGACAGACGGACAATTGCCATGGCGTAAGTTCACTTGGCATTTCAAGCCAGGTAAGCTAATAATGATAATTATGAATGTCTCTGGCGGCACACACATTTATAAGGTCTAATGCTTGTTACTGGTCTGAGTATTATGGTTGGCGCTGTCTGTCTGTCTGTTTATTGCCAAATTTGGCACATATGAGTAGCTAGAAAACTTCTTTTTTTCATGTCAAAAAGTAAAACATCGAGTCACGGAACCAAATAAATGTGTATTCCGCTATGCACTAACAAATGTGTAAATTACACTCATTTTGTGATTGGCTAGAAAGAAAATTCAACTACAGGTCAAAAGTTCAAATGTTGAGATCATGGGTTCCTGAGCACGGCATACTGATTATTATGAATGGTTCTGTATTCAGTACACGGATAGGGCATAATGCTTATAATAATAGAGTACTATAAATTTAGTTTTATTTTACGATAATGTATTATTTTATTTATGATACATGGCAAAATTGAATCATTTATGACGTAGTAATTAGGATGTCACCCTACATGCCGCTTAGCTGATTATGTCATATGATGTCAGATGATAGATGGATACGCTGGAAAGATGAATCATATGTACAATTCAATCATCTGACGTCATATGATGTCATAAACAGCTAAGCGGCATGTAGGATAATTTCCTAATCACTACGTCATAAATAATTCAATTTGGCCCGTCTTTAACTCTTAATAGTCTGACAGGTTGTGCAAATTTTATGTCTCTACTGTTTAATAAACATGCTGTTGAATATTTTGAAACTAATTTGACTGGACGCTGTTGCGATCGATTCCCCCCCCCCCCACGAGTGAAGTGTGGGTGGAGCTTAGATAGAGATGGGCGGGGCATAGCTAAAACTGGAAAGGTCCATTATGTTATTCATCATAGCCACCTAGTAATACTAACACATGTTTATATGGGACAGTTTTATTTTACGATAATGTATTATTTTATTTATGATACATTTTATAACTTCTGACATGTGTATATGGCACATTGAATTGTACATATACAATTATGTTATCCCACCTAATAATATCAACACATGTTTAATACCATAGAGACATTAGACATTAACACTTTAACACTCATATCAGCCAAAAACTGCTTCTGCAGAGGTCTTGAGAAGTGTCCCATTGCAGACCAAAAGAAGACTATTTTTGACAATTTACCACTGGAATTACTGGCTCGATAACCGAGCCAGTCATTCCAGTGGTAAAATTTATAAAATAGTCTTCTCTTGGTCTGCAAACGGACATTTTCAATGAGAAAATTGGAATTCTCTTGTACAAGATGGCGGATGCATATTACATTACTATTACAGACAATACACTGAGTAGATTCATCACATTGGACAGTACAGTAAACCATTCTTACTCAATCATCACTATTACACACCAACATAATATACGGTCAATCATTGGATGGTTAGTAGTGGTATAATAAGGGCATGTGATAAGGGTTTGACAAAACTTTATATGCACAAACAAAACAAAATGACAGTATTAATATTGAGACGTGTTTCATAGTTAGAATCGTACACCATTAGCAAAAAAATAAATGGTAATTGGCAATGCATCGTGCAGAAACAAGGATCAAATCTCCAGGTGTTACATACAGGAGTTCCAAATCTTAAACATTTAATTCATGCGATCTTAGTATCTCATTATAAATTAAAATTTATAGATTGAAAGTTGAGCCATTTAATATTTTGAAACAAACTTTTTTTAAATCTGTTGCTGATATTGATCAACATTTCCCAAAGATGTTGAATATTTTGAAACTAAATTGACTGGGTGCTGGTGCTGCCTATGTCTAATTAGTTAGAATGTTTATTAAATGATAAAGATGTATAATTCATACAACACCTGAGGGACGATTCCAAGTTCATGATGCAGTATTTCTGTCAATTATGATTGTGACATCATCAGCCTATATGTGATTTAAAGACATCATATACTTGACTGACAGATTGGATTCATCCATTCTTAGTGGTGAATTATCAAACATAATGAGGAGGGGTGGGAGCTTACATTCAAAAGTCATTCCTATTCAGTATTTTATATTGACCAGATAGTAAGGCGAGCATCTAGAAGACTCCTCATTCAAGGGCCAATTGAAACTGTAAATATTGGCCCTGCTGAATAATTTGAATGTAATTTGATTGAAACAGATTTAAGTTGCTTTCAAATTATTCAGCACTCTATGTATTTGTCTCCTTTGAAACCAGCTTTCTGATCTAATGTGTAATGAATTATATGATCAAAGTGGATGCTCTGCTCTGCTCTGCACTGCACGGCACGGCACGGCACGGCACGGCACGGCACGGCACGGCACGGCACGGCACGGCACGGCACGGCACGGCACGGCACGGCACGGCACTGCACTGCATTTTGAAATTAATTTGACTAAGGCAGCAACAGCTTTTAGTTTATCTGAAAAAATGTATACAGCAACATAATTTATAACTGAAGAATAAAATTGGTTAGATGGTAAGGAGCAGTAAATTGATAACTAAGTATTGATTCTCAAGTGCTTGAGAAGGGCCTGTAAAGCACAAAGCCCTTTTTTGGACTAAAGGGCTTAAGCACATTTTCAAGCCCATTAAAATGAGCGTAACCTTTTAACCATAGAATTTCCTCAAGAAAATTAAATTTTTCTCATACAAAATGTCCATCTGCAGACAAAGGCGATTTTTTTTAATTTACCACTGGAATGACTGGCTCGGTTATCGAGTCAATCATTCCAGTGGTAAATTTCCAAAAATAGTCTTGTCTGCAAATGGACATTTCTCAAGACAACTGCATAAGTAATTTTTTGGCTGATATGAGCGTTAAAGTGCTAAGCCCAGTCAAGCAGTAATCACAGTAGGACAGCTTGTAATGTTGTGTAAGGCATGGCAGCATTACTTCCATAGTATCACATATGATGTATGTTGCTGCCATTAAATTTTTGTTTTAAATCATGAATTTATATGATTAAAAATTAAATAATCGAATAATCGTGAATATTTTCTGTTGCATAAAATATTTAAAAACCTGACTTTCAATTACTTTTTAATGTGATCGGTTATGAAAAATTACATTTTGCTTATTGAATGTATGTCCGTGTGCAGGGCAAGAGAAGACTGTTCTCGATTCTCGAGCCAGGCATTCCAGTAATACATTTTCAAAAATAGTCTTTTCTTGCCCTACAAATTGACTTTTCTAAACACCATTGCAATTTTCATCATTGATATTCTTTTGTTGCTATGTCTTGGTAATTTGTAACCAAGCTGATTAATCGAGTAATCACGATTCTTTTTAATAATCGATCGCGACCACTCAATGCAATAATCGCACAAGCCTAGCATAAACTATGTTAATGAGTGAGAATATGTAAGGATACATGCTAATCATATTATGTAATCTACAGAATTAATACAGCTATACATATACATTCAAACAATAATCCAGTAGATTACATGTCAGCCCATACAGGGTTTGTAGGCAAGTGTCTAAAAACAACTAATACAGCTCATGGAATTTGCATCAATTGAATATTGCAACAGTGAGTATATGTACTGTATAAGCGACTTTTATTTGAGTTACGCAGTTAAAGTGTTTTATTGAATGAAGCCTTCAAGATTGAAAAGGTCAATAACAAATTACAACTAAAGTTAAGGTAAAGATAAAGCGGGAATGCCATCAATATTCCCGTCAATGCAGATTTTACAATATAACCCTATAACAGCTAAAATATGTAACTCATAAAATGACAACTTGATTATTAAATGAGCCAATGTATATGTTTACATTATGTATAGTTTTTATGCTATATAACTGTAAAATAAACAATAATGTAACAATAAAGTAAATGTCATGTAAACAATGTAATGTAACAATAAAGTAAATGTCATGTAAACAGTGTAATGTAACAATAAAGTTATATAAGATATATTAAGGCAATTATACTACAGTTTGTTCTTAGAAATGTCTAGTCATTGCGATATATTATAACAATGGAAATATGTATCTCTAGTACTGATAATGATATGCATATGCATTTATATCTTTATTATTCTGATACTTTTTTGACTACTTATTTGTTTCTTATAATACTACCATCTTATCAAATCCGAATTGTAAAATAAAATACTATAATATAAATTTAAAAATGCAGTTCCATCTTGATTCCACTTTAGTATATTTACCAACCAGACCTTATGTGACATCTAACCAGGTCTTCCTCTTGATTCTTCAAGACGGAGTTGTTGTACCAAAGGCATGATAGAGGGTTTGGGCAACTTGTCATGACGTAATAGCGCGTATTAAAGCTACATAATCAAGATCATCGATAGCGGTTAACATATCATTTATAATTAATGACATGCTAATTTATACTTATTAAATAATATATTAATGATTATACCGTCTGACATGTATAACTTGTAATATTTTATTTAATAAGTTAAAATCAGTGACCTATGATTTAATATCCAATTTTTATCAGTGATGTTGATTAAATTCTTCCTTCTACAAATTATTAAATGTAATGTAAACAATGTAATGTAACAATAAATTAAATATAATGTAACAATAAATCAAATGTAATGTAAACAATGTAACAATAAAGTAAATGTCATGTAAACAATGTAACAATAAAGTAAATGTCATGTAAACAATGTAATGTAACAATAAAGTAAATGCCATGTAAACAATGTAATGTAACAATAAAGTAAATGTCATGTAAACAATGTAATGTAACAATAAAGTAAATGTCATGTAAACAATGTAACAATAAAGTAAATGTCATGTAAACAATGTAACAATAAAGTAAATGTCATGTAAACAATGTAACAATAAAATAAATGTCATGTAAACAATGTAATGTAACAATTAAGTAAATATCATGTAAACAATGTAATGTAACAATAAAGTAAATGTCATGTAAACAATGTAACAATAAAGTAAATGTCATGTAAACAATGTAACAATAAAGTAAATGTCATGTAAACAATGTAATGTAACAATAAAGTAAATGCCATGTAAACAATGTAATGTAACAATAAAGTAAATGTAATGTAAACAATGTAATGTAACAATAAAGTAAATGTCATGTAAACAATGTAATGTAACAATAAAGTAAATGTCATGTAAACAATGTAATGTAACAATAAAGTAAATGTCATGTAAACAATGTAATGTAACAATAAAGTAAAAGGTCATGTAAACAATGTAACAATAAAGTAAATGTCATGTAAACAATGTAATGTAACAATAAAGTAAATGTCATGTAAACAATGTAACAATAAAGTAAATGTCATGTAAACAATGTAACAATAAAGTAAATGTCATGTAAACAATGTAATGTAACAATAAAGTAAATGCCATGTAAACAATGTAATGTAACAATAAAGTAAATGTAATGTAAACAATGTAACAATAAAGTAAATGTCATGTAAACAATGTAACAATAAAGTAAATGTCATGTAAACAATGTAATGTAACAATAAAGTAAATGCCATGTAAACAATGTAATGTAACAATAAAGTAAATGTAATGTAAACAATGTAATGTAACAATAAAGTAAATGCCATGTAAACAATGTAATGTAACAATAAAGTAAATGTAATGTAAACAATGTAATGTAACAATAAAGTAAATGTCATTGTGTAAACAATGTAATGTAACAATAAAGTAAATGTCATGTAAACAATGTAATGTAACAATAAAGTAAATGTAATGTAAACAATGTAATGTAACAATAAAGTAAATGCCATGTAAACAATGTAATGTAACAATAAAGTAAATGTAATGTAAACAATGTAATGTAACAATAAAGTAAATGTCATGTAAACAATGTAATGTAACAATAAAGTAAATGTCATGTAAACAATGTAACAATAAAGTAAATGTCATGTAAACAATGTAATGTAACAATAAAGTAAATGCCATGTAAACAATGTAATGTAACAATAAAGTAAATGTAATGTAAACAATGTAATGTAACAATAAAGTAAATGTCATGTAAACAATGTAATGTAACAATAAAGTAAATGTCATGTAAACAATGTAATGTAACAATAAAGTAAATGTCATGTAAACAATGTAATGTAACAATAAAGTAAAAGGTCATGTAAACAATGTAACAATAAAGTAAATGTCATGTAAACAATGTAATGTAACAATAAAGTAAATGTCATGTAAACAATGTAACAATAAAGTAAATGTCATGTAAACAATGTAACAATAAAGTAAATGTCATGTAAACAATGTAATGTAACAATAAAGTAAATGCCATGTAAACAATGTAATGTAACAATAAAGTAAATGTAATGTAAACAATGTAACAATAAAGTAAATGTCATGTAAACAATGTAACAATAAAGTAAATGTCATGTAAACAATGTAATGTAACAATAAAGTAAATGCCATGTAAACAATGTAATGTAACAATAAAGTAAATGTAATGTAAACAATGTAATGTAACAATAAAGTAAATGCCATGTAAACAATGTAATGTAACAATAAAGTAAATGTAATGTAAACAATGTAATGTAACAATAAAGTAAATGTCATTGTGTAAACAATGTAATGTAACAATAAAGTAAATGTCATGTAAACAATGTAATGTAACAATAAAGTAAATGTAATGTAAACAATGTAATGTAACAATAAAGTAAATGCCATGTAAACAATGTAATGTAACAATAAAGTAAATGTAATGTAAACAATGTAATGTAACAATAAAGTAAATGTCATGTAAACAATGTAATGTAACAATAAAGTAAATGTCATGTAAACAATGTAATGTAACAATAAAGTAAATGTCATGTAAACAATGTAATGTAACAATAAAGTAAATGTCATGTAAACAATGTAATGTAACAATAAAGTAAATGTCATGTAAACAATGTAACAATAAAGTAAATGTCATGTAAACAATGTAATGTAACAATAAAGTAAATGTCATGTAAACAATGTAACAATAAAGTAAATGTCATGTAAACAATGTAATGTAACAATAAAGTAAATGTCATGTAAACAATGTAATGTAACAATAAAGTAAATGTCATGTAAACAATGTAACAATAAAGTAAATGTCATGTAAACAATGTAATGTAACAAAGTAAATGTCATGTAAACAATGTAATGTAACAATAAAGTAAATGTCATGTAAACAATGTAATGTAACAATAAAGTAAATGTCATGTAAACAATGTAACAATAAAGTAAATGTCATGTAAACAATGTAACAATAAAGTAAATGTCATGTAAACAATGTAATGTAACAATAAAGTAAATGTCATGTAAACAATGTAATGTAACAATAAAGTAAATGTCATGTAAACAATGTAATGTAACAATAAAGTAAATGTCATGTAAACAATGTAATGTAACAATAAAGTAAATGTCATGTAAACAATGTAACAATAAAGTAAATGTCATGTAAACAATGTAATGTAACAATAAAGTAAATGTCATGTAAACAATGTAATGTAACAATAAAGTAAATGTCATTTAAACAATGTAATGTAACAATAAAGTAAATGTCATGTAAACAATGTAATGTAACAATAAAGTAAATGTCATGTAAACAATGTAACAATAAAGTAAATGTCATGTAAACAATGTAATGTAACAATAAAGTAAATGTCATGTAAACAATGTAATGTAACAATAAAGTAAATGTCATGTAAACAATGTAACAATAAAGTAAATGTCATGTAAACAATGTAACAATAAAGTAAATGTCATGTAAACAATGTAATGTAACAATAAAGTAAATGTCATGTAAACAATGTAACAATAAAGTAAATGTCATGTAAACAATGTAACAATAAAGTAAATGTCATGTAAACAATGTAATGTAACAATAAAGTAAATGCCATGTAAACAATGTAATGTAACAATAAAGTAAATGTCATGTAAACAATGTAATGTAACAATAAAGTAAATGTCATGTAAACAATGTAATGTAACAATAAAGTAAATGTCATGTAAACAATGTAACAATAAAGTAAATGTCATGTAAACAATGTAATGTAACAATAAAGTAAAATATCCAAACAATTCATTCAGATAGATTTAAATATGATCTTGACATTTTAACTCTTGTAAACGAGTTTCCATGGCCGTGTTCTCACTATAGCGAGTTAATCAGGAATAACGCCATATATAACGTATGGCGTTATTATTGATCAGGCCTCTAGTGGGAACACGGCCTTATGACAGCAGTACTTTTTATTAACAACATTCTCAAGATGAAATACCAGTCTTTAATGCTTAATTTCTCCAGGCTCTTGTAGAATTGAATGTGTGTCGGCTAAAACTTGAGTGAAAAAATTAAATAAACACATATTTACAATCTGTTTGTTTTTGTGTTCATGCAATGACATGAACAGCTTCACAGACTTTAAGCGTATAATTAACCATTTAATCATCATTAAACATGACAGAAATTAAAGATTAATTACGCTGGGAAGATTCTGTGGGGTATTTTGAAACAAATTTGAATGCCAGCCATAGGAAGCAACAGGTTCCAGTCAAATTAGACTCAAAATATTCAAAACTTTTAAAATTGAAGAAATGGAATGGGAAAACTGATATCATTACATTTTAAATCTTCAGACTGTTATAAGGTTATAATTAGCATCGGTGTGGCATACATGTTTTGATGTAGGCTCTCCATTACAGTCCATTTTATAGGTAACAGTATTGATGAAGCATTGTATGGCATACCATAACATCACGAAAATGCAGTTATACTAAGGTACTTTTAGTTGGATTTTACAGGTCAAACAAAAGATTTCACAATCAGGAATCTATTGAATCCTGGGATATGCATATTTTGCTGCTTTGGGTAGAAATTAAGAAACTTGGATTTTAAATTTTAACGCTTTCATGACGAAAATTGCCAAAACCGGCCGCTGCAATGGTCTTGCGGAAAATCAAAATACTTCCGCATAGCACTATTTTTGAAAACCTACCACTGGAATGACTGGGTTGGTACCCGATCCAGCCCTTCCAGTGCTAAAGTTTCAAAAATAGTCTTCGCTTGGCCTGCAAATAGACATTCTATAAGGTAATATTTTGATTCTCTTGAATAATGTGGTCATTATACACACACATACACCGAAAGACTATTTTAGAAAACTTATCACTGAAATAACTGGCTCGATAATCGAGCCTGTCATTCTTGTGGGTAAATTGTTACTCATTGACTGGAAATTGACATTTTCTGTGAGAAAATTGAACTTTTATTGAGCAAATGTGGGCTTTTATTACAGCAATCTCTGTAGCAAGCATGTTTTGTCTGATTACTCAGCTGCCTCACCAATAGCATACGGTCACAATTGTTTTCAATATGATCAATATATATATTAAATTTTCATTCAAGTAATCAAAAACAATATTACACATTTATTCCTAAAAATAGGTCAAATTAGCTGCCAAGAAAGAAAAAAAGTCTATCCAGATGTGCTACATACTGGCGAGTGCTTTTTAGCTTTGGTACAAAACCTTTAACACACGCACACACACTATAATTATATTTGATTCGATAATCATATTTGTAATGATTCTGTGGATTACATGACATTTTAATATCTGTACAATACATGGCAATGAGCCAAGAACATTATAGTGAGACACAAGGATAGATTTTCAGATTTTTGGTTAGCGGACATGTGTCTCAAATTGTTGCATCACGCCTGTTCACAAGATTAATGTTGTTGAATGCTGGCAATCTTGCATCTAGGCTACATTGGTAAATGGTTTATCTTCCTGCAGGATGTTGAGGACAGAGTTCACACCAGAGTCACTATCTGACTCATCTACATTTGCTGTGGGGGGGGGGGGGTGGAGAGATGATGTGATGCCAGTGAACATTACTGCCCTTGCGCCATGATCTGTGCCCTTGATGATATTTCCTAAGTCCCTATCCGTGTATTCTGTTAGTGTAGTGAATGTGCTTTGTGTATGTGATGGCAGGATTTCACTGTCGAGTAACTCACTAACATTGATGGGTATCAATAACGTATTGAAACTATCCCTGCCTGCTAGTGTGGTGACAGCAGATGGTATGCGCGGTGCAAACAGTTCAGCACAAAGTTCTGATGCTTCTTGTGCAGTGTGTTCCTGCACACATTCAGTATTTCTGCACACATTCAGTATTTCTGCACACATTCAGTATTTCTGCACACATTCAGTATTTCTGCACACATTCAGTATTTCTGCACACATTAGTTGTGTTTTCTAACCTTTGTGGATTAACCTTTTATCCCTCGAATTTGTTAAAAAAACACATTTTCTCATAGAAAATGTCCATTTGCAGACCAAGAGAGGACTATTTTAGAAAATTTACCACTGGAATGACTGGCTCGATAACCAAGCCAGTCATTCCAGTGGTAAATTTTCAAAAATAGTCTTCTCTTGGTCTGCAAATGGACATTTCTCAAGAGCACTGGTGAAGCCATTTTTAGCTGATATGAATGTTAGTTAACGGGTTAACAGTCTCGTGCAGTGGTTATATATATGACTAACCTTAAAGTAAAGCTTGTATATATCCACTGCACCACAGTGTTAATCCAGAAAGCTGTAACCATGCTACTTTATGGGATTTTGAGATGTTAATCCATGAAACTAGCTTTGTGCTTCTAGGAGGGAAGGGCAGCTTCAAGCACTTTTTACACTGTGCTTGCTGCAAGCCACCAAACAGTAACTTTAATGGCCAATAACTCTGGACATGCTGAATATCTTGAATACAGTCAGATTATTTTCAAAATATTCAGCATATTCAGAATTAGGAACATGTGACCTCAATAATAATTACTATCAATCTCAATTACACTTCTACAACAGTATGACAATACGATAGCAATGATAATTACTAGCGCTAAAATCGGTTTATGTTATACGACATTTATCATTTTTTTTATCAGAATTGTCAATATGTCATAGAACTTACACTGCAATACATAGTTATTAGCATATGTCATTGAGCTTACACTACAATAGTTTTTGACATATGGCATTGAGCTTACACTACAATACATAGTTATTGACTTGTCTTTGATCTTACACTACAATACATAGTTATTGACATATGGCATTGAACTTACACTACAATACACAGTTATTGACATATGTCATTGAGCTTACCCTACAATACATAGTTATTGACATGTCTGATCTTACACTACAATACATAGTTATTGACATATGTCATTGACCTTACACTACAATACATAGTTATTGACATATGTCATTGACCTTACACTACAATACATAGTTATTGACATATGTCATTGAGCTTACACTACAATACAGTTATTGACATATGTCATTGACCGTACACTACAATACATAGTTATTGACATATGGCATTGAGCTTACACTACAATAAATAGTTATTGACATATGTCATTGAGCTTACACTACAATACAGTTATTGACATATGTCATTGACCGTACACTACAATACATAGTTATTGACATATGGCATTGAGCTTACACTACAATACAGTTATTGACATATGTCATTGAGCTTACACTACAATACATAGTTATTGACATATGGCATTGAGCTTACACTACAATACAGTTATTGACATATGTCATTGAGCTTACACTACAATACATAGTTATTGACATATGGCATTGAGCTTACACTACAATACATAGTTATTGACATATGTCATTGACCTTACACTACAATACATAGTTATTGACATATGTCATTGAGCTTACACTACAATACAGTTATTGACATATGTCATTGACCGTACACTACAATACATAGTTATTGACATATGGCATTGAGCTTACACTACAATAAATAGTTATTGACATATGTCATTGAGCTTACACTACAATACAGTTATTGACATATGTCATTGACCGTACACTACAATACATAGTTATTGACATATGGCATTGAGCTTACACTACAATACAGTTATTGACATATGTCATTGAGCTTACACTACAATACATAGTTATTGACATATGGCATTGAGCTTACACTACAATACATAGTTATTGACATATGTCATTGACCGTACACTACAATACATAGTTATTGACATATGGCATTGAGCTTACACTACAATACAAAGTTATTGACATATGTCATTGACCGTACACTACAATACATAGTTATTGACATATGTCATTGAGCTTACACTACAATACATATTTATTGATATATGTCATTGAGCTTACACTACAATACATATTTATTGATATATGTCATTGACCTTACACTACAATACATAGTTATTGACATATGGCATTGACCGTACACTACAATACATAGTTATTGACATATGTCATTGACCTTACACTACAATACATATTTATTGATATATGTCATTGACCGTACACTACAATACATAGTTATTGACATATGGCATTGAGCTTACACTACAATAAATAGTTATTGACATATGTCATTGAGCTTACACTACAATACAGTTATTGACATATGGCATTGACCGTACACTACAATACATAGTTATTGACATATGGCATTGACCTTACACTACAATACATAGTTATTGATATATGGCATTGACCGTACACTACAATACATAGTTATTGACATATGGCATTGACCGTACACTACAATACATAGTTATTGACATATGGCATTGACCTTACACTACAATACATAGTTATTGATATATGGCATTGACCGTACACTACAATACATAGTTATTGACATATGGCATTGACCGTACACTACAATACATAGTTATTGACATATGGCATTGACCGTACACTACAATACATAGTTATTGACATATGGCATTGAGCTTACACTACAATACAGTTATTGATATATGGCATTGACCGTACACTACAATACATAGTTATTGATATATGTCATTGAGCTTACACTACAATACAGTTATTGACATATGTCATTGACCTTACACTACAATACATAGTTATTGACATATGTCATTGAGCTTACACTACAATACAGTTATTGACATATGTCATTGAGCTTACACTACAATGCATAGTTATTGACATATGTCATTGAGCTTACACTACAATACAGTTATTGACATATGTCATTGAGCTTACACTACAATACATAGTTATTGACATATGGCATTGACCTTACACTACAATACAGTTATTGACATATGTCATTGAGCTTACACTACAATACATAGTTATTGACATATGTCATTGACCTTACACTACAATACAGTTATTGACATATGTCATTGAGCTTACACTACAATACAGTTATTGACATATGTCATTGAGCTTACTTTTCATGAGAACTGATGTAATGTTGAAAATGGTGTTGTTGTAAGCAGTTACTGTATAAAGACAGCAACAGCCTCCAGCAAGTGCTTTCATAATGGCAGCAGCTTTATACTCAGGTATGTATCATCCAGTTTAAGTATCCTGGTATCTAATAACTACTGATAAGATTTGGCTTAAATCTGAACACAGCAGAGGAGCTGGCCATAAGACAAGATTTTCTGATTTTGGACCTGATCCGTCATAAATGACCTTGGATCTGGTCCATACACTAAGCTTCTAGGAACTTTAGAAGTGATCCGAAAAATATGAAAAAATATTCACGTGGGTGAGTCGGCAAATTCTGACTGCGCTTGTTTTATATGTGAACTAATATAATTTAGAAAATAGTGTTGTTGTATATTTGCCGTGTCCGGCTTTCAGCAGTACTGTTTTCAAATTTGCTCCCATTTCCTACCATCTACTAGATTCTGTAAAATAGGACTTTTTCTTACTGGACCTGTCAATACACATATATTAGTAGCGCTAACAAACTTGTACCATTCAACAGCTTACTTGTGCAGCGTTTGCCTTGAAATTGAGATACTAGGAGTCTAGGGTTCGACATTACAGGTAAGCTATCGAATAGTTTCAAAAACATTCGAAAGAAACCTGTTGCTGTCACAGCGTCCAGTTAAATTAGTTTCAAAATATTCAGCAAAATATTTAAAATTTTATCTGTAAGATTGAAGCCTGGAGTCCCAGTATCACTATTCATGTAAGCTGATTAATAGATTGAATGAAATTCCATAAGAACCTGTAACAGGCCTACGCCCGGATTTAAGTTTAACCCTGTAATGACCACATTTGTTACAAAAATTAAAATATTTACTTATTGAATGCTAATTTGCAGGCCAAGAGCAGACTATTTTTTAAATTGTATCACTAGAATGACTGGTTCGATAACCGAGCCAGTCATTCTAGTGGTACATTAAAAAAAATAGTCATTTCCTGGCCTGTAAATTGGCAATCCCCAAGACCACAACAGAGGCCGGTTTTGGTAGACTTCGTCAGGAAAGGCCATAGGGTTAACATAATCAAGCATTATTTGGACTTCTGCTATGTCCCACAATGAAGCGTATTATTGTACACAAGTTCTATGTATAAATGATCAGTGTTCTCACAGAAATCAAAGACTGCATATAGTATAAGCATAAGCTTATTTTATATGAGAGCTGGGATTGTGTCTATGGTGCTGTAGAGGCGCAACACACAGATGTTCACCGTCAGAAGATGATCGTGGTCCACTGGCTGAAGAGTACTAAGTATATGCTGGAATCTTTCCTCACTAACTGACAGCTCTCATGATGTTGATGGCCAAATATATACCTATCAATCAAATAAACAAAAGAATTATGTCTAATTTTTATATACCTCGATTAAATTAAATCTTTGAACCCAAAAACTTTATATAGAAAATCATCTGAAATACAAACCCAGGATATCAGGGTGGACAGGGTTTTGAACGTGCCAGCCGAGACATGAGAAATTTTAGATAATGTAAAATATTACCAGATATTTTAAAACTAATTTAGTTAGATGTATCAAAAGTTTTCAGTCAAATCAGTTTCAAAATAGTCAATAGGTTAAGATTAGAATTAGGAGAATATGCTTGGCTGATGCTAGATACAAAGCTAAGTTATACACCACATTCAACGGCTAAACCTCAATGGAAGCTGTTGTTAGAAATGCAATCACTAAATGGCATAATCGACATATTGGGCAAATGACACACTCAAATCTCTGTGAACAATAAATGCATACAATGTGTGATTCAGAATGAAGCCATTTCTTTACTATACCATCTAAAAGATATCTACGGGACTTCTGAACTGACCCACCCATATCATAGGAGGGCAATAGTCTATGCCTTCCATTGTCCCCTCAAGCAAGCCACATGATATTAGATCTGGCCTTGGCCTAATGAATGGATTTGCTGTGGAATTTACTCCTATGCTTCAATTGACATCACAATTCGTGAATCCATTTCCTCAGTCATCATATGACGTTATAGTCAACTACGTGACGTGTATGCCGACGCCATAATCATGACGTCATGAATGAATCGATTCCACCCGCCTTTAGCTCTTAATAGTTCGACACGTATGAATTGTACGTCTTTACTATTTAATAAACATGGCAGCAACAGTACCCAGTCAAATTAGTTTCAAAATATTCAACAGCTTACCTATATAGTTTTCTGGAAATTGATAGTCAGGGAGTTCAGAGATCGATCGATCCCAACACGAGTGAGGGGTGGGTGGAGCTTAGCTAGAGGTTGGTGGGGCATGGCTAAAACTGGAAAGATCAATTCAAAGATGTCACTTATGTTATTTATGTAATGAAAATAACTTTTATAAAAGATATTACGTTCAATTCCTGATTTATATATCTCTATGTTTGTCTGCAAGTGAGCCGTTACAATCGTTTAATTCATTTGAACAATGAATTCCAAGGTAACTATACAGGCGAGCTGCTGAATATTTTACAAATTTAATTTGACAAGAACCTGTTGCTACCATAATCATCCCAGTCAAATTAGTTTCAAAACATTCAATGAAATATTTATTCGGCTTATTATGTTTAAATGGTCAACCGAGGATTAGCCCGTATATATCTGGACTCTCACACTATCTGTAGTGGTCTTGAGGAATGTCAATTTGCAGGCCAACAGAACAGTATAATTGAAAATGTATCATTGGAAGTACTGGCTAAATAATCAGTCCAGTGGTTAGTTTTCAAAAATAGTCTTAACATGGTCAGCAAATTGGCTAATCCAAGAAATCTGACCATTAGCCTTGTTATAGCTTTTACGGCGGTAGATTAAAAATTCACTGAGGTAAAATTTCAATTTTCTTGAAAAATCTTGATCATCAGAGGGTTAATTGATATAGGTAGCATTTTGTGCACTTTGAGACGCTATTGATACGAGAGGGGTTAAATGAATCAGCCATATCAGGAGAGTTTTACAAAAATATTCACCTCCCATAGCTGCTCATTTATAAATCGCATCAGTTATTTCCATTGGTGCACATGAGTAGTGAACCATAAAGACTAAATATGATAAACTGTTTTCAATAAAAACTATGTTGAATATTTTGAAACTAATTTGACTGGAAACTGTTACTATGCCATGTTCTCATAATATACCTGTTAAACTTGTAGAACACATATGTCGAGGTGCATCTCTGCTGAAGGAATTAGATATGATCGAGATGTGATGGTGTTGAATTCCCCAAAAGTTGTTCTACGAAGAGGAAACAATGTCCGCATGAGCCGCAACACCAGATGACAAAAACGGGTCTTGTCTGCACATTCCAATGATGGTGAAGATCTCAGATACACGTGTTGTCTGCACATTCCAATGATGGTGAAGATCTCAGATGCGGGTGTTGTCTGCACATTCCAAGACCTGTAACCAATGTGACTAGCCAGATCTGAAACACATGCTTATAGAAATACTGTTAATATGATATTTTAATGACAAGACGGTTGTTCTCGTCAAAAAGAGATATTAAAGGGAGATTATCGCCTGTAAGTTCATAAATAATAAAAGTTATCTCCCTTGATGCAATTTGATCATAGTTCACATTCTCTGAGGGGGATTTTGCACACATCACTATCAGTTCTCATACTGACAAAGTCAGCTGTGTCTAGAATATATATGCAGACAATATGAGTGATGACTAACTCTTGACAGATGACTTCAATGTTAGCACAGTGTTCATAGGCTACTGACACTTCCATTAGCGTAACTAAAGTTACTTCCCTTTGATTGTCTCCAAAAGAAGACGCTGATTTTCTCACACACAACTGACACACAAGTTCATCTCCTCACATACGATACAACAGTCTGACGCACAGATGAGAAAGTCAACATTCATGAGACACTGTGATCAATGTGGACACGCCATCTCTCCCATCAGTCTTACACACCATGCTGATGGTCAATGTGGACACGCTATCTCTCCCGTCAGTCTTACACACCATGCTGATGGTCAATGTGGCCATGCCATCTCTTCCGTCAGTCTTACACACCATGCTGATGGTCAATGTGGCCATGCCATCTCTTCCGTCAGTCTTACACACCATGCTGATGGTCAATGTGGACATGCCATCTCTCCCGTCAGTCTTACACACTACACTGACTGTCTCTGGTTCTCATTGATCATCAAACTGAAAGAATCCTCAATTCAATTAACACAGCATTGTGATTTAAACACACTTAAAAAAAGCTTTCAAATTGTTCTGACAGCGACATGTCCATCCTTCCTCCATGTCCTCCCGAACGATGACCGCTCTCCTCGATGTAATCTATCTCGCTTAATTTCCCACAAGCGAGTGAGCTGAGGTTCTAGATGTGTGGGTTATTGGATATTTTACAGCTAAACAATTACTAATATTATGTTCATTTTAAAATCATAATCGATCTATTTGAATAGAATCGATAACAAATTAATAATACAAGATCGCGAACACCTGATATGTCTCACCCTTGTATTATAGTGCTCTAATCTAGTGGATACACTTTGAGAAATTCTTGATGTCCACATGGTGTAATGCTTGCGCATGTAGATACAACTGGATGTTTAATAAGACGCTTGCTTGCACTTGTTGGAATTAATGGGCGGATTAACTACTTGAATGATTTGTGATAAAATTGGCTAAGTCCAACATGGCCAATCCTTCATATAGTTTCATAACCATTCTCATTGGCGCAAGGAAATGCCTTTTACTTGTACTTGTGAGAATTTACAGGAGAATCTAGGTGGATAACTTATGACACATAACTGGACAGCGATTTGTGAGAAATTTAACAAAATACAAACCGATGACAGCAAGGCACTTTGAAGATTTCATACATTCTCACAAAGATAACAAAGCACCTTGCATTCATGAGACTCTCTAACAGCATAGTAAGTAGACAACTTATAATTTCCCGCCTATTATTACAAGCACACTAAGATGATCCTTCAAGAGGCTTATAGTGCACTTATAGTAATAGGGGGAAAAGCATAAGGTTTTTACTCAGCGTTGAAATGTTTGAAAAATGTGCAAGGGCGCTGTAACTTTTCTACTTTACGGGATTTTGAGATGTTAAATCCTGAAACTATCCAAGGGAAGGGCAGATTCAAGGGAAGTGTAGATTCAAGGGAAGTGTAGATTCAGGGGAAGCGCAGATTCAGAGAAAGCGCAGAGTCAAGGGAAGCGCAGATTCAAGGGAAGCGCAGATTCAAGATAAGCGCAGATTCAAGGGAAGGGCAGATTCAAGCACTTAAGTCTGACTTCTGCAATCCATCACACAATAATTTCAATGGGCAATAACTCTGGACATGCTGAATATTTGGAAAACAGTTTGATTGAAAGTTGTTGGTAGCTTAACCATCAACAACTTTCAGTCAAATTCTTTTCAAACTATTTATCATATTCAGAGGTAAAACACATGGAAAATGGAGTCTGCAGAAATTCAGCAGGAAGACAGCTAAGAACTGTTTTACTAATTATGTACTGAAATAAAAAATAATTAAGCAGAAAGATTATCACCCAAATGTCTGGGTCGATAACACAATCAGTGACTACAGCTGTCAATTTTCAAATATACTCTTCTGACATGAAAACGGACATTCACTAATTCAAAAGTAAATTTTTTGTACAAATTTTGACCAATAACATGTTCAATGTTCAGTCATTTAACATACCAGTAATAAACATATCAGTAATAAACATACCAACCAGTAATAAACATACCAACCAGTAATAAAGGTTTTCACTGTTATTCATTGATCTTATCATGTACACTACAATACATAGTTATTGACATATGTCATTGAGCTTACACTACAATACATAGTTATTGACATATGGCATTGAACTTACACTACAATACATGTTATTGACATATGCCATTGAACTTACACTACAATATATAGTTATTGGCATATGGCATTGAGCTTACACTACATTACATAGGTATTGACATATGTCATTGAGCTTACACTACAATGCATAGTTATTGACATCTGTCATTGCGCTTACAGTACAATACATAGTTATTGACATATGTCATTGAGCTTACACTACAATACATGTTATTGACATTTCACAAGAACCTGTTACAGCTCTGCTAAAGTTTTACGTAATTGAGCAAAGTGTTCTCACAGAAATCAAAGACTGCATATAGTATAAGCATACGCTTATTTTATATGAGAGCTGGGATTGTGTCTATGGTGCTGTAGAGGTGAGAGACACAGGTGTTCACCGTCAGAAGATGATCGTGGTCCACTGGCTGAAGAGTATTAAGCATATGCTGGAATCTTTCCTCATTAACTGACAGGTCTCATGATGATGATGGCCAAATATATACCTGTCAATGAAATAAACAAAAGATGTTTATAATTTTTATAATAGCTTGATTACAACAAGAGGCCCAAGGGGCCTGTGTCGCTCACCTGGAGCACCATCAATTTTTGTCAAAATTGTTGGTGGGTGGTTTAGCAGTCTTTTAAATGAGTTTGTGGACATTTTTGCAAGTGCAATATGGCTGACAAACACACTACATTTTGATTGCCCCACGGCGCCCATATTTTTTTTATGGATCAACTTCCCTTGAACAAATTTTAATGGCCCAAATTTTGGCCTGATCCCTTCAGCAGTTCTGGAGGAGTCATTTTCGTGAAAACCAGGTCATCAAAGACAGTCACCATTTGGTCAATCAAGTTCTCTTGAACAAACTTTGCTTACCTCTTGGCCTAGATGAAGATTCCCCAAGTGGTTTCGGAGAAGATTTTTAAAGACATTTCCTGAAATTGGCCGAAATCCAAAATGGCAGCTGGGCAAATTGGCCGATCGGGTTCATTTGAACAAACTTGGATCTTTATGCCCTAACGATGCTTCCTGCCAAATATAATTGAAATCAGCCTGGTAGTTCTCGAGAAGACATTTAAAATTTCCCATTGCTATAGCATGGGAGATATTGACGAAAAAATTATCCAAGATGGCCACCAAACCGTTTATCCGACAGTTTCGAAAATCGCAAATTTGAGCTCAGAATACCCAAAAACATACATAGAACCAATTTTCGCCTCAAAAGCCATCAAATAAAAAATTCCAATATGTCCGCCAAACACGCTACATTTTGATTGGCCCACGGCGGCCATGTTTTTTGACGGAGCAACTTCCCTTGAACAAACTTCCCTAATCATATCTCCCAAATTTTGGCCCGATCCATTCAGCGGTTCTGGAGGTCATTTTTGGGAAAACTAGGTCATCCAAGATGGCTGCCAAACCATTCCGTCAATCAAGTAGTCTTGAACAAACTTGGCCTACCTCTTTGCCTAGATGAGGTTTCATAAGTTTTGAATCGATTCCCCATGCCGTTTCGGAGAACAAGATTTTTAAAGACATTTCTAAAAATCGGCCGAAATCCAAGATGGCCACCGGCCAAATTGGCCGATCGGCTTCGTTTGCATAAAATTAAATCTCTATGCCATAAGGATGCTTCCTGCCAACTATAATTCAAATCGGCCCAGCAGTTTTCGAGAAGACATTTTAAATTTTCCATTGCTTTAGTATGGGAGCTTTTGGCGGGAAAATGATCCAAGATGGCTACCAACCCGTTTATGCGAGTTTCGAAAATTGCAAATTTGAGATCAGAATACCCAAAAACCTATATAAAGCGAATTTCGGCCTCAAAATCCATCAAATAAAAAAATCCAATATCGCTGCCAAACATTATATTTTGATTGGTCCACCGCGGCCATGTTTTTTGACAAATTAACTTCTCTTGAACAAACATTAATGGTCCTTAGTTGCTAATTATATATCACAAATTTCGGCCTGATCGCTTCAGCGGTTCTGGGGAAGAAGTCGTTTTTGTGAAAACTAGGTCATCCAAGATGGCCGTTGAGCCATTTGGTTAATCAAGTTCCCTTGAACAAACTTGATTCAGCGCGTACCCTAGATCGTATTTCGTGAGTTTTGAATCGATCCCTCAAATGGTTTGGGAGAAGATTTTTAGACATTTCTAAAAATCGGCCAAAATCCAAGATGCTCGCTGGCCAAATTGGCCGATCGGGTTCGTTTGAACAAACTTGAATCTCTATGCCGTAAGAATACTTCAGGCCAAATATAATTGAAATCGCCCAGTAGTTCTCGAGAAGACATTTTTAATTTCCCATTGCTTTAGCATGGGAGCTTTTGGCAGGAAAATGATCCGAGATGGCCGCCAAACCGTTTATCCGACTGTTTCGAAAATTATAAATTTGAGATCAGAATACCTAAAAACCTATATAAAACCAATTTCGGCCTCAAAATCCATCAAATAAAAAAATCCAGTATGTCCGCCAAACATGCTATATTTTGATTGGCCCACAGCGGCCATGTTTTTTGACGGATCAACTTCTCTTGCAGACATTTTACTGGCCCTTAGTCCCTAAACATATCTGCCAAATTTCGGCCTGATCCCTTCAGCGGTTCTGGAGAAGTTATTTTTGCTAAAACTAGGTCAACCAAAATGGCAACCAAACTATTTGACCAATTAAGTTCCCTTGAACAAATTTGGTTGAGCTCTTGCCCTAGATCATATTTCATGAGGTTTCCTTCATTCCCTCAAGCGGTTTCGGAGAAGACGTTTCTAAAAATCAGCCAAAATCCAAGATGGCCACCAGCCTAATTGGCCGATCGGCTTCACTTGAACAAACTTGGATCCCTATGCTCTAAGGATGCTTCCTGCCAAATATAATTGAAATTGGCCCAGCGGTTCTTGAGAAGTCATTTAAAGGAAAAAGTTGACGGACGGTCGCCACGACATAAGCTCACTTGGCCAGGTGAGCTAAAAATTGTGTATGGAAAATGAACTGAAATGCAAAACATTTAATGTTAAATACAGCTTAAGTTAGACATGGAGCTGGTGCTGCTATAATGTCCTGTCAAATTAGTTTCAAGATGTTGAATTTTTTGTCAAAAGAGTATCTTATTATCAAGATATGAGGGTTTTGAACGTGACATCCATGATTAGATCTCGCCTAATTCATGGATTTGATGTAAGATCTACGCTAGGCTTGTGCGATTATTGCATTGAGTGATCTCGATCAATTATTAAAAAATAATTGTGATTACTCGATTAACGCGCTTGAGTACAAATTACGAAGTTGAATTACATAACAGCAAAACAATGTTACTGATTTTTTTGAAAATGTATCACTGGAATGCCTGGATCGATTCTTTTGCGGTGCACATGGATATACATTCAATAAGCAAAATTCACGATTGTTCGATTATTTAATTTTTACTCATATAAATTGATTAAATTGATGATTTAAAACATTAACTTAATGACAGCAACATACATCATATGTGATACTATGGAAGTAATGCTGCCATGCCTTAAACACCATTACAAGCTGTCCTACTGTGATTACTGCTTGACTGGGCTTAGCCCTTTAACACTCATATCAGCCAAAAAATTACTTCTGCAGTTGTCTTGAGAAATGTCCATTTGCAGACAAAAGACTATTTTTGGAAATTTACCACTGGAATGACTGACTCTATAACTGAGCCAGGCATTCTAGTAATACATTTTCAAAAATAGTTTTCTCTTGCCCTGCACATGGACATACATTCACTAAGCAAAATGTCATTTTTCATGACTGATCACAATAAAAAGTAATTGAAAGCTTGGTTTTGAAATATTTTATGCAATAGAAAATATTCAGAATTGTTCGATTATTTAATTTTTAATCCTATAAATTCACAATTTAAAACCTAATCGCGATTTTCGATTTAATTACGTAATCGCGCAAGCCTAATCTACACATCTGCTTCAAATGACATCATAATGGAGGAATACAGTTTTAGCTAAGCCCCGCCCATCTCTAGCTAAGCTCCACCCATGAACTGTATTGTCTTTTGTTCAGCAGATGTTCAGCATGAACTGTGTCTTTTGTTCAGCAGATGTTCAGCATGAACTGTATGTCTTTTGTCCAGCAGATGTTCAGCATGAACTATATTTCTTTTGTCCAGCAGATGTTCAGCATGAACTGTATGTCTTTTGTTCAGCAGATGTTCAGCATGAACTGTATGTCTTTTGTTCAGCAGATGTTCAGCATGAACTGTATGTCTTTTGTTCAGCAGATGTTCAGCATGAACATTTTGGGCAAAAACACCAAGCATCACTTTAAATTAACAGATTAACTGCTCTTACCATGTCCAGATGTACAACTGAGGTTCTCTTGTTGTTCACTTTGATGGCCCTAAAAACCCTTTATTGACATTTAAAAAAAAATTAAATATTTACTTATTGAATGTCCATTTGCAGGCCAAGCGGACTGTTTTTGACAATTTACCACTGGAATGACTGGCGCAGTTATCGAGCCAGTCATTCCATAGGTAAATTGTCAAAAATAGTCTTCTCTTGGCCTGCAAATGGACATTCCTTAACCCACTACAGAGGCAGTTTTTTGGCAGGCTTCGTCGCGAAAGCTTTACGGAAGAACTTTGACACCAAGCATCACTTTAAATTAACAGATTAACTGCTCTTACCATGTCCAGATGTACAACTGAGGTTCTCTTGTTGTTCACTTTGATGGCGGTGTATCCAACCCGAGAATAAAGAGAAAGAGTAGATTGGTTATGTTTCACTATATCAACATTAACTTTCTCATGACAGATAAAAATACAGATGAATGATTTGATGAATGATATAGCAACATGACATTAATGTTACACTGATGTGATATTGCCCAAAATCTTGGCATTATGCATTTCCAAATGCTAATCTAGATTTGTATCAAGATCACAATGACCTTGCCCTCAGAAGTTTGAATGTCTGTCTGCTGCCACCACTGGTTGAGGTAACTGCATAATCATGCTTAGTCCCAATACGGTGAACCCATGCCAATAACATTGTGCTCAGGATTGGTTCACACTCTTGTGAATAAACATCGACAACACCCTATTTGTTAGTGTTAAATTTTTGGTTTAGCTCAACATAGTTTTATACCAGTCACAATGACCTTGAAGTTTGACCTAATGACCTCAATATCATTGTGCTCCATCCGACAGATATAAGACAGCATGAAGATTAGTCCCAATAAGATGAAGCCGTGCCGAGATATTAGCTCAAACGAGATGGATGCCGACAAATAGACGGCGCAATGGACCATATGAATATATTAGCTAAAATTCTAATTCTCACAATAACAGACAGACAGATGGCATAACGGAACCCATCGATCTATATTGCCGAAAGCCGATAGTCTAATTTTTGGCAATAACAATTGTACAGATAAATCTACATATTAATTTTATTATAACTTGTGTATAAACAAATTTGATGTTTACAGGGGAACTATACCTATATTGGCAATCTGGATAAATGTTTGTATGCAAATGATTAATTTGGATTCAAGTTAGGATCCCAATTGGTACGAGTTATTGAACACAATTTGAATCCACTTCACAGCCTAATATTGAGTCTTAACCCGTATCACTCAGGTGTCAAAACCTTAATTTTAAAATTAAATCAAAAGATGAACTGATGTTCATTTTTCAACAAATTTGGTGGGAAATGGTGTTGTCGCAGACAGCAACATCTTCCAGAAAAATTGTTGAAAAATGTACACCAGTTTCTTTGATATTGACACAATAAAAGATAGAATATTGACATCAGTGTGGTATGGGTTAAAGGTCAAATATGAAAAATCCTCTACAAATTACAATGCACTAACTATTCTGCCGAATACATTAACCCTTTAATGGTCGAATTTGGTCAAGATTTTCTTATTGAATGTCCATTTACAGGTTAAAAGAAAACAATTTTTGGAAATTTACCACTGGAATGACTGGCTCGGTTATCGAGACAGTCATTCCAGTGGTAAATTTTCAAAAATTGTATTCTCTTTGCCTGTTATGGGCATTCCACAAGACCATAGCAGAGGCCAGTTTTGGCCGGTATGACCATTCTGCTTATGTCAGCCACATGTACCCCGTACAGATAACTTGAAAATGAGATCCGGACAATTCAGAGATAAAGGAACCTATAGAATAACCCTTTCATGATGAAGCCGGCCAAAACCGGCCTATGTAGTGGCCTTGAGGAATGGTCATTTGCAGGCCAACAGAAAACTATTTTTGGAAAATTTACCACAGAAATGCCTGGCACAGTAACCGAGCCAGTCATTCCAGTGGTAAATTTTCAAAAATTGTATTCTGAAGATGGTGAAGATCTTAGATATGGGTGTTGTCTGCACATTCCAATGATGGTGAAGATCTCAGATACACGTGTTGTCTGCACATTCCAATGATGGTGAAGATCTCAGATGCGGGTGTTGTCTGCACATTCCAAGACCTGTAACCAATGTGACTAGCCAGATCTGAAACACATGCTTACAGAAATACTGTTGATATGATATTTTAATGACATGCGACGGTTGTTATTGTCAAACACAGATATTAAAGGGAGATCATCACCTGTAAGTTCATAAATCCTAATAAAAGTTATTTCCCTTCTTGCAATTTGATCATATTACTGTAAGTTGACATTCTCTATGAGAGGGATTTTGCACACATCTCTATATTAGTTCTTATACTGACAAAATCAGCTGTGTCTATAATATATATGTATACAAGATGAGTGATGACTAACTCTTTACAGATGATTTCAATGTTAGCTCATAGTGTTCATAGGCTACTGAGACTTCCCTTAGTGTAACTAAAGTTAGATCCCTTTGACTGCCCCCAAACCATGACAAATATTCTCTTCCCATTATTACAACACTGATTTTCTCACACACAACTGGTCCTACAAAAAGGTTTACTGTGTGGATAACTAGCCGCTAGTTAACCTGCCTCTAGGTGGTGGTTAACATGACAGACTCAGTTTCTCACAAACTGAGCGGCTGGTTAACATGAAGGCTGTTTCTCACAAACTGAGCGTCTGGGACATGAACGACTGTTTCTCACAAACTGAATGGCTGATTAACATGAAGGCTGTTTCTCACAAACTGAGTGGCTGATTAACATGAAGGCTGTTTCTCACAAACTGAGCGGCTGGGACATGAACGACTGTTTCTCACAAACTTAGTGGCTGTTAACATGAAGGACTCCGTTTCTCACAAACTGAGTGGCTGGTTAACATGACAGGATCTCTTTTTCACAAACTGAGCGGCTGGTTAACATGGCAGGATCTCTTCACAAACTGAGTGGGTGGTTAACATGAAGGACTCCGTTTCTCACAAACTGAGTGGCTGGTTAACATGACAGGATCTTTTTTTCACAAACTGAGCGGCTGGTTAACATGACAGGATCTCTTTTTCACAAACTGAGTGGCTGGTTAACATGAAGGACTCCGTTTCTCACAAACTGAGCGGCTGGTTAACATGACAGGATCTCTTTTTCACAAACTGAGTGGCTGGTTAACATGACAGAATCTCTTTTTCACAAACTGAGCGGCTGGTTAACATGACAGGATCTCTTTTTCACAAACTGAGTGGCTGGTTAACATGACAGGATCTCTTTTTCACAAACTGAGCGGCTGGTTAACATGACAGGATCTCTCACAAACATTTTTGGCCATTCTGAGTGTTAACAGACTAAGTGAACAATGTGGTTAGTAAGTATATATTATTGTAGGATAAGTATGTAGCAAGCTGTTGTGGTGCAATGGAAATTAACATATCTTTCTTGAACAAGTTTCTGACATTAAAGTTGATTATTTTATCATGGTGTACTAGTAATAGATTTCTCATATTGGACATTTATGTACTTTAAAATGAACATCCATGCATAGCTGTACATACTGACCTAGACACGAAGAAGTAAGGCATAAATGGTACCAATATTCTTCTTAAAACAGGGTAAGGGTAATGGCTGGTTTGTGGCAAAATGATTGGCTTCTTAGCAGTAAACTGAGCGGCTGGGTAGGGACTACGGAGCGGCAGGCAGTCATTGACTGAATCACTTAACCAATCAGATTTTGAGTTGTCTCTACTTAGCGGCTAACTAATTTGCATGGTAAAATGTTAACTACCCGCTACTTAGCGGCTGGTTTGCAGCTAACTAGTGGATAATTAGCGACAGCACTTAGTGGCAGGACCATTTTTTTCTTACCATGTGACAAGTTCATCTACTCACATATGACACAACATTCATGAGACACTGCTATTATGTTATTGCTACACTCATTGCTATGGTATAGTGATTATTATTTATTACTATTATTACTGATGAATGTAGCAATAACAGTGTTACACTGATGGAATATTGCCGAAACATAGCCAAACTGATAAAGCCTGCATTTTATACAAATGTTACAATGACCTTGAACTTTGACCTTAATATCATTCTACTTCACCCACTGTAACTGTAAATGTTTTATACCACCTTGAACCTTGACCTCATTACCTCAATCATTAGCTCACTATTATTGTACTCCGTCCTTGATATAAGGAAGAATGGTTACAAGTTTAGTCCCAAAGCTGAGATATAAGCCGATATGTTGAGCTAAACCAGAAACTAAACCGTAAGCTCCGCAAACAGCGCATAATACCCCGCCATGGTGACAAACCAATTAATGAAAGCTATCAGAAAATATTTATTTCTTCCTCAGCCCCATCAGACCAGTCATCCTTATGAAGTGTCAAAGTGATCCATTAAACGGTCAAGGAGGAATCGTCCGGAAACCAATTTTCAAGATGGCTGCCGCTGACTGGCGGCCATATTAAATTTCTGATTATCATAAATTTTATAAGTTTCTTCACGAGACATAGGAAGTGATTCAATAAATGAAATCCAGAAACCAACTTTCAAGATGGCCACCAGTGGCTGGCAGCCATCTTGGAGCTCGTATCATTGTCAATCTCGATAGGTTTCTTCCCCAGACTTAGTCCAACCACTCTATGTAGTTTCAAAGCGATCCGATAAACGGTAACAGAGTTATCATCCGGAAACAAATTTTCAAGATGGCCGCCTGTGGCTGACAGCCATCTTGGATTTTGGACCATCATGGATTTCGATAGGTTTCTTCTGCCGACCTAGTCCAACCACTCTTTGAACTTTCAAAGCGATCCGATAAACGGTAACGGAGTTATCATCCAGAAACCAATTTTCAAGATGGCTACCGGTGGCTGGCAGCCAAGATTTTGGATCATCGTCAATTTCGATAGGTTTCTTCCGCAACTGCTTTCAGAGATTTGTGTTTGTATATTCTTAGATCAACCCCCTACAGAATGGAATGAACTAATCCCCAATTAATCGGACTATCCCCCACAACAGTCCGTTATAATGCTATGATAATATATAGTAATTTCTGAGTTCCGAGACCAGGATATTTATATCCGAGTACTCGCTCTAAATAATGTCGATATTGTTTCGCAACAACAATTTATGTTTTATGTTTTTGAGGTGTAAGGCGGCAAGAATTTGTACCAGGAAATTGTTCAGTTTCGCTTAAACCATTTAGAGATGTTGGTTCGGAAATTGAATAAATTGTGTCCTTTAATATAATAATATATGCCTATTATAGGCTACTAATCGGTGATGTACATTACTTTACATTTGAAAACTAACTCTTGGAGAGTCAAAATCTTTGAATACGTGATTATAGTTTTTGTGATCATTCACGATCATATTTTAAAGAATAACTGTGATTACCGTAATCAAATAATTGTGTAAGCCTAAACATTATAGCCTCTGATTTAAGCCTACTAATGCAACAAATTTGTCCAATACCAACATTGTTGCTATATTTTTTTCAGTCAGGTCAAGTGTCTATTTTAGAAACAATGTTGCTGAAAGCTATTGCTGCTGTGTTTTAGTTTTTGACTGCAAAATTCGCATACGTCTTCCTGACGCCACAGACCAAATTCAACTCAAATTCCTTAGATCTATTGAAAAATGCTTTAAAAATGTCTCTATTGCACCAGTAGAACGAGTTATTAAAGAATGTGTAAAATGGCTATTTTAAGAACTGTTGCTGAAAGCTGTAGCGTTTTAGCTTTTGAGCCCTATATTAGCAGACATGTCCGGGACCTATGGCCAGGCTTCCCTCCAAATTTGGAGAATTTGCTGATTCCTAACAATAGTGCCAACCATATGGCCATTAGTTTTGTTGCAATAGGATTAATGTGAAAACCTAACATGGTTGACGACGCCGTCAGAAAAGTGATAGATAATGTCTCGTTTTCTGCTTCACAGAGGAGACAAAAAAAAATAAAAATTATCAAAGCTAAAGAATAAGAGGCCCAAGGGAGGGCCTGTAACGCTCACCTGTACTATTAGCGTTTGAACCATTTGTATACACATGTGCAACAGTTAAGCACCACCCTATTTTTACGCACATGCGAGGGTATATTCATGTGCTATGAAGAAAGCAATAGCATAAACATTTATGTACCCATCCATCTTAGTGCAAGAGGTAATAATGCAACTAGAGGAATGCTGATTATGATGGTGGGGAAACACTGTATGTTTTTGTTTGAACTTGAAAACGAGGCCTGAATATGGTTACGTTGACACAACTGACAACTATTGCCCTACAGTTGACACACGTGGCTAGATTGTCATTAATGGTGTCTGAAAACGAAGTTTAACATCTGTGCACGAGTTTGAGACTGTCATTATTAATACCGGGTATATCCACCTTGTGCCTGGATGACGGCCTGGACACGACGTCTCATGCTGGTCACCAACCGACTGATACGCCATTGTGGTATTCGTTGCCATTCAAGATGGAGTGCGTCTGTTAATTCCTGTAGGTTCTGCACAGGAGGATCCCTCCTTCTCACCATGTTTCCCAGAATGTCCCAGATATGCTCAATAGGGTTCGTGTCAGGGCTCCTTGCTGGCCATGGTAGGGTTTCGATGGCATTCTGGCGGAGGTATTCATGCACAGCTCTAGCACGATGTGGTCGGGTGTTGTCATCCATGAATATAGGGTGGGTTCCAGGTGCATGATTTACAAAATGAGGGACCACAACTCTATCCAGTATGGAATCTTGATATCTTTGTCCATTTAGTGTTCCAGGTACAGTCAACAGATCCAGCTTACAATCAAATGAGATGCACCCCCATATCATAACGGAACCTCCACCAAATGGAACTTCTTCCATGATATTACGTTGGTCGTACGCCGTGCGTCTGGACCTCCATACACGAGTTCGACCATCTGTGGCATGAAGCAGGAACCGACTTTCATCGGACCAGTGTACCCGTCTCCAGGATCTCATGTTCCAGTGTCTTCTTTCATTGCACCACCTCAGACGCTCCTCTTTGTGGTGTGCAGTGAGGAGAGGACGTCTGACAGGTCTCCTAGCTTTCATGCCAGCAGCATACAGTCTCCTTTTGACGGTAGACATTGACACTCTATTGCGCGTTTCCCATTGCTGGCTGAGCACTCTGCTGTTGGTGAATGGAGATCTCCTAACAAGGCGTACTAGGGCTCGATCATCACGGGCAGTAGTCTTCTTCGGTCTTCCAGATCTAGGCCTGTCCTTCACCTCGTTAGTTTGCCCATGTTTTGCAATCAAACGACTGATTACAGTATGGTTAATGTTCAGCTGTCTGCCAATCTCTCTGCATGACATACCAGTGGTATGCATGCCTATGATTTGCCATTTCACACGATCACTTAGCCTTCGTCTTGCCATAGCGGTTCACAATCAAGAGCTAATTCTCTCTGTACAAATAAAGCACGGTCATGAACACAAAATTCCTAATCTTGTCGCCTAAATCTGTATGTAATGTTCTACACCTCAAACTGGACTTTTACATAACTGAACACGTGTGCTGTTTCCCGCCACCCACGGACATCAAGCGGCGTGAAGTCATGCATGCATGTGCATTTCGTACTTGGAATTATGTCAGCTAACGCGGGGACAAAAAGTATGGCAGCCTAGTTGTACCATCATGTTTCTACGTTCTATTGTTTTTGCTGGTGCTTAACTTTTGCACAGGTGTATATTTAAATAGACACATAATTTTCAGAAAATCCAAGACGGCCACCAAAAAAATTGATCAATCAACATTCTTGTTTGATATGTTGAAGCCGCCCATCATAGGATAGTTCCACCCAAGCGTTGTTGAAATCGGGCCATTGATTAATGAGTATCGCTTTTTAAAATGTGTTCGGAAAATTATCAGAAAATCTGAAGCATCTTAGCCGAGTCCTTCCAGCTGAGTTTGCTTGAAATTGGCCAAGCGGTTAATGAGTAGTAGTATTTTAACAGATTTCCTGCCATTATTCGGAAAATTCAAGATGGCCAACAAACAAATTGACCAATCAAAATTCTGTATATAAGCTCTGAAGTTCTGAAGATTACCACATTAGGAGAAAATCCAAGATGGCTGCTGGAAAAATTGACCAATAAAAATTCTGTATACAAGTTCTGAAACCTACAAGCCTCGTATCATTCCCACCATTGAAATTGCCCAAGCATTTAATGAGGGGCAGCGTTTTCAGAAAATTCAATATGGCTGCCATACCATTGACCAATCAAAATTCTGCATAGAAGTTCTGAAACATACCACTCTAGCAACCTTTCCACCGAGTTTGCTTGAAATCATCCAAGTGGTTAATGAGTAGGCTTTTTAACTGATTTCAGGAATGTTCAGAAAATCCAAAATGGCCGCTGGAAAATTGCCCAATCAAAATTTGCAATGGAGGTTCTGGAGCATACCACCATAGGAGCTTTCTATCCAAATTTGGTTGAAATTGGTCAAAGCATAAAGGAGATGCGATTTGATGGATGGACTGACGGAAAACGGACAGCTACCATGACATAAGCTCAGTTAGCCCTTCGGGCCAGGCATTGTTTCTCATATGGCATCTATATTTTGGAGCTCCCAGGGAACCCACCCCTGGAAGTCTAGGGTCCCAACCTGAAATCTGGAGGTCCCAAACTGAACTATCCCAAATTTTGGGGTCCAGTCCTGTTTTCCTGACCATGGTTGACCATAGTTTACCATTAATTGACCATAAAATACCATCATTGATCATGCAGGTTAAGTGTCACCACAGACAGACCATGGTCAAACATGATAAAAAAATTCCTCATGACCATGATAAAACCATGTTTGATTGTCGGCGACAGACCATGGTTTGACCATGGTCAGACTGTGGTTTGGCCATAGTCATACAAAACATGGTCAACCATGGTCAGACTGGTATCATTTAACCTGCATCATCAGACCATGGTCTGGAGGTCAATACCATTTAACCTGCATAGATGACCATTGGTCAGCAATCCAGCTCCACTTTTTTTTAAAGTGTACCTGTGCGTGCAACATTGTACTATTTTGGTCTTAGCCAAAAGGATAACATTGTAAGCATTGTCATGAGCTAATTGGTAATAGTCATGAAGATATGATATATTGATCAAGCTTTCTAGATATTTAAGACTATGAAAATTTTGCACTCAGTGTGTATTATTAGCGGTATGTTTCTATCTATATGGCATTTACTAATCAAATGTTATAATTAATGATTGCACATAAATTATATAATCAAGGCAGTAAATGCAAAAAGACACTTGTTTTCAGTGAACGAGTTGTCCCCCTTATTAAGTTACGCCGACCATGGTCAAAACAGTCAACCATGGTAAAAAAAATGATCCTGAAAATGTTCAAAAACAGTTTAAAAAAGGGCATTTTAAGAACTTTAAAGCTTAGGAACTGTTCTTCAGTTGTTCCAGAAAATATTCAAGAGCAGTTTAGGGATATTTTAAGACCTTAAATTCAAGAATTGTTATTCAATAATATTTTTTTAGATATTGAATAACATCGCTGACCATGATATCACTGTGAATAGGAATAACATTGAAATTATCTGTTAACCATGGCCGACCATGATATATCATGGTCAATGAAAGACTTTGATAATTGTTGAAAATACTGCTGACATATTTGCATGAACATAAACGGACATGCTATCACTGTCAATAGGAACAACATTGAAATTCTCCAGTAACCATGGTCGACCATGATATACCATAGTCAATACGGGACTTTGATAATTGTTCAAAATACTGCTGACATATTTGCATGATCATGAACTGACCATGATATCACTGTCAATAAGAATAACATTGAAATTCTCCAGTAACCATGGTCGACCATGATATATCATGTGCAACAAACTGATAAAGGACAAATTTAAGGATAAATATTGGTGACATATCTGACCATAAACTGACCACGATATCACTGTCAATCCACGCAATTCACATCTGCGCATAATATATGGAGTTTTCCGCAAAAACATGCAGAAATTTTACGGAGGTAGATATTCTCCACAAAACGTGTTCAAATAATGAGGAAATATTACGGAGTTGTGAACGTAGTTTTTTCAATAGCAGTAAAAATGCGGAGATGATGTGGAATATTATGGAGTTGTGGACTTAGTTCTTTTCACTAGTGGAAAAGATGCGGAGATAATGCGGAGATTCTTCAATAGCGGAAAATAAGCGGAGAAAATATGGAGAACATATACACCTGTGCAAAAGTTAAGCACCACCCTATTTTTACGCACATGCGAGGGTATATTCATGTGCTATGAAGAAAGCAATAGCATAAACATTTATGTACCCATCCATCTTAGTGCAAGAGGTAATAATGCAACTAGAGGAATGCTGATTATGATGGTGGGGAAACACTGTATGTTTTTGTTTGAACTTGAAAACAAGGCCTGAATATGGTTACGTTGACACAACTGACAACTATTGCCCTACAGTTGACACACGTGGCTAGATTGTCATTAATGGTGTCTGAAAACGAAGTTTAACATCTGTGCACGAGTTTGAGACTGTCATTATTAATACCGGGTATATCCACCTTGTGCCGGGATGACGGCCTGGACACGACGTCTCATGCTGGTCACCAACCGACTGATACGCCATTGTGGTATTCGTTGCCATTCAAGATGGAGTGCGTCTGTTAATTCCTGTAGGTTCTGCACAGGAGGATCCCTCCTTCTCACCATGTTTCCCAGAATGTCCCAGATATGCTCAATAGGGTTCATGTCAGGGCTCCTTGCTGGCCATGGTAGGGTTTCGATGGCATTCTGGCGGAGGTATTCATGCACAGCTCTAGCACGATGTGGTCGGGCGTTGTCATCCATGAATATAGGGTGGGTTCCAGGTGCATGATTTACAAAATGAGGGACCACAACTCTATCCAGTATGGAATCTTGATATCTTTGTCCATTTAGTGTTCCAGGTACAGTCAAGAGATCCAGCTTACAATCAAATGAGATGCACCCCCATATCATAACGGAACCTCCACCAAATGGAACTTCTTCCATGATGTTACGTTGGTCGTACGCCGTGCGTCTGGACCTCCATACACGAGTTCGACCATCTGTGGCATGAAGCAGGAACCGACTTTCATCGGACCAGTGTACCCGTCTCCAGGATCTCATGTTCCAGTGTCTTCTTTCGTTGCACCACCTCAGACGCTCCTCTTTGTGGTGTGCAGTGAGGAGAGGACGTCTGACAGGTCTCCTAGCTTTCATGCCAGCAGCATACAGTCTCCTTTTGACGGTAGACATTGACACTCTATTGCGCGTTTCCCATTGCTGGCTGAGCACTCTGCTGTTGGTGAATGGAGATCTCCTAACAAGGCGTACTAGGGCTCGATCATCACGGGCAGTAGTCTTCTTCGGTCTTCCAGATCTAGGCCTGTCGTTCACCTCGTTAGTTTGCCCATGTTTTGCAATCAAACGACTGATTACAGTATGGTTAATGTTCAGCTGTCTGCCAATCTCTCTGCATGACATACCAGTGGTATGCATGCCTATGATTTGCCATTTCACACGATCACTTAACCTTCGTCTTGCCATAGCGGTTCACAATGAAGAGCTAATTCTCTCTGTACAAATAAACCACGGTCATGAACACAAAATTCCTAATCTTGTCGCCTAAATCTGTATGTAATGTTCTACACCTCAAACTGGACTTTTACATAACTGAACACGTGTGCTGTTTCCCGCCACGCACGGACATCAAGCGGCGTGAAGTCATGCATGCATGTGCATTTCGTACTTGGAATTATGTCAGCTAACGCGGGGACAAAAAGTATGGCAGCCTAGTTGTACCATCATGTTTCTACGTTCTATTGTTTTTGCTGGTGCTTAACTTTTGCACAGGTGTATATTTGGTGGGAGGGGATTTTTTTCCACAGCAGCCGTTACATACTTCTTAAAACCTTTGACCAGATATTCATACGCCATGAATAGGCATGAATACTTCCTTTAGATATTTTTCAAAATTTCATTTCCTACCTATCATATACCCACGTAACACTGGGTAACCTAGGGGATTTGATCTTAGAGTTACAACAAGCTAAAAGTGTTAAGCAGACAATCAGCGGGTTTATGTTTTGTCATCCAAGGCACACTGTCCTTGTCAATGTGTAAATAATCTTTGTAGAAAATGGTGGGAATTTCAAAGTAGTGATATTTTTTATGAGATCATTCACAGTGTGACAAGGTGTAGTGTTGTTGTTGTTGTGCAAAGTTTTCCTGGATAAAAATACTACTGCTGATCACTGTGACAATTCACCTTTCCAGAGTACCCACCACCCATCATATGACAGCTTAATCAACTACGTGATGTGTAGAATGACATCATAATGAATGACGTCATGAATGATGTCGATAAGTACATCAAGAACACATATTTGAAGATGGTCTATGCGCTGTTGTACAAATTGTATGCTTTTACTATTTAATAAATATTCTGTTGAATATTTTGAAACTAATTTGATTGGGCGCTGTGTTGCTGCCATAGGCAGCAACAGCACCCGGGCAAATTAGTTACAAATTATCCAACAGCTTCCCCGTATATTTTTGAGGAAATTGATAGTAAGGGTATTCGGGGATCGATCAATCCCAACACGGAGAGGTGTGGGCGGGGCATAGCTAAAGATGGAAATGTCCATTAAGATACTCACTTAATATATGCATGCATAGTTTTAATGTTCTGCTGTTATACACAGAAGCGTGAAACGACATCATTGTTAATGAACTGAGTGAGGTCAACATAATAGAATTTCTCTCTTGTCTACATGTATTTATGCTTAACTAATCTGTCCTTCAGATATAATAGAAGGGCTGTACTACACATAAGATGCTCTTTAATTATAATCACGGTTCTGAAGTTTTAACACCATAGGCTGGCGAAAAACCTTTGTAGTTTGAGAACATGTACAATAAATTCACAGCATTCTTTGTTTGAAAATATTAACTGTAACTTTATGTTGAGTGGTTGAGGGCATGTTTATATATATGTATTAACCTTTATGTCCCCGCCCACCCAAACCCACTTTTCCCTACCCTAACCACCCACCCCGCCCCCACACACAGGATAATGCGGAAAATTCTCGACATTCTCTGTGTTTTCTGCGGAAAAAATACAGAATATATACGGATATCCGCATTCTTTTCCGGAGATATTGCAGAGAATTTTTTCAATTTTTTTTTTCCGCATTACAAGGAAATAATGCGGAATATTCTATACGGAGCTCTGCATTTTTCCCGCAAAAGCTCCGCACTAGCGCCCAGTAAAAATCCGGAGAAAATGTGCAAATAATACGGAGACACGGAGCTCCACATTTTCTCCGCCATTTCTCCACCTTTTTTCCATATATTATCCTGTCCATGGCTGATTTTTCTGCAATTTCTCCATGATATTGCGGCGAATTTGAGCGAATACTTCATGGAGATCTGAACTGCGGGAATTAGGAATAACATTAAAGTTCTCCAGTAACCATGGTCAACCATGACATTATGGTCAAGGAGGGACTGAAAAATGTTAAAACTAATGTCACGTATCTGACCACCAGTCGACCATGATTTCATTGTTAATAGAAATAACATTGAAATTTTGCAGTGACCAAGGTAGACCATGATATCTCATGGTCAAGGATGGACGTTGAAAATTGTTAACACATCGTGTCAGATCTGATGTCATTTGCTGAACGCAGACTTAACATTGTTGACGCCGTCGCCGCCGGAAAAGTGACATATATGTCTCTGGCTTTCTGCTTCGCAGGCGTGACAAAAACCATCCAAACAAAATAGTTCAAAATGAACAAATATGCAAAAAACAAAACTGCAGTGATCAAAACAACTAAAAATAGCTCAAAATGGTTAAATGTGGAAAAAGATAATAAAATCAATAAAAACTACCAAAAGTGGTCAAACCAACTAAAAAACTAACTCAACAAAAATGACCAAAGACCAACAAAAATGGCAATAAATCAGCTATCTAAACCTACAGAATATAAAAAATGTATATAAAAAATGGTCAGTAACTATCAAGTTTGGACAAGAAAAATACTGAAGACAAAAATAGACAAAACTTGAAAAATTGTCAAGAATGTAGAAAACTACAAAAAAAGTAATCAAAGAACTGAAATAGCTCAAAATGGTAAAAATGGTAAAAACAATTATAAAAACCTACAGGAAAGAAGCAAAAACAAACTAAAATGTTCCAAAACCAAAGAAAAAAATAACAGAAAAAAGTGAAAAATGGTCAAAACCAGTACAAAATGGTAACAAATGGTTGAAACTATCAAAACTGGAGGAAAATGACTAAAAATAACAAAATGTGTCAAGAACTGACAAAGAAAAAATAGACAAAAACGGTCCAAAAATGGTCAAAACCAGTTGGAAACTATACAAAAATTGATCAAAACAAATAAAACAGCTCAAAATGGTCAAATACAAAGAAACTAAACTGAACAAAAATTACTAAAAATGTAACTAAAATTGTAAAAATCCATCAAAAACTACAGAAACAATGGCCAAAAAGCAAAAATCTCAAAGCTATGGTCAAAACCCATCAAAAAAAACTACAGAAAAAAAGACAAAAATGGATAAGTCGAAAAATGGTCAATAATGGAGAAAAAGAAATCAAAAATCAAAACACCCTAAAATAGGTCAAAATGATCAAAATGGTAAAAAAGCATTAAAAGTGAAAAATGGTCAAAACCAGGACAAAATCATCAAAAAGTGTTGAAACTAAAAACTGGAAGAGAATGGATAAAAAGACCAGGGTAGGTCAAACGAACAAAATATGTTAAAAACCATCCCAAAATTGTCAATATCTTTCAAAATCTAACTAAAAAGAACAAAATTGAGAAAAAGAGCTCAAAATGGTTAAATGTGGAAAAAGATAATAAAATCAATAAAAACTATCAAAAGTGGCCAAAACAACTAAAAAAACTAACTCAACAAAAATTACCAAAAACCAACAGAAATGGCTAGTCTGGCTTAAAACTATCGAATATAAAAAAAAAAAATTTAATAGTAACTTTCAAGCCTGGACAACAAGAATACTGAATAAGACAAAAATGGACAAAAGTCGAAAAATTGTCAAGAATGTAGAAAACTACAAAAAAAGTAATCAAAGCACCGAAATAGATCAAAATGGTAGAAACAATCATAAAAACCTACAAGAAAGAAGCAAAAACAAACTAAGATCTTCCAGAACCAGAGAAAAAAGTGTATGAAAATGTCTAAAAATTACAAAATAGGTAAAAAAACTAACTATAAAAAAAAAGGTAAAAATATTGTGGGACAAAGATAATAAAATCAATAAAAGTGGTCAAAACCTCTCAAAAACTACTAAAGATAAATTAACAAAAATGGTCAACTATCAAACCTGGACAACAAAACTACTGAATAAAAGAAAAAAATTGACAAAAACTGTCCAAAATGGTCAAATACAAAAAAAATTAACTGAACAAAAATGATGAAAAAAGTAACAAAAAAACCATTAAAAACAATTGAAAAATATCAAAACTGGACAAAAATGGCACAAAACCAAATATCTCAAAGCTTTTCAAAAATGGACAAAAGTCGAAAAGAATGGAGAAAACTGCAAAAAACATAATCAAAGCATTCTAAATGGCTCAAAATTATCAAAATGGTAAAAAAAATGATAAAAAACTTTGAAGAGAAAAATTGTTATTTTCCCATTTACGTCCAGTTTTGATACGTTCAAAACTGAAGAAATATGACCAAAACCCTAACAAGAATGGTTATAAGCCCTCTAAAGCTAATGAAGATAAGCAACTCTTAATAAAAAATATATACATGGACAAAACGAGTCCAAAAACGGTAAAAAAAAATGATTGAAAACTATAAAAAGAGGCCCAAGGGCCTTAATGCTCACATGGATCATTAGCATTGGAACCAAAAAAATAGGAATTCCGTAGAAACGATATTTAGTAGGAAATTAATGATGGACGCTGCATGGCCACACAATCAGATTGAACCTTAGGTTACATCCAGCCAATAAAAAACCCGAATATGGCGACCAAGCCCAAAATTTTCATTGATCCATGACAGCCATGTTTTATCAAGGAACAAGTTCTCTTGAACAAACTTTAGTCACCGTTATCATCTAAGTAATCCATGAATTAAATCTAATGAGTTTCAGTCCGATCCGTAGTAGTTACTGAGATGTCAGTTTTGAGACAAAGACAGCCACTGTAACAAGACAGCCACGGGAACAAGACAGCCACTGGAACAAGATGGCCACCAGAACAAGACAGCCACTGGAGCAAAACAGCCACTGAAACAAGACGGCCACTGGAACATGACAACCACTGGAACAAGACAGCCACTGAAACAAGACAGCCACTGGACCAAGACAGCCACTGGACCAAGACAGCCACAGGAACAAGACAGCCACTGAAACAAGACAGCCACTGAAACAAGACAGCCACTGGAACAAGACAGCCACTGGAACAAGATGGCCACTGGAACAAACCAGCCACTGGAACAAGATGGCCACTGGAACAAGACAGCCACTGGAACAAGATGGCCACTGGAACAAGACAGTCACTGGAACAAGATGGCCACTGGAACAAGACGACCACTGGAACAAAACATCCACTGGAACAAGATGGCCACTGGAACAAGACAGCCACCGGAACAAGATGGCCACTGGAACAAACCAGCCACTGGAACAAGATAGCCACTTGAACAAGACAACCACTGGAACAAAACATCCACTGGAACAAGATGGCCACTGGAACAAGACAGCCACTGGAACAAGACAGCCACTGGAACAAGACAGCCACTGTAACAAGACAGCCACGGGAACAAGACAGCCACTGAAACAAGACAGCCACTGGACCAAGACAGCCACTGGACCAAGACAGCCACAGGAACAAGACAGCCACTGAAACAAGACAGCCACTGAAACAAGACAGCCACTGGAACAAGACAGCCACTGGAACAAGATGGCCACTGGAACAAACCAGCCACTGGAACAAGATGGCCACTGGAACAAGACAGCCACTGGAACAAGATGGCCACTGGAACAAGACAGTCACTGGAACAAGATGGCCACTGGAACAAGACGACCACTGGAACAAAACATCCACTGGAACAAGATGGCCACTGGAACAAGACAGCCACCGGAACAAGATGGCCACTGGAACAAACCAGCCACTGGAACAAGATAGCCACTTGAACAAGACAACCACTGGAACAAAACATCCACTGGAACAAGATGGCCACTGGAACAAGACAGCCACTGGAACAAGACAGCCACTGGAACAAGACAGCCACTGGAACAAGACAGACACTGGAACAAGATAGCCACTGGAACAAGACGACCACTGGAACAAAACATCCACTGGAACAAGATGGCCACTGGAACAAGACAGCCACCGGAACAAGACAGCCACAGGAACAAGACAGCCACTGGAACAAGATGGCCACTGGAACAAGATGGCCACTGGAACAAGACAGCCACTGGAACAAGACAGCCACCGGAACAAGTTGGCCACTGGAACAAGACAGCCACTGGAACAAGACAGCCACTGGAACAAGACAGCCACTGGAACAAGATAGTCACTGGAACAAGACAGATACTGGAACAAGATAGCCACTGGAACAAGACGACCACTGGAACAAAACATCCACTGGAACAAGATGGCCACTGGAACAAGACAGCCACCGGAACAAGACAGCCACTGGAACAAGATGGCCACTGGAACAAGACAGCCACCGGAACAAGACAGCCACCGGAACAAGACAGCCACCGGAACAAGACAGCCACTGGAACAAGACACCCACCGTAACAAGACAGCCACTGGAACAAGACAGCCACTGGACCAAGATGACCACTGGAACAAGACAGCCACTGGAACAAGACAGCCACTGGAACAAGACAGCCACTGGAACAAGACGGCCACTGGAACAAGACAGCCACAGGAACAAGACAGCCACTGAAAAAAGACAGCGACTGGAACAAGACAGCCACTGGAACAAGATGGCCACTGGAACAAACCAGCCACTGGAACAAGATGGCCACTGGAACAAGACAGCCACTGGAACAAGACAGCCACTGGAACAAGACGGCCACTGGAACAAGATGGCCACTGGAACAAGACAGTCACTGGAACAAGATGGCCACTGAAACAAGACAGCCACCGGAACAAGCTGGCCACTGGAACAAACCAGCCACTGGAACAAGATAGCCACTGGAACAAGACAACCACTGGAACAAAACATCCACTGGAACAAGATGGCCACTGGAACAAGACAGCCACTGGAACAAGACAGCCACCGGAACAAGACAACCACCGGAACAAGATGGCCACTGGAACAAGACAGCCACCGGAACAAGTTGGCCACTGGAACAAGACAGCCACTGGAACAAGACAGCCACTGGAACAAGACAGCCACTGGAACAAGACAGCCACTGGAACAAGATAGCCACTGGAACAAGACGACCACTGGAACAAGACAGCCACTGGAACAAGATGGCCACTGGAACAAGACAGCCACCGGAACAAGACAGCCACCGGAACTAGACAGCCACTGGAACAAGACAGCCACTGGAACAAGACGGCCACTGGAACAAGACACCCACTGGAACAAGACAGCCACTGGAACAAGATGACCACTGGAACAAGACAGCCACTGGAACAAGACAGCCACTGGAACAAGATCGCCACCAAAAAAGAATGAAGCAGTCAAAATTCTGTAGACAAATCTGAAGTGCACCAGCCTAGGGTCATTCAACCTGAGTTTCGTTTAAATCGGCCAAACGGTTAATAAGTAGCCATTTACCAGATTTCCCAAAATATTCAGAAAATCCAAGATGGGTGTCAAAAAATTGTCCAATCAAAATTCTGTACAGCAGCTCTGAAACCAACCACCATAGTATCCTTCAAACAAATTGCTCAAGGCAGTGAGGAGTAGCATTTTAAATGATTTCGCGCCATTTCTCAGAAAATCCAAGATGGCCACCAGAAAAATTGACACTCAAAATTATGAAAATTACAACCATAGTAATCTTCTAGCAAAGTCTGGTTGAAATTGCCCAGGAGACTAATAAGGAGTAGAATTTTAGTTTCCCGTCATTTTGTTAGAAAATTCATGATGGCCAATCAAAATTCTGTACACATGTTCTGACACATACCATTCTCGGTTCCGAGCAATGTTGTATGACCTATACTAGGGTCAGCCACTGGTCGAGCAATGTTGTATGCCCTATACTAGGGTCAGCCACTGGCTGAGCAATGTTGTATGCCCTATACTAGGGTCAGCCACTGGCTGAGCAATGTTGTATGCCCTATACTAGGGTCAGCCACTGGCTGAGCAATGTTGTATGCCCTATACTAGGGTCAGCCACTGGCTGAGCAATGTTGTATGACCTATACTAGGGTCAGCCACCGGCTGAGCAATGCTGTATGCCCTATACTAGGGTCAGCCACTGGCTGAGCAATGTTGTATGCCCTATACTAGGGTCAGCCACTGGCTGAGCAATGTTGTATGACCTATACTAGGGTCAGCCACTGGCTGCGCAATGTTGTATGCCCTATACTAGGGTCAGCCACTGGCTGAGCAATGTTGTATGCCCTATACTAGGGTCAGCCACCGGCTGCGCAATGTTGTATGCCCTATACTAGGGTCAGCCACTGGCTGAGCAATGTTGTATGCCCTATACTAGGGTCAGCCACCGGCTGAGCAATGCTGTATGCCCTATACTACGGTCAGCCACTGGCTGAGCAATGTTGTATGCCCTATACTAGGGTCAGCCACTGGCTGAGCAATGTTGTATGACCTATACTAGGGTCAGCCACCGGCTGCGCAATGTTGTATGCCCTATGCTAGGGTCAGCCACCGGCTGAGCAATGTTGTATGCCCTATACTAGGGTCAGCCACCGGCTGAGCAATGCTGTATGACCTATACTAGGGTCAGCCACTGGCTGAGCAATGTTGCATGCCCTATACTAGGGTCAGCCACTGGCTGAGCAATGTTGTATGCCCTATACTAGGGTCAGCCACTGGCTGAGCAATGTTGTATGCCCTATACTAGGGTCAGCCACTGGCTGAGCAATGTTGTATGCCCTGTACTAGGGTCAGCCACTGGCTGAGCAATGTTGTATGACCTATACTAGGGTCAGCCACTGGCTGAGCAATGTTGTATGATCTATACTAGGGTCAGCCACTGGCTGAGCAATGTTGTATGCCCTATACTAGGGTCAGCCACTGGCTGAGCAATGTTGTATGACCTATACTAGGGTCAGCCACTGGCTGAGCAATGTTGTATGCCCTATACTAGGGGCAGCCACTGGCTGAGCAATGTTGTATGACCTATACTAGGATCAGCCACTGGCTGAGCAATGTTGTATGCCCTATACTAGGGTCAGCCACTGGCTGAGCAATGTTGTATGCCCTATACTAGGGTCAGCCACTGGCTGAGCAATGCTGTATGACCTATACTATGGTCAGCCACTGGCTGAGCAATGTTGTATGCCATATACTAGGGTCAGCCACTGGCTGAGCAATGTTGTATGACCTATACTAGGGTTAGCCACTGGCTGAGCAATGTTGTATGACCTATACTAGGGTCAGCCACTGGCTGAGCAATGTTGTATGCCCTATACTAGGGTCAGCCACTGGCTGAGCAATGTTGTATGCCCTATACTAGGGTCAGCCACTGGCTGAGCAATGTTGTATGCCTATACTAGGGTCAGCCACTGGCTGAGCAATGTTGTATGACCTATACTAGGGTCAGCCACTGGCTGCGCAATGTTGTATGCCCTATACTAGGGTCAGCCACTGGCTGAGCAATGTTGTATGACCTATACTAGGGTCAGCCACTGGCTGAGCAATGTTGTATGCCCTATACTAGGGTCAGTCACTGGCTGAGCAATGTTGTATGACCTATACTAGGGTCAGCCACTGGCTGAGCAATGTTGTATGACCTATACTAGGGTCAGCCACTGGCTGAGCAATGTGGTATGACCTATACTAGGGTCAGCCACTGGCTGAGCAGTAATCCAGCAATGTAATTTTCTCGAGAAATTCTGCCCATTCAAGGGTTAATAATGCAATAATAAGATTGTGAGCATCTGAATGCAGAATTAATGCAGTTCATTTTGACAATGGTACAGCTGAACAGCATGTCTGGTGTAGGGAATGGCCACATGCCCATGTTATTTTATGTCTGTTACGCATGCTACACTACTTGCACATATTTAATTTAAATTTTTTATGTTGTAAGCACCCTAAGCGGTAGCGTGTCAGTTGCATTTCCGCAAAATGGTGTAGCGCTTAATGTGGCAGAGTGTCCCTGCCATATTGTAACCTGTTGTCATAGTTTCTTGGACATATTCCAAACAGAAATTGCCACGTTGAATGAGCACAAGTACCCATATATATAATAATGAACCGGGATGGTCTGTGTTGTTTGTGGTGTTGCTGAAAGCCATTGCTATCGATGTAGCAGTTGCTCAGGGGCAAGCCCACCTCCAATGGTTAAGATTATGGTCGATGGTCACCGAGTATAACGCCGTCTGTGCGCTCCATAATAATGGATACATGTGTACCGAAATGTGATGAACCTTGAACTAATTCCCTTGAACATCCCAGTAATCACATTTCGGTACAAAACAAATAAATAACCTTGAACCTTGAACCAATTCCCTTGAACATCTCAGTCAAGGTTATTTATTTTGATAGAGAATATACATTCACAGATTCATAACAGGTAGTCCACCAAAGGTGGAGCCTATATGCCAGTGGACCATTACATATAACTGCTAGAATAGGTACTATGTGATATAACAATACATAAAGTTAACATGGTATGATCCTATATACACATATAATTAATAGACATATGAGAATTTACAACATATTTACAGGGACAGACATGACAGAGGGATGTGTGCTTAGCTTGCTTAAGTTAATAATTCTATATTACATTTTCTTATTATCATTGACAATTTATTAGTATTTTTTTTAGGCTGTGATGGTAGTTCTAGTGGTAGTCTGCTGGTTACCATTATGACAGATATTATTATTATTATTATTGTTATTTTTATTATTTGTTCTGGTGACTGGGTGCAAGCATGAGAATAGCATGCCATGCTGCGGAGTATTTTCCAGTATCTAGTAGTTTTCTGTAATCTTCTTTTTGATACTCTGCTTAAAAGGGTTATGATGTCTGTGCTGTGCTTGTTGAGAGCAGGTTATTTCTTGTTCATGTGTTGTGAGGATGTAATTGTGTATTGAATGTAAAGATGTTGGATAAAGATGAGGGCAAGTTGCCATTGTGGAAGTCTCTTAAGATTGTGTATAATTGGAGCCTTCCAATGTCCTCACGTTTTAAGACCTTTTCTGATTTAAAGATATCTTGGCCACCTGCTGCTTGTGAGAATAGTTTAATAGATTGCTTTTGCAGAGATTTTAGTTTTTTTAGTCTAGCTGGAGATGTATTAGTCCAGATAGCATTGCAGTAGGTGATGTGAGGAAGTATCATTGCGCAGTACATGTTTTTAATAATATTAGGTGTTAGATAGGGTTTCAGTCTGCGAATGATGTCAATGCTTTTTGCTACCCTGGAAGTAATAATTTCAATATGCTTCTATTTTAAACTTTTGTCCAGATAGACTCTAAAAACTTGGCATATTGCGTTTCTTGTATTATCTGGTTGTCAATGTAGAGGTTTGGGAGAGCTATTTCTTTTAGTTCCTTAGATTTTGCGATTAATATATAATTAGTTTTAGATACATTTAAGGACAATTTGTTTACTTTAAACCTGTCTATTAATTTCACCATTTCATTATTGATATTTTTGTATAAAATTTCTATATCCTTGTGGCTGCAGAAAGCATTTGTATCGTCTGCAAAAAGTATTATTATATATATATATATATATATATATATATATATATATATATATATATATATATATATATACCTATATCTATATCTATATCTATATCTATATATATATATATATATATATAGGAGAAACAGCAGAGCCCCAAGAACCGAACATTGGGGAACACCACAAACCACATTTTTATATTCAGAGATAACCCCATTGAAATGTGCACACTGTTCCCTGTTTTACAGGTAACTCTGTATCAAGTTCAATGCAGTACCTCTTATTCCATAACATGCAAGCTTTTGCAGTAAAATTGTGTGATCAATTGTATCAACGAAGGCTTTGGAAAAATCCAAGAACACACCTAGTGTATGTTCATTATTCTTGAGGGAGATAGTGTTTTTCTCTGAAACCATACTGAGGAGGATATATGATTTGAGTTTTTGTATAGATATTTAGTAATTCTACTAAAATACAGCTTTTCTAGGAGTTTTGAGAAAAGTGTAAGTACAGAGACTGACCTATAATTAGTAAAGTCAGATGCATCTTTAGCTTTGTGTATGGGTGTAAACTGTGCAACCTTTCATTTTGATGGAAATACCCCATCGTGCGTGCCTTATGCACAGTCGTCCCCAGAACGGTTGTATCTATTTTTTATCGGCGCCATTTTATGTCAAACTTTGGATTAGTTTTGATGAAATACAGAATGGTTATTAAAATATACGCAATATTAAGGCAGTCCCAATTAATAATTTCACTCCCGCGGATATAAGGTATACATTAAGCATAGGCTTAGGTACATATGGTTGTAGCATAAGGAAGATAGTGTTGAATCACTAGTAAGTTATGCTTTAGAATGAAGATGCATGCATATATATTGACCTAGTTTAACAGGAAGAAGTAATGGCATGAATGGTAACCATTTTTTGCTTCAACCAGGGTAAGATTAGTGCAAACTGAGCGGCTAGTTAGCGGCAAGCTGAGAGGGTTGGTTAGTGGCAAACTGAGCAGCTGCTTAGCGGCAAACTGAGCGGCTGCTTAGCAGCTGAGTGGCTGCCTTGCGGCTAACTGAGTGGCTGGTTAGCGGCAAACTGAGCGGCTGGTTGGCAGCAAACTGAGTGGCTGGTTAACTGAGCCACTTAGGTTAGCGGCAAACTGGGCGCTGGTTAGCGGCAAGCTGAGCGGCTGATTAGCGGCAGCCTGAATCCTTCCTAACCAATCAGATTTTGAGTTGTCGCTACTTAGCGGCTAACTAATTTGCATGGTACAATGTTAAACATCCACTACTTAGCGGCTAGTTAGCGGCAGCACTTAGTGACAGGATCGGTTTTTTCATAAGGGATCACTATTAAAAACACATTTTCCAAGCATTGCGAAAGATCTGATAGTCAATAGCGTTTCAATTAAGATATAACCAAACAAACTACAACTATAACTTTAAACAACATCGTGATTACATCTCTTACTGGAAGGTGTCAATTGCAATGACCCAGAGATTTGCAGAAAGCTAACTGGTTCATGGTTACATAGTATTAATACACAGCAAGCATCGTTGATCCATCAGGCAACTATAACTGTTGCCATAGACCAATGAGGTAATCATCCTTACCACTAATAAAACATGAGGACCAAGGGTCTGTGGCACTCAACTGGACCATTGGCATTTAAACCATTTGCATTTAAATAGCCAAATTGGATTTCTGATCATCTACAATTTCAATCAGTTTTCCTCAGACATAGTCCTGTCATCCCATGAAGTTTCGAAGCGATCGGCTAAACAGAGCGGAGAAATCAATTTTCAAGATGGTCACCAGTGGCTGGGGGCCATAGATCTTGGATTTAGGATCATCGCCCTCAACTTCAACAGTTTCTTTCTCTAAAGCTAGTCCAACCACCTTATCAAGTTTCAACGCAATCTGATAAACGGCAATGGAGTTATCATCCGGAAACCAATTTTCACGATGGACACCATTGGCTGGCAGTCACATATGATTTTGGATTATTGTCGATTTCGATGAGTTTCATCTCCAGACCTAGTCTAACCACCACATACCGGTGGCTGGCGATCTTGGATTTCAGATCATTGTCTATTTCGAAAGATTTCTTCTACAGACCCAGTTCAATCACGCTATGAAGTTTCAAAGTGATCTGATAAAAGGTAACAGTTATCATGCGGAAACCCCTCTACCACATGTCCGGATGGTGCCATCACATAATATCCCGCCAAAATATTGGTGTCCTTGAGACTATTGATCAATGGCAAAAGTACCATTGACCAATGGGGCACCTATCCCTGACATTATTGACCCAGCAGATGACATTTAACTACGGGATGATGGTCACAGTAAAAAAGATTGGATGAAGAAATGCAAGAAAATTAGTGTCATTGATTGTACCATTGGTCAGTGCAGTAACCATCCCTGACAATTAACCCAGCAGATGACATTTACCAACGGGTCAATGGTCACAGTAAGAATGTGAATGAAGAAATGCAGGAATATTGGTGTCATTGGCATTAATTACCAATGGGAAAGTACCATTGATCAATGAGGCAGGCATCACAGACACTATTGATCGATAGCTCAATTGTCACAACACTGACATCTACCAAAGGGGCAATGGTGAGGTCACAGTAACAAATCTGGATATTTGGATAGGTAAATGCAAGAACATTGACATGATTGACCAACAGGAAGAGTACCATTAATCAATGGGGCAGCCATCCCTGACACTATTGCCATTTGATTGAAGTGTACTAAAGGAATATTTCTGACAAATGTGTTTTAGTCCATTACCAATTTACAAAATGTGATACAGATTATTTTCCCCATAGGGTTCAATACTGAAAATGCTTTAGAGTCCAAGTTATGGCACTTATCTCAAGTCACGGCTACTTCATAGTCATAGGGCAAATAGATATTGCCTGAAGGAACATATCTGCTAAATTTGTTTTTAATTCATCAACAATTGGCAAAGCAAATAATTTTAATCAAAGGGGTCAATAGAATTGAATGAAACAGAGTTATGTCCCTTGTTTAAAGGTGAAGCCTCTTTATATTAATAGTCCAAATATTTGTTTGACTGAAGAAACATATCTGCTAAATTTGATTTTAATCCATCAACAATTGACAAAACATGTATTTTCCCCATATGGCTCAATACTTAAACACCTCAATGAACCTGAGTTATGGCCCTGTTTAAGGGCATGGCCACTTCATACTCAGAGCTTGAATAGATGTTGCATAAAGAAACATATCTGCCAAATTTAGTTTTAATCCGTTGATAAATGACGAGATGTTCCACAGAGGTATTTTCCCCATAAGCCCTAACAATTTGAAAATATAGCAAGGGTCATAACTCTGCTATTTGTTGGCGACAGACAAATCGTGATTGTATAAGCTCACCTAGTTGAGCTATCTAGAAGTGTTCAAGAAAAGTTACCTGGCTTCCATCAGTAGCTGTTTCTCATTCAACCCTAATTGGTGCAGTGCTTTAGAAATCACCTTCAAGCAGCAATGGCTTTTAGTCACCGTAGTCAAATTATTCTGAAAATAAGAACATACATCTAAACATTGTTTCATGCAGTCAGAAATCTCTTAATTCCACCAAGCTTGCATCAAGAACCACCATCAATCAAACACATGTGGTCCCCAAAGACCAGCCAAGCTTGCATCAAGAACCACCATCAATCAAACACATGTGGTCCCCAAAGACCAGCCAAGCTTGCATCAAGAACCATCATCAATCAAACACATGTGGTCCCCAAAAACCAGCCAAGCTTGCATCAAGAACCACCATCAATCAAACACATGTGGTCCCCAAAGACCAGCCAAGCTTGCATCAATAACCATCATCAATCAAACACATGTGGTCCCCAAAGACCAGCCAAGCTTGCATCAAGAACCACCATCAATCAAACACATGTGGTCCCCAAAGACCAGCCAAGCTTGCATCAAGAACCACCATCAATCTAACACATGTGGTCCCAAAAGACCAGCCAAGCTTGCATCAATAACCATCATCAATCAAACACATGTGGTCCCCAAAAACCAGCCAAGCTTGCATCAAGAACCACCATCAATCTAACACATGTTGTCCCGAAAGACCAGTCAAGCTTGCGTCAAGAACCACCATCAATCAAACATATGTGGTCCCCAAAGACGAGCCAAGCTTGCATCAAGAACCATCATCAATCAAACACGTGGTCACTAAAGACCAGCCAAGCTTGCATCAAGAACCACCATCAATCAAACACATATGGTCCCCAAAGACCAGCCAAGCTACCATCAAGAACCATCATCAATCAAACACGTGGTCACTAAAGACCAGCCAAGCTTGCATCAAGAACCACCATCAACCAAACACATGTGGTCCCCAAAGACCAGCCAAGCTTGCATCAAGAACCACCATCAATCAAACACATATGGTCCCCAAAGACCAGCCAAGCTTGCATCAAGAACCATCATCAATCAAACACATGTGGTCCCCAAAGACCAGCCAAGCTTGCATCAAGAACCACCATCAATCAAACATAGATGTGGTCCCCAAAGACCAGCCAAGCTTGCATCAAGAACCACCATCAATCAAACACATGTGGTCCCCAAAGACCAGCCAAGCTTGCATCAAGAACCACCATCAATCAAACATATATGTGGCCCCTCCAAAGACTAGTCACCGTAAGCTTGCATAAAGAACCACCATTAATCAAACGCATGTGGTCCCCAAAGACCAGTCATAAAGAATGAGCTATGACCCGTCTTAGTGTAAGATTTTGCAAGAACTGATATCAAATAAACTTTGGTCCAAATCATATCTCAATTACCAGAGGTATTCCACACACCTTTTATCTCACTAGATATCTGGAACACATTTGATACCACAAACCCGTCCGACAGTCATACCCATCACATCAAATATATAATATGCTACAATTGACCAGCTTATCATAGAACCAATGGTCAACTATATTTCAACACCACCAATATCCACATCACTTGAATTAACACAGGACAACACATCACTACCACCAAACCAGTGACTATCACAATTTATTACCACACAGCCTTCCACAGATGTCCAGAACCACACTCATCCATCACAACTAGAACAGGAAATTTGCAATAACGACATCTTAATCAATTGCTCTTTCCAAGATCTAGACACTGAGCTTCAGAATTTCATCAACGCACACCTCACAGCCATCCAACAATCTAGTTGAGAAACTCCAGACATATTTATTGAACCTGTGGTGGACTACCTAGGCTTTTCATCTGATAACAGGGTCGAGGGACCAGTTCCACACACACCATCACCCGCAGCTGGATTACAGACACCACCAGTCTCCAGATCACCCTCACTGATCCGTCCTCCCACAAACTACACCCCTGTGTCTCCCAGACCCAAATACGGTCACAACAGGAACCAGCTACTACACCCTACCCCTAGGTGCACGCGAAGTGACCAACAGGGAGATACAAACTGATTTCTAAAGGTAAGCCTAAAACTGAGTCATTTTTAATATTTTCTCTGCATAAACTTATAGAGAATCTTTCACCAAACCGTGCATGCTGGGTAAAACTCATAACACATCTTGGCACACCCTTATCTGTAACTTAAGCCCTCTGATTAGTAGTCTTAACATGGACACGAACCGTCATGAGTCTGGATTCCTGGAATGTGAGACAGAACATTCCTACCAATGCTGAACAGTACTATACAAATCTGGTTTTTAGTATAACGTATGTTCTCTCCATATCATACATCCTAACACAATCAAGGGAGGCAAATCTTCATGCCATCCAACCTTCCCAGATTTATCCCCCATGGATACAACTTCACCACGCATCCCGCAACTGTCAATCACTTTTGATTGGTACTGCAAAATGTTGCGGCTAATGGCAGAAACATGAGGGTAATTGCGGGAAAATATGGGCAATGGCGGCTAACTGCAGTCAATGTGGCTAACCCATGTTAGCCGCATCCACAGGAGTAGTTACCCGGCGGTAGCAAAATTACCCGCACTTGGATTGTATATAAGCTGACTCCATCACTTAGATAAGCATCCAGACTCTACAACAACTTAGTAAGCGTCAGGCAGTTATAGACCCGAGTTGAAGTTTTCAAAATTGGTTCAGCTGTTGCCCTGGATAATCTTTTATGAGTTTTGAATCGATCCCCCATGCGGTTTTGGAGCTTTTTAAAGGCGTTTCCAAAAAATCGGCCAAAATCCAAGATGGCCACCAGGCAAATAATTCTACCATGATAGAATGCATCTAGTCAAATTTGGTTGAAATATGTCCAGCGAGTAGCATTTTGAACATTTCTAGAAGATTTTTCCTAAAATCTCCGATTTTCACCCAAAAAATTGATCAATCAAAATTCTAGAGCCTACCACCATAGAAGGCATCTATACAAATTTGGTTGAAATATGTCAAGCAACTAATAAGGAGTAGCATTTTGACCATTTCAGGTAGATTTTTCTAAGATTTTCACCCAAAAAATTGATCAATCAAAATTCTGAAAAAAGTCCAAAGGGTAGCAAGCTTAGGATCATTCCAGCCAAATTTGGTTGAAATCGGTTAAACCATTAAGAAGACGCGATTTGATGGACGGATGACGGATGGACGGACAACCGCCATGGCATAAGGTCACTTGGCATTTCAGGCCAGGTGAGCTAAATATCCAATATGGCGGCTGGCCAAGCTGACCGACCAGCTTCCTTTCCACAAACTTGGATCTCCATGCCATAAGGATGGTTCCTGCTAAATATAATTGAAATCAGTCCAGCAGTTTTCGAGAAGACATTTTAAATTTCCTTTTACCTTTATATAGGATTTTTTGGTAGGAAAAATATCCAAGATGGCCGGCAAACCAGTTATCCGATAGTTTTGAAAGTGGCAAATTTCAAATCAGCATACCCTTTTAGGTAAAACCAATTTCGGCTAAAATATCCATCAAACTAAAAATTCCAATATGGCTGCCAAATACGCTACATTATGATTGGTCCATGGTGGCCATGTTTTTTTACGTATCAACTAGCCTGGAACAAAAGTTAATGACCTTTGTCCCAAATCATATCTGCCAAATTTTGTCCCGATCCATTCAGCGGTTCTCAAGTCATTTTCGCTAAAACTAGGTCATCAAAAATGGCCAATCAATTTCCATTGAGCAAACTTGGTTCAGCTCTTGCCCTAGATCATATTTCATGAGGTTTGCATCGAGCCCACAAGTGGCTTCAGAGATTTTTTATAGATGTTTCTAAAAATTGGCCAAAATCCAAGATGGCCACCAGCCAAATTGGCCGATCACCTTCGTTTGAACAAACTTGGGTCCCTATGCTTCCTGCAATATATAATTGAAATCGACCGAGTGGTTTCTGAGAAGTCAGACATCTTGGCTAAGTTTGATTTAAATCTGTTCAGAAATAACAAAATGCACCACCATTGTTGATGACGACAGACAGACAGACAGACAGACAGACATCGATATTGCTCAGCACACTGATAAGTTAGCTGAACTAAAGATGAAGTGCATGAAGGCAAATTGGTTTCGGCCACATCCGCTGACAGTCCACCAACCTGCCAGTTTGTGACAATACTTTGAAGCTAATTTCAATCAAAGCTCAGGCATCAAAAGCTTCATGTCAAAATAAGCTTCAAAATATTCACAAGAACTATCATACATATGTCTTGGAATTTAGGCACTGGTATGTCAATGGTTAAAGAGTTAAACCATTTATAAACTAAACTATTGACTATTTTGAAAGTAATTCGATTGGATTCTCACAACAAGGCATCAGCAGCAACATCTTCCAGCTAGTTAGTTTCAAAATATTCACCAGAGCCCTTACATTATAAAGAATTTGTCATTTCTTTTCATCAAGCTATAAAGGACTAGCACAAGTAATGAACATTCTACCTGCTGAGTTAGACCAGGTGTGACTGGTTGACTTTGGTGACTCTTGATGACCAAAGAGCCAACTGCATAACCTTGTGTACCTTAAAGAAAGAAAACAGTGAGTGCATCGTGGACAATATTGGTCAAAGTTGTGTTACTATGGCAATAATGATGCGATAGTCAGGTGCTTGATTATGATCGAGTCTAGATGCAATAATGGTATTGATAAAATCACTAAAGCTTTATTAAGACACCAACAATTTTCAGTCAAATTGTTTTGAAAATATTTAGCAGTTTCAGAGATATACCCATTGGAGCCAGGAATAAGTCCTCTGCAAAAACCCTGCAGTCAGACGGTTAAGATGTATGAAATTAGCACATCCTATGTCAACATTCAAGTTACCACACATTCAGCCGATGAAACATTACCCTGAAATTTAACAAAGCTGCTCATCATAACAACTATAGTATATGGCAATTGTCACTTTCTAGACAATCAAAGTGTGTGACCAGTCTTCATCTATGATGATTCCCTCCAACAAGTGACTATGGCATCTTTTTATAAATCAAACTGATAATATGCAGCAATAGCTACTCAAATTAATTAAAAAAATATTCAACATGACCATTCATACCACATTAAGAATTTTTCATAACTGGTCCATATCTGCATAAAAGGAGTATCTGATGACTAATGTCATGCTTGTAACATTGTATAAAACTGCTGGATGATCAGTCAGGTAATACATTGCAAAAACATGTCTATTTGCTAATACTATTAAGTGACATAATGGACATTTCCAGAGTAATGACGTCCCATGATGTCATAGTCAGCTCAGCGGCGTGTAGGTCGATGTCTTAATCATTACGTCATAAATTATTCTATAAGGACCGTCTTTAACTCTTGAAAGTCTGACATGTTGTAAGAATTGTATGTCTCTACTACTTAATAAATATGCTGTTGAATATTTTGAAACTAATTTGACTGGGCGCTGTTGCTGCCATAGGCCCAGTCAAATTAGTTTCAAAATCTTCAACAGCTTAATCTGTATTGTTTTCTGGAGATTGATAGTCAGGGATTTCAGAGATCGATCGATCCCAACATGATCGGTGTGTGGGTGGAGCGTAGCTAAAGAAGGGTGGGGCATAGCTAAAAATGGAAAGGTCCATTATCACTATGACTGTGAGCCAGCTAGCAAAATCCAAGATGGCCATCAACAACCTCTGAAACATACACCCCATAGGATCCTTCCAGCCAATTACTAGGTTAATGAGGAGTAGCATTTTGACAATTTCAGATAAATATTTCATAAAATCTCAGATTTTCACCCAAAAAATTGACCAATTAAAATTTGTATTATATGTTCTGAAGCCTACATCCATAGGGTCCTTTCAGCTAAATTAGCCTAATTCCACCAAGCAGCTAATGAGGAGTAGCGTTTTAAAGGAAAAGTTGACAGACAGACGATCATCATGGCGTAAGCTCAATTGGCCTTCAAGGTCAGGTGAGCTAAATATAGTCACATGGATATTAAAATTCTTATAACCTACATCCTAGGCAGCCATGGCATCAGGCGTGTCAGTAGCAGCACTCTGCTGGACGCTAGGCATGTCAGTAGCAGCACTCCGCTGGACGTGTCAGTAGCAGCACTCCGCTGGACGTGTCAGTAGCAGCACTCCACTGGACATTAGGCATGTCAGTAGCAGCACTCCGCTGGACGCTAGGCATGTCAGTAGCAGCACTCCGCTGGACGCTAGGCATGTCAGTAACAGCACTCCGCTGGACACTAGGCATGTCAGTAGCAGCACTCCGCTGGACGCTAAACATGCCAGTAGCCTCACCCTGCTGGATGCTAAACATGCCAGTAGCCTCACCCTGCTGGACGCTAAACATGCCAGTAGCCTCACCCTGCTGGATGCTGGCATGTTCATAATTGTACTGGCCCTTTAATGGTCAAATTTACTCCAAAAAATTTAAGCATTTACTTATTGGATGCTCATTTGCGTGACAAGAAGACTATTTATGAAAGGTTTCCGGGTCAGGGATTCCAGTGGTAAATTTTCGAAAATTGTTTTCTATTGTCCTGGAAATGGACATTCTTCAAGCCCACTACAGAAGTCAGTTTTGTCCAGCTTGACCATTAAATGGTTAATGTTGTTCTCATACGTGACAAGCAGGCTGATATCCTCGTCACTTTCCATCCATCTGAAAGGTAATATTATGCAAATGAGTTTAAGCAATGACTAGACTATGGATGGCTAAAAATGTAACTAATTCCTACTCCATTTGAAATATTTCTACTTGAGGTAAATTTATTTCTACTCAAGTTAAAATATTTCAGCCCGAATATGTCGAATGTAGTTTCACTAGAACATGTTGGTGCTAAATCAAACATATAATAATTTTCTGTAAAATTAGCATCAAAATATTTAACGCCTCATTTGTAGCGATAATTTGAACTTTGACAGTGTGATTTCAGTGGCAACAAATTAACCACTGGAACATGAAAGACCAAATACATTCCAAGAACGGTTGAACATTCTGAAGTTAATTTGACCAGGAATGTCAATGCCAGCAACTGGTTCCTGTTAAATTTGGTTCAAAATATACCACAGCGTAACAGCCTACTCACTTTAAAATTGAAATTTGGAAATTCAGGGTTCAAAATGTTAAAGTAATGGCTGTATTTAACTGGGACTTTTGCGTAGAGTAAATTTACTTGCGCAGTGGCCAAAATGTTCTCTACACAAACATATCAGTCGAATGTAAAAACCATAGCAGTATGGAAGGTGCAGAAACCGACTAAATTATCTAAATTTTACTATCTTGAAAATAAAATCCACCTTTCAGCACTGTTTTCAGACATAGTGAATGCTGAATAATAGTAGAATTTAGCTCCTAAGTCCCGCATTTTCATATTTTGCATCACATGACATACTTTACGAAACATGCTACACGTTTTGGTTCCAGCTTGTTTCGTGCTCTATATTTTTCCGGGAAATACCAGTCGAATAAAAAATATACTCTATGGAGCCAATGTACTCCAACTTTTTGCCCAGTCGAATACAGCCAATAACACTAACTCTGTTAGCATCTTGTGGTGATGGTTGTATAATTACCTCCATCATATCTCTATGTGCATCATGCTGAGAGCGCCACTGTGCAGGAGCTTCATTTTGATAGCTTTAACAGTCACAGCTATAGGACTCGCTGCTTGATAAATGGGCTGCTGTCCATGGCTCAAGTGGCCAGGGCAATGACAAGAATGTATAAATAATAATAATAATAATAATAATAATAATAATGTTTGTCTCAGAAGGGCCTGCGCAATCACTCAACATACTTTTCTCTATGTAGTAGGTAGCAATTTTATTCAAAGCAGATTCGAGTTTGCATTAAAAAGCCCATTTTCACTCAAAATCTTGGACCGATAAACATGAACCCATCAAAATGCACATCTACCCATCATAAAGAGGCCACCTGCCAAGTTTCATTAAATTATTTTAATCGGTTCTGTATGATATGGTGTTTATGAGAAAATTGACAAAAGTCCTTCAACAGGCACATCTGCGTATTATAAGTGAGGCATATACTACTACGACGACTACTTTGATGACTACTACGATGATGACTATGACAACGACTACGACGACTACACTCTGCGGGATATTAATGGCTTGTTCTGGGCCAGATAGCACAGTAGTAACACAGTCTTCATCTTTTCAGAAAAAAACACTTCTAAGAACTTCATAAGGAACTTAGATGAAGAAATCACTGCAAGATTTGATGCCAGACATGCTTCGCAGCATGCTTTCTGCTTCAAGTCTTGCAGTGGCTTCTACATCTGTACTTGAGAAGGATCTCCCCACCTCTGATTCTGGTTTTTCCATTAGGGCCATACCAGCTTTCACAGCCCCCTCTTCGTCCATGCTTGTTTTTCCAGCTTGTTGACCTGGGGGCAGGGTCTATGAGTTCAACTGGCTAGTCACTTAGTGACTGGTCTTGAGCCGCCAGTCCCAGGTACCGCTTCTTCCAGCAATATCTTTCCTCCTCTGAGCTATCTCTCTTGGCTAACTCAGCATCAAATCTTTCTGAGGAAGAGGAAATCTTGCTGGGTGGTCAAATCGGTGAACCTGAGACAATGGAACATCATGGAAGACGATGAGTTCGACCCATGGTTAATAGCCCGATGCCGCAGGTGGCTAATGAGGACTGGAATGACGCATGCCAATGGCTGGTAGGTGTCAAACCGGAACTCCTAGCTAAGAACCGTGGGCTGCCTCACAGGTTCCATGCCTGTGGCTACAGGAGTTTGATGACCGCTGTGCCAACCATGTCGTACGTTGAGCATGCTGTGGGCATGTTTCAACCGGCAGAGGAATCCACTCATCTCAATGGAAAACTTGTGAGTCATCTCAAATACTTGCACTGATGATCGCATGGCTTTGGGCGAAGATGTGTGGCCAGGGTCCCAGTCTGACATGTGACCCCTTTGCTGGAATGTTATGCATTTGGCAAACACTGTACTGCTAGAGTCAGAGGAGACTGTGAGAGGGGCAATTTCACCCCTATCTCATGTCCCCAATCAGCCACAAGGGGTGGTGGCAGCATCTGCATTCCACCAACATTTGCTGATTTCAGTCCGGAGCCATTCAGGATGGCATCAAACTGACTCGGGACGGTCAGATATGAAGCATCACAAGGAGTGTCTGGGTGAGGCGACACCAAGACTTATCCAATATGCTTCTTCACCTCTGGTGGGACCTGGGCTCTTTGGAGGTGAAGGGTGCAAGCACTCCTGGAGACAGTAACCCTGGTGAACAACCAGAGGATGCTACATGAGCAATTTGAGGTGTTCCACCGTGAACTCATAATTCGGTTTCCCCAAGTGCAGCAGCCAAGAAGACGTGGCCAACTCAGAGGCCAACCTCCCATGTACCTTAGGCCAAGGCCACGACAGCATAGGCCAGCATGGGGTGGGGGTGGGGGAGAGGGGTGTGTGAGGAGTGGGTGGGGTGTGGCAAGCTCCACAGCCACAGCTTGTCAGGCAACCTGCATCTCAAGGTGGGCATGGCACCGGCAGAGGTGACCATGGTTCTGGTCATGAGAACCGTACCTGAGGGTGTGGCTTCCACAAGGACCACAGTGCTTCCAGGTACAGTTCTGAAGACAGTACTGCTCTTGGATTGCCTGGTCCAATCTCAACCCCTAGGTAGGCCTGAAGGAGGCCATCTGGCCTACCACATCTAAAAGTGGAAGCAGGTGACAGGATCGCTTAGTCTTTCAGTAGCTTTCAGTCAGGTATCAGCCTGATTGGACCGGCAATCAGCCTGCTGTCTCTGGTTTCTATCTGGACCCCAACACCAAGGGATCCAGATTAGTGGTTGTGGAGAGAAGTGAAGCTACAATCCCTCGTATCAAAGCAGGCAACAAAGCCTGCCCAGACAAACAAGAACGAGGATCAGAGATTTCTAAAGTATGCCATCCATCCCACCAAGCCCAACCCCCTACCCAAAATTGGTTTATCCATTGTCATGAATTGGGTCACCCTGACCATGGCCTTTGACCATTTGACCCCAAAAATTGATATAGTTCTTCAGAATGTGATGAACAATGTCTCACCCAAGATTGGTAAAGATCATTTCAATAGAACTCGAGTTATCATTCGGAAACGTAGATGTCATTAATTGGGTCACTGTGATCTTGTCGTTTGACCATTTTACTCCAAAATCAATATGGGAAGGATATATCATAATGGGAAGGATAATGTTGCAACCAATCTTGATAAAGATCCCTTCAATAGAACTAGAGTTATCATCATGAGACTTAATATAATGTCATTAATTGGGTCACTGTGACCTTGTCTTTTGACCATTTGACCCCAAAATCGATAAGGTTCTTCGGAATAGCAAAAACAAGCTCCCAGCCAAGATTGCTAAGGATCCCCTCAATAGAACTCGAGGTATCATCCGGAAAAGCAATATTATGTCATTAATTAGGTCATAGTGACCTCGACCTTTGACTGTTTGACACCACAATCGACAGCATTCTTCGGACCACCAAGGACAAGCTCCACACAAGATGGGTAAAGTTTCCGTTATTAGAGCTTGAGTTATCATCCGGTAACGCTATATTGTCATTAATTAGGTCACCACCCGTGTGAAATAAAATTCAAGTTATCTTTGATTTGCTTGGATTTTCGTGAATATCCAAGCTATTGGAAAATTATTCAACCCATACCAGCTTGGATTGCCTTGAATTAGCTTGTTTTGTCAGACATAAAAGATTCCAAGCAACTTGAATATTCTTGAACTGGTATATTAACTTTTGCTAACTTGGAGTTTTTTTAATTAGCTTGGACTAAGGCAAGAACAGCTTCTGTAGTCATGTAGAGATGACCGTGACCTAGTAAATTGGCATGAAATTTAAACAGTCTTTGCAAAAAAGCAAACAGTACATTCATTGCATTGATCATTACCAGCTGTGGATATATAGAATATGATAGTTTGGAAACCCTGACACTACTGTTAGATAGAAAGCTCAGCATCAGTAACCTTAAATGGAAACAGAACTGTATTTAGAGATATGCATTTTCCTGATGTGCTGAGATTTATTAAGCTTTGGTAAAACTTTTTGATTTCTATAGAATGAATGCAGTGATCATGACTAATTAATAGCTGGTTAATTAACAATCTCTGGCTATAAGAATAACAAACAAATCAATCAGAATCTCATACATTGTTAATGTCTTGCTGACACTATTTGTTATTGAGTATTAAATGTAGCCCAACTACCCTGAAGGTGATTTTGGTTTTTAAGTATATAGATTTACAGTATATATATATATATAATAGTCTCTGTGTGTACTGCATGCATTTTATGTTAATGTCCAAGCTATTTCAAGAGCTAAGATTAGTTGGAATTTTCTTGAGGTTCAAGTTAGCTGGGACTTTCTGGAATAAAATCCAAGCTAGCTAGGATCTTCTTGAACATTCAAGCCACCTTGGATTTTCTTGAACCTTCAAGCTAGCTTGGATTTTCTTGAATGTTCAAGCTAGCTTGGATTTTCTTGAATGTTCAAGTTAGGTGGAAATTTCTTGAGTTTTAAGTGGCCAATACTGGCAAGCTAGCTTGGATTATCTTGAATGTTCAACCTAGCTGGGATTGTCTTGAATGTTCACGTCAGCTAGGATTTTCTTGAATGTTCAAGCTTTCTGGAATTTTCTTAGATTTTACTTTAACTAGGCCGGTCTTGGATTTTCTAGAATTATCATCCAATCCACGCTTTTCAAGTTATTAAAAGCTTGGATTACCTGGGATTAGCTGGCTTATTCAAGCTCCACAGAACCTGGATATTCAAGAATACTCAAGTTTATTTTGGCCCGGGCATGACCTCGACTCCAAAATCGAAACTGTTCTTCAGCCCACCAAGGACGAGCTCCCACCCAAGATTGGTAAAGATCACCTCAATAGAACTCGAGTTATCATCCGGAAACGCAATATTGTTATTTATTAGGTCTTTAGGTCTAGACCTTTGACACTAAAAATCTTATAGGGGTCTTCTGACCATCAAGGAAAAGTTCCCACCCAAAATTTGGTAAAGATCCCTTCAGTAGATCGCGAGTTATCATCCGAAAAGACAACATTATATCATTAACTAGGTCACCGGAACCTTGACCTTCTGACCACAAAATCAATATGGTTCTTCGGACCACTAAGGACAAGCTCAAGTTCACTGCGACCTTGACCCCAAAATCGATACTGTTCTTCGAACCACCAAGGACAAGCTCCCACCCAAGACTGCTAATGATTCCTTCAATAGAACATGAGTTATCATACGGAAATGCAATTTTGTCATTAATCAGGTCACCTTTGACGTTTTGACCCCAAAATTGATGTCTCTTCGGACATCCAAACCCAATCTCCAAACCAAGTTTGGTGAATATATATATAATTATCTGGGATTCTACCCATGTTCCTGTGACAAAGAGCACCAGTGGGTGGAGACCAATTCTCAATCTAAAACCACTCAACAAATTCTTTTACACACCGTGTTTCAAAATGGTGACAGGATTGAGAAAGAGAATGTGGACAGCATCCATAGATCTAAGGGACGCATATTTTCACATTCCAATAACAAGCAAATCTCGGGTCCTGTCAGAAACTCCTTGTTATTGGAATGTGAAAATATGCATCCCTTAATTGTTATCTCCATATTGGCTGATAAAGCACCCTGGAGAACACCCGAGGAGCCATCAAAATTCTGAATGCGACAGCATTGAATTCCCATTTGTATCCCTGGAAAGCAAATCTCTGGTACTGTCGGGAACTCCTTTCCAGGGACATAAATGGGAATTCAATGCTCTCCCATTCAGAATTTCGATGGTTCCTCAGTTCTTCAACTGGGTGGTTTATCAGCCAATCTGGAGGTAGTTGTCAAAATATTGACAGAACCAGAAGTGAGATCTGGTTCCATCACAGAAGTTTATTTAACCTGGGCATGTTTATCGATCCAGTGTTAGGATATGTTTATCCATCTCAGGAAAGAGTGGAACCACTCATTTCAGTAATTCAGTTAGAGTGCAACAGTCGCTATGTCCTGACACAGGTTTACTTGAGAATGCTGAGGTTAATGGTCTCTCTAGCGCCAGTCATTCCACAGGCAGCCTTATGCAGGCAGCATGATATCCAGTTATTTTTTATGACACAGTGAACCCAGAGTACAGGATCACTGGATTCAAATGTGTCAGTGTTGGAACCTCTTATTCACCACATGCAATGGTGGATGGAAAGAGGAAATCTCCTTGCGTGGGTGATGTCTCCTCCCCCTTCAGACATCATGGTCTACACTGATGTATCAATGGAGGGATGGGGAGCTTACCTGGAAGAGTCAAAGATAATAGGGCTTTAGAATACGAACTGTCTCAAGAACACATCAATCTACTAGAAATGAAAGCAGTAATCTACAAATCTTAGCTCTAGAGCACTTTATCAATAAAGTCCAGGTCAAGATCGTTCTAGTTCGATCAGACATTGACTCAACAGTAGTGACTTACATCAACCGTCAGGTCGGAATGAAGTCACCTAGTCTATGTATGATGATATGGAAACTGCTTTCGTGGGGCTTAGATCATGAGATTAGCCTGAAAGCAGCTCATATTCCAGGAATGCTAAATCTCCATGCAGACTCCTGAAGGCGGATGAGCATTCTACCGACAAAATGGCAACTGAATTAATAAGTGGCGGATCATCTGGTCTGTTCAAACACTGGGGCAAGCCCAAAATAGATTTATTCATAACGAAGAAGAATGTGAAGATGACGATGTACTCCATCTTTAGTTTCATGTCGGAAGGAGTTAGTTGCTTCACACGGTAGACTATCCGGTGTGTGTCATTTCTCAGCTGTGGAGGTCGAATACACTCCACCACTTCCCGACAGACAGCAGATCCTTGGCCGCAAACCTCACCTTCTGGAGAACCATAGTTACAGGACTCTTGATTTGTCCCAGTGGAAAATCCAGTGTTTGGCTCTGAGTGCTCTGAAACTCTCTTGTACAGAATTCCGGTTAGTAGCTCCTTGACAGATCAGAACACATTATGCACATCCAATGAGGCCAGTTATCTCTTAGTCAGGTGGATGATGCCGAGATATCTCGACATTGAGCATGTTGATGTCATGAAGCAGTCCTTATACCTTAGTAATAGGTGGTACTACCAGCCCACTTGATCACCTCGCTCTTGGATTGTCCGAAAAACAATCTGGTGGTGAACTTTGCCAAACATGTAAAAGTATGTGTAACATCCAGATAGTGTGGTTGAAACCATGCCCTCGCATCACATCGATCCAGGGAAGGACTGCCCGTCAGTCATTCGACCCAGTATCCATGATGAGAACCGTCTCTCTACGGTTGGCAAATACATCAACTTCATGATCCCGAGACAGAGCCATGAGATCCAGAGTAAGATGTTGAAGTTCAAGTACACATCACCACTCATTGTACACAACTCCTAAGGACACTTTAGCGGGACTGACCCGGCCAAAGCCGGGGCAATTCGAGAATGGTTCAAGGAACAGTTCACTGACCACAATGATGATCCCTTGTACCCATTCTCAGGAGACTCCAGGCCATTACTAACACCAATTAAAATAGCAAAAGTTGAGAAGGCACTCAAAGCCCTGAAAAATGGATGTGCATCCGGATCTGATGCCATGAGAAATGAACTATTTAAATATGCAAGTGACATTATCTTAAAATCGATCATGCACCTAATCAACTCAGCTTTTATACACCACCTACCCACGACTTAAATAAACGCTCAAAGATCCTAGATGTACTATGCCAGGCCATTTGCAATGAAGATGAGCTACAACTAACGAGACTACTGCTTCCAAACAGAAAGCTGAGAGTACGTGTCAAGTCAGTGAAGTCTCTAGAGCTTCAGACATCAATCAAATCCCCACAGGGAGATGGTCTATCCCTTGTGCTTTTCACATGTTACCTTGCTGCTGCATTGAAATCCAATGCAGGAAAATTCCAAACCCCCACCCACCCCCACACACACACACACTGTCAATACTGGGTATGCTGCTAGAGATGGAATATGCTGATGATGTGGACTTCATAGACGAGGAAAAGAAACCCCTTGACGAACTTCTTCCAATAGCTGCAAGCAAACTAAAAATTGAATCCATTTATGAATGAATCCAAAACAGAGTTCACCCATATATACCTATCCACAAAGCATGAAACTAAAGAAAATGATGATCCACTTCGTGGTGGCGAATCATGGAGGAAAAGTACAATTCTGGGCTCACTGCTTTGCAGTACCGCTGACATTGCTGCATGTTGCATCATGGAGAACATAGCTTTCCAGTCCTCCTGGAGGCTATCGATTCGTAGATCAAAGATGCCCTTGATAAAAAGACCACGTTTATACAATGGAACCTGTGTATGCTTGATGCTGTATAACTGTAACTGCTGGGCAGCTCCCAAGACAGCTCTAGACAAACTCGATGCCTGTCATCGCAAACACATATGCACCATCACTGGACACTGATGGCCAGACAGCATAATTCCCAATGATGCACTATACAAGATGTGTAATACGTCGCCCCTGTCTGTAAGTCACCCTGCAAAGATGGTCTATGTTTGGCCATGTGCTAAGGATGCCAGAAGACACTCCAGCACAGAGAGCCTTGGAATTCGCCATACTCGGAGTCAACAAATACAAAGCCAGACAGGGACATCTTTGCATAAATCTGCTAAGCATGTTACGTGATTTCAAGAAAGCAGGACTCGGTACACCCAAGTCAAGAATGGACCAGAGGAAGCTAAGGATTCTGGCTGAGTTCAAGACATAGCGGGCAAAAGCGAAGGACTGATTGCAGCCGTAGGATGTTTCTACCACAAAAGCCGCAGAATACAGTACTCATACATGTACAAACACAGGGTAGTAGGTGGGTCATCACCATGCCCAAGCAATCATCGAACAGTGGAATCAGATACTGGCAGAGAGGCTGATCCTGTATCAAGCAATTCCAATGAAGCAGGAGGGCAAAAATAATGTCCTTTGGATGCTTCGCCATAACTAATCAAGATTCAACATCTGTTTGATGCCCTTTTCGTTAACTGTATGAGCCCAGTGAGCTGGAAGGTGATTGACCACATGTGACAGACTAACTGGTCGATAGATGTCCACAGACTAAATAGGAATATGGAGACATTAGGACAGCCTAGACTGTACTAACTGGTTTAAGTGGCCCCGCGTTGCCCATTGTGCCATGAGCTTCAGCTGGTGCCTGCAGACACACAACTACCACCACAGGGAGTGCTTGTCTCTACGAGACCTCAAGGCCGAGAAGCAGCTCCTTGATGAAGGCATCCAATTCTACAGTCATGACAGTAGCACGCACAGAGAGCACTTCAAAATGCTTGAGGTCATAAGTTAAGGTGTTGATATCATCTGAAGCGATCCATTGCCTAGTTTCCTGGGGTCTGAGAGGTCATATTCGGTTGGATCCCATAGATATTGTGGCCCTCACTTCTAGCATGTTCATGACATGAAAGAATGCTTTTCACTTGAAGAGTGACTCTCAGTACTACTCATGCCAAATCTGAATCCTGACGACGTTTTTCTTCACACATTTCACATTACGTAGCTCTCTGCTGACTGAGCGTAAGATGAAATATATTTCAGGGTGCAGACCGATGAACTCCTGGATAGGCATCCATACACACTCATACTTCATCTTGCCATGCACCTTTCTGTCGATGTCACTGTCCATCGACATGATCGAGTGTTCTACCAGGCAGTTTCTTGTGTCATAGAGGTTACTTGCGGCAACCATATCCACGTAAATGTCCTCTGTCTAGTCCTGTAGCTGGGCTTGGCTATTAGGCACCTCATCCTGTCTTCCTTGGATGAGCAGACCAGCTTGCCATCCACCCACTTATGCAGGTTCTCCATTCTCGTTCAAAGACAGCAATGTTCAGCAGCTTGTAGAGGTCTTTCTCGAAGTCATTGACAGCCTTTCTCTGGAGCTCTGTGTTCAGCCTGATGTACAGTACTATCCATGGAGACCGTGTGCCATGCAGGATTATGTGAACCTTCTTGAGATTCATACCCAGACTTGGGTAGAACATTAAGTTCCGGTAGTGCAGCAAATATCATCTTATCCCTTGGGTTTGGCACATATTTTTCTGCTGCTGTTCCAGTCATCCTGCCAAGCATACGCTGGTACCCGAAAAGCCATTCTTCCGTCACCATCATCCGTTCTGGTGCTAGTGGATATCCATTTTGTGTGCGTGTGCGTGCATACATGCAGCTGCATGTGCATATGTCATGCAGCCCCTGTGGGTACTCATGTTCCACCTCCATGATGTAGGCCTTTACAAATCTTTGCTGGCTCAGTGATGTCCTCCACCCATGTGCAAACACTCCAGTTGCTAGGTGTTGGGTTATTGCCCAGCCATAGAGCTTGTTTGCATCCAGATAAATGATGTGGCTTGTTATCTGTTGTGGATCATATCCAAAGACATACAGGTTGTTAACTTTGGCATAGCTCTTGCTGAGCATCGTCATACCACTACTGAAGTCGTTCTCTATGAGGAGATACATGCATGTCGATGAGTAGCTCCGGCTCTACATACCTCTTCCAGAGTATGGCATCCTAGCTCAAACCTGGACTGTTAAAGTCATGGGCTGGGTACAGATTGTATTTATGGAGGCAAAGACGTCTGTGAAGAGCAGAGTATTGGACGGCAGGTAGAGCCTGTGATGTTCTCCCATGATCTGATAGCCAATCTGTGCCTATACAGCATGTGCATGATTGTAGTCACTCAAAAATGTCCGCACCAGAGTGTACTATAGAATGTAGCCTGGTCTAGTAGAGAGGTCTCACATATGGAATACCATTGCATAGCAAGAGTGGAGCCTATCAGGCTTGTAGTAATGAGTAAGCGGGAAGTCCACTAAACTAGATACCAGCTTGTCAAAAATGCCAGGAGAAACTGGGCTCAGTCGATGAACCGTGGGTTGCAGAAGTTGAACAAGATGTACTTCTCCATTTTGTTGGGGATACAGTTCATCTGTCCCTTTGTCTGTGACACTTCTTGCATGTCTATGGTCCCTCAATCTTGGTTCCCATGGCATCAAAGTCGGCATAGATGATGAACATCACCTCAAGCTGCTTGTGGTAGTCGGTGAACTGCCACATCTTCCTGTCATCTGCTGGCATTCTTATACAGATTGGCCTGTCAGTGACTTCTCTACACTCCAGCTTGTGCTGGGTAAGTAGGTCCTCCCGCGAAAAACAGTGGAGGCACAGCTCGCAGAAGTGTCCTCCAAATGGGTCGACTCTGGTCATGGACCAGGCAATTCATCTTCTTGATCCACATGTAGGGCTGCTTACCACACTTCTCGATGAGCAGCAGATTTAGCCTTGCAATGTTTGAATTAGCCTCGCTGATCTGTCGAGAGTAAACCACCTTGTCATACCTGAAGGCACTGATCACTAGACCATTCAGCTGATCAACACTTTTCATCTGGGTGAGGGTGTAGTAGAGTCCACATCGCTGAAGTCAAGGCTGTCTCGGTGGACTGGTCTTGGGATCTGGCTTGTGTTGATTATCTGCTGGATATTTCACTGATAGGAGAAACCAGTGCAGATCATCATCATCATCCATGTTCATGACTACCGCAGACTATAGCTGACTTTGTTGGAGCCAGGCCGATTTAGGAGACACCATACAGTGGTTGCTATCTGGTGATGTTGTGCTAGAGTGTAGTTCTCGAGGTCTTGCAGCACCTTAGCATTGGCATCCCTTAGTGATGCTCCAAGATCATTTGCCTTTAGGAAGGCCTGTTGTTTGGACCGGAGCAGTGGATCTGTGGTGAATTTTGTTCTATCATTGCTCTCCTTTGGGAGGCTCACTCTGAGGGTGACGCCAAAGTTCACTCCCTTTACATTGAGGATTTTTTCTACCAGCTTCGTTTGTGTGTTGTCTTGCTTGCCGCCTAGTAAAGCTGCTGGATCCTTTTTCCAATGCCCGTGAAGACCCACCCTTGCACGTAGTTCTGGATTGCATAGGGAATCCTCACAAAGGCAAGGATTGTTTCCTCCTGGAAGATTTAATCCAGTAGACTGTGGGGAGATGGAGTGGGCTCAGTGGGAGGGGTACAGATCGAAGAGCGGTTAACCTCTCTGCATACATGGCAGGGATGATTATCCCATGCAGTGACAATGTCATTAGTTGACAGAAGGCAATCCCCATTTTTTAAGGAGGTACATGAGTAAGTGTACCCCTTTCTCTAAATGTATGTTTGGATATGTCTGCTCACAATTTACCCAGCTGTGTGTGAGAGGACAGAGGTGCCCATATGTAGCAGGCATATCTAGGGTACCCTTTCTTGAAATGAACATTTAGACCTGTCAGTTATATATACTTCAGCTGGGCTATATCCACATGTATCTCTGTGTCTAAATGGACATTTCAATCTGTCTCTCAGTTGTATATACGTCAACAAGGCTATAACCACTGATATCTCTCACTCTCTCTAAAGATCAGTTTAGAAGCTGATGGGGGTAGCCTGGGCAGCTTTAATATCCATCTTATCTCCTTTTTAAGTGATGCTGATCATGGGTGGGCCCTTGGGTGTGTGTGCATGTGTCGTTTTGGGCCCAGTGGATGTATGCTGTGTGTCATTTTAAAGATCATTTCTAATTTTAAAGAATCTTTTCTTCTACTACTCAACACAATAGCAATAGGAAGGTCCCCCTCTCCACATACACACATCCAACCTCTCTGACAAATCTGCAGGTCATACAGTCAGTTACAATATGGGTTGGAAGGCTCTAAAATCCTCCCATACATGATAGCCAAAATGAACGCGATCTGCCTCGTATTAATGTACATATGGCATTTCATGGCTATTGTTTCATCTTTCATTATGTGGCCTTGTCATCATCAAAGCGAACCCATCTACTGATCCATGTATCACCTTCATAGACCAAGGGATCGAACCAGAAAATGAAAACAGGCACAGCACGCGCTACTCTGAAAGGCAGTCTAAGCTTTGATCCTGATATGAGAACATCAACCGATCTTAGGCATCGCCTCTTGAGCCAGATAACATCAGGAGACTAGGATATGTGGCAGATGTATACGACATAACATCAGCGCATGTCAGATTTGCATCACAGTAAATAATCGAGGTAATGAACATTGTCACAAAGAAAGTACTAATCAATGGAGAAATCCCTGAAGCCGCAAAACTTGGCATCGTGACACCTATACTTAAAAAGGAAAGTATGCCAGATCACCTGATAGTTATAGGCACATTACAGTGGGCTCTCCTTAGAAAAACTATAGAAAAGGAGACAGTGAAAGGGATTAGGTCCATTCTTAAATTAGGAACAAATCGACTCGTCTGGTTTCAGACAACACTGCTCCTCTATCAATGTAGTCTTTGTATTGACTGAATGAATCGCTGAAGCCACTGACATAAAGAGTCCCATATAACTTTCATGGATGCAAGTAAGACCATGTTGTTAGCCATCATGGGATGCTGAATGCCATCTATAATCAAGCTGTATATGATAAGCTATGAGCTGTTCTGAACAGTTTGCATACTAACATCAGCTGTAATTAAATGGAAAGGTGAAGTACCAAGGTCCATTACTGAGAACCAAGGCATTCGCCAAGGAGGAGATACCAAACTTTTCAACTATCGAGGAACCCCATGCTCAGGAAGTATGTAGGACACCCATCTGGTTCCGCATAGCCACAATCTTCACAAGCGCCATTATGTGTGCAGATAATCTGGCTCTTCTTGCCCATAACCCACTAAATTTGCAAGGACAGGTTGATATAGCACCGCAAGACATATCAAATAAGCGATACTTATTTATTACTGTGAAAACTAAAGGATTGGCAACAAAAAACTCTTAGCCAGTTGAGTTGAAACTAAACAGGGAACCGCTATGCAGTACAGCAGAGGAGACACCTTGGCATGACCCATACAAGATCTACCAGTAATAAGCAAACAGTGGATGCCCGGATATATTACAGCAAGGCATGCAGCCTATTCCCTTATACATGGGTTCAGGATTGTATGGACAAAATGGACTTAACACTCACCAGTAATCAACTATGAGGCATTTATATGATCCCAATACTGCTACATGGACTAGAGACAAGAACTGATATAGACAATCTAGAGAGCCGCTACAAAGCCAATTTGAAAGCGATTCAGCAGCTACCTAAGGTAACAGCAAATGCAGCTACCCACCTACTGATAGATGCCCTAGCTATCGAGGCACAAATCCACAAGCGAATGCTAATGTTCTTTGTCAGCATGCTTCATTCAGGATGTTTAGTCATAAAAGAAATATTAGGACCACTTGCATTAAATACTAGTTCATCGCATAGTTGGTCCATCTCGATCAAGGAGTTACTACAGCAGAACAACCTTCCTTAGAGACCTGCCTACTACAGAATCCTGGAAGAATCCAAGAATCTCAATGCATGCTAATACCTAATGGGGGAAATGGCTCAAAGCAGAGGCTGGCAGTAAGATAGCATTCGCATTATATCTCAATCTGGATGGATGTGAAATTGGGCAACCTCATGTAATATGGTGCAGCTGCAAAGCAGATAAGATCTCTGTACATAAAAGCTTGAATAAAGGTAAAGATTCATGTCCAGCGATACCCCCTGTTCGAAGGGCAAAGTAGGAAGATGGGACAGTCCATTAAATATCGACTTTGTGCTCACAAATGAAGACTAACTCGATCCAAAGATTGGACCTGACACAGTCGACCAAGTAACATATATCTAAGTATAATCGCATATTACTCAGAGAGGTTCATCTGGAGGTATATTTCCGAGGGACGGGATCTACATCAACAGAACAGTTGCACTCACTCGCTTCCCGAGTGCATGTGCCATGTCCCTACTTTGTGCCTGCTGTATGACCCTCCTCATCAAAGCAGCCAAGCTACACATACTCAGGAATGTATGGAGCACAGCTAACAGTGGCAGATGGCAACACATCTGACAGCTTTTCGTACATCCTCTTAGAGATACAATCACATCCTCATCAGCCTACTTTAGAGCGGTCTACAGAAAGTGGGCTGTGTGACTTGACTAGGAAAGATTTCAGGCTGAGGTGATAGGTGCTTGCGTGCAAGACTGTGTACTCCAAAATGTTCATGTGAAGGTTGAAACTGAAAATTACCCCTTTGAGAAAGTCAACTATAACATTCAAGCGTCCAACAATGATTCAACTTATAGGTCAATCATCCAGCCAGCTCCAGCGAATGCTCAATGTGGGAGAGCTGCAAAGCTTCTGGTTGTTGGAGATGAAGTGCTATAGATGATCCACCATCTGCCTTACCATCATGTCCATAGTGAAGTTTCATCGAGTCCTAGCAAGTGTTAGATAACCATCATTCATCTCATGGGATGATTAACCACACCTAGAACTGAGAGAAGTCCAGCAGACTCACATTATAGTGAACATCTGGTTAGATATCACATGTGTACTTCAGAAAGCTAAATCAGTTGATATTGCTGATGTAAGTACATGTAACAGTCATTTGATTGTTCATACATACTTTGCACTAGCGTACGTCTGAGAAACTGGCAATTCATCAAATGACTGAAAAAAAAGAAATTCTGGTTGCTCCACAAATCAAGGAGCACCGAATAATGTTCAAACTATAGAACCATTTCCTTACCAAGCCATGATAGCGAGATTTTACTACATGTCCTATGTCGCCTAAATCAGAAAGTTGAATCTGAACACCCTGAGGAACAGGCAACCTTTGGAGTGGGAAGAAAAAACGTTAACATGCACAGCACTCTACCAGTACTTATTGAAAAGGTATATAGCCTCAACAATTTTGTGATATTCACATTCATAGATTACAGCAAAGCTTTGGCCGAAAATGAGTTTTGTTAAGGTCAGGATGCCTCAGATCGCCAATGGTCATGTCGCAGAGGGCATACCGATGCTAGAACCACACACACACACCTACCCACCCACACACCTACCTACACACACACACACACACACACACACACACACACACACACACACACACACACACACACACACACACACACACACCTACCTACCTACACACCTACCTACACACACCTACCAACCCACCCACACAGCTACACACGCACGTGCACGCACACACACACACACGTGGATGGTCATTGGCACAAATGCATGCACAAGTTCACACCCAGGTACATACTTAGAGACACGCACAGGCACACATCAGATACAGACACACAAAATACATACACATAAACACAAAACACACACACACACACACACACACACACACACACACACACACACACACACACACACACACACACACACACACACACACACACACACACACACACACACACACACACACACACACACACACACACACACACACACACACACACACACACACACACACACACACACACACACACACACACACACACACACACACACACACACACACACACACACACACACACACACACACACACACACACACACACACACACACACACACACACACACACACACACACACACACACACACACACACACACACACACACACACACACACACACACACACACACACACACACACACACACACACACACACACACACACACACACACACACACACACACACACACACACACACACACACACACACACACACACACACACACACACACACACACACACACACACACACACACACACACACACACACACACACACACACACACACACACACACACACACACACACACACACACACACACACACACACACACACACACACACACACACACACACAAAAATGCACAAAAAAACCCCGAAAAAACCGCAAACACGGAACAAATCGGAAAAACGCAAAAAAGTAAAAACGCAGACGCGAAAATGCAATTCTGTGATTGTGTGTGTGTGCGTGCGCATGCATGTACATGCATCTGTGCCAATGACCATCCATGTGTGTGTGTGTGTGTGTGTGTGTGTGTGCGTGCGTGCGCCTGCCAGGTATCCATCACAATGGAAGGACTGGTGGACTCATTCAGTTGTAGGTGTGGTTATGCCCTCGGTAAGATGACCAAAGGCAGTCTGACACATGCTGATACTTAACAAAACTTAATTATGGCCAAGCAGGAACCAATTCATGCAAGAGGTTTTTGTCCCCTACAACCCACCCAAGCTTATAACACTGGCAACAAAATGTCATGCAAAAGCTGTGGGGGGAGGGTGGTGGGAAGATAGCTAACATCGGCGCCAGCTCCGATCCAAACAAAGCCCTACCAAGAATACTAAAATGTATGGAATCATCAGCTACCAGCACCATAGGTATTCTTAAAAAGAATCAAACTTCTAGTAGTAAAACTGTCAGCAGAGGAGAAAGCGTTGAAACGCAGGGAACACAATAACATTCTGTGCCACATCAGCAAATCTTTCCATTCAATGAGCAGACTCATCCTAGCAGATGGAATCACCACCACAGATGACTGCCACAAAATGTTTTGGGCAGTGCAAGCCCAGAGAGTCACTGACTACACACCACCACTCACTGTACACGACTCTGAAGGACACTATCAGGATTGACCAGCGAAAAATGGACGCAATTCGAGAATGGTTCAAGGAACAATTCACCGATCACAGTGATGAACCCTTGCACCCGTTTTCAGTTGACACCAGGCCATTATGAACACCAATTAGAAATTCAGAAGTTGAGATGGCACTCAAATCCCTGAAAAATGGATGTACATCTCGACCTGATAAGAAATGAGCTATTCAAATACCTAAGTGGCATTATGTGAAAACTGATCATGTGACTAATCATTTCAGCCTTTATGCACCACCTTCCCATCGATGGTGAAGCCCAAGTCACCGCTATCACGCTACCAAAGCCCAAGAAGATACCCGCACCCCACCTCCCGCCCCACCCTAAACCAATCTACACCCCATTGTGCTCCTCAACAGCATACCGAAGATCTTATCCGATGCTACTCTACGCCGCATCCGAGACAAGATAGATGCCTTCACTGGCTCATGTTAATGTGGCTTTAAATGTGGATGCACCGGCGCAGACATTATATGCGCTCAATGTGTGCTTGTGTCAGTAGTCATGTCCAAACATTAAGATTTCCACAAAATGGGCATTGACATGTCACAAGCCTTCAACACAATTATACACTCAAAGATGATAGATGATCGACACCAGACCAGTTGCAATGAAGATGAACTAAGACTAGTGAGACTACTGCCTGCAGACACCAGAGTTTGTCAAACATCAATCGGCTACCCACAGGGAGATTGGTTATCCCCTATGCTTTTCACCTGCTACCATGCTGCTGCATTGAAATCTGTGTGGCAAAGTTCCACAAGACCAACACCAACCCACCCACCACCAGTGTCCATACTGATGGAATATGATGATGATGTGGACCTCACAGACGAGGAAAAGAAAACCCTTGAGGAACTACTTATAGTAGCCAATAGCTGCAAACAAACTAAAAATTGAGAATAACTTTATGAATGAATCGAAAACAGTGTTCACCCACATAAACCAAAGCATGAAAATAAAACAATTATGATCCACTTCGTGGTGGGGAACCATGGCGCAAAATTAAAGACCTGCACTCACTGCTCTGTACTGCTAACATAGCAGCATCATGGGGCACCGCTTTCCAGTCCTTTTGGAAGCTATGGAGTCATAAATCAAAGATGCCCTTGATAAAGAGGCTACGTTTATACACTACAACCTGTGCATCATTGATGCTGTATAACTGTAACAGCTGGGCAGCTCCAAAGGCAGCTCTAGACAAACACGATGTCTGCCGCTGCAAACACCTACGTGCCATCACTGAACACTGATGGCTAGACAACATAACATCCAATGATGCACTATACAGGATGTGTAATACATTGCTGTTGTCCGTAAAAGTCACCTAGGAAAGATGCTCCATATTTGACTATGCGCTAAAGATGCCAGAACACACACCGGCACAGAGAACCTTGGAATTTGCCCTGATGGGAGGCAGAAAACATAAGGCCAAGAGAGGATGTCATTGCATAAATCTGTTCGGTATACTGCGACGTGACCTCAAGAAAGCAGGACTCGTTACACTCAGATCAAGAATGTACCCGAGGAAGCTAAAGATTTTAGCTGAGGACAAGACATGGTGGTGAAAAGCGAAGGACTGATTTCAGCTGTAGGATGTTTCTACTACTATAGCTGCAGAACACAGTAATCATACATACATCATACAAGCAGATCATGGGTAATCTGTAACACCGTCTTCGCCAAGCAGGAGCGTAACCCTTTAATGGTTAAGCCAGCCAAAACCGGCCTCTACAATGGGCTTGAAGAATGTCCAGTTGCAGGCAAAGATATTATTTTGGCAAAAACATCCCACTGGAATGAATGGCTCGATAATCAAACCAGTTATTCCAGTGGTAAATTTTCAAAAATACGCTTCTATTAGCCTGTGAATGGACAGCTCGCCTACATTACGCTGGAGCAGGCTGCATGATTGAGAAATAAGTTGCTATGCGACTGTGTTATGGTATACCAGTAATTTACACATAGTCGTACAGCCAGATGGGAATAGGGTGGGCTCATGATTGAGAATATCAGCCTTGGAAAGAGAGCCTTATCAGTGTCAAGAACATTGTTATTTTATAGGAATACCTCAACTTTCCCTAGTTTCTCTTAAACACATGACATATTCAATGCAGCAATAAAATGGCACTTCATGGCTGTTGTATTACCTGTCATTATGTGGCCTTGCCATTGAGAAGAGGAACAAAGTCATCTGAAGTGCCATCTGTAGAGTAGTACGAGGCAGATCTCATTCATCGTGGCCGTCAAGGATATGAGGATCTTAGAACCTTCCAAACCATATTATAGCTGAATGTATGTCTGACAGATCTGTCTGAGAGGATGGATGTGAGTCTGTGTGTGTATCTGGAGACTGGGGACCTTCCCATTGCTATTGTGTTGAATAGTACAAATAATTCTTTAAAATTAGCGCATGCACACACACACACACACACACACACACACACACACACACACACACACACACACACACACACACACACACACACACACACACACACACACACACACCCAAGGGCCCACCCATGATCAGCAGCAGTTCAAAAGGAGATAAGATGGGGTATTACTCATAAAGCAGCCAAGGCTGCCCCCACCAGCTTCAAAACTCACCTTTAGAGAGAGATACCAGTGGTTATAGCCTAGTTGATGCATAGACAACTGAGAGACAGATCCAAATGTCCATTTAGAGAGAAACATGTGGTTATAACCCAGCTGAAGTATATATAACTGAGAGACAGGTCTAAACATTCATTTTGAGAAAGGGTACCCTAGATATACCTGCATCATACGGTCACCTCTGTCCTGTCACACACCGCTGGGTAAACTGTGAGCAAACAGGTCCAAACATTCATTTAGAGAGGTACATCTACCCATACATCCATGTAAAATGGGGAATGCCTTCCACCAACTAATGACATTGTCGTGGCAAGGGTTGATCAGCACTGCCATGTGTGTAGCGGGGTTGGCAGCTCTTCTATCTGTAACCCACAAACTAAGCCCACTCCCTCTCCCCACAGCTAGACACTGAAACCACCCCACATTAGCTGAGAAGCAGGCAGCACAGAGTGCTACTGAGTAGCATATCCAGATATGACTTAAGACGCCCAAGCCGACCAGGAAGCCCACAAAGGCTCCATGTGGGAAGTGCAAGCATAAGGAGTTTGATGGTCTACTGGATGAAATCTTCCAGGAGGAAACAATCACTGTTTTCGTGAGGGCTCACTTTGCAATCCAGAACTACCTGTGAGGGTGGGTACTTCATGGCCATTGAGAAAAGAACCCAGCAGCTTTCCTAGCCGATAAGCAAGACAACAGACAGAGGAAGCTGGTAGAAAAATTCCTCGACATAAAGGGAGTGAATATCTGCCTCACCCTCAGGGTGACCCTCTCCAAGGAGAACAATGATGAAATAGAATTCACCACAGATTCGCTGTTCTGGTCTAAACAACAGGCCCTCCTAAATGCAAACGATTTTAGAGCATCAATGAGAGATGTCAATGCTAAGGTGCTGCAATGCCTCGAGAATTACACTCTACTGCAACATCGCCAGATATCAACCACTGTGTGGCGACTCCTAAATCAACATTCCTGTCTCCGATAAAGGGAAGCGAGCTGTAGTGAGCAGTAGTCAAGCACATGGATGATGACTACATGCTCTGGTCTCTCCTGTCAGCGAGATATCCAGCAGATATCAACACAAGCCAGGTCCCAAACTATTCAGAGCACCGAGACAGCCTTGACTTCAGTGATGTGGACTCTGCTACACCTCGCACCAAGATGAAATGTGTTGCTCAGCAGAATGGTCCATCGATCAATGTCTTTGGGCATGACAAGTGGGCCTTCTACAGCTCAGCGAGGCTGATTCAAACATCCCAAGGATGAATCTGCTGCTGATCGAGAAGGATGGTAAGCAGCACTACATCATGAAGATGAATTCCTGCTATATGACTAGAGTCGACAGATTTGCAGGAAACACTTCTGGGAGCTGTGCCTCCACTGTTATTCCCAGGATGATCTTCTTACTCAGCACAAGCCGGTGAGTCAGTGACAGGCCAATATGTATAAGGATGCCAGCTGATGACAGGAAGATACTACACTTCACTGATTACCACAAGCAGCTTGAGGTGCCATTCATCATCTATGCCGAGTTTGATGCCCTGAGAACCATTAATGAGGGATTAGAGTCGAATCTCGTTCAGAGCACCACTCAGTAAATGTGCTGCCACAAGATCTGTAGCTTGTCCTAGATCGTGCTTTCCTGTGATGGTGTCAGTGAACTTCCTGTATTGTATCGAGGAGAAGCCACAGTAAGAGTGTGCGCTACTACCACCTATTATACAGGCATGAGGACTACTTCATGAGCCTCCTCCAGGTGACTAAGAGATACTGGCCTCACTGGATACGCATGATGCCTTCTGATCTGTCAAGAATCTAATGATCGGAATTCTGTACAAGAGAGTTGGACAGTGCTCAGACTCAAACACTGGGTCTTCCAGCGAGACAAACCAAGAATCCTGTAACTATGGTCCTCCGGAGTGTGAGGTTTGAGGCCAATGATCTGCTGTCAGTGAGGAAGTGGTGGAGTGTATTCGCCCTCCATATAGCTGAGGAATGACACCTTCTGGGGCAAAAGACTACTTTCGAAATGAAATTAATGATGGAGTACATCGCGCGCACGCACGCACGCACGCACGCACGCACGCACGCACACGCACGCACGCACGCACACACACACACACACACACACACACACACACAATGGATACCCACTAGCACCAGAATGGATGAAGATGAATGAAGCATGGCTCTTCGGGTACCAGCGTACTAGCGCGGCAGAAAAATTTGTGCCAAACCTAATGGATAAGAAATGCTATGTGCTGCACTACTGCAACCTCATGCTGTAGCCGAGTCTGGGGATGACACTCGAGAAGGTTCACAGAATCCAGGACAACACTCAGTCTCCATGGATAAAGCCGTACATCAGGCTCAACACAGAGCTCCAGATAAAGGCTATCAGTGATGTCGAGAAAGACCTCCACAAGCTGATGTACAAGAGGATGGAGAACCTGCCAAGTGGGTGGACATCAAACTGGTCCACTCATCCAAGGAGAACAAGACAAGCCCAGCTTCAACAGATCAAATGTCTTTGGTGACGACCTAGTCATTCTCCACATGCCCAAGACCAGCTTCCTACAAAACAGCCCTGTCTGTGTGGGCATGTTTATACTGGACCACTTGAAGGACCTCATGTATGACTTCTACTACAACCAGCCGAAGCCACAGTATGACAGTCAGTGTAAGCTTGTGTACAGGGACACGGATAACATCATGCCGGAGGACCAGACAGAGGATATCTATGTGGGTATGGCTGCCGAGAGTGACCTGTATTACACAAGCGACTGCCTGGTAGAAAACTCATTAGACAGTGATACCAACAAGAAATGCTGGGTAAGATGAAGTATGCGTGTCCAGTAGGTCATCAGTCTGCATCCTAAAATATATTTCATCTTACGCTCAGTCAGCAGAGAGCTATGCAATGCGAAATGTGTGAAGAGCGTCCTTAGGGTTCAGATTTGACACATGCAGTACTGAGTCACTCTTTAGGCGAAAAGCATTCCGTCACGATATGGACATGCTGAGAAGTGAGAGCCACAATATCAATGGGATCCACCAGAATAAAACCGCTCTCAGCCCCCAAGAAACCAAGCAATGGATCGCTAATGATGACATTAACATATTAGCTTATGACTAGCATTTTGAGGCGCTCGCTGTTTGTGCTAGCGTAGAAATGTATGCCTTCATCGAGGAGCTGCTTCCCGGCCTTGATGTCTAGGAGAGACAAACACTCCCGGTGGTGGAAGTTGTGTGTCTGCAGGTACCAGCTGAAGCTTCTCTCGTACAACGGGCAGCCTGGGGCCACTAACCAGGTAGTACAGTATAGGCTGTCCCATCATCTCCACATTCTGTCGAGTCTGTGGAACTCTATTGAACAGATAGGGTTGGTTGCATGCCATCGATCACCTTCCAGCTTACCAGGCTAAAACAGTTAGTGAACAAGGGCATCAGATGGATCTTGATCTTAATTAGTTATGGCGAAACATTCAAAAACATTAATTTTACCCTGCACCTCCACTGCAAATGCTAACAGAAGAACGGTGAATAGCGTCTGTGGGAGGCTGGCCAATCAGTGACAGGCCAATGTGGCTAAGAATGTCATCAGATGAAAAGATTGCAGGAAATGTCAATTTCCCTTTCTCCGAGATCTAACAATACTCACCATTCTGTTACTTCTGATATACAGCTGGCCCTGACAGCGGCTCTAGGATTATAGACTTAGAAAGCTTTACCGACTCCTGGGAACCGGGTACTCGGCTCCCAACTGCCGAGTACCCGTTTACCATAGAGCTCATATTGTTTGCATAGCCACCAAACAAGAGAAAACTATGGCTTGCCTCCGTGGGGCTGGGAGGCTGGGTCCGTAACAGAATGGTGAGTATTGTTAGATCTCGGAGAAATGGAAATTGACATTTCCTGCATTCTCCTTCGATCAAGACTCACCATTCTGTTACTTCTGATATACACCAGATTTGATCAGTAACCTGGTGGGAAGGGGCAAGCCATAAATGCTAATTTTGCCCCTTGGAGAAAGATTTTAGACTTCAAACTTGATTAACGGAGACCTAAAAGGACCGTCAAGTTCACGGAACCGAATCACATTCGCGTCACAGTCCCCCCCCCCTTTTTCCTCCTAAGAAAATGGAGAGAACTAACGAACATGTATCTCGCCTGAAAACACAAATATGCCAAGAGGGTTAACTGCTCCCTGCATACTCCATGTATTAGCCTGGGAATAAGCATGAATATATAAGATGAATGAACATGATACAAAAAACTCTCACTATTGAATTAACTTATGATAATTGGACTTCAGACGTACCGCCTCCAACCATTCACCGGTTCGGCCATCAGTGACACAATCTGGTTGACATCCTCTCGCCTGACCATGCCTGCTTTAGGTTCTTTTCTTACCGAAGTGAGAAAAGGGTGAAAAGCAGTGTGGTCACTAAGTATCGTTTCAAAACAGCTAAAGCGAGTGGATTGGCTGAGTCTGACACATCCCTCATATAGTAATCCGTGAATGAGGACTCACAGTGCCATTGTGCAACGGCCATGATGTCCTATAACGGAACACCATTGTAAAAGGCGGTCGAGGCGGCTATTCCTCTGACATTGTCTGCCCTTACGCCTTGCACCTGGTGCCCAGTCGCCATCTCGTGAGTAGTCTGAATGCATTCGACCACCCAACGAGAGATAGTATCCATGGATGCGGCGCCATAAAACTTTTTATGGCAGATCCACAGATGTCTATCGTTCGACCGTAATGAGTCAGTCCGTTTCTTGCACGGACCGGGCACCAGACACTGGCATCACGATCAAACCTAGTTAACTTCGGTATAATGATCGGTTTGCCGGGATATCTCAAAGATTGGTTCTTTGACATAACCTCTGCTCTTGGCAGAAGACGCAGACCTTCTCCAGAAACAATAAATCGGTTCCTCTCTGCCGAAAGCGCATGGATCTCACTGCGCCTTCTAGCTGAGGAAGCTGCCAATAGAAAGACCGCCTTTAGAGTCAAATGCTTTAGACTAGCCGAACGCAACGGTTCGAAAGGGTGCATGGCCAGTACATTAAGCACTAAAGATAGACTCCAGGCTGGAATGACTACCGGTTGTCTCGGTCGGAGATTGCTCATTCCCTTCAACATCACATTTAACTGGGCCACCTCTGGACTATCCCTGTTGGCTAGACAAGGGATAACTGATGCCAAAGCTGACTTGTATCCAGCAACTGTGACGGGAGCTAGTCCTCAAAAGAACAGCTCACAGAGAAAGTCTGCTATTTGCTGATAGTGGATTGAAAGGTATCAATACCCTTTTCTTCACACCAGTCTGCAAATCTGTTAACCTTGTTGTTATATGACTTGAAGGTTGACCTCCTTCTCGCAGCCGCGATGAAATCAGCAGCCTGTCGAGAAAAGCCTTCCGACGTGGAACGTTGTTTGATAACATCCACGCAGTCATTGAACATTTCGGGACACTCGTGTAGGAAGCGTCCCTTGGCCTGGGAGATTATGTTCGGAATCTCGGGCAACTGCACAGGATTTTCCACCAGCAGATCTAGAAGATCCGTGAACCACGCCCTGCTCGGCCAATACGGCGCTATTAGCAGGACCAGACACGGTTCCTCCCTGACCTTCACCAAAACCTTCGGTAGAAGAATGGTGGGTGGGTACGCGTAAGCGTGCATCCCTCTCCAGCTTATCGCCAGAGCGTCTGTATCGACGGCATTTGGATCTGTAATCGGCGAGACATATGTCATGATTTGAGCATTTTCCTTTGTGGCGTACAAGTCCACGTTGGGTTTGCCCCAATGCTCGAAGATCCGTCGCAGAACTGGAGGGTTGAGGGACCATTCTGTTGGCAGGATTCTCTGTCTGCGAGACAAAGCATCCGCCAGAATGTTCAATCGGCCAGGAATACGAGCTGCTTTCAAAACAACCGAGTAATTCCTGCACCATTGAATCAAGTGCCACACCCTGATACACAGAGTGGGCGACCTGGTCCCGCCTTGGCGATTTATATATGATACTACTGTCGAATCGACCGACCGTATCAATATCACCCTGCCCCTGATCATCGGAAGGAACTCTTCCAACGCCAGTTCCACTGCCATCATTTCCAACAGATTGATATGCAGCTGACTCTCCGGGAGAGTCCATGTGCCCGAGACCTGGTTCTCCCAGGCAGGCACCCCACCCTTCCAGCGATGCATCCGTGTAGACGGACAGCTGGGGGCGGGGTAGGTGCAGCGAAACCCCTAATAGGAGATTCTGACGCTGTTTCCACCATAGAAGATGCGATATTATCGGCTCCAAAACTGGCAACAGTTTTGACAGGGGTTCTGTTCTCTGTTTCCACAGAGACATCAGATACAACTGGATAGGCCTTCGCATTAGAGGATCGTATGGGATACCCTGCTCCATGGAGACCATCATGCCCAGCATCTGAAGGAACCGCCTCGCCTTGAATGTGGTTTCCCACTCGAAAACTCTTGAGGATGGCTAACAGAGACACCACTCTGGGCTCTGACGGGTAAACCCTGCCCTCCTCAAGGTCGAATCGCATCCCCAAATAAACGAAACGTTGAGTGGGCGTCAACTCGGATTTCTCCTCGTTGACTATGCAGCGTAGATCTGAAAGTAACTTCAGAGTCAGAGCAGTATCCACGTTCAACCTGGCTGCCGAGTCTGCCTTAAGCAGCCAGTCGTCTATGTAGGTGTGTAGCGCCACGTTCTCCTTTCTGAGAAACGCTGTCACCGCAAGGACCACTCTTGTGAAAACCCTCGGAGCTGTCGACAGGCCAAACGGGAGACTGTAAACTCCCATACTTGATTCTGAAACGCAAATCTCAGAAACCTGTGCCAACTCCGATTCATAGGAATGTGGAAATATGCATTTTTCAGATCGATCGATACACACCACATTCCTTTCCTCAATCCCGCATTACCGACCTCGGCGTTTCCATCTGGAACCGAGGCGTATGGATAAACCAATTTAATGGCCTGAGATTGAGTATGGGTCTCCATCCCCCTGTGCTCTTGGGGACAAGGAACATGTTTGAATAGAAGCCTGGAGTGTTTCGATTTGCTGGTTTTATTGCTCCCTTCAGAAGCAAACCCGACACTTCCTTTTGAACGGCTTCTAACTTGTCTGGCTCCCTTGGTACGGGTGTCCAGACAGGTGCCAAAGACAGATTTTGTGGTGGAAAGTCCCACCACTCCGGCATGTAACCCTGGGATAACCATCCCAGGACCAGACTGTCTGACGTCACACCTCGCCAGGCCTCGACGAAACGCATGAGCCTTCCACCCACCATAGACGCCTCGACGTCTAACGGGGTTGTCCGGCTCGCAGTCCGCCCCCCCCCCCCACTCTTTCTTAACGAGAGAGAGAGAGAACCATTTCGTTCTAGGCACGACGGGTATAACTGGCACCGCTGTTCCTGTCGCACAGGCGCAGTCCAGGCGGATATGAAGGGAGCTTTCGTACCCTCAGGTACGCTTCGGCCCCTTCTGTCCGCCCTTTGAGGCCTTACCCTTACCCTTCCCCTTGCCCTTCCCGCCTCTAGGGCGGTCAGGAGCAACATTGGGGAGGGTAGGCGCCTCTACAACCTTCCTGGGCTTCTTCGCCGGCGGCGGCTCTGAAACCCCAGCTGAAGCAGAAGTCGCAACAGGCCTAGCTTTCGCCTTGCCCTTATGCTTCTTCTGCTCCTTTGAAGGTTGTCCCGTTAGCGGTTTCCCCACAGGCCCTAGTGCATGCGCTTGCCACACTAGCTCTAGCTGTAGGTTTACCGCTAACCGATTCTGCGCGATACTGGCGGTATCCTCTAAGATGGCCCACGCTTGGCCACCGAAGATGCTAGGCCCTGTCAGGGGTGTCCCAAGGAGACGCTCCCTGACTGCCGTAGCCGGACGCATATGGTCAATGACCATTTGCCTCCTGGATTTCGTCACACGCGCTTGCACCCTTGCCAATGCGTCCATCGACAGCACCAGGCCGTCATTGACACATGAAAGCGCCACAGGTGGCACAGGGTGGCCTGCCCCGCTTCAGCCCACACCGACTGAAGGAGACGATAAGAGTGGTTGACAGCGCTCATCGCTGCCCTCACACCCTCATCGCATAGGGACAGGACTTCTTCCTGGTGTACCTGAGACTTGTCCACAAGTGCCGGACCGGGGTGACCCGGCACGGCACTCTGGACGCCCAGTGCCCATCGGTCATCCTCCGTGACCGACGGGACTACACCATACCTGTCGTATTCCCCCCGCGGAATACGACATCTTGCCCGCACCTCCCTGGAGGCCGCAGGGAGCTGACCCTTGGTCATCAGTTGTTTGCTATAAATAGCATCCAACCATTCTATGAACCGTGGATCCAGTCCCACTGACTGGATCCGGGCCGCGGGCAAAATCCCCATCCTGATCGACGCAACCGACGGACGGGGCGCATCTTCATCGGCCGTGGCCGAAACCACAGACGGGTCAACCCTGGCTAGCCATGCCAGAGCATCTGACCAATCTACCTCCGATGAAGACACCCCCGCAAACACATAACCCGTTGACATGCTCACGGGTCTGCCAGCCACGGCCTCCAGCAAGGAGCCACGGCTGACACGCCAGTACCACACGGTTCCGCCGCCACCCCATGAAACACTCCGGTCCATGGGGTAGGTCCGCACGGAAAACCGTACGGACCCGTAGCAGTCGCGGAACCATAGCCGGACACGGGCGCCCACGGCACCCCACGTCCGACTGCCGGACCAGGCGAGATAGGTGAGTACCATGCCCGGCCCGGCACACCCGTTCCCGTGACGGCTGGTGCCAAACCAAGCCGCACGGAACCGGTGCACGGTAACGGATTTGCCTCAGCCACAGGCGGAGCCGCTGACCTGGCTTGCGCCAAACCAGACAAATGGAGGCCGGTTCCGTCTAGGACGGAATCAACCTCCATATTCTCCACCTGCGGCTTCACGGGCCGCAGCAACCTCTCCTCCTCGGCCTCCTCGTCTTCAGACTCCGAAGAGTCGTCACTAGACGAGTCAACCGTGGAACCGTCCTGGCGGACGGCTCCCACACCTGACGGACCGGCCACCGCTACTGGACCACCCGGAGGTGGCCGCAGAGAAACAGAAACCTGCCAGGGGGCCGCACGAGACGGCCCCCCTCGGTAACCAGTCCAGAATCCTGTCCGAGGACAGGATCCGTACCAGGCATGGGGAGAAACTTCCCCCCAACCTTTGGTAGCAGGGACGACACCAGCGTGGTCAGAACGCTATGCAGAAAAACCCTGCAGAGCCGGACCAAACCACGCCGGCGGTGCCATCTCCGCCACCTCCAACTGGGGATGTGGAGCACCCGCACCGGCCGAACCGGGCGCTCCACGATTTACTCTCGGACCACCTGACCCCGCGTCAGACCCAGCCAAGTCCTTCTGGGCAAGGAACTTAACCATCGTTTCGACGGACCACACAGCACAAACATTACACCTATGATCTATATTACACAGGGCACACATAAAACAGACATGGTCCTTGAACATTACACGGACAAACTTATGGCAGTCGTCACATGATGGCGGGGCTGGCTTGGCCTATAAAATAAGCACAAACCTACAATAAACAAGCGGAACGAGACCCGGATGGAAGGCAGACAATTAATTTTCAAATAATTTGACTCATAAATTAACCGTAACCTCCCCGCACCCCACCCCGCCACGTTACAACAACGATCGCATTGATTATGACGACAAGTACGCGGCGGGCACAACACACCCATAATAGATCCTCCAGGATGTGTAACGGCTCCAGGAATCATATCGCATAGCATTCAGGGTATATTTACTAATCAATATAAATTATACTCCTAACGAACGCAGCACGATATGTGAAGAAAACAACAAAATGTATAACAAAACTGCTGTCTCACACGGTAAAACCGCAGACCACACATCTACTCAAGAATTTTGAAACCACCGATCATTGCAAACCGATCGTGATCGCACGTAAACTTGATCATTCTAAAGTTTCCGGTACCATTTTTAGTACGCAGCACCCAGAACAAGATGCGCGAATTAATGAAAAAAATTTTCTTCACATAAACATCCGAGCGACCGGGTGTGACTCACCCGCTCGGATTCTACGGAGAACGACGTCAGCCGATATTCGTGTTAGAAATACCGTAGCAAACACCTATTTTCATATCTGCCGATCGCCTGTTGGGGTTTAAAGAAGGCGATCGTCTGGCATATATCGTTGTTAGCACACGTCCCAGATTCTATGGGGACAGAAATTGGAACATGCGACACAACGAAATTTAGAGACCTAAGTCTTTTAACTATGGATAATAAAGAACAATACAACCTGGTTGTCTTGGGCGGTATTCTCCATAGTCCTTAGTTAATCCTTCAGAACACACAAACTATCACTGATTAAAGACTTAGATTATTTTAAAACACTAAAATCCTTAATGCAAAAAGCATGTATTGCTCTTGTCGCTATGCAAACAAGAATGAGCTCTATGGTAAACGGGTACTCGGAAGTTGGGAGCCGAGTACCCGGTTCCCAGGAGTCGGTAAAGCTTTCTAAGTCTATAATCCTATAGCCGCTGTCAGGGCCAGCTGTATATCAGAAGTAACAGAATGGTGAGTATTGATCGAAGGAGAATCTGCAGTTCACCAACTATCATGAGCACCTCAAGGTGCCATTAATCATCTATGTTGACTTCGAAGCTCTGACAGCCAAGATCGAGGGGCCGGAGTTGAATGTGACTCAGAGACCCACTCAAAAGATGCAGCGCCATGAGGTCTGTGGCTTCTCCTACATTGTGGTCCGCTGTGACGGTGTCTGTCGGCAGCCTGTACTTTAACGAGAAGATGCAGCAAAGTATATCCTGGATTAGCTGGCACAGGGAGAAGAGAAGATAAAGGTTGTATTCACCAATCCCAGAGTGATGGAGATGACTATAAATGACTGGGGAGCTCACAAAACTGTGGTCAGCTGCCATATGTATGACAAATCTCTAACTCATGAGTGAGACACATGCAGCCACCAAAGATCATGAGAAGATCGGCACAGCCACAGGCATCTTGACGCTTGCCTGTACGCTAAATTCTGTGAATCCATCATCACAGTCCATGGTGTAGTATGTACATCCATTTGCATAGAAGCTAGATCCACAAGCCAGTGGAGCCAGAACTCATCGTTCACATACGAGGTGTAGAGAGTCGAGTTATGCTGCATGATTTCCCACCAGAAAATGACCCATGAAAGCTTTACATCCTTCACTGCTGTGCTCTGGAACTTGAACTTGAACATCATCTGTCTCGAGATCATGAAATCAATGTACTTGCCAGCCTTGGTGAGAGGGTTCTCATCTATATATACTCGCGAAGTATGATCTCCCTTCTATCCACATTCTTCTACATCATCCACCGGCAAACGGAGCATGGAAGACTTACTAGGAAGCTGGTCAACAGGTCATGGTCGGATGAGCTCAATAGTCAGATACCGCTAAACTCATCTTTACAGTGTCTGGGTAACTATTCTATGAACCTCTCATCTGCCCACATAGCGATTGACTCGGTCACTGCTACTCCATGCGATATACGCACATTACCGGTACGGCTGCACTTGCTGACCAACTGCTATACTCTGCAGTGCAACAGGACTAAATATAGTCATGGTACCATAAAACCTGATTGTCCACTATGTAGCAATGGATCAGAAGACCATCAGCATTTCCTGACAGCTTGTCAATCTTTAGCAGTGATTCGGGACAAGTACCGGGGGACCTACTACATCATAGCCTCTGCCCAAGGTGTGTTGTGCATACTGAGCATGTCTGGTCTAACTTCATTCCTTATGGATCTATCGTCACATCTGTACATGCCAGATTTCATATGCCAGTGTGTCTACTCAGAAGAGAAGATAATTCGGCAATACTGCTTCACTTTGAACAACTTTCGTACAGTCCTGACTGCTGAAAGGAACAATATCAGTACCGAGAGTGACAGTGGTAGATTTGGTATCTGTCACATACAACAACAATAAATAAACTAATGCATGCGCGAACTGTCCTTATATTAATCCTTTGCGACGTGCATTTACTTACAGAAGGGATTTACGTAATGAGCTGAACTGAACATGGATATTAGGTCAAGTGACTGCCAGGCTGTCCTTCCCTCGATCAGTAATACTATGTTGTGGCCACCATGTTCGACAAAATCCTCCACCAGATTGTTTTCGGACAATGCAAGAGTGAGGTGACCAAGTCAGCTGTTAATCTGGAAACCATGAAGGTACCACCAATTATGCAGGTATAAGGACTACTTCATAAGCCTCCTGCAGGTTGACCAAGAGATACTGGCCTCAATGGATATGCATGATTCGTTTTGATCTGTCAAGAATCTACTGACCAGAATTCTGTACAAGAGAGTTAGACAGCGCTCAGACCCAGACATTGGGTCTTCCAGCGAGACAAACCAAGTATCCTGTAACTATGGTTGTCTGGAGGGTGAGGCTTGATTCCAAAGATCTGCTGTCAGTGAGGTATTGGAGGAGTGTATTTGACCGCCACACAGCTGAGAAATGCCACATACTGGGGCACAGACTACTTTCGACATGAAATTAAAGATGTAGTATGTCATCATTTCCACATTCTTCTTCATTGTGAATAAATCTATGTCGGGCATACCCCAGTATTTGAACAGATGACCTGCCACACATTTATTCAACTGCCTTCCCGCCAGCAGAATGCTCATCCTTGAACTTCAGTGAAAATGCAAGCAGATTTAATCTTCTCGAAATATGTGGTGCTTTGGGGGGTAATCCCATGATCAAAGCATCAGCAAAGCAGTTTCCATACCATCATACATAGACGGGGTGGCTTCTTTCCGCCCTGGTGGTTTATGCAAGTTACTACTGTTGAGTCGGCTGATCAAATTAGAATGATCTTGTCCTGGACATTTTTGCAAAAGTGCTCTAGAGCCAAGATACTGCTCCCATTTCTAGTAGATTGATGTGTGCTTGAGACTGATCCAGAGTCTAAAGCCCTGATATCTTTGACTCTTTCAGGCAAGCTCCCCCATCCCCCCATTGACTATCTGTGTAGACTGATCTGTGGATGGGGAGGAGACACCATCACCCCCACAAAGATTTTCTCTTTCCATCTACCATTGAAAGTGGTGAATAAGAGGTTCCAATACTGACACCATTGAGCACAGCGAGCCGGTAACTGGGTCCACTGTGTCGTCAGAAATAACTGGATAGGCCGCCTGCGTAAAGCTGCCTGTGAAATGACTGGCTCTAGAGAGACCATCAAGTCCAGCGCTCTCAAGTAGCCCTGTGTCAGGACATAGCGACGGTTGCATACTAACTCAATTACTGAAATGATTAATTCCACTCTTTCCAGCAACGGAAAAACGTATCCTATATCTAGATCAAAGAACATGCCCGGGTAAACAAACTTCTGAGATGGAACCAGATTTGATATCTGGTAATTTATTATCCAGCATGGATCTGTCAATATCTGGCTGATAAACTCTGTTTTGTGTGTGCTTTTAACAGCTAGTCATCTATGTACATGTGGATTGTTATATTTCTCCTGTGGTGTTGTGATAGCATGGACCACTCTGGTGAAGACCAGAGAAGCTGTCAAAATTCTGAGTGGGAGAACAATGACTCCCCCCTTCATGGACCTGGAAAGCAAATCTCGGTTACCATTGGAAATTCCTCACTATTGGAATCTGAAAATATGCATCCTTTAAATCTATGGATCCTGTCCATTTTCCGTTTTTCAATACTGCCAACACTAACTTTTGATTGATAATTTGTCTCCACTCACTGGTGCTCTTTGTCACCAGGAACACGGTTGAATAGAATCTCAGATAATTTACCTGGGCAGGCTGAATTGCCAGCTTTGATATGAGGGATTGTATCTCCTCTCCTATGCACAACCGCTGATCTAGATCCCGTGGTTTTGGGGTCCAGATAGGAAATGGAAACAGCAGGCTGATTGCCTATCCAATCTGGCTGATAACCTACTGAAAACCATTGCAAGAGTAAGTGGTTCTGTGTCACCACTTCCACTCTTGGATGTGGTAAGTCAGGCAGCCTCCTACCGACCCATCTAGAGGCTGAGATTGAACCAAGCAATACAAGAGTGGTACTGTCACCGGAGCTGTACTTGGCAGCACCATGGTCCTTGTGGGCGCTGCACCCTCAGGTACGGTTCACACAACCAGAACCATGCCAACCTCTGTCAGTGCAATGCCCACCTCGAGGAGCAGGTTGCCTGGCAGACTGGGCTGCTGGAGCCTGATCACCCCACTGCCGTTGGTCTATGCTGCGTGGGAGGTTGGCCTTGGACTGCAGGAAATGTCAATTTCCCTTTCTCCGAGATCTAACAATACTCACCATTCTGTTACTTCTGATATACAGCTGGCCCTGACAGCGGCTCTAGGATTATAGACTTAGAAAGCTTTACCGACTCCTGGGAACCGGGTACCCGGCTCCCCACTGCCGAGTACCCGTTTACCATAGAGCTCATATTGTTTGCATAGCCACCAAACAAGAGAAAACTATGGCTTGCCTCCTGGGGCTGGGAGGCTGGGTCCGTAACAGAATGGTGAGTATTGTTAGATCTCGGAGAAAGGGAAATTGACATTTCCTGCATTCTCCTTCGATCAATACTCACCATTCTGTTACTTCTGATATACACCAGATTTGATCAGTAACCTGGTGGGAAGGGGCAAGCCATACATGCTAATTTTGCCCCTTGGAGAAAGATTTTAGACTTCAAAACTTGACTAACGGAGACCTAAAAGGACCGTCAAGTTCACGGAACCGAATCACATTCGCGTCACAGCCCCCCCCCCCTTTTTCCTCCTAAGAAAAGGGAGAGAACTAACGAACATGTATCTCGCCTGAAACACCAATATGCCAAGAGGGTTAACTACTCCCTGCATATCGCTTGTATTAGCCTGGGAATGAGCATGAATATATAAGATGAATGAACATGATACATATACATAATACAAAAAACTCTCACTTGTTGAATTACCTTATGATAACAGGACTTCAGACGTACCGCCTACAACCATTCGCCGGTTCGGCCATCAGTGACACAATCTGGTTGACATCCTCTCGCTTGACCATGCCTGCTTTAGGTTCTTTTCTTACCAAAGTGAAAAAAGGGGAAAAGCAGTGTGGTCACTAACTATCGTTTCAAAACAGCTAAAGCGAGTGGATTGGCTGAGTCCGACACATCCCTCATATAGTAATCCGTGAATGAGGACTCACAGTGCCATTGTGCAACGGCCATGATGTCCTCTAACGGAACACCATTGTAAAGGGCGGTCGAGGCGGCTATTCCTCTAACATCGTGTGCCCTTACGCCCTGCACCTGGTGCCCAGTCGCCATCTCATGAGTAGTCTGAATGCATTCGATCACCCAACGAGAGATAGTATCCATGGATGCGGCGCCATAAGGCTTTTTATGGCAGATCCACAGATGTCTATCGTTCGACCGTAACGAGTCAGTCCGTTTCTTGTACTTAGTCAAAGCACGGACCGGGCACCAGACACTGGCATCACGATCAAACCTGGTTAACTTCGGTATAATGATCGGTTTGCCGGGATATCTCAAAGATTGGTTCTTTGACATAAATTCTGCTCTTGGCAGAAGACGCAGACCTTCTCCAGAAACAATAAATCGGTTCCTCTCTGCCGAAAGCGCATGGATCTCACTGCGCCTTCTAGCTGAGGAAGCTGCCAATAGAAAGACCGCCTTTAGAGTCAAATGCTTTAGACTAGCCGAACGCAACGGTTCGAATGGGTGCTTGGCCAGTACATTAAGCACTAAAGATAGACTCCAGGCTGGAATGACTACCGGTTGTCTCGGGCGGAGATTGCTCATTCCCTTCAACATCACGTTTAACTGGGCCACCTCTGGACTATCCCTGTTGGCTAGACAAGGGATAACTGATGCCAAAGCTGACTTGTATCCAGCAATTGTGACGGGAGCTAGTCCTGTAAAGAACAGCTCACAGAGAAAGTCTGCTATTTGCTGAATAGTGGATTGAAAGGTATCAATACCCTTTTCTTCACACCAGTCTGCAAATCTGTTAACCTTGTTGTTATATGACTTGAAGGTTGACCTCCTTCTCGCAGCCGCGATGAAATCAGCAGCCTGTCGAGAAAAGCCTTCCGACGTGGAACGTTGTTTGACAACATCCACGCAGTCAATTTGAACATTTCGGGACGCTCGTGTAGGAAGCGTCCCTTGGCCTGGGAGATTATGTTCGGAATCTCGGGCAACTGCACAGGATTTTCCACCAGCAGATCTAGAAGATCCGTGAACCACGCCCTGCTCGGCCAATACGGCGCTATTAGCAGGACCAGACACGGTTCCTCCCTGACCTTCACCAATACCTTCGGTAGAAGAATGGTGGGTGGATACGCGTAAGCGTGCATCCCTCTCCAGCTTATCGCCAGAGCGTCTGTATCGACGGCATTTGGATCTGGAATCGGCGAGACATATGTCATGATTTGAGCATTTTCCTTTGTGGCGAACAAGTCCACGCTGGGTTTGCCCCAATGCTCGAAGATCCGTCGTAGAACTGGAGGGTTGAGGGACCATTCTGTTGGCAGGATTCTCTGTCTGCGAGACAAAGCATCCGCCAGAATGTTCAATCGGCCAGGAATATGAGCTGCTTTCAAAACAACCGAGTAATTCCTGCACCATTGAATCAAGTGCCACACCCTGATGCACAGGGTGGGCGACCTGGTCCCTCCTTGGCGATTTATATATGATACTACTGTCGAATTGTCCGACCGTATCAATATCACCTTGCCCCTGATCATCGGAAGGAACTCTTCCAACGCCAGTTCCACTGCCATCATTTCCAACAGATTGATATGCAGCTGACTCTCCGGGAGAGTCCATGTGCCCGAGACCTGGTGTTCTCCCAGGCAGGCACCCCACCCTTCCAGCGATGCATCCGTGTAAATGGACAGCTGGGGGTGGGGTAGGTGCAGCGAAACCCCTATTAGGAGATTCTGACGCTGTTTCCACCATAGAAGATGCGATATTATCGGCTCCAAAACTGGCACCAGTTTTGACAGGGGTTCTGTTCTCTGTTTCCACAGAGACATCAGATACAACTGGATAGGTCTTCGCATTAGAGCAGCGTACGGGATAACCTGCTCCATGGAGACCATCATGCCCAGCATCTGAAGGAACCGCCTTGCCTGAATGTGGTTTCCCACTCGAAAACTCCCAAGGATGGCTAACAGAGACACCACTCTGGGCTCTGACGGGTAAACCCTGCCTTCCTCGAGGTCGAATCGCATCCCCAAATAAACGAAATGTTGAGTGGGTGTCAACTCGGATTTCTCCTTGTTGACTATCCAGCCTAGATCTGAAAGTAACTTCAGAGTCAGAGCAGTATCCACGTTCAACCTGGCTGCCGAGTCTGCCTTGAGCAGCCAGTCGTCTATGTAGGTGTGTAGCGCCACGTTCTCTTTTCTGAGAAACGCTGTCACCGTAAGGACCACTCTTGTGAAAACCCTCGGAGCTGTCGACAGGCCAAACGGGAGAACTGTAAACTCCCATACTTGATTCTGAAACGCAAATCTCAGAAACCTGTGCCAACTCCGATTGATCGGAATGTGGAAATATGCATCTTTCAGATCGATCGATACACACCACATTCCTTTCCTCAATCCCGCCATTACCAACCTCGGCGTTTCCATCTGGAACCGAGGCGTATGGATAAACCAATTTAATGGCCTGAGATTGAGTATGGGTCTCCATCCCCCCGTGCTCTTGGGGACAAGGAAGATGTTTGAATAGAAGCCTGGAGTGTTCCGGTTTGCTGGTTTTATTGCTCCCTTCATAAGCAAACCCGACACTTCCTTTTGAACGGCTTCTAACTTGTCTGGCTCCCTTGGTACGGGTGTCCAGACAGGTGCCAAAGACAGATTTTGTGGTGGAAAGTCCCACCACTCCGGCATGTAACCCTGGGATAACCATCCCAGGACCAGACTGTCTGACGTCACACCTCGCCAAACCTCGACGAAACGCATGAGCCTTCCACCCACCATAGACACCTCGACGTCTAACGGGGTTGTCCGGCTCGCAGTCCGCCCCCCCCCCCCCCTTTCTTAACGAGAGAGAGTGAGAACCATTTCGTTCTAGGTACGACGGGTATAACTGGCACCGCTGTTCCTGTCGCACAGGTGCGGTCCAGGCGGATATGAAGGGAGCTTGCGTACCCTCAGGTACGCTTCGGCCCCTTCTGTCCGCCCTTTGAGGCCTTACCCTTACCCTTCCCCTTGCCCTTACCACCTCTAGGGCGGTCAGGAGCAACATTGGGGAGGGTAGGCGCCTCCACAGCCTTCCTGGGTTTCTTCGCCGGCGGCGGCTCCGAGAACCCAGCCGAAACATATGTCGCAATAGGCCTGGCTTTCGCCTTGCCCTTATGCTTTTTCTGTTTCTTTAAAGGCTGTCCGGTTAGCGGCTTGCCCACAGCCCCTAGTGCGTGCGCTTGCCGCACCAGCTCTAGCTGGAGATTTACCGCTAACCGATTCTGCGCAATACTGGCGGTGTCCTCTAAGATGGCCCGCGCTTGGCCACCAAAGATGCTAGGCCCTGTCAGGGGCGTCCCAAGAAGACGCTCCCTGACTGCCGTAGCCGGACGCATATGGTCAATGACCATTTGCCTCCTGGACTTCGTCACACGCGCTTGCACCCTTGCCAATGCGTCCATTGACAGCACCAAGCCGTCATTAACGCACGATAGCGCCACAGGTGGCACAGGGTGGCCTGCCCCCGCTTCAGCCCACACCGACTGAAGTAGACGATAGGAGTGATTGACAGCGCTCATGGCTGCCCTCACACCCTCATCGCATAGGGCCAGGACTTCTTCCTGGTGTACCTGGGCCTTATCCATTAGTGCCGGACCGGGACCACCCGACCCGGCACTCTAGACGCCCAGTACCCATCGGTCATCCTCCGTGACCGACGGGACTACACCATACCTGTCGTATTCACCCCGCAGAATACGGCACCTTGCCCGCACCTCCCTGGAGGCCGCAGGGAGCTGACCCTTGGTCATTAGTTGTTTACTATAAATAGCATCCAACAAATCAATGAACCGTGGATCCAGTCCCACTGACTGGATCCGGGCCGCGGGCAAAATCCCCGTCCTAATCGACGCAACCGACGGACGGGGCGCATCTTCATCGGCCGTGGCCGAAACCACAGACGGGTCAACTCTGGCTAGCCACGCCAGAGCATCAGACCAGTCTAACTCCGAAGAAGATACCCCCGCAAACACGTCACCCGTTGACATGTTTACGGGTCTGCCAGCCATGGCCTCCCGGCCAGGAGCCACGGCTGACACGCCAGGCACTCCGCTACCACATGGTTCCGCCGCCACCCCATGAAACACTCCGGTCCATGGGGTAGGTCCGCACGGAAAACCATACGGACCCGTAACCATCGCGGAACCATAGCCGGCCACGGGCGCCAACGGCACCCCATGTCCGGCTGCCGGACCAGGCGAGATAGGTGAGTACCACGCCTGGCCCGGCACACCGGTTCCCCTGACGGCTGGTGACAAACCAAGCCGCGCGGAACCGGTGCACGGTAACGGATTGGCCTCAGCCGCAGGCGGAGCCGCTGACCTGGCTTGCGCCAAACCAGACAAATGGAGGCCGGTTCCGTCCAGGACGGAATCAACCTCCATATTCTCCACCTGCGGCTTCACGGGCCGCAGCAACCTCTCCTCCTCGGCCTCATCGTCTTCAGACTCCGAAGAGCCGTCACTAGACGAATAAACCGTGGAGCCGTCCTGGCGACGGCTCCCACACCTGACGGACCGGCCACTGCTACTGGACCACCCGGAGGTGGCCGCAGAGAGACAGAACCCGTCTGGCCGAAGCCAGACGGACCCGCCAGGGGGCCGTACGAGACGGCCCCCTCGGTAACCAGTCCAGAATCCTGTCCGAAGACAGGATCCGTACCAGGCATGGGGAGAAACTGCCCCCCAACCTTTGGTAGCAGGGAGGACACCAGCGTGGGCAGAACGCTATGCAGAAAACCCTGCATAGCCGGACCAAACGACGCCGGCGGTGCCATCTCCGCCACCTCCAGCTGGGGACGTGGAGCACCCCCACCGGCCGAACCGGGCGCTCCACGATTTCCTCTCGGACCGCCTGACCCCGCGTCAGACCCAGCCAAGTCCTTCTGGGCAAGGAACTTAACCATCGTTTCGACGGACCACACTGCACAAACATTACACCTATGATCTATATTACACAGGGCACACCTAAAACAGACATGGTCCTTGAACATTACACGGACAAACTTATGGCAGTCGTCACATGATGGCGGGGCTGGCTTGGCCTATAAAATAAGCACAAACCTACAATAAACAAGCGGAACGAGACACGGATGGAAGGCAGACAATTAATTTTCGAATATTTTGACTCATAAATTAACCGTAACCTCCCGCACCCCACCCCGCCACGTTACAACAACGATCGCATTGATTATGACGACAAGAACGCGGCGGGCACAACACACCCATAATAGATCCTACAGGATGTGTAACGGCTCCAGGAATCATATCGCATAGCATTCAGGGTATATTTACTAATCAATATAAATTATACTCCTAACGAACGCAGCACGATATGTGAAGAAAACAACAAAATGTATAACAACTGCTGTCTCACACGGTAAAACCGCAGACCACGCATCTACTCAAGAATTTTGAAACCACCGATCATTGCAAACCGATCGTGATCGCACGTAAACTTGATCATTCTAAAGTTTCCGGTACCATTTTTTAGTACGCAGCACCCAGAACAAGATGCGCGAATTAATGAAAAAAATTTTCTTCACATAAACATCCGAGCGACCGGGTGTGACGTCACCCGCTCGGATTCTACGGAGAACGACGTCAGCCGATATTCGTGTTAGAAATACCGTAGCAAACACCTATTTTCATATCTGCCGATCGCCTGTTGGGGTTTAAAGAAGGCGATCGTCTGGCATATATCGTTGCTAGCACACGTCCCAGATTCTATGGGGTTAGAAATTGGAACATGCGACACAACGAAATTTAGAGACCTAAGTCTTTTAACTATGGATATAAAGAACAATACAACCTGGTTATCTTGGGCGGTATTCTCCATAGTCCTTAGTTATCCTTTCAGAACACACAAACTATCACTGATTAAAGACTTAGATTCTTTTAAAAAACACTAAAATCCTTAATGCGAAAAGCATGTATTGCACTTGTTGCTATGCAAACAAGAATGAGCTCTATGGTAAACGGGTACTCGGCAGTGGGGAGCCGGGTACCCGGTTCCCAGGAGTCGGTAAAGCTTTCTAAGTCTATAATCCTAGAGCCGCTGTCAGGGCCAGCTGTATATCAGAAGTAACAGAATGGTGAGTATTGATCGAAGGAGAATAGGTCACCTCCTTTTGGTTGCTGTGCACAGGGAACAGGGAATGCTACACATACTCGTTCACGGCCGAACACCCCAAATTTACAGGCTGCCATGTTTTGAGCCATGGCTGCTCTGAGTGCCGGCGCCATGGAACCATGAGGGGTGAATGGCATGAAACCATGGTCCGCGCCTTCCATATCGAATCCTTCATTTACCCGAGACGTTCGATATGCCCAGCCATCTGCATCAACCAGATCAACCCGTTGAGCCATGAAGGTTACACCTCCCTGGGAATCGGCCCAGTGGTTCTCGAGAAGACATTTTAAATTGTCCATTGTTTTACTAAGGGAGTTTTTGGTGGGAAAAAGATCCAAGATGGCCACCAAACCATCTGACAGTTTCGAGAGTGGTAACACCCCTTGAACAAACCTTAATCATCTAACCCAAATTTCCTTGAACAAACTTGGTTCAGCTCTTGTCTTAGATGATATTTCATGAGTTTTTAATCGATCCCACAAGTGGTTTCCGAGTAGACTTAAATATATTTCTAAAAATCAGCCAGAATCCAAGATGGTCGCCGGTTGGCAGACCTTCACTGAAAATGGATGGGACATAGCTAGAAAAGAATCCACCGATTATAATAAACTTGTATGGGTGAAAAGAGTACTACAGTACCATAATTAAATAATTGATAATGGGATGGCAGTGGCATGTGGTGTGAGAATGAATGTTGGTGAGCGTGTGAGTGGGCGTTGGTGAGCGTATGAGTGAGCGTGTGTGTGGGTGGGCGATTGTGCATCAATTTACAGTAATGCATAAATCACTACATCGAAATAACGATATAACAACACATAGGTGTACCTTAAAATTGAAACATCGATCCAGTCAATGCAGGAATATCAATGGAACATGATCATCAAATATTCTGCCACAAGATTGACTTTGATTACATCTGTCGGAAACTCTGAGTGAGGTATATCTCATTGGCTGTTGTCGGACGATGAAAGACGAAGTGGTTCTCAAGATTATTTGTTAATTGCATACGATTGAAGGACTTAGTAGATTTATATATGACAAATGTTTTGGAAAGGATTTGACAAACAAGGCCAATAACTCATGTGTTTAGATCAGCTTAATTCACTCAATGCAGCCATCACACCCTGCATCTGACCATCACATCATCAAGTGACGGTAATAGTTGAACCGTAGAAATTACCACGGTTTCAGAGTAGACTTTAAAAGACATTTCTGAAAATCAGCCAGAATCCAAGATGGTCGCCGGTTGGCAGACCTTCACTGGAAATGGATGGGACATAGCTAGAAAAGAATCAAGCCATTATAATAAACTTGTACAGGTGAAAAGAGTAATATAATTAAATAATTGATAATGGGATGGCAGTGGCATGTGGAGTGAGAGTGAATGTTGGTGAGCATGTGAATGGGCGTTGGTGAGCATGTGAGTGGGCATTGGTGAGCGTGTGAGTGGGCATTGGTGAGCGTGTGAGTGGGCGTTGGCGAGCGTGTGAGTGGGTGTTGATGAGCATGTGAGTGGGCGTTGGTGACCGTGTGAGTGGGCATTGGTGAGCGTGTGGGTGGTCATTGGTGAGCATGTGAGTGGGCATTGGTGAGTGTGTGGGTGGGCAATGGTGAGCATGTGAGTGGGCATTGGTGAGCCTGTGAGTGGCCATTGGTGAGCGTGTGAGTGGGCATTGGTGAGCGTGTGAGTGGGCATTGGTGAGCGTGTGAGTGGGCATTAGTGAGCCTGTGAGTGGCCATTGGTGAGCGTGTGAGTGGGCATTGGTGAGCGTGTGAGTGGGCGGGTGATTGTGCATCAATCTACAGTAATGCATAAATCATTATAACTACATCGAAATAACGATATAACAACGCATACATGTACCTTAAAATTGAAAATCGATCCAGTCAATGCAGGAATATCAATAGAACATGATCATCAAATATTCTGCCACAAGATTGACTTTGATGACATCTGTCAGAAACTCTGAGTGAGGTATATCTCATTGGCTGTTGTCGGACGATGAAAGATGAAGTGGCGGTGAATCTAGACACATGAGTTCTTCACTCTTCTGGAAATAAATGTAAAATATGTCAGGATAATTCTCAAGATTATTTGCTAATTGCATACAATTGAAGGACTATTAGTAGATTTATACATGACTCATGTGTTTAGATCAGCTTAATTCATTCAATGCAGCCATCACACCGTGCAACTGACCATCACATCATCAAGTGACGGTATTTAGCTGAACTTAACACATGAAACAATTAGATTTACTTTTCATTTCATCAATGAGTATTTGCAATATTTAGGTATATTTTAGGACATACCCGTCGTCATTTTAATAGGCTTGTTCATCCGCTGATTAATTTATATCCTTCTAACAAGAGGTCCAAGGGCATGAGACGCTCGCCTGGACTATTAGCATTTGAAGCATTTGCATTTAAATAGACGTGATCGATAATCTTAGGAAAATCCAAGATGGCCACCAAAAAAACAAAACCAATTCAAATTCTCATTTAACCCTTTAATGGCCACGCCTGCCAAAACTGGCCTCTGTAGCAGTCTTGAGGATTGACCATCTTTAGGTAAAGAGGAGAGTATTTTTTTAATTTACCACTGCAATGGGATAAGTGGTGACTGCAATCGATAATCGAGCCAGTTGTTCCAGTGGTGAATTTTTAAAAATACTCTTCTCTTAACCTAAAGATGGACATTCAATAAGGAAATATTTTGATTTTCTTTAACAAATTTGACCAGTAAAGGATTAATATGCCTAACACGATAAGATCATTCCAAACAAAATAGCATTATCGATAATATTTTCAATGGCTACAACATTTTAATAAGTAAGACTATACTTCTATGATGCTTTTTTCACAATACGAAGAAAGCGGTAAAACTAAATAACAGAAATAAGCTCGTGTTACCACTTTTCGTGAGTGGTAAGAATAAGGATATAGCCGTTTAGGCTATGCCCGACCTCCGCCGACCAGCATGAACAGAACTCTGATTTTATGAGGGATGTGGAGTTTTGTAGGCTTTCACAAATTATTCCCTTATGGGGAGGGGGGGGGGGGGCGAGGGAAGGAAGGAGCTTCGTATGCTGAGTCCGCCACCTATGCACCCACCCACGCACACGCACACAAACACACATCATTGATTCTGTACTGAAGACATTGGAAACATTGAAAACAGATAATTGTATTTAGTGTTTTAACCGATACCGGATTTCGTGGCAAACACAGTTAATTTTATTTAAAATTAGTGTTTTAACCAAATGTCGTGGCAAACTGAATCCCCTAGTGAACATATGGGAGGGCGTACGCTCAAGATATAGTCAATATTTACAAAAAAAATAATTGCCACATATATTTGTTCAATTTAATTTACTTACTTTCTTAGTTGACACCTGTTGGTATGGAAACAGCTGTTTGAGTCGTACCTATGAATTTGTGTTCCCGCCTTCTCTGCCGCTTCTGATTGGCTGTGGATCCCGATTGGCTGTGAGCTAATGGCACATTGGCTCGGTTGGCAAAACCGTTGTGCCGCACATATGGTTAAGTTAAGTTAAGTTAAGTTACAGAACGCAGGCATTGTTGCCTCTATGTTCCGCTCCATATCCTGTCACAGATTAAAAACAATAATAATAATAATTATAATCATTTCCTTATCCTTATCTTAAACCTTCCGGGAATTATACAGTTTTATTTACAGTTTACGGTTTATTCGTTCCTTCCATGTTTGGAATTCCAATCCAAAGAGCCGGCTTCGATTCCGCATTTTTCAGGCATGTGATCAAGGTGTAAAAACCTGCGCCATTCTATACGTCATTCACATGATACGTCCTTCTGAGGGGACATAAAGCCGTCAGACCCGTCTCGTGTTGTGCCTATGCGATAGGGGGCACAAAAGAACTGACATTGAGTGTCAGGCGCTGTACCGGGAACTCAGTTGTGAATACACGCTGATAGTATAAATAGTGCAAATAGATGTCAGATGTCAGCCCTGTCATCAGTGTCGCAATGACGGTATATAATTATGTGAAGATGCCTACAACACCTTTCACAAATTTAGGAGAGCTATGCCACGCTGAAAAGCACGAAATGAGCCAAAATAGATGGCCCATATCAGATCTCAATTAGCTTTGAACGTTCATCTGATATTCCTTTTCTCAGTGGACATATCAGATGTCGACAATCTACTACTGTCATACCCACTAACAGCTTTCTCACTCTAATACGTTATATCACTGTTGAGCACTCCAGTAGTTATGCCGATAGGTAGGCGCCCACTTTGATTGGTCGAGAGCTTTGTGACGTCACACAGCTTTCCCACGCCCACTTCCATATATGGGCATGGGCAGAATCCCATTTAAATATGCTAATGAAGTGACGTCACAAAGCTCTCGACCAATCAAAGATGGGCGCCTACCGCTCAGCGCTGGTTAATATTTTGGGGTACGGGCAGCCCTGATGTATCTATCCCCACCCCTCCCGCCCATATACCTTCCACCATAAAAAATCGATGGTTTTTGGTAACTACAGTTTACTGACATTCTGGGTAATGTTTCCATTCGTAAAATCCAATCGATGGCTGAAAAAAATAACTGAAAGATGAAAACATGAAATAGAATGTAACATGATATGATTAAGACTTTATTCAGTTAAAGATGTATAGTGAAATTATGTGAAGTAGAATCATAGTTGAAGAGATATTCAGTAGTGAACTGGTATTGCTCTAAACCACGAAGTGTTCACTCTGAGTTCTGATGATCAAGTGATTTGAAAAAGCAGTCCTCCTTATATACTAGGCTGAGCTGTCAATCAAAAATCATGCTTGAATTTGATTGGACGAGCGGTAGGCGCCCCTAACGATTGGCTAAGGAGAAATCAGGGGAAAACTATGATTAATGATCTGGTGTAGATGCACTAAGAAACATCAGTTGTACTTAAAAGTACACTCGCACTCATGAGTACAGAAATGATCGGGAAAGCTGTGGATTTGCTAAGAAGAACTGAGCGGGAAGGCTATGGATTGGTTAAGAAGTGAGCGGGAAAGCTATGGATTGGCTACGGGGAAATGGCCTGGAAAGCTATGATTAATGACCTAGAATCATGTTTGAATTTGATTGGAAGAGTGGTAGGCTCCCCTAACGATTGGCTACGGAGAAATGACCTACATTTATGCTTGAATTTGATTGGACGAGCGGTAGGCGCCCCTGACGATTTGCTAAGGAGAAATGAGTGGGGAAACTATGATTAATGATCTGGTGTAGATGTACTAAGAAACCTCAGTTGTACTTAAAAGTACACCCGCACTCGTGAGTACAGAGATCAGCGGGAAAGCTATGGATTGGCTAAGGGGAAATGAGTGGGAAGGCTATGGATTGGTTAAGGAGAAATGAGCGGGAAAGCTATGGATTGGCTAAGGGGAAATGAGTGGGAGAGCTATGATTAATGACCTAGAATCATGTTTGAATTTGATTGGGCGAGCGGTAGGCGCCCCTAATAATTAGCTAAGGAGAAATGACCCACATTCATGCTTGAATTTGATTGGACGAGCGGTAGGTGCCCCTGATGATTGGCTAAGGAGAAATGAGTGGGAAAACTATGATTAATGATCCGGTGTAGATGTACTTAGAAACATCAGTTGTACTTAAAAGTACACCCGCACTCATGAGTACAGAGATGAGCGGGAAAGCTATGGATTGGCTAAGGGGAAATGAGCGGGAAGGCTATGGATTGGTTAAGGAGAAATGAGCGGGAGTAGTATCGCTAGAGCATGTTCGGACAGCACTCTAGCAATATTTTCAACTGATCAGTGCGTTCGGACAGCGCTCTAGCAATATTTTCGATCATTTCATGAGCTCAAAATAGAATGATGAAGCACATGAATATTCTGGAAACATCAGCAGGTTTTCCCCATATTAGTCACTTAGAAATCTATTTATAACTCCCTGAAAAACAACTTACAAGTTTGCACCTGTATCATGAAGAGCGTAAGATTTTCTAATAAAATCGTCATCATCGAGACAGGAGGGGGGGCGGGATTTGAATACTATCATATCTCATGAATGTATGAATGGAAGTCTTTGGATGGAACGTGCCCTAGATTGTTGGCGACTTAGACAACGAATAGCTACTTTAGAGAGTATTATTTCACCTATATTGGAAAAAAGTGGAGAGATTTTAATGGAGGGGTGATAGAACGAACGTTAGATTTAAGAGAGTAAGTTTCTATACAGTTGCTTAGACGGGATTGAGAGTGTAAATCCCTTAGACACTACCCCCTCCTCTTCTCTTTTTATTCATTCTATCTTACCTGTACATATGATTGTTCTTAGAGTACTAATTTCCACACAACCATAATGCAAAGCCTATGCCATTAAAAAAAGGATGATTTCTAAAGAGGAGTACCCAACTAAATAAGACTTTTGAGCATACATTTTCACGCAAGTTATTGAATATCGTTTTAGGAATTAGAATGCCCACGGATCTTAATGAACCTGATGAGGCTGGCGAGCCTGATGAGACTGGTGAGCAAATACGGGAAGAAATAACGATTCATGATACAATACTTCCTATGGATTGTGACAGTGTAAGTAATACGCCTGATGGAGTTAATACGCTATTTACTGAGAATGATAGCGTACATCAGTCCGATTCCGTTATACCAGACTGTAATTCAGTGAATAGTGTGGGAGATGAACAACCTAAACCCATTAAATACGGATTTAGATACCAAGTGCCCTTTATGTAAGGGGAGTGCTCTTTTCGAAAACGGTGAGGGTAATGTGTTCTGGCATTATTGCCCTGACAAAGAGGAGAAGGAGATTATTTGCAAGTATTCTTTCTGACGAGATGTCGGTCCAGATTCGTAAGAACGTTTATGGCTGTATATATGATAGAGCGAGTCAGCATGAACATACATGTTGTGGGATAAACCTATAACTTCAGAGCAATCGGTTTCATTCAGGTGTATAGTGATTTAGCAATAGAAAATTTATATTGGATGTATTTTCAGCTCATTTCATTTTAAATCCAGACTTGTTTAGACAGAAGGATGGACTCTTTAAATGTTGTAAGACTGATTGGTTGAGTGAAGTTATCGAAGAGACATATACAATTCGTGGGAGTACTTTATAATTTCACCATCTTGATTATTATATTAATTATTATATTAATTATTATACTGATTATTATTTATATTTCGCATTGCTAATTGGCTCCTTTTTTGTTATATTACTGATTATATATTACTGATTTTGAATATTACTGATTATATATTACTGATTTTTAATATTAAAACAAGTATATATCCAACAATTGTCTTTATGATTATTTATTATAAGAAAGAGTATCAAGGAAGAAGAAGAGAGGTAGTGGAGAGAAAGAATAATGATCCTATTTACTCATCCTGCAAGTATAATACTTGCTGGTCCAACTCAGTCAGGGAAGACAGAGCTGGTTAAACAACTGATCAATAAAAAACATCTCCTATTCTATCCCTGTCCTACCCAGGTAATTTGGTGTTATGGAGCTTGGCAGGACAGTTATATGTCATTTCAAAATGATGTTGAATTTCAAGAAGGTTTTAACTTCGGCCTTGATCGAGTAACTCCTACACTTATTGCTATTGATGATTTAATGGAAAGTGTTGATGAACGAGTTACAAAACCTTTTACTAAGCATTCCCACCATGAAAACTGTAGTGTTATTCATATCGTCCAAAATCTATTCCATAAAGGCCGAGAACATAGGGATATTTCGATTAACTGTCACTATCACATACTCTTTAAGAACCCACGTGACATATCAAGTATAAGTGTTCTTGCTAGACAGATGCTTCCAGGAAATGGTAATTTTTTACATGAAGTTTATAAGGACGCAACTGAACAGCCCTTCTGATTTCTACTTATAGACTTGAAACAGAACACCCCAGATACTCTAAGATTAAGAAGCAAGATTTTACCACACGAGACTTGTATTATTTAAAGACAGAAGAATAAGAAGAAGAAGAAGAAGAAGAAGAAGAAGAAGAAGAAGAATGGGTAGAAAGAATATGATGGTATACAAGGCGATTTTACACAAAATGGCGAAGTCATCTCCATCTGTTAGGAGAATAGTGAAAGGAACGCTGATAAAGTGTTAATTAAAACCATTTGTGAGTGTTTTTCTGAACGTGCTACATGGTAACATTAAGCTCTCCAGCAAAAATCATAATTTTGTTTTAGCAAAATACAAGTTGGAGTTACGTCGTGTAAGTAATAATAGACTAGGTCTTCAGAAGAGATGCAGCATTTTATAAAAAGGTGGATTACTGGGAAGTATTTTAGGTACAATTCTTCTGACAATTGGAAAAATTTTGGACTGGGTTAAAAAACATGGAGTCAGTACAGAAGATGGCAGTTGTTCCTTATGAACTACTTGGCAGTCTACATACAGAGTCGAAAATAAACCTAATGAATACCAATCCATATATACGTAAAGCTGTAGGTTTAGATGATGAAATTAGAAGAATCTTAGCTAGAAATGCTATTCAAGCATCATCGAAAGCCGATCTTTACTCAGAAGCACTTCATAAATTTAGAATGTTCTATGAACAGTCAGGGGTGGCTATGGGAAATCAGTCAGTATCAGTTGATTATTCCACTCCAAATTACAACAGGTTATCAGGTGGAGATACTGGTGACAGTGTAAAAACAAGAATCTCAAATGATGTTTTTCTATAGTCTTCGCGTCTATTATCTAAACGATCACGTGATAAAGGGGAGCGATTACTTAAATTCCTGCAGAAAACTGGTGGGATTCAAGTTGATAATAATAACCAAGTCTCAATTAAAGGGGAATCTTTCCCGGGTAGCAACTTAGTCGATCTCATAGCACGCGTGTCAAACTCAGGATATCAACCGAGTAAACATTCATCAAGAAGTTCTGATGATCGAGTGAATAGGGTATTTAATGATTTTTTACGATCTGTAAATGTACCACATCAGGTGATTGGGAATGTAGAAAGTTGGAATGATATTCTAGACCAGAACATTGGACATAGAAGTCGAGCTCGAGAAAAACCTTCTCATAGAAAGCCAGCAAGTCCCTCACCCGAACCACATACAAGACAAGTGAAATCAAAGCAATCCCCTAGAAAGCTTCGATCTAGAACTCGAAAACCTCTATCATGGTTAGGTCTCTAACAAGGTGGATAGAAATATATCAAGAAAACTTTCTAAGAGATATTATAACACAAAACATCCAGCTAGATTTAGTGGTGTTGAAAAGATATTCAAGTATTTAAAGGGACGATTTCACATGACCGAATTCAGAAATGGTTGTCTAGTCACAGAGCATACACTCTACACAAACCAAAGAGAGTGAGATTTGAACGTGACAGAATTAAAGTGTCAGTCGTTGATCAGCTCTGGCAAATGGATCTCAGTAACATGGTTTCACTCAGTAAAGAAAATGACAATACGAGATACTTGCTTTTTGTCATTGACATTTTTTCAAAATTTCTATGGGTTATACCTTTAACATCGAAAACAGGCAATTCTATTATCAATGTAGTTAAATCGCTATTTATTTCAACCAAAAGATGCACGAGATCAGTACAAACAGATAAAGGTGGGGAATTTGTAAACTGCGGTCTTAAATCATATCTAAAAGAAAATGGAATTCACTTCAATTGTAGTTCAGATCGACCGGTCGGGTACCGGCCGTACCAGCTAAGCTGGGTACGCGCGCCCGTCCTGGATTCGTTCCCTGAACACGCCCCCCCCCCCTGGGTGGAGCCAAAAGCGTATATGGGCCTATGAGAGAGATCACGTTGCAAAAACGACTAAGCTCGTTAAAGCGCATAATGCGCATGCGCACGCCTGGATGCTATTTTTGATGGAGCACGTGATTTACGACCAAGATAGGATGGCGCTTTTAGTGTACCAAGATGGTACCCTGTAATCCTTTTTGATTACCTGTTCCCGTGGAATCTGGCATGAATCAAGACCAGAATTCGACGGGCTTTTTAAATCTATAAACCATTTCAAAATCGGTTAAGAAATGGCTGAGCTATCTATGGAAAACCCATCTTGATTGTCTTCCAAATATTGCCGTGACGTCATAACCACGTGGACGCAGAACTTCTAGAATGTTCTAGAACATTCGACTGCGCTATTATTAGCTACGCGCTGATTGGCTGTTGCTCGAACGATAATTGGTTGGAGCCTGTGCCTGTGACGTCACGAGGAGTATAAACGGAGACACGATCCAGAGATCGAGAGCATCCTCAGCCAGGGGCCGAACAGGTTGGACCTGTACCAGCTACTACCAGCGCAACAGATATTACGCATATAACTTCGCTTTCTGTTGGTTTCTTTTCCGTAGCTAGCAGTGCCAACCCACCGCGCTAAAACAATTTTGTAACTCCCTACTTGCGGGAGCAATTTGGAACTTTCTATTTATTGTTCACAGGTATCAAGATCTACTTCAGAACACAAACTTGTGGTGAGGCCTTTACAGCCTGAATATGTGATTCTCCAGATGTAGAGGCAGGATGTTCTTTGATGGATGACTCGCCGCATCTGCCGGCCATGCCTAAAAGTGGTATTTAAACTATCACCGCACTAACATCGTGTAGGTTCTTCTGACTTTCGACCACAGCAAGTAAACTCTGCCCGGTGTGTCTTCAGAGCTGGGTGACGTACCCAGCACTGTTAAGCTTTGTTTTGTATCTTCATTTGCATCTGACAACCCCACTTGTGATCGGGTTGTTTACAACTTCCATCTGTGCCATCGGTGTATGGGAACTTTCTTCACCACAGTAATGCTATTGTATCTCTTGCTGACTACTCAATAGACATTCCATTAGGTTTACAGTGCTGAGCGATGTACTCCCGCCATGAGTGTTCTTGCGGGAATCCGGTTTGCGGAAACCAACTTGCGGGAACCGACCTGCGGAACTTTCCAGCTTCCTGAGAATGCATCAACTCACGTCAACCAAAGAATGATGTATCAATTTCAGCAACACGATAACCAAACTTAAGAATGGCTACTGAGTATTCAAGTAACTATACTTAACGTTTTAATTATTCCGTTAATTATATTTCTGATAATTATATTGTATCCGTATAAACGGTCCCAATGACTAAAAGGTACCGTAACAGTCTTAGGACCGCTAGCCATAATTTCTGTATATGTTTATAGTTATTCTCATTTTCTGTAAGGTGTTTTCAGTAACCGCACCATAGTAGGTTCGTTAACTTGTACTAAGATATATAATTCTGATCATATTATACTTTATTGATTGTTCTGGTTAGTTTATATATATATAGTGGCCAACAGTTCATATGTTTTGTTTATTTATAGAAAATATAGGACTGCAGTGCACGTGGGAAACACTATACAGCAACATTTGTATATGCAGCACTTTCTCCCGCCAACAACAATTTTTCACTGAGGTCGCTGTCCGTGCTATAACTCTGTTTAGCCCGGCATGCTACCGACTAAACCTTTTCTATTCAGCTCGATAGGATAGGTTCAAAATGATTAGAGACACTTTCTTCATTAAGAAATCTGTAATATACTCTTCTCTTCCGATAATGCGATAATCTAGTCCCACACCCCGGCAAGACTCATAACTCCAAGACTTTGTCTCTCTTCATGCTCCACTCAGCCTTGGGGCTTCTTAATTGTTTGGATGTCCCTATCCGCACCATGGGCTGATCCGACTCTGGGAAACTACTGGGGTTTCCGAGCGGCGATGGCCAGGGTGCGGTATCACACACATTCCCCTTGTATCTGCGGATACTTAGTAGCTAGCACTTTTGGCAATGTAGGAAAGCACTGCGAAAACATATCTTAAGTATTATTTTATTTGCTGAACAACCCTCCCGTACCACAGTGCAAAACTGGGCAACTTGTATATAAACCTAACGACAGGTTAAACGGTTAGTTCCATAAGAACCCGGTGACGGGCAAGATGTATATCCCCACCGAATTCCATAAGAATCTGGCATGATATTTAGATCTGCCACACCCTTATGGGAAGGACATTTATGGTGGGTATTCGTCTCTCTTACCCCCCCCCCCCACCCCACCCCCACCATAACGATGGGACAATTGTCTAATAATGCTTTCGTGAAAAGTAACCTGTGTCCTGTAACGTTTTATGTGGTTATGAAATGGGATGTCCGGATTCTTATCCAGTTCAGAGATCTTACTAAGTAGCATGTATGAGCGCTGTCTTCAGAATTGATATCTCAGGACATCGGTTCTCAATGACAGCCATGTCTAATAGCTAGGTGGACACCAGCCATTTGCGGCCTAAAATAGTTCTTGTTTCGAAAAACTAAAACCTAATTATGCGAAGCAGAAGGCCTGCATAAATAAAGCGGCAACTACTAATTCAGCATACTAAGAATCACATAAGATGGTGACGTGGGAATCCATCGGGAATCGTTCATCCCATCTTCACGTAAAACAGCACGCAACCCTATAGTCGTAATCTCACTAGGTATGGTCTTTTCTTTCTCAAGCATTTTTGGTTGAAATATTAGAGTGGGCCCATTTTTGCCTACTACTCTTCTCCTGATTTAAGCAGTGGCGACACCTTCCCGAGATGGAGGCCCACGCGAGGCACTTGCCTCTCGCAAGGATTCAGCGACGACGGTCCATGCGAGGATAATACTCCTCACCCAAACTAGCACTAGGAGTAGTGCCCGTGTGAGGCACATGACTTTTAGTCCGAGATAATCTTTTTCCTTTCAGCTTAGAGGTATACTAACTTATATTAAGTTAATTTGTTAAGTTTCATGTACGGGAGCCTCTGTGGACCTACGGGTCTGTGTGGTACCTCCGGGAGCCCCATGTTTAAAAGTTCATCTACCTGTCTCTATGTCTCGTATTTTCGTATGCTCTTATTTTAGTTTTATCTAGCACATTTATAATTGTTTATGTAAAAGCATTGTATAGAATTATATTTTGAGGTCACCAAATCAAATCTTGTAAGTCCATAGATCACGAAATTGCTATGGACAGGCATACTGGTGACACAAATCCTTGGGATGAGACAGTTGTATTTAATGTTCACGACGATGGTCGCACGGCCCCACCAGAACGATTGAGTTCCACCGGCCTTAGGAGCCAGTTTTTGTTACCCGCAGGGCAGTCTCGTAAGGATTCGTCACCCCAAGATCAGATGCTAACCAGCGTCATCATTCGTCGTGCACTGGCGGCGTGGCGAGTCGACATGATACACCGGAACGGCCCGACACTACCCCGCGAGCTACACTATACCTCTCAGAATGAGACTCATGCAGCAGTAATGGAAAGGGTACAGAGAACATTAAAAAATAAGATCTGTAGGTATATCACATATAAAAGAAGTTTACGTTATATTGATGCTTTACCTTATATAGTTAAAGGTTACAATGAATCATATCACAGTAGTATAAAAATGAAACCTATTAATGCCACAAGACGAGCTGAGTTTAAGATATGGCAAAATTTATTCGGAGAAAATAAGTCAAAGAGAAAGAGGAAAATAAAAGTCTTTAAAGCAGGAGAGAAAGTTAGAATTTCAGAATTAAAACACCTTTTAAAAAAGGCTTTCAACCAACTTGGTCTGAGGAAATTTTCCATATAAAAGAGAAAGTAGCTTTAAGGGCTAATAGTTATAAACTAATTGATTACGATAATGATCCGATAATCGGTACGTTTTACTCTGAAGAACTTCAAAAAGTTAAAAGTGAAAATGGTGAGAACCCTCTATACATGATAGAAAAAATTATTAAGACTAAACGAGAGAAAGGGAAGAAACAATAGTTTGCCAAATGGTTGGGATTCCCTAAGAAGTTTAACTCATGGGTGACTGAATTTCATAATACAAAGTAAAAAATGGATGAGAATCAGTCTGTAAGAGGCAGTAGACTCTGGAATATATGTGGTGAGAAAGTACCAAGGGAAGAGATTATGTATATAGCACATGTGGGGCTAATTTACATTGTTATCATTACGTGTATATTAAACCTCAGTTTACATAATGAGGATAACGGAATTTGGATCTCACTATGTTCAGGGTGTCTGGGATATATTTTACCTGCACCTACTATCAAAGCCATTAAAAGAGTTTCAGCTACAGCAGCTACAACACCCGTTTGAAAAAAATGGAGAGTAACCATCTCTACATTACACTACCAAGTAATTCATCTATGAATTACTTTCCTGCCAACTCAGTTGCCAGGTTTGCTACAAAACTTCCTATGAACTTGGATTTATCAGGCCCATGGGAAGTGGGTTTAGTTGGAATTCAATACCCAAGATCATGGTTAACCCTTGAAAAGGATGCTCACGTAAAATTTACTTCACCAGCTAACAAAAAGGGAGATTTCTCAGAGTGCGAAGAAAAGGGTTTTACACAATCAAAGAACTCGTTAATCAACTTAAGCGTGACGTAAAAGTACAGCTTACCGAATTTGTTGAAAACATTCAGTTCATGTATAATGAAGATAAAGGTTTTAGAATTTCTTTAATGATTGGACCTGGATATTCAGTTAAGTTTGATCCCCAATTAGCTCAGCTGTTTGGATTCAAGACAAAAACGATGAATGGTACAAAACGGCGGGCGTTTTTTGGTTATTCTGGGGAATCTACTACTAGAGCATTACTTTTTGTTTATTCAAACATCGTTCAACCAAACATTATTGGTGATACCATAGCACCCCTATTACGGGTCATACCACTAGTGAAGAAATCTGCTTTAATAGAGCGCGAGTTTGTAAATGTACATTATCTTCCTGTTGCCAAAACATCAATCGACACTATTGAAATCAAGCTAACCAATTCATATGGGAAGCTTATTCCTTTTAAGAGTGGTAAATCAGTCATAAGACTTCATTTTAGAAAAATTAAAAGTTAGTTTTACTTTAGCCATTGAATCGATAACATCAGAAAAACAGCAGATAGAATGAGACCCGTCTAAACCTGATAAAATGGTGTTACCTAACTATTACGTAACCCAGTCCGGATGAGGGATACCTGTTTTCGTGGGTGGTCATCATCAAAGAGGTCATGGGTTAGGTAACATTTTTGGGAGTTTAATGCGCTCCGCTATACCACTGTTAGGAAAGGTGGGAAGAAGTATAGGCAAACAAGCGTTGTCAGCAGGTGTTGGTTTAGCCAGTGATGTATTAGCAGGAAACGATTTTAAATCTTCTGCTAAGTGAAGAGCATTATCAGCTGGAAAAGCCTTAATTCCTGAAACAATTAAAGGGTTACGCGATCGACTAGATGTCGGAAGAGCAGTTAAAAAGACAAAGTCTCCAAGACAGAGCATTAAACCTCTGAAAAGATCGAATAAACACGGACGTACTAAAAGAGTCAGAAGGAATACAGTAACAGGGGCAGCGGATATTTTCTCATAATGGATTATAGAGCTTGTCTTCGCACAAAATCAGAACTCGAGTTGTTTACTGTTAAACCTGTTTAGCTACTATGGAAGAGGGTTCATGGCAGCTTTACCAGCCAGTGAATAACATTTCAAACGCCAACTCAGCCCATTAGAGTTTTTTATCTCAGGGAATGGACAAGATTATTTAGATTTATCTCAAAGTTACCTTACTGTAAAAGTTACAGTACGGAATATTGAGGAAGGGCGTGACTGTGATGTTGCTGAGGGGGATCAGGTTGCCCCTGTGAATTTACTACTTCATTCATTATTTTCACAAGTAGATGTCTTTTTAAATGGCCAGCGTATAGCGGATGCACATGATACCTATCCATACAGAGCTTTTATTCAGACGATTTTCTCATACTCGTCTGATGCATTATATTCTCAATTATCTGCAGCTTTATGGGCAGAAGATACGGCAGGTCAGCATGATTCTCTGATAGAAGCAAATGTCGGTTTTACTGAATGGAAAGAACGATGCGCTAATAATAAAACAATTGAATTAGAATGGAGGATACACTCTGATATATTTATGCAAGATCGTTATATACTTAATGGGGTCTCGATAAGACTCATACTACAAAGAAGTAGTGATGCGTTTGTTCTCATGAAAGCTGGGGATAAGGAGTTTAAAGTGGTGATTGATGACGCCACATTCTGTGTTAGAAAAGTGAGACCAACACCTGAGTTGCTAACTGCGCATGCCGAAGCATTATTGAAGACACCAGCAAAATATCCAATTAAAAGGGGTGTAGTGAAAAGTTTCACAATTTCTGCAACATCATTATCGTTTAATGCTGATAATACACCAATTGAACCTCTACCTAGTCGTTGTCTTGTTGGAATCGTTAGCAATGCTGCCTATAATGGTGACTATTTTAAAAAAAACCATATGCCTTCAATCATAATGACATTTCATACTTTGCTTGTTATTTAAATGGTAATCAAGTTTCATCAGAGGCATTAACCCCCAACTTCAGCGCAGAAAATTATATAAGATCATACCTAACATTATTTGATGGCACTGGATCGTTATTCAGTGATACTGGCCCACTGATTAATATTGCAGAATACGCGAAGGGCTATTGCTTCTTCGGTCAAGACTTCACAGCTGACTTAACAGCTGGAGAACATACATATCCAACAAAACAAGGGAATCTACATCTACAGTTCAACTTTAAAACAGCATTACCTGAGACTATGAATGTAATTTTATATGCTGAATATGATAATCTGATTGAAATAGATTATGCAAGAAATGTAACAATTGATTATTAATTGAAGAGAGATGCTGTACACATCAGATTTACGTTTTCTACTAGCTAAAGACAAAGCTGCAAAAACAATGTTCCGTGGAGTGTATGCTACGGACAGAATTCCGAAAAGGGTTAAAAGACCCGGTTTCTTAATCATTAATACAGAAAAACATTCACACTCTGGTGAGCATTGGGTTGTCATGTTCTTACGGGAGAGATCGTGAAAAGTTACAAATGAATTCTTCGACTCATTTGGGCGACCACCTTGGAGAGAACTTGTAACAGCCACTGTACATAAGAATTGTCTTTATAATGACGGGATTGTACAGGACATATTCTCGACAAAGTGTGGTGAATTCAGCATATTTTATTTTATATTATACACCATTCGAAATATTCAACTGGTCCAGAGTTATTGCACATTGAAATAATTGTCTGATGACCTGTAGCAATGATACAGTTAAAAACGGTCCAGTTGAGTGGGGAGTGGTGGGAGTAATAGATGATAGAGCAAAAAGCCAGAGTACCTGATATAACACTCGTACTACTGGCTCACTATAATACTACAATTAGCAGATCCATTAAGATAATGAAAAGTTTATTAAAGCCGAAATGCTGAAAATCACTATTATCACACTAGAAAATTCTCTCTCCTAATAGAGATTTTCAGCTAAACTTTAATAAACTTTAAATTATCAAAGACTCTTTGGCTGGTAAAGGGTGTTGAACCTTAAACGGGAAATGAAATACATATATTTCCGCTTGAAGTAAGGGGTTGGTGAGAAAACCTCTGTAAGCAAAGTGAAATTCGTTTTATTAATTCGGTGCAGTATATACAGTTTCAAACGTTGTGGACGATTACATTGAATTACATCAAAGTTAAGAAAAGTAAGTTAGGATATCGTAATGAGAGCGAGGTGTTTTAAAAGTCTAACATCACAAGAAGTTAAACAGTAGCACGTTTAAGTGAAAACCCTCATGAATTAACCCTTTTCATGCTGTATGCATGGGGAGCTTTTTCTAGACAAGTCTTAAAAGTGTCCAGAATACTCTGACTATTAGATAATTTTGAAAGCATTTTGACCGAAACTTGTTATGACCTAATTCAACGGTAGAACAACATGTAAAAATTAAATATGAAATTTTCATCTAACCTCACACTGGTGTTACTCTGTACCACCCTTGAAAGTTCTTCCAAGATACGCCCACCAGATATGTCATTCACTTTACTGAATTCTAAAAAAATGGGTGTTCCATTGTGATTCTAATATAATCATGGAGTTGGGCTTTCACTGAAATTTAAAAAATTTCTAAAATTTGATTGAAAATCGATTCCAAATGTACGTCAATATCAATTAAATCATGCACTCTGAGGTTCTGAGAGATTCTAACTTCATATTCAGATTCCGTAGTTTTAAATTACGTGAGTAGAGTGATCTACGTAAATTTATTTTGAAATCGCTATCACCTAATTCGGGTAAGACATTGTTATCATCATTATCATTAACATTATCATTAACACTATCACTAGCATTATCATTAGAATTATCATTATTATTAACTTGAACCACACCCCCTAATTGATTACTATTTTCTTCTGATCTGACATTCACTTCTAAATACATGTTTTCATCATTATTTTTCGTCTTCATAACAATCCTATTAATGGGTGATTTGAAAATGAGGAACTCGTCCGGTAACAGCCGTTCTAAAGCCACGTAATCCGCTTCTGAAAAAGGCTTTCTACTCCCTACTGCATCTGCTGAATCGTGAAAGATGTCCATTGAATTACACTGGGGAGATAACGAATCACCACATTCCTTAAATTGATCAATATTTCCACTACCCAACGCATCTAAATCGTAGTCCTTGGGAGGGTAAGTAGAGCAAAAGATAGACTGTGAGGAAGTAGATTGCATAGATCGATCGAATGTAGATTCCATTCCGTTATTATCCCCCAATCCTGATCCGAATGAGAGGGGTCGTGAGAGTGATGGAAATTCGACTGCTGAGGAAGGTAGCGAAAGTGGGGGTAATTCGTCGGTTGAGAGAGGTAGCGAGAGTGGTAGTAATTCATTTCCCGAGTGAGATTGCTTCCTATCGAGAGTCGCAATATGGAGAAGCAAGGGTGTCTGAAAAACAATGATTAAGTAAATGTATTCTTGATAAAAAATAAGAAATCCTAGCAGAATATAAGAGTGATACATTATTATTACTTTTTTTTTTAATGTATTAAACGCTACAGTCATTTCAATAGCGAATTTAGATAATTCATTATTGTATTAACCTAATAAGTTATTACAATATTAAATTTTGAAAATTCAATGTTGAATTAGCTGATTCAGTTATCGAAATAGTGAATTTTGAAAATTCAATGATAAATTACTAAATTTACACAATACAATTGATTTATAATTTAATTAATTAATTAATTAATTAATTAATTAATTAATTAATTAATTAATTAATTGTAATGAGTAGTATATTATTTCTGTTTACTTACTTACAACAGGAGGAGGATTGTCAACAGCCAAAAGCCATCCAGAATTTTCTGAAACAGGGCATGATCGAAGTTTCTGTCAGCCTTGACATGATTTTGCTTATCTTCGATGACCGGTTCCACTCTTATGAAGCCACGAGTTGTGATATTTGCTAGTTTTTGATTCAGATTAAAAGATATTGCTCCATCATTTACAGTGAGATCTATCATTGGAGATAACGCTTCAAAACTCTCCCAATATTCAGGAATTTTCTCCTTCTTCTTATCGCTACATTCAGCCCCTTCATCAACATTTCCTATGTGACGTTTTAGAGCCGAGGAAGTATAGTAAACCTGTATGGCGCTCTCCTCTTCAGTCTCATCATCCAAAATTTTGATCGGAAAATCTCGCACAATACCGGCCATGGCACTATTTCTTAAACTAGAATCCATTTTAAATAGTTTTACTTCAAGAGTGATCACCCTACTAAAAATTAGGTTGCCTTTTTGTACCATCGTTTATGCAATCCAAGAAGGTGCAACTATTACCCCGCCCTATCATGGAAAAAGCGCCCACCCGTCAGAAGAAAACATTCTGGCGGGCAAAATTTTGGCCCAATAACTGCCAAATGAGAAGTGATAATTTATCCTCTTTCAAGTGCAAATGTACTCCTGATAGTATGACGACACTTTGGTTGAATGTATCATATTTACAAAAACAACCTTTTAAAAAATGGAAAATAATACCTTGATTATGAAACTTTTGTTAATTACACATCACCCGCCGCTCTCTCTTTTCATCCCCCATCTCCTTAATGTCTTTCTTCCCATCCTCGGCTTTGGCATTCATCTCTATAGACTTCATCTTTTCGTCATATAGAAATCTAAAAATGGGGTGGGGGTCAATACATAGTCTTTTATTTACAATACGACAAAATTCTAGACAGGATAGTATATTTCCAAATGTGATGCCGTCTTCTGCGAAGCATTTTAGAAATATACCCTAGCAGATTTAAAAAACCTCAAATTCATTCCGGATTCTTGGCATATGATTGACAATTTCCACTAAATCAGTGTTCATTTCCTCCATGGCAAACATTTCGAAGAGAATTGCTGGATGGGTCTACTCTCATCGGAGACAAAATGGGATTATACTTGTGTTATCATCTGTACAGAGGTGTAATTCAATGGGGTAAGTGGAATTTCATTATTATTAATTAACCCTCCAAGTCTTTATAGATGATAATTTCCACAAAATAGTATGTAAAGAATGAAACTTGTATAATCTTTTGAAAATAATTTGTCTGAGAGAAGGTAATAAAAATTCTCAGTTAAGCTCCTCTCAGATATGTGGTAACAGGAACATCCCCCTAACATAGAGAAATTAATATTTCATTTCAGACTAATGTGTTTATCGCTTAAATGTGTGCACGCGCCAAATCATTTACCGCTTGAATGTACACACGCGCCAAATCCAAAGTACGCGCCAAAACTGTAGATCTAATTATAACGAATGACATGTACACATCCTAAGCGTGGTGTAGTGGTGAAAGTTATCATATTTTACATCAGAGCAGAGGGATGCTGGCTAATAGATATGCTGTGCAGTTAATAGTATTCTATCTATAACAGTTTGAGTTGAAAAGGTTTGGATTAATGCAGCTATATATATTAGACAGTATTTCTCTTCCAGTATACAGCATTATATCGTGAAGGCTGACTCTTATGAGTGCGAACCATCGGCTAATAATTTCAATGAGTAAACACTTGTAACGTAGCCAAATATTCTGAAAATAATTTGACTGAAAGTCAATGATAACTTAACTAGGAATAATTTTTAGTCAAATCGCTTTCAAAATATTCAGACAGTGCAGCGATATAACCCATGGAATATAATAGCCACAAGAACTTAACATCCAGAGAGTTAATACATGATGATCAGATGATCAGACAGTAAGCATGAACATCTAACGTGCTCTCAGTGAGCGGATGATACGCAACACGTTCTCTATGGGCGGATGATACGCAACATGTTCTCTGTGAGCGAATGATACGGAATGCGCTCTCTATGAGCGAGTGATACAGAACATGCTCTCTATGAGCACATGATATGCAGCGCACTCTCTGTGAGCATATGATACGCAACGCGCTCTCTGTGAGCAAGGTATTTTCAAAATACAATAATTTAAGTAAAAGAACACTTTTAAAGTAGAAGTGGCCGAGTCATAGTTTTCTTAATAGTTCACTGATCAGGCTTTCCCTGCTCATTTCTGTGCACATGAGTGTAAGTGAAGTTTTAAGAAGAACTGGGGTTTCTTAGTACATCTACACCAGATCATTAATCATAGTTTTCCCGCTCATTTCTCCTTAACCAACCCATATCTCTCCTGCTCATTTCTCCTTAGCCAATCCATAGCCTTCTCGCTAATTTCTGTACTCACGAGTGCGGATGTACTTTTATGTACAACTGGGGTTTCTTAGTGCATCTACACCAGATCATTAATCATAGTTCTCCCACTCATTTCTCCTTAACCAATCCATAGCCTTCCCGCTCATTTCCCCGTAGCCAATCCATAGCTTTCCTGCTCATCTCTGTACTCACGAGTGCGGGTGTACTTTTAAGTACAACTGAGGTTTCTTAGTACATCTACACCACATCATTAATCATAGTTTTCCCACTCATTTCTCCTTAGCCAATCGTCAGGGGCGCCTACCGCTCATCCAATCAAATTCAAGCATGAATGTAGGTCATTTCTACTTAGCCAATCGTTAGGAGCGCCTACCGCTCTTCCAATCAAATTCAAACATGATTCTAGGTCATTAATCATAGGTTTCCCGCTCATTTCCCCTTAGCCAATCCATAGCTTTCCCGCTCATTTCTCCTTAACCAATCCATAGGCTTCCCGCTCATTTCCCCTTAGCCAATCCATAGCTTCCCCGCTCATTTCTGTACTCATGAGTGCGAGTGTACTTTCAAGTCCAGCTAAGGTTTCTTAGTGCATCTACAACAGATCATTAATCATACTTTCCCCTGCTCATTTCCCCTCAGCCAATCATTAGGGACGCCTACCGCTCATCCTATCAAATTCAAGTATGATTTTTGATTGACAGCTCAGCCTAGTATATAAGGAGGACTTTACTTTTTCAAATCACTTGAGCATCAGGACCAGGAGTGAACACTTCGTGGTTTAGAGCTATATCAGTTCACAGAATTTTACTATACAGCTTTTGCTGAATAAAGTCTTAATCATATCATGTTACATTCTATTTCATGTTTTCATCTTTCAGTTATTCTTTTCAGTCATCGATTGGATTTTATGAATTGAAACTTTACCCAGAATGGCGGTAAGCTGTAGTTACCAAAAACGATAAATTTTTTTATGGTGGAAGGTATATAGGCGGGAGGGGTGGGGATAGCTCCATCAGGGCTGCCCCTACCCCGACATACTAACCAATGCCAAGCGTAGGCGTCCATCTTTGATTGGTCGAGAGCTTTGTGACGTCACTTCATTAGCAAATTTAAATGAGATTCCACCCATGCCTTTATATAGAAGTAGGCGTGGGAAAGCTGTGTGACGTCACAAAGCTCTCGACCAATCAAAGTGGGCGCCTACCGCTCGGCATAACTACTCACTCACTCCCCCATCTCCTCCCACCCGCTCCCAATGTACCATATTAAAGACGCTGTATCTACAGTAAATATCTTAGATAGAAGATAATTACAAAATACTATAAAGATCTTTTATATGTAGAACACTCTAGGAAAATCATGACAATATGGTGCGTTAATATTATATTACGGATGTTTGTATTATCTATCACCTTATATATTGCAATGTCTTGTTTTATGTGTCCATCGATTCAATGGCTCTGCCTTTGATGGACTGCCCAACAATGATTTATGTGTACTATATATTAACCATTAAATAAATAATTTTGAATCTTGCATATTGAATCACACACTATATATATGCTCTAAAATCTATGTATCTGCCTTTCCACTTAAAAATATTAAGGAATTTAAACAAAAGCCTACTAAACCCTGGATTACAAGAGGATTGATAGCTGCCTGTCACAAAGAAAAACAAGTTATATCTGAATTTTATTAAACGTATAAACAACAACGTATAATGACTCATATTTCGAGAAATATAGAAACAGGCTAAATCAGATAATTATTTTCATAATAAATTTGATGAACAAAACGATAATATAAAGGAAACATGGAAACTGATTAAATCATTACTAATTAAGCAAATAAATGGCCCAAGGAACCAGGCCTGGGTACAAGTGCAAATGCATTTGCATTTAAACTTGCATTTGCATTTAAATGCAATTCTGAAATTTCAGACGCATTTGCATTTGCATTTGGATGAACAGGTTTACATTTGCATATGAGTTTTCAAATGCATTTGATTTCTTTCAAAGATACTACATTTCTCATTTTGCATTCTATTCAAAGTTGGCTGGAACCTGCTGCTGCAAATAACAGCAATAGCTCCCAGTCAAATTAATTTCAAAATATTCAACCAAAGTATTTCTTAGATCATACAAATGACATTTCTGCTGCTAGAAAGTATAACATCATGCAAATTTTGAAATTAGTTTGACTTAAGTCATTTGATATTTTAGCACGCCAACAAATTTAAGTTAATTTCTTTCTAAAATAATTTCCCTCACATATAAGACCCCTAGAATGATTGGGTCAGTGATTTTCTTCTTTTGGCCTGCAAAAGGGCATTTCTAAAGACCACAGCAAAGGCTGGTTTTGGCCGGTTTGGCCACCAAAGTGGTAATGTAACAATTGGACTAAACGTTGTTGCTGCGGTAATCAATTTGTTGATTTTCAGGAGAATGAACAATATTCACACGATCATCTGTCTTGAATAATCACAAACTTTTGGCCCCAAAACGCAGGTGGTCACTTCATGAGCCCTTTTAACTGTACAATCTATTCAACAAGTGTTCTATTATTATTAAGATCCTTTCAAAGTCATTCGTGTGATCTTAGTAATATATCCCCACTTTCTCAGTCTGTAAGGTTGATAACTCCTCCATTCATTTATAAATCTCTTAATCATTTAGTTGTGAAGATTGGCTTATTGAATGGCCATTTGCATTACAAGAGATGTTTGAAAATTTATGAGTGTAATGACTGGCTTGGTAATCGAGTCAGTCATTCCAGTGTTAAATCTTCAAAAGTTATGTTGCTGGATTGCAAATTAACATTTACCACGATCGATACATAATAGATGCTGTTAATTCTGCGTGACATGGCTTAATTTACTGTTCGGTCATTGTGATTAGAATCACCTATCATTCAGTCTGACTATACACACATACTCAGCCATGTGTGACTAAGATGGTCTCCGACAAATTTAACATTTAAACATTTGAATCTCGACGTGCCCGAATTACTTCAGATCTTGAATAACCTGATGAACATTTTGAAACAAGTTAACTGGAAACTTTTACCCACAGCTTTCAGTCAAATTATCTTCAAAATATTCAACAGAATATTTGTTAAATTCATACAAATATTACATAAGCTGATAACTATAGTGAATGTATTTTGAACATAATATTTGATAATCATTTTGAAAGTAAGTTGACTGACACATGTTGCTTCCATAGGCTATGAATGAAATTACCCTTCAAAACAGTCAACATAATATTTAGGAATCTGACAACTCAATGCTCTAAATGCCCTTTAATGGTGAAATATGTATTATTTTTTTCATAGTAAAGTGCCATGTGCAGATAAAGAGACTGTTTTTGAAAATTTTACACTACAATGACTAGTTCAATAAGCGAGCCAGTCATTCCAGTGGCTAGATTCCAAAAATAATCTTCTTTCGGTTTGCAAAAGCTTTTCATAAAGAGACTCACTATCAGCAGATACCTAGATGACATATGCATACGCTGTTCCAGAATTTCAGTACCAGACGTGTGCCCAAATATTCAAATGCATTTGCATTTGCACTTGCATTTGAATAAGTTGCAAACATTTGCATTTGCATTTAAATGCACATTTGCATTTAAATGCAATACCTGCACTTGGGCCCACGCCTGCTTGAAGGCCCATAGTGCTCATCTAGCTAGTAAGGAACTGTAAACATGCTTTAGATTAATTAATGCACAACAAGCATCATTGGTTCATCAGGCAACAATGACCGTTGCCATACACAGATGGCAATGGTCCTTATCATTAGTGACCAATGTGGCAATCATCCTTACCACTAATACAAAAAGACCTACACAAATGGTGCATAATACCACGACGTGGTGACAAAGCAATGAATGAGAGCTATCAGAAGTAGACAAGTAATCCTATAAAGTTTCAACGTGATCTGCTAAACAGTCATGGAGTTATTTTCTGGAAATCAATTTTCAAGATGGCCACCGGTGGCTGGCGGTCAAATTGGATTTCGGATCATCTACAATTTCAATAGGATTTTTCCTTAGATCTAGTCCTGTCATCCCATGAGGTTTCGAAGTGGTCCGCTAAACAGAAATGGAGAAATCAATTTTCAAGATGGCCACAAGTGGCTGGGCGCCATCTTGGATTTAGAATCATCATCGACTTCAATAGTTTCTCTCTCTAGAGCTAGTCCAATCACACTATCAAGTTTCAAAGCAATCCGATAAATGGCTATGGAGTTATCATATGGAAACAAATTTTCAAGATGGACACCATTGGCTAGCAGCCATCTTTGATTTTGGATTATCGTCGATTTCGATGAGTTTCTTCACCAGACCTAGTCCAACCACCATATACGTACACCAGTTACTGGCGACCATTTTGGATTTTGGATCATTGTCAATTTCTAAAGATTTCTTCAACAGACCTGGTCCAACCACCCTATGAAGTTTCAAGGTGATCCGATAAAATGTATCAGAGTTATCATGTGAAAACCCATCTACCGCCTGTCTGGATGGTACCATCACATAAAATTGGTGTCCTTGATACTATTGACCAATGGGGAAAGTACTATTGACCAACGGGGCAGCCATCCCTGACATTATTGACCCAGCGGATGACATTTACCAACTGGACGAAGGTCACAGTGAAAGAATTGGATGAGAAAATGCAAGAATATTGGTTTCATTGACATTATTGACAAATGGGAAAGGTACCATTGGTCAATGGGACAGCCATCCCTGATATTATTGACCCAGAGGATGACATTTACACACGGGATGATAGTCACAGTAAAAAAGATTGGATGAGGAAATACAAGAAAATGTGTGCCATTGACATTATTGACCAATGGAAAAGGTACCATTGGTCAATGGGGCAGCCATCCCTGACATTATTGACCCAGCACATGACATTTACCAACGCGTCAATGGTCACAGTAAACATGTGGATGAAGAAATGCAGGAATATTGGTGTCATTGGCATTATTTACCATCGGGAAAAGTACCATTGATCAATGAGGCAGCCATCACAGACACTGTTGATCAATAGTTCTGTTGTCACAACACTGAGATTTATCAAAGGGGCAACGGTAAGGTCACAGTAACAAATTTGGATAGGTAAATGAAAGAATATTGACATGATTGACAAACAGGAAGAGTACCATTAATCAATGGGGCAGCCATCTCTGACACTATTGCCATGTGATTGAATTGTACTAAAGGAACATTTCTGAAAAATCCGTTTTATTTCATTACCAATTTACGAAATGTGACAGATTATTTTCCCCATAGAGTTCAATACTTAAAATGCTTTGAATAGCCAGAGTTATGGCCCCTATTTCAAGTTGTGGATACTTCATATTCATAGGGCGAATAGATATTGCTGAAGGAACATATCTGCTAAATTTGTTTTTAATCCATTAACGTTGACAAGGCATATGAATTGTAACCAAAGGGTTCAATAGTTTCAATGAACCAGCGTTATGTCCCTTGTTGAAAGGTGCAGCCTCTTTATATTAATAGTCCAAATAGATGTTTGACTGAAGAAACATATCTGCTAAATATGATTTTAATCCATCAACAATTGACAAAACAAATTGATTTTTACCATAGGTTTCAATAGTTTAAGACTTAATGAACCAGAGTTATGCCCTTGTTTAAAGATGCATACTCTTTATATCAATAGTTCAAATAGACTGAAGCAACATATCTGCTAAATTTGATTTTAATCTATCAACAATTAGCGAAAACATGTAATACTTAAAAGTAGCTCAATGAACCTGCGTTATGGCCCTTGTTTAAAGGTGTGGTCGCTTCATATTCATAACTCAAATAGATGTTATCTAGAAAGGAACATATCTACAAAATTTAGTTGTAATCCATCAATAAATGACAGAAAGTGCAACAAACGTATTTTCCCATAGGCTTCATTACTTTGAAAATATAGCAAGGGACATAACACTGCTATTTGCGGGAGTGCCCACTTCATATTCCTAGACGAAATAGATATTGCCTAAAGGAACATATCTGCCGAATTAGGTTTTAATCCATCGATAAATGACGAAATGTACCACAATTTCCCCATAAACTTCAATACTTAAAAACGCATTAATGAACCAGAGCTATGGCCCTTGGATAAGGGTGTGGCCATTTCATCCACATAGATATTTCCTAAAGGAACATGTTTGCCAAATTTAGTTTTAATCAATTGATAAATGATGAAACGTGCCACAAACGTATTTTCCGTATAGGCTTGAATACTTTGAAAATATAGCAAGGACCGCTTCATCTTCATTGCCGCGATAGATACTGCCTAAAGGAACATATCTCCCAAATTTTATTTAAATCTATCAACAAATGGCAAAACGTGCCACAATTGTTGACAGACGACAGATGCCAGACAAATTGCGATTATATAAGCTCACCTAGGCGGCTAGGTGAGATAAAAAGCAATACTGAAGCATCACGGTTTATTTATAATAATACAGTCATTAACGACAAAAAAGAACTAGCAGACAAATTTAATGAGTATTTCGCTAACATTGGTCCTATTGGACCTTATTAATTATCGGCCAGTCTCAGTACCTCCACTTTTCTCAAAACTCCTAGAAAACCTGTATTTTAGTAGAATTGGTAAATATCTGAACAAAACTCAATCATATATCCTTCTCAATAAGGTTTCAGATACAAAAAACCCACTCTACTATGCTTGCAATTGTGGATATGATTGAACAATTATCTATCTCCCTTGAGAATAATGAACATATGCTAGGTGTATTCTTGTATCTTTCCAAAGCCTTTGATGCAACTGATCATACGATTTTACTGCAAAAGCTTGCATACTATGGAATAAGAGGTACTGCATTGAACTGGATACATAGTTACCTGTCAAACAGGGAGCAGTGTGTACAATTCAATGGGGGTTATCTCTGAATACACAAATGTAGTTTGTGGTGTTCCCGAAGGTTCAGTTCTTGGGCCCCTGCTGTTTCTGCTATATATGAATGGCATAGCCAAAGTCTGCAAACATCTCTCACTAATACGTGTTGCAGACGATACAAATGCTTTCTGCAGCCACAAGGATATAGAAATTACATACAAAAATGTCAATAATGGAATGGCGAAATTAATAGACTGGTTTAAAGTAAAAACACCAACTACATTTAAACAAAACTTCTGAAATACTATGCAACAAATATAGAAATAAATTAGATCAAATAATTAAAATGGCTAAAAACATATTACCATAGTAAACTTGAGCAGCAGCAGCAGCAGCAGCAGCAGCAGCAGCAGCAGCAGCAGTAGTAGTAGTAGTAGTAGTAGTAGTAGGAGGAGGAGGAGGAGGAGGAGGAGGAGGAGGAGCAGCAGCAGCAGCAGAGAAATGGTTCACATGTCTGGTCCAGTTCAGAGATGGTGGCACTTAAACTCTGGTGGTCTTAACCAATGATTTAGAAATCATACGATTTCTGACACAAAAGTCTATTATTTTGCCAAATAAGTTGATAGAAGAAAATCTAAATATGTGTTGACGGACGAATAGCTGAGCAGTTTAAGCAGAAATGAGAGGTAACAATATAGATGGAGAATAGGGACGCAGAAGCAAAGAGGAGTTAGTGTTAGAGTTACAAAGATGGACGAAGTTAAGCGTTTTGCCTATTTTAACTCCATGTTAATGTATATATTATTCTACTCAAGTGTATACTTCCAAAAGGTGTCAGGTGCGGCTTTAAAGGCATTTACTGCTTTTGTTCTGATCACGTTTTCGGGTAGGTTGTTCCATTCAGTTACAATTCTGTAACTGAAAAATCTTTGCCTGATTTGTGTTCGACACCGACGTTTGAAAATCTTTAGACTAGGACCTCGCTTGTCCAGATCATTCTGCAAATGAGAAAAACTGTTCTGAGTCAATGTATTCTTTTCGTGTGCTATGTTTTTATGTTTATATGAGGTCACCCTGACTCGACGTTGTTTTAGAGTGGGTAGACCAAGTAATTTGAGTCGTTCTTCATATGCTTTGTTTCATAAACCTACTACTAGTTTGGTGCATCGGTGCTGTACCTGTTCTAAGTGGTTGATGTCTATGAAAAGATATGGTGGCCATCCTTGAACACAGTATTCTAGATGAGGGCGGATATAGACCTTTTTACAAAATAAGGAGTGTTTCTCGGTCGAGATGATTGAATGCTCGTTTGATTTGTCTGATGGCTTAATTTGCTGCTTATAAAAACTGCATAGATAGTTTGAGGTCATTGTTTTATCCAGATTCCTAAATCTTTTTTCATGAGTTATTGTCTGCAATGTGTGTTTCGCTTTGTCTTTCCTGGTACAGTTATGCACTTGATTATTATGACATATGTTTGTTTTCTTGCTTTGTTAGCATTAAATTTTTAAAAAGCTACTCATCTGCCCATCCATCAAGATAGTTTGTCCCATTTTGCAATTTTTCACTATCGAGTTGGGTTTTTTATGTGGGGGCCACAGTTTTGTCTCATCTGCAAACATTTTGATGTTGTTTTTGGATGTCGTCTGGCATGTCATTTATATATACAAGGAACAACATTGGTACAGTGGAACACTATCAAGACCTGCCCATTCGCAGTAGCTCCCTCGGATGTGAAACATCATTTGCCGACCTTGGATAACTCCATGTATCCAGGTTAATATGGGGGCCACTGATTCTGTATGCCTCTAGTTTGTGCAATACTCTTTTATGTGGTACAGTGTCGAAAGCTTTTTGATAGTCTAGGTAAATTATGTTCATGTTGTTGTTTCTGTCAAGGGACTCTTCCCGGCTTTCTAGAGTTTGGAATGAATCTATGCCGATGTACCGTTAGAAAGGTTATTAGACTCAAGGTGTTGTACAAGTCTGTCTTTCATGGTTGATACTAATATCTTGCTTAATACACATGTAAGCGAAATTGGTCGGTAGTTTTCTGCAAGTCTTTTATTGCCTTTCTTGAAGATGGGTATTATTATTGCATTTTTTCATACTTTAGGGATGGTACGGGGGGAGGGGCAGTCTCTGGTTTTAGTTTCTCTATATTTTGTATATCATTGGTTGAAATAGATATGTTATTTATGTAGTCTTGTTCATTAAGACTGGCTGGAAAGCGGGGAATGTCATAATTACATAGGCCTCTTCTGCCTGTTAGGCTATATAGCCTGTAGCAGGTCTTCACTGTCTTCGTTTTCCTCATGGGTGTCTTGTACCTCTTTGACATTGTATTGGGTGCGGACATTTTGCAAATTTTCATCTCTTGCAAAAACAGATTTGAAAAAGTTATTTAGGAGATCTGTATTTTCAGCATCATTTGTGTTGACAGTTCCAGATCCTCTTTCTATAGGTTTGGGATTGCGATCTTGATCTTCTGTCTATCCCGAATATAACCATAGAACCTTTTTGGTTTATCTTTGAATTCGTTTGTGATCTTCCGTCTGTCTTCTATTCTTTTCCTTGATTGATTTAAGAACTCCTGTAGATATTCATTTTGGTTTACTGGCATTTGACTTTCTTAATTGTTTGATGGGTGCCTGCTTGTCAATTAGAGAATTGATTAGTTTGTAAAGGAGCTCCAGGCATCCATATCTTTGTCATCGATCTGAGCATCCCAGGTCATTTTTGAGAATTTTTGATTAATGGTGGCAAGATCAGCTTTCCATATATTGTATCTGCTGGCTTTATCATTGTGTTGTTCAATCACGTGTTCTTACTTGGTAAATTTAAGATTTAATGTGGATGGATTATGTCCTCTAAAACGCGCGGGTCTGTCAATATGCTGTTTTAAAAAAAAATTTTCCCCGAGAAATCTGAATGCTACGTTAATTGGATTGCTTGTAGCGAAACAGTTGATAAAATCGTTTTTTTTGCATATTGAAATCTCCCATTATTAATAGGTGTGTGTCACGAACTATCCAAGAGGTCAAGAAGGTTTGTGTTATTAGATTCTTGATTACTTGTTGATTTATAGCAATTTTCAATGAGTAATGTTTCCGCTTTATTTAACTTAATTTTGCACCATACTTAATCATTAAATTCTGAATTTATCAGATCAACTCTGGGCGAGACATTTAGTGATTAATTGATTATAGCAAAACTCCCCCTCCATTGGCGTTGACCCGATCGTTTCTAAAATAAAGCATACCATTGTAATTTCACGGTATTTCAGCTACATCTTCTCTCCCAAGTTTTGCGTGGATTTTCTGGTGGTTGCTGATTTTTCAACTTACCATTTTGCTTATTTTGGCTGATTGGATCGTTATGTGAGTGTCTTGTTTGAGTGGTTGCACGGACTGTGAATCAATTCTGGCTTCATTCCGTTTCTTTTCAGGTTCATAAATTTCTTGATTTTACAATATTGTGTTCTGTTCAGTACTGGATAGGTAGGGTTGTATTCTTGGAACAGGTTCATCATAAAGGTTTGTCAGGGTACTGAACCTGTTGTTGAGGGATTTCTGTGAATTAATTATTGTTATTCAATCAATACTTACCATAACCTTACTTATTGATAACAGTCATCTTGGTGGATGCCCCTTAAGAGTCCTTCTAGACTTGAACAGAGCTCTTGTCGCTTCCTGGAACCTGGTACCCTCCCCAACAACCGGGTACCCTTAACCATGAACAGGCCACTCTTGTTTATATAGCTAAGCAGGAGTGACCGCCACTTTGCTTTCTCAAAAATCTAAAGGTTTTACTGAGTGTTTTTGTGATAGTCGTGCCTTAGATTCTTCTTTCGACTATAATTGGATTACTATGGAGAACGCTGCTGATGTTCAGGTCGTATAATTCCATAAAGTATTCTAGTTATATGGAAACTAGGTCTTCAGTTGCCGTTTGTATCATATGCTTCATTTGATCGTAACTTGGGTGTATGAGAACGCGAAAAATTACTATATGATCGCTCGCCTCCTTTAACCCCCAGCGGCGATCAGGCAGTGTGAAACTTTTTTCTATGGTTTTCCACGGAGGAAATTCATGGTTGCTAACGCTATATCGGCTATACATCGTACATCGTGGCTGTCTGAACAGGTGACGTCACACACTTTTCGCTCAGATTATTTCGTTTGGAAAATGTTTCGTTTAGTCACGCATCTTGTTCTTAGTGGCTGCATGCTTTCTAGTGGCAGTAAATTATGAATTTATAGTCAAGTTTTGCGGATATTTTATCGTTCTGTTTTTAAGAACGGTTATTTGGAAAATTCTTGATTAGATGTTGTGACTCTGCGGCTCTATCGTGTCTTACAGTAGTAGAGGTTAATTCGTTTCTGTTTTCTCATGTCGATAGTTAGCCAGCTTTCCAAAACTTTGGAAATTTTTTCTTAAGTTTACCACGAATGTTTTCGACATGGTTTCCTGGTTCGTTTTTATACATCCTGTAGGATCAGTTTATGAGTGTATTTCTTTACCATTAATGTATTGTCACCTGTTTAGCGATCTTTGTGTGCGTTAAGGTAGTATGGGTGCTGGAGGATTAACTCATAATTTATTAATCAAAATATTTGAAAATTATTTGTCTGCCTTCCGCTTGTGCTTGCCTCATTTGTTTATTGTAGCTTTATGCTTACTTTTTAGGCCAAGTCAGCTCATCATTTGTGTGCCAATTGCCATAAGTTTGTCAATGTTCTTTACAAGGACCATGTCTGTTATCGTTGTTCCGTGTGTAAGGTTGATTCGTGGTGTGATATATGTTCAGGATGGTCTGACGAATTTTTGGTGATATTTTTGTCCCAGAGGGATGTGGCTGGGTCTGACGCAGGGTCAGACACTTCAAAATTAAATCCAAAACCACCTGTTTTGACCAGGGTTAGTGGTACCCATCCACAGTTGGAGGGAGTAGAGCTGGCACCCCGGACGTAGTTTGGACCTGCTATGCAAGATTTCCTGCATATCGTCCTGCCCATGATGGTGTCAGCTCTTATCCCAAAAGGCTGTGCCGCAACCTACCTGTGTTTGGGATTGACCCTGTTCTCGGACACGGTCCTGGTCTGGCTATCAGCGGTGCCATCTCGTATGGCCCCTTGGCTGTCCCTTCGGGCTTCAGCCTGATGAGTTCTGCTTCTCTGCAGCCACCTCCGGATGGTCCAGTAGCGGTAGCCAGACCATTCAGCATGGGAGCTATTCGCCATGATGGCTCCAGTGTGTCCTTGTCCGAGGATGACTCTTCTGAGTCGGAGGTTGAGGATGCCATGGAGAAGAGGTTGATATGGCCTGAGACGCCACGGTGGAGTGTATGGAGGTCGATTCCATCCTGGATGGAACTGCCCTCCATCTTTCTGGCTTGGTGCAAGCCGTGGCAGTCGCTCCGCCTATGGTTGACGCCTTACTGGTACCGGGCACCCATCCCGCATTGGTTGGTTTGCCAATCGATGCGGTGACGCATGGGTCGGGTCAGGCATGGTACTCACCTGTCATGCCTGATCTGGTGGCTAGACATGCGGTGCCGTTGGCGCTCGTGTATGGCCACGGGTCTGGAACCGTCATGGGTCTGCATGGTTTACCGTGTGGGCCATCCCCATGGACTGGATTGTTCCATGGGGTGGCGGCAGAACTACACAGTTCCAGTGCATATGGCTATCCAGCAATGGCTCCTTGCCGGGAGGCTGCTGTTGGTAGACCTGTAAAAAACGGGTGATGTGTTTACGGGGGCGTCTTCCTCAGGGACGGATTGGATTGAGGCCTTGCGACCTCATCTGAGGAAGCCATTCCCCGTACGTCGATGACAGCCATATGGACGGGGATCTTGCCCATGGCTCGGATCCAGAGCATTGGCCTGGATCCAAAGTTCAGAGAGTTGCTCGAAGCGATTTATGCTAAAAAGCTCTCAACTAACAGCCAGCTCCCTGTAGCCTCCAAGGAGGTGCAGGCAAGGTGCCATATTCCCAAGTTGGAATACGAGCAGTGCAGATCGGTCCCAACAGTCACAGGATGACCGTTGGGCCCCGGGTGTCCCTAGTGCTAGAGTGGGTGACCCCACTCAGGCGCTGATGGACAGGAACCAGGTATCCACTGAGGAAGTCCTGGCCCTGTGTGATGGGGGGGGGGGGGGCGGCAAATCCGGAAATGAATGCCATCAATCATTCTCAGTTAGTGTGGGCTGAAGTAGGGGCAGACCACCCGGTGCCACCAGCAGCACCATCGTGCATCAATGATAGCCTTGTGCTGTCTATGGACGCACTAGCCCAGGTGCAGGCACATGTTACGAAGTCTAGGAGGTAATTGGTCATTGACCATATGCGTCCAGCTGCAGCTGTCAGAGATAGGTTGCTCCCCCCCCCCCTACCCAGTCCCCCCCCCGACCCCCACCCCACCCCCTGAACGGACCTAGCATCAAGAAGCAGAGAAAAGCGAAAGTTGCGGCTTCTTCTAGTGCAACTTCTGGGTCTTCTCATCCGCCTCCAGTAAAGAAGGCAAAGAAGGCTAAGGAGGTCCCTGCACGCCCTAATGGCGGCCCTGACCGCCCTAGAGGCGGAAAGGATAAGGGTATGGCCCCAAAGGGTGGAAAGAAGGAAGTGGATCATACCTGAGGGTCCGGACGCTCCCTACACATCCGCCTGGACCGAACCTGCGTCACAGGGACAGCGGTGCCAGTCAGACCGGTCAAGCCCAGATCTAAATGGCTTTCTATCGCCTTCATCAAGGGGAGGGGGAGCGGATCGCAAGCCAGCCACCCTCCATAGGCGTCAATGCGCCTATCGTGGGTGGAAGGCTCATGAGTTTCGACGAGGCTTGGCGAGGTGTGACGTCAGACAGTCTGGTCCTGGGGTGGATATCACAGGGGTACATGCCAGAGTGGTGGAGGACATCCTAACACAAAATCTGTCTTTGGCACCTCTCTGAACTCCCGTACCAAGGGAGCCAGACAAGTTAGAAGCCATTCAAAACGAAGTATCAGCCTTGCCTCTGAAGGGAGCAATAAAGTCAGCAAACCAGTACACTTCGGGATTCTACTCAAACATGTTCCTTGTTCCCAAGAGGACAGTGGGCTGGAGAGCGTACTCAATCTCAGGCCATCGCATTGGTTTATCCCTATGCCTCGGTTTAAAATGGAAACACTGATGACGGTAATGGCGGGGTTGAGGAAAGGAATGTGGTGTGTATCAATCGATCTGAAAGATGCATATTTTCACATTCCAATAAACAAGGGCTGTCACAGGTTTCTGGGATTCGTGTTACAGGATAATGTTTGGGAGTTTGTAGTCTTCCCATTCGGCCTGTAGACGGCTCCAAGGGTTTTCACTGGAGTGGTCCTTGCGGTGACAGCGTTTCTCAGAAAAGAGAAAGTGGCGCTTCAGACATACATAGATGATTGGCTTATCAAGGTGGACAAGCCAGCCAGCTTAGAGATGGATACTGCTGTGACTCTGAAATTGCTTTCAGAGCTAGGATGGATAGTCAACAAGAAATGCGAATTGACACCAACTCAACATTTTGTCTATTTGGGGATGGGATTCAATCTAGAGAAAGGCATGGTTTATTCATCGGAGTCAAGGCTGGACTCTTTGCAAGCGATTCTCAAAGGATTTCGAGTGGGAAACCACATTCAGGCGAGGTTGTTTCTTCAGATGCTGAACATGATGGTCTCCATGGAGAAGGTGGTTCCATACGCTGCTCTAATACGAAGACCGATCCAGTTGTACCTGATGTCTCTCTGGAGACAGAGAACAGACCTTCTATCAAGACCAATACCAGTTTTGGAGCTGATCATGTTGCATCATGCATGGTGGAATGAGCGTCAGAACCTCCTAGTAGTAGTTTTGCTTCACCTCCCCCACCCAACTGTCCGTGTACATGGATGTATTGCTGGAGTGCTGGGGGGCCTGCCTGGGAGAACACCCAGTCTCGGGCACATGGACTCTCCAAGAGAATCAGCTGCATATCAATCTGTTATAAATGATGGCAGTGGAACTGGCACTGGAGAGATTTCTTCCAGAAGTCAAGTGAAATGTGATATTGATACGGTCAGACAACTTGACAGTAGTATCATATATAAATCATCAAGGCGGGAACAGGTCTCCCACACTGCGTATTAAAATGTGGAACTTGATTCAATGGTGCAGGAATTACTCAGTTATCTTGAAAGCACCTCACATTCCTGGGCGATTGAACATTCTGGTGTATGCTCTATCTCACAGACAGGATTCTGCTACAGAATTGTCTCTCAACCCTCCGGTTCTACAAAGGATCTTCGAGCATTGGGGCAAGCCCAACTTAGACTTGTTCGCCACAAAGGAAAGTGCTCAAATCCTGACTTATGTCTCGCAGATTCCAGATCCAAATGCCATCGATATAGACGCTATGGCGATACACTGTAAAGGGGTTGGTGCACTTGTATGCGTATCCATCCACCATCCTTCTCCCGAAGGTCCTGATAAAGATCCGAGAAGAACTGTTCCTGATCCTGCATTTCGGCCAAGCAGGGAGTGGTTCACGTCTCTTCTTGATCTGTTGGTTGACAATCCAGTGCAGCTGCCCGAGATTCTGAACATAATCTCCCGGGCCAAGGGCCACTTCCTACACGAGCGGCTCAAAATGTTAAAATTGACTGTGTGGATGTTATCAAACAATGTTTCATGTCAGAAGGCTTTTCTTAACAGGCTGCAAGTTTCATCGCAGCTGCGAGAAGGCGGTCAACCTTCAAATCATATAACAACAAGGTTAAAAAATTTGCAGAGTGGTGTAAAGAAAAGGATCTCGATTCCTTTCATGCATATGTTCAGCAAATAGCAGACTTTCTCTGTGAGCTATTCTTTAATGGTTTAGCTCCTGTCACGGTTGCTGGATAAAAGTCAGTTTTGGGATCAGTTATCCCTGGTCTAGCCAACAAGGATAGCCCAGAGGTGGCCCAGTTAAACGTGATGGTGAAGGGAATGAGCAATCTCCGACCGAGACAATCGGTAGTCATTCCAGCCTGGAGTCTAGCTTTGGTGCTTAATGTGCTAACCAAGCACCCTTTCGAACCTTTGGGTTCGGTTAGCTTTAGGCATTTGACTCTGAAGGCGGCCTTTCTTCTGGCAGCAAGAATGCGCAGCGAAATCCATGCCCTTTGAACAGAGAGGGACCGACTTATTGTGTCTGGCGAGGTCTGCGACTGCTCCCAAGAGCAGAATTTATGTTAAAGAACCAATCTTTGAAATATCCCAGCAAACCGATCTTCTTACCGAAATTAACTTGGCATGATCATGATGCCAGTGTTTTGTGTCCGATCCGTGCTTTGACTAAGTACAACAACGCAGACAGACTCTTTATGGTCAGATGATAAGCATCTATGGATCTGCCATTAACAGCCTTATGGCGCAACATCCATAGATATTATATCTTGTTGCATAGTCGAATGGATTCAGACCACCCACGAACTTGCGACTGGTCACCCGTTGCAATGTGCCAGGGCACATGATGTCAGAGGAATAGCTGCCTCGACAGCCCTATACAATGGTGTATCGTTAGAGGACATCATGGCCGTTGCACAATGATACTGTAAGTCCTCATTCACGGACTACTATGTGAGGGATATATCAGTCTCAGCTAATCCATTCGCCTTAGCAATATTTAAAAGCTACTTAAAGGACCATACTGGTCGTTCTCCTAGGGTAGAATATTGCTATTTAATTAGAGATTGACAGACATGGTCAGCGAAAGGATGAACCAGCAAAAGTCATGTTGGCCATCGTGAAGGTTGCGGTGTGAAGTCTGGAACCAAAAGTCATAAGGTAATCCAAGTTTGACTGCTTATTGTATTTGTTTATATATCATGTTCATTCATTTTATATATTCATGCTCATTTCAGGCTATTGTGTGTCAAGAGCTGTTAACTCTTTTGACATATTTGTGCTTTCAGGCGAGATATATGTTCGTTAGTTCTCTTCCGTTATTGCAGAATGGGGGAGGGGGGGGGGCTTTATCTAGGGGCACTTAAGATTTGCATGGCTTGCCCCTTCCAAAGAGGTAACTTATTAAATCTGATGTTATCAAAGAGCAATGTAATGGTAAGTATTGCTCGAAGGAGAATGAAGGAAATTTAAATTTCCCTTTCTCCGAGATCTAACAATACTTATCATTACGTTACGGACCCTGCCTCCCAGCTCCACGGAGGCAAGCCATGTGTTGGTCACGTTTGTCTTAAGCTATGCAAACAAGTGGCCTGTTTATGGTTATGGGTATCCGGTTGTTGGGGCGGGTACCCGGCTCCAGGAACCGGCAAGAGCTCTGTTCAAGTATAAAAGGACTCTTAGGGAACATCCACTAAGGTGGGTGTTATCCATAAGTAATGTAATGGTAAGTATTGTTAGATCTATGAGAAAGGGAAATTGAAATTTCCTTCAGTGATTGGCTGTTAAAACACCATGTTTCCCTGCATCGCCACAAACCGAAAATCTTCAACTTGCTTGTGTGAATCATTGCTTATCTGGGTCGTCGATGTGGTTGGATATCAGATATAGTTACTAGACAGCACAGCTAAGACATCATAGTTCAGATGGAACTAACCAACAGGCAACAGACACTACAGCAGAGCCTGCCAGGGAGGGGAAGCTGTGATAACAGACGTTAGGGCAGGGACTCATGCAGAGTTGCATTCCGATAGTTCACCACCAAGTTTAACACACGTCGATCTAGGAACTTCCATCGACAGAGATATTCTGACAATAATTAGAACACGGTAGATCAGAGGCTTCTACTAATGAATCTACCAGCAATTATCTGCTATATCTTCCTAACTTGAATCACAAATCAATGGCCATGACAGATACTCAATAAAATACTATCAGAAGTGAAAGGAATCAAGGAAAGTTATTTCATGTACAACAACACCTAAGTGAGCAGCAAACTGACAAGTCAAGCATCCAGCAACCATGATGCTCAAACAGGAAATGGTCTCAGAAAACCAAGAGTATCAGAAAAACTTGGACTATGATTTACACACACTCTCGCACACAGAATGAATTCGCAAATTCAACAAATTTTGACTACTGTCCAGCTTAGGCAACTATTCACATTAATTTGACATGGCCTACATAGATCAGCTTAAATTCTTCAAGACAACAATGTAGCTCTCAGCTGGGAAACAATAGAGTGGCTTAGAATGGATTAGTATTGATTAGGAAAGAGCGGACATTGTTGTTACATAGTCAGATAAGCACCGTTATGACAACCACCTTCTGCAAACATATATCATGAATGATGCCCCATCGACCTGGACGCCTACGACAAACACGTAGTACCGCGTAAACCAGCAACGTCCTCGCATGCCACCGGGTAAAGCGCGAGCACGGCCTATATACTTTATTGAGTTTCTTAATTTATATCTGAAGTTCTTGTGAATTCCAGCATCGAGTCCGAGATGAGTCTGTAGACTGATAGCGAAATATTTGTGTTTTACGTTTGAAAACAACAGTACCTGATAAGACAGTGATACTTCATCACACGCATTCGTCAGTTCGTCCGTCCATGCACGTGTGCGTGCGTGTGTGTGTATGTACTTGGATATGCGTGTCTTCCTCTGATCCTTTAAGCCTGAAAGACAAAAAACACCAAATATATTCTTTACCATTTCATAATTCTTCTGTTGAATATTTTGAATCTAATTTGACAGGAAGCTGTTGCTGCCTAATGCAGCAACAGGTTCCAGTCAAATTAGTTTCAAAATATTTAACACCTTACGTGTATGATTAGGCCTACCTCGAAATTGAGATTCTGGGAATTCATGGTTTAATGGGTTAGTGAATGCCAGCCATTACTACACCGATGACTGAGGTGTTCAACAACTTACCTCTTTCACGCCGAAATCCTGAAATCCTAATTTAAAAAGCAATCGTACAGGTAAGCCGTTGACTATATTTAAACCTAATTTGACATGATTATGTTGCAACGACGGACAGCACCAGCCCAGTTACATTAGTTTCAAAATATTCCACAAAATATTTTGATAAAGCATAAATGAATTTTCATATTCGGTTTCCAGTCACCAAACAACACATTTTCAGTAAATTTATATTTTTCTCTATATTTTCAAAGATAATAACTTCTATTTTATTAAATACTGGTAACTACTAATTAGCAGTTTAAATATAGCGTTAATCACTTCATCGATGAATCCCCCATATCTTATTTTCACGGCAACCATAATAGAAAACTCTTGTATATTTTGAAATTAATTTGACTGGAAGGCATTGCTGCATCAAAAGATTCAATAAAATAAGTTTGAATCGTAAAGTATGATGGAAAAGTATGCTTTTTCCCGAGTTTTGTCGGTGAAAGGGCTACAAATTTCTTCTTACACTACAAATCTGAGATATCGCAGTGGACACATACAGAGACAGACAGTCCGATGGATTAACGGACGGACGGACGGATGGATGGACGGACGGACGGACGGTCTAGTCGAAAAATTCGTGGGCCGATCAATAAAATGTTATAATTAACCTTCTGTTGAGTACTCCGAGAATTTGAATAACCATTCAACCAACCTTTGTCTCAGAATCCTCTTGATTGACCATTCAACTAACCTTTGTCTCAGAATCCTCTTGATTGACCATTCAACCAACCTTTGTCTCAGAATTCTCTTTATTGACCATTCAAACAACCTTTGTCTCAGAATCATCACGCTTCTTTACAAATACGTTTGCCATAGAAACACACGGTTACATATTTCTGAACGCATGCTATACAGCTGTACTTCCGGTAGCAGTCGGGGAGGGGACAAGAAGTCTATTTATTGAGTAAGATATATCATAATTCGCCTAATATATAGACAAATTAATCATTTATAAATGGAACTTTCCGACATCTCTGCGCAGCAAACACGCTCCATCCTAAAACACAATATTTAAAAGTGCAGTTAATGTTTTCGTGGTGAACCGGGACAGGTTATAGTCCAGCGGCTAAGACCAAAAATATGGCAGAATATTTCACTTTGTGGAGAAATTATGAAACTTGGCACACGTGTAGGGAACCCCTATAGGATCATTTTTCGATTAGGACCCAACTCTGAAACGCCCCTTGGTGGCCGCCATCTTGAATTTCAATATGGCCGCCATATTGGACATACTTTTGCCTATAACTTTGAAACTAAGACAGATAGAAATGTGATTTCTGTGGCTAACCCCGCATTTTCAGGGTCAAGGAATCCAATAGAATCATTACTTTGAACTTCCGGTGTCGGCCATATTGGATTCCAAGATGGCCGCCGTATTAAACATAATTGCCTATAACTTCGAAAGTAAGGCAGATAGAAAAGAACTTCCATTGCTACCCCCCCCCCCACCCCCACCCCCATTTTCAGTGTCAGGGATCCAGTAAAAGATGAAGCTGTCAGATATCTGCAATTTTAGAATCCAAGATAGCCGCCCTCTATATCTATAAGGCATGTAATGCAGTCCACTGCTGTACCTCGCAGTTAAGGTAACTCAGTTTGCATAACACTGTCCACTGTACTGTCTTTGGTACGTCAGCAGGCCTCGAACACAGTGCGTGGAAGGCGTCTGTAGCTTCAGGATATGCCTGCCATGCCTGCCAAGCAGGACTTCTTCCCATGTTTTGAGAAGAATGACACCGTGTCGCAGCCTGTAAATGCATGGAAAAATGCCAGTGCCTGCGACTTCTCTGCCCCAATGTTGCTGACTATCTGGTGTACTGCAATGTGTCTGTAGTTTTTACCAGTACCGAAGGCAACCCAAAGCTCCTCCAGGCCAATCTCCAAGAATTTAGCAACTGCTATGACCACCACATCAGTGTCCACAGTGCGGATCATCACTTTCGTGTGTCCTTGCTGAGCCATGTCATTAACATGGACGAAGATCCTGGAGTCTGCTTCCTCATGGGAGCAAGGATCAAGCGCTGAAGTTATGGTGCCTTTGGATGAGCACACAACTTGATCATCCACCGTGCTGTAGATTGTCTTGTCACCTTCAGTTTCATAATCCACACATTTCTGTGCAAGAAACCGAAACATCTCCTGTTTGTTTTAATTGTTTCGAAGAAAGCCTGGCCAGCTGCCTGGAATTCTCGTGGAGGATGAAACCCGACGCCGAGTGCCACAGCCCCTCTTCTCTCTTGTTGCGTTTTTCAAGCTGTCTGACTGATAAACATCCCATACAATATCGATTCGACTGACAGTGTCTAGTTCCTTCACCACATATGGTAGGAAGACCTCCTTGGCATAATCCTCGAAGGTACCGCAGGTACCAGGAACTAGAAAGTGAACAACAGCAGGTCCATCGAGGACTTTACCATCAACTACCAAGGGAGTTCCATGAATGGGTGTCACATTTCCTTCGAGGCAGTCCAAGAGGTGATGCTTGTCACCCTGGTGCATCTGACCTCCCGTTGCCAGTGACGGTGGAGTAGACTGGTTCTCGTGCCTGAAGAATTCATCAACATCGCCTTCTCTAGTTTGACTTGCGATGTACAACCTTGAAAACAGAGCCCTGTCATTTTTCAGTTCAGTCAGCCTCCCTGCTGCCTTGGTCTTCTCCGTACCAGGCTTGCTAAACATGGACAGATTGTTGCGGGGAAAGGTGTCTCCAATTGACTTCGAATTGGACTTGAAACGCTCTTCCATGAATTGGTGATATTTTGCCTTCCCCAGTGAATAGACAATCTTCATCGCGTTTACAACCTTCTCTGGCATGATGGCTTTGGAATTTATATTCAAAAGGTCCATGCTCTCCTCCATGAATGGATTTCCCATCTCTTCAATTGTGGCCACCAGTGACTGTACATCATGAACGAATTTCTCCTGGACACTCTTTGTCTGCTCATGGTGACCATCTGGAGTTGTGATATCAGAGGTAGTCCGATCTTCGAAGTCGTCCTCAAACTCCTCAACTAGTCTCGCTATTTCGGGTCCAGCCACCATCCATCTCCGAAGTGCTCCGGGGTTTTCTGTTAGGCCAACAGCTCCACCGTCGCCCTTAACCAGTGCATTCATCTGTTCGTGTGCCTGGTCTAACGAAATGGCAGAGAACGGTCGGCCTGTTTTCTTGGCAGTGAATGCTCCGCATTTGAACTCACGAAAGACATCTGGACATCTCTCTTCCAAGGATGACATATCTCGCACATTCACCGGTAACCAGCGAGCATAGTTTGGGTGGTCCAATGTGAAGAACCAGGGTACCAACTGGGCTTGCGATGCAATGTACAGGTCAAAATCGGACACTCGCAGGGACCTCACAAACTGGAAGATAGTCATTTCAAAGTCTAGCACTGTCTGCCAAAAATGGAACTGTGGGTACATTTCAAACCTCTCAGCACACCAATCTGTGAATCCATCTGCTTCGATCTGACCAATGTCACTGGTTTCCATCTTGGAATTCAAGTAGGCTTTCTGCTGTAACTGATACAAAGCTGCGGCAGTAACCTGATGTGCCCTGCGGGTTTTGGTCACATGAGACGCGTGAAGGAATCCTTCACCGGTACCTGCAGTCGCAATGTCTGCTTGGGTTAAAGCGTCTGTCCATCCGCTTCCGTCAAGAAGATCTCCGATGGTCCTCAAGGCAGCCATCTCTGTATGCAATCCCCCTAGTATTATCACATACTTGTCCTCCCCATATAAGTTTGGAAACCGCCACTGGAGCTGCTTTGCTATGGCATATAACGGTTGATCCATCGTGAGGACGGGTGTCTGTCCGGGGTTGAGGAGTTGAGTTGCAGCGGCATTATTGTTCATGATATGGGAGATCATGGCCACAGAGGTTGACTTCTCACGGAAAAACGGGAGCAATGACACATTTGTCTGTACAGTCGGAGGATCCTCTTGTCTGGAGGCATGGTAGGCTGCCCATGACGCATTATCGGTTGCACACAGCTGCTGCTCCTTTTGACAAATGGTCATCTGATGTTCCAGCCACATATAATCTAGCTTACGGTCCTCCTTCAGATCTGGCGCTTCATCTGTAGGTAGCCTAGCGGGTCCATAGTAAACAGGAACATGCGCATCCTTAGGAAGGGCCTGTGTAGCAGGAATACTTGTGTACTTTGCTGGTAGCTGTTGGACGTGTTTAGATTGACTTGATTGGTCCTCAAATAGTGACACATCTGAGCGAATTTGGCCGGAATTAGTTTCATCTGGATGTTGACAGAGGGAATGAGCAGTCCTGTGAAAGGAGTCCTTTGCAGACACTGAGCTAGGATTGTGATCTATATTATCAGCTTGACCTGTAGTGAATACACCCGTCCGAAGCTGCGGTGGGCAGACCACACCATCTCTTTCATACTGTTTGCAAAGACGGTTTGCTACACCAGAAGACATCCTCAGCAAGCGGTCATACGAAATCCTGAGCCCCAGACTATGTAATCGATCCACAAGATCACGCTTCCTGGTCTCTGAATGCATCTTCAGGCCAACATAAATTGGCAGAGGGGTTTCCTGTGATTTGTTGTGTCGAACAGCATGGCCTTTGGGACTTGCGTGCTTAACACTGTTGAAGACAAGCAACTGAGCAATTGTTAATCCAGCCATTCGCTGGATCTTTGTCCGATCTATCTGGTCCTTTATGTTAGGTCCTTCAAGTAGCATACTCACGAATGCAAGCAACACGCTGGGCACCGATTTCATTTGTTCCTCATGACTTAATTTTCCGTTAAACGTGTAATCGTTTTCGAAAATTTGTCTGCGAACTATTGTTGCTGCTTTTGCCAAGAACATGATATCGGAATCTGTGGTGCAGGCTCTAATAACTGCATCTCCAATGTCACGTTCAACTACAAAGAGGATTTCACGACCATGCTTTGTTGCCGTCAGATATGGACAGTGTAACAGGGATCTCTCCTTTAATCGCGTTCGATTGACTTGAACCCCAGGAGTCATACCAAGATCAATCAGACGTTGGCGATACGTCTCGGCGAGGTCAGCTAGATGGAAGACTGGAGCTGTGTCTTGAACACTTCTGGCTTCATCAATGTGAGCTATAAGTTCTGCCAATGCTATGCCATCAAATGATGAAATGTCTGTTTCTTCACGGCATTTCTGCGCAGCCCTTGCATCGTGAAAAAGTTTTGTCATACAAGCTTTGTGATACCTGGCTTCTATCGCCACCAGATCACCAGCAGCAATTTTTCTGAGCAAATTTGTGTCCTTCAGTTTAATTGCATATTGTCGCACTGTATCATCAATTGCAAAGGTTGACGCAGTGTGAAGGTCGCCGTCCGTACCTTCGCAGAACAGACATGCGTCCATTTCGCCTGTTTTTCTCTGATTTCCACTCATTCTACGAGTTTTGCAAGGAGATGCTTCAGCTGTATCGTCACTAGGAGCCCTACGTTTTCTCCACCTATCTAACTTCAGCTGAGAATATTCATTTTTACAGAGTTTGTGCCAGCAAGCTTCATGTGCACGAAGTGTTTGCTGAATACCAGGTCCATCATCAAGTCTATCGAAATCAATTTTGAGTGGGTTGAAGCCGGCATCTCGAGCGGCAATAAGTTCTCGGGCCAATGTACCATATCCCATTCCTTTGGCAAACCGCTTTCCCCTCCCTGGCACGACAACAGGTTCTTTAGTTTGGCTTTGGCAAATGACACAGATACTCCAGTTGAAATCAGGTTTTTCCGCTGCTTCAGATGCACCATTTGTTGACGTTGAAGGCACGATCTTGAACGACTTGGACATTGTTAGTTAGTTAGTTTCGGCACCTAAAAACATTTAAAAAAATTGCATTAATATTGCACCATCGTGTGCTATAATCAAATTATAGTTTACTTTAAACACCACTTTATAAATTTATCCCGGCCCATATATTATGTATTAAATAATATAGTGAAAACAATAATGTGAGTGGCCTTTCTAGGCTTTTTACTCCATTTACCTGGCAGAATCTTGGTTTTATCAATATGGTCACATACAGTGTCTATGACATCAGCTGATCATGTCATCATACAGGTCTGTAATATTTCCTTACTCAGAAACAATGATAATTAAATTCTTTTGTTTTAACTGACTCATGCAAAAAGGTGGCAGCACTGTAAACATGTATGGGAAGCTAATATGGATGATCCAGATCTTAATGAATTCCTTGACCATGAAAATGTGGGTTAGTCACTGGAATTGTATTTGTAGCTGCCATATTTTCAAAGTTATAGGCAATTGTATTTAATACGGCGGCCATCTTGGAATCCAATATGGCCGACACCGGAAGTTCAAAGTAATGATTCTATTGGATTCCTTGACCCTGAAAATGGGGGGTTAGCCACAGGAATCACATTTCTATCTGTCTAAGTTTCAAAGTTATAGGCAAAAGTATGTCCCATATGGCGGCCATATTGAAATTCAAGATGGCGGCCACCGGGGGGCGTTTCAGAGTTGGGTCCTAATCGAAAAATGATCCTATAGGGGTCCCCTACACGTGTGCCAAGTTTCATAATTTCTCCACAAAGTGAAATATTTTTGGTCTTAGCCGCTGGACTATTACCTGCGCGGGGTTTCAACCCGTATGTTTTACTTACCAGAGGACAGTGACTGGCTTAACTCCGGACCGATAGTTAAAGGATGACACTGTTTAGACAGCGAGTACATGTTACGCGATGGTGGGTGGCGTACATGTTACGCGCTGGCGGGTTGATAGGTGGGTGGGTGGGGCTGTCCAATACTCTATTACCTCAATATGTACGCGTATTTGTTTATATACGTAATAACAGCTCTGTATGATTGTTTCAATATGTAGGCTATATTTTGTGCGCAGCGTGAGTGTCTGCTGTTTATAAATAGGAGACTGGAGAACTCGGGAAAGTCGTGGATAGCTTGTTTTTAAATAGTCAGTTCTAACTTCACTCGTAAAAGTGTATATACAGACCAGGCCACCGTGAATAGGAATATTAAGGGTGTTTATTGATAGACACCATGAGTAGGAATACAAAGTGTGTTTATTGACAGACACCATGAATAGGACTATTAAGTGTGTTTAATGTGTCTGCGTGACTTCCGTATCAAGACAAGGCTTCACTGATTTTCAGCATAAGACTTATGTTTCAAATCTGAAGCGGAATACTCAAGGCTTGACAATTGTACGTTTTATGTTGAAGTACCGGACAAGCCCGGTGATAGAAAGCGCGGATATGTCTGGTACAATGACTGGACACAGTGAGTCTGAACCTGGAATGAATCCTCTCTATATTGGAGAAACAGAGACTAGAGACGACCCCCTCTATATTGGACACACTGAGAATGGAGACGAATCACCAGCAGGAGCACAAGAAAAGATGGCAATAGACAGCCATTTCCCGACTCTTACAGCAGAGGAAGCTGAACCTAAGGAGGTCTGTATAAGTGTGTGCGTGCGTGTGCCCGTGAGTGCGTGAATTCCCCGAGCGTTACGATTCTATAGAGGCTTTTTAGAACAAACAGATGGTAAATTTGCAAGTAGAAATCAGGCGACTGCTTCATATAACACCCGCAACAACCCACCCGCACCACCCATACCCTCATCTACCTTTAGCCAACAACAACACTAACACTCATGTTGCAGCCTCCTGCTTCGCTATTTATAAACTTTGCTATTTATAACAACGTAAACTTGATGCGCAATATTTGCGTCCGATAAAATAAGATATAATCCATGCAGCGTCAAAATTCTTTAAGACAACTATATCAGTTGTTGAATATTTTAAGACTAATTTGACTGGAACCTCTCGCTGACAGCAGTCTCAGTCAAGTTAGTTTCAAAATATTCATCAGAGCATTCCATACGTCATAAAGAATGTACCGTTTCTCTGATGATTAAAGGAATACTGGGTAGGTGGGTGCATGTATCTATATATATATATATATATATATATATATATATATATATATATATATATATATATATATATATATATATATATATATATGGACGGACAGTACTTCTTGTCATACATTTCTGTAAGTGACCAGGTCATCTTATCACTCGTCCACATTCAAACTCGTCCACATTCAAAGGTGGTATCCAGTCCTGATGTGTTTAACTCTATTAATGAAAGCGGTCACGCTTGACTGACTAAGTCATCTATTTAACGACATTGCCATTTTCTCCGGTTGAGTGAGCTCCGGTGAATCTGACAGGTTAAAGGTGGATACATACGAGGCACTGTAAAAGCTTAATTAAAGGGGAACACATACAGAGGACAGCCGCACAGCATGCCAAATAATGCGTTTGTAGACTAAAAATAATATATATTCCTTCATAGTAAACTCTGCCACAGAATGCCATTTTCTTCAATTTCTCATGAGAATGACTTAAGCTAGGATTCCATTAACGTGTATGTGTATGCGTATCCGAATGAGTGATTCCATTTGTGCATATGCGTATGTAACATGTCTGAAAGCAGTGATTTTATTCAATTCTAGGCCACGTTAGTGTAGTACTACTTCACTACCGCCGCCGCTACTGCCGTTGTTGCCGCTGCTGCTGTTGTGTTGTTGTTGCCGCCGTCACCACCACCACCACCACCACATACCCACCGCCACCGGCTGCGTGTCTGATCTGTGTTTGTAATTGTCTGGATTGCTGGCAGCAAAGAGGCATGGATATTTTCTAAATAATTCTATCAGCCTTTCACATTCCAGCGCTCTTACAATGAATTTGACTTAAATTTTGGAACACATGTACAGAATAACAGCACGTCGGTGATTCGGATAAGGACAGGTTTCCATACGCATACGGACATATGGAATCATACTATCTATTTGTAATTGTAGCGAAATAAATTTCGGATACGGATACGCATGTACACATACGCGTTAATGGAATCCTAGCTTTAGTGACGTTAATCACGCCATCGCATGAATACGGAATGTTTCTTTGTTAATCATCATCATCATCATCATCATCATCATCATCGTCGTCGTCGTCATATCATAGAACTTAAGCCTAAGGCTTTTGTTAGTCCCGGCCGTTACTAATAAAACAAATACTTTGAGATGCTTTAAGAGAGAGGACCACCTATTCTAGTAGTCTCTCTGCTGTTTGCATGTTATGCACAAAATCTAGGGAAATTCGTGCAGTTTCCATCCCAGTCTAGCAGTGTTGTTACTCTTATACCGTTCGTTTGCCTATAGATCATGATCTTTCATCTGGCTGGTGAGATAACACATACGCGTCTTTATAGTTACCGTAATACTGTATTAATATACAACCTACGCTGGGACACTGTCACTGGTTCGTTTGCACAGTTGGCCACAATCCACAGTTTGATATTCAAGTCGTGGAGTGGGACCAACTATCCAAAACAACAAGTGACCGTGCCTAACGTCGAACTCCAACTGACTGTCCCATGTTCTATTCGAAACATGTGACGTCAGTCCATAGTCACAAACCTTGGTGACAAACAGTTACCCCCGATCTGTGGCAACACGTTCAGTATATACAGTACGTATTACTAGATTAACTACAACAATAAAGTATGGACACAATATATTCAACAATCCTTTTTCGTATAAGCCTGGTGTGTATATAATCCGTAGTGGTGTATGTGAGTCAATGGCGGTGTGTGTCACTGTCGATGTATGCTAGTTCACGTGTGTGCTTATCTGTGGGCGTGGCTTGTTCATTTATTCATGCATGTGATGTGACTGTCCTGTGCGCGCGTGCCTGAGTTCCTCTATGCGCGCCTTTATGGGCGTGTGTGTATATGCAGTTCTGTCCTGGAGAGTGCTGTGTATATTCCGTATCCTGGTGCGCATATGGTATATGTCTGTTTATGAATCATGTGGTCAGTTGCGTGTTCTTGTGCGTGTCTTTGTGCGTGTGCTGAAACTCTCCCGTCCTCTGTACCATATTACCAATCATAATCTTCTTTGCTGTGTTCGAGGATGTGCGTAAGACCCGCAACCTCCAGCTGCGTTATGCCGCCTACAGAAGCAGATCATTGACCCGGCGTGAGCTGCGGTATGCCACCTACACCTAAGGTCAGCTTACCCATATCATTTCGCAACGTTTAGTTATAGGAATACTTCATATGTGAAAGATCTTCGTCAAAACTGCATTTGAAATCGTTTAGATCCTTGGATTCTACTATCTGGGCTGGCAATGTATTCTATATTGGTGGAACTCGTATGCAAAAGAAGTATTTTCTCCTATTCGCTTTACATCGATCTATTCTCATTTTGTAGCTGTGACCATGTGTTACTTCTGTAGTGGGTATTCCAAAGAGATTGAGCCGGTCAACGTTGTACATATTGTATGAACGTGTAGGCTTCTATGTCTCCTAGAGTTCTCCGGTATTTCAATGAGAAGAGGTTGAGCGCTCCTAATCTATTTTCATAGCTGAGGGTCTTAATCCCTTGAACCATTTTAGTGGCCCGCAGCTGTACGTTCCCTATCTCTTTTGATTGCCTAATGAGATGGGGTGACCATACAGAGATGCAATATTCCACTACCAGTCTAACCAGTATTTTGTATAGTAGCAAGAAAGTAGTCGTATCCACGTAGCAGAATTTTCGCTTTATTACGTCGAGTATGTTGTACGAATTTCTTTACAATTGTGTTGATGTGCGTATCAAAGCTAAGCTTCTCATCTATGTGTACACCAAGCTCCTTCTCAGTCTGTTCGAAGTACTGGTACACGGTGCTCAGTATGTCATGACATACTGGAATGCTGGGTGTGTGCTACCTAGATGGAGTACACGAATCTCTGTTGAATTAAAACGAAGTTGCCAGTCTATCGACCACTTGCAAGTTATCTCAATATTCCGCTGGCTGGCAGATGTTTGTGGATTTCTAATTAATTTCGTGTCGTCTGCAAAGATTTTGCAGATGCATTCGATAGTGTCTGGTAGGTCATTTATGAAAAGTACAAACAAGGCGGGTCCAAGAACACTGCCTTGTGGAACACCACTGGTTACGGTCGTATAATCTGACCGTGTGGTGCCTAATTGAACCCGTTGTTTCCTGTTGCTTAGAAAACCGTCTATCAATTTTGGTATTTTATTTCCGATGCCGTATGCTATCTCGCTAATGTCTAGCAGTTGGGTCACTATTTGGCATGTTGATAGCAGGTTGTATTGTTCTAAGTGATCCATGATATCATCTCGTACAAATGATTCTAGGACTTCACATAGTATGCACGTTAAACTAACTGGTCGATAGTTTCCTGGGTCACTTTTAGGAGTTTTTGTTATAGATGCAGGTTACATCCGCAGTTCCCCATATCTCTGGGGTCTTTCCTTCCTTCCTTAAAATCGTTAAATACAATGCTGACCGGTAGACTAAGTTCTTTGCCTGTTTCAGACAGAATTTTAGGATGTCATCTGGTCCTTTGCTTTTGTTTGTATTTAAATACAAGTTTCTTTTCTACAGCTTGAGGAGTAATAAAAATATCCGCCAAGGATTTGCCATCGTTCCTATGTGAAATCTCGGGTATGCCATCTAGGTTCTCCTTTGTAAAAAACACTTGAGAAAAAGTTGTTCAATGTAGTTGATTTATCTTAGCCGGGTCCTCTAATTTTCTGGTAGTTTCATTCATGTTGACTTTCTGTTACATTGATCATAATGACGTTTTTTTGCTCTCTTCTGTCGTTCTTGTAATTCTTCAAAGCTTTCCTTCACCTTTGCATCAACTGCTTTCTCAATCTTTTCGTCCATCGGTTCGAGCTAGTTATTCTTTTCTGCAATCTGCCGCTCCATCATAGCCAGAATTTGATCCATTTGTTCTCAAGTTTCTTACGGCTTTCATTTTCATCGTTGCTTTTGGCGATAGCGCTGACTCTGCAGAGGGAACAATACCATATTAGGCCCAGTGACTTTCAAATACTTTGTAGTCTGTGTTTGTGATGTCGTGGCATTTCGTGTGAAACCATTTGTCACAGTTTTCGCACTGTATTGCTAGGTCATTTTTGCCCACTATACAATCGCACACACCACATGGAAAATTATCACCCGACAACCTTCTATATTTCTTGTTTATGGACGAACTTGTATAAATTGTAGAATCTTTTCTGGCCGAGCTCATTTTGAAACTATTTTCTGACAGCTTTGTTAGTTGTAATAGCGAAATTTAATGATTTATTGGTACCGACCTTGATCCTCGATGTCCAAACAGGTAGCTAGTTCTTGTTTATCTTGGAGTCGTCGAGCAGGGCATCTTCGAATATGCGTTGTATTTTCGTGGTAGCAACAAAGTGTAAATTCGAAGATATTTTGAGACAAAAAGTATGCAACATTCAAATTTGCTTTTACTTGTTACGCCTGACAGTAAAGTAAATATTATCACAATTTTTCTAGATTTCTGCTGAAATATCATTAAAAAGTGTTAGTCATAGAATCGCGATGACGTCATCACAATCAATTTCCCCTTAATGGGAGTGATGCCATTTTTGGAGGGGCTAATTTAACATTACGAGCAATGGGCCGTGAAACCGTAATTACATTTTCTTTACTATCTTGCAAAATTCATTTCTGATTTTATGTTTTCTGATACTGGGTGGTTTGGGGTTTTTTTTTTTTTTTTTTTTTTTTTTTTACAGATTTTCAGATACAAGATGTTGTGGTTTGAGCTCCATGTACAATGTAAACAATACATTACTATCGGCAGTGCTCTTTGGCGTGTAGTAAAGTTGCCCCAACTTTAATGGCTGCCGATCACAAAATGCCCGGACGTGCGAAACTATGAATTAAAACAGATTAAAAATTTGCTTCCTCTCTCTACACATGCGCAATTACACGCACTTCTTGATGATTGATAGTTCACAACAGCTCATTCACACACCACCATATCAATGATATGCAAGATTAACACAGCGGGATGTTAAACATGAACTTGAATCAGGGCTCATGTTACGTTGAAAACACGTGTGCCATGATGTGGCCTACGCCTGGGACACAAGTCATATCTGACTTATGTCCGTCACTAATGATGATGATGATGATGATGATATGCATCCACGTGGATCACGTGATGAAATCATACCGTGAATTTGATGGCGTGTCAAAATTCTCGACTAACCGAAACTTTAACAATGGTGATGAAGTTTGTGACAATCTATCCACGTCTTTTTAATTTATAAAATATGATAAAGGTTTCTATTTGTTGTGGTTTTTATTTGTGCTCCCCTTTAAGGGTGGTGGTGCTGTTGTTCCTGCGACCACGGGCCATGATATCACACCAGTAGAAAGTAACAGAGATAGTGACTGTGTAATAACTGCTTCAAGATAGTTATAGCATTATAGCAGGAAATGTAGTGGGATGGCGGGCATTATTGGGCCAAGCTCTGGGGGTGATATAGCTAGAGATCTGCCCATGATTGCTACAGAAACACAGTGATACCAGTGATATAAAGGCAGCAATACATCTACATGTTTGATTTGGCCCATTTGGTTTCTGGATACCGATACATTAAGCAATGTTAATCCATACCAAATTATCTCCATTATGTATGCATAGTGGATACAATATTGCTGCACACAATTACTTCCCTTCATCTACATATTATCGTCATCTCCCGCATAACAGTGGTAAGGTGTTTCATTTAGTTGGGTCTGTCTGTCTGATGACACAGAGGCTGAATAAATAATTTTGTATTGTTTACAATGGCAAAATTCACCCTTGACCTATATTATCCAAAAAGTCGGTCAGACTGACATAGTTCTTATATGGATGGTAGCTTATTCCCAAAGGTACTCGCCCACCCAGGTAGAAGTCAATAACACTAAATACAACAAACATGCCACCACAGTAATATGTTTCCCCATTAGGCGCCATACTTCTAACATGCCTATAGCATCTTCTTTACCAGATTTGGTATACGTCAAAAGATGAGGAAAAGAGACGCTTCAATAATTTACTATTGGTTCAATGGCACAATTGACCTTTGACCGAAACTACAATGGTTCTAAATGTGACAAAATGTGCAACCGAAGAAATATCTTTCCCTATTGGTTCCTATAACGAAAATTTCTGAGGAGGATAACTCTGGTACTCGACATCAAATGAGCTTAATTTTCTCCGCACAGATATCGATATCATCATTTAATTATTGTCTGTTTTGATCTAAATCCGCTAAAAATAAAGAACCCTTGTTTTGGTCATCGATAGAGGTCAGACATGTCAGGCGAGAAAAAGAATTGACTCAAAATGGATGAATCCAGTTTCAGCTTTGCCCCGCCCATCTGTAGATAAGCTCCACCCACACTTTGCCTGTGTTGGAATCAATCAACTCCTGCACTCTCGGAATCTAAATTTTCAGAAAATTATACAGGTAACCTGTTAAATATTTTGAAACTAATTTGACTGGGCCTATGGCAGCAACAACGTCCAGTCAAATTAGTTTCAAAATATTCAACAGAATGTTTATTAAATACTAAAGACATACAATTCATACAACTTGACATACTATTAGGCATTTACGATGGACTATATCACGCCATTCATGATGCATTTGATTATGCTGCCATCTTATATGTGACTAATTGATTATGATGTCATATATTTGCCTGAGAAACTGGATTCCTACAACATTGAGATTAACTACGCTGTAAAAGTTATTCTTCAGCTGAAAGCAACATTTACCAAAAACAGAATTGTATTAACCATTAGGCCTACATTACAATGCTATTATATTGCCCTTCAGGTCCAAGCTTACTGCATATACAATATAATGCCATGTAGAAAATAAGCATGAAACATGGTGAAGCGTGCCTTAGTTGTTGCTCGATAAGTTTGTAATGTAACATCCATCCATTATCCCACCCATCTTCCATGTGCCTTCCAGGTCCCTATCCACTACATGAGGTGCCTCACCCCCTCCCTCATCCCCATCACACTACATGAATAGAACTCAATACTGTATTTAATCTCTGCTTTAATGCTTTCAACGACAAATCCTGGACATTCTTACTATTTGTAGCATGTTCTGTTTAATATTTTGAAATTAATATGACTGGAAGGCAGCAATGTCTTTCAGTCATATTAATTTCAAATTGTTCCACGACTTTTCTGTTTGTATGCCCTGAGATTAAGATACAGGGAATTTATCGTTGAAAGGGTTAATGTTTTTCTTGTAGGCGAGTATTGGTGCTACGGAACCTCCTATAGTAGAAATCGGTGCGGAGGTGTCGGAGATACCGCTCCGTAAATACAGCCGTTACACAACCAAAAAGACAATAGCGCAGGGCCTGATGGATGTCGCCCTACTTATGGCCAACGCTTCACAACTTAAGGCGGTCCTCAGTGCCGGACCAATGCACGAGTTCTATGAACTGATCGTGACTTTCCTCATCATCTCGGTCATCCTTCAAATCACCACCGGTTTCATCCTTCTCATCCTCGGCTCTATGGACTTCAATGAGAGATCTATGGAGCGGAAAGCAGGCATTCTAAACAATACCGCTGTTGGAATGATTTTCCTTATTACTGTTGTCAATGTTTTTATAGCAGCTTTTGGCATCAAACTGACAGTTATTATTGATGAAACGTCGAACCGCACGAAATAACTAAGCATAATGAAGAACAATGATAGAACCAATAGACTCGAAAAAACACCCCACTGATAGTTACATTACTATTGATTATTGTCCTTATCAGGGACAACCGTCACCTCTGCAAACTACAGTACATTTCAGAAATAACCTACCATGTTTCAAAACAGCACATTTTGAACACAATGCAAGGCTCTCTCTCTCTCTCTGCAAACTACAGTACATTTCAGAAATAACCTACCATGTTTCAAAACAGCACATTTTGAACTCCTCTCCTCTCCTCTCCTCTCCTCTCCCTCTCTCCCTCTCTCTCTCTCTCTCTCTCGCTCTCTCTCTCCCAAATCAAATTAAGTCCAAAACATTCAACAGTAAACTGTATTTTGTTTTAGAAATATTGTAAGTTATTTCTATCAGTACTGTAGCAGCAAATATTGTAAGTTATTTCTATCAGTACTGTAGCAGCAAATATTGTAAGTTATTTCTATCAGTACTGTAGCAGCAAATATTTTAAGTTATTTCTATCAGTACTGTAGCAGCAAATATTGTAAGTTATTTCTATCAGTACTGTAGCAGCAAATATTGTAAGTTATTTCTATCAGTACTGTAGCAGCAAATATTGTAAGTTATTTCTATCAGTGCTGTAGCAGCAAATATTGTAAGTTATTTCTATCAGTACTGTAGCAGCAAATATTGTAAGTTATTTCTATCAGTGCTGTAGCAGCAAATATTGTAAGTTATTTCTATCAGTACTGTAGCAGCAAATATTGTAAGTTATTTCTATCAGTGCTGTAGCAGCAAATATTGTAAGTTATTTCTATCAGTACTGTAGCAGCAAATATTGTAAGTTATTTCTATCAGTACTGTAGAAGCAAATATTGTAAGTTATTTCTATCAGTACTGTAGCAGCAAATATTGTAAGTTATTTCTATCAGTGCTGTAGCAGCAAATATTGTAAGTTATTTCTATCAGTACTGTAGAAGCAAATATTGTAAGTTATTTCTATCAGTACTGTAGAAGCAAATATTGTAAGTTATTTCTATCAGTACTGTAGAAGCAAATATTGTAAGTTATTTCTATCAGTACTGTAGCAGCAAATATTGTAAGTTATTTCTATCAGTACTGTAGCAGCAAATAATAAATTAAAGTTACAATTCTTCTTAAGCAAATATGAAGTGTTTATCCAATGTCCACAATTAGTCACAGACAGATTGTTCTTTCATAGGAGCAATACAGCCAGGATCTATACAATATTTTCGGTTGACTATTTTGAGACTAATTCAGTCAAATTCGTTTCAAATATATTCAACAGTTTACATTTAAAGAGGTTTTAAAACTAAGATATTGAGATTTTAGTGTTGCATGGGCTAATTTAAGTTAACGTAATATTTATGTTAGTTCTTGACATTTCTAGCTATGCCTCACACACTGGTATTGGAATCGATTTGCAACTTTGAAACCTGAATTCCCAGATTCTAAATTTCAAGGTAACTACATTCAGACAAGCGGACAAATATTTTGAAACTAATTTGACTCGGGGTTGTTGCTGTCTGGCAGGTTGTTGCTGTCTGGCAGGTTGTTGCTGTCTGGCAGCAACAACTCGCATTCAAATTACATGTAGTTTCAAAGTATTCAACACATTGTTTATTAAATTGTAAACTTAGCAAAGACATACAGTTCGCACCCTTTCGTGACAGATGTTTCTATTTTGGTAAGGGTGCTATGTCATTTTCATTGTGACATCAGCTAACATGTGACATATTTGATTATGATATCAGCTAACATGTGACATTTGATTATGATATCAGCTAACATGTGACATATTTGATTATGATATCAGCTAACATGTGACATGTTTGATTATGATATCAGCTAACATGTGACATATTTGATTATGATATCAGCTAACATGTGACATATTTGATTATGATATCAGCTAACATGTGACATATTTGATTATGATATCAGCTAACATGTGACATATTTGATTATGATATCAGCTAACATGTGACATATCTGATTATGATATCAGCTAACATGTGACATATTTGATTATGGCATCACATACTGGAGCGACAGATAAAATCCCTCTATTAATTGCTGGTACTCATATATTAGAAAATTACTAACAAGAGGCCCAAGGGCCTGTGACGCTCACCTGGACCATTAGCATTTGACAATTTCAATTAACATGGATAATTTTCAGAAAATCCCAGATGGCCACCAAACGGAATTGACTAATTAAAATTCTCGTTTGATATGGTGAAGCCGAATGCCCTAGGATCGTTTGACTCAAGGTTCGTTGAAATCGGACCATTCATTAAGGAGTAGCATTTTAAATTGTCCACCAAATTTTTAAGATGGTCGGTCACCAAAAAATTTACCAATTAAAATTTGGATTAAGTTTTAAAACATACGATTGTAGGATCCTTCCAGGCAAATTTGGTTAAACTGCATGCAGTTTAGATGCATTTTTTTTTTACAATTTGCGGTAAATTTATCATACAATCTAAGATCTTCACTCAAAAATTGATGAAGCAGAATTCTCAATGGATCTGGCACCTACCCCAATATGGCCCTAATATCCAAATATGCTTGAAATCAGTCACACTGTTAAGACACGGTTTGACAATTTCAAGTAAATCTTTAATAAAGTATCACATTTTCACCCAAAGGTTTGACAAATCAATATTCTGAAAGGAATTCTAAAGCCTATCATCACAGGATCGTTTTAGCCTAATTTGTTTGAAATCGGTCCAAATGGGAAGGAGAAGCAATTTGACAATTTCCGACAAATCGTTCATAAAATCTACCATTTTTACCCAAAAATTTTACAAATCAAAATTTTGAATAGAAGTTCTAGAGGCTATCACCATCGAATCCGTTCAACCAAATTTGGTTGGAATCGGTGAAAATGTTAAGACGCATGCAATTTGACAATCTCCGGTAAAATTTCATAAAATCTAAGATTTTCACCCAAGAATTTTACAAATCAAAATTCTGAATGCACAATCTAGAGCCTATCAACATCAAAATTCTTTCCATTAAATTTGGTTGAAATTGGTCAAAATGGTAAAGAGAAGCAGCAATTTGACAATTTCCAGTACATTTTAAATACAATTTAAGATTTCACCCCAAAAGAAATGACTAATCAAAATTCTGTATGGTTGTTCTAGAGTCTATCAGACAAATTTGCTTTAAATCGCTCAGAATGGTAAGGAGAAGAAGCAATTTGGCAATTTCCGGTACATTTTTCATAAAATCTAAGATTTTCACCGACAAAATTGATGAATAAAAATTTTGAATGAAATTTCTGGAGCCTACGACGATAAGGTCCTTTCAGCCAAATTTGGTTGAAATCGGCCAAGTGGTTAATGAGTAGTGTTTTAAAGCAAAGGTTGACAGACGGACGATGGACAGTCGCCATGGCATAAGCTTGCTTGAAGGGCCAGGTAAGCTAATAATAATACGATGCTAATCATTAGCCAAATCCTTACCCAATCCCGCATTCTATTAGCCACATATTTCACTAGTAATTGGCTAATGGGTAGGTCTCTCCTGGAATCTCAAACTTACAAGTCGTGATATAATATCTGTGACATAACTCTGGTATATATTCATGGACATCTAGGAAAGCGAGGGCAGTCTCCGGGATAAATGTATGTTGGGAATCTAGTGCAGGTAATATTATGTATTTATGAAAAGTTATATTCTTAGTCATGCATGTGTTGTTGACAGTGTCCCTTTAACAAACACACCAAGAAGCTACTAACTGAATACAGGAAATACAATAATGAAAGTACATCATGAATGTTGTTGCTACAAATAAATTGAAAGATTTAAGCCAGTCAGTCATGTGGATATGGCTGGATAGACAAATAGATAGTGTCAGGATACTTTATTCACCGCTGTTCTCACTATCACATGGACCATGAAGAAGGACTACGTCTTTATTGGATGCTGTTGTTGATACAAATGGATCACACATACACCCACACGCACGCACGCACACGAACACACACACACACGAACACACACATGCGAACACGAACATACACACTTATGCACGCACGCACACACACGTGTATATATATATATATATATATATATATATATATATATATATATATATATATATATATATGGAAGTCTGTCTCTCAAGTTAGCCATACTGATTAATGAAAATAAAGACAGAAAATATTGCATTAATACATTTAATTCTTCATTATTAATATATTATATAATCCTTAGGCAATAGAAGATACGCTCTGACTGTACAAATATAAAATAGTCTCAATGTACAAGTATCTTACAGAGACACCTTATGATTGACACACGAGACACCTCATGATTGACACACGAGACACCTCATGACTGACACACGAGAAACCTAAATGATTTACACATGAGACACAAGACACCTAACTGATTGACACATGAAACACCACCATTATTGCCACACGAGACACCTCATGATTGCCACATGAGACACCTCATGATTGACACATGAGACACCTCATGATTGACACACACGGCACCATGATTGACGGACACATGACACCTCATGATTGACACACAAGATACACCATGATTGACACATGAAACACCACCATTATTGCCACACAAGACACCTCATGATTGACACATGAGACACCTCATGATTGACACATGAGACACCTCATGATTGACACACACGGCACCATGATTGATGGACACATGACACTTCATGATTGACACACAAGATACCCCATCATTGACACATGAGACACCTAATAATTGACACATGAGACACCTCATGATTGACACATGAGACACCTCATGATTGACACACAAGACACCATGATTGACACACAAGACACCTCATGACAGACACATGAGACATGTGATTGATACACAAAACACCCCATGATTGACACATGAGACACCTCATAATTGACACACAAGACACCTCATGATTGACACACAAGACACCTCATGACTGACACACGAGACACCTCATAATGGACACATGAGACACCTCATGATTGACACATGAGACACCTCATGATTGACACCTGATAATCTCATGATTGACACAAGACACGTCACGTTTGACACAAGACACCATGATTGACACACAAGACATCCCATGATTGACACATGAGATACATCATGATTGACACATGAGACACCTTCTGATTGACACACGTGACACCTCATGATTGACACATGAAACATGTCACGATTGACACATGAGACATGGCATGATTGACACACAACACCACCTGATTGACACATGACACGATTGACATAGGAGACAACTCATGATTGACACACGTCATGATTGACACATGAGACACCTCATGATTGACACACAATACCTCCTAATTGACACATGACACGATTGACATAGGAGACAACTCATGATTGACACACGTCATGATTGACACATGAGACACCTCATGATTGACACACAAGACACCTCATGATTGTCACACGAGATGCGTCATGATTGACAACTGAGATGCGTCATGATTGACGGATCTGATGGCATTTGATTGATACATACATGTAACAGAAGCAATCAAACATAAGTACGTCACAATTAATACATAGTTATTACAGTTATGAACAGGCAAGAGCACGACATTCAAACTGCCGGCTGACTGGCATTGGTTAGAAAGATTTGTGCACATTGTGTATAGGTTACTGGTATAAGGATTAGCATAGTATCCCATCATGCATCTGATATTGCACGAAGCTAACATTAATTTAGAAATTTAAAATACTTTTATTGCAATGTAATGAGCTTAGTATACTATTAATGCATACTAATATTTATACACAAATTCGGACTATGTCTCCCATATTTGTTAAGGATTAATAGATACGTGTACATGGGCTTCTTACATTTGTTTACGGATCACTCTAAATATGTCTAGACAGTCACCGAAAATAGTGGCGTCAGTTTGTAGTGAACCAATCCCTCACACGCACCTGGCCCCCCCCCCCCCCCACCCCATCCCTGCGAAGCCTAAACAATCAAAGCCTAACAGCAACGAGCGCTGAACAACAATAATCTATAGAGCCGATATCAAACAAATTAGTCAGTTGCAGACATTGCTATGATTAGGCAATGAAACAGCGCCCGGGCCTATTAAATATGCTGGCATTCTGTGAAATTTGTCAGTTCTGTTTATGTTTGCAATTCATAATTCGCATCTTTTTTACTATTAAGTGGTTGTATTTATAAGAAACGCTGTTCAAGTGTGAGCGTTGCCACACTAACTATTTTATCCACACTTCTGTATATTAAGTTTTGAGATTTACCAGGTATTGGGTCTTTAACATACATTACATTATGATGTATAAACAGTTAGGAAATAGTTGATATTTTTACTCTAACATAACAGCTTCAGCATGTCTAATCTGCCTGTCCACCAGTCTGTCTGTGTCTGAAATGGCTGCCTCATGCATCGAGCAAGGCATTTCAGTGATACATTTTCAAAACAGTCTGATCATGCCCTGTAGATGAACATTTTTGTAGACCTCTTTAGCTGGTTTGATGACTAATGTCATCATTACTCAAGCATAAGATCTACGTAAAGGTCAAGATTGGTCAAGCTAATCTAAATCCTTTCTTAGTGAATGTGTGAACAGACAAGAGCATGACATTCAAACTGGTGTCTGACTGGCTTTGGTTAGAAAGATTTGTGCACATTGTGTATAGGTTACTGGCATAAATATTAGCATAGTATCCCATCATGCATCTGATATTGCACAACTATGTATAAACAGCTTTAGGACACAGTTGATATTTTTAGTTCAACAACAGCGTATTACTACTGTCTAACAATTGCTTTACTCGCCCCATACGGGAAAGATGGTATTACATTCAGGTGTTCCTGCCTGCATGCCTAATCTGCCTGCCCACCAGTCCATCTGTCTGCCTGTCCACCCATCCATCTGTCTGTCTGCCTGCCTGCCCACCAGTCCATCTATCTGTCTGGAATGGTTCATGCATCGAGCAAGTCATTTCACTGATGCATTTTCACAAAAAATAGTCTGATTGTGGCCTGTAGATGAACATTTGTGTAGTTAATGGACAATGATCTACCTAACCCCTTAGTGGTCAAGATAATGGACAATGATCCACCTAACCCCTTAGTGGTCAAGATAATGGACAATGATCCACCTAACCCCTTAGTGGTCAAGATAATGGACAATGATCCATCTAAACCCTTAGTGGTCAAGATAATGGACACTGATCCACCTAACCCCTTAGTGGTCAAGAAAATCTCAATCTTTTCTTAGTGAATATCCATAAATTGCAGGCATAAAGATATTTTTTTAAATTTACAAATCGTATGACTGGCTCGGCGTATATTGAGCCAGGTATCCCAGGTGTAAATTTTCAACTTGATGGCCTGTGTGCCACGTATTGAAGCCTTAGTTTTCCTGCATATCACACACCATGTGTGGCAGTATCGCGAAATAATGTTTTATTAAAATAGTATACCGCTTGATGAACCAAATGTCTATTGAAAAAATCTTACGTTCTTCTAATTCTTGAAAAGGAGACAACTCACACAAACTAAGCCCAAACCATGTAAAAGCATGGAAAAAACTTTGAAATCATTTTAATTTTGCTGCAAACTGAATACAATGATAATATATATAGAACAAATTTATACAGTTATGTTGGGATTGTATAAGTCCTTGATAAATTAAAAGAACAAAGTCCAACCCCGTAAAAATATAAAAATTTGAAAATCATTTTAATTACGATGTAGACCAGATGCAATGATGGTATAGATCAAATCCCTAAAATTTTATTAAGATTGGATGACTCGTTGAAGAATTAGATGTCCAGTGAAATACTTTAACATTTATCTGCATGCCACCTGCCATTTGGAGCGCTATGTCCAGCCATCCTATGCTTCACATAGGCCTCAACAAAAAACAGCCTTCTCTTGTTCTGCAGAGGTTGGTGTTGGCTGGCTTGAACAATAAATGGTTAAAATGGTTATCTTCATGGTAACGATTGTTAATTACTTGTATAAACCTTTATGCATGACCACACACACGCACGCACGCACACACACACATGCACGCACACACACACACACACACACACACACACACACACACACACACACACAATTGCTATTCCAGATTTCCTAGTGATCAAGATATGCACATATATGATTCTGTAACATATAGATAACTATCTGCACCAATGGCTTACCTCCTCTACCATAAGTCACATGCTACTCACATAGATAATTTCACAACGCTAGGCCACATGTTGCACAATATATATATATATATATATATATATAATATATATATATATATATATATATATATATATATATATATATATATATATATATATATATATATATAGGTAATGGAAGCTTGAAATGAAGGTCACAATGACATAGTTCTGAATTAGACATTTCTGACTTGTTTTCAGCCTCTTAACACTTCAATCGTCAAAATTGGGTAAGAAAATATATACATCTTCGCAGTGAAAGGCCATTCTCAGGTTAAAAAGAAATATTTTAGAAAACTTAGCACTGGAATGACTGGCTTGGTAAAAAGCTTGCACTGGTTGGATTACCATACATCCAAGGTATATCTGAACACCTAGGCAGACTTCAGCCAACATGACAATAAACCTACCAAAGCTTTCAACAACATTAGTCCACAACTAGTCAGACCTAAAGACAAGCTCACCACTAGTCAGACATAAAGACATGTTCACCACTAGTCGGACCCAAAGACAAGCTCACCACTAGTCCGACTTAAAGACAAGCTCACCACTAGTCAGACATAACGACATGTTCACCACAGATGAATGTTCTGGAGATTCAATGTGGCTAAAGCAACACATATATTGGCGAAACCAAAAGGTCCCTCAGCACCAGAGTTAAAGAATACCTCAAAGCCAATTTCAACCGGCAGCGCACACAAAACACTCGACAGCAATACCTCCATTCAAGACATTGAGACAAACCTATTCAAACGGAAAGTCGAGGAGGCCATACATGTAATAGAAAGACCACCCACCCATGAGATGAGGCTACTCTCTACCAGCAGTCTACCAATAATTGATGTCACATGACACTACAAGAACTGACTAGAGTGACATAACCAGTGACCATCAGTTAATGCTGAAGATGTAACTGCGATGGCCACAAAAACTACAATCAAATAAATTCGACCTCCCGGAGAAGTAATTAATATTCCTTATGATTAATCCTGAAATCGGGACAAACAATTGAAGAAGTATTCCAGTGGTAAGATTTCTAAAATTTTTCTCAGCAAAGGGCCATTTGGCAAGATCACTGCAAAAGTTGCTAAATCTGGCTTGATAATTATAATTTCTGGCTGATAGTGAATTTGTGCACCGCAGTCATATATCTGCAGAATCATCCAGAACTCTATATTCCATCCTTGTCCCTCACAAAGTCTCATGACTGACAATGAATACAAAACTGAAGAAAATGGAAAATTAAACAAGAGACCCAAGGGGCCTGTGTCGCTCACCTGGAGCACTGCATTTTTGCCAAAATTGTTGGTGGGTAGTTTAGGGGTAGTCTTTTAAATGAGTTTGTGGACATTTTTGCAAGTCCAATATGGCCGCCAAATACGCTACATTTGCTCCACTTGACGTAGTACCTTCCCTTGAAAAAACTTTAATGGCACTCAGTGCCTAATCATATCTCCCGAATTTCGTCCCAATCCGCTCAAAGGTTCTGGAGTTGTTTTGGGGAAAAAATAGGTTTTGGAGAAGATCTCTAGACATCTCTAAAAATCGGCTGAGATCCAAGATGGCCACCGGCCAAATTGGCCAATCGGCTTCGTTTGAACAAAATTAAATCTCTGCCCTAAGGATGCTTCCTGTCGAATATAATTGAAATCGGCCCAGCAGTTCTCGAGAAGATATTTTAAATTCCCCATTGCTTTCGTATGGGAGCTTTTGGCAGGAAAACGATCCAAGATTGTCGACAAAGCATTTATCTGACGGTTTCAATAACTGCAAATTTGAGATCAGAATACCCAAAAACCTATATAAAACCAATTTCGGCCTCAAAGTCCATCAAATACAAAAATTCAATATAGCCGCCAAACATGCTATATTTTGATTGGCCCACGATGGCTATATTTTTTGATGGATCAACTTCTCTTGATCAAACTTTACTGGCCCTTAGTCCATAATCTTATCTGCAAAATTTCGGCCTGATCCCTTCAGTGGTTCTGGAGAAGTAATTTTCACTAAAACTAGGTCAACCAAGATGGCCGCCGAACCATTGTACCAATTAAGTTCCCTTGAACAAACTTGGTTGAGCTCTTGCCCGAGATCATATTTCATGAGGTTTACTTCAATCCCTCAAGCGGTTTCGGAGATTATTAAAGACGTTTCTAAAAATCAGCCAAAATCCAAGATAGGCACCGGCCAAATTGGCCGATCGGTTTCATTTGAACAAAATTGGACCCCTATGCCCTAAGGATGCTTCCTGCCAAATATAATTGAAATTGACCCAGCAGTTCTTGAGAAGTGGTTTAAAGGAAAAGTTGACGGATGGACAGACAGACAACGGACGGATGGTCACCACGACATAAGCTCACTTAGCCTTTCAGGCCAGGTGGGCTAAAAATAAATTAGACATAGCTGCCTTAATATCTTAACATTAGGGAAAATAAACTGGCCTTATTAAACATAAAATATGTATAGAGGTTAACAAACATATTACTTACAGTAAAAATAACAAATGTAGATAATAGTATCATCAACCACAACAACAACAAAAACATCAACAATAATAACAAACAAAAAAACCCATGGTTTTATACACATACTACATATAACAAACAATAATACTTTAAAGGTCTTGTGAGGAGGACTTGCGGTCAATAACGAGTTTTAATTACTTTTATGGTCTACTGCACAATTTAAACACAATAGCGTCAATTTGGAGTGAGAAAAATCTGTTAGCCAGCCCAAATAATGAGATTAAATGACGCCTCAATCTGAATCACATCACCACTCGCTGTGATGTCACCCCGGGAACGGCGCCGTGAGCTGGGTCAATATTTCTCGGTCTGTAGTACAAAGGTAAAATATTTTAAAACGTGCGTTTAACACGATAAACTTCACCTATCATAACATAAATTATGTCGGGTTGAAGCTAAGTCTTCAAGAAATAAAAAATCATGATTTAAAAAAATCTATTATGATATTTACTCATTTTTAATGGTTTCATGGATAGCTATATTCGCATAATAATAGGCCTGTAACTATGGTAAATCATGGGCAATGCTGAAAATCAGCAATATTTCAATGCGTGTGACAAATATTCTGTAGTCTGGTAGGCCTAATTGCAGATCCATTACCATTCTTGAGAGGACTGGGTGTACTATGTAATATCTGGGATGGATGGATCTGAGTATGATGATCGAGGTGGGTGGGAGAGGTTGACGATGGCTATAATTGTACTATTATTCATATCTAAATGTATAGGCTACAGAGTGCAGTTACAACTTTTTCTGAAGATTACGAATGTACAATAAGTGTGTCAGTGTGTCCTATGTGAAATTTCCTGTGATTACTGATTAGAATGTAATTGCTTACCTATAAGCTTTTGGCAATGTGTTTGTATAATAACAAGAGGCCCAAGGGGCCTGTATCGCTCACCTGGACAATAGGCATTTCAACTAGAATGCTCTTTATCAACAAGATAGCCAGCAAACCATTTATCCGACAGTTACGAAAATTGCAAATTTGAGATCAGAATACCCAAAAACACATATAAAAACAATTTCGGCCTCAAAATCCATCAAATAAAAAAATCCAATATGGCCACCAAACATGCTATATTTTGATGGGCTCACGGCGGCCATGTTTTTTGACGGATCAACTTCTTTTGAACAGACTTTAATGGCCCTTAGGCCCTAATCATATCTGCCAAATGTCGGCCCGAACCATTTGACCAATCAAGTTCCCTTGCCATAAATCATATTTCATGAGGTTTGCACCAATCCCCCAAGCCGTTTCGGAGATCTTTAAAGATGTTTCCTAAAATCGGCCTAAATCCAAGATGGCCACCGGACAAATTGGCCGATCGGGTTCATTTGAACAAACTTAGATCTCTATGCCCTATGAATGCTTCCTCCCAAATATACTTGAAATCGGCCCAGTGGTTCTTGAGTTGTTTAAATAATTCCCCATTGCTTTACTAGGGGCCCATTGCTTTACTATGGGAGCCTTTGGCGGGAAAACAAACCAAGATGGCAGCCAAAGCATTTATCCGACAGTCTCGAAAGTGGCATATTTGAACTCACCACACTGATAAGCATATATAAAGCAATTTTCTCCATTAAAATACATCAAATACAAAAAGGCCAATATGACCTAGAAACGCTGAATTTTGATTGGTTGATGGCGGCCATGTTTTTTAACGTACAAACTTCCCTTAGACAAACTTGAATGGACCTTGGTCCCTAAGCATATTTACCAAATTTCAGACCTATCCCTTCAGCGGTTTGGGAGAAGTCATTTTCGCGAAAACTAGGTCATCCAAGATGGCCACCAGGAAAATAGGCCAATCAGGTTGCCTTGATCAAACTTGGGTCTACCGTTGCAATAGATGATGTGTTATGAGTTTTGAATCAATTCCTCCAGCGGTTTCGGAGAAGATTTTCTAGTGTTTCTAAAAATCGGCTATTTTGGCCAGCGGCCATCTTGGATTTTGGCTGATCGGTTTCATTTGAACAAACTTGAATCTCTATGCCCTAGGGATGCTTCCTGCCAAATATAATTGAAATCGGCCCAGTGGTTCTTGAGAAGTCGTTTTAAAGGAAAAGTTGACGGACGGACGACGGACACACGACGGATGGTCGCCACGACATAAGCTCACTAAGGCCAGGTGAGCTAATAGTTTAGAGGCATGTATGGGTCAACACGTACGTTGGTGTGGGGGGGGGGGGGGTCACGCCTGTGACAACCATATGAACTACATCGTTTTCAAACCAACCTCTTCCATATATGGAAGTAGCATACACTCATAGTATTTCAATGTTATGAAAAAGCAAAACTGTAGCGGATGAACAAATTTTAAATAGGTAGGTGAACTGACACATGTTCAGAGGTCGCTAGCGTATCATCTTTACTTACAGTGCAGCTCATAAATAAGTTTAAATGCTTCCAAAGCAAAAACACAAATATGTTAGTTAGAACCATATGAACATGATACAAGAAATGTTATGTTGAATATTTGAACACTATGGGTTGAAATCCAACCCAATTATGTTCAAAATATTCAACAGCATATGTTATTTAAGTTGTACTATAAGCGTGCGGACGGCAGTGAAAGCCTCGCTACGTACCTCGACCGCTGCCTAAATTGTAAACAAACTATGTACTGTCAATAATATGTCAATGTAGACTATATGCAAATAGATTAGTTTAGACTAGATTTATATTTACCCGAGATTTTAGTTAACTTTAAACACATAACTGAAGTAACTGCTATATTGCAATCATAAATTTATTCATAAGCCTACACAATGGTAAATTGCGGTCGTACGTGCACTGACCGGTGTAGGCCTACTTAACTATCATTTAAAAAGTTGTGTACATGCATGTCTATCATCTATGCAAAATCTCTGAAGTCAATCCAGAAAGATAAGATATATATGCATTTGTAGAATTGTATTCCAAGAAGTGTGTGGGTGGGTTTGATTAAATATAGCCTAATTCATGTACACGAAATCTGATGTTACTGTCACCTCTAACAGGCCTATACGTTAGAATTGTGATGTCAGGCACCGTGACCATGAGGTCTGTCCTTTAAGTTTAATCAACAAAAATATCATCAACTTCGATATTATTGAACCTTTGTGCATCTCGAACAATGTAGTGTTCCTGTGTGAACAATGAATTGTCAAAGAATAGGTGCATAGGTGCTTAATACTCGCAGCAGTAGAGAACCTAGCTATGCTCCCCGAGATAATAATCTAGACTAATAGGAATTGGTGTCATCCCGGTGTGACGTCACAACTCTAGCGCGATAGCTAAAAACGTGTGGTTGTCAAGGTGGTTGCTATATGCTTATCTCAGCTTTGCCTGGGCTGATTACAAAAATTTAAAAAGCATTTTGTTCTTCTAGTAAAGGAGAATCTGTATTATGATTGTCACGTTAATCAGCGCGATCGGGTATCTAGTCCTCACAACATCTTTAACCCTTTCGTGATGAAACTGGCCCAAACCGGCCTCTGTTGTGGGCTTGGGGAATATCTATTTGCAGGCCGAGAGAAGACTGCCTCTGTCGTGGTCTTGGGGAATATCTATTTGCAGGCCAAGAGAAGACTATTTTTGAAAAATTACCACTGAAATAACTGGCTCGGGTCTTGGGGAATATCTATTTGCAGGCTGAGAGAAGACTGCCTCTGTCGTGGTCTTGGGGAATATCTATTTGCAGGCCAAGAGATTATTTTTGAAAAATTACAACTGAAATAACTGGCTCGGTAACCGAGCCAGTCATTAGTGGTAAATTTTCAAAAATAGTCTTCTCTTGGTCTGGAAATGGACATTTAATAATTAAATATTTTAATTTTTCGAAGAAATTTAGTCATTAAAGGGTTAAATCCTCTCTAAATAGACACTGATACATTAGTCACCCAGGAAACGTACCAAATTACCGGTCGGCAAGTAGCATGGGCCAACTTGGTATTACTTGGGCTACTAAAGAGTGAGAGTTGTAAAGCGGGCAGCCACGCATTGTACCAATAAGAATTTGTTAACACTGATTTACCTCCGTTCAAAAAGAGAATTCTTCAGATGTTTATTTTGTATTCCTTATCCCGTTCAAAATCACTGGATTCTCAATATCAAAGCCACCACACAGCTGTTATAAGCTATCGAATATTTCATAACTAATTTAACTGGAAACTTGCTGTCTACGGCAGAAACATCTTCCAGTCAAATTATTTTTTAAATATTCAACAGAACATTTCTTACATCATAAAGATTTAGTCATCTGAATGGGAACGGGATGTTTAACAGTTGTGGTTGTGCAGGGCCAACTGCCCGGGTAATCTTAATCTTGCACACTGCTATTTAACCCTTTAGTGCCTAAATTTGGTCAAGAAAATACAAATATTTGCTTATTGAATGTCTATTTGTAAACCAAGGGAAGACTTTTTTGCAAATTTACCACTGAAATGACTGGCTCGGTTATCGAGCCAGTCATTACAATGGTAAATTTGCACAAAAAAACTGTCTTTTCTTAGTCTGCAAATGGACATTCCTCAAGGCCACTGCAACAGCTGGTTTTGGCTGGCTACATCATGAAATGGTTAACCAGCTTATAACGTCTTTATTTGGAGGGGATCTTAAGCAGTCCTATTTTCTCAACCCTCTAATGGCTAAGCTGGTGCAAACCAGCCTCGGCAGTAAGCTTGAGGCATGCCCATTTTGTAGCCCAATAGAAATACAAGTTTTAATGAGTTCAAATTTTGCTGGTGGCCATCTTTGATTTTGGATCGTCAATTTCAATAGCTTTCTTCTCCAGACCTAGTCCAACTATGCTATGCAGTTTAAAAGCGATCTGATAAATGTTAACTGAGTTATCACCCGGAAAGCAATTTTACAGGTGTCCACGGGTGGCAATCTTGGATTTTGGATAATCGTCAATTTCAGTAGGTTTCTTAGTCCAACCACCCTATGAAGTTTCAAAGTAATCCGATAAACAGTCAAGATTTGGTGCAAAATAAACTAAGCCTTGTAAATATTGAAAAATTTGAAAATCATGTCACTTATGATGGAGTCTAGATGCAATGATGGCATGGAAAAAAGCTCTAAAGTTTTATTGAGATCGGATAATCCCTTGATGAATTAAATGTACATAGAAAAAGATAACTAATCCCATCTCTTGATAGCTATTCAGGTGATCTAACACGCCGACCATAAACTATCCAGGTAATTTAAAGCTTTTTATCACGCCGCTAAGGAAAGATATTCAGGATTTAGTAGTTAAATGTTGGTACATTTCTACACCCTATGATGGCTGTCATGATTTACTTTTCAACCAATCAGAAAAACTCTAGTGTGTCTCCCTCGGTATATACGCTCAGTCATAGAGGCTCCAGCTATAGTTTGGAAAAGTGGTATAAAAGCAATCCTACAGGTAAACTGTTGAATATTTTGAAACCAATTTGATTGGAAGTTGTTGCTGCCATAGGCAGCAACAACTTCCAGTCAAATTAGTTTCAAAATATTCAATGGGATGAGCATTACATAATAAAGAATGTGATGCATTGGCGCTTACATGACATCACACACAATAGCTTGAGGAGACAAAATGGTGTCGATCACTGTTCAACATTTACTCGATATTACAAAACAGATAATTGCGATACAGATCAGGGAATGTGACAGGATATGAATGATATGGATTCTATAAACCATATTCTATCGGTGCAATACAACATTTGAGAAGAAATTAGCACCCTTTAACATTGACCTAATTCTCGGTGCCTGCCGAACACCAAACGCCGATTGTCATTGGGATTGCTATGTCGAGATCCCCCGCTTCGCTTCCGCTCCGTTTCTCTTCACCGGCAAATGGACATTCATTAAGCAAATATGTTGATATTTAAATCTTGACCATTAAAGGGTTAATAACAATATACACAAAAACAACAAACAAAAACATGACATAAAATCAGGCAACAGAGCAACAGCGTATTACATGCGTCATAGATTATGTCATAAACCATGAGACATAAACAGTATTACATGCGTCATAGATTATGTCATAAACCATGAGACATAAACAGTATTACATGCGTCATAGATTATGTCATAAACCACGAGACATAAACAGTATTACATGCGTCATAGATTATGTCATAAACCATGAGACGTAAACAGTATTACATGCATCATAGATTATGTCACAAACCATGAGACATAAACAGTATTACATGCGTCATAGATTATGTCATAAACCACGAGACATAAACAGTATTACATGCGTCGTAGATTATGTCATAAACCATGAGACATAAACAGTATTACATGCGTCGTAGGTTATGTCATAAACCACGAGACATAAACAGTATTACATGCATCATAGATTATGTCACAAACCATGAGACATAAACAGTATTACATGCGTCATAGATTATGTCATAAACCACGAGACATAAACAGTATTACATGCGTCGTAGATTATGTCATAAACCATGAGACATAAAACTCAGGTAATTAAAATGTTGTTAGGAAACAACAGTCCATATATAATTGTTTGCAATGATTAATGATGATGATGATGATGATGAAATCTTGAAGAATGTAATGTTAATGATGAGGTCTTGAACACATATATACAGAATGTCATACATAAATAGAATATTATCTCGTAATAATACTTCATAATGGGTATTCATTCTCTCAGTATTTTCTATAACGTCCACTATTGAATCTCATGTACAGTACAGCTCAGAAACAACTAAGAATGGCATGCTTCCAAGACAAATTAAATTGTTCTGTTGAATTTTGTGGATTTTTTAAATTTGATTGGAAGCTACTGGTGTATAAGGCAGCAATGGCTTCCAATCAACTTAAGTCTAAAATATTCAACAGAACATTTCGTACATCGTGTTCAAAATTGTATTAATTAACATGTTTTTGCTTTTACTTTTGAAGCATGTTAACTTACTTGTGAGCTGTACTGTAAAACATGGGCTAGCAGAATAAATGCATTACATAACAGGCATAATATTTTAGACTTAATTTGATCAGAAACCCTAGTCTATGACAATGAAAATATACCAAGAGCCATATATTGAAGTGTGTCCATATTTTAGACTTAATTTGACAGAAACCCTAAAGTCTATATAGGTCTCAATACCATGAAAATATACCAAGAGCCATATTTAAGAAGTGTGTCCACTTTATATTCATAACTCTAATAAACATAAACAGACCCGTCACATTGAGTCTTAATCTATTAGCAAATAATGAAACGTGTAATTATTGCTGCTGGACGATAACAGTAAGCCTTTAACCCCCCAAAATGCAGTGGTCTTGAGAAATGTCCATTTGCAGACCAAGAGAAGACTATTTTTGAAAATTTACCACTGGAATGACTGGCTCGATAACCGAGCCAGTTATTCCAGTGGTAAATTTTCAAAAATACTCTTCTCATGGTCTTGCAAATGGACATTTTCTGAGAAAATTGAAATTTTGTTCACCAAATTCGAGGGTAACAGGGCTAACATAACCTCAAGCAGAAAAACTATTGATACATGAGCTCAGATTAAGTCATTGTGTCACTACAGGTAAGTATAAAGTTCACATGTTTTACACCAAAATGCTTTAATCTTAGTTTACATCTTGCTTCAAAAATCGACTTTACCATTTTTTCTTAACCCTTTCGTGACAAAACCAGCCTCTGTAGTAGTTTTACAGGCCAGGAGAATAATAATTTTGAAATTTTACCACTGAAATGGCTGGCTCGGTAACCGAGCCAGTCATTAGTGGTAAATTTTCAAAAATAATCTCTTGGCCTGCAAATGGAGATTAAATAAGGAAATATTCTAATTTTTCGAATAGAAATTTAGTCATTAAAGAGTTAAAAGGTGCATATTCACACCAGAAAGCTTGAAAATAAAATTGTTAAACTGATATACTTTTAGAGACTTAAATTGTGTGTGTGTGTCTAGGCGCAATGAAATGAATTAACTCTTAACACAACATGATTTCATTCCATATAAATTAATATAATTTTTTTAGTTGCGCAGTTGAATTAGGGACTCATGACTCTATTTCAATTTCACAACTTAAATGTTAAGATCATAGGAGCTATCTCCTTCAGGAATCCTGATGATGTCATGGTCAAGAACATCTCAACGTTTACTTAGTGATTGTCCATGTGCAGGTCAAGACAAAACTATTTTTGAAAGTTTATCACTGGAATGACTGGCTCAATCATTGAGCCAGGGATTCCAGTGATATATTTTCAAACAAGAATTCCGCGGAATTAAATCTCTCGCCTGTCTCCTGTTTGTCACAGTGGCGTTGACCCCAACATTGGAAAAACAGTTTTGTATCAAAGTCAGTGACCTTGACCATGTGACCTCATTATCATCACGCTGCTTCTTAATAGCATAGGCAACTGCATAGCCAGGTTTAGTTGCAATAGGATTAATTGATCCTGAAATATAAGCTAAACACAAAAACTTAACATTGCTGATTTCGTCGCTGTTGGAAAAGTGACACATATGTCTCGCTTTCTGCTTAGCGGGCGAGACAAAAACAGTATTCTCTTGGCCTGCAGATGGTCAATCATGAATATCACTGTAGAAGCCGTTTTTGGCTGGCTTGACCATCAAATGGGTAATAGTACATACATACATATATATTAAATTTGTATGACAATATCAAATTCATACTGTTTGCTGTTACCAAGCAAACATTTATTTACATTAATTAAATATAAAATTCTCAGATCTACACTTTGTTATGATGAATATATTATTACTTTGGTGAACTGTGACTGACTGACTGACCAATAGATTAACTTTGAATAACTATACAGCAATTTTGCGGCATTAAACCTCTCTCGCCTATCAGCCTCATTGTCAACATCCATCAGAGATCAGGTGAAATTTGATTGGAAGAATAAATAGTATCGCAAGAATGGATTAATCCAGTTTTATCTATGCTCCACCCATCTCAAGCTAAGCTCTGTCCACGCTTTGCCCGTGTGGGGACCAATCGAACCCTGAACTCACTGAATCCCAATTTCCAGATAACTATACAGGTAAGCTGTTGAATATTTTGAAACTAATTTGACTGAGTGCTGCTCCTATTCAACAGAATATTTATTAAATAATAAAGACATAGCATTCGTACAAGTTGACGGACTATTAAGCGTTTATGACAGACTTAATTGTGTCATTCATGACGTAATTGATTATGATGTCAGCCTACATGTAACATAGTTGAATATGATATCATATGGTTGATCAATAGACTGGATTCATCCGTTGTTGTGAAACGCGGTGACAATTATCTAATAAAAGCCGTGTGACATGCTATTGTTATGCTATTGTTAGGACATAGGTGGCACTTTGTTAGAAATGGTAAAAAATATGAATGCCTGAAAACGAGTGGTCCTAACCCTTTAACACTGATATCAGCCAAAAACGGCTTCTGCAGTGGTCTTCAGACATTTGCAGATTAAGAAGACTATTTTTGAAAATTTATCACTGGAATGACTGGCTCATTAACCGAGATAGTTATTCCAGTGATAAATTTAACAAAATAACCTCCACTTGGCCAGCAAACGGACATTTTCTATGAGAAAATTAGAATTTTCTTGAAAAGATTTAAGGGTTAAAGAGTTAATCTTGTGACCTGAATCTCATTGCGCTACGAGCAGGCGACGCCATAATTACAAAAGCAACTCGCCCATGAATTACATATAACTAATTTTCAAAGCAGGGAAACTGTTGAATATTTTGAAAGTAATCTGACTGAAATGTGTTACTGTCAAATTAAGTTCAAAATATTCAACAGAATAAGTTTTACATAGTAAAGAATATCAATTTTCAGGGATTTGTCGTTGAACGGGTAAACCAATCTTGAGCAATAAAGCAAGATGAATTGCTAAGCGCAAACATGAACACTATCACCAGAGTCGGAATGGTGAAACCTATGTCTCACCTTCTGCTTAGCAGATGAGGCAATTAATGATGAAATCAAACAGCATATTTCCTAAAATTATTAAATTGCTCCAATCAATGGTAAAAAAACATGCAAATCTGACGGCTACCAGAAACTGTGTATCCTTGTGGAAGGCATGTTGTGATGATTCTGACAGCTGACATACTGTGTATCCATGTGGCAGGCATGTTGTGATGATTCTGACAGCTGACACACTGTGTACCCTTGTGGCAGGCATGGTGTGATGATTCTGACAGCTGACACACTGTGTATCCTTGTGGCAGGCATGGTGTGATGATTCAGACAGCTGACACACTGTGTATCCTTGTGGCAGGCATGGTGTGATGATTCAGACAGCTAACACACTGTGTATCCTTGTGGCAGGCATGGTGTGATGATTCTGACAGCTGACACACTGTGTATCCTTGTGGCTGGCATGGTGTGATGATTCTGACAGCTGACATACTGTGTATCCATGTGGCAGGCATGTTGTGATGATTCTGACAGCTGACACACTGTGTACCCTTGTGGCCAGCATGGTGTGATGATTCAGACAGCTGACACACTGTGTACCCTTGTGGCAGGCATGGTGTGATGATTCAGACAGCTGACATACTGTGTACCCTTGTGGCAGGCATGGTGTGATGATTCTGACAGCTGACACACTGTGTACCCTTGTGGCCAGCATGGTGTGATGATTCAGACAGCTGACACACTGTGTACCCTTGTGGCAGGCATGGTGTGATGATTCAGACAGCTGACATACTGTGTACCCTTGTGGCAGGCATGGTGTGATGATTCTGACAGCTGACACACTGTGTACCCTTGTGGCCAGCATGGTGTGATGATTCAGACAGCTGACACACTGTGTACCCTTGTGGCAGGCATGGTGTGATGATTCAGACAGCTGACACACTGTGTATCCTTGTGGCAGGCATGGTGTGATGATTCAGACAGCTGACACACTGTGTACCCTTGTGGCAGGCATGGTGTGATGATTCTAACAGCTGACACACTGTGTATCCTTGTGGCAGGCATGGTGTGATGATTCTGACAGCTGACACACTGTGTATCCTTGTGGTAGGCATGGTGTGATGATTCTGACAGGTGACACACTGTGTATCCTTGTGGTAGGCATGGTGTGATGATTCAGACAGCTGACACACTGTGTACCCTTGTGGCAGGCATGGTGTGATGATTCTGACAGCTGACACACTGTGTATCCTTGTGGCAGGCATGGTGTGATGATTCTGACAGCTGACACACTGTGTATCCTTGTGGCTGGCATGGTGTGATGATTCTGACAGCTAACACACTGTGCATCCTTGTGGCCAGCATGGTGTGTTGATTCTGACAGCTGACACACTGTGTACCCTTGTGGCAGGCATGGTGTGATGATTCAGACAGCTGACACACTGTGTACCCTTGTGGCAGGCATGGTGTGATGATTCAGACAGCTGACACACTGTGTACCCTTGTGGCAGGCATGGTGTGATGATTCTGACAGCTGACACACTGTGTATCCTTGTGGCAGGCATGGTGTGATGATTCTGACAGCTGACACACTGTGTACCCTTGTGGCAGGCATGGTGTGATGATTCTGACAGCTGGCACACTGTGTACCCTTGTGGCAGGCATGGTGTGATGATTCTGACAGCTGACAGACACTGTATCCTCGTGGCAGGCATGGTGTGTTGATTCTGACAGCTGGCACACTGTGTATCCTTGTGGCTGGCATGGTGTGTTGATTCTAACTGCTGACACTGTGCATCCTTGTGGCTGGCATGGTGTGATGATTCAGACAGCTGACACACTGTGTATCCTTGTGGCAGGCATGGTGTGATGATTCTAACTGCTGACACTGTGTATCCTTGTGGCCAGCATGGTGTGTTGATTCTAACTGCTGACACTGTGCATCCTTGTGGCTGGCATGGTGTGATGATTCAGACAGCTGACACACTGTGTATCCTTGTGGCAGGCATGGTGTGATGATTCTGACAGCTGACAGACACTGTATCCTCGTGGCAGGCATGGTGTGATGATTCTGACAGCTGGCACACTGTGTATCCTTGTGGCTGGCATGGTGTGTTGATTCTAACTGCTGACACACTGTGCATCCTTGTGGCTGGCATGGTGTGATGATTCTGACAGCTGACAGACACTGTATCCTCGTGGCAGGCATGGTGTGATGATTCTGACAGCTGGCACACTGTGTATCCTTGTGGCTGGCATGGTGTGTTGATTCTAACTGCTGACACTGTGCATCCTTGTGGCCAGCATGGTGTGTTGATTCTGACAGCTGACACACTGTGTATCCTTGTGGCCAGCATGGTGTGTTGATTCTGACAGCTGACACACTGTGTATCCTTGTGGCAGGCATGGTGTGATGATTCTGACAGGTGACAGACACTGTATCCTTGTGGTAGGCATGGTGTGATGATTCTGACAGCTGGCACACTGTGTATCCTTGTGGCTGGCATGGTGTGTTGATTCTAACTGCTGACACTGTGCATCCTTGTGGCCAGCATGGTGTGTTGATTCTAACTGCTGACACTGTGTATCCTTGTGGCAGGCATGTTGTGATGATTCTGACAGCTGGCACACTGTGTATCCTTGTGGCTGGCATGGTGTGTTGATTCTAACTGCTGACACTGTGCATCCTTGTGGCCAGCATGGTGTGTTGATTCTGACAGCTGACACACTGTGTATCCTTGTGGCCAGCATGGTGTGTTGATTCTGACAGCTGACACACTGTGTATCCTTGTGGCAGGCATGGTGTGATGATTCTGACAGGTGACAGACACTGTATCCTTGTGGCAGGCATGGTGTGATGATTCTGACAGCTGGCACACTGTGTATCCTTGTGGCAGGCATGGTGTGATGATTCTGACAGCTGGCAGACACTGTGTATCCTTGTGGCTGGCATGTTGTGATGATTCTGACAGCTGGCACACTGTGTATCCTTGTGGCAGGCATGGTGTGATGATTCTGACAGCTGACACACTGTGTATCCTTGTGGCAGGCATGGTGTGATGATTCTGACAGGTGACAGACACTGTATCCTTGTGGCAGGCATGGTGTGATGATTCTGACAGCTGGCACACTGTGTATCCTTGTGGCAGGCATGTTGTGATGATTCTGACAGCTGGCAGACACTGTGTATCCTTGTGGCTGGCATGGTGTGATGATTCTGACAGCTGGCAGACACTGTGTATCCTTGTGGCTGGCATGTTGTGATGATTCTGACAGCTGGCAGACACTGTGTATCCTTGTGGCAGGCATGGTGTGATGATTCTGACAGCTGGCAGACACTGTGTATCCTTGTGGCTGGCATGTTGTGATGATTCTGACAGCTGGCAGACACTGTGTATCCTTGTGGCAGGCATGGTGTGATGATTCTGACAGGTGACAGACACTGTGTATCCTTGTGGCAGGCATGGTGTGATGATTCTGACAGCTGACACACTGTGTATCCTTGTGGCAGGCATGGTGTGATGATTCTGACAGGTGACAGACACTGTATCCTTGTGGCAGGCATGGTGTGATGATTCTGACAGCTGGCACACTGTGTATCCTTGTGGCAGGCATGGTGTGATGATTCTGACAGCTGGCAGACACTGTGTATCCTTGTGGCTGGCATGTTGTGATGATTCTGACAGCTGGCAGACACTGTGTATCCTTGTGGCAGGCATGGTGTGATGATTCTGACAGCTGACACACTGTGTATCCTTGTGGCCAGCATGGTGTGATGATTCTGACAGCTGGCAGACACTGTGTATCCTTGTGGCAGGCATGGTGTGATGATTCTGACACCTGACACACTGTGTATCCTTGTGGCCAGCATGGTGTGATGATTCTGACAGCTGGCAGACACTGTGTATCCTTGTGGCAGGCATGTTGTGATGATTCTGACAGCTGGCACACCGTGTATCCTTGTGGCTGGCATGGTGTGATGATTCGGACAGCCGGCAGACACTGGGTATCCTTGTGGCCAGCATGGTGTGATGATTCTGACAGCTGACACACTGTGTATCCTTGTGGCAGGCATGGTGTGATGATTCTGACAGCTGACAGACACTGTATCCTTGTGGTAGGCATGGTGTGATGATTCTGACAGCTGACAGACACTGTATCCTTGTGGTAGGCATGGTGTGATGATTCGGACAGCTGGCAGACACTGGGTATCCTTGTGGTAGGCATGGTGTGATGATTCGGACAGCTGGCAGACACTGTGTATCCTTGTGGCCAGCATGGTGTGATGATTCTGACAGCTGACACACTGTGTATCCTTGTGGCAGGCATGGTGTGATGATTCTGACAGCTGACAGACACTGTATCCTTGTGGTAGGCATGGTGTGATGATTCGGACAGCTGGCAGACACTGGGTATCCTTGTGGCCAGCATGGTGTGATGATTCTGACAGCTGACACACTGTGTATCCTTGTGGCAGGCATGGTGTGATGATTCTGACAGCTGACAGACACTGTATCCTTGTGGCAGGCATGGTGTGATGATTCTGACAGCTGACAGACACTGTATCCTTGTGGCAGGCATGGTGTGCTGATTCTGACAGCTGGCACACTGTGTATCCTTGTGGCTGGCATGGTGTGTTGATTCTAACTGCTGACACTGTGCATCCATGTGGCAGGCATGTTGTGATGATTCTGACAGCTGACACACTGTGTATCCTTGTGGCCAGCATGGTGTGATGATTCTGACAGCTGACAGACACTGTATCCTTGTGGCAGGCATGGTGTGATGATTCTGACAGCTGGCAGACACTGTGTATCCTTGTGGCAGGCATGTTGTGATGATTCTGACACCTGACACACTGTGTATCCTTGTGGCTGGCATGGTGTGATGATTCTGACAGCTGGCAGACACTGTGTATCCTTGTGGCAGGCATGTTGTGATGATTCTGACACCTGACACACTGTGTATCCTTGTGGCTGGCATGGTTTGATGATTCTGAAACCGGTGATCAAGCATCATTATTTTTACAGGAATGAAAGCTGCTGACAGAAATTAACCATTTTATGTTCAAAATTTGTAAAGAAAGCTAAAATTGTGCTTATCCAACGTCCATTTACAGGCCGAGAAGACTAATTTTGAAAATTTACCACTGGAATGTCTGGCTCAATTAAGGAGCCAGTCATTCCAGTGGCAAATTTTCAAAAATAGTCTTCTCTTGGCCTGCAAATAAAGTTTCCTCCAAGCACATGCAGAAGCCAACTGGGGGCATCTTGACAAGGAAGGGGTTAGTTTGTCTAATAGCTGTACTAGTGTTACTGGCAATGAGTGGCATTGTGTGATGTGATGACCATGTGATATGATAAATGTGATGATGTGATGAATGGGTGATAAATGTGTGATAAGATGAATGTCAGAATGTGAGGTGTGATATTCAAAGCACCATGGGTTCTGCAGCTAGAACATCAGCTTATGTATCTTGAGAATTTTCCCGAGTCTTTGTTTTGCTGTTGCTTCGCCCTTTTTGTGCTTCTTCGCTGAAAATAAATATGTACAGGAAAGATAAATCATCTAAGATAAATCATCTAAGAGAAATCCTAGACGTCTGGTGCTAAAAGCCACTCTACAATCTTTTAGCAACAAACGTTAATTATCTTTATAACAAGTTGACTGACAATAATTGCTGCCTATAGCACCACCAACTTTCAATGAAACTGTTCTCAAGATCAGAATTTGTAGTAACACTTGCTGATGAGATTCAACACAATTGGATGACGTCACACCTCGAGACAGAATTGCAGAGTGGATGTTAGTAGCAGAACTCTGTGATTTTTCTTAGTCTAATATGGTGGTCTTATTGGCTTACGACAGCTTTAACAAGGGTGTATACATTTTACTCTCACAGCTGAGCATCATATATCTCTGCTAATACCATATATCTCTGCTAATACCATATATCTCTGCTAATACCATATAGCTCGGCTGATACCATATAGCTCGGCTGATACCATATAGACCGGCTAATACCATAGAGCTCAGCTAATACCAGATAGTTTGGCTAATACCATATAGCTCAGCTAATACCATATAGCTCTGTTAATACAATATAGCTCTGCTAATATAACATATCTCTGCTAATACCATATATCTCTGCCAATACCATATAGCTAAGCTCGGCTAATACCATATAGCTCTGCCAATACCATATAGCTATGCTAATACCATATAGCTATGCTAATACCATATATCTCGGCTAATACCATATACTTCTGCTAATACCATATAGCTCTGCTAATACCATATGATGATGATGATTACTGTATTCCGCGGCTGTAGTAGTAGAAACATCCTACAGCTGCAATCAGTCCCTCTTCGCCTTTGCCCACTGTGTCTTGTCCTCAGCCATATAGCTCTGCTAATACCATATAGCTCTGCTAATATAACATAGCTCTGCTAATACAATATAGCTCTGCTAATATAACAAAGCTCTGCTAATATAACATAGCTCTGTTAATACAATATAGCTCTGCTAATATAACATAGCTCTGCTAATATAACATAGCTCTGTTAATACCATAGAGCTCTGCTAATACCATCTAGCTCTGCTAATACCATCTAGCTCTGCTAATACCATCTAGCTCTGTTAATACCATCTAGCTATGCTAATACCATATAGCTCTGCTAATATAACATAGCTCCGCTAATACCATCTAGCTCTGCTAATACCATCTAGCTCTGCTAATACCATATAGCTCTGCTAATACCATATAGCTATGCTAATACCATATAGCTCTGCCAATACCATCTAGCTCTGCTAATACCATATAGCTCTGCTAATACCATCTAGCTCTGCTAATACCATCTAGCTCTGCTAATACCATCTAGCTCTGCTAATACCATATAGCTCTGTTAATACCATACAGCTCTGCTAATACCATCTAGCTCTGCTAATACCATATAGCTCTGCTAATATAACATAGCTCTGCTAATACCATATAACTCTGCTAATATAATATAGCTCTGCTAATACTATCTAGTTCTGCTAATACCATCTAGCTCTGCTAATACCATCTAGCTCTGCTAATACCATATAGCTCTGCTAATACCATATAGCTCTGCAAATACCATGTGATTAAATATTACAAAACGAGCAATCACAAATTGCAGACCCTCGCCCTCCCATTATTGACACATCGTAAAAAAGTTTCAGATGTTCCTGATTTTTTAGCATTTCTGGATTTACTGAACTTTTTTCAAATCACGTCTACAGCTGTGGAATCCTAGTGTACGGTTGCACCCGTTCTTGTGCTAAAATTTGGGCAACATCGGGCCAGCAGTTTCTAAGATAGCCACCGATCCAGAATTTGATATGATCCCGATCTGAGTCCTTTTATCCGGATCACGGATGCTGCTGCTGTTGCAGCTGGCTGGGCTAGCAAGACCATTCAAGCAAACTGAAATATTCACCAAGTCTCGCATATAGCTTTACTTAACCCTTTAAATTCCAGTGTCTCAATTTCAGGACAAATGCACAGGAAAATATGTGAATATTTTGAAAATAAATTTACTGGAACCTATTGTCTACAATGGGTAGCAACGGCTCCCAGTCAAATTAACTTCAAAATATTCAACAGAATACTCGGTACATCATTAAAAGGTTTGTTTCTTCACTGTAAGGGTTAATCTAGATAATGCCAGGTATTAACCCTTTTACAGACAAATCCCAGAAAATGAATCATCTTTACGATATAAAACGTATTCTGTTGATTATTTTGAAAGTAATTTGACTGGAAGCTGTTGCTGCTTTAGGCAGCAACAGCTTTCACCTTTCAGTCAAATTATTTTCAAAATATTCAACAGTTTTCCTGTATGGTTGCTTTGAAAATGAGACATGTGTAATATATTAGTGAAAGGGTTAATATAAACCTCCTGTTTAAGTACTAACCTTTCACAGGACTTTCTGGCTGACCAGCACGCTTAGGAGCCAATCTGAATGGGCCTGAAAGACAAAACAAGAATTCTTGTTCAAATTAGAGTAATTTTATGCAAAATCCTATTTGAAAACAAATGGTGAGCGTGTGAGCATTGTACCTCTACAGGTCACTCACACATCTTACCTTGACCACAGAATGATGAGTGTGTGAGTATTGTATCTCTATAGGTCACTCACAAATCTTACGTTGACCACAGAATGATGAGCATTGTTCCTCTACAAGTCACTCCCAAATCTTATGTTGACCACAGAATGAGCATTGTTCCTCTATAGGTCACTCACAAATCTTACCTTGACCACAGAATGGTGAGTATTGTACCTCTATAGGTCACTCACAAATCTTACCTTGACCACAGACTGGTGAGTATTGTTCCTCTACAGGTCACTCACAAATCTTACCGTGACCACAGAATGGTGAGTATTGTACCTCTATAGGTCACTCACAATCTTACGTTGACCACAGAATGGTGAGTATTGTACCTCTATAGGTCACTCACAAATCTTACCTGGACCACAGAATGGTGTGTGTGTGAGCCTTGTACCTCTACAGGTCACTCAGAAATCTTTCTTTGACCACAGAATGGTGAGTATGTGAATATTATACCTCTACAGGTCACTCACAAATCCTACCTTGACCACAAAATGGTGAGTATTATACCTCTACAGGTCACTCACAAATCTCACCTTGACCACAGCATGGTGAGTATTGTACCACTACAGCTCATTCACAAATCTTACCTTGACCACAGAATGGTTGAGTGTGAGTATTGTCCCTCCACTGGTCACTCACAAATCTTAACTTGACTACGGAATGGCGAGTATTGTACCTCTACAGGTCACTCACAAATCTTGATCATGATGTCAGATACTTGATTGACACATCAGATCCTACCATTGAATTATTCAGTTTATCTCAGTGATTGGTCACATTCATGGATTGGCACAAAATTAACAAATTTGGCAAAGAGTGAAATATTTCTGTTTTCAAAATATCAGATTAAAGATTAGTAGATTAAGTAATTTGTTTAGGAATTTCTCTGTATATTCAAAACGACTCACAGATAGAGCAAGTGACTGTGGTAAATTTTCAAAAGTAGCCCTCTTGGCCTGAAAATGGACATTCAATAAGCAAATATTTTGATTTTCTTGACCAAATTTGACCATTAAAGGGTTAGAGTGGGCAGGGCATAGCTAGAAAGGGCCAGAGCTAAGGTAGAAATGGGTGGGGCATAGCTAGAAAGGGCCAGAGCTAAGATAGAAATGGGCAGGGCATAGCTAAAAAGGGCCAGAGCTAAGGTAGAAATGGGTGGGGCATAGCTAGAAAGGGCCAGAGCTAAGGTAGAAATGGGCGGGGCATAACTAGAAAGGGCCAGAGCTAAGGTAGAAATGGGCGGGGAATAGCTAAAAAGGGCCAGCGCTAAGGTAGAAATGGGCGGGGCATAGCTAGAAAGGGCCAGAGCTAAGGTAGAAATGGGGGGGGGCATAGCCAGAAAGGGCCAGAGCTACGGTAGAAATGGGCGGGGCATAGCTAGAAAGGGCCAGCGCTAAGGTAGAAATGGGCGGGGAATAGCTAGAAAGGGCCAGAGCTAAGGTAGAAATGGGCGGGGCATAACTAGAAAGGGCCAGAGCTAAGGTAGAAATGGGCGGGGAATAGCTAAAAAGGGCCAGCGCTAAGGTAGAAATGGGCGGGGCATAGCTAGAAAGGGCCAGAGCTAAGGTAGAAATGGGCGGGGCATAGCCAGAAAGGGCCAGAGCTAAGGTAGAAATGGGCGGGGAATAGCTAAAAAGGGCCAGCGCTAAGGTAGAAATGGGCGGGGCATAGCTAGAAAGGGCCAGCGCTAAGGTAGAAATGGGTGGGGCATAGCTAGAAAGGGCCAGAGCTAAGCTAGAAATGGGCGGGGCCAGAGTTAAGGTAGAAATGGGTGGGGCATAGCTAGAAAGGGCCAGAGCTAAGGTAGAAATGGGTGGGGCATAGCTAAAAAGGGCCAGCGCTAAGGTAGAAATGGGTGGTGCATAGCTAGAAAGGGCCAGAGCTAAGGTAGACATGGGCGGGGCATAGCTCGAAAGGGTCAGAGCTAAGGTAGAAATGGGCCAGAGTTAAGCTAGAAAGAGCCAGAGTTAAGGTAGAAAGAGCCAGAGTTAAGCTAGAAAGAGCCAGAGTTAAGCTAGAAAGAGCCAGAGTTAAGCTAGAAAGAGCCAGAGTTAAGGTAGAAAGAGCCAGAGTTAAGCTAGAAAGAGCCAGAGTTAAGGTAGAAAGGGCCAGAGTTATGGTAAAAAGAGCCAGAGTTAAGGTAGAAAGAGCCAGAGTTAAGCTAGAAAGAGCCAGAGTTAAGGTAGAAAGGGCCAGAGTTATGGTAAAAAGAGCCAGAGTTAAGGTAGAAAGGGCCAGAATTAAGCTAGAAAGAGGTAGAGTTAAGCTAGAAAGAGCCAGAGTTAAGCTAGAAAGAGCCAGAGTTAAGCTAGAAAGAGCCAGAGTTAAGCTAGAAAGAGCCAGAGTTAAGCTAGAAAGAGCCAGAGTTGAGCCAGAGTTAAGCTAGAAAGAGCCAGAGTTAAGCTAGAAAGAGCCAGAGTTAAGCTAGAAAGAGCCAGAGTTAAGCTAGAAAGAGCCAGAGTTAAGCTAGAAAGAGCCAGAGTTAAGCTAGAAAGAGCCAGAGTTAAGCTAGAAAGAGCCAGAGTTAAGCTAGAAAGAGCCAGAGTTAAGCTAGAAAGAGCCAGAGTTAAGCTAGAAAGGGCCAGAGTTAAGCTAGAAAGGGCCAGAGTTAAGCTAGAAAGGGCCAGAATTAAGCTAGAAAGAGGTAGAGTTAAGCTAGAAAGAGCCAGAGTTAAGCTAGAAAGAGCCAGAGTTAAGCTAGAAAGAGCCAGAGTTAAGCTAGAAAGAGCCAGAGTTAAGCTAGAAAGAGCCAGAGTTGAGCCAGAGTTAAGCTAGAAAGAGCCAGAGTTAAGCTAGAAAGAGCCAGAGTTAAGCTAGAAAGAGCCAGAGTTAAGCTAGAAAGGGCCAGAGTTAAGCTAGAAAAAGCCAGAGTTATGCTAGAAAGGGCCAGAGTTAAGCTAGAAAGGGCCAGAGTTACGCTAGAAAGAGCCAGACTTAAGGTAGAAAGAGCCAGAGTTAAGGTAGAAAGAGCCAGAGTTAAGGTAGAAATGGGCAGAGCATAGCTAGAAAAGGGGGGGGGGGGGGGAGGAGCATAGCTAGAAATGGATCTGTTTATTCAGGATAAAATGGCACATATGATGAAGTAGTAGACTGTAGATTGGTTTATGGAATCTACAGGAACTCACCAGAAGGTCCGGGTTGTGGTAATACAGAACTGAATACTGCTGATGATGTGGATGTGGATGGCTGGAATGGGCCTGATGTATCGAGGAGTAATGGTGGCTTGTCTGCTGGTTTGTCTGGCTTCAACTTCTTCTTGTACACTCGCTTTTTAGTGGGCTGGTAAATTAGTAAAATCATGACAGAATTAAGCAGATATATAGATCTATATATTGCAATCACCATGCTTGAACGCTAAGAAATAATGTTAACGTTTCCCCCAAAAAAGCTTCTAGTAAGAAATGTTCTGATGAATATTTTGAACTTAATTGGATTGGAAGTCATTGCTGTCTTCCAAGCCTATTATCTTCAAAATATTCAACAATACATTTTATTTTGTTTTGGAAACATTTAAAGTTATTTCTGAGCTGTACTGTACGGGTTTGAGCAGTAACTCCAGTAGCTAGCCTATGGTAAATTAGCTGATGCACAAGGTAACATGTCAGTTTTTCAAGTGCTTAAATTCAATTCAATGCAACCATGTACATCTGACCTAATAATAATGCCGACCAGGTGTGTGCGTGCGTGCGTGCGTGCGTGTGCGTGCATGCGCACATACATGTTAGTGTGTGTCTGTCTGCATGCGTGCATGTGTGTGCATGCATACATGTTAGTAAGCGCGTGCATGTGCGTCAGACAGGTGTGCACGTGTGAGTGCGTAAAGTAGAGAGATGTTACAATGATGACGAGCAGCATTGTTTCTCTATACTAGATTCCCCCCTATTAGAACATGGAATAAGATAAGATATGAGATCGTGTCTAACCTTATCTGATGCTGGTTTTGCATCTTGTAATTGTAGCTTAGCCTTGGCTTGTGCGAGGCCACTTTCCACGGCTTCACGCTTAGCTCCTTTACGGGAATGATGTTCTCGTTTTTGGGATGGTGTCATATGAAGGCGGGCTAAAACATACACAACAAGCCTTAACACTTCAATCGCGACATTTAATTAAGAAAATCAAAATATTTGCTTATTGAATGCCTATTTGCAGGCCAAGAGAAGACTATTTTTGAAAATTTACAACTGAAATGACTGGCTCGATTATCGAGCCAGTCATTCCAGTGGTAAAACCTCAAAAATAGTTTTCTTTTGGCCTGGAAATAGGCATTCCTCAAGACCACTGCAGAGGCTGGTTTTGGCAGCCTTCATCATGAAAGGCTTAAAAACGTATTCACACAATTTCTCACTAACAGTCTTGATGTCCTTGACAATGGACAGCCAGATAAAGAGGGTGCTTTTGGACAGCAAGTGCACCGTGGTAGCCAAGTTTCTTTAAAATCGCTTCAGTAGAACTTCCAGCTATTGTCGCACATGCCGACGGCACAGAGACAGACAAACATCATGATGAAGCTTGGAAGCTAAGTACTATGACAACTTGTATCTCATTAAGATCAATTACCTTGCTTTCTTCCAGTTATATTCATGGTGACTCGAGCACATTTCATATATCCTGATAATTAACACAGTGACTCGAGTACATTTCACATCGCTTGATAATTAACAGTGACTCGAGCACGTTTCATATCGCCTGCTAATTAACAGTGACTCGAGCACGTTTTATATCTCCTGATTATTAACACAGTGACTTGAGCATGTTTCATATCTCCTGATAATTAACAGTGACTCAAGCATGTTTCATATCTCCTGATAATTAACACAGTGACTCGAGCACATTTCATAGCTCCTGATAATTAACACAGTGACTCGAGCACATTTCATATCTCCTGCTAATTAACAGTGACTCGAGCACATTTCATATCTCCTGATAATTAACACAGTGACTCAAGCACGTTTCATATCTCCTGATAATTAACACAGTGACTTGAGCATGTTTCATAGCTCCTGATATTTAACAGTGACTCGAGCACGTTTCATATCTCCTGATAATTAACACAGTGACTCAAGCATGTTTCATATCTCCTGATAATTAACACAGTGACTTGAGCATGTTTCATATCTCCTGCTAATTAACACAGTGACTCAAGCATGTTTCATATCTCCTGATAATTAACACAGTGACTTGAGCATGTTTCATATCTCCTGATAATTAACACAGTGATCAAGCATGTTTCATAGCTCCTGATAATTAACACAGTGACTCGAGCACATTTCATATCTCCTGCTAATTAACACAGTGACTCGAGCATGTTTCATATCTCCTGATAATTAAAAGTGACTCGAGCACGTTTCATATCTCCTGCTAATTAACAGTGACTCGAGCACGTTTTATATCTTCTGATAATTAACACAGTGACTCAAACACGTTTCATATCTCCTTATAATTAACAGTGACTCGAGCACGTTTCATATCTCCTGCTAATTAACAGTGACTCGTGCACGTTTTATATCTCCTGATTATTAACACAGTGACTCGAGCATGTTTCATATCTCCTGATAATTAACACAGTGACTCAAACACGTTTCATATCTCCTGATAATTAACACAGTGACTCGAGCACATTTCATCTCCTGATAATTAACACAGTGACTCGAGCATGTTTCATATCTCCTGATAATTAAAAGTGACTCGAGCACGTTTCATATCTCCTGCTAATTAACAGTGACTCGAGCACGTTTTATATCTTCTGATAATTAACACAGTGACTCACACACGTTTCATATCTCCTGATAATTAACAGTGACTCGAGCACGTTTCATATCTCCTGCTAATTAACAGTGACTCGTGCACGTTTTATATCTCCTGATTATTAACACAGTGACTCGAGCATGTTTCATATCTCCTGATAATTAACACAGTGACTCAAACACGTTTCATATCTCCTGATAATTAACACAGTGACTCGAGCACATTTCATCTCCTGATAATTAACACAGTGACTCGAGCACATTTCATATCTCCTGATAATTAACAGTGACTCAAGCACGTTTCATATCTCCTGATAATTAACACAGTGACTCGAGCATGTTTCATATCTCCTGATAATTAACACAGTGACTCGAGCATGTTTCATATCTCCTGATAATTAACAGTGACTCGAGCATGTTTCATAGCTCCTGATAATTAAAAGTGACTCGACCATGTTTCATATCTCCTGATAATTAACAGTGACTCAAGCACATTTCATATCTCCTGATAATTAACACAGTGACTCCAGCACGTTTCATATCCCATGATAATTAAGAGTGACTCGAGCACGTTTTATATCTTCTGATAATTAACACAGTGACTCAAGCATGTTTCATATCTCCTGATAGTTAACACAGTGACTCGACCATGTTTCATAGCTCCTGATAATTAACACAGTGACTCAACCATGTTTCATATCTCCTGATAATTAACACAGTGACTCAAGCATGTTTCATATCTCCTGATAATTAACACAGTGACTCAAGCACGTTTCATATCTCCTGATAATTAACACAGTGACTAAAGCATGTTTCATATCTCCTGATAATTAACACAGTGACTCGACCATGTTTCATAGCTCCTGATAATTAATACAGTGACTCAAGCACGTTTCATATCTCCTGATAATTAACACAGTGACTCGAGCACAATTCATATCTCCTGATAATTAACAGTGACCCAAGCATGTTTCATATCTCCTGATAATTAACACAGTGACTCGAGCACATTTCATATCTCCTGATAATTAACAGTGACTCAAGCATGTTTCATATCTCCTGATAATTAACAGTGACTCGAGCACGTTTTATATCTCCTGATAATTAACACAGTGACTCAAGCACAATTCATATCTCCTGATAATTAACACAGTGACTCGAGCACATTTCATATCTCCTGATAATTAACAGTGACTCAAGCATGTTTCATATCTCCTGATAATTAACAGTGACTCGAGCACGTTTTATATCTCCTGATAATTAACACAGTGACTCAAGCACAATTCATATCTCCTGATAATTAACATAGCTTCTTGTGTACTCATAATAAACTAAACATAATACGGTGACTTATTGAGAATCTATTGTATACCTTTAGGGTTCCAGTTGTCATCTCTTGCAAGCTTGGTGTGCGTGCCTCCTCCGCCTTCATCATCAGACAGCTCCAGACTAGGGTAAACTAACAAATCAAAGCACATCTGCTGTTAGTGCATTTACCACAAAATAACACACACGCACACCACACACACAAATCTATGCGTGGACACGCAAACATATCCATGCATGAAGGCACACACACACGCACGCGCGCACACACACACACAGAAGCAAACACACACGCGCGCGCACACACGAATGCAGACACACAGGCACATACACACCCATACACGTTGTTGGAAGCAGATAATTCATCGCTGACATATTTGTCGTACTGCGCAGAAATAACTATCGCAACAAAATTGTGAGTCACGCACTAAGTTTTACAACAGCGACCGGTTGTTGGTCGGAATCACAAAACATTACTACCAACAGTTTTATAATTTGACAGTGAATTCTAGGAAATAAGCTCATGATAGTAAGATTTTCAGACAATACCCAGTATTAATTAGTCAAAGATAGACTTTTCCCCGCCTCAGCCTCAGGCTAGTAGTAGTTTCCCCGCCTCAGCCTCAGGCTAGTAGTAGTTTCCCCGCCTCAGGCTCAGGTGAGTAGTAGTTTCCACACCTCAGCCTCAGGCTAGTAGTAGTTTCCACACCTCAGCCTCAGGCTAGTAGTAGTTTCCCCGCCTCATCCTCAGGCTAGTAGTAGTTTCCCCGCCTCAGCCTCAGGTGAGTAGTAGTTTCCACACCTGTAGGTTGCTCATGATTTTACTCACCAAACTCATCATCTTTGTAATAAGAGTCAATTTTCTTCTCTTCATCATCTTCATCATATTCATAGACATCTTTTCCTTTCCTCTTTTTCCCGGAGAATAGATTCAAGTTATCCATACTGCCTATATTGCTCATGGACAGCATGCCTTGTATGGCATCACGCATGCCGGGCGACGAAGCACGACGTCTGAAAACAAACATTTAAATGAAAACTGAGAGATATTAACATGACGTGTATCGCATCATGCATGACAGGCGATGAAGCATAGCGTCAGAAAATAAAGTCACAACTGATTTATACAATATCAGAAATATATTCGCCTGCATCACTTACAAGAGACCCACGGGCCTGTGACACTCACCTTGACCATTAATGTTTGAACCATTTGCATTTACTTAGATAGAATGAATAATTTTTGGAAAATCCATGATGACCCCCGAAACAAGCAGTTAATGGTGAGTAGAGTTTGAAACAATTTCCCACAATTTTTGTAAAATGACCAGCGAAAGAATTGACCAATCAAAAGTTCTGAAGAATACCACTCTAGGGTCCAGTGGTTAATGAGAAGGCTTTTATCTGATTTACAGAAACTTTTAGACAATCCACGATGACCTCCAAAACAACTGACCAATCAAAATTCTGTATACAAGTTCTGAAACCTACCAGTCTAGTATCCTTCTAGCCAAGTCTGGTTGAATTTGCGCTAGCAGTTAATGATTTCCCGCCATTTTTTTTGGAAAATTCAAGATGGTCACCGAAAAATTGCCCAATCAATATGCTGTATACAAGTTCTGAAACATACCACTCGAGGGTCCCCCCAAATGAGTTTGCTTGAAATCGGTCAAGTGGACGAGATTATTGCATCTATGTTTTGTCAAAATTGGGCCGTTGATATTGGAGGAGTAGCATTGCAAAGGATTTTTGGAAATTTTTTGGAAAAGTTTACCAATCAAAAGCTTTGAATAGAGGTTCTGGAGCCTACCGTGACAGGATCCTTCCTGCCACATTTAGTTGAGATTGGTCAAACCGCTAATAAGTTGCGATTTGAAGGATGGACGACCGATGGCCGCCATGGTATAAGCTCACTTGGTCCTTCTGGCCAGGTTGACCTAATAATGAAGGATGAAGAGCCCTTCAAACATGATAATAACATGTGAGTGTAAGACTAGATGCCATAATGACGGGTCAGTACAGACATTGTTCTAACTTCACACACAAATGACCACTCGCGCATACGCAGTACTGCGCTCTATGAACATACAAATGACCACACGCGCATACGCAGTACTGCGCTCTATGAACATACAAATGACCACACGCGCATACGCAGTACTGCGCTCTATGAACATACAAATGTAGAAATGTTGATGATCTGCTGATAATTGCCAAGACTGGGGACATTTGTGTGCGATGTTATGACACAACATGGATGCTTTAGCAGATAGGCAGGCCTGATGCACTCAAACATATGCAGGATCAAACGGTGGGCAGCAAAGACAGGTGGTCACTTAACCCTTTAGCCCTCATATCAGCCAAAAATGGCGTCTTGAGACAGTGGTCATGAGAAATGTTCATTAGCAGACAAAGAGAAGACCAATTTAGAAAATTTTTCACTGGAATGACTGACACGATAACGGAGCCAGACAATCCAGCGATAAATTTTCAAAAAATAGTCTCCGCTTCAAATGACCATTTCAAATGAGAAAATTGAAATTGTTTTGAACAAATTCAAGGGTTAAAGGGTTAATACAACTCACGTACTATGATGCTATGGTGAATATCTTTTGTGACCAAATGATGGTTGTTCCTTAAGATGGGTGGTCATATGAACAGCGATCTTAACGACTGCCATCTTTTCAAGCCAAAAGCAAGTCGGCAATGATTTGTAAAATAGAACAGTCCATGTTTTAGTAGTTAGACAGTATAGACACACATGCTAGTTCAATATGTAGTGATTTGTAAAATAGATTTGTTTGACTTACTCCATCTCTTCATCGTCCACTCTAAAGTCTGTCTCTGTGCCATAACCACTAGCTTCCAAGATGTCCGCAATGCTGCCATTCAGTCCTCCACGAATGACCGGCATATTCATGCGCCCAGCGAGCTCTTTGGTATCCGCACCATCATCCCCCGCCACATCACCTACCTCAGCACTGTCACCTTTATGGTTAGGAGATGCATGTGAGGGCCTCTTGCTAATGACGCTGGTGTGTTTATTATGAGCAACACTTGTCTTCAGACCAGCAGTAGGAGAGGCTTTGATAGGAGCTGGAACAGAAGCTTTGACAGGAGATTGAGTAGATTTGGCAGGAGCTTGAATGGATGAGGTGACATCTGGAGGTTTGACATGTACTTTGGCTGGGTTGGAATCAGTAGCACTATCAGCCGTTGTTTGTGAGGAGTCTAATGCTGATGTGTCTGTAGAGTCATCAATGTCCTCCTAACACAGAAACAAAATAAGAGACAATTTATTACTTTGCATTTATTATCTAGCACACAAACAATATAACAGATAGTTCATTGCTTTGCATATATTATCTAACCTAGAAACAATATAACAGACAATTTATTACTTTGCATATATTATCCAGCACAGAAGCAATGTACACCTCTAGACAACTTCATTTCTTACACATTTGACACTGAGATAAGTGTACACCTCTAAACAACTTCATTTCTTACACATTTGGCACAGGGATAAGTGTACACCTCTAAACAACTTCATTTCTTACACATTTGACACTGAGATAAGTGTACACCTCTACACAACTTCATTTCTTAGACATTTGACACCGAGTCTTCAGATTTTCGTGATATGCCATTTCTAGAATAATTGTACCTAAGAACTGGTTTGACTTTGTGCTTCTAGAATAGAATCAGATCAATTTTAGAACTTGGGTGATTTTGTGTTTCCAAAACAGATATATAGATCTATTAACTGTTTTGACTTGTTGCTAGAATAATGGTATCTAAGAACTGGGTTGGCTTGGTTCTAGAATAGATGTAGCTAAGAACCGGTTTGGCTTTGTGTTTCTAGAATAGATGTACAGTACAGATCATAGTTAGCTTTACTTAAACGCATCCTAAAGCTAGTTCAAAATGTGTTTAAATGGCGTCATTTTCTCTTCATTTTCTCGTAGTGATTTACGTAGTCATAGCGCGTATGGTCAAATCTCAAGATGCCTCATGAATTTTATCTTGACAGGTTTAAATTTTGACACTACGGGTTTGACATTTTGAAGGACGGGTTTAACTTTTTGCCCTACGTGTTTGGTAGTGTTTGAAAATCTTACGATAAATTAAACGCGCCATTAATTCCAACCGCGGATCTCCAGTTCTTTCACCGAGTCCTATGGGTAGAGGCAAACGGGTACTCGGTTCCTAGTCTAGGCAGACCTGGTTATCAGTACATATTTTCCTCGTGTGGTTTGCAAACTTTGAGCGACTCGTACAGATTTTAGGTTATTTATGTCAATTTGTGGCTGGATTTATCAGATGTATTTAATTTAGTGTTTCTTCGTTGGAATTCGTTTAATTTCTGCATTTTTATAGTGAAAATCCCAATATATCTAATGCTGATCATCTTGAACTGGAACATCATTCCATTCTGATGACGTCATCGCGTATATATTTAACCTTGTTGTCTTTGATTGGCAGAGACATTGTTGGAAAAGCCATCAATGGCAAATCTGATTGGTTGAACTAATGTCATGACACTTTGACAGTTGTGTACTATTAGACGACAGTTGCATGGGTGTTTTTCACACTATACTGCATCTCAAAAACTACTGATCTGATTTCAAATTTTAAAAGAAAAAAGCAACATAACCTAAACAAGGATTTCCAGACTTTGGCTGTGATCTGGACAAAAACTCAGGAGGATCCAGACTGGGTACAAATTTTAATCTATGGATATCTCGGAAACAAACTTGTCGGAATTTGCTCAAATTTTAACAAAGGAGGTTGTGTGATCATACATTAACCTTGGATACGATCAAAAGAAAATTTTACGCTGTGGGCTACAATCTCTGGTAACTTGGATCTATCTGATGGATGGAAAGTAAGTGATAACCAGATTGTTTGGTCGATGATGTGTCATAGCAAATTGGCCACGTTCACTACTTTGACCGCTTTAGCCTACCCCACCCACCCCCGCCAGGGTGGGGTAGGTTAAACCAGAAATGTGGCTGCAATGCAACCATGAATCACGACTTCATGACAGCAATGAACTATGGAGATTGACCTCAAACATAAAATAAATTCAGAAGGCTTATCAATAAGAGGCCCAAGGGCCTGTAACACTACCCTGGATGGTGTATGGCAATAAGGGCTGCCAGCAGAGAAGGCTGCTACTATGTCAAAAAAGGCTGCCTATATAATATACTGAGTATGTACATACCTAGCTATCTCTCTATCAAGAAAAACTATTTGCAAAATATTCAGCAGGTTGCCTGTATACCCTTATCTAATTTCGACTTCCTATTTTTCTTTTCAGATGAGGCGGACATAGAGGCGAACTGTCAAAATATCTCATCTGATGATGGTTGTTGCTAAGCACAGATTTATAAATAGGGATAAGTGTTAACAAAAGTAATTTTATGATGTTCAAGTTTCGGTATAAAACCGTTTTAAAACAAACATGAATAAAATAAATTGGTTGAATAATTTCACTTTATTTCATCAGTTATTCCTATAGTGAAAAACTACTGAATGTTTGAATCGCATTCCATAAGGATCGAAAAGTGTAGATCATACAGAAAAAAAGAAATGTAAAAATCATTTTGATCTTCATATTCAATATTGATTGTTGTTCTTGTTTGATATCGTGAAGCTTACAGCCATATGATCATTCCACCAAAGTTTCGTTGAAATTGGGACACTAATTAAGGAGTAGGGTTTTAAATGGTTCTGGCGTTGAAAAAAAATCCAAATGGCCACCCAAAATGACCGCACAAAATTCTGAATAGAAGTTCTAGAACCAACTACTATAGAATCCTTCTAGCCAAATTTGGATATAATCCACCAAGACCGTATAGAGAATATGCATTTTGGCAATTTATGTCCAGCCAACTCGGGTTGCAATCTGTCAAGCGGTTAATGAGTGGTGTTTTGATATCAAAAAATTTTTTCATAAAATCTAAGATTTTCACACAAAAATTGACCAATCAAAATTCTGCATGCATGTTCGGAAGCATTAAGGTCCTTCCAGCCAAATTAGCTTGAAATCCGCCATGCTGTTAATGTGGAATAGCGTTTTTAAACATAAGTTGACGGATGGACGGCGGACAACAGATGGTTTCCATGCATATCAGTGATTTTGACCATTTGGCCAGAACATCATCGTGTGATGCCGTGTTATTATAAGGAGGCATGTGTCCAAGTTTGGGACCAGTATGATTAACCAAACATGAGATATAAACAGAAAAGTTGAGTTAAACACAAATTGGTCGCCGCCAGGTGACGTGCAGGGTATCACAATAGCTCGTTTTACTTCGTAGTTGAGATAAAAAATGGCCTCTTGCACTCCATAGTAACCTACAACATTTGTTTGAATTCCATCCAACAGTTTCGGAGGAGTTGCATTACACAGATCTGGCGTGGATCGCTGTGAAAAATCTGGATGTCATAAAGGGAAATGATCTGTGAGAGCAGGGGTTAAAATTAACATGAGCTCGAGGTTAGCAGAAAATTGACCAGGGCTGGTACAACTTGTAACTGACCAACCCAATGGTAACAATTTGATATGTCAACCATTTAATGGTCAAGGTGGTCAAACAATTCCTCTGCTGTGATCTTCAGAAATGTCAATTTGCAGAGCAAGATGACTATTTTTGAAAATTTACCAGTAGAATGACTGGCTCGATAATTGAGCCACTCATTCCAGTGGTAAAATTTCAAAAATAGTCTTCCCTTATAGTAGAATCTATTAATCACCAGGCCTTCTATCTAAATGTAGTGGATCATCTGGCTTAATTTAAAACTATGGAGTGGGTGTCAAATGATGTGCGAGTGTGGTCAGGACTATGGGAAATCTAGATAAATCTGGAAGACCCCATTCTCTGACTACATAAAATAAATGTTGTCAGCCAATCCGCAATCATATGGATAACCCACATACCAAATTTGGTTGAATTCCACCCAACTGTTTGGGAGGAGATAGCATGATGGATGGACGGAGAAAAATGTATCCTAATTTTTTCAAAACACGGAGATAAAGAAAGGACTCGAGAAGATTTTAAAGGTAGGTAGGTAATTAATTCAACGTCATCATACTAAAATGTCATTTTCTTTCGGATTGAGAAATTAGGCTACCACCATCATTTACCATGCCACATTGTTTTCAGGACCTATCGGTGAAAGGGTTAAACATAGCAAAAACTGGAATTGGCAAGAGGATACCCAGAAATTTAGATTTTCTAATGGATGGATCCACTTTTAGCTATGACCCGGCTATCTCTAGGTAGGCTCCATCGATGGTTGTCAGCAACAGATATGATCTCTTAACTATCATCGAAAACATTCACAATGTAAATACACCATTTACTACTGCAACAGTCTATGCATCCGATTCAACCGTCTCAATGACGCATGTTTCTTCTACTGTCTCTAATATAGCTACCACTATTACTACTGCTACTGCCTCCGATACTACTGTTACAGCTTACCCTAAAGCGAAACATCCTTGTGCTAACACAAACAATATAATAGAAGATAAATTATTTACTCGTGCTACTGTTAGTGCTAGCATAATAAATGCAATCGATAGTGCTAAAGATAATGAATATATTGATAGCATTGCATGCGCTGCTGCTACTGATGATGATGATGATGATGATGATGATGATGATGATGATGATAATGATGATGATGATGATAATAATAATAAAGTAAATTTTCTCAATTTTATTAATATTATACGGTATTGTGGTGGAACAAGCAATAATAATTTTTCACACACACATTCCAGTAATAACGTCCTCTCTGATGTGGACCAATGGGTATGTAGCAAGAAGTTTATAAAACTTTAACTTAAAGGAAAAAGGTATACGCATTGGACATTGGAATATTGAACACTTAATGCCTAAATTAAGCCAATCAAAAATAATTATGGAGAAAACTACACAAGAAATTGAAATATTTGGTATAACAGAAACGTATATAAGCGGCGTCGCCGCCGACAATTTAATAGATATTCAGTTATAATGTTGAGAGGAAAGATAGACCAAACAATGTAGGAGGTGGGATTGTAATATACATAGCCGAAAATCAGTCACATCGTAGGAGACTTGACTTAGAATCACCGAATACAGAGGCATTATGGATCGAGGTTACGCCCTTTAAATCGAAATCATTTTTATTATGTTGCGTTTATAGACCTCCAAATTCTCCCATTAGCTGGATCGACGATTTTGAAGCCCTACTTGAACCTGCATACTCAGATAACACGGATATAATTCTAATCGGCGACTTTAATTTTGATTTTCTAAAAGCAGTCACGCCAAAATGGCTATCAGTAATGGAGTTATTTCACCTTGAACAATTAGTCAACAGTGCAACTAGAATTACGGACAAAACAGCTACCCTAATAGACCATATATACGTTACAGAGAGAAACAAATTTACGTCAGTAAGCGTAGGAGATTTAGGATCAAGTGATCACTATCCCGTTTTTGGTGCGCGACAAAACACCAGACAAAAATCACATAGTCATCACACTATAAAGTATAGATGCAGAAAAAGGTTTGACAATCAGAAATTTCTTCAGAATCGTTCCGATTGCAACTGGGAGATAATTGATTTGCTAAATGACCCAGATGAAGCGCTGCAGATATGGCAGGACGCATTTATAGGCATTCTAAATAAACACGCCCCTATTGTTGAGCGTAGAGTAAAGCGATTCTCTCAGCCAGGATGGATAACAGCTGAAATTTTGAAGGCCATAAAGGACAGGGATTATTATAAGAAAGCTAAAGATATGATTAAATATAAAGAGTTGAAACGTACGGTAATGTCGCTAATCGAAAGATCTAAGAAAAACTACTTTAGCACAGCGTTGGCTGACAATAAAAAGAATCCTTCACATATATGGACAATAATGAAGAGTATTAATCCGAAACCTTACAAAATGCCATTAACTTTGCTTGATAGTGACAGTAATGAAATTAAAGACGTCGAAAAACATTGCGAAATGTTCAATCAGTATTTCACTACAATCGCGGCAGATCTCGCAAATTCCATAAAGACGCAATCTCACATAATTTCAGACGACATTAAAACGCATGTTAGAACGAAAATCCAGAGCGAAATTGAATTTACGATACCGAGAATAACTGTTAATAATGTTTACGAGGAACTTAGTCGGTTAAAAACAAATAAATCCGCGGGCCATGACGGATTGAATGCACATTTCTTAAAATTATCGGCACCAGTCATAGCGCCATCAATTACACGTATTATAAATATAAGTATTGATACAGGCATGTTTCCAACAATGTGGAAATGCGCTAAGGTGAAACCGTTATACAAATCAGACAACAAAGGAGAGGTTAATAACTATAGACCAATATCAATTTTACCTGTTCTTTCCAAAATTATTGAACGACATATACATAATCATTTGTATAAATTTCTTAGTAAATTTATTGACTGAATCTCAGTCAGGTTTCCGTCAGAAGCATTCATGCGAAACTGCACTGCTTAATCTAGTCGAAAAATGGAGATTTGCGATAGATAATGGTGATTATGTCGGCGCTATATTGATAGAGTTTAAGAAAGCTTTTGATTTAGTTAATCACGATATTTTACTAGAAAAGTTAGGCCTATATCAATTTGATAAGCTTGCGTTAAAATGGTTTTCATCTTATTTAGAAAATAGAAAACAATATGTGTCAATTTCTGACAAAATTTCCGGACATCTGCCGGTAACCGTAGGCGTACCTCAAGGTTCTGTATTGGGACCACTCTTATTTATCATGTATGTAAACGATCTTCATATGGGAATAACTAGTAATGTTGCTATGTACTGCGATGATACGACGATGCACTGTAATTTTGAAAAACTTCCACAGATAACACACCAACTGACTAGCGATATGTCTGTGATTGAAAATTGGTGTCAAAATAATAAAATGGTGTTAAATACAGAGAAAACAAAACTTAATGATAAGCACTAAGCGTAAACAAGGGCAGATAAATCATGAGGAAATTAAGATACCAATATCTAATGGTGAACTAGTCATTGTAAATGAGGCGAAACTTTTAGGCATACATATTAATGACACTCTTTCATGGGACCAGCACGTAAGAAAAATTTGCAGCAAAATAGCTTCACTTATCTATATGTTAAAGAAAAATAAGAAATATATGAATGTTGATGAGCGAAACCTGTTTTACAAGGCATACATCCTTTCACACATTGATTACTGCTGTCTTGTCTATTACGCTGGCACGCCTACATTGTTAAATAAACTTGAAAAATTACAAAAGCGTGCAGCTCGAATAATATTAGAAGTCCCCTTTCGAACACCGTCAAAACAAATGTATGTAGAATTAAACTGGACTACACTAACGCAAAGAATGACAATTAAAACAAATATTATGACATATAAATCATTAAACAACCTTGCACCGAAGTACATGAAAGATCTGTTCACATTTGTAGAAGACACGCATACACTGAATGTACGGTAAAAAACGAACGGTCAATTAAAGCCTCCAAAAATAAGAACGGATTACGGGAAAAACAGTTTTACATACACAGCAACAAAAATGTGGAATTCTTTAATTATTAATATTAAACATTCTCCGACACTCGGATCATTCATCGCAAATATGTGTGATTGTTTACCCGTATAATGATGATAATAATAATGTTTTCATATTCTTCTGTTTTGCCCCATTGCCCCGGAGATAAGGTTACCCGTCTTCGCCGTGGAATCGCCTGTGATTTACAACAATCAAGGACACGCCAGGAGTGGCCAAGTGTGACCACCTAAATCACCTCCACCAATAGCTTTGCTTAATTTACAGAGGACATTGAAAACGAATTGTGCACAAAACAATAACAAAAGTAACTTATAATTACAGTGCCGGACAATCCAATATTATCAAATATAAGTACTAGGAAGAACAATAACCCTGATCATTTAGCACAATAGAGATAAAACATACAAAAATGACCATTTGTTGATCAAGAGAGGCGTGTTCCCGAAAAATGAGCAGCGGAATGAATGACTCAGAAACCGAGCCAGTCATTCCGGTATCCAATTCTCGGAAACACTTCTCCCAGACCCGCAAATGGGCATTGGAACAATAGTCCTGATAATTAGTAATAACAACCTAGTTATAACTGCAAATTAAAATCACTGAGAACAGTTATAATGTGTATATCCCGTTAGGTTAGCAATATGTTGAACAAAATGCCCATCTGCTGGCCAGGAGTCAACTGTTTTCGAGGGCTCCTCACTGGAATCATTGGCTCAGCAACTGAACCCGTCGTTGCAGTGATGAATCTTCGAGAAGTCTTCTCCTGGTCTACACATACACATCTTCTATTAAATTATATTTAACAATTGTTTATTTATAATCATTTGAATTAAATTAATGTCTGCTTTAAAGACAGTTAGAGCACTCTCCAGAGCATTGTCTGTTGGGAAGTGTCCATCTGCGGACCGAAAGGTCAACTGCTCTTTGTGGGTTTACCACTGGAATGACTGGTTCACTGACTGAGCCTGTCATTCGGGTCATACATTTTCAGGAGGAGTGTTCTTTTGGTCTGCATATGATCATTTCCGAGCAATGCAATGCTAATAGTTCTTTGTGTTATCATTTATAAAGGCTCTCTCGTTTGCACTCTCTCTCTCCCTCCCTCTTTCGCTCGCTAATTTAACTACCGTTATATAATATTTCTATTTGAAAAGGATATGTGTATGTTAAACGAGCATGCCACAAGATCCGTTTCTCTAAATACATTTATTACAATAAAAATGTTTTTTAAAAAAAAAGAAGAAAAAAAAAGAGAACCTAAACATACAATGAAAGGACATTGGCGGCGTAAGAGAGGAGTGTTTCCGACAATGGAGCACTGGAATGACTGGCTCGGTAACCGAGTCAATCATTCCTGTGTCCAATTGTCGTAAACACTCCTCCGGACCAGCAAATGACCATTTCACATATCGCCAATCCAAAGGTTAGAGTTACAGGATAGTCATAAGTACATGCATGGAAAATACTTCTCCTAATGTAAATAGTTTTGTGTATGCATTGTGAAATTGTATTATACTATTGTCCGTCACATTAGTATGTGATTGTGCACACTTACGGCCCATATGCTTACTTTGTGATGAATATATCTATCGTATATTTTCCAACATTCCCGATCGTTTATCATTAGAGCACGAAATGTACACATAAAATAGGTTCCCTTGCTGTATAATTTTGATACTAATTTGACTGGATAGTGTTGCTGCCGAAGGCATCAAGACCTTTCATTCAAATTATGCTTAAGATATGCAACAGCCTAATAGCATGACTTGAGTTCTAATACTAGTGTTGAAATGGTTAGATGTTGGCGTAGACCTACTATATTAGATGTAAACCCACGGGAGTGTATGTACATGAGTTCATGTGCGTGTGGAAGTGAGTGTGTGTGATCGGGAGTGCATGTGCTTTGGTGAGTTCTTAATTTCAGTAAACTATATATGCCTAATTAACCTTTAAGATACAAACCTTCGATTGAACCTTCTGATTTTATCCTACATTATGAAGTGCTATGTCAAATTTGGTGATTCTTCCGCTCTTTGACCCATAAATGCACAAGCCTAGAAACAAGTCCATAAAATCGGCTAGAGAAATGACCATTTTCAGAGGACTATTTTTGAAAATTTATGACAGGAATGACAGGCGCGATAATCGAGCCAGTCTTTCCGGTGGTAAATTTCCAAGAATGGCATTGTCTTGTTCTGGAAACGGACATTTCACAATAGATAGACCTAATCGAGGTTTTCCTGACAAATTTAGTCACTAAAGGGCTAAGACATTCGACGGCGTGGGTAATGATAATAATTTTACTAAATCTATTGTTTCTGTATGTATGTATAATCGTATGTTATAATGTACTTAGCTGTATTTGTCTACGAAATTGAGAATTAGTTTCTATATTTTAGCACATAAAAATATCGTTATTTCTATTTCTTGCATTGTTTCCAAAGCATTTCAGCAGAAAAGAAAGGAATTTACTTTACAATGCTGAATATATCAATGCTAATTTGATTGAAAGTTTGCTGCTGTTGAAAGCATCATTAGCTTTTGTTCCAATTACTCTTAATACATTCAGAATATTATATGATTATAAGAAATAGATTCCTTAAGTTCCTTGTCTGTACATAGATGTATAAATTTGTACATATTATATATATAAAAAAAATATTTGTTAATGAGGGCCTCTGCTAGATCAGGCCGTGTACTTGAAGTGCTACCCTCAATAAATAACGATTATTATTATTATTATTATTATTATTATTATTGATGCTTTGCGACTGCATGCGTTGGGATCAGTATGTACTTTGAATCCTGAATTCCAAATTTCATGGTAACTATAGATAGAGCTAACCTGTTGAATATTTTGAAACTAATTTCAAGTAATTTGACTGGGGTCTGTTGTTAAATATTCAACAGAATGTTTACTAAATAGTAAAGACATACAATTCGTACAACTGACTCTTAAAAGTTTAACAGATTTAGCTACGTCAGCCTACATATGATGTAATTCATTATGACATCATATACTTAACACTTTAACACACATGCAGGGTTTTGCACCATTTAGCACTCTAAAATTCACAACATCCAATCATTACCTTCACACATGGTTCATTGGCCCAATGGATTTTAGGACATAGATATCTTCCATGTATGTACTTGATCCAACATTTGTCAATTTTTTTTCTTAGGAAGTGGGCCAGTTCACCCCACTAAGCAACCAGATCGGCAGAACCCTGCTCATATCATCCAAAACCGGCTTCTGCAGTAATGTTGAGAAATATTTATTTGCAGACCAAGAAAAGGCTATTTTTGAAAATTTATCACTGGAATGACTGTCTCGATAACCGAGCCAGTTATTCGTCGTAAATTTTCAAAAATAGTCTTCTCTTGTTCTGCAAATGGATATTTTCCTATTGGTCATTGGTGGTCTGACTGGAGTCAGTCTTTCACTCTCCTGACATGTGCGATTCACTGTCCTCATCGGTTACTCACCTGGAAACACCAACCCTCCTCCGGAAAACTTTGAAGTCTAGATGCTCTCTGAGAGCAGCTGAGGCGTTTCCAGGTATAAATAGGCCTAAGGGGTGTTTTGTTGTCTATGAAATTTAGATATTTTTTACTAATTTTCCCTAGAATTTTTTCTTTCAAACTTCACATCACACGAGTTGTAACCACCATGCATGTCACCCAGAAAAATTAATGAATAATCCAGCATGCTTATCAGGTACCACTGTACCACCATGATTGTCACCCAACAAAATGAATGAATAAACCGGCATGATTATAATCGTGCTGGTTTATTCTAACAAATATTATTGGTGAGTTACGTGGTGGTATAGTGAATATCACTATGAGCAATGTACACTGTACTCGGACGGAGTGAGATAGCTAATTTATTATTGTGGCATGAGACTAAGTGGTGGTAGTAAACACCTGACCGGCCAGTGCACCAGTATCATGTCAAAATTGCATTCTATCAGTATTTGTGTTGGTACACTTTTTAATAATTTTTTACATAATGTACTTGTACCAACACAAATAGAATGCTATTTTGTCATGCTACTGTTGCAGTGCTGGCTCAGGTGTTCACTACCACCCCTCAGTCTTACTTATAGTTTTGCCCAATGGAGGAATCCAGTTTTAGCTATGCCCCGCCAATCTCTAACTAAGCTCCACCCAAGCTTTACCTGCTTTGGGATCAATCTCGGCTCTCTCTGAATTTCAAATTCCAGAAAACTATACAGGTAAGCTGTTGATATGACAGCAACAATTCCCAGTCAAATTAGTTTTAAAATATTCAACATGACTTTTATTAACCTTTTAATGGTCATGCCGACCAAAACTAGCCTCTGTTATGGCCTTGTGGAATGTCCATTTACAGGCCAAGAGAATAGAATTTTTGAAAATTCACCACAAATGACTGGCTCAATGACCGAGCCAGTAATTTGTCATAAATTTTCAGAAATTGTGTTCTCTTGCCCTCTAATTGGACATTCAATAAATGGATATTAAAATTTTCTTCACCAAATTTGTCCATTAAAGGGTTAAATAGAATACATATAGTCCGTCATCAATTAAGTGTCTGTGAAGATTGACGAACTTATCTATGTCATTCATTATGTCATTGATTATGTTGTCATTCTTATGCATCATGTAGTTGATGATGACATCATGATTGATGGATAAAATGGAAAGGTCCATTATGTAATACTTATAACTCCCTGTGTAATCATATTTGTTTCTCTTTCTATTTCAGCTACTGTTGAAACATAGCCAGACCACAAACACATGTTGCAAAAATAAATGTACAAAATCTGGAACAGTAGGACAAAAATTTGAAAGACCACTATGCTATCAGTAATATATGACCTGTGACCAGCAACATCATTCACCAACACAGACAGTAGCATAACCATAAACCACCACTGATGACCAGCATGAGCAATATTATATAGGACTAAGATAGTTTACTGTTGTTCTAGAGACTGGACTTGTATTGTTATTGATCATCGATAACAAAACAAGTCTCAAAATCAACAGTAAAGTAAACTTAATCTTGGTCCTATATAATATTGCTCATGCTGCTAATGAGTGGTGGTTTGCACTCTGTCTGTGTTGGTGATTGTTTGAGCAAACTCTGCATTATATCAATATGGCAGCATTCAATAACAATGACATTAAACTTTTAAGTGAATGAATAAGCAATTTAATCAAATCCAAAATGACCGGGTTTGACTTATTTACTGTATGTAGGTAAAGATTGTATGGTGTTTTCATCATTTCTTTGATCTTCAGTGCAACAAGGATTGAGAATTTTTCCCCACTGTGAACAACGGAACAAGGTAGTTAAAGGTAAGTAAAGCTCCAGCTTTACAACCCTTTACTGTCCAATATTTGTCAAGAAAATGCAAATTTCTGCTGAACCCTTTAATGGGTAAATTTGGTCAGGAAAATTCCAATTGTCTCACAAAATGTCAATTTGTTGACCAAGAGTATTCTGGAAGCCAGTCATTTCAGTGATAAATCTTCAAAAATAGTATTCTCTTAGTCAGCAAAAGGGCATTTCTCAGGAACACTACAGAGGCTGGTTATGGCTGATTTGACCATTAAAGGGTTAATAAATGCCCATTTGCAAGCCAAGGCAATTTTTTAACATTTAGAGCTGTAATGACTAGCGTGGTTATCAAGCCAGTTATTCCAGGGGTAAAATCTTAAAATAGTCTTCTTGGTCTGCAAATGGTCATTTCTCAAGACAATTTGATTTTAGAGGCCGGTTTTGACCACTCACTGAGTCATGGTAACGTTTTCATATGTCGTGGACCTTTAATCCTAAAATTGGTTTAAGAAAATTTAAATTTTCCTATACAAAATATCCGTTTGCAGAGCAAGGAATACATTTTTTTAATTTACCAGTGGCTCGGTTATGGAGACACTCATTCCATTGGTCAACTTTCAAAAAAATGATTCTCTTGTTCTGCATATGGACATTTCTCAAGGCCACTACAGAACATGGTTTTTTTACCAGCTGGAGTGTTAAAGGGTCAATTGCTAAAATATACAATTCTTATAACAGTGACTAACTACTAACTCTTGGTATGTTATTGGTATATCTAATCATGTTAGTTAGAGCTAATTCAATATAACAAACTTTAACAGTTAATTAAATTCAAATGGCACAAATGATCATGGTGAATGCACCAAAATAGCCCAAACTTCAGGGCAAACTCTTTATCACTGATTGGAGAAGTTCACTCAATCTGTAGTGTACCAGCTTCACGTTCATCTTCAAGTCTTTCCAGTAGTTGTGACTTCCTCATCGTCAAACATGTCATCATCAGAAGATTCACTGTCCCACACATTAGCTGTCTCACCATTACTATCAGTGTTTGATTCCATGTTTACAATGCCGCAATGAGTGATATTTGGTTTAAAATATACGGCACAATATATAGCCAATAATATACTATATACATGTACTGTTAGGCCCTATGACCTGACACCGCCCTCAGACTTTAGCGCAGAAATCACACACATTATATAATACAGGGTGGGAATATCGCCTCCAACAAGGGTGTACTTCTACTATTGCATTAACAATTTCAATCGACAAGGTAAAATAATAAATTTGTCACGAATGTGTCAAAATTCTGTTGAATATTTTGAAACTAATTTGACATAAAGCCGGCTTCCAGTCAAATTGCTTTCAAAATATTCAACATACTTATATAATGACTGTAAAAGTGGAATTCTGGGATTTCAGGTTCAAATGGGTAAAATGTGATAATTCATTGGTTTTGATTTGGGGCCCACTTCCATGATAATGCAGGTTACTAGGCCAATATTGGCCCAGTAACCTGCATTATCATTCTTGTTTTAGTAAATGTGATGGCACTGATAATGAGAAAGTTATAAATTGTCGCAAGAGAGTCGCAGACACAAATATATATATATATATATATATATATATATATATATAATCGATGATCGAGTTTATCGGATTGTTTATCTTCAACATTATTGTTTTTTCGTGACCAGAGGTAAATGAAATTGATATATATATATATATATATATCAATTTCATTTACCTCTGGTCACGAAAAAACAATAATGTTGAAGATAAACAATCCGATAAACTCGATCATCGATGCATGTCTTTGTTTACAATTTCTGAGAAAACTAACTTCAAGCACTGTCAGTAATACGGCCGAGTTAAGATGCCAAAGCGGTCAAATACATAGGCATCACACTTTCTGATAGGCAGTTTCATTATTCCGTGTTAATTGTCTACTTTTTAGCATACACGAAATGTGCATAGATTGATGTATTGCACACACAAAAATGTTATTTTCTAAACAGTTGATGCCATCTTTGCTAAATCTCATTAAATATGCGTGTATTCTAGACCAATCAGATGGTGATACCCGTTGCCAAAAATGGGTAATACGGTTACGTACTCGGATATTCCTGGAGTGAGTTCAGGAAGGAGAATGCTCGACGAACATTCGGGTTCTACGCGGTACAGTGTTCAGTTAGTAATGGAAAACGTTTTCCCCGGTCCTGAACGCACACCAGGCACGTGTAAAACAACTATGTACGCATGTGCATGTCTATGTAAAAGTGGAGATTTTCGGTTACATATTATGTATGAAATAGCGAAATCGAAAACAACCGAATGTCAGGTTTGCAGATTTTGTAAATCGCTTCCCTTTCCGTTATAAGACATAACACTATAGCCGCAACTGGTGCATATATTGTTCTTAAAAGTTATGCCTATTACGTCGGCCCAAATTAGACTATATTGTAATAAACCCTTTTCACAGAATATCTTGGTATATTCATCCAGATTTCAAAAGAAATTGTGGATTGAAAATTTATTAAAATATACACACTCATCACACTAGCTTCATACACAGTAAAGAATACCCAGGTGCGGAGTTCACACACATCCACTTTATAGAAAATTACCATTGACGATTACGATGATGACATTTCGGCAATTATCATTTACGGCCACGAAAAAAGCTAAAGGCGATGCATGTACTTAACACATATACGCCTCTAATTGCAATTTAAATTCACATGTACGGGTCCTTGACAGACTATAGACCGATTCTACTTTATGTTTAATGACGCGTAGTAAGAATCTTTGTCGCATTACTGAATACGTTTGATGGCGCATTTGACTTTTTTCGTGACGAGTTTAAAATATTTCATGATGTGTTTAACATATTGTAGGATGGATTTGACTTTCCGTTAGACGCACCTATAAAATAAATTAAATGCGTTTGGTGTTTGGCCACACCTGTAAACACTATGAGCTTTTGATGATAAAAAGACGCATTTTTGTTTCGTTTTTGCTGCGTCAAACAGTAAAGCTAACTATAATCTGTACTGTAGCTAAGAACTGGTTTGGCTTTGTTATTCTAGCATCTAGATTCTTGAGAAGTAGCTTGACTTTGTGCTTTTAGAATAGGGGTACCTAAGAACTGGTTTGCCTATGCGCTTCTAGAATCGAGGTTGCTCAGAGCTGATTTGACTATGGGTTTCTAGAATACCTGAGAGCTGGTTTGACTTTGTTCCTCTGTATCTGATTGCCGTGATGATTGAGATTGCTGTGATTTTTTGTCAGAATGACCATCTTTCTTTGCATCTCCTGTCCGGGCATGGTGTGCTGGAGGTGGACTCAGATCTGATATAGCTTTTCCTGCAACTAAACATAATGACAGGATTATATATATATATATATATATATATATTACAACTAATGAACAAATACCAATGTGACCAGGACCTATAGTTGCGGCAGCCTATATCAGCATTTAGGGACGCATTTGATTGCGCTTCTTTCTGAATCAGACTTTGGTTGTATTGGAGAAGCATGCACAATAGTCAGATCCATTTCTAGCTATGCCTCGTCCATCTCTAGCTATGCCCCTGCCCATTGCAATGTATGCCCCACCCATTTCTAGGTATGCCCTGCCCATTTCTAGCTATGCCCTTCCCATTTCTAGGTATGCCCCACCCATTTCTAGGTATGCCCCGCCAATTTCTAGGTATGCCCCACCCATTTCTAGGTATGCCCCACCCATTTCTAGCTATTCCCATTCGCCATTTCTAGCTATGCCCTGCCCATCTCTAGCTATGCACCACCCATTTCTAGCTATACCACACCTATTTCTAGCTATGCTCCGCCTACATTTTACCTGTGCTGGAATCGATTTCAAACTTTGCAATCTGAATTCCCAGTTGTTGAAAATTTGAAACTACTTTGACTGGGGGGGGGGGGGGGGGCTGTTACTACGGCAGAATAAGCTCTCAATTAAAGTAGTTTCAAAATATTCAACACAATGTTTGTTTATGTCACTTTTGTGCCAGATCTACATGATTTTGATTGTGACATCAGCTAACAGGTGAGGTATTTGATTATGATCAGACACTTGAGTAACAGTAGTCCCCTCTACTTGCAGCTGCCATCATTTTGTTTTAAAACACTCAGGTGCACAATATTGTCATGATTTATCCCAGCAACACTTACAGATAAACAAGAGCATGTGATGCTCACCTGGATCATTACCATTTAGTCTTAAACCATTTTCCTTTAAATAGACATAATGGATACTTTTCAGAAAATCCAAGATGACTTCCTCCCCCAAACAAATTGAACAAACAAAATTCTCCTTTGATATGTTGACGCGTACCACCATAGGATCGTTCCAATCAAGTTTTATTGAAATCGCGCTATTGATTAAAGGAGAACGCAAGAAGGGTCAGCATCGCTTGCATAAAACAAACAGTTCTATCGTAGAGCCCATATTTAAGCTATTGTGTAAAACTTTCCTGCGACATTTATATATAAATCCGATTAAAATGGTGTTAAAAAACGCTATGTTACTATAATTTTCTGCGAGTTAATTAAACCTATGACGTCATAGGTTGAATCCCATCCGACAATAACCACGATAACGGTACTATGAAGACAGGAGTGCATGCTTTTGGATGGTGATATCTCTATCGGCGATATTGCTATCGACATCATTTATATATGTACAGATTGAAGAGATTAAGACATTTATCACACTATCGCAAATTTATGGAATATATTTGTTATTTTCATACATTAGTTTCCGAACCATAAGATGGACATTTTCTATGAAGATACCTGCCAATTACATGAATATTACAATATCTCAGGAAGTTGTGAGGCTAGTATGGAAACATAAGTACCTAAAGATGTATTGCGATGTATGTAAGAACTATTTAAACTCTCATATTAATAGATGAAACTCTAATAAAATTAACTGCCATAGCATTGATTCAAAAGTGGCACTTGTACTGATATGCCTATACTATAGTGTAATTAATTTATCTCAAGATCAAAACTTGATGTCAAAATCGGCACCATCAGAGAAATCAGACAAAGGGCTCTTATTATATATTCTTCAACATTTCTGCAAATATAGTTTATATATTCCTAACACCGCTGAAGAGCAACCCCTTATAAAACGTATTTCGCAATTTTATTGCGATAGTGTTGGATGACAGCGAGAACAACGTTCAACTTATGACGTCATACGCCTCATTTGGGTATAGAAATTTAACTAATGGATCACATATTTAAATAACGAAGATATATATTTCTAATTTGAGCACAGAGCTAACAATTATATTTTTGAAAACATTATGGTCTGTAGATTAATTTTATACAAAGTAGTATAGAGTCTGGTGTTTCCCTTTAAGGAGTAGCATTTTAAATGATTCCAGAAAATTTCAGTAAATTCCAGATGAGCCCCAAAAATTGACCAATCAGAATTTTGAAAAGAAGTTCTAGAACCTACCACTGTAAGATACTTCTGGCCAAATTTGGTTAAAATCCACCAAGAGGTTAAGGAGATATGCTTCGACAATTTTTCATAAAATCTAAGATTTTCACCACAAAAATTGACCAAGCAAACTCTGAATAGAAGTTCTAGAGTCTACCAAGATAGGATCCTTCTAGCTAAATGCAATTGAAATCTGTTACGCACCTAAGCCTCGCTTTGACAATTTCCAGGTTTTCACCCCCCAAAATTGACCAAGCAAAATTCTGAATATACAAACATGTAAGTTCTGGTGCCTAGCATGATAGGGACCTTCTAGGCAAATATGGTTGAAATCAACCAGGCAGATAAGCAGCAGATGCATTTTGTCAGTTTCCGGTAAATTTATTTACAAAATCTAAGACTTTCACCAAAAGGAATGACCAATCATAAATCTCAAGAGAAGGTCTAGAACATACCTCATTAGGATCCTGAAAGCCAAATTTGGTTGAAATCTGTCACGAAGGTAAGGAGCTGTATTTTGACAATCGCTGGTACACTTTTGACACAATCTAAGATTTTCAATCAACAAAATTTCTAGAGCCTACACGACTATATGATCCATCCTGGCAAATTTTGTTCAAATCTCTCAAGAAGCTAAGGATGAGATGCATTTTGCCACTTTCCGGTAAATATTTCTACAAAATCTAAGATTTTCACCAAAAAAAAATCGAATATAAGTTCTAGAGCCTGCCTCTTTCAAGCCAAATTTGGCTAAAATCCATCAAGAGGCTAAGCAGATGTGTTTTGACACTTTCCCGTAAATTTTCTACTTTTGACCAAAAAAACTGACGAATCCAAAATCTGAATGGATGTTCTAGAGCCTACCTCTATAGAATCCTTCCAGGCAAATCTGGTTAAAATTCACCATGCGGTTTAGAGGAGTAGATACGCTTTAAAGCAAAATTTGACTTAAGCTAACTTGGCCATTCTAGCCAGGTGAGCTAAAACAACACACAGTGTTTATCATTTTAAGAAATATTCAGCTAGAATTAGTTTCAAAATATTCTACAGCTTTCCTGGTCTGAAACTAATCCATTAACCCTTGAATTTGTTCCAAATTTTTTTTTAATTTTCTCAGAAAATATCCATTTGCAGACCAAGACTATTTTTGAACAATTACCACTGGAGTGACTGGCTCGGTTATCGAGCCAATCATTCCAGTGCTAAATTAAAAAAAATAGTCTTCTCATGGCCTGCAAATGGACATTTCTCAAGACGACTACAGGAAGCTGTTTTTGGCTGATATGAGTGTTACAGGGTTAAAACTTAATGGTAAAAAAAGCCTAAATTGTTGCATTTTGCATATTAATGAATGTCCCTTTTCCAGGTCAAGAAAAGACTATTTTAAAAATTAACCTTTTCATCGAGGAAACCCCGTTACCTCAATTTCAATGGACCTTTCCAGTTTTATCTATGCCCCGCCCATCTCTAGCTAAGCTCCACACACACCTCACTCATGTTGGGATCGATCGATCTCTGAACTCCCTGACTATCAATTTCCAGAAACCTATACAGGTAAGCTGTTGAAGATTTTGAAACTAATTTGACTGGGTGCTGTTGCTGCCATAGGCAGCTGTTAGGCAGCAACAGCGCACAGTGAAATTAGTTTCAAAATATTCAACAGCATATTTATTAAATAGTAGAGACATACAATTCTTACATGATGTCAGACTATTAAGAGTTAAAGACGGGCCTAATATCATTTATGAAGTAATGAATATGACATCATCCTACACGCCGCTTAGCTGATTATGACGTCATATGACATCAAATCATCGATGGATACTCTGGGAATGTGAATTGCGGAATAAGCCAGAAACATCTTCCAGTCACATTATTTGTAAACTTTCAATAGACATCCTTTCTTTAGAGTTGGTTTGAAATTGACTCACAGGGATTTCATTGGTGAAAGTGTTAGCAAGTGCTAGAATCAGTAGAAGGATGGGCTTGGTTATCTTGACTCACAGGAATTTCATTGGTGAGTGTTAAGCAGGTAGTAGAACCAGCAGAAAGATGGGCTTGGTTATCAGGATAAATCTACCAAAATACTCTTTTCTTGGCGTGCTTGGTCAGCAAATTGACATTTTTCACTGTAGAAGCCATTTTTGGTTGGCTTGTCCATTAAAGGGTTACTATCCTAGATATAGTATATACTCGCTAGATCACTCATGCACATTCCCTCACTATGGGGCTAGTTGCCGCTAACGCCGGTAGCGTGAGTTCAGTAAATCATAATTACGCGTGACCAGGTATTCACTTGCTGGCTGGCGCCGATGATCAGCTGCATATATAGCCTCCAAAATTTACTAAATTCTCTTTCGATAATTTGAAGAGGAATTGAATAGATGTAAATGTATATGTTTTTATCAGAAATAAAATTGTATTGGCAATATTAATCCGACACTTTATTCGACTACATTAATAGGATTAGTAACAAAAACATATTATTTTGGAGGGTATACATCTGGCCAGAAAATACTGAACTCTGAAATGCCACTTTTGAGAGGGTCATGAGTGATCTAACAAGAAGATACTATATTCTATGGCTACTAATGATTGAGAAGCAGTAACAATAGGCAATGACTTACATGATAACTTCAGCTTTAATGGGGCGGGCTTCGAGGCACAAACTGGCTTCGAGGCACTAACTGGCTTCGAGGCACTAACTGGCTTCGAGGCACTAACTGGCTTCGAGGCACTAACTGCTTTGTCTGGGCTTGACATTTCCTCGCTCGACACTTCCGCCTTAATGTCAATTTTAACTTTCACTTTGCCTTTAAGTCCAGATCGTTTTTTTCGAGGGTTTTCATCCACGACTAGGTTAGTGTTATCACTGTCATTCTCCTGGTCATTATGAAGATAGTGTTCAGATTTAACACGAGACTCAGATTTTGTACGTTCACCACTACTTCCTGTGCCAGTCTCACCGCTATCTGTCATGTCATTCTTCTTTGGTCGGCCGCGTTTCTTCTTTGGTGATTTCTCGCTACTGTTGAATACAGGCAAACACGTAATTATCCAATTAAATGTTCATTTGTAGACAAGATTATATCTGAAAATTTCCACCTGGAATGACTGGCTTAGTTACCGAGCCAGTCATTTCAGTGGTAAATTTTCAAAAATAGTCTCCTGGTCTGCAAATGAACATTTTTCAAGACTACTGCGCTAGCCATTTTAGGCTGGCTTGACTATTACAAAGAGTTAAGAGACACATGCTTTTGGGGGCCACAGGATAGGCAGGTTATTTTTCAGATAGGTGGTTGTGAGACCACATATCTTAAATAACCACCAGCTAGTAGAGCATCAAAGACATTTCAAATGTTAACAGACCGTCTGGGATTTTCTTTGAGACAATAAACAGGCATTACTGAACATGTGCTTGTTTTACATTTAGTTCGTGACTGGTCAGGAGTGGTCAAGACAATTGTGAGTTTAGCAGAGTCAATGTCTATTTACAGGCCTGATGACTATTTATGAACATTTTCCACAGGAATGACTGGCGAGATATCTCACCAGCCATTATTTACCAAAAGAAAATGTACAATTGATCAATGGGGCAGCCATTCCTGACACTATTATCAAATGGTTCAAATGTACATGTACCAACAGATGCACTTTACCAATGGTCACAAGCAAAAATATTGGTGTCCTTGACACTATTGATCAGCGGATAAAGTACCATTGGCCAAAGGGGCAGCCATTCCAGATACTATGAACATCACTTGCCTGTAGGAATATATCTGCTACATTTTGTTTTAATCCATGAACATTTGACGTAACAAATGTATTTTAGTGTCTGCGTGCGTGCGTGCGTGCGTGCATGCATGCATGTATGCATAATTTTCATTTAATGAGGGTATATAACATCCATAAAACGATCTTCCCGAGGCACTCAGAAAGAATGCATAGATGCGCACACACACACACACAGGTGCATGATAATGGTCTGGATGCGGGTGTGGTGTGGTAATAATGGCCAGGATGTGGGTGTGACTGTGGTAATAATGGTCTGGATGTGGGTGTGACTGTGGTAATAATGGCCAGGATGTGGGTGTGACTGTGGTAATAATGGCCTGGATGCGGATGCGGCTGTGGTAATAATGGCCTGGATGCGGGTGTGACTGTGGTAATAATGGCCTGGATGCGGTGTGACTGTGGTAATAATGGCCTGGATGCGGGTGTGACTGGTAATAATGGCCTGGATGCGGATGTGACTGTGGTAATAATGGCCTGGATGCGGGTGTGGTGTGGTAATAATGGCCAGGATGTGGGTGTGACTGTGGTAATAATGGCCTGGATGCGGATGCGGCTGTGGTAATAATGGCCAGGATGTGGGTGTGACTGTGGTAATAATGGCCTGGATGCGGATGCGGCTGTGGTAATAATGGCCTGGATGCGGGTGTGACTGTGGTAATAATGGCCTGGATGCGGGTGTGACTGTGGTAATAATGGCCTGGATGCGGGTGTGACTGTGGTAATAATGGCCTGGATGCGGGTGTGACTGTGGTAATAATGGCCTGGATGCGGATGCGGCTGTGGTAATAATGGCCAGGATGTGGGTGTGACTGTGGTAATAATGGCCTGGATGCGGGTGTGGCAATAATGGCCAGGATGTGGCTGTGGCTGTGGTAATAATGGCTTGGATGTGAGTGTGACTGGTAATAATGGCCTGGATGTGTGTAACTGTGGTAACAAGTCCTAATGGGCATGTATCGCTCACCTGGAACATCAGCATTTCAACTAATCTTACTTAAGTTTTACATCCATCGGTGTCACTTCCAATGACTTTCAGTCGAATGGTTTAGTTTTCGAGATATTGACAACAATCTCTGGACTGTTTTTTTGCATTAGTGATTTTGAACAATGTTTAAGCGAAAATAGATGATATCAGTGCTAACAACAGCTGGTTTCTTAACTGTCTCACTGCTGCAAGCCAGTACAGCCAATAATTTCAATTTTCAAAAGCTCTGGACTTGTTGAATATTTTGAAAACAATTCGACTGAAAGTTGTTGGCAGCTTAGCCACCAACGACTTTCAGTCCAATTGTTTTCACAATATTTATCAGGTTCAAAGATTAACCTTTGGAATATGTCTTCTGCAAAAACTCAGCAGTCAGACCGTTACTAGAGGTTTAAATACAATTGAAGAAAATGGTCTCTAAAGGCAGGTAGGTGGTCTTTATAGCAGGTTATTCCCCACCACCACACAATCCATTTAACACATGCGCATCTGGCTGAATCACCAAGTTAGCAGCAGGGGTAGGGTGAGCTGGAGTTGATTTAGAAAATAATTTGACTGAAAGTCATTGCTGCCTTAGGCATCAACAACTTTCAATCAAATACATTTCTAAATATTTTTAAGAGCATAGATGTCCGAGCACATAATACATATCTTAAACATTTAGCCAATGATGGAAAGGTTAATCTGTTAATTGGAGTTTAATCTACTTTGGCAATAAAATCTGACATGGTGATAAATCAGTGGACGGTGGGAACAAACCTGCATTTCACCAATGAAAGTGAGACTGCAACTATTTAAGGGGTGATAACTCTGGCATTTGACATCCTATCAGTTTCATTTTCACAACACAGATATTAGATGCCAACATTAACATTGTGACCAAGTTTGTCAAGAAATAACAAAATGAGCCGCCAATGTTGGTGATGGACAGACAGATGGATGGACGGACATACAGAAGACGGACGGGGTCATCGCTTTACGACAGCTGACTGACAAGTAAGGTGAGTTAAGAAAACCAATTTCGGCTTCAAAATCCATCAAATAAAAAAATTGAATATGGCAGCCAAACACGCTAAAATTTGATTGGTCCATGGCAGCCATGTTTTTTACCTATCAACTTCCCATGAACAAACTTTAATGGTCCTTAGTCCATAATCATATCGCCAAAATTTCAGCTTGATCTGTTCAGCGGTTCTGCAGGTCGTTTTCACGAAACCTAGGTCATCCAAGATGGCCGTCGAACCATTTGGCCAATCAAGTTCCTTCAAACAAACTTGGTTCAGCTCCTGCCCTATATGATATTTCGTAAGTTTTGAATTGATCCGCTAAGCAGTTTCGGAGATTTTTAAAGAAGTTTCTAAAAATAATGCCAAATCCAAGATGGCCACCGGCAAATTGGCTGATCGACTTCCTTTGAACAAACTTAGATCTGTATGCCCTAAGGATGCTTCCTGCCAAAATATCATTGAAATAGGCCCAGCAGTTCTTGAGAAGTCGCTTAAAGAAAAAGTTGACGGACGGATGGCCGAACAGATGACGGATGGTCGCCACGGCATAAGCTCACTTGGCCATTCTGGCCAGGTGAGCTAATAATGGCCTGGATGTGGGTGTGATAAGGCCAAAGAAGTATTGATTAACCAACCTGATAATCTTCCCATTAGACACTTTCAACCTGAGACGTGTGGTTTTTGGAGGAGATCCTGGCACATCAGAATCAGTATCACCTTTATTTGCCAGCAGTTGCTTTGAATCCAGGTATGCTCCAGCTTTGGGTATTCTCACCTTTATACCGGCATCTTTGGTTTCAGATTTTGCCTGCAAAAAAGGACAATATCCTGTCACATCTTAGCTTTACTAAAGCATGTAAATAACAATAAAACTTGATAATAAATCCAACAATGCACTGGCATAAAACTTGATAATAACTTCAAGAAACTGAGAAAAACTTGGTTTCAAAGTAGAACAACTTTGGCTCGTAACAAAAGAATTCATAATAATCAGAGTGATCTGATACACCAATTCATAATGATCAGAGTGATCTGATACACCAATTCATAATGATCAGAGTGATCTGATACACCAATTCATAATGATCAGAGTGATCTGATACACCAATTCATAATGATCAGAGTGATCTGACACACCAATTCATAATGATCAGAGTGATCTGATACAGCAATTCATAATGATCAGAGTGATCTGACACACCAATTCATAATGATCAGAGTGATCTGATACACCAATTCATAATGATCAGAGTGATCTGATACACCAAATCATAATGATCAGAGTGATCTGATACACCAATTCATAATGATCAGAGTGATCCGACACACTAATTCATAATGATCAGAGTGATCTGGTCCACCAATTCATAATGATCAGAGTGATCTGATATACAAATGCATAATGATCAGAGTGATCTGATACACAAATTTATAATGATCAGAGTGATCTGATACACCAATTCATAATGATCAGAGTGATCTGATACACAAATTCATAATGATCAGAGTGATCTGATACACAAATTCATAATGATCAGAGTGATCTGATACACAAATTCATAATGATCAGAGTGATCTGATACACAAATTTATAATGATCAGAGTGATCTGACACACCAATTCATAATGATCAGAGTGATCTGATACACCAATTCATAATGATCAGAGTGATCTGATACACCAATTCATAATGATCAGAGTGATCTGATACACCAATTCATAATGATCAGAGTGATCTGATACACAAATTCATAATGATCAGAGTGATCTGATACACAAATTCATAATGATCAGAGTGATCTGATACACCAATTCATAATGATCAGAGTGATCTGATACACCAATTTATAATGATCAGAGTGATCTGATACACCAATTCATAATGATCAGAGTGATCTGATACACCAATTTATAATGATCAGAGTGATCTGATACACCAATTCATAATGATCAGAGTGATCTGATACACAAATTCATAATGATCAGAGTGATCTGATACACAAATTCATAATGATCAGAGTGATCTGATACACAAATTCATAATGATCAGAGTGATCTGATACACAAATTTATAATGATCAGAGTGATCTGACACACCAATTCATAATGATCAGAGTGATCTGATACACCAATTCATAATGATCAGAGTGATCTGATACACCAATTCATAATGATCAGAGTGATCTGATACACCAATTCATAATGATCAGAGTGATCTGATACACAAATTCATAATGATCAGAGTGATCTGATACACAAATTCATAATGATCAGAGTGATCTGATACACCAATTCATAATGATCAGAGTGATCTGATACACCAATTTATAATGATCAGAGTGATCTGATACACCAATTCATAATGATCAGAGTGATCTGATACACCAATTCAATTGAATTGTCAGAGTACTCTTCACCATGCTCCAAAACATAGAGATTGCCTTTCTGGATGGTAAAAACATCAATTAATGAAACAGGGATATTGCGTTTTTGGCTGGTAAAACATCAATTAACAAAATATAGATATTGCCTTGCTGGATGGTAAAAACATCAATTAACAAAACAGAGATTGCCTTGCTGGATGGTAAAAACATCAATTAACAAAACATAGAGATTGCCTTGCTGGATGGTAAAAACATCAATTAACAAAACATAGAGATTGCCTTGCTCAATTAAAAATTAAAAACATCAATTAAAAAAACATAGAGATTGCCTTTCTGGATGGTAAAAACATCAATTAATGAAACAGGGATATTGCGTTTTTGGCTGGTAAAACATCAATTAACAAAACATAGAGATTGCCTTGCTGGATGGTAAAAACATCAATTAACAAAACATAGAGATTGCCTTGCTGGATGGTAAAAAAACATTGATTAACAAACCATAGAGATTGCCTTGCTGGATGGTAAAAACATCAATTAACAAAACAGAGATTGCCTTGCTGGATGGTAAAAAACATTGATTAACAAAACATAGAGATTGCCTTGCTGGATGGCAAAAACATCAATTAACAAAACATAGAGATTGCCTTGCTGGATGGTAAAAACATCAATTAATAAAACATAGAGATTGCCTTGCTGGATGGTAAAAACATCAATTAATAAAACATAGAGATTGCCTTGCTGGATGGTAAAAACATCAATTAACAAAACATAGAGATTGCCTTGCTGGATGGTAAAAACATCAATTAATAAAACATAGAGATTGCCTTTCTGGATGGTAAAAACATCAATTAACAAAACATAGAGATTGCCTTGCTGGATGGTAAAAACATCAATTAATAAAACATAGAGATTGCCTTGCTGGATGGTAAAAACATCAATTAATAAAACATAGAGATTGCCTTGCTGGATGGTAAAAACATCAATTAACAAAACATAGAGATTGCCTTGCTGGATGGTAAAAACATCAATTAACAAAACATAGAGATTGCCTTGCTGGATGGTAAAAACATCAATTAACAAAACATAGAGATTGCCTTGCTGGATGGTAAAAACATCAATTAACAAAACATAGAGATTGCCTTGCTGGATGGTAAAAACATCAATTAACAAAACATAGAGATTGCCTTGCTGGATGGTAAAAACATCAATTAATAAAACATAGAGATTGCCTTGCTGGATGGTAAAAACATCAATTAATAAAACATAGAGATTGCCTTGCTGGATGGTAAAAACATCAATTAACAAAACATAGAGATTGCCTTTCTGGATGGTAAAAACATCAATTAACAAAACATAGAGATTGCCTTGCTGGATGGTAAAAACATCAATTAATAAAACATAGAGATTGCCTTTCTGGATGGTAAAAAACATTGATTAACAAACCATAGATATTGCCTTGCTGGATGGTAAAAACATCAATTAACAAAACATAGATATTGCCTTGCTGGATGGTAAAAACATCAATAAATAAAACATAGAGATTGCCTTTCTGGATGGTAAAAACATCAATTAACAAAACATAGAGATTGCCTTGCTGGATGGTAAAAAACATTGATTAACAAACCATAGAGATTGCCTTGCTGGATGGTAAAAAACATCAATTAACAAAACATAGAGATTGCCTTGCTGGATGGTAAAAAACATCAATTAACAAAACATAGAGATTGCCTTGCTGGATGGTAAAAAACAACAATTAACAAAACATAGATATTGCCTTGCTGGATGGTAAAAAACAACAATTAACAAAATATAGATATTGCTTTGCTGGATGGTAAAAAACAACAATTAACAAAATATAGATATTGCTTTTTTAGTTGGTAAAAAACATCAATTAACAAAACATAGATATTGCCTTTTTTGGGGCAAAATACATCAAGAAAAAGCTCAATTTTGATTGACAGACATGACAGATGGTGGCCATGCATGAATGCAAGATGGTCACCAGATTTACCAATCAAGTTCTCCTGAAGGAACTTGGTTTAGGTCTTAGCCTACATGAAATTTCTTGAGTTTCATTTCAATCGGCTAAGAGGTTTTGGATTCTTAAATTTGTTTCTAGAAATAGAACAAAATTCAAGATGATTGCCAGCCAAACTGACCAATCCTCTTCCTATGAACAATGTGATTGATCAATATGATTAGAAACTGTCAAAGTCATGTTCAACAGCCACCAAAGTATATATCACCATATTCGCTGTCAAGAACCATCAACTACAGATGCTTATCCAGCTAGGTCACTTAATATAGCTGCCAGACAAATTGATGATTCAGGGTCTGTTGAAAATTTTGAACACACCATGTTCAACTAGTATCGTTGATTCTGTTTCCTGAATTTCAAGTCAATTGAGCAAACAGATTCTGAGAAAATGACGCAAAATCCAAGATGACAATTGACCACATTGACCAATCAGTTTTGTTTGATACAAAGGAAAAAAGCGACGTCAACGAAAGACAGACGATGGATGGGCACTATGCTCTCAATGGTCCTTTCCAGTTTTAGCTATGCCCCGCCCACCTCTGGCTAAGTTCCACGCACCCGTCACTGACTATCAATTTCCAGAAAAATATACATGCAAGCTGTTGAATATTTTGAAACTAATTTGACTGCGTGCTATGGCAGCAATAGCACCCAGTAATATTAGTTTCAAACTATTCAACATAATGTTTATTAAATAGTAGACATACAATTCGTACAATATGTCAGACTATTAAACGTTTAAGACTGACTAAATCGGGTCATTCATGCTGTAATTGATTATGACGTCACCCTACATGTTACATAGTTGATTATGATATCATATGATGGATGGATAAACTGGAAAGGTCCATTGTCCATGCATGCCCGGTGAACTAACAATGCACTGGTTAACCTAAAGATATTTAGTAAATTAAATTAATTTAACAATGTATTAAGCTTAAATATGTTAAAGATATATAACAGCACACAGTTAAATTAGTTTTAAAATATTCAACAGAATATTCCTTACATTATTCAGAATTAGTTGTTTCTGGTCTAGTACGGTTTAAGTGGGGTCAATTGTCAAAATGAGTTATTCAGTTCCTCTCACAAGATCTTGCAATGTAGGTACTAAGGAGATGAAAAATGTGGCTCTCTGTGATATGCATTACAGCAACAGCTTTCTTTGGGCGTCAGATATCTCACACGGTACATCAGACTCTAACTTCCAGCAGTGTTTTGCACAGGATGAAATTAGTGCCAGACATTTTTGTGGTTAGGACATCCAGAGGGCTGTTCATTGTTTCTCAAGCTTTCCATTATGAAATTTTGATACCCCATAGTGACATCTGAAGCATTATCTAGCCTACTGCAATGATATTTTAGAAAGCACCTTGAAAAACTATTTTTAAATGATTTCAAAACTTAATTTCATAAAATAGGTCAGAAAAGTGATGAGTGGAAAGGTTACTTTAGTTTTTAGTGCTGGCCAGAATTCTTGAGTGATGGACAATCCCGTCCAGTTTGGATAGTATCATCATATCCCTGTTCAGTATGTTACTATGTACCTGTTTCTTAACCTTCCTGTCATGTTCTTTCTGTAGTTTCTTAAGTTCCTTCTGTGTGTGCTCCTGAAGCACCTCGAGTTGTGCAATCTCCTTTGGCGTGACAACATTCTTCTTCTTCTTCTTCTTCTCTTTCTTTGGTGATGTTTTACCGGGGCTCTGATTAGGCTGAGTAAGATAAATGAATAAGACAGATTTAACCCTTTAACACTCATATCAGCCAAAAATGTCTTCTGCAGTGGTCCTGAGAAATGTCCATTTGCAAGAGACTATTTTTGAAAAATTAGCACTGGAATGACTGAGTCGATAACCGAACCAGTAATTCCAGTGGTAAATTTCTCAAAAATAGTCCTCTCTTGGTCTACAAATGGACATTTTCTGAGAAAATTTAAATTTTCTTGAACAAATTCGAGGGTTAAAGGGTTAATGGTCTGGACGGCCATCAGCAGCCATTGCAGTGGTCTTAAGAAATGCCCAGTTACAGGCGATGAGAAGATTATTGACGGAAATTTAACACTGGTAAAGATTAAGAGAATGTTCATTTTTTGGCATGTAACTGGGCATTCAACCTGCAGACACTGACCTTTCTCGACCAATCATAACAAATTAAAGGGCTAAAACAGCTTTAAGTTTCACTAGATTGTAATAATGGGGCCAACAGCGGTCATTGCAGTAGTCTTCAGAAATGTCCATTTACATGCCAAGAACAGGCTTTTTTTGAAAATCTAACACTGGTAAATTCTAACTAGATGGACTGTATCTCGCGAGCCCTTTAGTTTTTCCGCATATAACATATCATGGGTGGCAGTGTTGCGAAATAAGGATTTCTTTCAAATTACAAATTACACAGAAATAAACTAAGTTCAAACCATGTAAAAGTATATTAAAAACTTTTAAATCATTTAAATTTTGCTGCAAACTGAATGCAATGATGATATGGAATGGATCTGTAAAGATTTGTTGGGATCGGATATTCCCGTGATATGATCGGTTAAAGGACAATTCCAGGATAATAAAAAGAGTGCTTTATTTGAAAGATTATTACGTGTTCAATGAAATTGCGCCAGAATAATAACCAGATAGAAATAGCGTAACCAACTATCGCTAGTCGTTAAAATTGACAATTTTTCGCACATCTTGGCGCTGCCATTTTATCGCGTCTAGCGACGTCAGCCCCGCACCACCGCTATTGCTATGACTGGAGGAGCGACACCAATAGATGCGGGTATATATTTTAAGGAAGTATACGTAAATGATAATAGCAAACGAACCGCTAAAGCGATTCCAATGATTCTAGGATCTCTAAATAGGTGCCAACCCCTGGATTAATATGATATAATGGACGTTAATATCGGACAAGAGGTTCAAAAGACTGGAAATCTATAAAAAAAATTATTCATCTAAGATACGATCGGAGAATGTTATCCTATTTTTGTAAAATCCCTCATGAGATGGATTTTGTCTAGCAGACTCTATCTTTGCATATTCTCATTAAATTGGAGTGTGCTTAAAGCTGAAAGAAATGGCTATTTGACTGACCAATTATAATTTTGCTCACGTGAATATTGCCAGAGATATCACCAAATGAATTAACATTTTGACATAAAATCTGGGAATTTTCATCGCCGATCAATATTGCCAGGCAAGCTGTAGTAATTTCAATAATTAAGATATTTTGATTGAATTTTTCCCGTTATGTGATAACATTGTAAGGTTTCGGCACAGCAAATTCTGTCATTGTAGCTGTAATACTCATTTTGATATGGGATGATGGATAGAGCACATCATGAAATTTTTGTTTGAAATTTTGCTGGCTTAGTTTTTCGCGCAGAGTGCATCTTTTGAACCACTAGGCCGATTCTAGCATCCTTAGCAATGGATAGATCTTCGAATTTGCAGCAACAGGTAGGTATCAGAATTATTACAATCGGTTCAGTAGTTTCTTGGAATATATATTTACACTGCCTGCGACACACGCTATAACGGTATCATGAGTCGGCTGAGTAATTTGACAATACACATGTGTCAAGTGTGCCACTTCATTTAACCCTTATCGCATGGTGTAAAATGCGTAATAGCCTACTTACAGAGATAGTGCCGGGGTACATTTTGAAAAAAAATGTTGCTGAAACGTGTTGCTGTCGTGCACAGCATGACTTACAGCAGCATTGTTAGCAAAATCAACACATTCCGATAGGATAGAGAAAATGGAATCTATGCTTCAGCGATCTAGGTGTTAACGATTCCCCACCGACTTCGGATACCAGAATTACTTGAAAAACTTAGTAGCTTAACTGGACAATGTCCTAACGATTACAAATTAGCACATGTTAGGCCTCCATGCATATACATATTTACTGTACAGCTTCGTGCTCGGCAAAGATAGCGTTGGTGCGGGGATGACGTCAGGATCTCGAGAAATTTCGCTATCTTTGCAAGAAAATGGCGCCGCCCGGGAGATAAAATAATCCCATGTTTACGATGGTATAATTACTCGTATTATTTGTCTATTGTTTTTATTTAGGATCCAATATGTTAGTCATATAATCGTCTTTCAAATAAAGTACACTTTTATCAATTCTGGAATTGACCTTTACATCTTTTATGAATTAAATGTTCATTGAAACACTTGTGTTGTTATAAATCATGTTGCAAAATGTGGGCAGCATAAGTTCAATGAGGCCACACTGCGTAAATCTTTAGCATGCCCTGATGGCATTCATCTCTAAATGTTAAGTTACAGCACTGTGTATATTGAGAAAATTAAAAATAAGTCCAAACCCCATAAAATATGAAAAAAATTTAAAGTATTTCAATTATGAGGTAGACTGGATGCAATGATGGTATAGAACAAATCTGTAAATTTTAATTGCGATCGTATAAGTCCTTGCTGAATTAAATGTACATAGAAAAGCTTAAACATTTATCTGCATTGACGCACGTCATGTGGATTGCTATAGGTTAAGCCATCCCATGCTTCGCATATTCTTCTCCTGGCCTGTAAATCGACATTCAGCATGCAAACATTTCACATTCTGTTGACCAATCTTGAGCGTTAAAGGGTTAAAACAAGTTTTACTCCATTGTAATAATGTACCAACAAAAGACATCACACAAAGCTGGGTGTTAACCCTTTAATCCTTGAATTTGCTGAGGAAAATTAAAAAAAATTCAAAGAAAATGTCAATTTGCAGACCAAGAGAAGCCTATTTTTGAAAGTTTATCACTGGAATGACCGGCTCGGTTATCGAGCCAGTCATTCCACTGGTAAATTTTAAAAAACAGTCTTCTCTTGGTTTGCAAATTGACATATCTCAAGACTGTAGAAGCGTTTTTTGGCCGATATGCGAGTTAAAGGGTTAAAACATGGCAAAGACGGCTCGTGATGTAGTCCTGAGGATGCTATTGTTCACATTAAACCCTTTCATGATGAAACCGGCCAAAACCGGCCTCTGTAGTGGTTTCGAGTAATGTCCATTTGCAGGCCAAGAGAAGACTATTCGGTAACTGAGCCAGTCATTACAGTGGTAAACTTTGAAAAATAATCATATCTTGGCCTGCAAATAAGTAAATATTTAAATCTTTCGAATTAATTTAGTCATTAAAGCGTTAACATTGAAATGATTGTCTTGATAATCGAGCCAGTCATTCCAGTGGTAAATTTTCAAAAATAGTATTCTCTTAGCCTGCACATGGACATTCAATATGTAAATATTTTGATTTTATTGACCAAATTCAGACATTAAATGGTAAATGCTTTCACGTACTTAAAGGAAGACTCAGCTCATCTTACACTATACATTCAGGTGATACAATATGGAACGCATGACAAATTAGACATTTTCAACTTTTTATCACGCTCTCAAAGAAAGGTATTCAGACTTTTATCCATTTAACCATTGAATTTGTAGACCAAGGAGACTATTTTTGAAAATTTAGCACTGGAATGACTGGCTTGGTTATCGAGCCAGTCATTTCAGTGGTAAATTTTCAAAAATAGTCTTCTCTTGGCCTGCAAATGGACATTTCGCAAGACCATTGCAGAAGCCATTTTTGGCTGATATCATCAGTGTTAAAGGGTTAATAGCTAAATGTTGATACATTTCTCAAGTATATATGAAAGCGGCCGTCATATACCTTTAAACCAATCAGAACAAAAACATGACTGTCTCCCTCAGTACGTACATAAATCATATATTCTAATCTATAGTTTGGCAGTGTTACTTTAGCAAATAAGTAAGCTGTTGAATATTTTGGAACTAATTGTACTGGAACATGAAAATTATTACATGAAAAAGAATGAGCTCTATATATACACGTAGATGACATCAGACTACTGCTTCAGAAGACAAAATGGTGATATCCATGAACCAACGTTATTGCAATATTAGAAAGAATATTATTGCGATATAAATATAGGTTCAGACGGGAAATTATATGTAATCTCTACGCTATTATCTCTCAACAAAATGCAGGCTTTGAGATGAGAGTAGTATCCCTTTAAAATGTAATGGAGGGATATGATCTGTCACTCAAGTATCTGATGTCATAATCAAGTACGTCATATGTTAGCTGATATCTCATTAAAAATGATGCAGAGTTGTCATGAAAATTGAAGTCACGAAGCATACAATATTGTCATTGCATGTCTTTGATGAATTTACAATTTAATTACGTTTCTGTCAAATATTTTGGAACTAATTTGATTGGGAGTTTCAAAATATTCAACACTACATTGTATTTAGGTTAAGGACATTCAGGGTTGAAAGTTTAAAGTTGATTCCTTCATGTATAAAACTAAGAACTGTGCGGAGCTTAGAAATAGCTTTGTTAGAAATGGGGGTGGGGGTGGGGGTGGAAATAGCTTGAAATGGGCGGAGCAGTGTTAGAAACGGGTGTGGCATAATCAAATTTCGTTTTCACGCATGAGATGACATACTTACCTCCCTAACACTCTTAATATGCTAGTATATCAGCTCTAAATTCAATAATATTCAGAATTATAAACAGCTAGGTGCCCCTACTGGGCAGGTGGAATGTACACAGTCATGCACATGTCAGACCCCACCTCTGCGCATGCGCATACTGGTACTTCCGTTACTAAATATTGGCTGACATAGAAGCAACTATTCAAATAACCAAAGGACCCGGCCTCTATGGGGTGGAGAGGCCGGGATCCTGTTAGGGAGGTTAAGTATGTCATCTCACTTGTGAAAAAGAAATTTGATAAAAAGATCTTATTTCACATCATGAGAACATACTTACCTCCGTAACATTCTTGATAAAAGCCAGAATTTGAAATTAAATTTGGCGGCAGGGAGGCAAGGTCCTAAAACCAGTTCACCCTCGAAGAGACTAGCTCTTTGAATTTTCAAGAGATTAAGAATATCTGAAATTGTGTCTGAAACACAACCAGGAATAGAATTTTGCATCGGATAATCGACCGATGGAGAGAGATTAATCAAAAGGCAAATGCGCTCCCCCCTTCTTTCTGAAGAAGGTTAGTTAGGAAAAAAACAACCCAAAAAACAACTGCTGCTCTAGATGACTAACACGTTCTCTAATACTTGAAAACAAGTATTACTAGACATTGGAAAAAGAAGAATTGCTTCATTCTCAAAAAACTCTGAAAGAACCACAAAAGAGACATTAACCATCACCCTATTAAATAATAACATGACACAAACAACAAGACAAAAAACAAAAATGGTCACATGTACTGACCTCTGATGTCTTCAGCGCGGAAATCACCTCTTCCCCAAACGGATGAAGAGAATGTAACCGGAAATAGTAGGGATTCCCTACTAACAAATGTGAAAATTTGCAAATAACAGAGGAGGAAAACTAGTTACAAATAAATACCTCTGAATTATTTTCTGAGGACTGAGACGGCGAGCGGGTTAGAAGTGTCACAGAGATAATGGTCGGTAAAACTTGATTCACAGAGCCACTAGGCTACTGACATAATGTCTTCAACAGAAACACCATTAAATAATGCCATGGAAGTTATCACACCACATACACTATGAGCCTTGGCTCTATCTACTTGAATTCCAGTGGCTGTCTTATGACAGAATTGAATACATTCTACTATCCATCTGGGAATAGTGTCTCTTGACGCCCTACCATGGGGTTCAATATATGACAACCATAGGAAGCATGGGTCAGTCCGCCAAACCCGAGTCCTTTTCTTGTACTTATTTAAACCACGGACAGGACACCATGCTTTAGCACCAGGATCATATCTGGTTAAGGCAGGTAAAATTATAGGTTGACATAGATATTTTAAAGATTGATTCTTAGCCAAGAAATTCAATCTCGGTAGAAACTTAAGGGCTTCACCTGTAACTATAAACTGGTTAGGCACAGTAGACAAGGCATGAATTTCACTTCTGCGTCTGGCTGAGGCTGCCGCAGTTAAAAATACATTTTTAAGTGTCAATAATTTTATAGAAATAGCAGTAAGTGGTTCAAAAGGTTCATCACTCAAAACTTGAAGAACCAGAGAAAGACTCCATGACTGTGTCTGTGGAGGATTTCTCGGTCTAAGATTGCCCATACCTTTGATAAGAGTATTTAGAACACATACTTCATCACTTCCCCGCTTTGCTAAGCAAGGGATAACAGTCATTAATGCTGATTTATATCCAGCAATAGAATTAGGCTTAAGACTATAGGCATTATACAGGTGACAGAGAAAATTAGCTACTACCTAAATAGAATGCATCCATTGGCTTGATACATCTCTTTGCACCATTCTGCAAATCTGTTGATTTTATAATTATATGCTCTGGAGGTTTACCCCCTTCTGGCTCTGGCCATAAAATTGGCTGCTTGCTCAGAAAAGCCCTCCTTAATTGCGGATTTCTTGACAACATCCATGCAGTCAATTGAAACATTGACAGATTGTGGTGAAGGGTCTTGCCCTGAAAAATAATATTGTCCATCATAGGCAGAGGAACCGGATTGCAGACCAGAAGGTCCAACAGATCCGTAAACCATGATCGGCTTGGCCAATTACGGGCGATCAGAAGCACTTGACATTCCTCCTGTTTGATTTTCTGAAGAATCCTTGGAATCAGGAATGTTGGAGGGTATGCGTATGCATACATTCCCTTCCAACTGCTAGCTAGCGCATCTATTGCGATAGCGCTTGGATCTGGAATCGGAGAAATGTACGTCGTCATCTTCGCATTCTTCTTCATTGCGAATAAATCTATGTTGGGTTTCCCCCAATGATTGAACAGATGATCCGCCACACATTGATTTAGATGACATTCCGTAGGCAGAATGCTCATCCTTCGGCTCAATGAGTCTGCTAACAGATTCAGCCTTCCCAGAATATGAACTGCTTTCAAGGTGATCATATGATCCATACACCAGCAAAGCAGTTTCCATGTCATCATACAGACTGGGCGATTTCGTTCCGCCCTGGTGGTTTATGTAACTCACTACTGGGGAGGATGATAACAACGTACTGAGTCTGTCCACTTATTGTCTGCGAGTTGACCCAGGGAAGCCGGTGACCCTTAGCCTGCTAGGTTGATGCCTATTGGCTCCATTGTGTGGAGCTGTTGAATCCAATGGCATTCCTTCTGTCTCCTCCATTTAGTGGAGGCTTCATCCTCAGGATCTGAGGATAGGACTTGGATTATTCTGAATTGCAGGTCTATTCTAGAATGTCCAGGTCTATTGAAGTGCCTTGAAACTGGGGCATCATATCTCTCTCATTTTGGTAGAGATTGGTGATGGAACGTAGGTGTTCTTGCATGCGTATTTTGAAAGTGCGCAGAGTTTCTCCCACATACTGCTTCTTGCATTTTGAGCATGTTAGTAGGTAGACAACATTTCTAGTTTGGCAATTGCCAGTGATTTTGGACCTGTATGAAAGTTAAGCGTAGGGAGCTAGAGAAGAATCTATGTTTCTGCATTTTGTGGCAGATGTTGCAGTTTTTCGTTTTGCATGGTACTAGGGGGTTTCTGTGAGGTATTGTTCTGCCTCCCACAGAAAGCTTAGTGCTTACTATGGAGTCTTTGATGGGTTTGTTTCTCCTGAACCCAAAAAGCGGCAGTTCTGAGAAGGCTACTCTGCATTTGTTGCTCGCTTCCAGGATCGGCCAATATTTTTTGATTGTTTGTTTGAGGAAGATGCCTGTTCTGTTGAAGTCACAGACGAAGACAGGTTTCTGTTGTGTAATGTCTCTATGTGTTTTCTGAGGTGGGTGCAGAACGTTGTTTCTGACTTGTGCGTGGGCTCTGGTCCAGCCATTGCTCAGAATGGTGTGTGGGTATCCTCTGTTTGCAAAATGGCCTAGTAGGGCTAGGCTGTTTCTGTCAAAATCCTCTATGTGTGTGCAGATGCATCTGAGTCTCAAAAACTGTCCAATATGGGGACGAGTTTTTGCAGATGGAGGGATGTTCTGACTCGTAGTGGAGGTACCTGTGTGTGTCTGTGGTTTTTGTGTATAGATCAAAGGTGATCGTCTGACCATCAGTGTTTTTTACCATAGTGTCCAGGAAAGGGACTTGCTTGTGTGATGATTCCATAGTGAACTTGATACTATGGTGGGATGAATTCATGTGTGTAATGAAAGCATTTAAAGCTTCTTCGCCGTGCTTCCAGATCATAAAGATGCCATCTATGTATCTGACATAGAGTGACGGTTGATATGGTGCTCTATTTCGAAGTTTTGTTTCTAAGTCCGCCATAAAGATGCATGCAAAGGTGCATGTCGCTTTACTGCCCACGGCGGTTCCTCCTATTTGGAGGTAGTGGTCACCATTGAACTCAAAATTATTACATTCTAAAACTAGTTTTAGAAGGTTGAGGAGACCCCGTGTGGTGAGGTCTCCTGGAAGTCCGTGTTTCTGACAGAACTTGTCCACCGCTCTAAGTCCCTCATTGTTAGGGATGTTTGTATAGAGAGAGGAGATGTCCATGGTGACTAATAGAGTGCCCGGTGTAGTAGGTCCGTAATTTTCCACTTTGTTGATGAAGTCTGTGGTGTTTTTCACATATGATTTGATTTTTGTGACATGCACTTTGATGTGTTCGTCAACATAACTACTTATTAGCTCTGTAGGGCAGCCAATGCCGCTAATAATTGGTCTGCCTGGGATTAGTCCATCCTGTTTTTGTTTGTGGACTTTTGGTAGAAGATAGAACCTAGCGGTTTTGGGTGGTTTAGGGATGAGATTGATGGCGGTTATGTGGTTGATTTCTCCATCTCTGACTAGCTGATCTAGGTGTTTTGCTACAAGATTAGTGTGTTGTTGGGTGAGGTCTGTGTCAACCTTTTTGTAGAACCTAGGATCAGCTAGTTGGCGGTTTGCTTCTGCTACGCAATCCGATTTGTTCTGTACTACAGTGGCCTGTTCTTTATCTTCTTTTTTAATCATGATTGTATGGTTTTGTATCAACCCGTTCAGGTTGCTCTTATGGGAGTGCAGTGGACATGTTTGCTGAAATCATACCTGATTGCTTTGAAAAAAGCCTCAAATGGCGCATCCATGGTGGGTGGCGGCATTAAGGGTTTTTTGGCAGCAAATTTCTTGATTATGACATCCTGTAAAGAGAGTGGAGCCGGCACTGGTTGAGTGGCCACAGTGCTGGTTCCATGTTGTAGTAGTGGGTGCGGGCTTGGTGTAAACAAATGTTTGAGGCGCATGCGTCTAAAAATGCCAGTAGATCTGTGAACAGGTTACCGATTTTCCGTTCTGAGACCGTTGGACTGAAGGCCAGACCTTTGTCCAGAAAACTGACGGTTCCCTGGTTGAGGGGGGGGGGGGGGAGTTTGAATTATTGAAAACGAACGGGGAGACATACGTTTCATCGTCTTTGTTGACTGAATTATTGTTAGTTTAACATTAAGTAATTTTGATTTACAGGATATAGATATAGTGATGATCAATTGTTGTTGACTGTTGTAGTGGCTGGTAAACCGCCATTGTCCAGTCATTTCCTTGAAGCTGTAAGATTTTTCACTGCCTGTAGGTGTTCGATCGCCTGTGCGCTTCTAGTCCCCATGAGCGGTGCTGGGTTGTTCTGTGGACATCTGTTGGTGTCTCCCCTATAGCGGTCTGCCCACTCTGTTCTGGGATTTTGCCTCTGTGTATTCTGCAGTGGTCTTCTTTTTGGCCGGCGGTTTGTGCCTCTGGCTCCCCTCTGTCACTGGCGGCGGACGGGTCTGCTTCGTGGTTGTCTTTTGGGGCTCAGTGATCTGTGTAGTTGGCTGTGTCTTACGGTAGTGGTGGCAATGGCTAGTTCTGCCTCCCGGGTGGTGGTGCTGTCGTCGCTGCTTTGTAGCCATTCACCACTTGGTACTGGAGCTCTATCCTTTTGGCAGTGTGCTCCAGGACGGATTTTGTTAGAGTGGTTTCAAACGCTTTGATGAGGTTTGCCCATGCGGTCTTGAATTCAACGTCTTCTGTTTCTGGGCTCCATGTAATTCTTATTCCGACCATGTTAGGTGAGGCTACTACAGAAACTTTCCCTCCACTTCCTTTAAGAATTGTTCCAGGCCTAGGATTACAGCTCGTAATTCTAGCATGTTGATATGCTCCTTTGACTGATCCAGATTCCAAAGCCCTGATATTGTGGCTTCTTCCAGGCAAGCTCCCCATCCCTCCATGGATGCATCCGTAAACATCATTACTTGAGGGTGGAGAGGGGTCAGCATGATTCTCTCTCCATCCACCAGTGAAGGTGATGAGAGGATCCATCACTTGAATGCGCGAGTCCAGTGATCCTGAACTCTGCGTCCACTGAGTCATGAGAAAAAGCTGAATTGCCCGCCTATGCAAGGCTGCCTGAGGAATGACTGGTTCCATTGAAACCATCAGACCTAGCATTCTCAGATAGACTCGTGCTAGAATATAATGACTGCTGCAAACCAATTGAATGCACGAGAGATTTTCCACTCTCCTGGGATGGATAAACATATCCTATCTCCATATCAAAGAACATACCCAGGTAAACAAACTTCTGGGATGGAGTCAGCTCTGATTTTTGAAAGTTGATTATCCAGCCTAAATCTGTTTTCAAAACTATCTCCAGATTTGCAGTCAAACTTTCTGGGTTGTGTGCTTTTAACAACCAGTCGTCTAAGGTAAGCGTGGACTGCTATATTTCTCCTGCAGAGGAAAGCTGTGATAGCAAAGACCACTCGAGTGAAGACCCTCGGAGCCGTCAAAATTCTGAATGGGAGAACTTTGAATTCTCATTGGCGTCCCTGAAAAACAAATCTCAGGACCTGACAAAAACTGCTTGCAATGGGAATGTGGAAATAAGCGTCTTTCAGATCTATCGAAGCTGTCCACATCCCCTTCTCTAACCCCAACAACACTGATTTTATTGTTTCCATCTTTAAATTTGGTGTGTCTATAAACTTGTTTAGAGGTTTGAGGTTGAGAATTGGTCTCCACCCCCGGTGTTCTTTGTCACAAGAAACACAGTTGAATAGAAGCCCGGGCAATCTTGTGCCGGTTGAATTGCTTCTTTTAGAATTAGAGATTCTATCTCCTCTTCTATGCACAACCGCTTGTCTGGAACTCTTGAAATTTGAGTCCAGACCGGAACCAGAGACAGATGCATTGGTGGACATATTATCCACTCTGGACTGTATCCGTGCGAAAGTCATTGCAAGACTAAGCGGTCCTGAATTAACCGCTCCTACTTCTGAATGTGGAAAGTCAATCGACCTCCCACTGGTGCACCTAGGGTTAACGGGGTGCACATAAATTTTAGAAGTGGGCGTGTCTCTGGTACGTGTGACAACACAACAGTGGTACCTGTGGTAACCAAAATTTCTTTTAGGCCATCAGGCCCGGTTACCACACCCAGCACCACGCGCACCTCCGCTGGCTGCGCTTGGAGCGCTGGCCGACGTTCTGAACCTGGGTGACCTGCTGGCCTCTGACACTGCCAGCACTGCCACGAGCGTACTGCTGTCGAACAGTCGAGGGCTAAACATGCACATGTTGTCTGCACAATACTTCAAATTGTGCGCGCAGCACCCTCTGATTGTTGACCAAATTCACTGTCTCTTGGAGGTGCCGACAACCCTCACCTCCAAACAGACCAGGGCCCGCCATTGGCGCTTGCAATAAGCACGACTTGAGCTCTTGGGATGGGCACAAATTGTCCAGTGCAAACGTGCACCTCGTCCTTAGTGACTTGGTCACCGACCTAGTCAAACAGTCTAACGCCAGGTTGATACCATCCTGGATGGCTCGTTGTACTGTCACTGGACTAGGCTGCTGGTGAACCGAGGCTGCTACTACCCCTGATAGGATTTGAGAGACGTGAGACAGCGCACTGATTGCTGCTCGCGAACTCTCCTCGGTATCACGCAGTACGGCGTTTGCTGAATGCATAGCACCCAAGCACAGTGCTCCGGTGTCAGCACGAGAGCCTGGCCACGTGTCTTCACCCAGTGGCGCGGTTGTCACAACCGCGCCACTCTGTCTGGCTGCTGGACCATACTGAGTGTCATACGGCAGTGATTGAGCCAAGGTGGCCAACGGCTTAGCCTGTAACCATGCCCGCGGGTTACCGGCAGCCATTTCATCCACAGAGAGCTCTGGTCTGACAGCGAGGAGCCACGTGCACGGGTCAGACCAGTCCTCATTTGTGGCCACCTGCGAATTGCCAATGAGCAGCGGGCCCTCGTCATCTTCAATGGCATTTGCAGGTGGGGCTGTGGAGGAGGCTAAAGACGCACCGACTGCCCGGGAATGCAGGGGCTACCTGGACTGAGGTCGATGCACAGGAAGTTGAAACACCTGTGCCCGGCAACATGCCGCGAAGCATGTCAGGCATCAGGTCCTTCAAAGTCCTGCGCATCTCACTCACTAACTCTACCTTGAAGGCCTCCAGCTCACCCTTCTCGGAGGCCTTCTTCTTACCCTTCTCCTCCGTCCTCACCCTCTTGCCATCCTCTGCCATCAACTTTGCCCGGGAACAGAAGAATTCAGAGGTTAGATCCCACCCACTCTTTACAAATAGCACATTTGTTAGATAGCCTACAATCGGTGCAAGATGGGCAGAGGTGGGGGAAGAATCTAGCCTTAAGATGCTTCATACAAGATGGACATGATGACTTCTGCAAAGGTAGACATACTAAGAGAATGAGTATTTTAGTTTGTTAATTTTATTTAAAATATTAAATTTTTAAAAACCTCGCGAGAGAAGACAACCACTTTTATTACTGACAACCCCGAAGGGACAGATGTCCTCATAAAAAAATAAGGAATAAAAACCACAGCCAGGGATAACACGAGAATGTTAGAAAAGAGAGACTGATTATGACACCCAGTTATCTCAACCCATTCATAACAAAATAATGATAAGGACATCAAAAGAGTCTCTATTTTTAAAACAAGATTATGACGTCAAGGAAAAGGGCAAAAAACACGCTGATTATGACATCAAACCTCAATGCAAACGCCCCCTTCAAGGGGAGGAGATATCAGATTATGAATGCAAGAAATACCTAGGACTACATACAGTCATCACTCAAGAATAATATAATACTATAATTATATATCCGAGAACCAATGCACAACCACAAGAGAGAACACAAGGGATTAGTAGAACTTAGGCGCTGGGATAATTTAACAAGGATTCCCAGCGCCTAAAAACACGCTAACGCCAGGTCGGCCGCGAACGAAAACCGGTAACATATAAAGTTACAAGTCTTTAAATAATATATGGAACAATATCACCTTAATGGATGATGAGGCAGACTCCTCTGACGCTATGGATTCAGCCATAGTGAGTGAAATGGATGAAAGAAATTGAGAGAAAATTCAACAAAAAAGAGCTTAAAATTGTTTTCAATGTTGCTGATAAGCCAATATATTCGAAAATGGAGGTACCAGTATGCGCATGCGCAGAGGTGGGGGTCTGACATGTGCATGACTGTGTACATTCCCCCTGCCCAGTAGGGGCACCTAACCTTTTATAATTCTGAATATTATTGAATTTGTAGCCGATATACTAGTATATCAAGAGTGTTAGGGAGGTAAATATGTTCTCATGATGTGAAATGGGTCCAATCTCTCTATTGTATGTTATAATCAGGTCGAGTGCTTACCAATAATTTATCATACTGCTTTATGATCTTCGAGAGGTCCTTCAACACCTTGCCATACTGTATGCTCTCAGGCATATCCTTGTCTGTCTTCTTTACAAACTACAACACAAAGTACAGGAACAGATTACACTACAACTTATGCATCACTTTAAGGACTACATGGCAATAAATTACAGATGGGATGAAGCCAATTTTAAACATGAAAATAAATTGAATATATTACTAATTTCAACCCTTTACTAAGCTTGCACGATTATGTGATTAAATCAAAAATCGTGATTATGTTTTATATCGTGAATTTATATGATTAAAAATTAAATAATCGAATAATCGTGAATAATTCTACGGCATAAAATATTTCAAAACCTACCTTTTAATTACTCTTTAATGAAATCAGTCACAGAAATTTCCATTTTGCTCAGCAAATGCATGTCCATTTGTAGGCCAAGAGAAGGCTATTTTTGAAAATGTATCACTGGAATGACCGGCTCAACAATCGAGCCAGGCATTCTAGTGAACCATTTTCAAAAATAGTCTTCTCTTGGCCTGCAAATCGAGCTTTCTCAACACCATTACAGCTTTTGTCATTTTTATGCTTTTTTGATGTTATAACTGGGTAATTAGCATTTAAGCTGAATAGTCTCAAGCTAAACAAAACATGTTCTGCAGTGGTCTTGAGAAATGGCCACTCGCCAAAGGCTATTTTGGAATATGTACCACTGGAATGACTGGCTCACGGTGATAAATTAAAACCAGAAATATGGTTACAATGCAACCATAAAGCTCAACTTTATGAATTTGCAATGAACTACAAAGCTTGACTTCAAACATTGACTTCAAACACAAAATAGCATAGAAGGCTTATCAATACACTTAACAATGACTATGACTGATCTTTTGACCCCAAAGTAATTGTCTCATCCTCTCTCATTAGCAAGTGTCCAAGATTGCTGTATGACTAACACAACATGAGATTGAAAATGCTAAGCTGAGGTAAAAGCAAAATGTTATTGTTGAGAAAACCCGTGAGTTTTGTCATTGCCACACTGACCGTGATCTTTTTCTGCCAAGGTGTCATGCCATGCCGTTATTATGTCTGAATGTGCATCCAGGATGCTTTAACCAAACCCGAGATATAAACTGCAAAGATTAGCTAAACGCAAAATGTTAGTTTTGATTTTAGCAAGGACACAGTGACCTTGACCGTTGACATTTTGACTCCAAGGTGTCTTTTCCATACGTTATAAAGAGCATGTGTCCAACTCTGGCTCCAGTATGATTAAGCAAACCTGAGATATAAACAGTGAAGTTGAGCTAAACACATAAGGCCAGCACTGAAAAAACCCAGTTTTTCCCCCAAGACCACAATGACCTTCAACCCAGAATGACATTGTGTCATGCTCTCTCATTATAAGGCATATAAGGACGCATGTGTTTATGTTTGGGTCCAGTATGATTAAAGGGGAACACAAGAAGGGTCACCATCATTTGCATAAAACACGCAGTTCTATCGTAGAGCCCATATTTAAGCTACTGTGTAGTGGCATTTATATATATATATATATCCGATTAAAATGGTGTTAAAAAACGCTATGTTACTATAATTTTTTGCGAGTTAATTAAACCTATGCGGTTATAGGTTGAATCCAATCTGACAAGAACTATGATAACGGCACTCTGAAGACAGGAGTGCATACTTTTGGATGGTGATATCTCTATCAGTGATAATGCTATCGACATCATTTATATATGTACAGATTGAAGAGATTAAGACGTTTATCACACTATCGCAAATTTATGGAATATATTTGTTATTTTCATACATTAATTTCCGAACCGTAAGATGGACATTTTCTATGAAGCTGCCTGCCAATTACATGAATGCTACAATATCTCAGGAGGCTAGTATGAAAACATAAGTACCTAAAGATGTATTGGGTGTATGTAAGAATTATTTAAACTCTCATATTAATAGATAGAACTTTAATAACCTTGTCTTCCATAGCGGCAGTGAGAGTGTTGATTCAAAAGTGGCAATTATATTGATATGCCTATACTATCGCGTCATTCATTTATCTCAAGATCAAAACCTGATGTTAAAATCGGCACCATCAGAGAAGTCAGACAAAGGACTGTTATTATATATTCTTTAACATTTCCGCAAATTTAGTTTTTATATTCCTAACACCGCTGAAGAAAAACCTTTTTAAAACGCAATTCACAATTTTATTGAAATAGCATTGGATGACGGCGAGAAAAACGTTCAACTTATGACGTCATAAGCCTCATCCGGGAATAGAAATTTAACTAATGTATCACATATTTAAATAACGAAGATATATATTTCTAATTTGAGCACCCATGAGAGTGTTGATTCAAAAGTGGCAATTATATTGATATGCCTATACTATCGCGTCATTCATTTATCTCAAGATCAAAACCTGATGTTAAAATCGGCACCATCAGAGAAATCAGACAAAGGACTGTTATTATATATTCTTTAACATTTCCGCAAATTTAGTTTTTATATTCCTAACACCGCTGAAGAAAAACCTTTTTAAAACGCAATTCACAATTTTATTGCAATAGCATTGGATGACAGCGAGAAAAACGTTCAACTTATGACGTCATAAGCCTCATCCGGGAATAGAAATTTAACTAATGTATCACATATTTAAATAACGAAGATATATATTTCTAATTTGAGCACAGAGCTTACAATTATATTTTTGAAAACGTTCCGGTCTGTAGATTCATTTTATACAAAGTGGTATAGAGGGTCTGGTCTTTCCCTTTAACCAAACATGAGATATGAACAAATAAGTTGAGCTAAATACAAAATGTTAATATTGAATATTATTCAATGTCATTAGTTATCTTTAAAATCTCATCGTTCGCTGGGCAGGTGACACAAGAAAGCGATCAGATGTTATTCTGAGCCCGGCTCCCAATATTTTTTGTTAGTACACAATCCAGGGATACCTGTTGCATGGGATAAGTAGGTTTTGTAAGAGAAAAGAAAATCTGTATGGATGGATGGATGGACAAATGGCAAGATGCACTTAAGGAATAAAGTATATACACACAGCAACAGTTTTATAAAGCTGACAGTGAATAAACAGAGGACAATGGAGCAATCCAGTTTATCGATCTATCATGACATCATAATCAACAATGTCACATGTACGCTGACGTCATAATCAATTATGTCATGAATGACGTGAATAAGTTAATAAGGACTTAAATGCTTAATAGTCCATCAAGTTGTATGAATTGTATGTCTTTACTATTTAATAAACATTCTGTTGAATATTTTGAAACTAATTTGACTGGGCCCAGTCAATTTAGTTTCGAAATATTCAATAGCTTACCTGTATAGTTTTCTGAAAATTGGGATTCAGGGAGTGCAGGGATCGACTTATCACAAGATGAGCAAAGTATGGGTGGAGCTTAGCTAGAGATGGGCGGGACATAGCTAAAACTGGCTTCTTCCATTAGGCAGTGACACATTCACTACTGACAAAATGTTAAATTCCACAAGGCTTATAGCAGTATAGCATGCATGCTCTAGGCGCAGTATAGCACGCATTCTCTAGGGGCAGTATAGCATGCATGCTCTAGGCAAAGTATAGCATGCACGCCCTAGGCGCAGTATAGCACGCATGCTCTAAGCGCAGCATAGCATGCACGCTCTAGGCAAAGCATAGCATGCATGCTCTAGGCGCAGTATAGCATTATGCTCTAGGCGCAGTATACATGTAGCATGCACGCTCTAGGCAAGGCATAGCATGCACACTCTAGGCGCAGTATAGCATGCACACTCTAGGCACAGTATAGCACGCATGCTCTAAGCGCAGCTTTTTTTGGTTATTGGGAAGTGTCCTTTCGAAGACCAAGAGAAAACTATTCTTGAAAATTTAGCACTGTCTTCTCTTCGTCTGCAAATGGACATTTTCTTCGAGAATTTATCATTTTCTTGTAGAAATTCGAGGGTTGACGGGTTAATAAACCTATAGATCATGTGCTGATCTAAAGGCAGATGATGCAGTATAGTAGTCATGACGATACTAATAGTAAAGTGGCATATACATGAATGGTAGTTATGATGACACTAATAGTGAAGTTACATGAATGGTAGTCATGACTACACTAATAGTGAAAGTTACATGAATGGTAGTCATGACAACACTAATACTGAAACTACATGAATGGTAGTCAGGACGACACTAATAGTGAAGTTACATGAATGGTAGTCATGACGTCATAGTGAAGTTACATGAATGGTCATCATGACAACACTAATAGTGAAGTTACATGTACATGAATTGTAGTCATGACAATACTAATACTGATGTGAAATTCCACTCACAACACAAACAATGAAATGTTGGTCGCTATGACGACACTATATAGAGAAATGATCTATTTGGTAGTTATTCCAGTAATTATAGTTAAATGCTAGCAGTGCGGACAACACTAGCTCCATATAGAGAAATGATATATTTCGTAGAAATGCCAGTTCTGACAGTGAAATGCCATGTATGGTAGTCATGAGGACTCTATGTAATGAAATATATTTAGCAGTCATGACAACATTATACAGTGAAATGCGATGTACATATGGTAGTCATGGAGATACATAGATGATGATGCACGTTGAGGCTAAATGCCAGCGATGTCTGTACAATGTGTCTGTATTTTCAATGTTGCAAAGCCAAACAAATTATCTAAAAATTTATTAAAGGGCAACACAAGCAGAGAAAGACCACAGCATGCCAAATGATGCTTTTGCATACTTTCAATAAAATGAAAAATATTACATTAATCCTTAATAGCAAATTTTGGCATGGACTGTTATTTACATCAATTTCCCATGAGACTGAATGTTTGTTGTGGTATGACATCATCGCGTGAATAGTACTTTATTGTGGATGAGCGAGCTCACAGCAGCTCATTCAGACACCATCATATTAATGAGATGCAACAGAAACACGAGTGTTTGTTAAACCAGAACTTGAATCAGAGCTGATGTCCCGCTTTGTGTCTGTATAGGAAGCTAGATACCATATTTCGCTTAATTGTAGCCTATGCTCTAATAGAAGCCCACCCCTACCTTTGACATGTGAGCTCCAATGATTTCTCAGCAGCTTCAAAATGGCAAAACTCTGTATTAGAAGCCTACTGCCTAACTCAGCAGATTGTATACGAAAATGTTTCTTAAGAGCAAATTTGTAAGAATAGCGTGTATAATAATAACAATCGTGTCACAGGGTGTGTCTACTTCAGACTGATCTCTGCCCTGATACATTTCCGGCCCCTCTAGAAGTCAATACAGGCCTCGGATTTGTAAATCTCGACCACCTATTAGATTAAAACTAAGTAGGCCACGTATGTTCAAGATATAATAAAGTTTATTCCATACTTTTGTAGTTAAAATGTGCATAAAACAGTCTTGGCGTGATTAAATACCTTCCATATAAATATATTTTAAGACCAAATTTACCAAACAAGCACGGGAGAAAATGTGCATCAATTTTGTAACGCCGATCAACATTAAATGATCCAAATTGAATTATTACGAACGACAATATAGCCGGCTTCTTAAGTTGGCGAGCCAGCGGCTCTTTTGCGATGGGAGGCGGCGTGTTCTCGCGAGATATTATACGCTAATGGGAGTTTATTCAGATCAGTATAATACTCAGTTCCTATCGCGCAATGATAATCAGGGTTCTGCCCACACTGGTCGGGATTAGCCACCACTCAACAATTTTAACCAGCACTAAAAACTAAACTTTTTTAACCACCACTTTTCACATATTTTGTTGAAATTAAGCTTTATTTCAAGGGACTTTGTAAAATTTCCGTAAAAATATCCGGCACTAATTTCATCCTGGCAGAACCCTGAATAAATAGAAATTCCCGAGTTCTGATTCCCCGATTCCAGAATATTTATATCCGAGTACTCACTCTAAAATAAACTCTTCAATTGGAGGCGAATCACATGATTTATGTTTTTTCGCGACGCCATTTTATACACCTGTGCAAAAGTTAAGCACCACCCTATTTTTACGCACATGCGAGGGTATACTCATGTGCTATGAAGAAAGCAATAGCATAAACATTTATGTACCCATCCATCTTAGTGCAAGAGGTAATAATGCAACTAGAGGAATGCTGATTATGATGGTGGGGAAACACTGTATGTTTTTGTTTGAACTTGAAAACGAGGCCTGAATATGGTTACGTTGACACAACTGACAACTATTGCCCTACAGTTGACACACGTGGCTAGATTGTCATTAATGGTGTCTGAAAACGAAGTTTAACATCTGTGCACGAGTTTGAGACTGTCATTATTAATACCGGGTATATCCATCCACCTTGTGCCTGGATGACGGCCTGGACACGACGTCTCATGCTGGTCACCAACCGACTGATACGCCATTGTGGTATTCGTTGCCATTCAAGATGGAGTGCGTCTGTTAATTCCTGTTCATGTCAGGGCTCCTTGCTGGCCATGGTAGGGTTTCGATGGCATTCTGGCGGAGGTATTCATGCACAGCTCTAGCACGATGTGGTCGGGCGTTGTCATCCATGAATATAGGGTGGGTTCCAGGTGCATGATTTACAAAATGAGGGACCACAACTCTATCCAGTATGGAATCTTGATATCTTTGTCCATTTAGTGTTCCAGGTACAGTCAACAGATCCAGCTTACAATCAAATGAGATGCACCCCCATATCATAACGGAACCTCCACCAAATGGAACTTCTTCCATGATGTTACGTTGGTCGTACGCCGTGCGTCTGGACCTCCATACACGAGTTCGACCATCTGTGGCATGAAGCAGGAACCGACTTTCATCGGACCAGTGTACCCGTCTCCAGGATCTCATGTTCCAGTGTCTTCTTTCGTTGCACCACCTCAGACGCTCCTCTTTGTGGTGTGCAGTGAGGAGAGGACGTCTGACAGGTCTCCTAGCTTTCATGCCAGCAGCATACAGTCTCCTTTTGACGGTAGACATTGACACTCTATTGCGCGTTTCCCATTGCTGGCTGAGCACTCTGCTGTTGGTGAATGGAGATCTCCTAACAAGGCGTACTAGGGCTCGATCATCACGGGCAGTAGTCTTCTTCGGTCTTCCAGATCTAGGCCTGTCCTTCACCTCGTTAGTTTGCCCATGTTTTGCAATCAAACGACTGATTACAGTATGGTTAATGTTCAGCTGTCTGCCAATCTCTCTGCATGACATACCAGTGGTATGCATGCCTATGATTTGCCATTTCACACGATCACTTAACCTTCGTCTTGCCATAGCGGTTCACAATCAAGAGCTAATTCTCTCTGTACAAATAAACCACGGTCATGAACACAAAATTCCTAATCTTGTCGCCTAAATCTGTATGTAATGTTCTACACCTCAAACTGGACTTTTACATAACTGAACACGTGTGCTGTTTCCCGCCACGCACGGACATCAAGCGGCGTGAAGTCATGCATGCATGTGCATTTCGTACTTGGAATTATGTCAGCTAACGCGGGGACAAAAAGTATGGCAGCCTAGTTGTACCATCATGTTTCTACGTTCTATTGTTTTTGCTGGTGCTTAACTTTTGCACAGGTGTATATATCAAATTGTGGATTAATTATGATGTAATAAACAACCCTTATTAAAGGATATGCAATATTTAGGCGCTCAAATCAAATAATTTTACTTCCCCAGTGATGTTTCGAGGTATACATTAAACATAGGCATAGGCCGTGGGAATTTTTACGGGAAAAAATGCGTTGAATTTCTGTGGTATCAGTTTTAGAAAACTTTTTGGGAAGACGTTCTAATATAAGCCCACCCCCCCTTTCTCAGAGATGTTGGGTTGGAAATTGAACACCTTTTGTCCTAATAGAAGCCTAGGCTTCAATTAAGCGAAATACGGTACTTCCACTCTGAAAACATGGGTGGCATAATCTGAACATACGTGGTTAAAGATTAACGCGATGATGTCATCCATCCTCCATCAAATTTATTGAAAAATTAACACCAGTTCATCTTTTAATTTAATTTGAAAATTCAAGATTTTGACATCAGAGTGTTAAATGTTAAAGGATGTCATACAGTGGAGCTGATGTCTCTAGTAGAGTTCTTATTCCTTCAGACTTTGACTCCAACAAATAGCAGACGTCACGCTGCTATACCTATAGTAATACGTATTTATTAAAGTGCTATTATTAGCTATTTGTAAGCGCACATTGATGGATGAGTGCAAGAACATAAACACATCATCTCTGCTAAGCATGGCATAACAAATGCCTATATAGACAATAATACCAGAAATATGACATTATCATATCATCCAGTGTTTAAATGTGGAATCAAAGCAAGAACACAAATACTGAATAACAGAAACAAGAAATCTGCAGAATTAAAAGTCTCATATGTACTGCTCATTTCTGAAAGGCATCAATGCTACATGCAAGTCACCTTGACTTTTGACTTCGTGACCTCAATGTCACATTGATTCCTAATGGCATATGTAACCATGTATACAAAATTAGGTTTTCTAAGCCTAAAAACAATAGGCTGTAATATAAGCAGAAGCAATTTGCTAAACTCAAAACGCTTACGCAAACGTCAGCAAAGTGAAACCTGTCTCCTATTTGCTTCACTGGCAAAACAAAAAACTGAGATTATTTGCAGCGATTTGTATTTAACAGAATTAGATTTATTATTTTCATGACATTGTCGAATGTGTCCAGACAAATGTGAACATAAGCATACAGAAAGCTCTAAATGTGAAAATGAGAGAAAGTTTCTGATATGATGGAATCTTGTTGTCAAAACTGAATGCCATTCCATGCCAAAGTATGGAGAAACGCTGAAAGAAGGAATGATAGAAACAGGAGCAATCACAAAACAGCATATCTTAACAGACACAAATATTTCAGATAAGCTGTATTTCCCCTCACATATCCACTAAGAACTACAAGTGTACGTAGGGTTGCACGATTTTTCGATTATTCGATTAATCACGATTATATAATTCAAAATGATCGTGGACGATTATAAAATGAAATAATCGTATAATCGCCATGTTGAAATTTTTGTCAAGAGTTTTACGCTTGTGAAACTCTGCTCGCGTTACCAAGCATCGAAACAAACATCCGGCTATCAGGCCGAATGTGTGAATGATTAAATAAACTAAATAAATAAATAACTGATTTGTTTGTATTAACTCATGATTAGTTTTAGATGAATAAAGATTGTTCACTTGGTCGCTATTTGCCATTGTTGTTGTAATCACACACGCTTATCCCGCGTTCCCCATTCTCTGAATAGTTATGCGCTAACGGTTTTCCCAAAAAGGTTCTAGAACTGATACCACGGAAATTCAACGCATTTTCTCACGTAAAAATTCTCACCGCCTACGCCTATGTTTAATGTATACCTCAAAACATCACCGGGGAAGTGAAATCATTTGATTTGAGCGCCTAAATATTGCATATCCTTTAATAAAGGTCCTTTATTACATCAAAATTAATCCACAATTTGATATAAAACGGCGTCGCGAAAAAAATACAAATCACGTGATTCGCCTCCAATTGAAGAGTTTATTTTAGAGCGAGTACTCGGATATAAATATTCTGGAATCGGGGACTCGGAACTCGGGAATTTCTATATATTATCATTGCGCGATAGGAACTGAGTATTATACTGATCTGAATAACGGGTACCCGTTTGATAAACTCCCGTTAGCGTATAATATCTCGCGAGAACAAGCCGCCTCCCACCGCAAAAGAGCCACTGGCTCGCCAACTTAAGAGGCCGACTATATTGTCGTTCGTAATAATTCAATTTGGATCATTTAATGTTGATCGCCGTTACAAAAATGATGCGCTTTTTCTCCAGTACTTGTTTGGTACATAAATTTGGTCTTGAAATATATTTATAAGGAAGCTATTTAATCACGCCAAGACTGTTTTAAGCGCATTTTAACTACAAAAGTGTGGAATAAACTTTATTATATCTTGAACATACGTGGCCGATTGTTATTATTATACACGCTATTCTTACAAATTATCTGCTGAGCTAGGGGGTGGGCTTCTATAACAAAGTTTTGCCGTTTTGAAACTGCTAAGAAATCATTGGAGCTCATATGTCAAAGTTAGGGGGTGGACTTCTATTAGAGCATAGGCTACAATTAAACGAAATACGGTACCTTCCGTTTTCTGTCAAGAAAAATCTTGATACATTCCTTTGTTTGCAATCAGCAACAGGGGTATTCTGTCCATGTATGCATACCCATTTGCCTAACCCATAATCTTACAATCTGCAGTAGCATAATAACATCCTCTAAGCAGCATTGACGTAGTTAATATAGTTCATGATTAATCGTATGATCGCGATTATTTTTCTTAAATGATCGCGATTATGAAAAGTGAATAATCATGCAACCCTAAGTGTACGTACGCTCAAAACTTGATAACGTAGTCGGATAATATAAAACCAAGACTGGTTATAAAGCCTGGTGCTTGGATCCTGTTGTGAATCCAGAAGTCTGAATGGTCTGAAGCTGTTTTTTAGCCCCTTTTATACCTTCCTGGGCTGAGCCAGGGGATTGGCTTGGATTTGCCCATGTATATGACCATTGTTGTGTTGGTTTGCCGGTTCAGTAAGTCGCCATTTCTGACGGTTGTGGTCAACTTTTATCGGTTGGTGTTTTTACTGGTTGGGACTGTCATGGCGGCGTATGTGTTTTTACCGGTTGTTGGTTTTTTGCCGGTTGTGGCTGTCATGGCGGCTCGGTATAATTTTTACCGGTTGTGAAATATTTTTACCGGTTGTGGTTTTTTTACGTTCAAAACTATTCACAATTAAGCCAAGACAAGAAACTGCATGAATTTTAAGCTGGTCAGGAGGAAAAGAGCAGCAAAAAACACTTCTGCTGTGGTCTTGGGAAATGTCCATTTGCAGACCAAGAGAAGACTATTTTTGAAAATTTACCACTGGAATGACTGGCTCGATAACCGAGCCAGTCATTCCAATGGTAAATTTTCAAAAACAATCTTCTCTTGGTCTGCAAATGGACGGTTTCTATGAGATAATTGAAATTTTCTTGAACAAATTTGAGTATTAAAGGGATAAAGGTTTAAGCAGAAATGCCACATTCCCTATAGGCTGAAACTACAGATCATAGTGATAGCTATGCATGGCAGTGTTGATATCGATGAACTTATAAAGATGCATATAAAGTTTGCTGACTGATACATGTATATATATAATTTTCTCTGGGTCTTTTCACAGCAGAAGATATTAACTGTTTCGCTGCGGCAAGCCACCAGACTTCAATGAGAAAACACTCTTGACTTGCTGCTTATTTTGAAAACATTTTGACTGAAAGTTGTTGGTGGCTTAGCCACCAACAACTTTCAGTTAAAATGTATTCAAAATATTTAGTCTGTCCAGAGATTTATATAACCTTTGGAATATATTGTCAGCAAAAACTCAACAGCCAGACGTATAAATCTGAATGATAGTTGGAGTAACTGTTACATGTAATTACAAAATCTTCATGAAGCGGGCACGAAGTGAAAGGATGCTGTTAAAAAGCGAAACACAAGCAGATCAATGGATGACTCCAGGTTTTAGCCATGCCCTGCCCATCTCTAGCTAAGTTCAACCCACACTTTGCCAGTGTTGGGATCGATGGATCCCTACACTCCTGAATCTGAATTTCTAGAACACTAAAAGGTAAGTTGTTGAATATTTTGAAACTAATTTGACTAGGTGCTGTTACTGTGTATGGCAGAAACAGCGCCTATTCAAATTAGTTTAAAAGATTCAACAAAATGTTTATTAAATAGTAAAGACATACAATTCGTATATAACTTTGACTATTAAGCGCTTAAGACAGACTTAATTACGGAATTCATGACGTAATCGACCTTTCCAGTTTTAGCTATGCCCCGCTCATTCATAGGTAAGCTCCACCCACATCTCGCTCGATGCTCGTGTTGGGATTGAATGATCCTGAATGCCATAAAATCAATTTTCAGAAAACTACAGGTAAACTATTGAATATTTTGAAACTAATTTGACTGGGTGCTATTGCTGCCTATGGCCAGTTAAATTAGTTTCAAAATATTCAACATAATGCTTATTACATAGTAAAGACCAGGCCTCTCCACGACAGGCGAGTGATTGCTCTCCTCTTGCCTCCGCTAGCCTAAAATTAATTTTAGGTATCTCATTGCTCGCCTCCATTACTTAGTAATAATGGCAGCATATTGGTGAGTACTGAAACAGCTCGCCTGACTGGGTTAAATTTAAATTCAGGAGAGCAAGTTATTGATTCCCTTCAAATTCTCGTGGAGAGGTCTAAGACATACAATTAATACGTGTCAGACTATTAAGCATTTAAGATGGACTAAATCGAGCCATTCACGCTGTAATTGATTATGACATCATCCTACACATCATGTAGTTCATTAGATCATACAATGGATGGAAAAACTGGAAAGGTCCATTTATTATGACATCATGTGATGTAGCTGATTATGGTGTGATGTAGCTGATTATGGTGTCATGTGACTGACTGAGACTGGATTCCTGTATTAAAACTCATTCATGAAACGGATGTTATGAAATGAAGGATGTTGCCAAAAAGAGAAGTACAAGCAGATCAATTATGTGCAGGCTAAGCACAATGCAAAACAAATGGAAAATGAGTTGTTGTTGTTATTTTAACTCACGACTTGGAGATTGTTCAGCTAGGGAGAGAATAAAAAACACTGATCATTGATAAACTAGTTAAGCTCCACGGGCCGAATTCACGAAGGGTTCTTAACTACGAACAAATGTGTAAATATGGCGCACGTCCAAAAGATGCCTAAGTCTGTATTGCCCTACATTAGATGACTATGTAGCCACCTCTTCGCAAATACGACATAGTCAGGTCTTCTAAATAGGTGTAAGCAGTTAGGCGTGTGCGTAACTTTAGGCACTCTTCGAGAATACGACATAGTCTGGTCTTCTAAATGGGTTCAAGCAGTTAGGCGGGTGCATAACTTAGGCACTCTTCGTGAATACGACCATCTGTAAACATCGCACAGGTATTAAGGAATGTCAAAGGCCCACATCCACACCAGAATGCTCGAAATTAGGATTGTTAAAATTGTATACTTTTAGACGCTAAATTGTGTACCTCAATGTAATGAAATGAAATGATAACATTATAAACATTACATTCAATCAACACAAGAACTGACCAGTCATTATACACATTACATTCAATCAACACAACAAGAACTGATCAGTCATACACATTACATTCAATCAACAGCAAGAACGGACTAGTCATTATACACATTACATTCAATCAACACAGCAAGAACTGACCAGTCATTATACACATTACATTCAATCAACATAACAAGAACTGACCAGTCATACACATTACATTCAATCAACAGCAAGAACTGACTAGTCATTACACACATTACATTCAATCAACACAACAAGAACTGACGAGTCATTATACACACTACATTCAATCAACAGTAAGAGCTGACCAGACATTCTACACATTACATTCAATCAACAGTAAGAGCTGACCAGTCATTATACACATTACATTCAATCAACAGTAAGAGCTGACCAGTCATTATACACACCACATTCAATCAACAGTAAGAGCTGACCAGTCATTATACACATTACATTCAATCAACAGTAAGAGCTGACCAGTCATTATACACATTACATTCAATCAACAGTAAGAACTGACCAGTCATTATACACATTACATTCAGTCAACAGTAAGAGCTGACCAGTCATTATACACATTACATTCAATCAACACAATAAGAACTGACCAGTCATTATACACATTACATTCAATCAACACAACAAGAACTGACCAGTCATGATACACATTACATTCAATCAACACAACCAGAACTGACCAGTCATACACATTACATTCATTCAACAGCAAGAACTGACCAGTCATTACACACATTACATTCAATCAACACAAGAACTGACCAGTCATTATACACACTACATTCAATCAACAGTAAGAGCTGACCAGTCATTCTACACATTACATTCAATCAACAGTAAGAGCTGACCAGTCATTATACACATTACATTCAATCAACAGTAAGAGCTGACCAGTCATTATACACACTACATTCAATCAACAGTAAGAGCTGACCAGTCATTATACACATTACATTCAATCAACACAATAAGAACTGACCAGTCATTTTACACATTACATTCAATCAACAGTAAGAGCTGACCAGTGATTACACACATTACATTCGATCAACAGTAAGAGGTGACCAGTCATTATACACATTACATTCAATCAACACAATAAGAACTGACCAGTCATTATACACATTACATTCAATCAACAGTAAGAGCTGACCAGTGATTACACACATTACATTCAATCAACAGTAAGAGCTGACCAGTCATTATACACATTACATTCAATCAACAGTAAGAGCTGACCAGTGATTATACACATTACATTCAATCAACAATAAGAGCTGACCAGTCATTATACACATTACATTCAATCAACAGTAAGAGCTGACCAGTCATTATACACATTACATTCAATCAACATTAAGAGCTGACCAGTTATTATACACACTACATTCAATCAACAGTAAGAGCTAACCAGTCATTATACACACTACATTCAATCAACAGTAAGAGCTGACCAGTCATTATACACATTACATTCAATCAACAGTAAGAGCTGACCAGTCATTATACACATTACATTCAATCAACACAATAAGAACTGACCAGTCATTATACACATTACATTCAATCAACAGTAAGAGCTGACCAGTCATTATACACATTACATTCAATCAACAGTAAGAGCTGACCAGTCATTATACACATTACATTCAATCAACACAATAAGAACTGACCAGTCATTATACACACTACATTCAATGAACAGTAAGAGCTGACCAGTCATTATACACATTACATTCAATCAACAGTAAGAGCTGACCAGTGATTATACACATTACATTCAATCAACAATAAGAGCTGACCAGTCATTATACACATTACATTCAATCAACACAATAAGAACTGACCAGTCATTATACACATTACATTCAATCAACAGTAAGAGCTGACCAGTCATTATACACATTACATTCAATCAACAGTAAGAACTGGCCAGTCATTATACACATTACATTCAATCAACAGTAAGAGCTGACCAGTCATTATACACACTACATTCAATCAAACCAATAAGAACTGACCAGTCATTATACACATTACATTCAATCAACAGTAAGAGCTGACCAGTCATTATACACATTACATTCAATCAACAGTAAGAACCGGCCAGTCATTATACACATTACATTCAATCAACAGTAAGAGCTGACCAGTCATTATACACACTACATTCAATCAAACCAATAAGAACTGACCAGTCATTATACACATTACATTCAATCAACACAACAAGAGCTGACCAGTTATTATACACATTACATTCAATGAACAGCAAGAACTGACCAGTTATTATACACATTACATTCAATCAACAGTAAGAGCTGACCAGTTATTATACACATTACATTCAATCAACAGTAAGAGCTGACCAGTCATTATACACATTACATTCAATGAACAGCAAGAGCTGACCAGTCATTATACACATTACATTCAATGAACAGCAAGAGCTGACCAGTCATTATACACATTACATTCAATGAACAGCAAGAACTGACCAGTTATTATACACATTACATTCAATCAACAGTAAGAGCTGACCAGTTATTATACACATTACATTCAATCAACAGTAAGAGCTGACCAGTCATTATACACATTACATTCAATGAACAGCAAGAGCTAACCAGTTATTATACACATTACATTCAAGGAACAGCAAGAGCTGACCAGTTATTATACACATTACATCAACAATGAAATAAACACTGATCTAAGGTTTAACTATATAGTACAGGTAAGCATGTAGTCATTCTGGCTTGTAGAGTGTGCAACACATATGAGCGAACAATACATACATGACATTCATACATTAACATAGTCATCTATAATAAAGATTCAAGTATTGTGCGTGCCAATCACAGTTATATTGTTGATAAGATTAATAACTTCATAATACCAAACCAATTCAATGTACTAGAAATAAATTTAATTAACTTTGTTAACTTTATTATGGCAAGTTAGATTGTAATGAAATGCACAGAATATGTAGATTGGCACCTGGCGCATAAATACAGTACAGCTCATAAATAATCCAAAATGTTTCCAAAACAAAAACAGAAACATGATATTTTGAAAACATAATTGGATTGGAAGCCATTGCTGCCTTAGACAGCAATGTCATCCAATCCAATTATGTTTTCAAAATATTCAACAGTATGTGGTGGGGTTTTTTTAAACGAGCTACATAATATTTCTGAGCTATACTGTATAGCGATAAGTAATTTGAATACATATATGTTTCTAACTGTGTTGTTATTACTCACATCCTTTCTCTGTGTCCATGCCTTCAGTGAGATTGTCAGTGCACGTGCACCCTCCAACATGTACATCTTTGGCGTCTTACTGTCCTCATCACAATCTATAACACAAATGCCCATATGTCCAGTGAAGCGTATCAGTGATCAATGGATAGTGACCATAACTATTGCCACTCAATAATGGCTTATATACAATTTAACCCTTTAATGGTAAAATTTGATCATTATTTTTAAAATAGACTACTGAACATGCTGGAATGACTGGCTTGGTTATCTTTTCTAGCATACAAATGGAGATTTCTTAAGACCAGTGTACTCTGCGTGGATTGAGCTTTAGCCACCTTACATATGTAGCTATGAAAGGGTTCAATGAGCAGACTAAATGACTCAACTGATATATACAGGTAGCAAGGATTAAGAAGCAAATGTAAACACATGTAGTCTATTGTTGCTACATAAACAGTTTTGCCAAAATTGTAAAAGATTTGTCACACCGACAGATTGACAGATACTAGTTGCGAGTCAGCACTAAGAATACAAGTTACCTTTGATATGATCTAGAACATGCTTGGCAGCATACCAGCAGACTGTCTCAAAGTTTGGAAACAGGTACTTCTCCGGAGTCTTAACCCTCCTCTCCAGATCATACACCCTACAAGGTCACAGAAACACAAACACAATATATAACCACCTATTTAACCATTTAAGCCTCCTCTCCAGATCATACACCCTACAAGGTTACAGAAACAAATACACAATATAACCAGCTATTTAACCATTTAAGCCCCCTCTCCAGATCATACACCCTACAAGGTTACAGAAACACAAACACAATATATAACCAGCTATTTAACCATTTAAGCCCCCTCTCCAGATCATACACCCGACAAGGTTACAGAAACACAAACACAATATATAACCCACTATTTAACCATTTAAGCCTCCTCTCCAGATCATACACCCTACAAGGTCACAGAAACACAAACACAATATATAACCAGCTATTTAACCATTTAAGCCTCCTCTCCAGATCATACACCCTACAAGGTTACAGAAACACAAACACAATATATAACCAGCTATTTAACCATTTAAGCCTCCTCTCCAGATCATACACCCTACAAGGTTACAGAAACACAAACACAATATATAACCAGCTATTTAACCATTTAAGCCTCCTCTCCAGATCATACACCCTACAAGGTCACAGAAACACAAACACAATATATAACCAGCTATTTAACCATTTAAGCCTCCTCTCCAGATCATACACCCTACAAGGTCACAGAAACACAAACACAATATATAACCCGCTATTTAACCATTTAAGCCTCCTCTCCAGATCATACACCCTACAAGGTCACAGAAACACAAACACAATATATAACCAGCTATTTAACCATTTAAGCCTCCTCTCCAGATCATACACCCTACAAGGTCACAGAAACACAAACACAATATATAACCAGCTATTTAACCATTTAAGCCTCCTCTCCAGATCATACACCCTACAAGGTCACAGAAACACAAACACAATATATAACCAGCTATTTAACCATTTAAGCCTCCTCTCCAGATCATACACCCGACAAGGTTACAGAAACACAAACACAATATATAACCAGCTATTTAACCATTTAAGCCTCCTCTCCAGATCATACACCCTACAAGGTCACAGAAACACAAACACAATATATAACCCGCTATTTAACCATTTAAGCCTCCTCTCCAGATCATACACCCGACAAGGTTACAGAAACAAATACACAATATAACCAGCTATTTAACCATTTAAGCGTCCTCTCCAGATCATACACCCAACAAGGTTACAGAAACACAAACACAATATATAACCAGCTATTTAACCATTTAAGCCTCCTCTCCAGATCATACACCCTACAAGGTCACAGAAACACAAACACAATATATAACCAGCTATTTAACCATTTAAGCCTCCTCTCCAGATCATACACCCTACAAGGTCACAGAAACACAAACACAATATATAACCAGCTATTTAACCATTTAAGCCTCCTCTCCAGATCATACACCCTACAAGGTCACAGAAACACAAACACAATATATAACCAGCTATTTAACCATTTAAGCCTCCTCTCCAGATCATACACCCTACAAGGTTACAGAAACACAAACACAATATATAACCAGCTATTTAACCATTTAAGCCTCCTCTCCAGATCATACACCCTACAAGGTCACAGAAACACAAACACAATATATAACCAGCTATTTAACCATTTAAGCCTCCTCTCCAGATCATACACCCGACAAGGTTACAGAAACAAATACACAATATATAACCAGCTATTTAACCATTTAAGCCTCCTCTCCAGATCATACACCCTACAAGGTCACAGAAACACAAACACAATATATAACCAGCTATTTAACCATTTAAGCCTCCTCTCCAGATCATACACCCGACAAGGTCACAGAAACACAAACACAATATATAACCAGCTATTTAACCATTTAAGCCTCCTCTCCAGATCATACACCCGACAAGGTCACAGAAACACAAACACAATATATAACCAGCTATTTAACCATTTAAGCCTCCTCTCCAGATCATACACCCGACAAGGTTACAGAAACAAATACACAATATATAACCAGCTATTTAACCATTTAAGCCTCCTCTCCAGATCATACACCCGACAAGGTTACAGAAACACAAACACAATATATAACCAGCTATTTAACCATTTAAGCCTCCTCTCCAGATCATACACCCGACAAGGTCACAGAAACACAAACACAATATATAACCAGCTATTTAACCATTTAAGCCTCCTCTCCAGATCATACACCCGACAAGGTTACAGAAACAAATACACAATATAACCAGCTATTTAACCATTTAAGCCTCCTCTCCAGATCATACACCCTACAAGGTCACAGAAACACAAACACAATATATAACCAGCTATTTAACCATTTAAGCCTCCTCTCCAGATCATACACCCTACAAGGTCACAGAAACACAAACACAATATATAACCCGCTATTTAACCATTTAAGCGTCCTCTCCAGATCATACACCCTACAAGGTCACAGAAACACAAACACAATATATAACCAGCTATTTAACCATTTAAGCCTCCTCTCCAGATCATACACCCGACAAGGTTACAGAAACAAATACACAATATATAACCCGCTATTTAACCATTTAAGCCTCCTCTCCAGATCATACACCCTACAAGGTCACAGAAACACAAACACAATATATAACCAGCTATTTAACCATTTAAGCCTCCTCTCCAGATCATACACCCTACAAGGTCACAGAAACACAAACACAATATATAACCCACTATTTAACCATTTAAGCCTCCTCTCCAGATCATACACCCTACAAGGTCACAGAAACACAAACACAATATATAACCAGCTATTTAACCATTTAAGCCTCCTCTCCAGATCATACACCCTACAAGGTCACAGAAACACAAACACAATATATAACCAGCTATTTAACCATTTAAGCCTCCTCTCCAGATCATACACCCTACAAGGTCACAGAAACACAAACACAATATATAACCAGCTATTTAACCATTTAAGCCTCCTCTCCAGATCATACACCCTACAAGGTCACAGAAACACAAACACAATATATAACCAGCTATTTAACCATTTAAGCCTCCTCTCCAGATCATACACCCTACAAGGTCACAGAAACACAAACACAATATATAACCAGCTATTTAACCATTTAAGCCTCCTCTCCAGATCATACACCCTACAAGGTCACAGAAACACAAACACAATATATAACCAGCTATTTAACCATTTAAGCGTCCTCTCCAGATCATACCCCCTACAAGGTTACAGAAACAAATAGTTCAGTCACTCTGGAATTAAGATGTGAAGAATCTATTTGTGAATGGGTTAAATATAAATGTAAATAACATATTCTTTTAAGCTAAACTGATCAAATATAAATATAAATAAAATATTCTTCTAAGCTAAACTGATCAAGTTTTCTTTTCTTGGTTAATGCTGACAAGATATTGACTATTAAATTACAAATACATATGTGTATATTTGTTGATTAAATTATTGTTATACATATATTATTTGTATTATTTTTCTTTATGATATGAGTCATTATGACTTGGTCATTCATATTCAACATTCTGTCAAAATTAAAAAATTTCAAATTAAATTAGAAGATGAACTGGTGTTCATTTTTCAACAAATTTTGTGGAAGACATACCTACATGTACTGATCGTATGTGAAAATTGTTTAAAAATGTAGACCAGTTTCTTTGCTATTGCCACAGTAAAAGATAGAATACTGACATCAGAGTGATAAGGGTTAACCCTTTAATTGTCATATTACATCAAACAAGAGCTCCGCAAACGACGCATATTACCCAGCCATGATGACAAACCAATGAATGAGAGCTATCAGAAAATATTTATTCCTTCCTCAGACCCAGACCAGTCAGCCATATGAAGTGTCAAAGTGATTTGTTAAACGGTCAAGGAGGTATTGTCCAGAAACCAATTTTCAAGTTGGTCGCCGCTGACTGGCGGCCATATTGGATTTTGGATTATCATAAATTTTGATAAGTTTCTTCACCAGACATATTCCAACCACCCTATGAAGTGATCCGATAAATGCTAACGGAGATATCATCCAGAAACCAACTTTCAAGATGGCAGCCCATGGCTGGTGGCCATCTTGGACTTCGGATCATCATCAATTTCGATAAGTTACTTCTCCAGACCTAGTCCAACCACCGTATGAAGTTCCAAAGTGATCCCATAAATGGTAATGGAGTTATCATCTGGAAATGAATTTTAAAGATGGCCACCCGTGGCTGGCAGCCATCTTGGATTTTGGATCATTGTCGATTTCAATAGGCTTCTTCCCCAGAGGTAGTCCAACCACCGTATGAAGTTTCATAGCGATCCGATAAACGGTAACAGAGTTACCATCCAGAAACTAGTTTTCAAGATGGTCGCCGGTGGCTGGTGGCCATCTTTGATTTCGGATCATCATCGATTTCGATAGTTTTTCCCCAGACCTAGTCCAAACACTATGAAATTTCAAAGTGATCCGATAAATGGTAAGCGAGTTATCATCCAGAAACAAATTCATCTTGGATTTCGGATCATCGTCAATTTTGATAGGTTTTTTCCCCAGACCTAGTCCAACCACTGTATGAAGTTTCAAAGCGATCCGATAAACGGTAACAGAGTTATCATCTGGAAACCAATTTTGAAGATAGCCGCTGGTGGCTGGCGGCCAGCTTGGATTTCGGATCATCGTAGATTTCAATAGGTTTCTTCCTAATCCAACCACTCTATGAAGTTTCAATGCAATCCGACAAACAGTAACAGAGTTATCATCCGGAAACCACTCTGTCGCCCGCACGCTCGACCGCCCGGTGCCATTACATAATACCCAAGCAAATTTTTTGGCGGGGTTTAAAAATTTAAAATTTTGCTTAGTAAATGTCCATTTGGAGGTCAAGAGAAGACTATATTTGAAAATTTACCACTGGAATGGCTGGCTCGTTTATCGAGCCAGTCATTGCAGTGGTAAAATTTAAAAAATAGTCTTCTCTTGACCTGCAAATATACATATTTCAAGAGCACTGCGGAGGCTGGTTTTGGCCGGCTTGACCATTACCAGGTTAAAGAGGCTATACTTACTGTAGCTGTAATGGTATGTTGTAGTCGTGCAAAAAGTTGCCTCCAAAAATCAGCGAGTCGATCGGTGTAAATACCGCATGAATCCAGCCCGTTGGCAGAAAGATCGTCTGGCCTTGCTTTACGACACACTTGTAACACTTGTCAACTTGATCTCCAAAAAATGTCTCGCTCTGATTCGAAGATGACAACCATGACTCATAAAGCGACAAATTTGATGACGTGGGTCGAACTAGATAAAATATCTTCTCTCCCTGGTGAACAGAGGAATATAGTATCACACATACATGTAAGTATCAGAGTCAGCATGCAAATCTATAATATGAAGCCAGAAAGTCAGCACACAAATCTAGTGCTTTACAGGTTTATGGTATACAATCTAAGACAATGCACCCGTGAAATGGGTCGTGTCATTCAAGGGGAACACAAACAGAGAATGGGCACAGCATGTCAAATTATGCTTTTTTATACTTTAAATAAAATAATATATAGTTTTGCATTCCTTAATAGCAAATTTAGCCACGGAATCTTTTATGTTTGGTGTTTTCATTTAAGTCTAATTCTCGTTTGTGATCTATTGGTGTAATTAAATTGACACATTGGCGATTTCTTCTAACAAATAGACACATTGGCGATTTCTTCTAACAAATTGACACATTAGCAATTTCTTCTAACAAATTGCAACAGCATGAGTAAAACAACATAAAGTGCTTGTCTATAAATACAAAGTGAAGGAAAACATTTGGCTTTGTAATAAAACTCCCTGAATTTCATATCTTCCAGCAGATGAACAGGGGTGTCTCCTTGTCAGAATTGTCAAAGATGTAGCAAAATGACTTATACATGCACTAATGCCAAGTGACAAAGAAAAAGATCATTAAATACTTTCTCTAGCTGACAACGCTGAATTCTTTTAAACCAATCAGAGAGAATAAAATCCATAACATAAAATCAGTATATGCTAAAAATATGGCAGATAACAGCTCCTTAGTCTGTCTTAATCTTTACATACTTAATCTACACACACTATATTAACATGATGATGATGATGATGGTGATGATTATTCATAATGATGATGATGACGACGGCGATTATGATGATGATGGTTACCCTATAGACAAACTGCACAAACATTTATTTGCTCACCCTAAGCACATGGTACCAGACTGAGGTTCCGCCAAAGTCTATATGAAAGTCTGTGAAGCTATCCTTAACACCCATCAAACAGTACTTCTGGACCTCAGGGCGTGGCTCCTGCCAATCATCTCTGGGGTGTTCAGGCCAGATGTTGCTCACCCAGCTCAGCTGGCGGACAAGGTTAGGTGGTGATACGAGCTCACTTAACCTGTGAAAGCATTAACATGTGTTATGGTATGTGTTCGGCTGAGGACAAGACACAGTGGGCAAAAGAGACTGATTTCAGCTGTAGGATGTTTCTACTACTACAGCCACATAATGCAGAGCGGTCAGTCAAAGGATGCTAGAGGACTGGTCTATGTGTATAGTGATTGGAGAGTGGTCAGTCAAATGATGCCAGAGGACTGGTCTGTGTATAGTGATTGGAGAGTGGTCAGTCAAAGGATGCTAGAGGACTGGTCTATGTGCATAGTGATTGGAGAGTGGTCAGTCAAATCATGCCAGAGAACTGGTCTGTGTATAGTGATTGGAGAGTGGTCAGTCAAAGGATGCTAGAGGAGTGGTCTATATGTAGTGATTGGAGTGGTCAGTCAAAGGATGCCAGAGGACTGATCTATGTGTATAGTGATTGGAGAGTGGTCAGTCAAGGAAGTCAGAGGACTGGTCTATATGTATAGTGATTGGAGAGTGGTCAGTCAAAGGATGCCAGAGGACTGGTCCATGTGTATAGTGATTGGAGACTGGTCAGTCAAAGGATGTCAGAGGAGTGGTCTGTGTATATTAATTGGAGAGTGGTCAGTCAAAGGATGTCAGAGGAGTGGTCTATGTGTATAGTGATTGGAAAGTGGTCAATCAAAGGATGCTAGAGGATGGGTCTATATGTATAGTGATTGAAGAGTGGTCAGTCAAAGGATGCCAGAGGACTGGCTTATGTGCATAGTGATTGGAGAGTGGTCAGTCAAAGGATACTAGAGGACTGGTCTATGTGTATAGTGATTGTAGAGTGGTCAGTCAAAGTATGCCAGAGGACTGGTCTATGTGTATAGTGATTGGAGTGGTCCGTCAAAGGATGCCAGAGGACAGGTTCATGTGTATAGTGATTGGAGAGTGGTCAGTCAAAGGATCCCAGAGGACTGGTCTATGTGTATAGTGATTGGAGAGTGGTCAGTCAAAGGATGCTAGAGGAGTGGTCTACATGTATAGTGATTGGAGTGGTCAGTCAAATAACTGGTCTATATGTATAGTGATTGGAGAGTGGTCAGTCAAAGGATGGCAGAGGAGTGGTCTATATGTATAGTGATTGGAGAGTGGTCAGTCAAAGGATGTCAGAGGACTGGTCTATATGTATAGTGATTGGAGAGTGGTCAGTCAAAGGATGGCAGAGGACTGGTCTACGTGTATAGTGATGGAGAGTGGTCAGTCAGTCAAAGGATGCCAGAGGACTGGTCTATATGTATAGTGATTGGAGAGTGGTGAGTCAAAGGATGCCAGAGGACTGGTCTGCATGTTTAGAAGAATGATGTGTGCACACGAGGAGAATCTATGTGACTGGTCTCCTTATTGAGGAGAATGACAAGAATAGTAGAGTAGAATTAGACAAAACTAGAACACATACTAAACATGCTAAAGACTGGTTGGTCTACATAATGCGCTGAATGATTTAAAGACTGGATATACCTACTGCAGTGAAAGATTTAAAGACTGGTCTACATACTGAGGAGATTATTTAAAGACTGGACTATATACCGAGATGATTTAAAGACTGGTCTACATACTAAGATGATTTAAAGACAGGTCGACATACTGTGGAGAATTATGTAGACGGGTCTACATACCATGGAGATGATTTAAAGACGGATCTACATGTATATACTGAGATGATTTAAGGACTGGTCTACATACATGTACTGAGATGAGTGATGAATAGTCATACTGAAGAGAATGATAAAAGACTGGTATACATACTGAGGAGAATGATACAAGACTGGTATACATACTGAGGAGAATGATACAGGACTAGTGTGCATACTGAGGAGAATGATACAAGACTGGTCTACATACTGAGGAGAATGATACAAGACTGGTCTACATACTGAGGAGAATCATACAAGACTCGTCTACATACCGAGGATAATGATACAAGACTGGTCTAGATACTGAGGAGAATGATACAAGACTAGTGTACATACTGAGGATAATGATACAAGACTGGTGTACATACGTACTAAGGAGAATGATACAAGACTAGTGTCCATACTGAGGATAATGATACAAGGCTGGTGTACATACTGAGGAGAATGATAAAAGACTGGTATACATACTGAGGAGAATGACACAGGACTAGTGTACATACTGAGGAGAATGATACAGGACTAGTGCGCATACTGAGGAGAATGATACAAGACTGGTCTACATACTGAGGAGAATGATACAAGACTGGTCTACATACTGAGGAGAATTGTACAAGACTCGTCTACATACCGAGGAGAATGATACAGGACTGGTCTACATACTGAGGAGAATGTTACAGGACTGGTCTACATACTGAGGAGAATGATACAGGACTGGTCCACATACCGAGAAAGCTGGTGATATATTATAAGGCATGAACAGTATTCAGCAGCAACACAATTCTCAGCAGAAATGTGGTTGCTGCAATACAACCATGAAGCTCGACTTTACAATGATCTATGAAGCTGGACTTCAAACATAAATTAAATATAGAAGGCTTATCAATACACTTATCAACAAAAGGTCCAAGGGCCCGTGACACTTACCTGAACCATTAGCATTTGAAACATTTGCATTTAAATAGATATAATGGATAATTTCCAGAAAATTCAAGATGACTGCCAAAGAAATTGAGCAATCAAAATTTTCATTTGATTTCCTCTGCTGAAAAAATTGACCAATCAAAATTCTCTTTAGAACCCCTTGAAGTACATCACGATAGGAGCTTTCCACCCAAGATTCATTGAGATTGGGCCATTGATAAAGGATGGTCAGCAGAATAATTGATCAATCGAAATTCTGCATACACGTACATGTACTGAAGACTAGTCCCATAGTGTCTTTCCACCCCAATTAAGTTGAAATCCTCCAAGCCGTTAATGTACCGCTTTGAAAATCTCTGGCAAATCATTCATAAAATCTCAGATTTTCACCCCAGAAATTTACCAATCAAAATTCTGAATAGAAATCCTGGAGGGTATCAGCATAGTATTCTTCCAGCCAAATTTGGTTGAAATCAGTTAAAGCGTTAAGAAGAAATGATTTGACAGATGAACGGGCAGCGGATGGCTGCCATGGCATAGGCTCACTTGCCTCCCTCGGGCATGTTGGGGGTGGGTCATTATAAGGAAGCATATATCAAAGTTTGTGTCCAGTATGGACAATCAAGGATTAGACATAAACTGCTAAGTTGAGCTAAACGAAAACTTAATGTTAAAAAAATTAGATTTTTTCCAAGGTCACAGTGACCTTGACATTTTAACCCCAACGTCATGCCATGTTATTATAATGAAGCATGTTAATTATTTTTAAACTACTTTTTTACCCAGGACCTTGGCCTTTTGATCTCAACATCATAGCAAGATATTGTGTCCTTATAAGGAAGCATGTGTCAAAATTTGGGTCCAGTATGATTACCAAAACCTCATATATTTATTAACAGAAAAGTTGAGCTAAACAGAAAATGTTAATATTGAAAAAAGTAAGGTTTTTTTACCAAGGTCACAGTGACTTTGACCTTTTGACAGCAAGATCATTGTGAGATGCTGCATCATTATAAGGAAGCACATGCTCAAGTTTGGGTACAGTATGATTAACCAAACTTGAGATATAAACAGAAAAGTTGAGCCAAAAGCAAATTGGACGACGATGATGTCACCGCCGCCGGACCATGCGCAGGGTATCGCAATAGCTCGTAAAGTTGAGCTAAAAATGATATCCTAACAAATGAACTGACTAATTATCTGTGACACTTCAACAGGAGACTGCTGACTGAATGTAACACTCAGTGAACATACTTCGTGTTAGAGAATTCCAGGCTGATGACATTGAATATTTTAGAGCGATTTGGACTATTGTAGTACTCGGTCCATTCTCGCATTAACATTTTGTAATCCTCCTGTCTGGATACATCTATCACATCGATTTCACGCATTGATCCTGTAAACATAGTGGAGAGCAAAAGTTAGCATAGAACATATGATACACTAGTCACTTCTTCAATACACAAGATACCAGTTATTTCATCAGTATATGAGTTAGTTATGATGATCAGTTATGAGTTTGAGAGTACATGAGACTCAATGACGGGACTAAATTGGCTTTTGCAAAGGATTAGCAAACATTTTTTCTAAGCCAAATTTAAAGCGATGCTAATCTCATCTCAAATGTTGTATTGCACCGATAGAATATGGTTTATAGATTCCATATCAATCATATCCTGTCACATTCCCTGATCTGTATCGCAATTATCTGTTTTGTAATATCGAGTAAATGTTGAACAGTGATCGACGACATTTTATCTCCTCAAGATATTGTGTGTGATGTCATGTAAGCTCCAATGCATCACATTCTTTATTATGTAATGCTCATCCCATTGAATAGTTTGAAACTAATTTGACTGGAAGTTGTTGCTGCCTATGGCAGCAACAACTTCCATACAAATTGGTTTCAAAATATTCAACAGCTCACCTGTAGGATTGCCTTTATACCACATTGCCATACTATAGCTGGCACCTCTATGACTGAGCGTATATACCGAGGCAAACACACTAGCGTTTTTCTGATTGGTTGAAAAGTAAATCATGACAGCCATCATAGGGTGTTGAAATGTGCCAACATTTAGCTACTAAATCCTGAATATCTTTCCTTAAAAAGCTTAAAATTACCTGGATAGTTTATGACCGGCATGTTAGATCACCTGAATAGCTATCAAGAGATGGGATTAGTTATCCTTTAAATTAATTTAGCATATGTTTTCAAATGTCTACAATCCGTCACCACGGTAACCCTTAAATTTGTTATTAAATTTTCTGATAGAAAATGTCCATTTGCAGACCAAAAAGATTATTGTTAAACATTTTGTTACTTTTTTTTAATAGTGTTCTCTTGGTCTGCAAATGGGCATTCTTAAGACCACTGCAGAAGTCCTTTTTAGCCGGCTTGAGAGTCAAAGGGTTAGATTTTTCAATTGAAAACTAACTATGGTCAATTCCCCGAGGTAAATTTTCAAAAAAATATGCTTCTCTTGGTCTGCAAACAGATATTTTCTATTTGAAAATTGAAACAATTGAAGAAATTTGAGGGCTAACGAGTTAAGATGTTTTTCACAGTTAATAATACTGGAAAATTTATAATGAAATAATATATAATGTTACTCATTAGACAAAGATTTAACCAATCTTAATTTCTGTAGTAGATATAAATTTTACTAGAACTTGGCTAATGGATGAATCTGATCTGTCGCTCAAGTATATGATGCAATAATCAATTACGTCGATTGTGTACTGATGTCACAATCAAAATGTCTGTACTATTTAATAGTCTGTTGAATATTTTGAAACTAATTTGACTGGGCGCTGCACTAGGCAGCAACAGCAGCCAGTCAAATTAGTTTCAAGGTATTCAACAGCTTATATGTATGTTCTGAAAATTCAGGATTCAAAGTACATGTATATATAACAAGATCAGTACTGATCACATGTCGTGTAGAGCACCGATGGGGATATTGAGGTAGCGGACACTAACCTGCTAATTTGTGCGTCATATTATCAATAAAAACCACACCGTCGGCATGTTTTAATAAAAAAACGTCTACATTAGTCGAGCATTGGTACACATAAGCTATATTTTGACATCTTTAATTCATAATTTTGCGTTTATTCGCTGTCTGTTCATCGCGAACACAGGTGACGCATAGAAGTGATAATGAAGTTGCTTACCGACAATTTTCACTACGATTAATCTATGTCAAATCTCGCCAGTCAGCATGTTTCGCTGCGCTGGATGTTTATAAAAGTTAAATGCGAAACGAACCGATGCTTACGATTCTTGCACTAGATGCAAAATGTTCAGGGGCGCATCGTTGCATTAATTCTCAACCGGGAATCATGATTTTGTGTGTCGTAATATTTATAATTTTGATTTTTAATATTATGTCCCGCTGTCTTTTTTAGGAAAACGTTATCATATTTACCTTTGCCCCTTCTTGGAAATGTAATGTACCGCTAAGTTTGATTGGATCCCGGGTAGTTGGAGCCGTGGAGTTGGTATATACGCCGGGTATTAAACGAAATCTAGGATTTCTTTTTTCACGAGAGAGTTGATACTTACCTCCCTAATACTTTTGATATTGCTAAATATTGGCTTTCACTCAATAAAACACTCAGATTAAAAACAGTTAGGTGCCCCTACTGGGCAGGTAGTCAGAGGTAGTCCGGCGGATGCCAGCCCCACCACCGCGCATGCGCCGACTACCACTTCCTCTGACTAATTTATTGGCTAACGCATGCAACTGCCAAGAGCCTGAAGACCGAGCCTCTGTGGGGTGGAGAGGCCGGGTCCGTATCTAGGGAGGTAAGTATCAACTCTCTCGTGAAAAAAGAAGTCCTAGATTTCGTTTATTTCACATCAAGAGTATACTTACCTCCCTAATACTTTTGATATTGCCAGAATTCGAAAGTGAATCTGGCGGGAGGGAGGCGAGGTCAAAAGACCAGCTCTTCCCTATACGCTTTCACGCGTCTAAGGCACTTATGACGTCTGAAATGTGTGAGAACACAGTCAGGATTAGACAAACCATCGGATAACATAACCGATGCATGAGAGATGACCGAATGTCATATGCGCTCCCCCCCCCCCCCCTCCTGGGAGGAAGACTAGATGACCTCAATGTCCTATACGCTCTCTACGTACTAGTGCCAAGTACTATAGGACAGAGACGAACAAACTTCATTTTCGTATACTCTCTATGATGAACCACCTCCCACACAAACCATCACCATATTAATAATAATAATAATGGGTAACGTGACAATACAAGTAACAATGAACAACAAACACACAAGACTGACCTTGTTGAACTTGGAAGCTGTCATCACGATTCTAGTAGAGAAGCCTGATGCAGTCCCGACAAGTGGTTGTTACCATTGCTAAATTGCGAAGTATATAAGCAATGCGGAAGCACTCCTCACAAATTTAAAAAACCGATTAATGTTTTAAAATCGACAAGGCGAGAGGGTTAGAGGTGTCACGGAGGTAATGGTCTGTAAAACTTGACTCACAGTGCCACTGAGCGACGGACATAATGTCATCCACAGGGACCCCACTAAACAGGGCAGTGGATGCCACTACACCGCGGACACTGTGAGCCTTGGCCACATCAACCTGTCTCCCGGTGGCGGATTTGTGACAAAACTGAATACATTCTACAATCCACCTGGAAATGGTGTCCTTCGATGCCCTGCCATGGGGTTCAATATATGACAACCATAACGCTGACTGGTCGGTACGCCACTCCGAAGTACGCTGTTTGTACCGGAGCAGCGCCCGTACGGGGCACCATACTTTAGAATTAGGATCATATCTAGTTAAAGATGGCAAAAAAATAGGTTGACCTGGATATTTCAATGACTGATTCTTAGCCAAGAAATTAATCCTAGGTAGAAGCTTAAGGCCTTCCCCTGTAACCACAAAACGGTCATCCTCGGCTGATAAGGCGTGAATTTCACTCCTACGCCTTGCCGAGGCTGCAGCAATTAAAAATACAGTTTTAAGTGTTAACATTTTCATAGAAATGGAACTAAGTGGTTCAAAAGGCTTATCTCCTAGTACCTGAAGCACCAGAGATAAACTCCAGACTGGAATCAGTGGTGGATTCCTTGGTCTTAGATTGCCCATGCCTTTAATTAATACATTTAATGTACTTACTTCATCACTCCCCCTATTAGCCAAGCAAGGAATAACAGTCATTAATGCTGATTTGTAACCAGCAATAGAGTTAGGCTTGAGGCTATAGGCATCATAAAGGTGACAGAGGAAATCAGCCACTACCTGAATAGATGAGTCCATTGGATCAATACATCTTTTTGAGCACCACTCTGCAAATCTGTTGATTTTATAATTATATGCTCTGGAGGTTGACCCCCTCCTGGCTTTGGCCATAAATATGGCCGCTTGCTCAGAAAAGCCCTCCTTAATTCTAGATTCCTTGACAACATCCACGCAGTCAATCGGAACATTGACGGATTGTCGTGAAGGACCTTGCCCTGGAAGATAAGGTCGTCCATCAGAGGCAGAGGAACCGGATTGCAGACCAGAAGGTCCAGCAGATCCGTATACCACGATCGGCTTGGCCAATCCGGGGCGATCAGAAGCACTTGGCACTCCTGCTGCCTGATTTTCTGAAGCACCTTTGGAATCAGGATTGCTGGAGGGAATGCGTATGCATACATTCCCGCCCAGCTGATAGCTAACGCATCTGTTGCGAAAGCGCTTGGGTCTGGAATCGGAGAGACGTACGTCGTCATCTTCGCATTCTTCTTCGTTGCGAACAAATCGATGTTGGGTTTCCCCCAATGGTCGAACAGACGATCCGCCACACATTGATTTAGTTGCCATTCCGTGGGTAAGACAGTCATCCTTCGGCTCAATGAGTCTGCTAGCAGATTTAGCCTTCCCGGAATATGAACTGCCTTCAAGGTGATCCCATGATCTAGGCACCAACAAAGCAGTTTCCATGTCATCATACAGAGACTGGGCGACTTCGTTCCGCCCTGGCAGTTTATGTAAGTCACTACTGTTGAGTTGTCTGAACGAATTAGAACAATCTTGCCCTGAACTTTCTGTAAGAAATGTTCCAGGCCCAGGACTACTGCTCTTAGCTCTAGTAGATTGATATGTTCCTTGGACTGATCCAGATCCCAAAGCCCTGATATTGTGGACTCTTCCAGACAAGCTCCCCACCCCTCCATCGATGCATCTGTATACACAGTCACCTGAGGGTGGGGAGGGGTTAGCAAAACCCCTGGCAAGAGATTCTCTGTATTCAACCACCATTGCAGGTGGTGAATCAGAGGCGCCAACACTGACACGTTCGAGTCCAGCGAATCTCGGATCGGGCGCCTGCGCAAGGCGGCCTGCGGAATGACTGGTTCCAATGAAACCATCAACCCCAGCATTCTCAAGTAAACCCGTGCCAGGACATGACGACTGTCGCACACCGACTGTATTACTGAGATGAGTCTTTGAACCCTCTCCTGAGTGGGATAAACATATCCCCTCTCCAGATCGAAGAACATGCCCAGGTAAACAAACTTCTGGGATGGAGTTAGCTCTGATTTTTGGAAATTGACTATCCAGCCCAAGTCCGTGAGAGTTTTCAAAACAATCTCCAGATTGGCCGATAACGTTTCCCGGGTGTGTGCTTTAAACAGCCAGTCGTCTATGTACGTGTGGACTGCTATGCTTCTCCTGCGGAGGAATGCAGTGATCGCGAGAACCACACGGGTGAAGACCCGAGGAGCCGTGGAAATCCCGAAGGGTAATACCCTGAATTCCCACTGTCTGCCCTGGAATGCAAATCTCAGGAAGCGACGGAAACTCCTCTCTATGGGAATGTGGAAATAAGCATCCTTCAAATCTACTGACGCCGTCCACATTCCCTGCTCTAACCCCGCCAACACCGAGCGCACAGTCTCCATCTTGAAACTGGGCGTCTCTATGAACTTGTTCAATGGCTTGAGGTTGAGAATCGGCCTCCACCCTCCGGTGTTTTTCGTTACTAAGAACAGGGTTGAATAGAAGCCCGGGCACCTCTGCGCCGGCTGGATGGCTTCCTTTTGTATGAGGGAATTTATTTCCTCCTCTATACACAACCTTTGATCTGGATCCCGCGGAATCGGAGTCCAGATCGGCACGAGAGACAGTCTCGATGGCGGGCCTGTTATGCAATCGGGACGATACCCGACTGAAAGCCATCGCAAGACTAAACGGTCCTGAGTCAACCGCTTCCACTCTGGCAAGTGGCCGACCAATCGGCCGCCCACCGGTCCACCTAGGGAGAGAGGTGGACATAAGCAGTGCGAGAGTGGCACTGTCTTCTCGGCCTGAAACACCGGCGTGGTTCCCACTACGGTAACCGTCCCATCAGGCCCGATTACCGCGACCAGATCCCCGCGCGCCCCGCCCAGCTCCGCGCGCACCACGGTGCGCGGGCTGCTGCCTGGCTGGCTGCGCCTGGGGAGCCTGTGCCCCCCTCGCTGCTGGCCGAATCGCACGCGGCCGAGGCCGGCGCTGCGATGGTGTCTGGCCTCTGACCTGGCCAGTGCCACCTCGAGCCTGCAGGGGACGATACGCAGGGGGTGCTGCGCGAATGCGCTCCCGCCGGAGCACCTCAAACTGCTCACGCAGCGCCCTCTGGTTATTGACCAGAGTCACCGTCTCCTGGAGGTGCCTACATCCCTCACCTCCAAAGAGACCAGGACCTGTCATAGGCGTTCGCAGTAGCCTATTATACAGGTCCTGGGACGGGCACAGATTGTCAAGGGCAAACGTGCGCCTCGCCCGGACACTCCTGGTCACCGCCCGCGTCAAACAGTCCAGAGCCAGGTTGATACCATCCAGGATGGCTCTCTGGACTGTTACCGGGCTTGGCTGACGTGAAGCGGATGCTGTTACCACCCCCTGTAACAGCTGGGAGACGTGGGAGAGAGCAGCTATCGAAGCTCTCCCACTCTCCTCCGCATCACGTAGCGCGGTATTCGCCGAACGCAACGCGTTCGAGCACAGGACACCCGTGTCAGAACGGGCGCCTGGCCGCGCATCTTCGCCCAAAGCCGCGCGATCATCCACGCTCGGCTTAGGCACCACACCGTACCGCTGGTACTCCAGGGGCACGATGCGGCAACGCCTAGCCACCTCGCGAGGGGCCTTCGCGAGACGCCCATTCGCCTTAATGGACGTCTCCGCCGCCTCGAACATGTCCACGACATGCTCAGCCAGCGGCAGAGATGGCATAGCGGTGGCAGTCGGTCTACCAGCTAACCACGGCCTATGGTCACGCTGGATCGCCGACTGCTCCACGGGCAGATCTGGCCGAACGCTAACCAGCCACTGGCAAGCGTCCGACCAATCCTCCTCCGTGGCTAACTGCGAGCGCTCTACTAGACGAGGGCCTTCGTCATCCTCCTGAGCGCCGGCAGTTGAAAACGACGGCGGATATGCTGATACCCCTGGCAAGCCAGGGAAAACATGCGGGCCCGAAAGAACAGGCATGCTAAACTCCCTGGCTTGACCAGGAGCAGGCGCCGTGGTAGAGCGCGGGGCAGACACCGCCCCACCACGGCCCTGGCCAGCACCAGCGATACTCTCGGCAAGCCGAGGTATGCGGTAACCCTGGCCATCAGCACCACCCAGGGTCACCTTCTGGACCGTGAATTCTACTCCTGCGCGAGTAGAACCACGGAACACGTCGCCTGCATTCCCCGCGAGGGGTGCACAGACGTCGTCTTCCATGGCCACGTCCCCAGACGGCGACCCTAGCAGGTAATCCTCTTCCTCCTGGCCAGAAAGATTAGACTCCGGGTCAGCAAAGAGAGCTAACCCGGACTGGCCAGGGAAGGTGCCATAGGAGGACTTGACACCCGCGGTGCGCGGATACCCAGGGTCTGAAGAGCAGACCGCGGGTCCCAGCAACAACCGTTGTCCACGGCCCCTCGGCGCGGCACCAAGCCTGCTGCCAGGGTCATGGACCGCCCCCAACAAGGGGGCCACCTCTGAATCCACATCGAACAACGGACCGGACCTAAGAAACTCGGATTCAGAGGCGGGGATCACCTGCTCCGAAGCAGATGCTGAGGACGACAAAAGACCTGGCCCAGGCAGCATGCTGCGAAGCAACTCTGGGACCAAATCCTTTATCGTCCTCTGCATCTCTCCCAACATTTCGGACCGGAAGGCCTCCATATCCACCGCGGATGAGGCCTTCCTCTTACCCTTTTTCACACCCTCCTTCTTCGCCTTCCTCTCTTCCTCCATGACCTTCTCCCTCGCCTGCAACGATAAAAATTCAGACATTAGATCCACCCCCCAATGCTTGCATACATCGCATTTTAGCAACAGTCCACAGGGACTGCAGCTAAAGCACAAATGTGGCGCAAATCGGTCCTTAAGGAAACGACCACAGGACGGGCAACCAGGTCTCTGAAACAGGACAAAGGACGAGGACAATGAGCAAGTTAGTTACGGTTAGAAGAAACTCAAAACCAAACTAAAAGAGAGGAACAGGATCATAAGGATCACTAATCAAGAAGAAACCAGCGATGGACAAAACTTTAATGTTAATAAAGCGCAAGGCCGATTATGACGTCATCAATCTCTTAACAGAAATTAATCGATCCGCAACCAGCATCCAAGTGCCCAGACGAATTGTATTCATACCTAGAACATCCTCCAAAGGATATTCAGACTACACATCATCAGATACACCATGATAAAAAATGGTAAAAAATCAGTCATTATTTTTTCAAATAATTTTACCACATATCATTACTCATATACCTGACACCTTGTATAGACAAACCATCCACCTTGATGCACTGGAGCACTCCACCAAGACTACGTCTCTTCACCTTTCTCCACCTTGGGGAAGGAATTGGATCAAGAGGGCAAAGTGAGAAGACCTTTATAGTAAGCCTCCAACTCACTGAACATAGACTTTTTGGTTAGATAACCTAACAGTATTAGTAGGAAATGGAACCGTGGTGGAGAAAAACAAACCCTCCTGTGCTGAACTGTCCATTAGTCATGCAAATCCATACCTGTGGACATAAACACAAAGAGAAATTAGACTTATAAAGCACCATGTTGGAAAAAACCAACTCAAACAGGCGCTCCTCACGGTAAACACGAGTCCCGGAAACACATTACACCGGGGAAAAACTCGCTAGAATATCATTGAAATCACCTGATAAAGAGATCCCGTCCCTTCCTCCGGCGAATTTGCCCTCTCAGACATCTTTCTCAACAATATACTCGGTAAATATGACGTGAAATAGGTTTTAAACTCGTGAACTTGCAGCAAAACAACAAGTACATGCGTTCTCCCTGCCAATAAATTAGCAAAGAGGAAGTGGTAGTCGGCGCATGCGCGGTGGTGGGGCTGGCATCCGCCGGACTACCTCTGACTACCTGCCCAGTAGGGGCACCTAACTGTTTTTAATCTGAGTGTTTTATTGAGTGAAAGCCAATATTTAGCAATATCAAAAGTATTAGGGAGGTAAGTATACTCTTGATGTGAAATACGCAATGCACATATGAATCTTTTAAACGCATTTAAAATTTGGCCTCTGTCCCGTTTTGCTTTTAACAACGCCTTTGGCACTATCTCTGGGGGACATCAAACAAGTTCAAACTTGCTTATTTACGCATTTAATGCTCGTTCTCAATGCATATATTTATTATTATTTTAAATGCATCAATAAAATTAACTAGATGCATTGTGAATGCATTGTATTTTTAAAACCGATGTTTGGAAACGGGTCTTCAACGCATCATGCACGCATTTCAGACCTGTTCGTACGCTAAGTTATCTCTGAACTGTACTGTACCTTATCTGGAATCATTTTGTCTTTCTTTAGCTAGCTATGTGTGAAAGTGAGTCCATTTAAATATACAATAAAGTCCAACAGATTGAAAGGGTCTTGTTATGAGTTTGTTTATTGTGTTTTACTGAAACAATCATATTTGCCTTTTCCATATAAGGTTTTTTAATTGTAATTGAAAATGTAATATGATAATTACAATTTTTATTACTCTAATTTCTGAAAGTAATATATTACAATTATATTACTTATTACTTTTTCAACCCCTCAATTACTTATTACACTCAATTACATGAGAAAATTTAATAAATTACATTTTATTACAATTACAATTACCCCATGTCTGATCACAATCCATTGTAGAACACAATGCTAACATCTACTAAACTAATAGCACATGCATATAGTTTTTCTGACAAATTTGGTCATTATTTAAGGGGGACAACTCTGTTGCGCCTAGACGCATGTCTCTGAAATGAAATCCCCACTGAGGACTAGCGACAAGGAATGAGTTTGCCAAATCTGAAATAAATCCATGCAGACTATGTAAAGTTATTGAGCGGAAACCAAATTTTCCTTGAATTCTGTCATTCAAGGGGATAACTCCATCACATCTAGACGCACATTGCTGAAACGCAATCCCCACCGAGGCCTCGTCATAAGGAATCACTATGCCAAATTTGAAATAAATCCATGCAGATTAGCTAAAGGTATTGAACGGAAACCAAATTTTCCGTGAATTCTGTCATTCAAGGGGCATAACTCCATCACATCTGGACGCGCGTCGCTGAAACGCAATCCCCACCGAGGCCTTGTCATAAAGAATCACTATACCAAATTTGAAATAAATCCATGCAGGCTAGCTAAAGGTATTGAACGGAAACCAAATTTTCCTTGAATTCTATGTCACTCAAGGGGAATAACTCCATCACATCTGGACGCGCGTCGCTGAAATGCAATCCCCACTGAGGCCTCGTCATAAGGAATCACTATACCAAATTTGAAATAAATCCATGCAGGCTAACTAAAGTTATCGAGTGGAAACCTAAAGTGTGATGGACGGACGGACACACACACGGACGCCGCCTATTACTAGTGGCCCCGTCGACGGCCGTCGGGTGACAAATAAGGAAAAATTAGTTACCTCTCTGGGATGTAGAAATTGTTTGAGTGTAGCTTTCGTGACCATCTCGGTCACTTCTTCAGCACTAACTGACGGTCGCTGGCAACGTCAATCTGGCCAGTTCTTGTGGAGTCACTTGACAGCATGGACTGTTAGACTGCCAGTTCATGCTGTCACGTGACTCCATAAGAACTGACCAGAGTGACATTGCCAGTGACCATCAGTTAGTGCTGAAGAAGTGACTGAGATGGTCACGAAAGCTACAGTCACACAATTTCTACATCCCGGAGAGGTAACTAATTTTTCCTTATTATGAATCATCCTGGGATCGGGACCAACTTTTTTGGAAATACATGTATATAAATCGATCCAAACAAGCACAAAGCATTGGTAGGGCATGACTACAAATGGTGGGGCATAGCTAGAAATGGGCCCCTCTATTGGCAGATGTGTCCCTGCTGAATGTTTATGTCATACACAGCACTAAACCAAATCACAGATTTCATTTTTCCCGAGAGTTCATACAGTACAGTCCAGAGTTAACTTAACGTACGAACGGGTCTGAAATGCGTGCATGATGCGTTGAAGGCCATTTTCCAACGCATCGGTTTTAAAAACACAATGCATTCACAACACATCTAGTTAATTTTTTGATGCATTTAAAATAATAATAAATATATGCATTGAGAACGAGCATTAAATGCGTAAATAAGCAAGTTTGAACTTGTTTGATGTCCCCCCAGAGATAGTGTCAAACGCGTTGTTAAAAGCAAAACAGGACAGACGTCAAATTTTAAATGCGATTAAAAGATTCATATGTGCATTGCGTAATACCCGGCATATATACCAACTCCACGGCTCCAACTACCCGTGATCCAATCAAACTTAGCGGTACATTACATTTCCTAGAAGGGGCAACGGTAAATATGAGAAAGTTTTCCTAAAAAAGACAGCGGGACATAATATTAAAAATCAAAATTATAAATATTACGAAACACAAAATCATGATTCCCGGTTGAGAATTAATATAACGATGTGCCCCTGAACGTTTTGCGCCCCTGAACATTTTGCATCTAGTGCAAGAATTGTAAGCATCGGTTCGTTTCTCGTTTAACTTTTATAAACATCCAGTGCAGCGAAACATGCCGACTGGCGAGATTTGACATAGGTTAATCATAGTGAAAATTGTCCATAAGCAACATTATCACTTCTACGCATCACCTGTGTTCGCGATGAACAGACAGCGAATAAACGCAAAATGATGGATTAAAGATGTCAAAATATAGCTTATGTGTACCAATGCTCGACTAATGTAGACGCTTTTTATTAAAACATGCAGATGGTGAGATTTTTATTGATAATATGATGCACAAATTAGCAGATTCGTGTCCGCTACCGCAATATCCCCATCGGTGCTCTACACGAAAAAAGACTAGTTCAGGGCTAGTTATGAAATAATATGCGCCCCTAAAGCTGTAACAAAACCCGATATCGCATCGGCTTCTCGTGGAAATAAAACGCCCGTAGTGATTTAATGATTTTCTTTTTGTGACATTCGGTAGCTTTCGGATTCACTATATTGCAATGTAATGTAGCCGAGTATAACACATTGTTGTTGCCTCACTCGGGAACCAGGCCGAGGAAATGAGCAATCGCTGCACCCCCCCCCCCCCCCCCCAACGTAGCAATAACATAGCTAGATGATAAATAGTGCCTTAATAAACCCGTGTAAGTTAACATAATAAATAGTCAGGGAGCTAATTTCACTATATTTCATGAACCAGACATTGTTTGTTTTATTAATTTAAAAGTCAAAGTGGCCGTTAAGATATTGCTTTATTGCTTTTAAAAGCGGCACCGCGAATACGTGTACATTTTGCGTTCCGCCATTGTTGATCGTGAGTCGCTGAGAGACTGGTTAAAATAAATCACGTCATCAATTCATTATGAATGACAACAAGACACGTGATAAAAATTGTACTAGGATAGTAATTTTCATTCATTCATAATGATGTCAGATGTCCAGCAAGCCAATCAAATTACGGTTACACTTTTCCGAGAATCTACGACTGCGCATAATTATCGATCGGCAAGACAGTCGCGCGAGGCATTTCTCATTAGTGGTGAATTTAGGCAGTGAATAAGTAACCGGGTTCATTTTGATCTGTAAGAATGGAATGTTTACGTTACCAGGCAGCTGTATCGGAACTGATAATGCAACATACTGCCAATTATTCAACATTGAATGAGGCCACCCCCCAAAAATCATGACAGGAATTTCGCAAAAATTTACGGTACCCTGGCAAAATATAATTGCATAATGTGTGTATGCCCGAGTAATCGGTTGCCCTTCCTGGTCGACTCGCATAATGTCGTTATACCAGCGCGGCATAATTATGAACGCGTTTCACGTTATCAGATTTCAAACGACTTGTCTAGCCAATATCATAAATGCGTTGTGTATTTAAATTCTGACGCGTTGTCAAACTGTTTCCAACCCATTTGTTTTACTTTCACACCGCGTTGTTTTACCGTTCACAACGGGAAAGTGATACATTCATTATTTTAAAATAGACCCGCATGTACGCATCATGCACGCGTTGCAGATGCATTTTATGTTAAGTTAACTCTGAGCCGTACTGTACTTACCTCCCTAACACTCTTAGATATACCCAACTATCGACTTTCACTCAATAAACACTCAGATTAAAAAAGTAAGGTGCCCCTATTGAAGGTGCCCCTACTGGGCAGGTAGTCAGATGCCAGTCCGCCAGATGCCAGCCCCAACCTCGCGCATGCGCAGACTAGCACTTCCTTTGATTAATTTATTGCCTGACACAATGCAACTAAGAAAGTCTGAAGACCGAGCCTCTGTGGGGCGGAGAGGATGGGTCCATGTTAGGGAGGTAAGTATCAACCGTACCATCACCATATTAGAACGAAGGGTCATGTGACAAAGACAATCAACAATGAACAACACATAGACAAGACTGACCTTGAGAATTGCTTGTTGCTGTCATCAACTTCCCATTGGTGAAGACTGATGCAGTTCTGACAAGTGGTTGTTTCCATTGATAAATATATTAATAAACATATACATGTATAAACAAGAGGCCCAAGGGGCCTGTATCGCTCACCTGGACTCCTGGAGCACTCTAATCTTTTGTCAAAATTGTTGGTGGGTTGGTTAGTAGTCTTTTAAATGAGTTTGTGGACATTTTTGCAAGTCCAATATGGCCGCCAACCACACAACATTTTGATTGGTCCACTGCGGCCATGTTTTTGACGTAGCTCCTTCTCTTGAACAAACTTTAATGGTATTCAGAGTAGGGTTGGGCGATATTTGCCTAGACATGACGATGTCGATATATCATTAAAATATCGCGATATGACGATATATTGTCTATGGGATGGGGTGGGGATTAGGGTGTGACATATGGCATGAATGTATTTCAAATTAGGTGTCTACAAATTATTTTCATTATGAATCATTGCTTTCAAAACGTAATAACTACGTATTCCAATCTAGTTAATAGTAATACCCGGCGCATGAAATTTCTATGTTTCACTCATCAAGATATAATTTTAAGCAATAAACATAATGCAAAAAACCGGTATTCATCACAAATAAGAAAAATAAAGAATTTTCTGTGTACTGCGATGTTTTCTTTACCTCACGACAAACTGTCATAAATCAGCCATTAAAGAGACGGGAGAAGAGATGCACATAGCATTCTATGCGTAGAAAAATGGGAATTCCGTTGAATGAAATCTGATTGGCTCTGGCGGGAGATGAGCCAATCAGAATTTACTCTTCAGAATTCTGATAAATAGACCAGCTCATCACAGTGGCTTGATAGCATTGGCATCAGTAAATAATAAAATAAGATTTTGAACGAGTAAAAGCATTTTATTTGAATGAAATATAATATATTATAGTACAAATGTAAGCGGGAGTGAACAGTTATTTTTTTTTAATTTACCACTGGAATGACTGACTCAAGCTTGATAACAGAGCCAGTCATTCCAGTTGTAAATTTTCAAAAAAAATTTCTTGGCCTGAAAATAGATATTCAACTATTGATGTACGCTTTTAACCCTTTTAACATACGGCTAACCAAAACAGTTCACAGGAATGCTCACTTCTTTTGAGGTTATAGCATTTTATTAAGACAAACACACCATGGATTAATTAAACAGGCGTTATTTTGGAGATAAATTTGATTATATCTGATTATTACTACAACAAAGAATGGATTATTATTCGAGGAGTATTACCGAGCAGACCACAGGTAAGTAGTATATATTGAATCTCTTTCAAAATAAAAATGAGAAAGAAGAAAATATCGTCATAACGATATACACGATATTTTGAAATTATGACGATGTCGATATTCGATATATCGCGATTCTTTCGATAATATCGAAATACCGCCCAACCCTAATTCAGAGCCTATATGTAATAATATGTCCCAGATTCCGGCTCAATCCATTCAGTGGTTCTGGAGTTGTTTTAGCAAAAAATAGGCTATCCAAGATGGCCACCAAGTCAGTTGGCCAATCATGTTCTCTTGAACAAACTTGGTGCAGCTCTTGCCCTAGATGATATTTCATACATTTTGAATTGATCCCCCAATCGGTTTCGGAGATTTTTAAAAACATTTCTAAAAATCGGCGAAAATGCGAGATGGCTGCCAGCCAAATTGGCTGATCGGCTTTGTTTGAACAAACATGGACCTCTATCCCCTCAGAATGCTTCCTGCCAAATATACTTGAAATCGGTCCAGTGGTTCTCGAGAAGACATTTTAAATTTCCCATTGCTTTAGTATGAGAGCTTTTGGCAGGAAAAGATCCAAGGTGGCCGCCAAACCGTTTAAAAAATGGCAAATATCAAATCAGAATACCCACAAACATATATAAAACCAATTTCGGCCTCAAAATCCATCAAATAATAAATCCAATATGTCCGCCAAATATGTAACATTTCGATTGGCCCACGTTTTCTGACGGATCACCTTCCTTTGAACAAACTTTAATGGCCCTTAGTGTCTAATCATATCTCGCCAATTTCGGCCTGATCACTTCAGTGGGTCTAGAGTTGTTTTTGGGAAGACTAGGTCATCCAAGATGGCCATCGAACCATTTGGTCAATCAAGTCCTCTTGAAGAAACTTGGCTTACCCCTTGCCCTAGATGAAGTTTCACGAGTTTTGAATCGATTCCCCAAGTGCTTTCAGAGAAGCTTTTTAAAGACATTTCTTAAACTCAGCCGAAATCGAAACTGGCCGTCGGCCAAATTGGTCGATCGGGTTCATTTGAACAAACTTGAATCTCTATCCCCTAAGGATGCTTCCTGCCACATATAATTGAAATCAGCCAGGTAGTTCTCGAGACGACATTTTAAATTTACCATTGCTTTAGTATGGGAGGCTTGACAGGAAAATAATCCAAGATGGCCACCAAACCATTTATCCGACAGTTTCTAAAATGGTAAATTTGAGCACAGAATACCCAAAAACATATATAAACCCAATTTTGGCCTCAAAATCCATCAAATAAAAAAATCCAACACGGCCGTTAAACACGCTATATTTTGATTGGCCCACGGTGGCCATGTTTTTTAACGGATCAATTTACATCGAACAAACTTTAATGGCCCTTAGTCTCTAATCATATCTAGCAAATTTCGACCCGATCCCTTCAGCGGTTCTGGAGAAGTCGTTTACGCTAAAACTAGGTCAATCAAGATGGCCGCTGAACCATTTTTCCTAAAATAGCCCAAAATCCAAGATGACCCCCAGCCAAATTGGCCGATCGGCTTCAATTGAACAAACTTGGATCCCTATGTCATCAGGATGCTTTCCTGCCAAATATAATTGAAATCTGCCCAGTGGTTCTTGAGAAGTCGTTTAAAGGAAAAGTTGACGGACGGATGGTCGCCATGGCATAAGCTCACTTTGCCTTTCAGGGCAGGTGAGCTAAAAATGAGAAAACCTCATCAAAATATGTACACCTAAATTATCTTTTCAACATCAATAAGGTGAGAGGATTCGAGGTGTCATGGAGGTAATGGTCGGTAAAACTCGACTCACAGTGCTACTGGGCTACCGACATAATGTCGTCCACAGGGACCCCATTAAACAGGGCAGTGGAAGCCACTACGCCGCGAACGCTGTGAGCCTTGGCAAAGTCAAATTGTTTACCTGTGGTAGATTTATGACAAAATTGGATACATTCTACAATCTACCTGGAAATGGTATCCTTGGAAGCCCTACCACACGGTTCAATATATGACAACCATAATGCTGTTAGGTCCGTCCGCCATTCCTGGGTAAGTTGTTTGTATCTGGTCAATGCTCGGACTGGACACCATGCCTTTGAATTAGGATCATATCTATTCAAAGCAGGTGAAAATATGGGTTGATCTGGATATTTCAAAGACTGGTTTTTAGCCATGAAATTTATCCTAGTTAGAAGCTTAAGGCCTTCCCCTGTAACCATAGTCTGCCTCGGCTGATAAGGCATGAATCTCGCTTCTCCGCCTTGCCGAGGCCGCAGCAATTAAAAATACAGTTTTAAGTGTCAACATTTTCATAGAAATAGAACTTAGTGGATCAAATGGCTTATCAGCTAGTACGTGAAGCACTCGAGACAAACTCCAAGATGGAATCACTGGGGGACTCCTTGGTCTTAGATTGTCCATGCCTTTAATTAAAGTATTTAAAGTACTCACTTCATCACTTCCCCTATCAGCCAAGCAAGGGATAACTGTCATTAAAACTGACTTATAGCCAGCAACAGTTAGGCTTGAGGCTATAGGCATCATACAGGTGACAGTGGAAATCGGCTACATGTACTACCTGAATAGATGAATACATTCGATTAATACATCTTTTTGAGTACCATTCTGCAAATTTGTTGATTTTATAGTTATATGCTTTGAAGGTTGACCCCTTCTCGCTTTTGCCATAAACATGGCTGCTTGCTCAGAAAAGCCTTCCTTAATTCTTTATTTCTTGACAACATCCACGCAGTCAATCTGAACATTGACGGACTGTTGTGAAGGACCTTGCCCTGGAAGATAACAATGTCCATCACCAGACCAGAAGGTCCAGCAAATCCGTATACCATGATCGGCGTGGCCAATTTGGGGCGATCAGAAGCACTTGGCACTCCTCTTGCCTGATTTTCTGAAGAATTTTTGGAATCAGGATTTCTGGAGGGAATGCGCATGCATACAAATGTACATTCCCACCCAGCTGATAGCTAACGCATCTGTTGTGATAGCGCTCAGATCTGGAATCGGAGAGACGTACGTCATCATCTTCGCATTCTTCTTCATTGCGAATAAATCTATGTTGGGTTTCCCCCAGTGGTTGAACAGATGATCCACAACACATTGATTTAGTTGCCATTCCGTAGGTAAAACACTCATCCTTCGGCTCAATGAGTCTGCTAGCAGATTTATCCTTCCTGGAATATGAACTGCTTTCAAGGTGATCCTGTGATCTAGGCACGAGCAAAGCAATTTCCATGTCATCATACAGAGACTGGGCGACTTCATTCTGCCCTGGCGGTTTATGTAAGTCACTACTGTTGAATAGTCTGATCGAACTAGAACAATCTTGCCCTGAACTTTCTCTATGAAAAGTTCCAGGCCCAGTACTACTGCTCGTAATTCCAGTAGATTGATATATTCTGGTGACTGATCCAGATTCCAAAGCCCTGATACTGTGGCTTCTTCCAGGCAAGCCCTCCATTGATGCATCTGAATACATCGTTATCTGAGGGTGGGGAGGGGATAGCATTAACCCCTCCAGGAGATTCTCTCTCTTCATGCACCATTGAAGGTGGTGAATAAGAGGTTCAAATACTGACACATTTGAGTTCAGTGATCCTGTACTTTGGTTCCACTGTCATGAAAAATAACTGAATAGGCCGCCTGCGTAAGGCCGCCTATTGGGATGACTGGTTCCAATAAAACCATCAGCCCCAGCATTCTTAAGTAAACCCATGCCAGGATGACTGTTGCACGTCTGTATTAATGAGATGAGTACTTGTACGCTCTCCTGAGTAGGATAAACATATCCGATCTCTAGATCGAAGAACATTCCCAGGTAAACAAACTTCTGGGATGGAGTCAGCTCTGTCTTTTTAAGTTGATTATCCAGCCTAAGTCTGTGAGAGTTTTCAAAACTATCTCCAGATTTGCTGATAGAGTTTCCTGATTGTGTGCTTTCAACAGCCAGTCATCTATGTACATGTGGACTGTTATGCTTCTCCTGCGGAGGTATGCTGTTATAGCAAGGACCACCCTGGTGAAGACCCGAGGAGCTGTCGAAATTCCAAAAGGTAGAACCATGAATTCCCACTGCCAGCCCTGGAAAGCAAATCTCACGAACCGGCGAAAACTCCTCGCCATTAGAATGTGGAACTATGTATCTTTCAAGTCTATTGATGCAGTCCACATTCCGTTCTCCAACCCTGCCAACACCGTTTTCACTGTTTCCATTTTGAAACTTGTTGTGTCTATGAACTTGTTCAGTGGCTTGAGGTTGAGAATTGGTCTCCACCCGCCAGTGCTTTTTTGTCACTAGGAACACGGTTGAATAGAAGCCCGGACAATTTCGTGCCAGTTGAATTGCTCCTTTTAGTATGAGGGAATATATTTCCTCATCTATGTACAACCGTCTCTTGGATTTTGAGTCCAGATCGGTACCAGAAACACCTGCGATGGCGGAACTACTATCCAGTCGGGATGATACCCGACTAAAAGCAGTGGCAAGACTAAGCGGTCCTGAGTCAACCGCTCCAACTCTTGCCTGTGGTGGGCCAAACGGCCCCCACTGGTCCACCTAGGGAGAGAGGGGGACATGAGCAATGCAAGAGTGGCACTGTCTCTGGACCCAGAAGCACTGGAGTGGTCCTAACTGTGGTAACCGCCCATTAGGCACGGTTACCATGACCAGATCCTCGCGCACCATGGCCCGTACAGCGCGCACCTCAGTGCACGGGTGGCTGCCTGGCTGCGCTGGAGGAGCCTGCGTCACCTCATTGCTGGCCGGAGCGCTCGCAGCCGGGGCAGGCACTGTGCTGGTGGCTGGCCTCTGACTTGACCACTGCCACACTGTGCCTGCTGAGGATGGTACGCAGGGGGTGCTGCGTGAACGTGCTCTCTGCAGAGCCCTTCAAATTGCTTGTGCAAAGCCCTCCAGTTACAAGTCCTGGGATGGGCACAGGTTGTCTAAAGCAAACGTGCACTGCACCCGGACACTCCTGGTTATGGGTTAAAGAGTCCAGAGCCAGGTTGATACCATCCTGGATGGCTCTCTGGACTGTTACCGGCCCAGGCTGGTGCGATGCGGATGCTAGTACCACCCCTTGTAACAGCTCGGAGACGTGCGAAAGCGCCACAATAGACGCTCTCAAACTCTCCTCCGCATCACGCAACGCAGTGTTTGCCGAGCGCGGCGCGCTCGTGCACAGCCCTCCCGTGTCAGATCGGGAGCCTGCCCGTGTATCCTCATCTAGTGCGATCACCCGCACTGGGCTTAGGCACCACACCGTACCTCTGGCATTCAGCAGGTATGATGCAGCATCACTTTGCCACCTCGCGAAGGGCCTTTGCGAGACATCTATTCGCCTTTATGTTCAGCCAGCGACAGAGATGGCATTGCGGTAGCACCCAGCTTACCTGCCAACCAGGGGCGCTGGGCTCGCTGGCTAGCCAACGGCTTCACAGCGAGATCTGGCCTGACGTTTATTAGCCACTGACATGCGTTAGACCAGTCTTCCTCTGTGGCTACCTGCGAATGTTCGACTAGGCGCGGGCCTTCGTGGTCCTCTAGCACATTTACGGGTGATTGCGTGGCTGGAGGTACCGATACTCCTGGCAAGCCAGAGAAAGCATGCGGGCCCGAGAGAGCAGGCATGCTAAACACACTGGCTTGACCAGGAGCAGGCGCTGTGGCATTGCGTGAGGAATGAAAACTCGCCACACCACAGCCCTGGCCAGCACCAGCTATACCATCAGCAAGCATAGGTATGCGCTATGGCTGGCCATTGGCTCCAACCCAGGCCATCTTCTGTGCCGTGAATGCTACTCCCGCGTGAGTACACTCATGGAAATTGTCGCCCGTGCTCCCCACTAGGGGTCCACGTTCGTCAATTTCCATGGCCATGGTGTTAGGTGACCCAGCAAATAATCCTTGTCTTCCTGGCAAAGAATACTAACCCGGACTTGCCAGGAAAGGTACCATAAAAGGTAGTGGTACCAGTGGGACGCGGATATGCCCGAGAACCCGATAAGCAGGAACCAGGGTCCAGCGGGCTCAGCCCACGAACAACCGGCGCGGCAAGCCGGCTGCCAGTGTCCTCATAGCCAGCTTTTGCCCCTTTTAATGGGGCCACCTCGGAATCCTGGGTGAAAACTGGTAAATCCCTAAAGAGTATCGATTCAGAGGTGGAGATTATCTGCTCTGGAGCATATGAAGGAGACAACAAAGAACTTGGTCCAGGGAGCATGCCGCGAAGCAACTCTGGTACCAAATCCTGTATTGTCTTCTTCATCTCTCCCAACATCTCTAGACCGAAGGCGTCCATATCCATGGTGTGGAAGCATTCCTCTTACTCTTCGAACCTACATTGTACACTCTCTTGGAACATTTCCCGTCCTCATTCGCCTTATCATTGGCCTGTAATGACAACAAGTCAGACATTAGTTCACCAACACCCTTCCCCCCCCCCCAGTGGCCCACAAGAACTGCACTTGAAGCAAGGGTGAGGGGCAAATCTGGGCTTCAAAAATCGACCGCAATTGGGACAACCAGGCTTCTGAAAGGCCACAAGACAAAGACAATGTGTATTTTAGTTAATGAATTAATAAACTCAAACCAAAATAAAGCAAGAGAGGACTACTGGCCATAAAGACCACTACACTAATAGATAAACCTCAACAAGAGCTCCGCAAACGGCGCATAATACCCGGCCATGATGACAAACTAATGAATGACAGCTATCAGAAAATATTTATTTCTTCCTCAGACCCATCAGACCAGTAATCCTTATGAAGTGTCAAAGTGCTCCGCTAAACGGTCAAGGAGGTATCGTTCGGAAACCAATTTTCAAGATGGCTGCCACTGACTGGTGGCCATATTGGATTTCCGATTATCGTAAATTTCGATAGGTTTCTTCACCAGACATATTCCAACAACCCTAGGAAGTGATCCGATAAATGGTAACAGAGATATCATCCAGAAACCAACTTTCAAGATGGCAGCCTGTGGCTGGTGGCCATCTTGGATTTTGGATCAGTGTCGATTTCGATAAGTTTCTTACTCAGACCTAGTCCAACCACTCTATGAAGTTTCAAAGCGATCCGATAAACAGTAACGGAGTTATCATGTGGAAACCAGCTTTCAAGATGGCCACGATCCACAGGTGGCCATCTTGGATTTCGAATCATTGCCAATCTAGATAGGTTTCTTCACCAGAGGTAGTTCAACCACCCTATCAAGTTTCATAGCGATCCAATAAATGATAGCGGAGTTATCATCAGGAAACCAATTTTCAAGATGGCCACCGATGGCTGGTGGCCATCTTGGATTTTGGATCATTGTCAATTTCGATAGGGTTCTTCCCCAGACCTAGTCTAACCACTCCATGAAGTGTCAAAGCGATCCGATAAACGGTAACAGAGTTATCATCCGGAAACCACTGGTGGCCATCTTGCATTTCGGATCATCGTTGATTTAGATAGGTTTCTTCCCAAGATCTAGTCCAACCACCCTATGAAGTTTCAATGTGATCCGACAAACGGTAACGCCCGCGCGGATGGCACCATTACATAATACCTCGCCAACTTTTTGGCGGGGTACAAAAATAAGAAAACAATCCGACTAGAAACAACATCCAGGTGTAAGAACGAATTGTATTCATAATCCAGATCATAATGACTGGAAAGGATAGTGATACAAGCTATGCAAACATCAGATAAACAGTGATAAATTGGCAGTAGATTTCAGAAATATTCCTAAATAGTTTGAAGTGCCTAATATCATAACACTAGAATACCTGCATCTTTAGCATAGACATACCACTTATCTGAATAACTGGATACTCCCCCATTCTCTATGACCTCTTAAATCTCTCCACCATTAAGGGAAGGGAAATGGACCAAGAGCGCAAAGTGAGAAGCTCTTCTTCTGAGAACTCCAACTGACTTTGGGCATAGACTTTTTTCCTTAACATTTTTATGGTAAATGGAACCTTGGTGGAGAGAAAAACAAACCCTCTGAAGATGTGCTGTCTTTTTCAATCATAGATTTGTACCTGTGGACACAAAGACAAAGAGAGATTAGTATTTCCTAGCACCAGATAGAAATAAACCAGTTTAATGGTGCTTATCACGTCTAATCGCGAGTCCCGGAACACATTACACAAGGGATCGAGATGCGATTTAGACAGAAATGTATTAGAATTCACCTGATAACTTGGTCCTGGTCCTTCCTCCGGCGATTTCCCATGCTCAGACATTGTTATCAAAGAGATTTGAGTAATTCAAGAGAAGAACTAGCAGAAAACTTTCAAGCCAAAATAGTTGCATGTGTTCTCTTTAGCCAATAAATTGGAAAATAGAAAGTGCTAGTCTGCGCATGCGCGAGGTTGGGGCTGGCATCTGCCGGACTGTCATCTGACTACCTGCCCAGTAGGGGCACCTTACTTTTTTAATCTGAGTGTTTATTGAGTGAAAGTTGATATTTGGGTATATCTAAGAGTGTTAGGGAGGTAAGTATACACTTGAAGTGAAAAGTGGTCATTCTTCTCTCCACATGACATGACCACATGATGACACAGAACTTACCTACATAGTTCTCGATATCTTGGATGCTAAAATTCAAAGGTGGAACGAGCAAACCCAGCCCATCTTTCTTCTCAATAAGTAGCGGCGAACTAAAGCCGTGTTTCTCGATGTAATCTTTGGTGAGAAGACTTCCATGCATACGAATAATGGGTATTTCTGATGTGCTAAAAAAAACAAAATTTTAGAGATTGTATATAGTTAATGCTTTAACTCTTTAGCCCTCGAATTTCTTCAAGAAAATTGCAATTTTCTCATAGAAAATGTCCATTTGCAGACCAAGAAGATTATTATTGAAAATTTACCACTGGAATGACTGGCTCGGTTATCGAGCCAGTCATTCCAGTCGTAAATTTTTAGTCTTTTCTTGGTCAGTAAATGGCCATTTCTCAAAACCACTGCAGAAGCCATTTGGGCTGATACTTATCACTGGAATACCTTGCTAAATAACAAAACCAGTCATTCCAATGGAACGTCTTTTGGCTTGAAAGTGGACACACACACACACACACACACATGCATGACAAGTCTCTTGGCTTGAAAGTGGACACACACACACACACACACACACATGCATGACAAGTCTCTTGGCTTGAAAGTGGACACATACATGCATGACAAATTAGCAAGATTGTCATTTCTTGACCAGTTTTGAGCCTTAAAATGCTAACTAACATGTTCACGAAAATTTCTGACATGCAAATTTCTAAAATAAGTTTAACAATTCAATGGTCAAGATGTCTTGCTCGTCCTCAGTCTCATTCTCGATATGCATCCGAGATTAGCGACATTGAAAAAACTCCCGATTTATCTACCAAGGTCACATTGAGTGTGACCTCTACGTTAACACAGAGATTCCTGGCAGCATAGGCAATGATGGATCCAAGCTTAGCTCCAATAGGGTCCACCAAGCCAGAAATATAAACTAAGTAGTGTGCTAAACACAAAATCTTAGAGCCATTACAAGTTAACATAAATTTAGCAAATTTGAAATATTTTTATTGCCATGTAATGAGCTTAGTATACTATTAATGCATACTAATTTTTATACACAAATTTCAACTATGTCACCCATATTTGTTATTCTCCCCACGTTTTAATAAGGCATATCAATAAATTGATGTATGCTCCCCGAAGGCATACTCTGCAGAGAAACTGAATGGATAACCCCGAAGGTATATGCTATGAAAGGTTTGGAACTGTGGCTCAGACACAGAGAAACATTTTCTGTGATATTCAGTCGACCATGAAAAGTAGGTCAGCATGATATACTTTTGATACTCCGCAACCTTTTCCATAAGATGTATTATCATACCAAGTTTGGTGACCATATATGCAAAAGTCTTGAAACTATGGCACGAACAAACATTTTCTGTGATATTCAGTCGACTATGAAAATTAGGTCAGTATGACCTACTTTTTATACACCGCAAACCTCCCTAAGCTGCATCCACATACCAAGTTTGGTGACCATATATGAAAAAGTCTTGAAACTATGACCTGGACAAACTTATATATGATGAACGGATGGACGGACAAAGCGGCGACTATATGCTCCGACGAAATTTTTTTCGGGGAGCATAAAAAAACGTCGGGGATATTGTAATCGCCTCCGTCCGTCATTCCATTACACTATCTCCTCCCAAAGCATTTGGTGGAATTAAATCAAATTTGGTATGTCAGTTACCCATATCAATGTGGAGTGGATGAGCACATTTACATTTGGTGCCGCCCCCAGTGGGTGGGCAATGGGGTCAAAAGTTCATGAAATTGATTGTAATGCAACTCTTCTGAAGTTGTTAGACGGAACTAATCCAAATTTGATATCTGAGTTACCCATATGATTGCGGAGTGCAAGAGGCCATTTAGATTTGGCTCCGCCACCAAGGGGCGGGAGAGGGGTCAAAATGTCAAATTTTAACGTGCAGAAATTGATTGTAACGCATCTTTTCCGAAACCATTGGACGGAATTCAACCAAATTTGGTATGCGAGTTGCCCATATCAATGCGGAATGGCTGAGCACATGTACATTTGGTCCCGCTCCAGGGGTGGGGGATGGGGGTCAAAAGGTCATGAAATTGATTGTAATGCAACTCCTCGGACACTATTGGACGAAATTCAACCACATTTGGCATGCGAGCTACCCATATGATTGCAATGTGCAAATAGATGTTCACATTTGTCTCCGTCCCCGGGGTGGGTTGTGGGGTATGTTGAAAGTTCAAAGCGGTGAACGTGGGGATTTGCGATGACGTGTCATTGACCGATCAATCTAGCGTTATTGTTGTTCTGGATTAAGTTCCATTTTGTTTGCAATTTTAATATTTGTAAAATTCATAATTTAAATCTTTTTTACTATCACGTGTTCGTCTTTATAAGAAACGCTGTTCAAGTGCGAGTATCGCCATACTAGAACTGTTTTATCCACATACTTCTGTATATTAAGTTTTGAGATTTTCCAAGGCGTGGGTCTTTAACATTGAGAAAAGGTTTTGTATCAAGGTTACATTGTCCTTGACCTTTGACCTCCATGTAATCACGGGTATTCCTAACACCTGTATCTCACTGCTGCATCACAAGTGAGACAAAATCTATTTCTTAGTCTGCAAATAAACATTCACTAAGCAAAGATTCAAAATTTCTTGACAAATATTGACCATTAATATGGTTACATTATAACCTATTGTGAACTACGCAGTTAAATTTGCTGCTGAACACACAGTCACTCAATGAATCTATGCATTTCAAAGTGGTGCTTATAAAGTGGTGAATGCAACGATAACTGTTAGTGGCTTGGATAAATAGACGCTAAACACACACGAATGCAGGATAATGTAATGTGAAGTGTCCTTTCAACATAAACTTTTACATTGGCATTTTACAATGCAGTAGATTTCGTATCAATTTACAGTACCTCTCAGATATAATTCAGTTTGTTTAAAAATAAAATAAAACATTCTGTTGAATATTTTGAAATTAGTTAGATTGGAATACATTACTGCCTGCAGCAATGTCTTCCAATCCAATTATGTTCAAAATATCTAACAGAACATTTCTCGCCAGCATATATCTGTTCTTGTTTTGACAACATGTTACATGTAGATTATTCATGAGCTGTACCGTATGTTAAGTGTAATTGGATGTACCTTGGAAAGACTCGATTCTTGAGTTCTTTAATAAAGACAACTGTGCCAGTCTGTACAGCCTGTTAAGGGAAGTAAGACATAATGAGATATGTCAGAGATTAACCTTGTAACACTCATATCAGCCAAAAATGGCTTCTGCAGTGATCTTAAGAAATGTCCATTTGCAGAACGAAAGAAGTATTTTTGAAAATTTACAGCCATTCCAGCAGTAAATTTTCAAAAATAGTCTTCTCTTGGTCTGCAAATGGACATTTTCTATGAAAAAATTGAAATTTTCTGGAACAAATTTAAGTGTTAATGAAAGTATGCCCATTAGTATCAACATGGATATTATGAAGCAGTCACTTTCAAGCCAGTAATGGTCAAGATGGTCAACACTGACCCTGCCATGGTCTTGAGGAATGTCCAATGGAGGATTCCCATTTATTCATCAATCATATGATGTCATAATCAAGTACATGATGTGCAGGATGATGTCATAATCAAGTACACGATGTGTAGGATGATGCCATAATCAAGTACACGATGTGTAGGATGATGCCATAATCAAATACACGCTGTGTAGGATGATGTCATAATCAAGTACATGATGTGTAGGATGATGCCATAATCAAGTACACGATGTGTAGGATGATGCCATAATCAAGTACACGATGTGTAGGATGATGCCATAATCAAGTACACGATGTGTAGGATGATGTCATAATCAAGTACACGATGTGTCGGATGATGCCATAATCAAGTACACGATGTATAGGATGATGTCAAAATCAAGTGCATGTGTAGGATGATGGCATAATCAAGTACACGATGTGTAGGATGATGTCATAATCAAGTACACGATGTGTAGGATGATGTCATAATCAAGTACACGATGTGTAGGATGATGTCATAATCAATCACAGTTAAGTTCGACACGAACGCTTAATTGATGCCGGACTAAGTTTTGTTGTACGAATTATATGGCTTTGCTATTAATAAACATGCTGTTGATAGGCAGCAACAATATCGAGTCAAATTAGTTTCAAACTATTCGCCAGCTAAACTGTAGTTTTCTGGAAATTGAGTCAGGGAGTTCAGGGATCGATCGATCTCACATGGGCGAAACTGTGGGTGGAGCTTAGCCAAAGATGGGCGGGCATAGCTAAAACTGGATTCCTCCATTGGAAGTCGAGATGACTATCATGTGAAAATGTAAGACTGTAATGTCTGGCTCGATAATGTTCTCTTGGCCTGCAGATAGGCATTCAAAATGAAAATATTTACTTGAACAGCAGTGTGAATGATCTCTTACAAGTAGATAATGAAGCACTATTAAGGAACATTAGTTACATCTCTGGGGTGGTAAATTTGTTGAAGTGTATCTTTTGTGACAATTTCAGTCACTTCTTCAGCAACTATCTGATGGTCACTGGCTACTAGGGCTGCGCGATATACCGATACCATATTTAAAACCGATATCCTGCACTGACGGTTTCATAACCGACTATAAGAAATAAATATCGAAAAACCGAATATGAACATATTTTCAGTTTTTCGTATCAGGATTGTTAAAAATAAAAGATACTAATGAGCATTGAAAAGTGTAATGAATAATAATGACCATACTTTCCATTAAGCTACGTTCGGGGCAACTAATAATTGAACGTGGCCCAATTGCGCATAGTGTGTAACTCCATGTAACTCGCTGTATGCCGAGATAAATCAAGCAGCGAATTAATTAAATAAATATCCACTCGTCTTTTCTCTGGTAGTCTCAGATAAATTTGCAATATAAAACACAATACTAATGTGGGAATTTGTCATTAAAATTTGTATCGGGGAAAACATTTCTAAACAACGGCATCCATTTTATTTACTTCACCGGCTAATTAACGCAAAGTCGTCCCAACACTAAATCGCCCGAATACATCATAATCTCGGCAACAAATATAATGCTGAATACATTTTGCTGATTAGGATATAATTTTAAACAAAATTATTACTCAAACCGTTTTTAAAACGTTATCTTCTATACACAATATCATATTAACTTATGAAATTCGCGATCGCAATATTACAGTTAATATTTTCTTCAAGGCATGATTTCGTCCTCGGGCCGAATTGGAAATGAAAGAAGAAAGGGAGATAATTACATCATAATTAATTACAATCGTGTGATTTACGTCTTCGCAACCTGTTTTGCTGATTTATGATTAATTTTGACAAAATAAACGATGTTTATTTAACTGTGCGTAATATTTAGGCGGTCTAATTAATAATTTTACTCCCGCGATGATGGATATTATAAGGTATATTAAGCTTTAAAGGCGTAAAACGTTACGAATGTATCAGGGCGTGAAAATACGTTCTATTTTCGTGCTAATTTTTATCATTTAAATTTTTTGTTTCATGTCCATAAAACCGATATGAAGTCATATCGAAACCGATATGGCTGTAAGCCAAACCGCGCAGCCCTACTGGCTACATCACACTGGTCAGTTCTTGTCAAGTCATATGACAGTATTGATTGACAACCATGAATCGAGATGAGGGCTATCGCATGATACATGCACCAGCTTTCTAACAATCCATCCTGTGACGTGTCACGTCAACTGATAAGAGTGGCCTGGCCAGCGACAGCCTGGTAGTGCTGACAAATTCAACCTCACATTAAGGTAACTAATTCTCCTTATTATAAGCCAGAATAATGTTTCATTATCTAATGATCCTACACACTGCTGTTCGTTTATAGGCCTGCATTACGCGATCTAACAATACTGAACTGCATCAGCAGAATATCGACAACTTGGACATACTTTTCATTATGGAGTTACTTCACTTATTTTGTTGCTATTTAAGCCAGATCACCAATGGCGGCATTAACCATGAACGCTTTAATTATAAAATTTGGTCAAGAACATCAAAATAATTGCTTTTTCAATGTCCATTTGCAGGTCAAGAGGACTATTTTTGAAAATGTACTGCTGGATTGACTGGTGTGGTTATCGAGCCAGGTATTTCAGTGGTAACGTTTCAAAATTAGTCTTCTCTTTGCTTGCAAATGGCCATTCCTCATGACCATTTCACAGGTCAGTTTTGGCCGGTTTGATGATACCGGAAAGCCGGTGAATAGTTTGAAACTACTTTGACTGGTACCGGTTGCTGCTGTACAGCTAAATTAGTTTCACAATGTTCAACAAAATATTCTTTCCATCCTAAAGAATTTGCTATTTCGGGTATGCAAGTGTCAAAAGGTTAGCCGAATTTGCCAGATGATCAGACCACATTCTTCAAAACATGGGAGAGAAAACTAAAAGTTAAATTGCTACCAGTGAATACATGTATTCCCAGTGACCATGCCGTAAGTTCCTAACTGTGTATTTATATAATTTATTATACATGTATATGTAATATTAGGTTTCTCGTGTCAATGCAAGAATTTGCCCACAAATACGCAGTACCTGTAATTTGCTAGTGAACATGCAAATACTTCCGAGTAACTAAGCAACAACTGCCAAACAGAGACTATGCAATAAGTTCTCAATGTAAGTTCCCAATCGTCATGACGATAAGATCACAGCGACTTGGTGTTTATGCCGTTAATGGTTAAGCTGACCAAACAAGGTGTCTTATGTTTATTCGTAGATCAAGATATGACCACTCACCATTGGAATGGTTGACTAGATTAACAAGCCACTCAGTCAGGCATGTCAAGCAATGTCAAGTGGTATTTTCTTTTCAAATTATAGCCTTCTGTCAGCCTGCTGATGGACATGATAAAGCACAATATTAACTCTTTAACACTCATATCAGCCAAAAAATGCTTCGAGAAATGTCCAAGAGAAGACTATTTTTTGAGAATTTACTACTGGAATGACTGGCTTGATAAACGAGCCAGTCATTCCAGTGGTAAATTTTCAAAAATAGTCTCTTGGTCTGCAAATGGATATTTTCTTGAACAAATTCGAGGTTTAAAGGATTAATTTTTCATTTTCCTGATCAGCCACGACCATTCAATGAGTAATATATAGAAAGATACATGCTTCTCTGGCGTGTTGGTTATATTACCATATTTGCGTCATCTTCTGAGTAATCATATCGATGCCAGTTCCGTCGCTTCTTTACTGAAAATAACGACATATAAATAAATATCTAGATTTCATTATTTTTTAATTCTGGAAAACACATTACAAACTACAATTAATATTTATCCTATTTAAAATCTATATATTCGTGATAGACAGGGTGCCTACACCTCTGCAGCTTGTACTTCTGCACTCCTCCCATCTCCAGTGAGTTTGCAGATTTAACGGAAAACTCGCCTCATTTGAATGAGTCTTCAGCAAACCTCCCATAATTCATTGCGTTTACTATTATCTAGTGTTAACAAGAACCTGTACGTTACACCCACAGCTCGCTGGTGTTGAGATCGATCGATCACTGAACTCCCTGACTATCAATTTCCAGAAAACTATACAGGTAAGCTGCTAAATATTTTAAAACTAATTTGACTGGGTGCTGTTTATGCCCAGCAACAGCGCCCAGGCAATTAGTTTCAAAATATTCAGCAGAATGTTTATTAAATGGCAAAAATATACAATTTGTACAACATGTCAGATTATTAACCCTCGAATTTGTTCAACAAAATCTCTATTTTCTCCTAGAAAATGTCCATTTGCAGACCAAGAGAAGACAATTTTTTGAAAATTTACCACTGGAATGATTGGCTCGGTTATCGAGCCAGTCATTCGTGATAAATTTTCAAAAATAGTCTCCTCTTGGTCTGCAAATGGACATTTCTCAAGATCACTGCAGAAGAGGTTTTTGGCTGATATGAGTGTTAAAGGGTTGTCTTAAGGACGGACTAACTCTAGTCATTCATGCCATAATTAAGTCTGTACTGATTGTAACCATTTGATGGACTTCTTGTTTAAGCCTTTAACACTTAAATTTCTTCAAGAAAATTTCAAATTTCTTTCATTCAAAATGTCCATTTGCAGACCAAGAGAAGACTATTTTTGACAATTTACCACTGGAATGATTGGGCCGGTTATCGAGCCAGTCATTCCAACTTGGTAAATTTTTTAAAATATTCTCTTGGTCTACAAATGGACATTTCTCAAGGCCACTGCAGAAGCAGTTTTTGGCCGATTTGAGGGTTAAAGGGTTAACAAACAGTCTAGCTTACCTTGAAATTGGACTTATGTGAATTCAGGATTCAAAGTAATAAATCAATCCCAAAATGAGAATCTAGCGGAGCCTAGCTGGAAATGAGCCGAGCCTAGCTGGAATGTATCCATATATTAATGGGTCATTCTATGTCAAATCAACACATTTTCAGAAAAGTGGTCCGTATTGTGATTGACAGCTAGGTCAATGATAGGTTGCTATGACTTACAGTCAAATTAAGTGATCAGTGTTGTGATTGACAGCTAGGTCAATGATAGGTTACTATGACTTACAGTCAAATTTAGTGATCAGTGTTGTGATTGACAGCTAGGTCAATTATAGGTTGCTATGACTTACAGTCAAATTTAGTGATCAGTGTTGTGATTGACAGCTAGGGCAATGATAGGTTGCTATGACGTAGTCAAATTTAGTGATCAGTGTTGTGATTGACAGCTAGGGCAATGATAGGTTGCTATGACTTAGTCAAATTTAGTGATCAGTGTTCTGATTGACAGTTAGGGCAATGATAGGTTGCTTTGACTTACAGTCAAATTTAGTGATCAGTGTTGTGATTGACAGCTAGGTCAAATGATAGGTTGCTATGACTTACAGTCACATTTAGTGATCAGTGTTCTGATTGGCAGCTAGGGCAATGATAGGTTGCTATGACTTAGACAAATTTACTGGTCAGTGTTCTGATTGACAACTAGGGCAATGAGTTTTTTTGCACAGACAAGTGGCCTGTGTTGTGATTACCAGTTAGGACAATGATAGGTTTCTATGACTTACGAACAAGTAGCCCGTGTTGTCATTGACAGTTTGGGCAATGATACATGTAGGTTTCTATGACTTACATGTACAGACTAGTGGCCCATGTTGAGATCGACAGCTAAGGCAATGATAGGTTTCTATGACTTACAGGCAAGTGTTGTGACTGAGTTAGGACAATGATAGGTTTCTATCACTTACAGGAATCATCCTGTGTTGTGATTGACAGTTAGGGCAACGATAGGTTTTCAGGCCTGTCCAAATTGAAAATGTGTGCAACCCATTTTTGGGTGACGCGAATATTGTTTTAGGTAACCCGTTTTGTTTTGCGTAACCATTTTTCATGTATTTATGTACAACATGAAAGGAATTGCGGGAATGGAAAACAGGTTGTATAAAAAATGTTTGTGTAAAATTTGCACGAACAAAAAATGGATTACCTCAATTTGAACATGCCTGCTTTCTATCAGGAAGTATCACATGTTGCGATTGACAGCTATGGCAATCATAAGTTTCTATCACTTATGGCCCGTGTTGTACTTGACAGTTATGGCAATGATAGGTTTCTATTACTTACAGACAAGTGGCCCGTGTTGTGCTTGACAGTTAGGACAATGATAGGTTTCTATATCTACAGCTTGATGTTCCTGCACTCCCACACAGCTGACAAAACAAAAACAAAAGAAAATAATAATCAACCCTTTCACTGCCAAATCCCTGAAAAGTAAATTCTTTACGATGTATTGAAGGAAATTTCAATTTCCCTTTCTCCGAGATCTAACAACACTTGCCATTCTATTACTTCTGATAACAAGCTATCCTGATAGCTGGCTCTAGGAATCTAGACGTAGTAAGCTTTACTGGCTCCTGGAACCGGGTACCCGGTCCCAACAAACGGGTACCCGTCTGCCAGTGAGGCTCATATTGTTTGCATAGATACCAAACAAGAGAATACCTATGGCTTGCCTCCGTGGGGCTGGGAGGCAGGGTCCGTAATAGAATGGTAAGTATTGTTAGATCTCGGAGAAAGGGAAATTGAAATTTCCTTCATTCTTCTTCGATCAATACTTACCATTCTATTACTTCTGATAACACCAGATTTAAACAGTAACCTGGTGGGAAGGGGCAAGCCATCAATTGCTTCTTTTGCCCCTTGGAGAAAGAGCTTAGAATTAAACTTGACAAACGGAGACCTACAATGTAGAAGGACCATCAAGTTTATGGACCGAATCACATTCGCATCACCGCACTCCCACCCCTTTTTCCTCCTAAGAAAAATGGAGAGAACTCACGAACATGCATCTCGCCTGAAACACGAATATGCTAAGAGGGTTAACTGCTCTTTGCAGATATTAGCCTGGGAATGAGCATGAATATATACTATGAATGATCATGATATATAAACATAATACAAAAAACTCTCAAACTTGAATTACCATATGATTATTGGATTTCAGATGTGGAGCCTTCAACCAAGCACTTGTTCGACCATCCATGACAAAATTTGGTTGTAATCTTCTCGCTTGACCATGTCTGTTCCTTAATTTTTGCTTTTTCAAGTACCAAAAGGGAGAACAGTGTGGCCGTTTAACTATCGTTTCAAGACAGCTAAAGCGAGTGGATTGGCGGAGTCTGACACATCCCTCATATAGTAATCTGTGAAAGAGGACTCACAGTGCCATTGTGCAACAGCCATGATGTCCTCTAATGGAACACCATTGTAGAGGGCACTCGAGGCGGCTATTCCTCTAACATTGTGTGCCCTCGCACATTGCACCTGGTGCCCAGTCGCAATCTCGTGGGTAGTTTGGATGCATTCCACTACCCAACGAGTGATAGAATCCATGGATGCGGCGCCATATGGCAGATTCATAGATGTCTATCATTCAACCGTAACGAGTCTGTCCGTTTTTTGTACTTAGTCAAAGCACGGACTGGGCACCAGACACTGGCATCATGATCAAACTTAATTAGTTTCGGTTTGCTGGGATATTTCAAAGATTGATTCTTTGACATAAACCCTGCTCTTGGCAGTAGACGCAGACCCTCTCCGGAGACATTAATCGGTCCTTCTCCGCTGAAAGCACATGGATCTCACTGCGCCTTCTCGCTGAGGAAGCTGCCAATAGAAAGACCGCCTTTAGAGTAGAGCTGGGCGGTCTGACGGTAGTACCGTGAGGACCGCGGTATACCGTGAACTGATACCATGACCGATGACATTTACAAATACCGTCCATAATGTTTGAGCAATATTTGAGAAATATATTCATAAAATCTGACTTGACCATGGGTAAATAAGTGCTAATAGTGCCAAAAATACAGGCATCCCTAACTATTAGCCGAGTTCAGGTGAAAGGGTCGAAGTAAAAACAAACGTCAAGACGTCAATTACAAAATAATGACAGGCAGAATTGTATGTCAAACGTACGTCTTAAAAGTCTCACGGTAAAATTTCTTTATTTAAAACATCTAAACTCATTCTCTGGCCGTCCGCCGGTAGTAATTACACTATAATATTTTCCCTATTCCCGTTTCTATTATTTGTAATTTATTACTCCAAGCATTTTGTCACCGAACAAACACGCTAGAATAACAAAATAACATACAAACTGCGTGCTATTCAAACACAACTGCGATCTCGCAAAGACGTATCTGATTGGTTGTTCATGAACTAGACCGTGGGAAAATACATTACTATGCTGAATTTATCAATGAAAATTTACTAAAACGTAGTATTTGCACTCGCCGTTTTGATCATGTGCTAATTTATTAACAATGAGCAGCGTTGAAGTTGTTATTTTTATTTTTCTGGCTTGTTTTTAAGAAATTTCTTTACGGATTAAATCCAGTTTAAGTAACAACACCTAAAAATTAGTGTTTTATTTTTTGTAATTCATTTTCCAACTGGCTACACGTCGGAAGTTCGCGGAAATAGCTTTTTACACGCATTGTTCATGTGAAGCATGGCGAGTAACGAGTCTGCGCATCGGGTACTCGGTAATTATCATAAGCTTTGGAATCGGCTATATTCAATGTCGTGTTATATGTATGTGTATAGGCCTGTTTTCGCGAGTAACAATATACGACTCCAACAGAAATAAAAGCGTACAACACTCGCCCCGTTTAAATACTCGCGGATTTTGTCTGGACTCTGTTTATCAAAGCGCTCGACTGCCAAAATAAAATTTACCGTTTGCTGGTCGCACGCATTAATAGCAAGAACAATCCAGATTGAAAATAGTGCACCCCAATGTCTCAAACAGCAGGTTATAGTTAGCGAGTCGACCACACCCTTTGACCGATATTCCAGTGAATGATATTACGTCAATAAAGTGACCTAATAAAATCATGAAACTAAACAGTCGCAATAGCCATGTTTTTCTTCTCTAAATCAGGAAGCCGATTTATTTATTTTACCTATATTTACCGTTGATTGGAGATGGAAGTGAAAAGGAAATGGAAAAAAGTGTTCTAATTTCGTGGCATGCCTCAAGCTCAGATGACGGTATACCGTGGTACCGCGGTATTTTTTCATGGTACCGGTACCGTCATGTAAATATCAATACCGGCCAGCTCTACTTTAGAGTTAAATCCTTTAGACTAGCCAAACCCAAAGGTTCGAAAGAGTGCTTGGCCAGTACATTAAGCGCTAAAGATAGTCTCCCGGTTGGAATGACTACCGGTTGTCTCGGTCAGAGATTGCTCATTCCCTTCACCACCACATTTAACTGGGCCACCTCTGGACTATCCCTGTTGGCTAGACAAGGGATAACTGATGCCAAAGCCGACTTGTATCCAGCAATTGTGACAGGAGCTAGTCCTGAAAAGAACAGCTCACAGAGAAAGTCTGCTATTTGCTGTATAGTGGATTGAAAGGTATCAATACCCTTTCCATCACACCAGTCTGCAAATTTGTTAACCTTGTGGTTATATGACTTGAAGGTTGACCTCCTTCTCGCAGCTGCGATGAATTGTGCAGCTTGTCGATAAAAACCTTCTGACGTGGAACGTTGTTTGATAACATCCACGCAGTCAATTTGAACATTTCGGGACGCTCATGTAGTAAGCGTCCCTTGGCCTGGGAGATTATGTTCAGAATCCTGGGTAACTGCACAGGATTGTCCACCAGCAGATCCAGAAGATCTGTGAACCACGCCCTGCTGGGCCAATATGGCGCTATTAGCAGGACCAGGCACAGTTCCTCTCTGATCTTCACCAAAATCTTCGGCAGAAGAATGGTAGGCGGATACGCGTAAGCGTGCATCCCTCTCCAGAGCGTCTGTATCGACGGCATTTGGATCTGGAATCGGCGAGACATAAGTCATGATTTGAGCATTTTCCTTTGTGGTGAACAAGTCCACGTTGGGTTTGCCCCAATGCTCGAAGATCCTGTGAAGAAGTGGAGGGTTGAGAGACCATTCTGTCGGCAGAATCCTCTGTCTGCGAGACAAAGCATCCACCAGAATGTTCAATTGCCCAGGAATGTGAGCTGCTTTCAAAACAACTGAGTAATTCCTGCACTATTGAATCAAGTGCCACACCTTCATACACAGTGTGGGTGACTTGTTCCCGCCTTGGCGATTTATGTATGATACTACTGTCGAGTTGTCAGACCGTATCAATATCACGTTGCCCCTGACTTTTGGAAGAAACTTTTCCAATGCCAGTTCCACTGCCATCATTTCCAACAGATTAATATGCAGCTGGCTCTCTTGGCGAGTCCATGTGCCCGAGACCTGGTGTTCTCCCAGGCAGGCCCCCCCACCCCTCCAGCGATGCATCCATGTACACGGACAGCTGGGGGCCGGGTAGGTGCAGCGAAACTCCTACTAGGAAATTCTGACCCTTCTTCCACCATACAAGATGTGACATTATTGGCTCCAAAACTGGCACCAGCTTTGACAGGGGTTCTGTTCTCTGTTTCCACAGAGACATCAGATACAACTGGATAGGTCTTCGCATCAGAGCAGCCTACGGGATTACCTGCTCCATGGAGATCATCATGCCCAGCATCTGAAGAAACCGCCTCGCCTGAATGTGGTTTCCCAATCGAAAACTCTTGAGGATGGCTAACAGAGACACCACTCTGGGCTCTGACGGGTAAACCCTGCCCTCCTCGAGATCGAATGGCATCCCCCAAATAAATGAAATGTTGAGAGGGTGTCAATTCGGATTTCTCCTTGTTGACTATCCAGCCTAGATCTGAAAGTAACTTCAGAGTCAAAGCAGTATCCACTTCTAACCTGGATGGCGTGTCCGCCTTGATAAGCCAATCGTCTATGTAGGTGTGAACCGCCACGTTCTCTCTTCTGAGAAACGCTGTCACTGCAAGGACCACTCTAGTGAAAACCTGTGGAGCTGTCGACAGGCCGAATGGGAGTACTACAAACTCCCATACCTGATATTGAAACGCGAATCTCAGAAACCTGTGACAACTCCTGTTCATTGGAATGTGGAAATAGCATCTTTCAGATCGATTGACACACACCACATTCCTTTCCTCAATCCTGCCATTACCGACCTCAGAGTTTCCATCTGAAACCGAGGCGTATGGATAAACCAATTCAATGGCCTGAGATTGAGTACGGGTCTCCACCACCCCTGTGCTCTTGGGGACAAGGAACATGTTTGAATAGAAGCCTGGAGTGTTCTGGTTTGCTGGTTTTATTGCTCCCTTCAGAAGCAAACCTGACACTTCTGAATGGCTTCTAACTTGTCTGGTTCCCTTGGTACGGGTGTCCAGACAGGTGCCAAAGACAGATTTTGTGGTGGAAAATCCCACCACTCCGGCATGTACACCTGGGATAACCATCCCAGGACCAGACTGTCTGACGTCACACCTCGCCAAGCCTCGACGAAAGGCAATAGCCTTCCACCCACTAAAGGCGCATTGATGCCTAATGCAGGTGTCTGGCTCGCGATCCGCTCCCCCTCTCTTGACCAGAGAGAATCATTTTGGTCTTGACCTGACTGGTCTAACTGGCACCGCTGTTCCTGTCGCACAGACGCGGTCCAGGCAGATACGAAGGGAGCTAGCATACCCTCAGATATGATCAGCTCCCTTCTTTCTGCCCTTTGAGGATTTACCCGTACCCTTCCCGCCTCTCAGGCGATCAGGAGCAACATTGGGGTGAGCAGGAACCTCTACAACCTTCTCGCCGGAGGCGGCTGTGAAGACCCAGCAGAAGAAGCAGGCTTGGCTTTTGTCTTGCTTTTATGCTTCTTGGAAGAAGGTTGTCCGGTCAGCGGCACCTAGTGCGTGCGCTTGTCGCACTAGTTCTAGCTGTAGATTTACAGCCAACCGATTCTGCGCAATATTGGCGGCGTCCGCTAAGATGGCCCACGCTTGGCCACCAAAGATGCTAGGGCCAGCCAGGGGCGTTCCAAGCAAACGCCGTTAGCCGGACGCATATGGTCAAGGACCATCTGCCTCCTGAACTTCGTCACTCACGCCTGCACCCTTGCGAATGCGTCCATAAACAGCACCAAGCCGTCATTAACGCATGATAGCGCCACAGGATGGCCTGGCCCGCTTCAGCCCACACCGACTGAAGAAGGCGATAAGAGTGATTCACAACACTCATTACTGTTCTCACCCCCTCATCGCATAGGGCCAGGACTTCCTCATGGTGTACCTGGGACCTGTCCACAAGCGCCGGAGCGGGCCTACCCGCTCCAGCATTCTGTGCTCCAAGTACCCAGCAGTCATCTTCAGTGACCGCTGGAACCATACCATATTTGTTGCATTCCCCACAGGGAATACGACACCTCGCCCGCACCTCCCTGGAAGCCGCAGGGAGCTGGCCCTTGGTCAGGAGTTGCTTGCTATAAATAGCATCTAGTAACTCCGTAAACCTTGGATCCAGTCCGATGGACTGGATCTGAGCCGCAGGCAAGACCCCCGTCCTAATCGACGCAACCGACGGATGGGGTGTATCCTCTTCGGCCGAAACCACAGACAGGTCCACCCTGGCTAGCCAAGCCAGAGCCTCGGACCAATCTGTCTCCGAAGAGGACACTCCCGTGAATACGTCACCCAACTATCAGCCGAATGTGTGAATGATTAAATAAACTAAATAAATAACTGATTTGTTTGTATTGACTCATGATTAGTTTTAGATGAATAAAGATTGTTCACTTGGTCTCTATTTCTCATTGTTGTTGTAATCACACACTCTTATCCCGCATTCTCCATTCTCTGAATAGCTATGCGCTAACTGTTTTCACAAAAAAGTTCTAAAACTAATACCACGGAAATTCAACGCATTTTCTCCTGTAAAAATTCTCACCGCCTATGCCTATGTTTAATGTATACCTCAACACATCACCGGGGAAGTGAAATTATTTGATTTGAGCGCCTAAATATTGCGTATCCTTTAATAAAGGTCGTTTATTACATCAAAATTAATCCATAATTTCATATAAAATGGCGTCGCGAAAAAAATACAAATCACGTGATTCGCCTCCAATTGAAGAGTTTATTTTAGAGCGAGTACTCGGATATAAATATTCTGGAATCGGGAATTTCTATATATTATCATTGCGCAATAGGAACTGAGTATTATACTGATCTGAATAACGGGTACCCGTTTGATAAGCTCCCGTTAGCGTATATCTCGTGAGAACACGCCGCCTCCCATCGCAAGAGCCACTGGCTCGCCAACTTAAGAAGCCGGCTATATTGTCGTTCGTAATAATTCAATTTGGATCATTTAATGTTGATCGGCGTTACAAAATTAATGCACATTTTCTCCCGTACTTGTTTGGTACATAAATTTGGTCTTAAAATATATTGATAATAGGGAAGCTATTTAATCACGCCAAGACTGTTTTAGGCGCATTTTGACTACAAAAGTGTGGAATAAACGTTATTATATCTTGAACATACGTGGCCTACTATTTAGGGCTGCGCGGTTTGGCTTACAGCCATATCGGTTTCGATATGACTTTTCATATCGGTTTTAACCGAATAGCGGTTTTATGGACATGAAACAAAAAATTTAAATGATAAAAAAATAGCACGAAAACAGAACGTATTTTCACGCCCTGATACAGTCGTAACGTTTTACGCCTTTAAACCGTAATATACCTTATAATATCCATCACCACGGGAGTGAAATTATTAATTAGACCGCCTAAATATTAAGCACAGTTAAATAAACATCGTTTATTTTGTCAAAATTAATCATAAATCAGTAAAACAGGTTGCGAAAAGACGTAGCCTAATCACGAGGACGAAATCATGCCTTGAAGAAAATATTATCTGTAATATTGCTAACGCGAATTTCATAAGTTAATATGATATTGTGTATAGAAGATAACGTTTTAAAAACGGTTTGAGTAATAATTTTATTTAAAATTATATCCTAATCAGCAAAATGTATTCAGCATTATATTTATTGGCGAGATTTTTATGCATTCGGGTGATTTAGTTTTGGGATGACTTTGCATTATGTTAATTAGCCGGTGACGTAAATAAAATGGATGCCGTTGTTTAGAAATGTTTTCCCCAATACAAATTTCAATGACAAATTCCCGCGTTAGTATTGTGTTTTATATTGCAAATTTATCTGAGACTATCAGAGAAAAGACGAGTGGATATTTATTAAATTAATTCGCTGCTTGATTTCTCTCGGCGTACAGCGAGTTAAATGGAGTTACACAATATGCGCAATTGGGGCCACGTTCAATTATTAGTTGCCCCGAACGTAGCTTAATGGAAAGTCTGGCTATTATTATTCATTACGCTTTTCATGCTCGTTAGTATCTTTTATTTTTAACAATCCTGATACGAAAAACCGAAAATATGTTCATATTCGGTTTTTCGATATTTTTTTTTTATAATCGGTTATGAAACCGTCAGTGCGGGATATCGGTTTTAAATATGGTATCGGTATATCGCGCAGCCCTACTACTATTAGTATTAATCTAATAGGTGGTCGAGATTTACAAATCCGAGGCCTGTATTGACTTCTAGAGGGGCCGGAAATGTATCATGGCAGAGATCGGTCTGAAGCAGACACACCCTGTGACACGATTGTTATTATTATACACGCTATTCTTACAAATTTTCCGATACAATCTGCTGAGTTAGGGGATGGGCTTCTAATACAGTTTTGCCATTTTGAAACTGCTAAGAAATCATTGGAGCTCATATGTCAAAGTTAGGGGGTGGGCTTCTATTAGAGCATAGGCTACATTTAAGCGAAATACAGTATCTTCCGTTTTCCGTCTAGTTCATGATTAATCGTATGATCGCGATTATTTTTTTTAAATGATCGCGATTATGAAAATTTAATAATCGTGCAACCCTAGTGACACCTATTATCGATATTACACGGCGAACAACAGTAACAGACATGGTCTTTGTAAATGACCTTGACGAACTTGTGGCACTCTGGGCAAGATAGGCTTGGCCTATAAAATAAGCACAAAACCTAAAATCAGCAAGCAGAACGAAACAAGAATGGAAGGCAGACAAACTATTTTCAAAAATTTTGACCATAAATAAGTTGTAACCCTCCAGCACCCCACTCTGCAATGTTACAGCAAAGATCGTATTGATTATGACAACAAGAACGAAGCGGACATGAATACACCCATATACTGATCCTGACGGATGTATAAATGGAACCAGTAACCATATCGAATAGCATTCAGGGTATATTCAACAATAAATTTTAAATTATACTCTGAAACGAAGGCCAAAAACAATATCTGAAGAAAAACAACAAAATGTAAATAAACTGCTGTAAAACCGCAGGCCACACAGCTTAATCAAGAATTTTGAAACCACCGATCATTGCAAACAGATCGTGATAACACGCAAAACTTGAAAATTCCAGTTTTCTGGTACAAATTAAGTACGCAGCACCCAGATCAAGATGCGCGAATTAATGAAACATTTTCTTCACACAAATTTTCGTCACATGTGACGTCACCCGTTCGGATAATACGAAGAACGACGTCAGCCAATTTTCGTGTTAAAAACACTGTAATAGGCGGTTTTCTATTGCAAGTCAAGACCGGGACCTAATCGAATTAGATTCTGGCAAGACTGGCGGAAACGCGAGATTTCCTTCGTAAACAAAAAGATGGCGGTCGGAAAAATTAGGATTGTCGATATTTGCATTTTCCATACCAGTTGGCCCAAAATTGGAATTTCCATACTTTTTCCAGCCCTGGAAAAGGCTTTCCTAATTTTCCATACTTTTTCCAGACTTCCATACATGCGTACGAACCCTGTTTTAGGTGTAGGTTGCCAGTCTTCTTAAACTGACCTGTATCTTGTTGTTTATCCAGGGTAATGATTGTTGGGAGCGAGACAGTTTACTATGGACATTTTTTCGGGTGGTTTCATTTAGAAAATTCTTAATTAGTTGCCAATTGGTTTCGATATCCCGGCCATTCTCATGACCATTGAAGTCCTTTGTTCTTTGCAAACTCCAATATATCTTTATGCACAGTGCCATAGTCTCCTTTAGAATATTGAAAGAACTGTCTACATGGTTTCTCATACTGGTGCAGACCGGTCTTGGTATATATGAACCATATAGTAATTTTGGGATGACATACATTTATTGTTGAACGCTGCTCACTATTTTCAGTATGACAAGCTACGTAAAGCTGCGAGACTGTTCGATTGGATTTATTTGATGCACTGCAGTTTTCCCGTTTCTGACAAATATCCAGATTTTATCAGTGATCATAAAATCAACACACATCTGCAAAGAAAACCTTAGATCACAGGCGACCTAGAGCGTTATGAATATTCATGACATTGTAAGACCTGCGCATGTTTCTATGCTAATACCCGACTCCTCATCCAACGTTTGCCCCGTGATAGCACTTGTACGACGGCTAAAAGGTCTGTGTTGTATGCGTTGTGCCACATTATATAGAATGAGATTATGCAAAGGAGTAATCAATACATTATTTTATTAGAAAACTTTTAATTATTTTACTAACAGTTCTACTCAATGTCTAGCAATGTTAGAACTTAGAAAATAGCAAAGAACATCGGTATCATGCGCAGACGTAAGCCATATCTTGCCCCTAATATTCTAAAAACTCTATATTGTACACTGATCCTTCCACATATCACATATTGCAATGTAATATGGACTAACACGCATAAAACTAAACTAGCACATCTAAGATCACTACAAAAGCAGGCAATCAAATTATTCGCACAGCAGAGGACCATGTCTTTAAAACTGAAAAAATGCTAAAACTTGACGACAATGGAGCTGTCCAACTATACACTATCTTAAGGGACTACCATAATGGCAATCTACCCTCCTCATTATCAAACCTTTTTAGGAACAACTCTGATATACACTCGCACAACACACAAACTAAGAATAACTTACACCAAACCTATTACAGAACAATGACAGCTACACAAAAACCATCCCACCAAGCAATACAACTCTGGAACAACACAGATATAAATATACGCACACAAATTCTTACACAAAGCTCTTTTAAACAAAATATTTAAAAAATAATCTTAGAAAGATACTGAAAATCCAAACGAATGACATGAATGCAGAAGTCACCACCATGGCAGTACAAAAACAAGTATGTACCCAGTTGCCAGGATAACAACTAGAATGTAAAATACACATCTGCAATAATAATAATGCATCCGTAATTGTTGATGTGGATGATGCAGTTGTGTATAATAATAATGCACCAAGAAATGTTGATACAAATTAGGCCGCATTGTTATATATGACAATAATAATAATAATGCTGCACCAAGAAATGTTGATACAAATTAGGCCGTATTGTTATATATGACAATAATAATAATAATATTGTAAACAAGATATGCATGTGTTTTCCCCATTCCCATGTGTGTGTGCGCGCGCGCGTGCACGTTAATTGTCTTAAATGTATACATGTAAATATTATATCATCTTCACCCATGATCCAACTATCACTGAATTATATGTTTATTATATGTTAAATGTAAGGGGTCTACCGCTTGATAGGCTCAGCCTTTGGTGGACTGCCTGTTGTGTAAATGTAAAATCTATGGGTTATATGAAAATAAATAATTTTGAATCTTGAATAAATGTTTTGCGATGTTCACACAATGCACATCGAGTCCGTTTGTCAGACGATAAACTGGAATCGTTGTAATGTTGAATCTGACTGACCAATCGCTAAAGAGCTTATGACGTTGTAGTAACTTAGCTACGTATAAAAGGTTACTCACCCAATAGAGGTCACGAATCGGCCCGTGGAACCAGCGGCAGATGTGCACAGTTCAAGTTCCAAGGTACGACTGCCGGCCGTCCGTAGAAACGGCGGGAATCAGCTAGCCCGGCAGCCGCGAAACACGAACTGCAGAATTGCGGGATACTGCCAGCACTACACTCTCCCCCGTTTATAAAAACATGATTACTTAATTAAAAATTTTATCTAAAAATCCACTCTTAAAAATTTGCACACCATAAAACTCACAGGCATTGATGCTCAACTGCTAAAGGTAGAATTAGCATTTACCAATTTAAAAAAATAGATGTCGATCCATCTGGAAGGAAGGAGCTGTTAATAATAAAACAGATGGATAGATCAACAGCTGCTGGACGAGGGCCATCGTCACAGATTTTAAAATAGCATAGCATCATAACTAAAATTAACGACAGTGGTTTTCCACCACAGCAGAAAACTGACAGAATTGACGGAATTGCCGAATTGATAAAGAAGTAATAAAAATAATCTCACATGAATTTAGTTGGAGCGTTATCTGAAATTAACTTATGTGAGATTCGAGGAAAACCTATGAATATTGCATATTTATTAATTTATGAATATTTTTAACCTTAACATTTATGGTATACCTCTTATATAATTGAAACGGATCTGAATCCACAAATTTAGGAAATCCGGAAAACCACTATCCCTATCACAATAAAGATATCTGAATGATGCTAAACGGAACGGATAATACAGCAGAAGAAAGAACCATATGAATTTGCGCTATGACTAACGCGCCAATTACTTCGCGCATTATGAAATGGTAAGCGCAAGAAATGCATCTGTACGATTTATGCAGTCTTTGCTAAATGCATATTATAAATATGCTGTCATATGCAAGACTTCTGCATTATAGAGTAATGCACATTATAAATATGCCTGAGTTATGCATTATAGAGTAATAATGCATCATTGCATCATTTTAACATGTAATTGCTACACGTTTAATAAATGAAATAGCTAGGTATGGCAGTATATAATGTTGGCCTAATATAAAATATCTGAACTGACCTATGTAGAATTAATATACCTGGGCTATCCTATAAAATATCTGTGCTGACCTAATAAAACTATATATAATATATTTGAGCTACCCTATAAAATATCTGAGCTGACAAATGTAGAACTGGCATTAAATAGCTAACCTAAACTGAATTTCACTATACATAGATGAGTTTGCATCATAACATATGATGCATATACTTATAAAAAGCGTGTACATGGATTTAGTCCATATACACATAAACAGAGAGCATTATTATGACCACACGTCATGACGGACAATAAATACAGTTAACAATACAATGCGTATGATTAATGTATAACAATTTACACATCATGTGACAACGCATATTTGTAATGTGTGATCAAGAAATGCGTAAACATAACCACGCATTACTACGCGCAATTATTCACGCGTCATTTGAAAAACACGTAATTATAATAACGCGTTCTGTGAGTCATACAGCGATGGACCCCTGTTGGTTTTTGGTATCTCAAGGAGTATTATTGCTGGAAAAAGCCACTATGTACTTATGTGTTCAACTAATTTAGTTTCCCAAAAACTTACAAAGAGAACATCACGATTTTGCTGTTGCTGAAACTAAAGCCAAGATGGAAACGGAACATAAGCCAATGATTATAAATGTTTTCCGGACAAGTTGAATGTCTTCAGTGTCATGCAGAATGTTAAAATTTGAAGTCATAATTTCATATCATCTGGATTACAGTAATTATTTTAATGTTGAATTACTGTTACCATTGTACATTATCACATTACTATTGTAGTACTGTACTACGACCGAAAAGCTAACTGCAGTCCGCAACAATACCATGACCAAATGAATCCGTAATAAGACGAAACCAGAGGAACGTTTATTCAGGTGGACAAGTAGGGTCCATGAAGACTCACATAGTCTAATTCACGAATGCTTAAAGATCATTCTAATACATTTCATAATCTAGGAACCTGTTAGGAAGACGGCACTGCCTTCCTGTTCGACTCTGAATGGTGTGAGTTTGGAGTTGGTCATCTCTAGATGTGTGTGATGTATTTCCCCTCGGACCTGACACCTCATGCGCCTAGGGGAAAAAGTGTGATGCGGTTCCCCTCGGACCTGACACCTCATGCGCCTAGGGGAAGTGTTATGCGTTTCTCCTCTTACCTGACACCTCATGCACCTAGGAGAGTGATGCTGTGTTTGTGGGACGGGTAAAACAGAGTCGATATCCAGGTCATCTGTCAAAACAGCATCTAGATCATTATGCAGAATTGATGAGGATGGATCAATACCATATGGAATGGTTTCATCCGAATCCTCTTCAAAAATGGAAGCACGGTTATCATCAGATAACCTAAAGCCATTATCGGGGGATAATAAGTCATCATCATCGCCATGATCTTCAGAGCTTATAGCACGTCTCATTCGCAATATCCAGAGAGGCAAATCACGATCTCTGCACAGCTTTAATCTATCATGGTGAACAACTAGTTCCCGGCGTTGGTTTTTGATACCAAACAGTGCTTCTGACAACTTTTTATAAATAATAAATGGACCAGTCCAAGGAGGTTGTAGTTTACTGGACTGGCCTATTTTAGTTGCAGAATTAGCAAGATAAACTACATCACCAAGATGATAGGCATGCTCATGCAAACGTAGATCACACACTTTTTTCTGGCGCTTCTGAGCCATTTTAAGGTTATCCCGTGCTATCTCATGAATTTCATGCAACGTTTGCTGTAACTGTTGGACGAAGTCACTGGCATCTGAAGGGGCATTCTCTGTAGTCGCAGACACAGGGCATTTGCACATTATGTCAATAGGCTGTAGTACTTCTCGACCAAGCATCATCATGTTGGGAGTATACCCCGTCTGTCGGCTTACAGTAGATCGTATAGCTCCAGCGATGAAAGGAATACACTTGTCCCAATCTTTCTGTCTGTCATGCTCTTGCAGGTAACACTGTATACACTGCAAGACAGTACGGTTTATACGTTCAATCTGTCCATTCAAACATGGTCTATAAGCTGTGGTGTGTGTTTTTGAAATCTCCAGTAGATGGCACAGTTCTTTAAATAGATTGCTCTCAAAGTTACGACCCTGGTCGGTGTGTAAGAAATATGAACAGCCAAATGTGGTGACAAAACGCTCCACATACGTTTTGGCTACCAGTTCTGCCCCTTGTTCAGGGAGCGCATAGCACTCAACCCATTTAGTGAACTAATCTATGATCATCAACACATATCTATTTCCCAGTGCAGATGTGATAAAGGGGCCCAAAATGTCCATATGTACCCGTTCCAAGGGAACACCAGCATGGAACTCGCCCAGAGCAGCTCTAGGTCGGATGGAAGCTTTTTTGCTACAGCTACAAATCCGACAGGATTTCACATACGCCACCACAGAGTATCCGTGCCAGATATACTTAGCCTTCACTCTATCTAATGTCTTCTGCTCACCCATGTGACTGGCAAGCTTGGAATCATGACAATTTTCCAAAACCAGCTTCTGGAGAGACTTTGGGACTACCAGCAGATTCCGTGTTGTATTTGCTTCTACCCAGAGATAGTGCAAAATGCTATCAACAAAAATCAATTGATCACAACGAGCCCACCAAAACTTGACAGCTGGACTAGCTAAATATAGCTCCGCGTCAGAAGGTGTGTGTGACTGCTCAATCCATGATACAACTGTCTTCAGATCAGGATCCTCCAACTGACGCTCCCTTAGATCTTCCGAAGAGAATGCGTCTAACCAGTTTGACCTTCCGATAACCTGGTCTGTTTGGGGGACACCATTCAGCAGTCCATCTGGATCGTCGCTGTCTGTGTCGCTGTCTGATAGGTCATTATTACTCAGTTGATGGGCCCTTATGGTTTGAAAAGCCAAAAGAATTACATCATTAACATCTTGTTCAAATTGAGACCATTGCTGCTGAAGCTTGGTACAATATTTGCACCCACCACATGGTAATGAACTAAGAGATTGGCCAGCTTTATAACAGTGGCAAGGTGAAGAATCACTTGGAACTCGTGATAGACCATCAGCATTAGAGTGCTGTTTACCGGGCCTGTACTGCATTGTCATATTATATTGGGACAGTTCTTCTAGCCATCTAGCTAGTTGTCCTTCGATGTGCTTGAAACTGAGCAGCCACGTGAGACTGTGATGGTCAGTCCGCACAATAAATGACCGTCCTAGCAAGTACATACGGTACTGCCTAGTAAATGCTACCACGGCCAGGAACTCTTTGCGTGTAACACAATATTTACGCTGAGCCGGTGTCAATGTTCGGCTCGCAAAACCAATAAGCACCTCTTTCCCATTCTGAATTTGGGATAACTCTGCACCAATAGCCGCCTCTGAAGCATCAGTATCCAGTATGAAGGTACCATCCGGTGTCGGATAACCTAACACTGCAGGGTTGGCCACAGCACCCTGAAGTGTTTCGAAAGCTACCTGATGCTCTAGAGTCCAGTCATAATCTACTTTGGAACTGGTAAGTGCAGAGAGAGGAGCAGAAATACCAGTAAAACCCTGTATGTGCTCTCGGTGGTAATTCATGAACCATAGGAAAGATTCCAGCTCTTTCCTGGTCTTAGGAACAGGCCAATTAGCGATGCTTTCCATATTGTTTGGCTTAACAGCAATTCCCTTATCACTCACCAACTTACCTAAGTAACAGAGTTCTGTACGGAACAAATTACACTTCTCAGGTTTTAATTTAAGGTGGTGCAACAGGAATCGGGAAAGGACAGCTTTCAAGTTGGTCATATGACTGTCAAAGTCAGTCCCTGTCACTACCACGTCATCTAAATACGCAAGACACTCGCACCAGTTAAGACCTTGCAACACCAGCTGAACAACCCTCTGAAAGGTAGCCGGGCTGTTGCACGTACCAAATGGCATATCTTGTGACAAATGCGAGCTTGTGGCGGTCCTCTGGGTCAACCTCGACCTGCCAATACCCAGCTGCCATATCAAGTGTGCTGATGAACTTAGCACCACCAAGTGCATCCAGACATGTCTCAATGTTTGGTAGGGGGTAAAGGTCTTTGCGAGTTATACTGTTCAGAGCTCGAAAATCGACGCAGTACCTCACGGTACCGTCTTTCTTCCGAACTAATACCGGGGCTGACGACCACTCAGATTTTGACGGAACTATGATACCTTTCTCTAACATTTCTGCAAGGTGTTTCTCTTCCTCATTCTCAAAACCAAGAGGTGTTCGTCTAAGTTTAGAACGAACAGGTTGTGCATTACCTGTGTCAACCTTATGTCTTATCTATCCCCTTGAACAAACCCAAATCAAGATCATCTTTTGCAAATGCATCCTGATACTCGATTAACATGGATTTAACTTGCGAAGACTGCGTCCCCGATAAACCCGATGTCGACCTCTCATACAGCTCCTGTAAGAACACAGGGATGTCCACCTCAGTGGCTGTAGAAGTCTGTAAACCGTCCTGGTTTATGGGATTACCAGCAAGTTGAAATTATGTTCTAGGGTCTAAAACCTCCTCAATTTCTGTGACAATACCAAGGTTGTGGTCTTGTTCCAGAGTAATATATTGGGCCGACAGGTTCCTTAACAAAATAGGAATCTGCGAATCTTTGGCAGTGGCCACTGTATGAGGTGTTACCAGACCCTCCAGTTTAGATGAGGGCTGGAGCACAACATCATTCTGTACCTCCCGATTCAGAACAGCTGTGGTCTTCACGGCCTCAAAAGGACCAACGACCACTTTCTGCTTCAATGTTACCCGAGCTACTTGGGCTTCCTTCCCATGAGCTCTCAACATTGATGCTTGAACCGGTTCTCCATTAATTGTCAGAGACAGTCTAGTCAGATCAATGGTGGGCTTGTGTGCCTTCAAGAAATCCAGGCCTAATATAATCGGATCATTAATATTGGCAAGAAGTACTGGCCAGTTGAACATCATAGAGCCTAATGCAATTGTGACTGGCTCAACACTTTCCGCAGGGATAACATTGTCTCTACCTGCACCTTTCGATGTAATAGACTCCAACCTCTTTAAAGGGTACGGTAATTTATTTGCAAAGAAATTGCCCATTACTGTCACTTGTGCCGCAGTGTCCACCACTGCATCAACGGAAACACCATTTACTTTAATGGGAATGACTAGTGTCATAGGGTCACGATTAAACTCATACATGCGAACATCATATGATCGCACAGGCGAAGATCTCAGTGAAGCAGAAGGTGATGGCGACACTCACGGGAAAAATGCCCCTCTAAATTGCAATTAAAGCACTTTCCCGATCTGAGAGGAGGAGAAGGGGAACGCGATGGAATGACCTTCCCTCTTGGAGGAGACCGACCTCGACCGAATTGACCAGATATAAGATTCAAAATCTTAGCAACATCTACCTTCATCTCCGCCATATCCTTCCTAAGTCCTTCGACATCTTTCTCCAATTTATCTATCCTGCTTGGAGCCGTTATGCCTCTCAACTGCTCAGGATTATCTGCCTCCATCAAACCAGAAGCATCGTCCGGAAAACGGACCTTTCGAACCTCAGGTCTTCTGGAACCCATGATCAATCTTTGATTATGGATAGCTGCATTGACCATTTGTACAGCCTCCTCCAGGGTGCTCGGATCTTTATCCATAGCTATCAGAGCGGCTCGTTTATGCTCAACACCCCGTAGGAATGCATCAATGGCAATTGTCTCGCCCAAACTCTCTGAGGCATCAGGGTAACCATCTAAAGTGAGCTCCTGAATGATATCTGCAAATTCTTCTAAAGAGTTACCCTCTTGTCGAATATCTTGCATCTTTTTTCCCGAATCTCAACTTTAATTTGTCACATAAACTAAAGTAATCATTCTGGACTTGCACAGAACAGATGCAGTAAAACTTTACGGCCTTGTCCCTTAAAGCTGAGATGAGCATGTCTAATTTATATGTATCAGACCAACGGTACCTTGAAGCAGTATGCTCAAACTGTATGAAAAATGGTTTCCACTCACATTTTCCATCAAAAGTTGACATTTTAGGTGGAGGAGGACCATCAGAGTAGCTTCTACGACCGGGGGATGACATTCTAGAGTCATTGTACGAAGAGCCATCCCAGTAAGCTCTACGAACTGGTGATGACTTCCTAGTGTCATGGTGAGAAACTGATCGTGACTCCCTCTTAGGTTCTCTAGGGGTATATACCCCCCTAGGAGCCAGGTTATCAACTAGGGTCTGATCACCCCTTTGTTGACTAGTTGAGTTAAGGAGTGCCTTGTATTTGATACCAGGTTCAGTCTAGCTACTTGCTCTTCCAGGGATTCTTCCCTTGGGTGCGAGTCGACCCCACAAACAGCGCCTTCATCATTGATGTCGAATACAACGTCCCCAGCATGGAGCAATCGTTCAAGGACTGTAGCTGTGGCAGGCAGATCAGCATCTGCCTTAATGTCGTCCAGGGACATGGAACCACCTCTGGACTCACGAAATCTTACTAGGCCAGCAGCTCAAATTTTACCAATATTATGGAGTGGACTAAGTTCATCCACGGTTGCAGTGTTAATACACAAAGGTTTCGTCATTATGGGTCACCTGTTGATTTATACCAAGGAGGCGAAATTAATATTCGCTAAAAAAGTAATATCACTTACTGAAATGTCGCAAGCGTTCCAAATGAAACCTTTACTTGTACCCAACAAAATTGCTTTGTGGGTAAAGGATTGATCCAATGAAAACTGGGTGCGAGCCAAAAACTGTTTTAACGGAGTAACTAGCAATTATGAACTTTTTGAATTAATAATAACAAGAAAAAAGACCAAAACAAATAGTGTTCAGCGTAATTAGTAAACCTAATATTACAATTGAAACATATTTGTTGATTAGAAGGGAGATTACCCTCTAATGTTCAAAACGTTAATAATAATGATAATAATAACAACAACAGTGATTTATATCACTTCTTTATTTCAAATAATTCTGAAATAAACAACGAAATGGAACTGTAATTAAAATATAAAGAAATATCCAAAAACCGACGGTTAAATTACAGCTCAGAATCGCGTACATATGACACTGAAGACAACTAACAATAACAATCCAGAAACTATAGGGTTGTCATTCCACGGAATACTGACATAGATGATAGAAACTTAGCACGAAAATATACCTCAATTCATTACAGTTCAAATAAATAACATTGAATCTTGAATTTATGATGTATATGACGTATGTATGTAAGGTATATTAATCTATATACCCGACATTTGCATGCTATAGTATAAATAAATAATATATATTTAACTATAACTCACCTATCATCTGTGATTGTTAAATCCTACAAAAATAACTATCAAATAATCAAAATGGCGGCCAGAGTCTGTATAATTGACGTTCTGGCAAGACTAGAGTAGTCAGTCTTTATATTTCCAAGAATTCTATCTTTTTTAACAGCAAAATCGTGAGTAGAATTTAGAAATAACTAATAACAATATTTAATTTAGGGCCCAAAGTACTCCTGACACCATTTGTAGTAACTTAGCTACGTATAAAAGGTTACTCACCCAACAGAGGTCTCGAATCGGCCCGTGGAACCAGGGGCAGATGTGCACAGTTCAAGTTCCACTTCCAAGGTACGACTGCCGGGCGTCCGTAGAAACGGCGGGAATCAGCTAGCCCGGCAGCCGCGAAACACGAACTGCAGAATTGCGGGATACCGCCAGCTCCACAACATCATGAATATTCATATCGCTCCAAGTCGCATGTAATTTAAGGTCTTCCCATTTGCAATGATTGAATGAATATTTGCAAGTAATCACTAAAATAACGTGATTAGGCGATTTGAAAAGGTGCAGTGCAATCTCTCCCCAGCTGGAGAGAAAGACGACAATCCCAATAACTGAATTGCAGACCGCTTGGCCTAATCAGCGGATAAGGACTATGAAAGGATTAATTTGAGATTATAACGAAAACTGGTGTTGTATACTAAATGCACTCATACGCAACAACCGATACGGGAATAACTTCAGCCACGTGAATGAAAACAAACCTGCCATGAAACCAATCCTTGCAGATATCACATTCAATCATAAACCTCATTTCATCATAAGGTAAGCGACAAATGCAATACAAAGTTTGCTCGTCCGTCTCCATCTTGAATTTTACCTAAACAATGGTCGCGACTACGCATGCGTGAAATGTCAACTAACTAGAAACGTGTGTAAGAACACACATACCCGCACCACCTAGGATTAATCCGTCCCTTATACTTATACTTATACTTATCATATACTACCCTTATAGGCAAAATGCCTGTAGATAGATGGCGACTACATTATGCTTATTGCTTAGTTAATTTGTTTGGTGGTAAAGGAAAGATAATGATTGTGTACTGGCTCTTGTGTATACAAAAAATCTGACCAAAATGAATCCAGTTTACTTTTGAAGATATTTAGGCTTACGGAACTAACTACTTCATTTGGTAAGCTATTCCAACTATTCGTAATTCGGTTTGCAAAAAAGTTCTGCCTAATTAGTTTGTTACTTCGGCTCTTAGTGAGTTTAAAATTATGTCCCCGAGTGATGCTTTGTTTGTCTATCTCCAAGAATGGCCACTGAACACGATAAAGGCCATGAATGTATTTGTAAGTTTGAATCATATCCCCACGTGATCGACGGTAATAGAGAGATGGTAGATTCAGATATTTTAACCGGTCTAAATAAGTATAATTTCTTATTGAGGGTATCACTTTAATTCAAAGTCTCCAAAAAAAAGCATCAAACTATTTTCTAGGCCAGCAGAGGGCCAAAACATGTTCAAAGCAGAAAAATTGCTTAAGCTCACCGACATAGGAAAATCTCAAATGCTAACTATTGTCAAAAACTTCCACCACGACACTTTACCCAAATCTATAGCCCCCTTCTTTATAAACAATATTAACATCCACCAACATAACACTAGAAGCAGACATAAACTACATGAGCAATACACACGGACAGACATAGGAAAACACCGAATATCATTTGCAGCCACTAAACTATGGAACAACATAAAACAGGAAACACGTGAGAAAATTCTATCAACAAAATTCTGCAAGAAAACAATAAATATAAACCACTTGATTAACACATACTAGTATTATCGAACTCATGCAGTACAGCTAAAAAATGGCACAACTCATCTACAAAACAAGGTAAAGAATGCTACTACTACTACTACTACTACTACTACTACTACTACTACTACTACTACTACTACTACTACTACTACTACTGCTACTACTACTACTACTACTACTACTACTACTACTACTACTACTACTACTACTACTACTACTACTACTACTACTACTACTACTACTACTACTAGAATTATGACTAGATAACTCCACTTGCTATTATATCCAATAATAATTTCAATTACCATAGTAACAAACTACAGGATGAGCAGGAGAATGAGCACCCATCCCCCTCCATCCCCCTTCCCTTGTCCAAGGATGCTCCCCATTAGCCAGCATCCTGTAAACAGTATATCATCATTATAAGTAAAAGTACCCTCCCCCCAAAAATATATAAATGTTTATTGTTGTATCTATGATTATAGACATCCATGTATATTATTGAACTTGACTATGTTCTGTGCTTGTCTGTTACGTAACTGTCTTGTCCTTATTTACTACCCATATGTATCGCTAAATAATAATAATAATAATAATAATAATAATAATAATAATAATAACCCAAGTGACTAACTCTTACACACACCCTGTTACAGTATTATATGTTGGTTCGCGGACTGAGAGAGGCAAACTCCAGGAGTTTTTCTTTCCACTGTAACGACTGACAAGATAATTGAACCGGTGGTGAACTCTGGGAGGGGGGGGGGGGGGTTGGGAGGGTGCTGGGGGTGGGAAGGGGTGGTCTCCTCTTGACCCGCGAATTGACATATTTTCTCTTTGAAATTTAAACTGTTTATGTGGATCAAGGGCCAAAGGGTTAATAAGGAAGTAGTAAATGTAATGTCTGAATTTATAATTGTTTGTGTAAGTACTGTCTTGTCTAATTTATATATACCTGTATATATGTGTGTAAGGTGTCCGCCATAACAATAGGCACTGCCTTGGGCGGACAACCTGGTATGATTTGTGAATTCGTTTACCTTGGAATTATTGAATAAATAATCTTGAAGCTTGGAATCTTGAATCTTGCTCTTCGCTGCACATTTTCTAGTGTTAGACTGTCTTTTTTTAACATGGGAGTCCATGAACCATTCCCATATTCAAGTATAGGTCTAACTAGCGAAGTGTACAGCCTTACTAGAGTTGAAAAGTCTAAATGGGTGAGAGACCTTCTTATCAGTCCTAAAATCTTATTAGCTTTTGATACTTGGATTTGGCAATGGATGCTAAATTTTAGTTGGTTGTCTACATTCAGACCTAAATCCTTTACGACAGTTGTTTCTACCAGCTTAATATTTGTATCAAGAGAGTTCATGAAGTATGAATGTTTAATATTACCTTCTTACAAGAACAGACTGTTAACGTTCAGGGCCGCATATCATGCACAAGAAGAACACTGTATATCCTCACCGTATCGGAGAGAGCAACGGCAGGCTGTAACAAGAGCAGAGCAAGATACTACAAACAAGATCATGAATGCCCTACCCTCAGATCAGTCACTGTTTGCACAGCTAATACGAACTCAGAGAAAAACATCACAAAAAATTCTGTCAACAGAAACATTGCATGTGAATGATAAGGAGTATCATGGAAATGATATAACAGAAGGATGGGCAACTTACTTTGAAGAGCTAGGAACACCAAAGGAAAACCCCACATTTAATAAGGCATATAAAGATCAGGTTGAGGATGATATAACCGATATTAAATCTATCTGTGGTGATGATCGGTCCAGTCCAGATCCCATCACGTGGGATGATGTAAACAGTGCTGTGAATGAGCTACCCCTGAAAAAGGCCTCCGATTCTTTTGGACTCTCATCAGAGCACCTAAAACATGGTGGTGTCTTATTAATTCACACTCTTCTGATACTGTATAATAAGATCATAGCTGAAGGCATATATCCAGATGCATTTAAAACTGGTCTGATTACATCAATCCATAAGAAGGCAGGAAAGCCGTTGACGATCCCAGATAATTACTGGAAAATCACAGTGACATCCATAGTGGGAAAAGTCTTTGAGAAGCTTTACCTTAAACGCATTAGACCATTGATTTCAGAAAGCCAAAGTAATCTACAATTTGGTTTCACACCTGGAAAATCACCATCAGTTGCAGCAGTACTAATGACTGAAGTTATAGCGGAATGCAGAGAAAATAAAGTGCCCTGCCATGTTGGCTTTATGGATACACAGAAAGCCTTTGATGTTATCTGGCATTCTTCATTATTGTGTCATCTTTACCTCTCGGTATAATAGGGAAGCTATAGTGGATTGCGAATGAAATGTACAGAAACATGTCAGCACAAGTCTAGTGAGAGGGACATAGAAGTAGAAAGTTTGCTGTCAAACAAGGCCTTCTACTAGGTGGGGTCACATCTCCTGATTTTCATAAACCATATGAGGATCCGCTACTAAAATTACTTGAGCAAACAGAAACTGGTCTACATATTGGTTCAATATATCTGGGCTCAATAACACTATGTGATGATAAGACAGTCCTAGATACATCCCCAGATGGGTTACAGGTGGGACTGAATGCTGCAACAATGCATGCAAATGAAGAACGGTATGTTAATGGCATTGCCAAAAGCCAAGTGATGGTTTTCAATCAAGGCAAAGAAACAGAATATGAGTGGACACTAAACGAAGAAAAGATGGACGTGGTAAAGGAATATAAACATCTGGGACTAATAAGAACAGATGACAAATGTGGCCTAGGCAAAGAAATTATAAGAAAAGCTCATGCAACAGCTTATTCATTGATGGGTGCTGGCTTTCATGGAATTAATGGACTAAGCCAAATTGTCAGTATAAAACTATGGTCAACATATGTAATACCACGATGTATGTATGGACTGGAGGCATTAATTATACCAGAGAAGGAAATGAGTCAGATCACCACACATGAAAGGAAAACCTTAAAGCAATTGCAATCACTTCCAAATAGTTGTGCAAATTCACTGGCATATTTACTTCTCGCTGCACTGCCGATAGAGGCGCAAATTGAAAAGAAGAAGCTGACATTACTTGGTGCAATACTAAGGAGTGAAGGCTCTGTCGAACAACAGTTAGTAATTCGGTAGCTCGTTATGAAAAGAGAAGGCAGACTCAGTTGGTTTCAAGATGTCGAATTGATTTTACAAAAATATCAATTACCATCAGCCCACCTGCTGCTACAAGACCCACCACCTAAATGTGTATGGAAGCGTCATGTCCAAAAGGCTGTAAACACAGTAGTCCTAGAGATGCTAAAGGAAGACATTAAGCAGAAATCATCAGCCCGGTTTGTGAATGTTGACATCCTTGATATCGGAAGGCCACATCCGATCTGGTCAACAGTGACAGCAAATACATATGATGTAAAATGTGCCGTCATCAAGGCAAGGTTACTAACCGGTACATACTATCTGCAAGCACACAGATCCAAATTTAATCAATATGAGAATGATGCCTGTCCTTTTTGTAAGAACATTATAGAAGACTGTATGCATTTCCTAGTTCAGTGTCCAGAATGTGCAGATATCAGAAGCATCCATATAGCAGAAATCGAGCATCTAGTGGCGGCAGATAGCTGGGAAATAATAAGCAAGGATGAGAATCTTATTCTCCAGATGTTACTCGACATAGCTCTCTTGTTTGGCCTGATTGGAAGCGATTCAATGTCAAAAATTGAGTCCATCTCCAGGAAACTCTGCTATAAACTTCATATCAGACGTAATCATCTCTTAAATGAAATGAATTACCTAACAAAGCTTGCATTATAAAATTTCAAGTTAGTATAATTAAAGTCAATTGCACATAGAAAAATATGGTGCACCTTATCCTTTCTGGATGCTCCTACATGTATTTCAATAACAATGAACTCATTTACGCGTCTGGTGAACCTAAACTTACTCGTCTATGAACTGTGACCATTTACGTATATACAGATAGGAAAATCACTTGCGTGTGTACATGCATGTACATAAATGTCAGATTTAATGATCGTTTGCGTGTGTATAACATAATATAAATTAATGGAAAACTCCAGTAATTTGCGGATTCTAGAGATTCCCGGATAATACACCTAAAGGTGGTGCACCAGACATTGGCGGAAACTCCAAGAACAGAACAGAACAGAACAGTATGGGCCTTCATGGCACAAATAGAATATCGCCCAAGACATGCTACCGCACATTGCCGCTATACAATGTATCCCACACTTAACGTACGGTCTCGAGGTGTTTGTTCTGCAGAAAAAACAACTCGACTTGCTAGAGAATTTCTTTGTTGATATCCTGAGAAAAAGCACATTAGTACATCTTAATGTTAGCATTCTGTCAATTGGAAAGCTCCACCCATCAGTACAATCGGTCGAGGATAATACAAAGGATGTTAAAAGAAACGTGATCAAAGCACGTCTTATCACCGGAACATACCTGGTTCAATCTACACATAGCAAGTTCAGTCGGAATGGTGTCACCTCCATATGTCGCCTTTGTCAATCAGCAGAAGAGGACTACTCACATTTTCTGATGCACTGCGGAGCCTTACATTCACATAGACGACATTATCTGTCAGAACTGATCGCACTGCTTATAGATGCATTGGGTCCTGCGGTATGGATACACCTCTGTGGAGATGACAACCTGCTACTACAACCCATCATCGACTGTACTGCCCTGACCACTACAGACGTCCTGCCAAATTGCCCTGACCTGCTTCTCAATATTGAACACCTCACTAGAAGACTCTGCTATAATCTACACTGTGGTCGGCCCTTCCTTATCAACCTACTACCATAACTGCGCTGTGCGAAATACTTCACATACCAGCTATATAGGACTTGTACATTGGACCTTTATGCTCGGACTTGCATGTAGGTAACATAGATGAATGGAACACTATTAACCTTACGTGTGCCGTAACCAACCAATTAATTAGACTTTTGTGTCAATAGACTTATACGAACCACTGTATGTGGGCGCTCCTATCAAGAGGAGGGTGATCCGAACAACAACAACAACAACAGCCATAGAAATATTATACATAGAAAGAGCATTGGCTAATCACAGTGCAGATGCAATGTACAAATAAGTGTTTGACATAAACCGTGTCAGTATGTAGTAGTATGTACACTGAGGTAAAGGCATCAAGTAAATAACTGTGCTTCAGCCTTAGCTGCATTAAGGATGAAGACTGCGGCAATGCATATTGTAGCACAATTAATTTCCTGGTGATGATTTCTATCTCACGGCAGATTTGTGGGTCATCCAGAATTAGATCAGAGTCTACTAGAACTGTGCAGTCTATTATAAGTTGTATAAGAGTGTTTGGGTCGCTACAGATGGAGATCCATTTATGTTGACCAAGGTTATCTTTGATATATTCTTTGAGTCCTTGGAAATACCTCTGCCTATGGCTAAGCAGTACATTACATTTTACCAGCATATGGGGATAGTCCTCGGTTTCCAGTAGGTACAGTGCACACATAGGATCAACTTGACCTTGGTTGAATCTGGTTAGGTTAGCTTGGACTAGGTATGTTCCTGTAATGAGTCTCGTCTTAATTCTGTCTCTTCGGACATTTTTTGTGTGATTTTGTATGGTGGACATGGCCTGATGCATGTTACCTATTGAAAAACGTGTGAAGCAGCAACTTGGTAGAGTCTTTTTTGTGGTGCATTGCTGGATCAACTGGCTTGTCCAATAATTGTTTACTGCAGTATGACTTTTTTTTTTCTACTGCTGCTTTGTTAGTGTATGCGTCTTCAGTTCAGCCAGACTTGGAATGTCATGCTGGTGCAGAACGGTCTTGCTATATATAAACCAGCTGGGCACCTTGCCAGGGTCTAGAGTAATGCATCGCTCCAGTATGCTGCTCAGGGTATAGTTTTGTCATCAGATGATGGCTCCCAATAATGACAGTTGCCAGATATGTTATTGCGCTACGATGGGCCATGCTCCGATGAGCAGAAAGATGATAGGTTTGGCAGTACGAACTGGTGTTGAGAGTATCTTCCTAAGCATGCTGATATGGAAGGACTCCAGACTGTCTAACTGTTTTGCTGAGAGGTCAAATATCTCTAGGCCATATAGTAATTTTGGGGTGACATACATTGTGTAAATATGGTAGCAGACCCTAGGTGAGAGACCATTTGTGCCATGTAAGCCAGTTCCTGCCATAGCGTAGAATGTTCTTCGTGCAGTAGAGATCCTCTTTTCAGTCTTGATGGAGGCTTCATTCTTTAAGGTGTGTGATAGGCTAAGCTGTGTTACCCTGTCTGCAACCGCTAATGTGGTGTTTCCGAGGTTCCAATTTGGTGTAGATATTTTACTCTGAGTCTTAGGTGTGGATCGGATTTGGACACATGATTTTTCTGGATGAATATTGTAGCGTTCTCTGCAGGCAAATATGTATGTTTTATCTAGCATGATCTGCAGTTCTTGAGCAGAGTTGCTGCACAGAGTGAGGTCATCAGCAACGGTAGGACAGCCAGTGTATGTAGGTCAATATAGGTACCGAGTTGTTGTGTCTGTAGCTGGTCCAGGATAACATTTATGTATGTCTTGTACAGCCCTGTCGATAGGAGTCCACCTTGCCTGACACCCTGTTCTACTGGAAATTCAGTGCTTGTTAGCCCTTTCCACTTTACCCTTGCCGATAGATTTACATATAGATTGTATACTTACTTGCCATATATGTGGATCTATGTTTTGATTAAAAAAAGATGACATTTGAGTGAATTGTGGTCCACAACGTCAAAGGCTTTCTGAGTATCAAGGAATGCCACATAGAGTGGCATGTTGGTATCCATCGCCTCGCTTGCTGTCTCCGATGCTATTAAAGCTGCCATGCTTGGAGAGAGAGGCCTTTCGTAAATCCAAACTGAAGAGCCGACTGTTTGGCTCGTAGATATTCTTGTATTCGATTGAGTATGATATGTAACAGATTAACGTTGCATTCACAAAGATGTTGCACATTTTCTGTGAGAAGGAATATCAATAACAGCAACACCAGTGGCAGCAGAATCAGTAAAAGCAATAGTAAAAACTGCAACAGCATTCAGTTGAATGATGCTGAATATGTAAAAGCCATGGACTGTAGAAAATAGCAATTATCACCGATGTAACTTAATGCCAGCAATAAATCCAAACTATCTATATTTCTGAGAGTCATAACTACAAACTTGTCAAGACTGTAGTGATAATTTCAAAGCAAATTTCATTCTAAAATCCGGCTCCAAAAAAACCTCAAGACTACATGCAATATTTTCAAAATATTTTGATTGAATGTTGTTGTTGTTGTTGTTGTTGTTGTTGTTGTCGTGTGTAGCAACAACTTTCAGGCAAATTGTTTTCAAAGTTATCATCATGATTCTTAGAGAATTACTGCAATAATCCAGCAAGGATCAGCATTGGTCTAATTAATTGATAGCTGTTGCCGATGTCATTGTCATCAACATTGACATCGTCATTAACATTGTCATCGTCATTGGCATTACCATTGTCATTAGTATATAATGAAATTATTATTATTATTATTATTACTATTATTATTATTATTATTATTATTATTATTATTATTATTATTATTATTATTATTATTATTATTATTATTATTATTATTATTATTATGGTTCTACTCAGGCGCAGGTTGGTAGGTGTTTCTTCGTGCACATCCCAATCCATACAGTCCTAGTATGATGCCCACTGAAATAAATATACTCTGGCACACTGAAATAAAATGTACTGAAAGATTAAGTGTACCATAAAAGCTGTTGCTATCCAGAAAGGTGTTGTATCCATAACACTATTGGTAATTAAAGCTGATGCAATGAGAATGTGATTGCGTCCATGCTTTTGCATTCAGAAATCTGTTGCAAATAATAAAACTGTAATAATTATTAACCTTTTCACTGGCGAATTCCCCATATCTCATTTTCAAGGCAACCATATAAGAACACTTTTAAAAATTTTAAATTAATTTTACTGGAAGGCAGTAACGGCTTCCAGTTAAATCAAGAGAATACTATTTGTGAAAATTTAGAATGACTGGCTTATTCCAGTCGTAAATTTTCAAAAATAGTCTTCTTTTTGCTCTACAAACGACATTTCTCAAGACCACTGCAGAAGCTCTTTTTGGCTGATATGAGTGTTAAAGGATTAAAGGTCTTGTGCGGACTTGCAGTCGATAACGAGATTCAATTAATTTTATGGTCTACTACCCAATTTAAACACAATAGCGTCAATTTGGAGTGAGAAAAATATGTTAGGCAGCCCAAATAACGAGATTAAATGATGCCTCAAACTGAATCACATCACCATTCGCTGTGATGTCACACCGGGAACGGCGCTGTGAGCTGGGTCAATATTTCTCTGTCTGTAGTACAAAGGTAACATATTTTTAAACGTGCAGTTAACAGGATAGACTTCACTTACCATAACATAAATTATGTCAGGTTGAAGCTAAGTCTTCAAGAAATAAAAAATTATGATTTAAAAAAATCTATTATGATATTTACTCGTCTTTAATGGTTTCATGGATAGCTATATTGGCATAATAATAGACCTATAACTGCGGTAACCCATGGGCAATGCTGAAAATCGGCAATATTTCAATGCATGTGAAAAATAATCTGTAGTCTAGTAGGCCTAATTGCGGATCTATTACCATTCTTGAAAGGACTGCCTGTACTATGTAATATCTGGGATTGATGGATGTGAGTGTGATGATCGAGGTGGGTGGGAAAGATTGACGATGGCTATAATTGTACTATTATTCATATCTAAATGTATAGGCTACAGAGTGCAGTTACAACTTTTTCTGAACATTACGAATGTACAATAAGTGTGTCAGTGTGTCCTATGTGAAATTTCCCGTGATTACTGATTAGAATGTAATTGTTTACCTATAAGCTTTTGGCAATGTGTTTGTATAATAATAATGTAGAGGCATGTACGGGTCAACACGTAGGCCTACATTGGTGTGTGGGGGGGGGGGGGAGGGGGGGGGAGGGGGGGGGGGCGTCATGCCTGTGACAACCATATGAACCATATCGTTTTCAAACCAACTTCTTCCATGTATGGAAGTACCATATACTCATATTTCAATGTTATGAAAAAGCAAAACTGTAGCGGATGAACAAATTTTAAATAGGTAGGTGAACTGACAGATGTTCAGAGGTCGCTAGCTTTCATCTTTACTTACAGTGCAGCTCATAAATAAGTTTATATGCTTCCAAAGCAAAAGCACAAATATGTTAGTTAGAACCATATGAACATGATACAAGAAACGTTATGTTGAATATTGTGAACACAATTTGGGTTGAAATCCAACCTAATTATGTTCAAAATATTCAACAGCCGCTGCCTAAATTGTAAACAAACCGTGTACTGTCAATAATATGTCAATGTAGACTATACGCAAATAGATTAGTTTAGATTAGATTTATATTTACCTGACAGTTTAGTTAATTGTAAACGCATAACTGGAGTAACTGCTATATTGCAATCATAAATTTATTCATAGGCCTACACAATGGTAAATTGCGATCGTACGTGCTCTGAGCGGTGTAGGCCCACTTAACTATCATTTAAAATGTTGTGTGTTGCATGCCTATCATCTATGCAAAATCTCTGTAGTCAATCCAAAAAGATAAGATATATATGCATTTGTAGAATTGTATTCCAAAAAGTGTGTGGGTGGGTTTGATTAAATATAGCCTAATTCACGTACACGAAATCCGATGTTACTGTCACCTCTAACAGGCCTATACGTTAGAATTGTGGTGTCAGGCACCGTGACCATGAGGTCTGTCCTTGAAGTTTAATCAACAAAAATATCATCAACTTCGATATTATTGAACCTTTGAGCATCTCGAACAATGTAGTGTCCCTGTGTGAACAATGAATTGTCAAAGAATAGGTGCATAGGTGCCTAATACGCGCAGCAGTGGAGAGCCTAGCTCAGCTCCCCGAGATAATAATCTAGACTAATTATAGGAATTGGTGTCATCCCGGTGTGACGTCACACCTCTAGCGTGATAGCTAGAAATGTTTGGTTGTCAAGGTGGTTGCTATATGCTTATCTCAGCTTTGGCTGGGCCGATTACACAAATTTAAAAAGCATTTTGTTCTTCTAGTAAAGGAGAATCTGTATTATGATTGTCAAGTTAATCAGAGCGATCGGGTATCTAGTCCTCACAACATCTTTAATAGCATCTAATACAGATTATCTACCAGATGTAATCAATAATCCTATGCAATTATTTTTAATGAGGCAATACAGCCATAAATATATAAGTTAATTTGCCAGGGGGTAATGAAACAGACATTTCAATCTAAATTACATGGAAACATATTTTCAAGAGAGCTAAATATATGAAATATTATATCTAATTTGAAAACATTTTGACGGAAACTCTTCCTACCTTTAGTGAAAACAACTTTCAATCAAATTGTTTTAAAAATAATTAACAAGATTCACGCAGTGTTAGAAACTCATCCTGTGTATTTGTGCAGAATGAAATGAGTGCAATTGGCTCACTAACACACCGCAGAGAGGGAAATGTTGCTAATTGGCATATTAATGATAATATACAGTTGTTTGTGTAGGTGTTTTTTTTAGCAGTTGTCATGTTCTGTCTGGCATTGTATCTAAACTATAAAGCATTTTTCGGGGGGAATGTGGCATCATTTGAATCACACATTGTCACATGGATCATCTAGATTTGATTTTAAAATATCAATTAGTAGTTCTTATGCAGCAGGGGTTTGAATTAGGGTGATATGAGGTTTTCCTATTGGTTTCTATAGCGAAGCAATTGCTTTTTGGGAGCATCAAAAGTTCACCTAGTGAATGCAAAACTGTGATAAATGAGGATTATTATATGAAGATTTCTATACCACAAGCATTGAGCTTGTTACTAACCTAGCCCATGCTACTATGCCTATGTCGTTATGCTAAGCCTGGGGCTATGAATCGAACCAATTTATATCATATATATACTTGCTAGATCACTCATGCCTCTCCCAAAAGCAGCGTTTCAGAGTTTGGTCTTTTCTCACTGATCGCGTTTATATGAGAATATCATATTACTAACAGAATCATATTCTTTGTTGCAAATTCCATTTCCTTGTCGTATACATTGTCGGATTAATACCTCCAACCAAATTTTTTTGGTGATAAAAATATATAAATTCAGGTCATGAGTGATAACTAAAGACTATATCTCTACTCTACTGATTACAGAAAAAATTTGAGAAACTCCATTATTACGGCGCTTTATAGACCATAGTGGTTGGACTGGGCAAGTAGCCAGAAGAATGAGAAAAGTATTGAGAAACATCAAAATTGTCTGATAGTTGTTGACAAGTTGCCAAAATGAAATGAAACATAAAATGAAACATTAGCTGATCAACTCTTACTGACAGGTTATATGAACATGTCAAAATCTTAAAATACTCAGACAGGCACACTGGCGATTTACTGAACCCGAGTCATCGGCAGCCGAGACAACCAGCCCCATAGTGATGGTATGTACATGAGTGATCCAGCCAATATATATAATATAAATGGTCGAACCATACAAAAATCATAGATTTTTGTCTCGCTTCTAGAGTTTTGGACTTTCACCGCCCAAATTTCACACATGTGTAGCTTATACTTACAGATCCTCTTCTGACTGTAGGTCTCTTAGGAGTCCTCTTCTGTAAGCTTTACTAGCTCTTGTGCATCTCAAATATATGTGGTTGTGTTGACCAGAAACGATCAAGCCTACAATCAAAGCTCTTAAATGTCTGTGCATTTACAACAATGTATGGTCACTGATTCCATGTGTCCATGTGAATATTTCCTAATGTTTTATTTTTAAATTCAAGATTCAAGATTGAATATTACATATTTGCTTCTTGGATACCAATTTACATACTTTCAATACAAGTTGGCATTGCCTATAGTGGTGGTGGACTCTTAACATTAAACATAAATATGTTATTACACATACAACTTAACATAGAATATGGGGTATACTTGTTAATGCACAGATGCAGTACTGAGTCAAGTAGACATAGAAAAAAGAAAAAAGAACAAACAATACTATACATCTATGTTTTCTTCTTTTAGTTATAGAGATCAGAGATTTGTATTTGAGGGTGGGATGGATGGGTGGGAGTGGGAGAAGGAACGGGGATGGGGCCATATATGCCAATTACGCCCAGCTCAACCCGTATGTTGCTAATTAGTAGTAGCACTTGTTGAGATGCGTCAGTTAGAAAGAAGCAGTAGTCACGATTGCAGTAATAGTGCATTATGATGTAGTAGTAGTGGCGGTGGTGGCGGTACCGGTAGCGGTAGTAGTAGTAGTAGTAGTAGTAGTAGTAGTAGTAGTAGTAGTAGTAGTAATAGTAGTAGTAGTAGTAGTAGTAGTAGTAGTAGTAGTAGTAGTAGTAGTAGTAGTAGTAGTAGTAGTAGTAGTAGTAGTAGTAGTAGTAGTAGTTGTTGTTGTTGTTATGATAATAGCTATGGCAATGATACATAAAGAGTGTGGTCTTGGCTATCATGTCATTATGTAGCTGCTTTGTGTGATATCTAGATCTAGTACATATTGAGTAAGCTAGTTTTAATTATTTCTTTGTATGATTTTAGTATTAGTATTTTTCTCGTGTTTGTTTATCTGTTCTAGTCCGTGCTTGTTGAGATGCGTCAGTTAGAAAGAAGCAGTAGTCACGATCGCAGTAATAGTGCATTATGATGTAGTAGTGGTGGCGGTGGTCATGGTGGTGGTGGTGGTACCGATAGCGGTAGTAGTAGTAGTAGTAGTAGTAGTAGTAGTCGTAGTAGTAGTAGTAGTAGTAGTAGTAGTAGTAGTAGTAGTAGTAGTAGTAGTAGTAGTAGCAGTAGTAGGAATAGTAGTAGTAGTAGTAGTAGTAGTAGTAGTAGTAGTAGTAGTAGTAGTAGTAGTAGTAGTAGTAGTAGTAGTAGTAGTAGTAGTAGTAGTAGTAGTAGTAGTAGTAGTAGTAGTAGTAGTAGTAGTAGTAGTAGTTGTTGTTGTTACGATAGTAGCTATGGCAATGATACAGAAAGAGTGTGGTCTTGGCTATCATGTCATTATGTAGCTGCTTTGTGTGATATATAGATCTAGTATGCATTGAGTAAGCTAGTTTTAATTATTTCTTTGTATGATTTTAGTATTAGTATTTTTCTCATGTTTGTTTATCTGTTCTAGTCCGTGCTTTGATGGCACCAACTGAAATTCTACATTTTCCTGTGTCTGTTCATGCGTCAAGTTGTGGCCGCAATTTGAACAATATATATTGGTGACCTCTTGTTGCATTGTCTACTCTCAAAGGCGTGGAGCTTGAGACATCCTCACTGTATTTACGTGTCATGATCTGTTACATCTCAACCATGTCTCCTTTGGAATGACGGTATGCTGGGCTGGGTAGATCTAGCTATCGCAATCACTTTTCGTAACTTAGGGATGACATTCCAGGTATCAATGAGGTTTCATGAGTTGTGGTCGGGCGGCTACCATTCCTCAAGTCATTGGTGATAATAGTTGGTGGTGCTTGAAGCGGACAATATCTGTTTATGGGAGGGGCATTCATGTTCATGCAGCCATCTTATTACAAGCTGATGGTCTCTTGTTCTTGGACAGTACACAAGTGGTCAATGTCCCATTCCTCAGCGGAGAGTAGCGGAAAAGATGTTGTTTCGGTTTCTACTGGTTCAATCATTTCGTAGGTGCTCAGAGACATACACATGGGCAGATCTTTAAAATTATCCGGTATCCTGTAGGGTTTAGGATGTTTTTGGGACAAAGAGTTGGCATTCCCATATACTTTTCCGGGCCGGTGAATCACATCAAATTGAAAACTCTGTAGAAATTGTTGTCAGCTGGCAATCTGTCCTTTGGGGTTTCGCAAATTTTGGAGCCAATGCAAGGAGTCATGGTCAGTTCACAACATGAAAGATTTGCCATAAAAGAAATGCTTGAAGTGCTTGATGAAATGGACAATGGTCAAGAGTTCACACTTAGTGGTGGCATAGCAGCTTTCCGTGTTGGAACCACATCAGGATCCATAGCATATTAGTAGGGCACTGATGCCATATAAACATGCACAATGGGTCCAGGTGTGGTTGAGTAATGGGACAGAAATTAATTTGTCTTTTAAGAGTCGGAAGGATGACGCACATTCCATGGTCCATTGAAAAGGGCGGTCTTTTTCTATAAGCTGGAAGGGGTGGAGTGGGGTGGGTGGGGGAAGGGGCGGGTAGGGGGTGGGGTGGGGAGAGGTGGCAATTCTGCTAAATTAGGGTATATATGTGCAGTAACATTGACAAAGTCCAAGGAAACTGCGAATTTCTGTAAGGGTAGCGGGCGTCTTCCAATCGGCTATGCCGGCTGTTTTAGCAAGTTGAGTAGAGATGCCCTGGGCAGAGACAACATGGTCAATGAATTCTACTTCTTCGTGGAACAGATGACACTTCTTTGGTTTTAACCTTAAATTTGGGCAGCTATCTTGGATTCTGGCCAATTTTTAGAAAAGTCTTTAAAAATCTTCAAAACTCATACAGCAGCATCTAGAGCAAGAGCTGAACCAAGTTTGTCCGAGGGAACTTGATTCACCAAATTTTTCAACGGCCATCTCGAATGGCCTAGTTTTCAAGAAAACATCTCCAGAACCGCTGAATGGATTAAGCCGAAATCTGAGAGATAAGATTAGGAACTAAGAACCATTAAAGTTTGTTCATGGGACATTGATACTGTAGCACGGATCAGATAGTTCCAGGTCAGAGTGGCCTGTACCAGCGCTTTCCTTCTTTACCTCTCTAATACGACCATAGTAGTTCATATGCATAGCGCATGTACTATAGCACAATTGGAAAATGTTAGAGTTCATGAGTTCACCTACCGTGCATGCACTATAAAATAGATAGGTCAGGCACGCTGTACTGTAGGTACAGAGATGGCATCTTTACGGTACACTTTTCCCATGTTTGCCAAATCGCTAATACAGGACCTTCTCGATCCATCCTTTGGTGAATCTAGAGCAAAATAGTCTCCGGAATCCAAATCATCTGTCAGAATTAACATCGGGTAAGGGATGGCGGAGACATTGTTTAATATAAAAATAGGCACAGGTACTACTGCCCACACTGTGGTTAACCCAGTAATGCCTATGACGTCATAGGCACTTGATTGCTGGTCTTGCCTGCTTGTTACAACCTGCATCGGATTGGCTGTAACATGCTGCTGGAGCATTCTCATTGGTCACCCAAAACTATAAAATGGCCCACTTTGGACAACAAAAATCAGTCGAGATAGAGTGGTCATTCAGTATGGACATATATTGAAAAGCTACCCAGCACACGTTGGACCTCTATAAGCATCTACCACAACACATGGTACTACCAGTAAATCCTTGTGCTATTCGAAAACACTCGTTTCCATTCTGAAGTTTTGCGGTCCAAACGTGGTTCTGTGCTGAACCTCAACTACTTCGTGAAGCTTTTGTATTCCTCCTATTTAAGTCAAACGTCATCAACTTGCATCGCTAAACAGACTCGGACATCTTCATACCGTTGTTCTTCACCACAAGCATAATACTTTATTGTCTTTTTGCACTGTTTTTTCTGTACCAATTGTAACTCGGCACATATTTTCGCTTTCATGCACTGATGACTAACAGGCCAACTTGAAAGTCCTTTTGTTTTCCATTGCATAATTCTTAAGTCATGCCGACGACTATTAGACATATTTTTACGGCCAGTAATGCTTAAAACTTAGTTCTGTATTTATGGTCAGAGCTAGAATTTCTTGCAAAAATGTATAGGGCTCTACAAAGCACATGCTTTTTAAGTTGAAATGCCAATGTTTTGGGTGAGCTATACTGGATCCGTGGGCCTCTTGTAAAATATTTAAAAAACACCCGCCCACATTCCAATTATCCACTAGGCCAATTTTAATCAAAGTTGACTATTACGGTAGGCTTCTGAATCCATAGATACACGTCTGATTGGCCATTTAAAGCCATCTAAAAGACTGCTCTGCTCTTTATCTTCTTGGCCAATTTCAACCAGACTTTCCTGCAAGAAAAGTTAGATAGTAAGCCCTGCCACTTGCGGCCAAAGCTTGTTCTCGTTACTAACAACCAATTAGTAGGTTAGGATGTAGCAGAATGCCCGCATAAATAAAGTGGCAACTACCAATGCAGTAACTTTGGAACTACATAAGACGGTGACCTGGGAATTCTTCGGAAATCGTTCGTCCCGTCGTCACGTAAACCAGTGTGCATCACATAAGTTATGGCTTCACTAGGATCTTCAGCACTTAGCATTTTCTGTTGAACAAAAGAGTGGCCCTTTTTGTCAGCTCTTTTCCACCGCTTCGGCATTGAAGGCATTTTCCTGTGACAAAGGCCCGTGCGAAGCACTTACCTCTCGCAACAACAATATTTTCTTTGTGTGTGTGCGTGCGTGCGTGCGTGCGTGCGTGCGTGCGTGCGTGCGTGCGTGCGTGCGTGCGTGCGTGCGTGCGTGCGTGTGTGTGTTAGGCGTATACTAGTTTATTTTAAACTATCTAGTCACTTCGTTGCAGAGTTCTCTCTTGCGGGGATTCCTCTTCAGATTCAAGGATCTGTGTGGTACCGCTGACGAAACCACGTGGAAAGAACACCGGATGGCTCTATGTTGTGTATTGCTGTGCTCATTTACTGTCAAATGCATAGAACTGTTTGTGTAGTATTACTAAATTTATAACTGTTTAATTAACACCTTATCCATTGCTCTAAATTAGAATGGACAGACATACCGGTGACACAAATAGTTGGGATGGCACCGGGTGGTTTAATCTCGGTGGCAATGGTCGCACGGCCCCACTGGAACATCAGTGTTCCACCGGCTCTAGAGGCAGGTCCTTGTACCTTCCTGAGAGATGTGATACAGGATCCGCAACCATGAGATCCGCAGCTAACCAGCCCTCCCGCACATCGTGCACTTGTGGTGCGATGGAATGGAACAACATGGCGGACCAGCGCATACTCCGTAAGCTACAAGTGGTGCCTGATGAGGGGCTCGAATGAGAAGCAAACCCACGCTGGCAGTCAACAACCGTCAATTTCAGTCTCCTTCATCTGACAGTCTGCTCTCCCTTGACATGGAAGTAGCATCATGTGACGGATGTACTGCATGCATGCTCACCGACAATGCCAATAATTGTCCCGGTGCGGGACGACCAGCACTGCCTCTACACGAGTTTTCACCAATTAGCGAGGGGACATTCTGTGATGCCTCGCAGGCAGGAACTCAATACATGCCGGATCGCGGACGACCGCAACAAAGACCCCCATGGAGGCAACCTCATCAATGGGTGACCAGTGGCCGGACACTCATGTAACATACCCCGCATCCCTGCCTTTTCGTGCGTCTTTACCCTACTAACCAGCGGGGCCGCGTTCCAAGCTGGAGGATGCGGCTACACCATTTCTGCAATACATCAGGAGATTCACACATCACACACATCATTCGCATCAGTCACCTGCACCGCCGCCGTACGAGGAATCAATAGAACGTCCACATCGTCTGCATAGCATGCCTCCACCCGTCTATAGACCTACACCTGTCTATGGACCCACGTCATGGCGGTACTCGGCAGAACCTACATATCATGCACAGCATCAGTGACGGGAATCACCTTCACGGATATGGCACCATCAGCATCGTCGGGGGCGTCGATGGGAGACAACACCCACACCACCACCAACACGCCGATCAGCATCCACGTTCTCATCAGTTTCACCGGCACCACCACCAGGTTTCGCACTTCTACACGAGGACTTGGCCAGATCATTCTCCCCCCACTACCCTGAATTTAGCGGGGAGACTGATTGGGCTAATTACAAAGTTCAATTCGAAATCATAAGTCATACCAACCGGTGGACCAATCGTTAAATGGAAGAGTATCTAGCCGCAAAGCTGTCCGGGAAAGCTCTACAAGTCCTAACAGACTTAGGCACAGACTACACACCAACATACATGAAACTGGAGAGCACGTTGTCAGAAAGATTCGGTGACACAGGCCTCAGGGAAACAAGTCGATTACAGCTCAAAAACTTACGTCGATGTTCGGAAGAAACATTACCGGAATTAGCTAGTCGCATCCGACGCTTAGTTACCCGCACTTATCCCAGCACAAATCTTGAGGGCATCCCGCACTTACATTTCGACACTTTCATCGACGCGTTAAGTGGGGAACCTGCCGTGGAGGCAAAATTATTCCTCACAGAGCACAGTAGCTTCCAACAATTAACGGCCACTGTGGTTCATATTGAAAACTTCTTGGAGTGGGAGAATAACAATCGCCACCAACTGCATCCCATAAACGAAGTTAATGATGTAAACGTCGCCACCGCCAACACTGACTCAACCACCGCAACTGTAACTACCTCAGCATCCAACCAACACGCGCAACATGAATCAAACACCGGCCAGAATCACGTGTCTAGAGGAAGGGGTTATGGCCAATCCCATCACGGGGGCCACAACAACGCCCCAGGACGCGGGAACCAGCACAACAATAACAATCATCAGAACATATCTCCACACTCACCATCTCGTCACCACACCTAGCACCACCATAGTGACATCCACCACAAGACCAGCCACCACCATCGTGTCTGCACCGCTACCAAACATGTGTTTTGGATGTGGTCAGCTGGGCCACTGGAAGGAGCAATGCCCTAACCAACCTCCCTCAACAACTCCGACCGCTGACCAATGCACCCCGCAGCCTGAGATTCTGTCAAACTAGCAAGGGCACCGATTACAGAGTCGCTTCGGTTCCCATTCATACAACATGGCTCAACTGCGGCCTCTGAACCACCATGTCATGCGACCACTACTAACACTAGATTCTCCTCTACACCATACATGCACTCGCACCTAGCTTCCTTTATGTCAGTACCAAAGATGCACACCGCATCCGCAGCACTGACATCTCCCCTCTCCAGAAAATGCTACCCCACAAATTCTGCTTCTACTCAACCTTCTTTCCTATGTAAAACGGCAGTGGTAGGTTGCAGCACCTACACGGAAACCACATTTATACAAGCACCATGACCCACCACCAAGGCACTTAACACCTAGTGCCTTGGTGGTATGCAAATCACAAGTCCTTACAGCATCCCATACAACGTCCACCAGCAGCAGTAGTGGTTCTGAAAAGAGCACTCATTCCGCATCATGGATCCGCAAGAAGAAGCATTGTTCAAAGGATGGAAAACAAGCACACTGTCACTGTTTCTTCTGCGCTTCAACCAAACATCCCATGATGCACTGTCAAAAGTGGCTTGCGTAGGTAGCCCTCACCCGCGAACGTGAAAATCCTATCCACACTGACTGCTGTTACACCAACTCAGCATACATGGAACCAGTAACAACAACACCACCATTGCTACCCCCAACTCCGTCTTCGCCTAAGTAATCACAGCAGCAACGACGACGGGTTGGTCCTTTCCACACTCAGCCACCAATCGCACTCACGGAAGCCATCCGGAAACAAGCGGACTATATACAGAATGATACCGCCCCATCCTCACTTCTGCAAATGGTATCTGTGGAAACTCTTCCACAGGTCCACTGTAGTGATATATAAGTGCGCCTGCCTGTTTAGCGGTATTTCCACCAGTGCCACTGTGGACACTGGAGCTTCCATCACCGTTTTAATAAGCGCTTGTATGAGAGCATCCCACCTCATAAGAAGCCACCCTGGTACAGTAAACCTCGTAATACAAATAGAGGATATGCAATTCATTCAGCGAGTTGTCATTGCCTCTATTCAAAACGATGCCCTGCTTGGTTCTGATTTCCTCAGTGCCAGCGAAGCCGTCATACATTGCAGACAACAGGAATTAGACATACACGGCCGACAGATACCCTTTGTGCCGGAATCATCACTGTACGATACATGTGCTGTGATTTTAGCATCAACAGACACAGTTGAGCCGGGACAGGAAAAAATCTTATGGGCCACCGCACAGCAGTTAGGAAACAACACCCACATAGCCATGCTGGAACCCGACCCTGAATACATGATTGCCTCACAATGCATCAGTCCCCGTATGATTGTGGACACCGCCAACAAGGATCATATACCCTTTAGGGTATTCAATGGCACTGCGGACCCAATAACTCTTGAACCAGGAGTCTATTGTGGCCTTTTGGTGGATGTGATCTTACTGGAGAAAGCTCTCACTACACTCACACCAGCAACAACTCTTGATTTGCCAGAACATTTACATGACATATATTTGCGTTCCACAGTTGGATTGATGCAATCTCAAAAACAACAAATACGGAAATTACTTTACAATTACCGTGATAGTTTCTCAGCCGGAGACATGGATCTGGGTGAAACTCATCTTGTACAGCACTCCATCGACACCAGAAACAACAGACCCGTTCGACAACTGGTACGACATCTTCCCATACTTAAGGAAGCAGAAGCACACCAAAAAGTGAACGACATGTTGCGGACAGACATAATAGAGCCATCAGCATCCCCCTGGGCCAGTCTCATAGTACTAGCAGGCAAAAAGGACGGATCTTTGTGGTTTTGTATAAACTACTGCCACCTTAATGATCTTAGCATTAAAGACGCGAACCCTGAATGAATCAGGCCTTAGATTCTTTGTCTGGAGCCAAGTGGTTTTGTACCCTGGATTTAGCTAGTGGATACTGGCAGGTAGCCATGGATGAGGCTGACATGGAGAAGACCGCATTGGTCCGCAGAGAGGGTCTTTTTCTGTTCCGCAAGATGCCCTATGGTTTGTGCGACGCTACTGGAATGTTCGAGCATCTCATTGAGCAGGTATTAACTACCATGCAATGGGAAATCTGTCTATGTTACATTTACGATGCAATCGTCTTTGGTTCCTCGTTTGAGCAAACTTTATCCAACCTGGACACCATGCTAACTCATTTCTGCACAGCCAACTTAAAGCTCAAATCCAAGAAATGCCATCCCTTCAGACAGAGCGTCGAGTTCCAGGGATACAGCATATCCAGCGATGGAGTGGCTACTTAACCATAAAAAACAAAAGCAGTGGCGGAGTGGCAGACACATACATCTGTCACGGACACCCAGAGTTTCGTTGGCCTCTGCCAGTACTGATGCCATTACATCCATCACTTCAGCGAGATTGCATCACCCCTATACAGGATCACTGAAAAGGACCGACCATTCGAGTGGATGAGTGAGTGTGAAGGTTCCTTCAGGGCGCTGAAGGAACTCTTGATGACTGCTCCAATTCTGGCTCATCCCAAACCTAACCTCGATTTCATCTTGAACACTGATGCATCGGCTTATGCCATTGGCGTAGTTCTATCTTGTGGTGCGCAGAGTGGAACATGGAGACAGTCACTCACAAACAAGCAATAGATGTGCAAACACGGAATATATAGGTGTGGATCCAGGAGGGGGGTATGTCCTCCCAGGTAATCTGTTACACCATTATCCGTGATGGCAAAATACTACTACCAGCAGTTTGAGGAATGCCACATTCAGGCGGGTGTTCGCTATATTAACAACTGCATAGTGATTCTGGAGCATTATCGAAACACAATACTTCAACACCTGCACGATAACACTGGACACCTGACCATTGAGTGAACATTAACACGAATAAAACAGAGATTCCACTGGATCGGGATACGCGGTAGTGTGAAGGCATGGGTTGCCAAATGCGTTGGCCAGCACCATTCCACACCTCTTCAAATTAAGATCATTGGTGCACTATGGGAGTGAGTGGCTATTGATGTGCTCGGACCCTTGAATACGATGGATGAAGGAAACAAGTACATCCTCGTATTACAAGATTATTTTACGAAGTGGGTAGAAGCATTTGCTTTGCCAGACCAAGAGGCATCCACAGTAGTGGAGGTCTTGGCAAGCAATGTCTTCTGCCGGTTTGGAATGCCATATGAGCTGCACTCCAATGAAGGGAGTAATTTTGAGAGCCGGCTGATCTCCGAGCTCTGCAAATTGTTTCACATCATCAAAACCTGCACCACCTCATATCATCCATGCAGTGATGGAATGGTAGAGCGGTTTAATTGCACATTGGTGGAAATGCTGACAAAGGAAACATGCCTTGATTGTCGAGATTGGATCTACGACTCCCATATGTGCTCATGGAATACTGCACTTCAATACATTCCAGCACGGGGTATACCACTGCATGGTTAATGTTTAGGCCGTGAATTAGCCTTTCCCCTGGATCTGGCCATGCCCAGGATTCCGGGAGAGAAAAATTCACCATCTCTCTATGTAGAGCTCATGCGGCAGTGGATAGAACAGACCCATGAGCTAGTGAGAGCTACTTTATCCACTGCACATCGGCGTCAGAAAACATGGCATGACCGGCGGGTGCATGGAGACCCATATGAGGTGGGAAAAATGGTTTGGGCTCACGATTTGTGACGTTCTGCAAACGTGCCAAGTAAACTGAGTTACCAGTGGAAAGGCCCCTATGTGGTAGTAGGTAAGAAGTCGGACGTGACCTACCATATCCGTGCCTCGGATGGCCTGACATCAGTCATCCACTTCGATCGACTTACACCTTGTGTCAGTAATGGCCCAGTGCCAGAGCTCGGGCTGGGTATTCCACGTGACACCGGTACCCAGACATATGTCTCTACAGAAACAAGTATTCCCGACGTTAGTCCAGAGCACCGCAGTGCCAGTTCGACCTCTCTCCTACCAAGCCGGGAGTCCGGTGAATGATCAACTAACACTGAGGACGATGACAAGATACGTACTCGCCCTCTCCCTCCTCAGTGCGGGTCTACACAATCTGGGAAGTTTTATCTGAAGACTTTCTCATTTGTTTTGTCCAAGGGGAAGGACGGAAAAGTTGTTCCGCCGATCTCTTCCCATTTCCACCCACTTCATGCTATTAACCCCATTATAGAGTTACCACAAGCGGAAGCTGAGGCTGCCCCAGGCCATGCTTCTTGTCGGGTGGAACATGTAATAAATAGCATGGAAGTGAAGAGGCCGGATGAGGTCTTGGCTTGTTTTGAAGGACAGCAAAACCTCACAACTCAGTGTACCTCTTCATACTCCCAAATCGTGCAACCACCCCCATCCCAAGGTGCAGCTCGCCTAAAAACACCACAACCACCCCATCTCCAACGCACGTCTCTAGTCTATGCACCAAGTTCGGACATCATTCGTCCTGTCCATTTCACACTCCACTCGTCGTCTGTTGACCATCACTCTTCAGATATGAGATAGTCCGCTGTTACAGAGGATGTGGTATCCCGCACCGCAGCAACTACCCCCCCCCACCCCACACCCCCCACACATACACACCCTACCTCACCCGCCCCCACTCCCACCGCAGGCAGTGGGCAGGGAATCAGCCTGTTCAGCAGACTCTCGGCTCGAATATTCCCGGTACTTAAAAATTATAACAGAGTACCAACATTCACGTAACGGGAGATGACCATACTCTCCATCCAAAGGGCGCCCACGACCACCATTGGCCTACCACGCCCCCTGTGAGCAGTCAGGACATCACGGCAGACACAGAAATCCAGGAGCATATACAGAACACACTTGCCCGCAAGCCTGGATACGTCAATGCATCATTGCGCGAACATCGCATACACACCCAGTTGTATAATGTGTAACTTGGACATTCAACATGAGCAGCAACAAGTGTAGCATTAACCTAGCGTTTTTAATTGAAAACGTTAGAGGCACCTTTTCCGCAACATTCCACACCGCACAGATATGGAAAGTTCAATGCTTTCCGTAAACCCGACTTTTTCGCAACCGCAACAGACTCGGCATTCACCAGCCTGGAAACCTGGATATGCCCAATCCGCATTTCGCCATCGTCACACTGCAACCCCGACTTCCCTATAACAGATCACTACCACCATCAACACCAGTCAACATTTTCCACAACCACCTTTTTATCCGGTTTACGGAAAACTGATCATATGGAAAGAAGGAGCAACACCGCAGCCATCTACAGTATGCGCTATGGGGGATTCCCCCCCCCCCCACCTTCCCCTGGAATCATCGTACGGAAACAGGTAAAATCTTACACATCATTCACATTTAATAACACTCAATATTATTAAGAGAGCAAGATGCCCGCAGTCTGTCATCCGTACCAAGTAGGATTTTGCTACCGAATGGGAATTCGATAATGGATTGATTCAAGTTACAACAGCACCCTTCTTCATCATCCACGCTCTAAAGTAGCTCTGTCCTGCCCCCCGGGATCGGCCATTACAGAGCGAAATACATCATGTCCGATAAAGTTGATACCGCACTTCAGTTATCCACCCCTTGTGGTAATAAAAACGTCACACTTCACGACAGCGAAAGTATCATCCATAGAAGCCACTCGTATCAATGCCATTCATCAACACGACAGAAACATAGACATTCAGGTTGACTGTATTCACAATCTCCATACGACGGAATTGTAATTGCAAAACTGACGTACACATTTTCCGAGCTGTATTGTAATGAATTAAGTTTGGTCTACGTGAGAGTGAGACTAGTCCTACCCATAAGAGGAGGATGCTTGGCAGTTCACCCACCCTGGAAACACAGTCCAGCCTCGCGGAATTAGTACACTTAATTTCCGCCGGACAGGGAGCTGTTTAAACCAGACACTAATTACAGACAGCTATATTGTCTTAATTTTGATTAAGAACATGACTGTTCTACCGCGTATACAAATCATTAGCATGCGGGCTGGTAAAGCAGCATCAAAACTTCGACAGTATAATCTCATGAAGAATTTCAAATATTATCTTGCCTACATATTCCAGTCACAAGATCAACATGGGCTGGAATACACCTATTACAGATGACAAGCGATGCATGTACAAGATCACGCGCATACAGGGACACTGTTCTGAGGAACAGAATTAAAAACATACGACTCCGTTTTCCACATCAACTATGAATAATCAGTAGCATCAATACTCCGCCATTACATAAATATTGCCTAAGTTTCCGATCAATCACGTCCTTTCACCACAAGAAACCACGTGATCTTCACTTCTATTTCTAGTAAATTGGATCAAAAGAACCGCCCAAATGCGCATCTACCACAGTGTGATGGAAGAGGCGAGAGGGGGTTAGTCATGGCAATTGCCGCTGACGTCATCACGCTCTCCCACACCCCATCTGACATTCCAGCCTGAAATCTGAACAGGCAAGTTTATAAGCATCCAATCTGAAAAACTGCATCACATTAATTAAAAGGTGAGCTTCCACGGGAATAAGTAGTTCCGGATTTTAATGTTGATCGAAGACTTGTTTTTCATTTGAGTGGAAACGAAAGCGACAATCCTTCTGTGTTACATTTATATGTACTTCCTTTACACGGAAGGAATACATCATCGGACTCCAGGAACATTAAAATCAAAACTTTCCATATAGGGCGTGACCGATTCACCCTAGGATTTTTGGGTGTGGTCATCCGCCCTCCTGTGACGTCACCAAAAAGTATAAAAGGAGGAGAGCGTGCACTGAAACTTCGTCTTCCCGTAAAGACTCGACACAAGGGAAGAACAAGCATTAGGCTACTTTAGTGTTGCAAACCAAATTCTGTTGTTTTATTATTATTTCATTACTATTATTGTATTTGACCAGGAAAGTTATGAAGAGGTAGGATAATTAGAGTAGGTTAGGCAGTTCCGTGCATTCATTATCATGTGGAAATAAGATGTCGCTTGCGGAAGATCTCGCCATGTCCGACAGCTCGGAGGATTCAGCACCAGCTCATCCCAGAAGAAGTATCCATGTACAGCTTTACAGCATAACAGACAGCCGTGTAAGCATGCATTCTCCAGCAATTTGGATTTGACGCTTCATGTCAATCGTGATCATCTTTTCCAACGCAAATTATGCTCGGACTGCAAAGATCTATATACAGCTACTTGTTACGGAGTGACACACACGTTAATGGAAAAGCATTGTGTGTTGGTGGTAACCTTACAGCCTGGTGAACAAAGTGAGGACATAGTAGTTCTAGCTAGCCGCTTTGAAACTAGACTTCCAATTAATGTACTTCCTACGGGGAAGATGGCTAAAACTAAATGTACCAAACAGCAACAACCTGACATTCTGCATTACATAAGACCCACAGCACCAGCTTCCACCACACAGCCAGCACCCAATCATCACGTTTCACCAGTCACGACCACAACGGCAGAACCAGCATGAACGGCACTGGCAGCACCTGCAGTATTGGTACCTACATCGCCTGCAGTTTCCATTCCGGTAGCACCCGCAATAACGCCACCGTCCGCATCACGCATCACCGCAGTATGAGCATCCGTAATCAGCCAGCCAATATCAGTTGTAATTTCTACACCAGTGACCATATCCGAACCAGGGCTACAGGACATTTTCGATAGATCTATATCTCCACGCAGTTTAATAATAGATGAGGAGATCCGCCTTATGGAAGCAGTCGCCATCATCACCACATCACAGAGCAGCACATCCACACATCCACGCAGCAGTACTCCTACAGACCCCGCAGTTCGCAAGGTGACTACACCGGATCGTCCTTACGCCGGAAAGAAGAGAATCGCGCATCCAGAAATCCATGCAGTTCCGAGGACGACCGCCAGCAAGTTACTTAAGGCAACCAAAATCCGAAAGTTATCCGCCAGTGCAGCATCAGCATCCGCAGCCACACATCGACCGATCATCACCTACACCACACTCAGTCCACCCGCAGCCCGCATGACCACCACCACCTCCACGACTACAGTGATGTCAGCAGTTTCCACACCGCCACCAGTTCGTACATCACTTGGCATCATCTCCGCCACCACCAGCACTTCAATGGATACGTCCGCACCTTCCTCCAGTTTCACTATACCCAACCTGGGCATTATTACTAGTGATATTTCGGCAATGGAGGACCACCCGCCACGTCCGTCCCGTATGAGTCGGGGTACCCAGACTCACTGGGGAAATTTTGCAGCGTATATTTGTGGACACTACTGCCGAGGTTGCAGCAGGATTTATAAATAGGTGTGCGGAAAACGGAATTTTATCATTATTATGTTTATTTTTGAAATCTTATTCTTCTTAGTATATATGTTCTTATAATTGACACCCAGTCCCTAGGCTGACCACGGTCATCCTACACAGCTGTGCAATATTCTTGCGTAGCTGTGTGTTACACAAAATAATTGCTACGTATCCATGTGTTGTAAACAGGTCGTGTGCGACGTAATTACACAACACACCATATCGAATATGTCATAATCCCGTCATGCAGTCTCAGCTATATTATTTGTCTCTTATATTTGAGCCCTGTGAGAGACGTTTTCGTTAAAAATGGCTAAGTCTGTTAAAACGCCTGTTGGCGATGCGCACGCATCAGAGCTTCCCTGACAACACGTCTCAGAATTGGAAGCAACTGCATGCTTATAGTGTACCGAGTCGGTACTCGTAAATGTCTTAAACTATATCGTCCTCGTTATTCTTGGTAGCGATCACGACCGGAATAAAACGAGAATTACAATATTTTTACCATTTTAAAATCGGCCCAGAAATGGCTGAGTTATCGTCGAAAATCCCATTAAATTATTTTCAAAATATTTCTCTTGACGTCGTAATCGCGTGTATGTATAAAAAAATAAATAAGGAATGTGCTGTGCACGTGATAGCCACGTCACCACTTCTGGCTGCACGCTGATTGGCTACTGCTCGGCCGTTGATTTGCTGGGGTGCCTGGCTCTGACGTCACGAGTAGTATAAAAGGGGTGAAAAATCGAGAATCAGGAGCATCACCAGCGTGGAAGCCGGCCCGCGCAGGACAACTGGACCATCGGGATAGACGTGTGCAACTGCTAACCTATGGTGATTCCTACATCATCTGGTGCCATTCGGATTTCAGCTCATATGTGTGTATGTATGTATGTATGTATGCATTTATATAGCGCCAATTCCAGAATTAACTGCCCAAAGGTGCTTTCCAAAAGTTAAAGCTAATTTAAAATAGTGAAATATGCTTTTTGGAACAAATGGGTTTTTAGAAGAGTTTTGAAAGCCTCAACATTGTTGCTGTTTTGAATGTTGGATGGAAGGTCGTTCCAAAGTTTTGGTCCAGCTATGGAGAAAGCACGCTCTCCAATGACAAGATTGGAATTGGGTACTACGCAGAGTAGCTGTTCACTCGATCTTAGTGCTCTTGGTGCTATTCGTCTAGTTATGAGTGATGATAAATACGGTGGGGCTAAGTCATGTAGCATTTGAACACGAAAAGTGCGACCTTAAATTCGATTCGTTGTTCCACTGGCAGCCAGTGTAGCTCTTTGAGGACTGGTCGAATGTGTTCATGCACTTTTGTTCTGGTTATTAACCGGCTGCCGTATTTTGCGCTCGTTGGAGACGTTGTAACTGCGATGATGATATGCCTGAGAAGAGAATTGCAATTGCCCAGCCTTGATGTGATGGTTGCGTGGACGAGGGTATTGACTGCATTATAGTCTAGCAATTTCCTAATTTTACCGATGTTGCGAGTGTTCAGAAATATAGATTTACAGATCGACGTCACATGGCTTTCCATAGACATAGTATTGTCAAAGACTACGCCAATATTTCTCGCATTAACACTAAAAGGAATGTTGGCGCCACCGATATGAACCGATTCAATTTCTATTTTTGGTCTCAAGTGACGGGAAGCGATCATAATTATTTCTGTCTTTTTCTCGTTGAGTTGCAAAAGGTTGTTTAACATCCCAAGTTTCACATCGCGAATACAGTCCTCCAGAATTTCCCGGGCATTCAATTGGTTGGGTGTGTGAAAAGCTAGATACAGCTGAGTATCATCGGCGTAGAAGTGATAGCTCATTCCACGTGCGTCTAGAAGTCGTCTCAGTGGTGCCGTGTAGATAGTGAATAATATAGGCCCGAGCACAGACCCCTGCGGCACACCAGAGAGCAACTCATACTGAGATGACCTAGCTTCATTTAATGTGATTTTTTGATAGCGACATGTTAAATAGGATTTGAACCAACTCAGTGATGTACCAGATATGCCCAGTTCTGCTAGTCGTGATAGCATAGTTGTATGATCTATCGTATCGAAGGCTGCAGATAGGTCTTGGAGTGTTAATAGCACACACATACGATTGTCCATAGAACATAATATATCGTTCTGCACGCGTAGTAACGCCGTCTCTGTGCTATGAAGCTTGCGGTAGGCACTTTGGTACAACTCACGTAGGTTATTTACTTCTAGGTGATTCTGAAGTCGTTCTGCAATCACTTTTTCTAACAGTTTTGATAGATATGTTAGATTCGATACCGGTCGGTAGTTGTTAAGAAGGTTAAAGTCCAGAGATGGTTTTTTGAGCAGTGGTATCACGTTTGCTGATTTAAAGATAGTAGGCACAGAGCCACTCTCCATGGACATATTTATCATATTTGTAATGACTGGTGCAAGGTCGGCGATACAGTCTTTAACCAAGTGCGTGGGTATTGGGTCTAGAATATAGGACTTTTGTGGTGATTTCCTGATTAGTGTTGACACCTCACTGATGGAAGCTGGTCGAAATTCTATCAGAGGACATTCTGATACTGGTACATCGTTCAGAATCTGTACTGAATAATCTGGATGTCTCAAAATGTTTGCACGAATGAGTTCGATTTTTTCAGTGAAAAACTGTCCAAAATTGCCAGCTAGCTCAACTGAATTGCTGTGCTGTGGTAAGGTATTTCGTCCTTTATCTTTGTGAAGGAGCCTGTTGAAAACGGAGAACAGTTTTTTCTGGTCTGCTTTGTGTTCGGACACTAATGTTGAGTAGTAATCCTGCTTTGCAACAGTTATCATTTTGTTAACCACTTTACACTGATCAGCATATAACTGTAAATGAACGTGTAGATTCGTTTTGCGTGCAAGGCGTTCATATTTTCGTGAAAGTCGTTTTGCTTCCTTTGTCTCACTGTTGAACCATGGTGAATGTGGACGAACAACGATTGTTGTACAATACACTCATATACAGTGGTAAAGAGTCCTCGGCTTCCACAGTTTTTGTACACCACCAGTCGGCCATCCGGGGGTAATAAACTAACTTAAAGTAATAACTCCCGCATCCAGACCTTTCTAGGGGAGTCTTTCCATCGGAGGGCCATGCGGGCCCAGATGTAATTCTACGGAATGTAGAGCTGATGGTGATTCTTGGTGGATGACTCGCCGGATCTGCCAACCACACTGAAAAGTGGACTTCAACCTCTGCACTGCATGTCGTGTGTGATTGATTAACTTTTCGACCAGTCTGGGTGAACTTTGCCTGGTGCACCGCAGGAGCTATGCGACGTATCCCGCACCGTGTGCCAGTTATTGTACATGCACAATAATATTTATTAGCCCTCTCCGTTAATGGGCAACTTCAAACTTTCATGCTGCCATCGCTGGACAGAAAACTTTACAACTACTGCTGAAATTACGTATTGGCTAGGAGATTATCTAGTGGACATTCCTGAACTGCTCCATTACCTGTCCTGAGAGTGTGCTGTATCCGACCGGCAGGAGAAGTCAGTTTGTGGAGACCTGCCTGCGGATACCTGCTTTCCACTGGTATGTGCAGCGCAATGGAAATGAAAACTTTGTGATATTTAACCTAGCACTGATTTTCTGAATTGTTAGGCTATGACCTCTTGTAATACTGTTATTGTCAAAAAGGTTGATAAGGTTTGATGGAGGTTGATCATATTTGTTGCGAAGTATTTTATATATCTCAATCATATCACCTTGCAGTCTTCTGAATGTGAGAGTTGGTTAGTTGAGTTCTTTTAGTCTTTCGTTGTATGGTATGTTATGCATACCTGGAACACGTTGCCTTTGAACATTTTCGATCGCATTTACATGTTTTTTTAGGAAAGGCACAGACTACATTTGTGTATTCGATATGAGGCCTGACAATGAATCTAAAGAGGTGCTTAAAGTTGTCTTTATTTATGTAGTTAATGTGCGTCTAATTAGTTCCATTATTTGATTGGCTTTGTTTATTTTTTCAATTTCAATTTCTTTATTTACACCCCAAGCCACAACGTGGCACAAGGAGAAACAGAAGTACAATATTTTACTTGTCTAAATGGCGGTTTGGCCTACATAAGATTATTATTATTATTATTATTATTATTATTATTATTATCAAGAATTTGGGATTTTGTGCTGAGCCTGTGTACATTTACACGCAACGAGGAGACCACTTCTGAAAGACCTCCACCGGAATGGCCGGTTCGGTTACCTTACCGGTATCCAGTTACACGCTTCCAGAAAATAGCCCCTCTATGCATGCAAATCGTCGTCCCATAAGACCATTGCAGATACCGTTTTCTCAGGCGCATGACCATTATAGGGTTGGGTTGACAGAAGAGAGACCAAGACCTCGCTTTCACTAGTCGATTTCGCACCCGATTGGTTGGCAATTGTTGTGTTACATGTGTTGCATACAACAGTGTTTTGGATTGTAGTGAATTTGCGCTTTTACTCTGACGAATTTTGCCAACAAATCAGCCAGTGCCACCGATTCATAAACATAACTTTTGATTCGGCACTCTGATTACGATTTTGTTGAGGGGGAAGTTGGGTGGGGTGGGGGCGGAGGGAGGGTGAGAGAATGTATATAATTTATTTTTTCAGTTCACCCGTTTAAAAATAACATCTACAAATTTGCAGAGTGATATTAATTTTGATCTGTTCCGAACATTGACAAGTTCGTTCATCTTTAGGGTATTTAGCGTAGTCTATAATATTTATCGATATATTCCTTTCTTTCACTATCAAGGGCTGGGTATTCAAACAGATAGGACGTTCTGAGCACATATTGTGCACACTCGCTCGTTTCGAGGTAGTGGATTTTCATATTTTCCGCGTTCTACAGGTAGCCTGTGGCTACTCATTCTGAATTTACAAAGTAATCATGAGAATTTCTGAGGTAGCAATATTAAATAATTTTCAAATTGGAAACTTTCCTTGAAAATCCTATAGCTGGTACATGTGCTGCTATGGAAAATTTCCCCTCTCTAGCTCTGGATATATTCGTCGGAGAGCTGCTGTTTTATGCTTAATTTTAGCCAGTCTAACTGACCCGGATTTTGGCTACACCATACAAATGAAAGACCTGTATTATCCAGCAGTGTTTTATATGACTGATCCAGGGCTATTTAAAGGTATCATTACGGAAAAGATTATACAATAGCTTATACAGTCTTGTATCTATTTTACCGTCATTTCCACTAACAATTTTCCCCCAGTATGTTATCATTCTAATATTAATTTTTATAGTGAGGGGCAATTGTCCAAGCTCCCCATAGACCATTGCCGCATGTGTTGACTTATTTACGCCTAGAAGAATTTTGCAAAATGTTTTATGTAATTTTTCAATCAATGCGATATTCTCGAAACCCCATACTTTAGAACCATATATTAAAATCGGTGTGATCATATGTTCAAAAAGGTTCAATTGTAGGTCAATTGGTAAATGGAGAGCTTTAGCCTTTGTGAGCAAGGCAAACATTGCTCTGCTGGCCTTATCGTATAAGTGCTTAATAGCTCTGGTAAATGTACCATTACAAGCGAATTTAACTCCCAAATAAAGGTATTCAGAGACGATCTCTACATCCTCATTAGCAAGTGTGAATTTAGGCACCTTTCGGACCTTGCCCTTAGAAAAAATTATGCATTTGGTTTTTGAAACATCTACAGACAATTTCCAGGTATAGCAGTACTCACTTAGAGCATATAACGTGCTCTATATATATATATATATATATATATATATATATATATATATATATATATATATATATATATATATATATATATATATCGTTTTCTCTAAATCATTTAGGAACAAGGAAAAAAGTAGTGGAGACAGGTTTTCACCTTGTCTTACACCTGTGTCACATCGAAAGAAATCAGATAATTTGTTATTTCCAGGATTTCTGATACATGATTTGGCTTGATTGTACACGCTATATACTAGTAAAAATAGTTTTCCATTAATATTATTGTCCAACAGCTTCATCCATAGGAAGGTTCTGTTTACGTATCAAATGCTTTTTTATAGTTTACAAAAGTACAGTATAGACGCTTTCGTTTCGATAGGTATAAATCTATTAAAGCCTTTAATACAAAAATGTGATCGGCAGTGGAATATCCAGCACGAAAACCCGCCTGCTCTTCTCCAATTAACTGGATATCATCTACATATTTAGTTAGTCGATTGTTTATAACAGTGGTGAAAAGCTTGCAGAAGCAACTGAGAAGAGTAATCCACCTGCAGTTATCAGGGTCCGATAATGAGCCCTTGTTTTTATATAATGGCAATATAATGCCTTTCGCCAATTCTGCTGGGATGTGACCGGATTTTAAGATAATATTATGTAAATTTGCAACGTACATACGCGTGAATGCTTTAGGAATTCATTTATAATTTGATCTATACCGCATGCGTTATTATTTTTCAGTCGATTAATTGCAATTGTAATTTCTTCTTCAGTAAACGGATTGTTTAGCGATTCGGTGCTATTTAGAGTTGCTAATAGATGAAAGTCTATAGGGTCATCGCCATCAGGTGCCTCGTTTAGCTTGCTGAAGTGTGTAACTAAATCCTCTAATTGAACTTGTGTTGGAATTTCCTGCGTTTCAGCTGTAGGTTTGTTGATAATTTTCCAAAATGTTTTAGGGTCGTGTATTCTAGTATCACGCAGTTTGTTCGCAAATTTATTAAAATATAAGCTATGTTGTCTGTTTATCTCTTTTTTGTAAATTTTACTAGCTTCTTTTTTTCTTTCCCTGTTAATAATAGTTTTGTTTTTTAGATATTCCCGCTTTGCTTTGTAAAATTCCCTTCTTTTGCTTCCGCAAGCCTGTCCAAACCAGGGCTTATTATTTGTTCTAGGACGATATCTTCTGCTGGCGCCATCATTCACACACCCGGCCACCCTGCCCGCTGTAGTCAGTAGTGACGTGATTTCTGAAACAATGCTGTTAACACTTGCCGCGTCTATTTCTGGCTCAGCAGCCATTGCGTCAAGGCGATGGAGGATGGCGCTAACAGCGATATGATCAATATTTGCTGAAAAGGCTCCGACTTTATCATCATGCCACCTTGGCTTTGATTGGAATACCTTTATGTCATCATAACATGTTATTTTACAATCTATATTTGCTTTAAAAGCAATGCTTATAGGGTTACGAATATCTGATAACATTTCATTGTACTCAAGAACTTCAAAATTATGCGGTATATTAGCGAGAAAACACATGGAGATGCGATACAATAATCAACAATGCTAGCATCTTTACAAGTCGTTCTTCCTATATCACTATCAGTTCCAACTCTCCCGTTAACTATACAAACATTTAGATTTTTGCACATTTCAACTAGACGTTTTCCGTAATTATTTCTTTTATTATTGCTTGACATTCTTTCCAGTGGAATTACAAAAGCAGCCACATTTCTATTTTCATTCTGAGTGAGAGGAACATGATAATCAGTATAAAACATAACTTCTTTCTCGTCTTCTACGTCAGCTTCAATAAGATCGCTCAACTGGCTTGTGTGGGCATTTAGGTCACCTAGTAGAATGATTGGCTGATCTATTTCGTCTAGGTTTGTAATAATTTCTTGTTCTACTGTATCAAACATTGATATGTCTGAGTATTTGGAGCTTTCCGGCGGGACATATAATATACCACAGAGTGCCTTTTGACCGAGAACATTTTGACTTAACTTGAACCACAGACTGTTCTCCAAATTACTATCAATTACAGTAATATATTCTACCAACCATTCTTTGATTAATAAAGCTATACCGCCTGATTTTATTTTGCAATGTTTTCGGATTCTTGTGTAGCTTTTAAAACCCTTGACATCAAGCTGGTCGTATTTTCCTAACTTAGTTTCTGTTAGACAAATAAGATCGTAATGGGCGAAATATTCTTCACAATCAGGGCTTTTTAATTTAGATACCAGTCCGCAGACATTTAGCAGTAAACAGTTAAGATAACTTTTAGCGGTAGCGGTCTCTATAGTGACACTATCATCATTCTGCTCAGAGCTGGCAAATATACTAGACACGTCATCGTCGTCGCTGCCGCCGTCGCCGCCGACATTATTATAATTATTATTATCATCATCACCACCATCACCATCATCACCATCATCATCATCATCATCATCATCATCATCATTATTATTATTATTATTATTATTATTATTATTATTATTATTATTATTATTATTATTATTATCATCATCATTACTATCATTAGAGGTAGCAGTAGCAGCGGCAGTGGAAGTGGCAGTAGAAGAAGCAGTAGCGGTAATAATAGCAGAAGTCGCAGAAGTGGTAACACTAGCAATAGCATCATTACCATCTCTACAACCATCAGCATCATCATCATCATCATCATCATCATCATCATCATCAACATCATCACGACCAGCAGCAGCAGCAGCAGCAGCAATAGTAGTGGTAGTAGTAGCAGTAGTAGTAACAGTAGTAGCAGTAGCAGTAGTAGCAGCAGCAGCAGCAGCAGAAGCAGCAGTAGTAGTAGTAGTAGTAGTAGTAGTAGTAGTAGTAGTAGTAGTAGTAGTAGTAGTGGCGGGAGTAGTGGGTGTGGTAGCGGAAGTGGTAGCGGCTGTAATAATAGTAGCAGCAGTAATAGTAGTAGTAGTAGTAGTAGTAGTAGTAGTAGTAGTAGTAGTAGTAGTAGTAGTAGTAGTAATAGTAGTAGTAGTAGTAGTAGTAGTAGTAGTAGTAGTAGTAGTAGTAGTAGTAGTAGTGGTAGCATCAGTGGTGGTAGTAGGAGCAGCGGCGGTAGTAGTAGTAGCAGCAGTGGTGGTAGTAGTATTAGAAGAAGCAGCGGTATCAGTAGCAACAACAGCAGCAGTGGTAGAGTTCACGCTGTTCTGGTGCATGCGCTTGCAGGATCGCTCGTGCGCAATCAAGGTTACATTTATCCATCTATCGTTGTATCAGCAGCTGCATGGTCACCCGTATAGTCCGGCCTGGTTTCCCTGGGCTTGCGCAGTTTGTGCGCGTTGATGAGTCTGAGTACGAGTAGATTCGGGGCGAGGTTCCAGTTCTGTCTTTTGTCTTTTTTGGTGTGTTGATATTCGTTCACCATTAATAAACAGGTGATCGGCAATGAAGCTACATCTGGCTCCCCGAGACCTAGCTTCATGGAAAACTGGTATAAGTGGCTTCCGTCTGTCCATTATTTCACGTGGATATTGTACATTTATGCCATACGGAAGACCTCGTAATGAATGTGGTGCCGCTCGCAATACCATTTCCCTGTCCTTAAAAGAGCTGAACCATGCCACGATTGTTCTTGGGCGACCTGAGTCCGCGTGCATTCGACATGGGCCAATCCTGTGGACGCATTCAAAATTTATATCTATGTGGATGTTCAAACGATCTTTTATGAAGTTTTTGATCAGTTTGATCAGTTTTTCATTTATGTGTGGGTTGAAACTTAATTTTTCATCAATTACGACCCCAATGACTTTTTCGGTGGGGAATACTCTAGAATATGGTGGTTAGCGTCCATTGTGTAGACATGGAGAAATGTGGTTCTTGAAGAAATTCTCATACTTTTAGATTTATCTGGATGGAGTTTTAGGAGTGAGCTTTCTGTCCAAAGGCACATAAAGTCTATATCTTGCTGCATCATATCACAGTCTGGTTGTTTAAGAATTGATTTGAATAGTTTTGTATCATCAGCAAACAGGAACATTTCTGACCCACACTTAATTGCATCAGACAAGTCATTTATAAACAATATAAAGAGAAGTGGGCCAAGGACTGAGCCATGCGGTATGCCGCTGGTCACATTTAGTAATTTGGAGTATGTTCCATTAATAACGACCTGTTGCTTCCTCCCGATTAGAAATGATTGGATCCACTTTAATAGTTTTCCGACAATGCCATATGTGGTTATCTTTTTAAGTAGACGTTTGTGGGGGACTTTATTAAATGCTTTCATAAAGTCAAAGTAGATGACATCGACCATCCCGCCATTATCCAATGCCTCCAACCATTTTTGTAGTACTGTCAATAGCCGAGGCACAGTAGACCAGCCACTTATAAAGCCAAATTGGTTATCTGACAGCATACAGTTATTCACCCACATATACCTATCTACAAAGCATGAAACTAAAGATAATGGCGATCCAATCCGTGGCGGCGAACCATGAAGGAAAAGTAAAATCCTGGGCTCGCTGCTTTGCAGTACTGCTGAAATTGCTGCACGCCACATCATGGGGAACATAGCTTTCCAGTCCTCTGGAAGCTATGGATTCGTAGATCAAAGATGCCCTTGGTAAAAAGACTACGTTTATACAATGCAACCTGTGTATCCTTGATTATGCATACCTGTAACAGCTGGGCAGCTCCAAAGGCAGCTCTAGACAAACTTGACGCCTGCCACCACAAACACCAGAGAGCATAATTTCCAACGATGCACTATATAAGATGTGTAATACGCCGCTGCTGTCTGTAAAAGGCGGTCAGCAAAGCTGGTCCATGTTTGGCCAATAGGCTAAGGATGCCAGAAGACACACCAGCACAGAGTGCCTTGGAATTCGCCCTACTAGGAGCCAGCAAATACAGAGCCAGGAGAGTACGTCATTGCATAAATCTGCTAAGCGTGCTATGAGGTGACCTCAAGAAAGCAGTATTAGGTACACTCAAGTCAAGAATGTACCTGAGGAGGCTAAGGATTTTGGCTGAGGACAAGACACAGTGGGAAAAAGCGAAGAAGGACTGATTGCAGCTGTAGGATGTTTCTACTAGTACAGCTGCAGAATTCAGTAATCATATATACATACAGTTGTTTGTTAGGTGTTTCATAATTGAGTCTTTAACAACTGATTCCATTACTTTGCACACCACTGAAGTGAGACTGATAGGGCGGTAGTTATTAGGCTTTCGTTTGTTACCTTTTTGAAGATATCAGAGAGACTAGCATTAGCCCAACTTTCTGGTATTTTGCATAAATCTAATGATGCATTAAAGAGAGTGGATAATGGGTTAATAAGAACATTACATAACTCATATACTAATCTGCGGTGGATTTTGTCAGGTCCTGGAGATTTAGAGGTTTTAATTTTGGACAGTTTATTGTTTACAATATCAGGTGTGATGCATACAGAGGTTATTTGATTCTGATAATTCCTACTAGGGATTGCTGGAGCTTCACCATCCGGTTCTATTGTATACACAGATTGGAAATATTCTGCTAAAACTTCTACTTTCTCATTGCCATCATTTGTGAATTTTTATCTTTTCAGCGTTGCCAGGTACTTGTAAATCTGGGATTCCAGACCTAGCTTTCATCTTGGATTGGAAATAATTCCAAAATATTTTGGGGTTATTCTTGGCATTTTGGAGATCTTCTTTTCGTATAGTTTCAGTGCCTTTCTGGTAGCCTGTCGGACCTGGTTTCTTGTCCGGCAGCATTCTTCATATGTGGTCTGACTATTGTTTTCTAAGTATTTTTTCCAGAGTCGCTTCTTTTTATTTATCTTAGATCTTCTAGTCCTATCGAGGGGAAATTTGTGTTTCTTATTTTTTATTTTTCTCACTGGGATGTAAATCTTCTCAGCTGCCAGACATTTTCTACAGATTATATCATACATATGGTCAATGTCAATAAAACCTTCTAGTTGTTTCGTCCAGTTTATGTTCCTCGATGCTGCCATAGTTTCGTAGTTACCTCTGTCGTAGCAGAATCCAGTTTTTGGTTTGGCATTGGTGTCTCCATCTAGGTGGATGATCGTTTCAATTACAGAATGGTCGCTTTTACTGAGAGGTGCAGCATAGTGGATATTATCTACTAGGTCGGGTTAATTGGTGAACAATATGTCTAAAATTGAGGATTTGTTGAATCCACGTCCTCGAGTTGGCTTGTTTATTATTTGTTCCATGAAACAGTCACGTACTACTACAATAACTTGTCAGGCATCTGTTCGTTTAGTTTATTAGTATTATGACCTAAGAAGGGTGAGAAAGTATTTACATTTTTACCTGTACAAACAGACACATCTTGCGAAACTGTACAGTACTTATCCTTTGCTAGTCTTTTGCCTTTATTTGGATTTGTTGTTTTAATATTTGATTGGAGATCAGATTGGAACATATATTGGCCATCATCAGTGTGCGTACATTTATCTAGAAGTACTGGAAATGCATTTTCAGTTGGTATGGCTGAATTTGTGTCTAGTTTAATTAGGCTAGGGGAACTATTTACATTCATGTGTTGATACAGTGGATTGATGTCTCGTTCTGATAGGCTAGAACAAATATTTACATTTATACATTTACAAACAGACTTGTCTGGAAAAAGTGTACAATAATTATCTTTTGTTAATTGTGATATGATGCACTCATCCTGTGTATCCTCCTATTGTAAAATGTGGATCAGAGGGCTGGAATTAGGCTGAATAAGTATGTGGATGGGTAGGTTTGTGTCTGTAATGTGAAAGGTTTAGTGAGGAGCTCAAATAGTTCATTATATTCTCAGATAAGAGCCTGGTGCTAATTACATTTGGATGAATATGGTCCCAGAACAAGCCCCTGATAACTTCACCACTCGGATTGTTGAAGAGCTGAGAGTGGTTCACAAATGTTACGTCTATGGTTTCAGAAAGGGTTTAAACAATATAGTTGAATTGCAGTGTGAGGTTGTGGTGTTACTCGTTCTGTGGCCGAGGTAAGAGAGATGAGACAAAGATTTGTATGTGGGATGAAATAGATCGGATGTGTTGGATCATGATTGTATAATCGCCTATGATGTTTTCCGGGTTTCTGCTTGATATGTCATTGCTTCTGAGATAGGTGACAATGGCATCATGACCGGTAGTAGAAAGGCGATTCTCTAACTGATTATTCACATCACGTACTCGTTCCCCTCGCAGTGTCCATATATTCACATTGAGGTCACTTGTAGACATATATCAGCCACTCAGTGTCCTGAGAGTAGAGCTGCCTACAACCTAAACCCTTTTTCTGGAGTCTTCTGTCTGTTCATGTGTATCTAACAGATTGAGATATGACATGTTTGTAGTGGGTAGTCTGCCATTGTGTGTAAAATTGGTCTGAGGGTTTTTAGAGTTTGCCATGGTATTACTCTGGGAATTGTGGCTACTAGCAGATGAATATGATTGTAACTGTGATGAGGCTTTGGGATGGGTATATCCTGAAGTTTGCTAGCGGGGAGCTGTATTTTGAAGTGATGTTGTAGTGCTGCCACCCCTAGTTAACACTGATGTTGACCTACTATCAGTTGGTGTGGCAGTGACACTCTTGGTCGCATGGTTAGTTTTTGTTCTGGCTGATTGCTGATTTGTTTTAGTATGCCAGATTGTTGCATATCACATCATGATAGGAGATACTTGTCTGTGTGTGATCAGGTTGTAGATTTGACTGTAGGCAGTTTAATTTCTTTTGCATTGTTTCGAAATCTAGCTGCATGTGCTTCATCTGTGCTGTTAGGTCTTACACCATAGATGAGTGAGATGTGGATGCTGCTATGTTCTGTGGATTGGTTGGTGTGCTCAGCATGGAAGCAGGTGAGTAGTTATGGGTGGCGCTGGACGTCATTGTTCTTTTCGTTGGAATGTGGTTTTAACCAATCAAAACGCTCCATTTCATTTTCTAGCGTTTGGAGAACAATGGCGCTCAGGGGCACACGCATTCTAGAGAACAATGACGTCCAGCGGCACACGTTTTTCTTGATAACAATGACGTCCAGCCGCACACGTATTTGAGAATCTGCAACACTGGAATGTTCTATTATTTTGAATGAGTTAACCCTTAAAAGTATAAAAGTTGTGTATTTTACGTTTTAACGTAGTGGCGGCGGTCCCCCCTCCGTGGTTATCTACCATTGTAAAAATAATAAGAGATGATGTATGATAATGTAAAATAATAGAGTTTAAGAGGTGGTCCGATAACGGAGGTCGTGGGAGGAGGAGGAGGTTGAGGAGTTTGAGGATGAATGCAATGCTGGCCGGCCGAGTGGTCTGATAGTAAACTGTAGAATATTTAGAGATTGCCTGTAAGCTGTTAGTAAGCAACAGCTACCAGTGGATTGTATCATGGGTTAAAAAAGTTAACCCTTTCACCGATGAATATATATCTCATTTTCATCGGTACCATACAGGAAAACTGTTGAATAATTTGAAAATAATTTGACTGCCTGTGTCAGTTGAGGCGGAATGCTATAGTATTCCTCCTCAGTTGATATTGCTGGATGATTATGAGGGCGATGCTAGCGTACTTGTTTACAGGGTATGCATGATGTACGAATATTTTGATAATTGGTTGCTGAATATTATGATAATCGGTTGCTGAATATTTAGATTGGTTGCTGAATAAATTGATTGGTTGCTGAATATTTTGAAAACGATTTGACTGTGTAAATTTTAATTTCTTATTAGGCGATGTTAGGTAAGAGGGAGGGGGTCTTATAACGGAGGTCGAAGGAGGAGGGAGGAATGCTATCTAGGCCAGCAAAATGTGTTCCCCAATCCTTTAATTTTCAAAAATCAGACACGTACACAGGAAGTTTTCCTATGCTATTATATATATAGTGTTATCTATCGTATTTATGTCTCTAAAATGGCAGTCATTTAATTATTAAATTTTCAAAAATATGGACAAAATGCATTCCTTGTCAATGGCAATGCATTAATTGACCACGAACAATAGCGTACAGATGCCCATTTAGAACAGTAGCATCCATCGACCACTTTTGACGGATCAGAATGTGTGCTTGCGTATGCATATGTGAAGTGGGTTATTTTATTTTTTGAACAGATAAAGAGTTCTCTTTCGAATGATTTGTGGGCCCTGAAAAGGGCCGTGTTTTGAGATAGGTCTCATTCTTCGCAGATCCGCACAGGCGCGACCCACATGCGGCCGCACATGTACGCATGCATTTTGGCGTGTATGCATGTTCAGGCATGTACATACACTTGGTGCCATCCGCAACACGATCCTGTAAATCTGCAACATACGCCCGCAAAGCCTCAACATGCGGACCGCATGCGTCTGCACATGTACGCATACATTTTGGCGTGTATGCGTGTTCAAGCATGTACATATACTTGTTGCCATCCGCATCATACGCCCGCAATCCGCAACATACGCCCGCAATCTGCAACATGTGCCCGCAATCCGCAACATATGCCCGCAAATCCGCAAATGCGGCCCGCATGCGGCCGCACATGTACGCATGCATTTTGGCGTGTATGCGTGTTCAGGCATGTGCATATAGTTATTGCCATCCACAACACACACCCGCAAATCCGCATCATGCGCCCGCAAATCCGCAACATACGCCCGCAAATCCGCATCATATGCCCACAATCCGCAACATACGCCCGCAAATCCGCAACACACGCCCGCATGCGGCCGCACATGTATGCATGCATTTTGGCGTGTATGCGTGTTCAGGCATGTACTTCCACTTGGTGCCATCCACAACACGTGCCCGCAAATTCGCAACACATTTTAGCCGAATGTACATTAACATTTACATTTATACTACATCGCTCTACTACGAGAAAATGTAAGGAATATCACGTGAGATGACTAGCGTCTATCCAAATCTGTCGCGTACTGGCCTACATATAATGACACATACATGCAGGCGAAAATCTTGGATATGTTCATGGGCTAGACGCTATGGATCAGTTTGTTAAATGGTTTATGCGCATAAAAATCTGTGCGCGTTAAAAAAGTATCTAGGGAAATATGTTTTCTCTGACCACCTCGTTATTGTGCATAAAGCATCTATGATTTACTTTTAATCCTTCAATTTGTATGCAAACGCGTTAACCTTCATCTAAAACCCTCAAAACTAAGCGGCTTCCTACCAGTCATTTAATTTTTTTAACAGAGAGCAAAGTACATCTCTATGCGGGTAATATATAGCTAAGCCAAGCGATGTTGTATGCATAATATTATATAGATAATAATCATGCATCTCGTATTTAAGGAGTGCTCTTTAAAGCGGCAGTCATTGAATTATTAAATTTTAAAAATTGTTATAAAAATAGTGGGAACAATGCCCAACGTCGTCATCGTTGACGAATAATGACGAGCACCCTTGGATCGTTTAACATATTAGGTGGTCGATGCGGTCCCTCATGGTTGTAGTAAAAAAGTATTTTGAAACTAAGCGGAATCATGGCTTCCTATGTCAAATTGTCGCATTGAACAGCACTTTTAACAGTTTGTGTGCACGAAGGCGCTAGTGCATATTGTAGCTTCCTATGTCAAATTAGTATCAAAACTATTCGCTTAAGCTACCAATGCGCCATGATATAGGTTTGAAGAATCAGAAAATAACATCCCTGGAATGAGTGTAGAGGTGGTCGCATAATTGAGGTCAAACGAGTTAGGAGGAGGAGGGATGATGTATGCTTGTGCGGTGCTGCCTGGCACGAGGGATGAGGTATACTAGCATACTTGTTTACAAGGCCTACAATGCGCGTTGTACGAATATTTAGAAAATAATTTGACTGAGGTGTTAGCGACAACTTTCTATCAAATCATTTCCATGATATTTATTGAATATTTTGAAAATAATATGACTGTCTGCATCAACTTTTGCTCAAATCGTTTCCATAATATTTTGCTAGGAAGTAGATCCCTGGAATGTCTGAAACACCTCGCCAGTCAGCCAGTTAACGGTAATAAACTAGGAAAAATTACCATGTCTGGGTACACACAGTATGAATGCATTATGAGTACCTAGTCAATGAGACCCCCGACAACAAAAATAATATAGTTGGCTAACCATTGTCTGGACATTGCGACCGCAATCACCTACTACCAATACCGACCATCACCACCATCACCATCACCACCATCACCATCCCTCTATAACCATCAGCACCACTACCCACTAAGCACCAACACCCACCACCAAGCATTAACCCCACCACCATCATCCACCACAACACCCTATTTTCATCATCCGCCAACCCTACCACCGCCACCACCACCAACAGCATCAGCACTCCAATTTGTATATTGAGGGATGTGGGGGACCTGGCTGGGAAGCTACAATCATCAAACACACGCATAAAGAACCAATGTTTTATTTGTATCCATATTTTCACATTGAAGTAAATATTACATATGCTAAAAACGTATAGTTGCAGTAGCATAAACAAATAGTCAATGTTCTGGAGATCCATTTATCGATGACTGATTCCTTATGGATCAGATCTATCGCCGACAGAATCATCATCATTATCCTCAGCATCTAGATGGTTCCTTATGTACTTCTTGGTCAGAAACTCTCGTTTTCGAAAGGCTGAGAAGACTGCTTCATCGTATGCGTACCCCTCGTCGATAAAATCTTTAATTTCCTGACGAATTATTTTAATGAGCGTAGAGTTCTGTAATCTTCTCGACTGGAGCATTATGTCTATACACTTTGTAACTAAAGCATCAGCATATACGGAAATAGGCACATTGCCTACACCATGCGGGTCTGTGTCCACTTCGCCATCCTCATCTTCTAAACCTGATTGATCAGCGTCTAAGACCTGCTTAATAATTTGGAATATGTTAAATAGTTCCTCATTGCCTATGTCTTCTTTTTCATCTTCACCTTCATCTTCACTCTCAGTCTCTGCTGAGTCATTACCGGCTTCACTCTCCGACTCTGCTGATGCATCATCTTCACTCTTCATCTCTGTCATTTCTTCATCTTCACTGTCTAGATTTTTGCTATCTTCAGCGTTATGGAATCGGATCTTATGCCGCTTCAGGTTATTTGACCTATTAAAAGTTGAACCACATTCAAAACATTTATGTCTCGGCATATTGATTATAGGATAAATCTAGCAAGTTACAAGGTTCTTCAAAGAAATCTGACTGCCTTACTACTCTGCAGTTACACGTCCTACCACTTTGCGATGTTTAAACTGGAATGAGAAAAGGGATTGAATTTGCACCATTATAGGATTATATGTACTGCGACCGCAAATCCGCAATATGCGCCTGCAATCCGCAACATACGCCCGCAAATCCGCAAATGCGGCCCGCATGCGGCCGCACATGTATGCATGCATTTTAGCCAGCAGAGCCAGTCATTCCGATGGAAAATTTTCACTAAGTCTTCTGCCGCATGCATGCGCGCAAGGGCACACACCGCGGCATGCATGTATGCACGCACAAGGGTACAACGTATAACTAGCAGTATCGCGTATTAGCACGTGTTCATACGAGCGTGACCTATATTAAACCCTCATGACATACCCTCTCCAACCTACATACCATTTTTCAGACACCGCGCTCTCACACATTACGCCCACAATGTCTAGACAAATGGATAGCTGTCAGAGTCAGTCATTCCGATGATAAATTTTCAGAAATAGTCTTCTCTAGGGCTGCAAGTATGAATATTAAGAAATTCGCTATGGGTTGTCGGGTGGGTGGGTGTTGGTGGTGGGTTTAATGCCTGGTGTTGGGTGTAGGTCGTAGTGTTGCACGCATGCACCTACGCACAACGTATAACTAGCAGTATCGCGTATTAGCACGTGTGCATACGAGCGAGACCTTTATTAAATCCTCATGACCCTCTCCAACCTATATGCCATTTTTTCAAACACAGAGCTCTCACACATTCCGACCACAATGTCTAGATAAATGGATAGCTGTCAGAGTCAGTCATTCCGGTGATAAATTTTCAAAAATAGTCTTCTCTAAGGATGCAAGTATGAATATGAAGAAATTCGCTATGGGTTGGCGGGTGCGTGAGTGGTGGTGGTGGTGGGGTTAATGCATTTTCAAAAATAGTCTTCTCTAAGGATGCAAGTATGAATGTGAAGAAATTCGCTATGGGTTGGCGGGTGCGTGGGTGATAGTGTTGGTGGGGTTAATGCATGGTGCTGGGTGTAGATCATAGTAGTGGAGGTGGTGTTGGTGTTGGTGGGTGTTGGCGGTGATGATGGTGGTTGGTGGGGGTATTTGCCGGCGCAATGACTAGACAAATGGATATCCTGCAGTGCCAGTCATTCCGATAATAAATTTTCAAAAATAGTCTTCTCTTGTACTATGATGAAGAAAATTGACATTTTCTTGAAGAAATTCGAGGGTTAAAAGGGTTAAGAAAGTCTCTAGCGTCCATGTAATGGCGCAACACGAGGTGGTCGCTTAGGGCAGGACTGAATTATATAGTAAAAAACATGGTTATAACGTATCACTGCTCTGTAGCCAAAAGGATATATTTATATTTGAAGTAAACGGTCATCTATGATTATGCTACTATGCTCAAAATGTTGCTCTTAATTGTAGTATCTTTAAGCGTCGGTAAACAGCAATAGCTGGTGAGCGGGCGTTATTATCGATTTTCACAAACTCTCGGCGAGGACATTGTAATATCCCGTGCTTAGAACGAGACGGGTGGTATATTCTTATAGTATTCCTTAACACATGACATGTTTGTATCTCGATTTAAGATTGAACTTGGTGCTTTAACATTCTTTCGTTATTAACACGTGCCGTGTTTGTAACTCAATTAAGGACCGATCCCACGGCTATTCAAGATGTATGGATAAATCATACGCACCAAATAATCTTTTTAGCATAAGTACGCTCGACATACAATTCTATAAACGGAACCCTCAGAGACATAATGACCACATTTTAACCATCGTATCTAAAATGTCTGCTGTTATTGCAAAGTATTTAAAAACAATTTGTGCGTAATGCCGGTTAAAATTCAAACAAAATATTCAACAAAAATAGTTTTACTAATAACGTTAACAACGTCAAATTAATTTCAAAATATTCAACAGTTTTCCTGTATGGTATCGATGAAAATGAGATATATATTCATCGGTGAAAGGGTTAACTTTTTTAACCCATGATACAATCCAATGAATCCATCACCACCAAGTCTTGGTTACCATTCCAACAGTACATACCATTACTACGAGATTATTTTTAATATTTTGTTACTAATCTGTCTGGTAGCTGTTGCTTACTAACAGCTTACAGACAGTCTCTAAATATTCTACAGTATACTAATAACGTTAGCGACGAAACAGTCAAATTATCTTCAAACATCAATACCGTAATTCCTCATACATCCTCAACCTCATACGACCTCCGTTATCTGACCACCTCTTAAACTCTATTATTTTACTAGTATCAATACCAACGATACTGTTCTAAATGGGCATCTGTACGCTATTGTTCGCGGTCGATTAATGCATTGCCATTGACAAGGAATGCATTTTGTCCATATTTTTGAAAATTTAATAATTAAATGACTGCCATTTTAGAGACATAAATACGATAGATAACACTATCTATATAATAGCATAGGAAAACTTCCTGTGTACGTGTCCGATTTTTGAAAATTAAATGACTGGGGAACACATTTTGCTGGCCTAGATAGCATTCCTCCCTCCTCCTTCGACCTCCGTTATAAGACCCCCTCTCTCTTACCTAACATCGCCTAATAAGAAATTAAAATTTACACAGTCAAATCGTTTTCAAAATATTCAGCAACCAATCAATTTATTCAGCAACCAATCTAAATATTCAGCAACCGATTATCATAATATTCAGCAACCAATTATCAAAATATTCAGCTACCACTCAAATTATCAAAATATTCAGCAACAAATTATCAAAATATTCGTACATCATGCATACCTTGTAAACAAGTACGCTAGCATCGCCCTCATAATCATCCAGCAATATCAACTGAGGAGGAATACTATAGCATTCCGCCTCAACTGACACAGGCAGTCAAATTATTTTCAAAATATTCAACAGTTTTCCTGTATGGTATCGATGAAAATGAGATATATATTCATCGGTGAAAGGGTTAACTTTTTTAACCCATGATACAATCCACTGGTAGCTGTTGCTTACTAACAGCTTACAGGCAATCTCTAAATATTCTACAGTTTACTATCAGACCACTCGGCCAGCCGGCATTGCATTCATCCTCAAACTCTCAACCTCCTCCTCCTCCCACGACCTCCGTTATCGGACCACCTCTTAAACTCTATTATTTTACATTATCATACATCATCTCTTATTATTTTTACAACGGTAGATAACCACGGAGGGGGGGGACCGCCGCCACTACGTTAAAACGTAAAATACACAACTTTTATACTTTTAAGAGTTAACTCATTCAAAATAATAGAACATTCCAGTGTTGCAGATTCTCAAATACGTGTGCGGCTGGACGTCATTGTTATCGAGAAAAACGTGTGCCGCTGGACGTCATTGTTCTCTAGAATGCGTGTGCCCCTGAGCGCCATTGTTCTCCAACCACTAGAAAATGAAATGGAGCGTTTTGATTGGTTAAAACCACATTCCAACGAAAAGAACAATGACGTCCAGCGCCACCCATAACTACTCAGGTGGTGTGTTTGTCGGGTTGGCTGAGGTCACCTTGAGTACATTGTCATGCGCTTTGTTATGTAAAACTTAGGTAGATGTGTGGGTGATGTGTAAATCATTGTGTTCTACTATGGTTCTGGGTACTGTATCATTGGCAGATATCGGGTTTGGAGCTGCAGTAGCAGTAGAGGTGGCTAGGGTTGTATCACATTCAGATTCATTGTCAGGTTGCTTAGGGTCAACAACAGTAGTGGCAGCTACGGTTGTGTCACTTTGATTTACAAAGTTGTTAGTTTGATTAGCGTCTACCCATTCTAGATATTATCATATGTGTTTTGTTACAACTGTGCATGCACCGCATGTTTATCTACGGCCTGTACTGGTTAGGCTTGAAAGCATGTAGGCCTATAGTGGGAGTTTAGTACAAGCATAATGCTGCCAGTTTTTGCAGATGTGGCACATTAGCATGTAGTTGTTATTAGGATTCTCGCATGTGCATAGGATGTGACCACTGGAAAATTGCAATCTTGTTTATCATCTGCTAGGTCTAGGTTAGGCGTGTCTACTAAAGTGATGTCATTAAGTGCAGGTTTTGCGGTGTTGTCTTGAGTAAATGTGCCTGGTGGGGGTTTTTTGTGGGGGGGGAATAGTGATAGATAGGTTGACTCTTTTTGGCTAACTGTTGGGGGATCTTGAGTCTTCATTACTTGTGGCTACAGTGGTACAAGTGGCTGGTGTGGGCCTACTTGATGGGTGCCGTTTTTCACAACACTCATGACAAAGCATGTATGCATGTGGGCTGGTTGATACATATTTTTAAAGGCAGTCATCACAGTAGCCAATGGCCATCCTTTACAAATTTAATTTGACATTTTATCTGTCTATATGCTTTTTATATGAATACCATACACGGTAGTAGTCGGAATGTCGGGTTGTTTTGGAAAATTAGCTTGTCTGTTTAGATTGGGTGTCTTTGGTTTGTTTATTTAAGTGCAGGACACCACAAAAAGGATAGAGCCCTATTTATTAGTAGAGATTTCGTAATATTATGCTTTTTCCCTGCGGTGACTCAGGGAAAGTGAAAACATAGGGAGCCGGAAAGAGAGAGAAAGCACATTTATACAGGTTGTTAGAATAGATATAGAGGGGTGTACAAGTGCAACAAAATATACACAACTCAACTAATACATAAGCAAACAAAGCAAAATGAGGGTTAGAACTCAAAATAAATGAATGAACAGACAAATCTGATTATATAGGCTGAGCTTTAAAATCTCGACGTTTCAGTGTGTTGTCCTATATAAACTATGTGACACAGGGCGAAATCGAAAACGGGTTATTTTGCATCAACGTGTCTACATGGGAAGTGTAAGAATTCTGCAAATCATAAATTGTAAGCGTATATTCCTAAATAGATTCTATCACAACGCTAGTTGGCTTGTAGGTGGATATACTCTATCAGATTTTAATGATGACAATGGCCGTTGCTGTAGGCAACGTCGTTACGATCATATACAATGAACGAAAATAGGTATCATGTTTTCCGTTTTAGTGACTTGTTGTACGGGCTAGAAACAGATTAGATATGATTATTGTTTGAATTGTTAGTCTTAAATGCACATAAATTATTAGAAATAACAGTCACAGTAAGTAATTTCACGAATATTATTAGAAAGCACTAAAAATATACATCTTGACATTTAACTGGTACCCGGTCTGAATTAGAATACGTCTCTCTTAGGAATCGATTGTAGTTAAGTAGAATAAGTTTAGAATAGGTGAGCGACACGTGACTAGAATTTGGAGTTATATGTGTAAACCATGGAATTAAGAAGTTTCAGTAAACGAGTCATCATTAATAGAATACAGCATTGTGTCATCCAATCCATCTATCTCCGCTAGAACGCCTAGAAGGAAGATCCCGGTTGGTATGCGGGTTGAGACGGTGGCGAGGTAAATTGCCATACGAACCAACCACCGGACCACCAGTCTTACAAACCCGGTACCATACATGCAGGTAAGCTGTTGAATATTTTGAAATTAAGTTGACTGGTAGCAACAACAGCTTGATGCAGCCACATCCACCGTACTGCTGTGTCAAATTATATTTCACAAGTAGTCAACAGAATTGTTGCTAAATTGTAAATTCACCAGACATACAATTCAGATAGTTACTCTCAGTACTTCGTAGGCTGGTACCCGACTCCTCATCCCCTTGCTGACGATTCTCTGGCTCAGGATTGTGATTACAAGCAATTGGAGTCGGGTACTAGCTTAAGTACTTCGTCCCCTTTCCTGTCAGGCCTGTTATTTCATTCATTCTGACGTCGGCTAACGATTGGCGCATTGTGATCATGATGTCAGATATTTGAGCGATAGATCGCACCCTTCCATTAAGACATGATTGGTAAAAATCATGTGACACTACATGTGCCTGAAATGGACATGATTGTAATGCGTCTAGGTGATTTTGATATCATATTTGCCTATTTCTTGGACTGTTCCTCACATAGATATCGTGTGTATATATATATACACTTGATATACTCTTCATCCGGGGAGAAAATACCGAACTCTGGGAAGCCGCTCTTGAGAGGGTCATGGCCGATCTAGCCTATATATATATATATATAGGCTAGATCGGCCATGACCCTCTCAAGAGCGGCTTCCCAGAGTTCGGTATTTTCTCCCCGGATGAATAGTCTCCAAGACAATAAGTTTGTGTTACTAAACCTATTACTTAGTCGAAAAAAGTATCAGATTAATATAGCCAATACAATTTTATTTCTGATAAAAATATGTAAATTTGCATCTGTTCAAGTTCTCTTCAAATTACCAAACGATAATTTAGTCATTTTTTAAGGCAATGTATGCAGTCGTCGTCTGCGTCAGCCAGTAAGTGAATACCCGGTCATGCGTAATTTGGATTTAATGTTCTTGCGTCATCGGTAGTCACGACAACGAGGCCCATAATGAGTGTACGCGCGTGATCTATCTATCCAGTATATAGTATCCAGTATATACGATATCTATGGTTCGTCATCACATGTGATCTTGATGTAATCTGCACATCTCTGGTAGGTAATCTGTTCGCAGCCCGCTTACTGTAATGTCGGTTTGATACTAAACAACTTATCGACCTAGAATTAGATCTTTAGGGCGAACAATAAAACGAGATCATTAAATATGTATAGTCCAGTCAATCTATGAGACACCTAGCGAACAATCTCCACCTCATTAATAGCTGCTAGAGTCCTATATGTTAGATAACATATGATGAACATTATTAGCATAACATAACTGACAAAAAATAATGTGGAAATTCTTCTCGCGTCGTCTCATACATTGGTCGGATTAATTGGCAATCAAATCTTTCAGAATTAGACAGCACTTCCTGCAGATAGTCGCCATTGATTATGGACTTACAAACTTCTTTTGTCTCAAGGATACTGTACATAATTAGATTACGTCGTCCATACATGCGTATGCGACTCCAAGGCGTTTTATGCTTAATTACATTCGCATCCGGGAATCAGAATCTGACGTACATCGACCGTTCGTTCGTACATCGACCGTTCGGGGAGGGAGGGTGTGGGTGTGGGGTGGGGGTGGGGGTGGTGGAGGGTGTGGTGGGTGGGAGGGAGCTCGCTTTGTTATCGTACATATAAATAATTTATCAATGGGGAAAGTACAATACAGTAACAGCGCTGTTACTACTGTTAGGGTAAGACAAAACATTACACGTATACATCGCTTTTTACCATCTGTAGCATTTCGTACAACCCCACCCAAGACCGCAAATGACAAAGGTTTTTTTTATGACATAATGACTATTCTATTGAATATAGGCTGAGACTAATTTTATTGGAAACAGTTGCTGCCTATTCTAGCAACAGGTTCTAGTCAAATTAGATTCAAAATATTTAACAGCTTTCCTGTGTAGTTGTGGTGCAATGGACATTTCCAGTTTTATCTATGCCCCGCCCATCTCTAGCTAAGCTCCACCCACACATCGCTCGTGTTGCGATCGATCGATCTCTGAACGGCCTGACTATAAATTTCTAGAAAGCTATGTCGGTAAGCTGTTGAATATTTTGAAACTAATTTGACTGGGCCCTGTTGCTGCCTATGGCAGCAACAGTACCCAGTCAAATAAGTTTCAAAATGTTCAACAGAATGTTAATATTTAATCGCACATAGACATACAATTCGTACAACGTGTCAGACTATTAAGCGTTTAAGACGGACTAAATCGAGTCATTCGTGACGTAATGATTATGACGTCATCCTACACGTGACGTAATTGACTATGACGTCATATGATGGATGGACACACTGGAAAGGTGAATTGAGACACCGACATTAGTTAGTGGGATACGCGATATCTGCACACGTGACTGTATACTACTAGGATTCACATCTTTAATTCTCTTTGGTGGTTCATCATTCCGTTTTGAGAGCTTACAATTTTGCACTGCTGGATCATTTCCAGCAGATGCGGATTCTGTGCACACTAAGGTATAGAACTTAACCCAGCGCCCATACTGGTGGCAGTTATGGAATTTACCAGGTTGGGGGGGGGGGGGGGGGGAGGGGGGGGGGGGATGGTATGCATGGTTGTTGAAAAACCTTCTGTAATTATATCCATGCATGTTAGCTCTCCGGTACGTACTGGGCGCAGTAGCCGGTGCCTTTTTTGTATCATAGTTACAGTTTTTTTGGTGTAGCACTGCTACTTGTTATTGTATTTGTGGCAAGGCAGCTATCCACTGTTGTATTTGTGACAAGGCCGCTATCTGTTGTTGTATTTGTGACAAGGTCAGTATCTGTTGTTGCATTTGCGGCAAGGCCGCTATCTACTGTTGTATTTGTGACAAGGCCGCTATCTGTTGTTGTATTTGTGGCAAGGCCGCTATCTGTTGTTGTATTTGTGGCAAGGCCACTATCTGTTGTTGTATTTGTGACAAGGCCGCTATCTATTGTTGTATTTGTGGCAAGGCCGCTATCTGTTGTTGTATTTGTGACAAGGCCGCTATTCACTGTTGTATTTGTGACAAGGCCGCTATCTGTTGTTGTATTTGTGACAAGGCCGCTATCCACTGTTGTATTTGTGACAAGGCCACTATCTCTTGTTGTATTTGTGACAAGGCTGCTATCCGTTGTTGTATTTGTGACAAGGCCGCTATCTGTTGTTGTATTTGTGACAAGGCCGCTATCTGTTGTTGTATTTGTGACAAGGCCGCTATCTGTTGTTGTATTTGTGGCAAGGCCGCTATCTGTTGTTGTATTTGTGACAAGGCTGCTATCTGCTGTTGTATTTGTGACAAGGCCGCTATCTGTTGTTGTATGTGTGGCAAGGCCGCTATCTGTTGTTGTATTTGTGACAAGGCCGCTATCTTTTGTTGTATTTGTGACAAGGCCGCTGTCCACTGTTGTATTTGGGTTAAGGCCGCTATCTGTTGTTGCATTTACGGAAATGCGGCTTGTCTCTGTGGTAAAGCCGTCCTAACCATTATCTTCTTCAGCGTCAATAGGGGCGCTAGTAGTGATACCATCAACCTTAGATGCGCCAGCGTTATTTCTCTTTTGCTGGGCCTTAGAACGAACTCCTGACTGTTGTTGAGAATTATGTTGGGATTTTGATTTATTTGGCTGATTTTGAGTATTTTGATCTTTTAGCAATATTACTAACTCAACTAGAGTATGTTCCCGTGTGTGTACTGGTGATTCTTCTATGCTTTGCACAGGGCACAGGACAATGTTGGTCTCTGTGCGTAGTGCGCTCCCAAGAAAGGTCATTATCATGGCCTCAGTGGCGGTGGCGAGAGTGGAAGGATTGTTTTGGCATAATCTGCAGTTAGCTTCTGGTGGAGAGACAGTGCCTCTAGAAATACGTCTACGCGAATGTACTCTGCAGAACTGCTATCTAGAGTAGGATATAGGCACACACTACGAGCCGGCGTACGTCCTGCGCATCAACTCTTGAAGTGACCGCTTATTTTTCATGCGCAAGTTGCGCCGCTGAATCCTATTTGTCTCCTCTTCTGCAGGATTTCCAAAGTGGAGTTGCAGAGTTTCTTTGAGGTGACGATAGGACACACGATAGAACGTAGGCATAGGGGCCTATCAGTGAACACTTTGAGCTAAACAGCTATGTGTGCACCTTTGTTATCTTCACTCCAGTCATTAAGTTCAGAATGATTTCAAACTGACACTGAGATAGTCTTACCAGCTTACTTCACCACCAAAGCTTGGTGAGAGAACTGTCTTAGGGCTGCTACGCTTTGCCTTATTGATTGATCAGCGTAGGACGCATTTGAACCATCCAAGTCAACTGTGTATGAAAAGGGTCTGGGGTATCTTTGTTCATTATCCCCCTCCTGACTCAAAGAACCTACTATGAACTGCAGGGCGTCTATTACTTTATGCATTGGTGGCGGAGGATCAGCTCTTGGCGCAGCAGCATGCGGTGGCAAAGTCTGGCCTCGTGCGCCATAAAGGCGTAGATTAACGACATACTTAGCCAACGTCAGGCGTAAGAACGACCGACTCTACTATGCCAGTTGCACAGTAGTAATGCGAAACTCTGACTTACAACTGCCAGAACTTTAGGATGAAGTCCGGCGTCTGAATGTTATTACCTGATTCCTCTGTTGGACTCGCACATATGTTACTATATAAGCATACTCATCGTGGGCGCTTTTATGACGTGTGTTGAAATTCATTCCAGTAGCAGAACCCGCAAGTGTTGTAGATTGTGTGTTTGCATAAAAAACCTACTTTTAAGATGTTTTGTAATCAGAAAAAACTTGATCCCATTGCTAGTCAACGATTTTTGGCACGTATAAGCAGCGGTTGGGTGTAACTTGTAGGCAGCGGTAGGTGTTATCCAAGTCCTTCTGTTAATCTATCCAGCAAAAAGTGTTTTGCGCATTTTTCTAATTGGCCCTAAGTACCAAATACGAAAACATATGTGCAATGAATTTAATATATACTTTGTTTAATAGGCCTTATACGGACCTTGCTTTTCCGACAGTCAGTGAAGATGAAGAGTTCACAACCCCCACAGCTGTTCCAACGGAAATGAATCAAATTAGCTTCAGGCGTGGGGTTGTGAGCCCGTTATTTTCACTGACTGTCAGAAACGGAAGTTCAGTATAATTATTTATGCAGTATATCAGTAATTTTACTGGAATATTATATATTGGTTGTTTCTAAACAGTTATTTACTACATGAAAATCAAATGATGGCGTCTGAGAGGGCCTAAAATGTAAAAAAAGACATTTCCGAACGTGAGGGTCATATGCTCCTCCACTTACAAAGTCAGTTGACTGGGAGTTATTTCTATCCAAGATGTCAAAAGGTGCCAGTCAATTTGCTTCAAAATATTCATTAGCTTACCTGTAGCCTATGATTCTTATATTGAGAATCTGGTTCAAATGGTTAAATCGTGTGAGGTTCACATCTGACGCCATTAACCTCCTTAAAGGTATAGTATCTGCCGATCTATCCGTTCACTCGTCTTAATACAATGTTAATCTACGTTTTGCAATATTGAAATTTCAAATCCCATTTGAATGTGAAAAAACAGATACGAAAAATAATTTTGTAGTTTAAGAAATATCTTGTTGACCAAATTGAAAGGAATTTGACTGAGTTGTTCTGCCTATGGCTGCAAATGCATCATGTTATTATTAACCCTTTAATGACAAAATTTGGTTAAACAATCTAAATATTTGCTTATTGAATAATAATAATAATAATAATAATAATAATAATAATAATAATAATAATAATAATAATAATAATAATCTTTATTTAAGGAGGGTATACATCGTCAGTAAACTGATCTTCCCGAGGGCCTCACACACACACGCACACGCACGCACGCACGCACGCACGCACGCACGCAAGCACGCACGCACGCAAGCACGCACATATAAATATATATATATATATATATATATATATATATATATATATATATATATATATATATATATATATATATATATATATATATATATATATATAACTATTTACAAATATACAAAATATACAATTATAACACAAGTAAAATGACTGTTAAATTAGATAATTAACATATTTGTTCATTTTCGATAGATATTACTAAAACAGTATTGCAGAATAATTACCTCGTCGAATGTCGATGTTCGAATCACCGTTCACGCATACATTCGCGCAAGGTCGTACACATTCATTCACACATACACACATATATAGCTATTTAGAAATAAACAAAATATGCAATATTAGAACACAAGTAAAAAGGTGAAATCACATTGCCCATATATCACTATAATTTAGTAATATATTCATGTATATTTGATTTGAATGTCAGCAGAGTAGAAGACTGAGTAATCATTTCAGGCAGAGAATTCCACAGTTGCGCTGCAGTGTATTTGAAGCTTTTTCTGCCATATTCCGTTTTAATCCTCTTTAATGCCTATTTGCAGGCCAATTTAATACTATTTTTGAAAATTGACCACTGGAATGGCTGGCTCTGTTACCGAGCCAGTCATCCCAGTAGTAAATTTTCAAAAAATAGTCTTCACATGGCCTGTCAATGGACATTTCTCAAGACTACTACGGGATGGGCCGGCTTCGTCATAAAAGGGTTAAATAGCAAAGGACGTTAGAGGGCATTATTAATTAACAAGTACAAAACTAGGGAAAACAGTTTTATTATTATTTCGCACGAACAGCGAAACCAAATGGTCATCTAAGAATATACAATGAACCTATGCATAAAACACTATGACAATTTATGAATTATTCACGAAAACCAACACGACATAGGCTAACACATGAGTCCAGAGACAATACATGATGAAACAGTAATGAAAAACCCCAAACACAAACGATTGAGTTGTTCTTTTGACTTTGAATATATATTGTATGCATGGTCTTAATGTATTAATTCTAAAGGTTGATAATTCTCATAACAGCACCATGCTCACCCATAACACCATTGTTGCGTTGAATAGTTTCAGTTGGCGATCTATAGGTAAGTCTAGCTTATTGATATGCCGATAAAGACAGTACATACCCTTCCTGTATTGTTTCTTTAGATGCTGGATTGATTTATTGCATTTTTTTGGTGAATTCCTAAGAATTTCAAACTATCAGTAACCGTTATTGGTGTCTCTCCTAATCTATAGTCTTTGGTTTCTATCATGCGTTTCGTGCTACCATTATTTATTTCCGTTAGTCTATGGTTTCTATCATGCGTTTCGTGCTACCATTATTTATTTCCGTTAGTATATGGTTTCTATCATGCGTTTCGTGCTACCATTATTTATTTCTGTTAGTAGTCTATGGTGTCTATCATGCTTTTCGTGTTACCATTATTTATTTCCATTATTCTATGGTGTCTATCATGCGTTTGTTAGTCTATGATGGCTATCATGCGCTTCGTGCTAGCATTTATTTCCGTATATTTTGCTAATATTTCTGTTTAATTTTCAATGATCAGATTATTTTCTATGACTATATTGGTTTAATGTTTTCTGTAGATCTATATAATAGGGCTAGCATTTTGTAGGTATGTCATTAAATTTTCCACAACAGTAGCATCTTTGCAGTCCGCACAGCTAAGTTATTCAACCTAGATAGTTTTGGTATTCTCACCCTGTCGCACAGCCCGCTTACATTTCAGTGGGCCAGAGAGGTTCTCATTTAGACATATTCTATATTTGATGTTAATATAAATGGGGTTTTTACATTTAGGGTTTGCTACTTAAATTTAGTTTGATTGGTTTTCTTATAGTGCCACCATCCATAGTGTCAACGGCATTTGGCAAATCAATAAATGCATAGAAAAGTGGGTTTTCTTGTTTTCTAGCAATCTTATTTGGTGACTATAGGGTGACGATATGATCAGATGTAGAGTATCCATGCCTGAGCCCTGCATGGCTTGCACGCATAATATATTTTTCTTCTACATATTGTTTAAATTGTATACTTTTAGAGCCTTACATTGTGTGGGTAGGTGTATTGAAACGAAATAAATTTTAGCATATGATGATTTCATTCCATATAAATTAATCTAATTTTTTAAGCTGTGAAATTGAATTAAAGACACGAGTCCTTAATTCAAATTCCTGCCCAAAAAATAAATATTAATTCTTATGGAATCCATTACATATAGGCACACAATGTAAGCCTCTAAAAGTATACAATTTAAACAATTTTATTTCCAAGCATTCTGCTGAGAATATGCGCCTTTAACAGACCTTCCCAGTTGTAGCTATGCCCCGCCAATCCCTAGTTAACCTCCACCCACGGTTCGCCCGTCATGGGATCAATCGATCCGTGAACGCTCTGACTATCAATTTCCATAAAACTATACAGGTAAGGTTTTGAATATTTTAAAACTAAGTTGACTGAGTGCTGTTGCTGCCTATGGTTTTCTTAAATAGTAACGACATACAATTCGTATTAGTCCGTCTTCAATTACGCGTTCGTGACGTAGTTTTCTACGTCATTCATGACGTTATTGATTATGATGTCATCCTACACGCCACTTAGTTGATTATGACGCCATATGATAGACGGATAAACTGGAATAGTCCATTAAAATTAGCACGTGTCCGCTATTTAATTGAGCCGCTATCGTTGGACTCAATAAGTAAGCATATGGCAGCCATCTTAAGTTCCATTTATTCCGCGAATAAATTTTACATATGTATTTATAGTGGCCTACAATCAAAGTCTGTTCATCTTGATCCAATACCTTGGCTGACGACCTGGACTTGATAGAGACTTATAGCTGTGAAAGCGAAATAGTTAATATACATATTGTAATAAAATAGGGTTTTAATAGGCCAAAATGGATGCTACTAAAACCAGGAACAGGACAGAAAAAGGTGGATAATTATGGGTTACATGGGACCTATGGGTAAGAATTTCCCCACATGGCTTTCCACCCACCACCCTGCTAATGATCTGGATCTGAAGTTCACTGGTGTCTCCGCATCGTTGACCTAGTTTAAACCCTTCTTTATACACAGAAGATTCCATCTCCGGGCAGTCCAAGAACATCCCAAACAGTTTACTCGCTTAAAAGAGCCAATCAGTGCATTAAGATGGAATGTTCATAATTTAAATAGGGCCAGATGACTCTGTTGGACATCTTGAGGAGGAAAGTGTGCAAATGTGATGTTAGTGCAAAGACAGTGCGATGTAGAGAGGGTGTTATCAATGCAATAGGAAGGGTTGGCACTAAAATCATGATGGATTATCTAAGACTGTACCTGATCTGCTAAGTTCTAAAGAAGAATCAAATTCTTACGGGAAGTCACGGTGTAATGCAATAAAAATGTTCTACAAGAAAAGACCGAGCTTGCTAAGAAAATATATCCTAAACCACAATGTTAATAGTTGAAAAGTTGTTGGCCAAGCTTGCAACTAAATTTGCAATCGGACAAAACAACTGTTCAAATACCAACAAACGGAAAAGCCTAATGGAATAGTAGCTAGATAACGGCTCAAAGGTCAAATTAACCTACTGTGTCCAAGAAAAGTGTAATGATTGTCTAAAAAATCACTTTTAAAATGGTCAATTGAAAACTGACTAAGTGATTTGCACCAAAGTTGAATGTTATAAATAAATGCAACATAGACTACTCTAAACAATAGCTAAGCTAGAGACTTATAATAACAATCTGGCAAATAAATGCGTGCATCTGATAAACACTCAAAATAAACTCCATTATAGTAAGTCAGTCGAACAGCAAATAATGTAATTTCACAAAAATGACCGGTAAACAAACTAAAGAGGAATATCCCTCCTATGTAAGGAGCACCGCAATCGAATAATAAAAATTGGTTCAAACTGACAGTTCGAATGAAATGTAAGTTGACACAATCTCAAAATTCGACCCATCTGCTGTTTGATTACAATATGACCGTATAAACATAGCAAAGGAAAAGAATTTTACCTTATATAACATGTGTGGGATTAATTGCTGGACTTCCACATTTTCAACAAATTTGTGAAAAAGAGTTAATCACTGGAACCTTGACACGTATTGACCTATTACTCACGGTGCTAAGATACTATAAACAAAGGAGTGCCACAGTTAGTACTTAAAATGAGAAATTACGCAATATCACTGTAAAGATTTCACCAAAATGTAGGTGTGCAATTTTACTACATGTTCATACCTCCACATACATGTTAATTTGTTCTCGGCGTATTTTGGCTTGCATGACCTGACTAGGAGTAAATATGCACTAAATTTGCCGTGGCGCATGCACCCTGGCATAAACCGGGCTTTAGGTCTTCTAGCTCTAGAATAGACGCAATTATCCTAGGTATAGCTATATAGACTCCCTCCCCTCCCGGTCCCCTCCCTCCCTCAATCCCACCTCTCATACACACGCACGCACGTACGCGCGTACGTACACACGCTCTCTCTCTCTCTCTCTCTCTCTCTCTCTCTCTCTCTCTCTCTCTTCTGAGTCTGACTGGGGATGCTTTAGGGGCCGTACCCTCCATTGACCGGAGAGGACCAAGAGAGCCCAGGGATGCTAAAAGGAGGTTCGGAGCATGACGGCTATTGACACGACGGCCAGTCATACTCCGCTAGCAATCAATCTATTCACTGTAATTTTACGCTGTATAATGCATTGTGCCCTTGTTTATTAAATTAAGCCGTCGAGAAGTCTGTGGTGTTTGTTTTATTTTCTAGTATGTTTCTCAGATCTGTCTCTGCCCTGTCTGTCACAGAGTGTGCCTTCTATCTCAGGGCTTATTGATTGATATCATGTCGCCACCAGTTGACGTTGGTGTGCTGAGTTATAGAGCCAGTGACAGCAGGGAAAGAAACCAAGAAAACGAAAGAAACTAAGTATGTTTTCTGAATCGACTTTCAAAGTATGAGGTTAATATCCACTACGGTTCCTAGAACGCGAAGTCAGCGTGATATCGCGTGTGTAAAACAGTACACAACACGCCTCAAGAAATCTATATCTCTGCGCTCACTACACAGAAATAGGTTATTTTGGCAAGCTAGCCTTATTTTCTTGAGAACCTCTAATCAGGTGGTCCGAACCACGATGTGGTGTCCTAATGGACGGATCAATGTGTAGCTATACCACTCCCATACCTAGCTAAGCTCCTCCCATGTGTAGCTATACAATGTAGCTCGCCCGGTAGTGTCGGGACGTTCCGATGTCTCATGTCGACTCGCTGCGCCGTAAGTGCACGACGAGTGACGACGCTGGTTAGCATCCAGTCTCGGGGTGATGGACCTTGAACGATACCGCCCTGCGGGAAACAAAAACCGGCTCCTAAGGCCGGTGGAACTCAATCATTCCAGTGGGGCTGTGCGACCATTGTCGAGAACATTAAACACAACGGTGTCATCCCAAGCGTTTGTGTCACCAGTATGCCTGTCCAAAGCAATTTCGTGATCTATGGACTTACAAGATTTGATTTGGTGACCTAAAAATATAAGTCTATACAATGAGTTTACCTAACTAATTGAAAAATATGCTAGATAAAACTACAATAAGAGCATACGGAAATACAAGACATAGAGGCAGGTAGGTGAACTTTTAAACATGGGGCTCCCGGAGGTACCACACAGACTCGTAGGTCCGCAGAGGTATCCCCGCAAGGGAGGCTCCTGTACACGAGACATAGCTATTTAACTTAATATAAGTTATTATGCCTCTAAGCTGAAAGGAAGAAGGCTATCTCAGACGAAAAAGTGATGTGCCTCACGCGGGCACTACTCCTAGTGCTAGTTTGGGTGAGGAGTATTATCCTGGCATGGACCGTCGTCACTGGATCTTTGCGAGAGGCAAGTGCCTCGTGCAGACCTCCGTCTCAGGAAGGTGTCGCCACGGCTTAAAGCGGGAGAAGAATAGTAGGCAAAAATAGGCCAACTCTAATATTTCAAACAAAAATGCTGTAGAAAGAAAAGACCATACCTAGTGAGATTATGTCTATAGGGGTGCGTACTGTTTTACGTGAAGACGGAATAGAAGATTCCTAAATGTATTCCTTCATTACCGTCTTATGTGATTCCTAATATGCTGAATCAGTAGTTGCCACTTTATTTCCGCGGGCCTTCTGCTTTGCTTAATTCCGTTTAGTTGTTTTCAGAACAAGAATTAGTTTAGGCCGCAACTGGCCGATATCTACCTAGCTATTAGACACGGCTGTCACGGAGAACAGATGCCCAAGGACATCAATACTGTAGACAGCGCTCATACATGTTACTTAGCGGGATCTCCGAACTGGGTGAGAATCCGGACATTCCGCTTTGCAACCACATGAATCATTACAGGACATGGTTTACATTTCACGGAAGCATTATTAGGCCATATCTCCTATCGTTTTGGTGGGGGTAAGAGAGACGAATGCACACCGTAAATGTCCTTCCCGTAAGGGCATGGCAGATCTAAATATATCATGCCAAGTCATTTTAACAGAATTCGGTGAGAATATTTATCCCGCCCGTCACCGGGTCCTATGGAACTACCCGTTTAACCTGTCGTTAGGTTTATATACAAGTTGCCAGTTTTGCACTGCGGTGCACTGGGAGGGTTGTCAGTAAATAAGAAAATAATTAATACATGTGTTTTCGCAGTGCTTTCCTACATTGGCTTAAAGTACTATCTACTAAGTATCCGAAGCTACACGGGAATGTGTATGTGATACCGCACCCTAGCCATCACCGCACAGAAACCCCAATAATTTCCCAGAGTCGGATCAGCCCATGGTGTGGATAGGGATGTCCAAAAAATTAAGAAGCCACAAGGCTAAGAGGAATATGAAGAGAGACAACATCTTGGAGCTATGCGTCTTACCGGAGTGCGGGGCTAGATTATCACACTGCTGGAAGAGAAGAATATATTACACAGTATGTAATGAAGAAAGTGTCTCTACTCATTTTGAACCTATCCTATCGAGCTTAATAGAAAAGGTTTAGTCGGTAGCATGCCGGGCTAAACAGAGTTATAGCACGGACAGCGACCTCAATGAAAAATTGTTGGTGGCGGGAGAAAATGCTGCTTACATTGTATATAAATGTTGCTGTATAGTGTTTCCTACGTGCACTGCATTCCTATATTTCCTATAACTTAAGAAAAACAATTTAACGGATGGCCACTGGCCATATACCTACGTAATCTAACCAGAACAAACAATACGGTGGTAAAGATTAAGATATATATAGTAATACAGGTTGACGAACCTACTATAGTGCGGTTAGCAACACATTGAGAAAAATTAAAATAACTATTTAACAAATACAGAAATTATAACTATTGGTCCTAAGACCATTACGGTTCCTTTTAGTCACCGGAACCGTTAGTACGGATACGAGATAATTAACAAAACCTATATAGAGAAATAATTAAACGGTGAAGTATAGTTACTTGAATACTTGGTAGCCATTCCCAAGTTAGGCTACCGTGTTACTGAAATTGAGATGTCAATCCGTAGTCAACGTGAGATGATGCGCTCTCCGGAAGCTGGAAAGTTCCCGCAGGCTGGTTCCTGCAGGTTGGTTCCTGTAAGCTGTTTTCTGCAAACAAGAGTCCCGCAAGAACGTTCATGGCGGGGGAACATCGCTCAGCACTGTAAGCCTAATAGAATGTCTAATGAGCAGTCAGCAAAAGATACGATAGTACTATGTGGCGAAGAAAGTTCCCATACACTGATGGTATGGATGGAAGGTGTAAACAACCCGATCATTAGTGGGGGTTGTTAGAGGCAAATGAAGATAGAAAACAAAGCTTCACGGTGCTGGGTATGTCAACCAGCTCTGAAGACGCACCGGGCAGAGTTTACTTGCTGCGGTCAAAAGTCGAAAGAACCTACATGATTGGTGCGGAGTCGTTTGAAATACCACTTTTAGGCGTGGCCGGCATATCCGGCGAGTCATCCATCAAAGAACATCCTGCCTCTACATCTGTAGATTCGCATATTCAGGCCGCAAAGGCCTCAGCGCAAGTTTGTGTTCCGAATGTAGATGTAGTATTCGTGAACGATTATCAAAAGTTCCAAATTACTCCCGCAGATGGGGAGTTACAAAATTGTATTAGTGTGGTGGGTTGGAAACTGCACACTACGGGATAAAAACCTGACTCATAGCAAAGAAAGATGCGTGTCGCGCTTGATAATAGTTGGTACAGCTCCAACATGTTCGGCCCCTGGCCGAGGATGCTCACAATCACTGGATCGCTTCTCCTTTTATACTCTCCATGACGTCACAGGCGCAGGCTTCATCCAATCATTGTTCGAGCAACAGCCAATCAGCACACAGCTAATAATAGCGTCGTCATACGTTCTAGAACATTCTAGAAGCTTTATGTCCACGTGGTTATGACGTCAGGGCAATATTTTGAAGATAATCAAGAAGAGTTTTCCTGGATAACTCAGCCATTTCTAAACCGATTTTAAAATGGTTTACAGATTTAGAAAGCCCGTCGAATTCTGGTCTTGATTAATGCCATATTTAACGGAAACAGACAATCAATAAGAATTACAGAGTACCAGCTCGGTACACTAAAAGTACAACTACGCGCTCCATAGAAACAGCGTCCCGGTGTGCGCATGCGCATAATGCGTTTTAACGAACTTTGTCGTTTTTCGACACGCTCTCTCTCTCCCATAGGCCTATATACGCTTATAGCTATACCCAGAGGGGCGTATTCAGGAAACGAATCCTAGACGGGTGGTGCATACCCAGCTTAGCTGGTACGGCCGGTACCCGACCGGTCGATCCGAACTACACCACCCCTTCCTAGTTTGACATCCGTGGCAAACGATCGTGCATGGCGGATCGATACACGGACGTACGCTAGGCGGGAATCATAGACTTCCCAGGTAGGCCCGTGGCCGGAGAGGAGTAGTGACACATAGACGCGTATTCAAGAGACAGAGCACATAGGGGTGCCAAGAGGAGGGGGAGGTATACTTTTAGTTTTCAATTTTTGAACTGGAATTATTTTACCTAACCTTTCTTTTTTTTTCGTTCTTTTTATTATTAATGTTACGGTGCGTGCCATAATTTTATTTAGTATATGATCCTAAACAATAGCTCGCATGGGTATTCCCATTCCCGTTAGTGCGGATAATCATAATCTCCGCAAAGAACACCCAAGCTCCAACGTACCACAATTTAAGTTTTTAAATATATATAAAAATATAATAACAAAAAAGACAAGGTATATAAATATTACCTATGTAACATACCCTTATGAGGTATGTTTTTATTAATCACACCGAATTACTTGCGTAACCCGGGTAAATAAAGGGGCACGCAACACATATCAACAAGTATTATTATTATATATATCTAAAATATCTATTTGCGGCCAGGCCTTGCGGGTCCGCAACGGGCAGCTCTCGCTGACCCCATATCCGTCCTGACATCTAAGACAGGAAGAAAATTAATAAGAAAAATAAGATATATAATAATAACTTAAAACCGGTTTATCAGGCAGCCTCAGCGCAGCTGAGACTGCATGACGGGATTGTGACGTTATTGCAATGCGGGAGGTTGTATTCTTTACGTCGCACATGATGTCCTTACAATATTAGAGTCCGCAGTGCTCATTTTGTATGAGACATAACCGGACACTTAAAGTGTGCGGCTGTGTAGGATAACCATAGTCATCCTAGGGATGGGATTCAATTGATCTAACATATATAATAAGAAGAAAAGTATGTCAAACATAAAGTAATAATTAACACATTTCCACGAATCGCCTATTAACATTTCTGCTATTTTACACATGATTACACCTTAACAGAGAAATTTCCCCATCGAGTTTGGGTTCCGCGACTAACGGTGGTAGGTCGCAGTGAATGCACTGTCATTGCTGAAATGCTCTCATCATTATTATTATTATTGGCACTGTCCGAAACATCCGAAGTGATGGTGGCAGATATATGGGCATCCATGATGTCCCTCACAGTTACCGCTGCTTCCAGGATATCTGTCCATGTAGCAGCGGCAGTACTAGTAGTTGCCAATGTTGCTGATACGGTGGTGACGGGAGCTGACGTGATGATGCCGGTTGTAGCTGGCGTGGTGGTTGCTGTAGTTGTCATGGTGAGGGCGGGAAGCTGTACCGTCGGCTGTAGACGTGGTGCGGGAACGGATATGGCAGGAGACGACATCTTTTGGAACTTAGCGTACTTTAGCAGATGACTAGCAGTAATGTTCGGTATGTGATGGATATCCTGTGTGTGGGCGATCCGTTTCTTTCCCGCGTATGGACGTTCTGGCGTGGTTCCCTTCCTGACTGCTGGGTCAGAAAGGCAAGGAGGTGGATGCTGAATAACACGGGTCGGAGTTACGCTGATTGTCACAGGCTGTGATGGTCCCGGTCCTTCGGCTATGGTAAGCTCGGGTGGAGATGGAGACTGTGGATAACTGGAAATGTCTATTCCGGCTGGTGTCGTAATCACCACTGAGATTGGCTGACTGGCTGTCACTGTCTGTGCCTCTTTGATGGACTGGTGTGGTAACCGTAGCTGACTGGCTAGTAACTGGTGCAGGAGCTGTCACACTGGATTTTACGGGAGATTTCTGCTTCCTACTTTGCTTCAGGACTGGTGTGGATGAAGTGATAGTCACCGGCGTAACATTTCCAGATGCGACTGCAGGCAGAATTGCACGTCTGGCTGTCGGTACATTACTTGCTGTAGCCGCGGGAAGACGATGTCCAATGGGATATCTACGCATGGTGTTTTTCGTGTGGGTCATTTTCTCGGTTGGGAGAACCTTGACCGGGAGCCAAGATTTGAAGTGCGTGGCTAGAACGGCATGATCCTCGTTCTCTTCCCCAGGAACTAATGTCACTTCCAACACACGATGATGATGCCGAAGCGCGTGAGTGATCCTGTAGCGAGTAGCGGTGTAAAGGTACTGGCATGTCACACAAAAGGCTGATTGAAAGAGATGATCCTTATTAATATGAAGGGTATGGTCGGATTTCCTAGTGAAAGTTCTGGTACATGGCTCTCGGCTAGTCAACAATGAGTTACACGGGAACCGCTTCGGAATTGGCACCGATTCTTCTTCTTCAAGAGATCTTCAAGAAGTGACATCTCGTTCCCGCATGGTAGTTAGTTGTGGGAACTTTATTCAAAACCTAATGCCCTATCTCTTGGTTATGGAGATATGGTTTATAACTTTTCAGGCCAAATATAATAACAAAATAATAATAAGAAAAACAGCAGAATTTTGTTTGCGACATGAAAGAAACCTAATGCTATGTTCTTCCCTAGTGTCGAGTTTTGATGGGAAGACAAAGTTTCAGAGTGCGCTTCCTCCTTTTATACTATTTGGTGACGTCACATGCGGCGGAGGACCACACCTAAAAAGTTTTACAGGTGATTCGGTCATTCTTATGTGAATATTTCCTTGCTTTTCGCCTGGACGTCTTAGGAGTAATTCCTCCCATATAAGGGGAGTAGTTGTAACTATAGGAAGAATGACTCGTTAAACTTGTCTTTATTTCGCACATTTAACAGCCTCCGATCAACATAGAAATACGGTACTACTTTGTCCTTGCGGCGCCTCAAATTTTAATTAGCGTGAAGCGGTTTTCCAGGTTGGATGCTTATAAACTTGCCTATTCGAATTTTAGGCTGGTGCGCATGATGGGGTGCGTGGGAGCCAGGTGACGTCAGCGGTAATCTCCCGGACTCACCCTCGCCACTCCTCCATCACGCTGTGGTAGTTGCGTTTTTGGGCGGCTCTTTTGTTTAAAGCATTTGATCCAACTCACTGCAAATAGTAGTAAATATCACGTGGCTCTAAAAAGCACATGGTTGATCGGAAAGGTGTATGCTGTCTATGGCGACGGCCAAAAATGCTATTGCTGGGATGTAGTTTGTTGCAAAGGTGAGAGATAAAAATATATATGTTACATCAAGATCTTTATAATGTCCCGTATTGGCGCGAGTTCTTTAACATGCATCTTGGTAAGTGTCTGTAATAGGTAGTTCTCAGTCCGTGTTGATTATAGACTGGAACGCACGGGAGAGAATTTTTGAAATTCTCTCTGTGATTTTACTGCAGGATTTTTGATGCCGCTTTACCGGCCCGTGCGCTAATGATTTGTAGCACGGTAGAGCAGTTGTGCTCTTAATCAAAAATTTAACAGTAAAGCTGCAAGTAATTTTTATGAGTGGTTTAAACAGTTCTATTCATGCGGTAGATCAATATTACTGATCCCATCAAGATAGCTGTGTTTTCCGAGCGGGAGGTCTGGCCAAGCATTCTCCTCGATGGGTAGAACGAGCTCTGTCCCGGCTTAGACCAAACGCATTTGTACCATTTTAGTAATGGCTAAATTACAGTACAACTCGCGAACATGTGTGCCACAATTTTTTACGATTACAATGCCGTCGTTCGGAGATTGTGAATACAGTCAAGCTGAGTGTCTGTGTTTCTGTCATGCTGGTGATTTGAATCTGTTATGCATGACTGGTTCTCTGTGGATGGTACTTGCATGGTGGTGATGGTGACGTGTGTATGGCCGCCGGGTGCGGGAGGTGGGAAGGAGAGGTGGCGTGAATGTCAACTTTATCGAACTTCCATGCTATTCATCACATGTTCCACCCCATAGGAAGCATGGCTTGGGTCAACCTCAGCTTCGGCCTGTGGTAACTCTATGATGGGGGCATAGCATGAAGTGGGTGGAAATGGGAAGAGATCGGAGGAACAACCTTTCCATCCGGTCCTTTGGACAAAACAAACACAAAATTCTTCAGATACGACTTCCCAGATCTAGTAGACCCACGCTGAGGAGGGAGAGGGTGAGTGCGTATCTCGTCATCGTCGTCAGCGTTAGCTGCTTGTTCATCCACGTTCTGGCTTGGTAGAACTGGGGCTGAACTGGGCACCGCAGTGCTCTGCGCTGACCATGGGAATACTAATTTCCGTAGAAATATCTGTCTGGGTACCGGTGTCATGAGAAACGCCAGTCCGAGCTCTGGTGCTGGGTCATCACTGACATAAGGTTTAAGTCGATTGAAGCGGATGACGGAGGTCAGGCCATATGAAGCACAGATGCAGTAGGTCACACCCGACATCTTACCTACTACCACATAGGGGCCTTTCCACTGGTAACTCAGTTTACTTGGCACGCGTGCAGACTGTCGTGAATTGTGTACCCAAACCATTCTTCCTGCTTCATATGGATCTCCATGCACTTTCCGGTCGTGCCATGTCTTTTGCCCCCGGTGTGCAGTGGATAGTGTTTCTCTCACTAGCTCATGGGCTTGTTCTATCCTTTGCCGCAAGAGTTCGACATAGAGAGATGGTGATTTTTTCTCCCCTGGTAGCCGTGGCATGGCCAGGTCCAGGGCTAAGGCCAATTCATGGCCGAACATTAGCCGAGCAGGGGTGTAGCCTGTGCTGGAATGTTCCGAAGGGCAGTAAGCCATTAGCACATATGGAGCCGGAGATCCCAATCTCTACAATCAAGGCATGTTTCCTTGGTAAGCATCTCCGCGAGAGTTCTCTTGAATCTCTTTACCATCCCGTCACTCCGGGGGTTACACGGGAGTTGTTCTTGTTTTGATGACATGGAATAATTTGCATAGCTCTGATATGAGCCGGCTCTCAAACTTACTTCCTTGATTGGAGTGCAGTTCATAAGGCATACCAAAGCGGCAGAACATATTGCTGGCCAAGACCTCCACTACGGTGGATGCCTCTTGGTCCGGCAAAGCAAATGCTTCTACCCACTTCGTAAAATAATCTTGTAATACGAGGATGTATTTATTTCAGTCATCCATCGTATTCAAGGGTCTGAGCACGTCGATAGCCACTCGCTCCCATGGTGCACCAACAATCTTAGTTTGAGATGGTGTGATATGGTGTTGGCCAACAGCGCGTCTTTGGCATGGGATACATTTGGCAACCCATGCCTTGACACTATCGCGAATCCCGATCCAGTGGAATCTCAGTTTGATATGGGCAACAGTCCTTTCCATTGCCAAATGTCTGGCGTTATCGTGTAGTTGTTTCAATATAAGTTCTCAATAACTTTCCAGAACTACCAAATGGTCATTAATGTACAGAACGTTATTTATTAATTGACATTCTTCGAACTGTTGGTAATAATATTTAGCCATGGGGGATAAAGGTGTCAGCGATTCCTTAGGAGGACGTACCCCCTCCTGAATCCACGTGTATATATTTCGTGTCTTCATGTCTGTTGTTTGGTGGTGTGCGATTTTTCCCGGATTCCACTGTGCACCGCAATTCGGGGAACCCCGGAGATGGCTGTGTTGACTGTGTCACGGTGTCGGCCTCTTCGTGTTCAGCCTTCGCGCCAATTCTGCTGAGGGCATCGGCATTTCCATGCAATTTGCCAGGACGGTGAACAATGTTAAAGTTATAGGCCTGCAGGGAGTTCTGCTATCTCCCTACCTGGCCCTCCAGATTTTTAAGTTCCCGAGCCACCATAGTGAGGCATGGTCTGTATGGAGTGTAAAAGGGTGCCCGTACAGGAAGTGTTTATAATATTTGACGAAATGGACCGCCGCCAATAATTCTCGCTTGGTGGTTGTGTATCTTTTCTCCGTTTTATTCAGAGTACGCGAACCATAACCCAACACCTGCTCTGTTCCGTCTTCGGTGACCTGAGATAGAACTGCGCCAATAGAGAAAGCTGATGCATCAGTGTCTAAGATGAAATCGATGTTTAGATTAGGGTGAGCAAGACTCGGGTGGTCGTCAAGAGTTCCTTCAGTGCCTTGAAGGAGCCTTCACACTCACTCGTCCACTCAAAGGGTCGACCTTTCTCAGTGATCTGGTAGAGGGGTGAAGCAATCTCGCTGAGATGTCGGATATAACGATAATAATAATATGACATTTCTTTGGTTTGATTTTCAAATTAGCCGTGCAGAATCTTGATAGCATGGTGTCTAAATTGACTAAAGTTTGCTCAAACGTGGGTCCGAAGATGATTACGTCATCCATGTAACAGAGACAGATCTCCCATTGCAGGGTAGTCAATACCTGCTCAATGAGTCGTTCAAAAGTTCCGGGGGCATTGCACAACCCATAGGGCATCTTGCGGAATTGGAAAAGACCGTCCCTACAAACGAATGCAGTCTTTTCCATATCAGCTTCATCCATGGCTACTTGCCAGTAACCGCTAGCTAAATCAAGGGTACAAAACCACTTGGCTCCGGACAAGGAATCTAAGGCCTGATCTATCCGTGGTAACGGATAAGCGCCTTTAATGCTAAGATCATTAAGGCGGCGGTAGTCAATGCAAAACTGCAAGGTTCCATCATTTTTGCCTGCTAGCACTATAGGGCTAGCCCATGGAGAAACTGAGGGTTCGATAATACCCGTTCACAACATGTCATTTACTTGTTGGTGTGCTTCCGCTTCTTTGTGAATGGGAAGACGTCGTACCAGTTGTCGTATGGGGCGATTATTGCCTGTATCGATGGAGTGTCGTACGAGATGAGTCTCTCCAAGATCCATATCTCCGGAGGAAAAACTATCGCGATATTTATGTAATAATTTCCGAATTTCTTGTTTTTGTGATTGCAATAATCCAATAGTGGCACGCAGATATAAATCGTGTAGATGTTCGGGTAAATCATCAGTCAGCGGTGGTGTTGTGTCAGAAAGTGCAGGTGTTTCCAGTGAAATTATGTCCACTAAATGGCCACAGCGTACTCCTGGTTCCAGGGTGATGGGATCTGCGGTACCATTGAACACTCTAAAGGGTATCTTCCCTTTATCAGTGGTGTCCACTATTATGCGGGGACTTGCACATTGTGAGGCGATCATATAATCAGGGTCGGGTTACCAGCATGGTGATGTGTGTGTTGCTTCCTATCTGTGGTGCGGTGGCCCATAGGATCCATTCCTGTCCCGGCTCAACTGTGGCAGTACTTGATAGTATTACTGCACACGTATAGCATAATGACGAGACTTGTCCGAGAGGTATCCGTCGGCCGTGTGTGTCGAGTTTCTGTTGTCTGCAGTGTATGATGGCTTCGCCGTTATGAATGGAGGCGATGACAACTCTCTGAATGAATTGCATTTCCTCTATTTGAATGACTAGATTAACCACACTGGCCACGGGTACATCTGCTCCCATAGCCGTCTGTAGGTAAATATGTGTAGGCTTAAGGGGGTGCTTTTTATGAGGTGGGATGCTCTCATACAAGCGCTGGTTAAAAACTGTAATAGAAGCTCCGGTGTCGACGGTGGCGCTTGTAGAAACGCCACTAAACAGCCAGGCACATTTGTAGATTACTTTATAATGAACCTGCGGAAGAGTTTCCAATGATGCTGTCTGCAATAATGGTTGGGGAGCAGCATCACTCTGAATATATTCTGACTGTCTCCGTATTGCTTCTCGCAATGTTGCAGGTGGCTGAGTGAGGAATGGGCCAGTTCGTCATCTCTGCTGGGGTGTAGGCTGCGGTGAAGACAGAGCTTGGGGCAGCAATGGTGGTGGCGGCATTGTTGTCGCTTCTGTGTGAGCAGTATTAGTATAGACAGCGGCGCGTATGGGATGACAGATAAGTTCTACCTGTACAAGCCATTTCTGACAATGCTTCATAGGATGTTTTGTTGAAGCACAAAAGAAACAGCGTGGTTTGCATGGATGTGTGTTCTTCCGTCCATGTCGGCGCATGCAAATCCATGAGGCGGAATGAATCATTTCTCCCGAATCGCTACTGTCTGTGGATGCGGAAGATGCTGCTGATTGGGGTGGTGTTCTGCATACCACCAGGGGGCACCCAGAATCTGGTGTCTTGGTGGGGGGACGTGGTGCTTTCAGTAACGTGGCTTCAGCGGAGGTACTACAACCTACTACTGCCGTTTTACATAGGAAAGAGGGTTTGTCGTGTGTGGATAAAGAAGGGGATGTCCTTGCTGCGGATGGGGGAGGCAACGTAGGCACGGACATATTGGAAGCCGTGTATTTTGTTGTTGGTGTGAAAGCTGATTTCTGTGGATGATGGTTAGTCACTGAACGTTGTTGTGTGAAAGCTGCAGTTGAGAAGAATACGGGCACCGAAGTGGCTCGGTGTAATTCGGTACCCTTAGGAGTTTGACTGTTTCTCTGGTTGCGGTGTGCTGCGGTCCATTGTGGAGGGAGGTCAGTTAGGACACCGCTCCCTCCAATGTCCTGGCTGACCGCATCCGAAACAGGTGTTCGGTGGTGGTGCGGTGCTGGTAGTGTTTGCTGTTCTAAACTGTGTGGTGGCGAGGCCGCTCTCTCGTGTTGCCGTTGTTGTTGTTGTTGTTGTTGTTGCACTGGTTTCTGCGCCCTGGGGCTCCACTGTACCCTACTCTGCTGGCACGGGCCCTACCTCCAGGCGCTTGATTCTGACTGGTCTTCTGTGTTTGTATTGAGATGCAAGTGAAGTACGTCCTCCGTATTGGTGCTCGGATATGCATGGGTGACTAGCCTTCGAATTCTGCTAGCTAACTCAGGAAGAGTTTCTCCTGCGCATCGTCGAAGATTTTAAAGTTGCAGACGACTAGTTTCTCCGAGAGCTGTATCACCAAATCGCTCCATGAGTGCTCGTTCCAGTTAGGTGTAGGTAGGTGTACAATCCGTTCCCAGATCCGCAAGAACTTGCAGAGCTTTTCCAGAAAGTTTTACTGCAAGATACTCACCCATCTGTTTATCGTCCCAGCGGTTAGCCCGACTTATTGTTTCGAACTGGATTTTATAGTTGGTCCAGTCATTCTCCCCGCTAAATTCGGGAGGGAGGATGACTCGGCCAAAACCGCGGGAATAGTGAAGTGGTTGAAATCTGGGTAGTGCGGGTATCTGAGAAAGTGAGGATTGTACTGTATTCGGTCGTGGTGCCGGTGGTGGTGGTGTTGGTGTCTCCCGTCGATGCCAATGCCGAGGAGCTAGGACATGTGTACTCCAATTTACTGAGTCCGCCCCGTTGGTTGAGGCATAGAACGACATGGGTCTATGAACGGAAGGCGGATTGCAGTGGAGAGTGCGTGGTCGTTCCTCCCGTGTTGAGGGCTGTTGTTCCTCATATGGCGGTGGTGTAAGTGGCTGACGGTTATGATATGTGGCATGACTAATATACCAACGAAATGGTGGTGCCGATTCCTCCCGATGACTCCGTGGTGTTCCCCTTGAATATATCATTTCGCTAGAAGGGGCCGGTGCGGGAGGTTGTCTATGTGGTGGATTATCACCCGGCCATACTGTCTCCGTAGATGAGACAGGTGAACGATAGTAGTCTGAAGGGCTGTATATCTGCCCGTAGTCGGGTCTTTGTCGGAGTCGTCCATGAATCGGCCCTGTTGGAGTTGGCCTGTCGTGGACGTTGAAATAGTTCTAAACTCTGTTCCTGCGTGTGAGGCATCTCGAAAGGTGCCATCGCTAACAGGCGAAAACAGATTATAGTGCGGAGTTGTTGATTCTGCAGAATTTCTGGCATAGTCGGTGAGCATGTGTGCTGAGAATCTGTTGTATGAGGCTACCTCTTGATCGAGGGAGTCCTCGCTGCGCTTGTACCCTTTGGCCTTCCCGGTGTGGTTCCCTGTCCCTGCCACGCCAGACGGATGCCCAGTTTCCCACACAGGATGCAGCCTAGGCTGAGATAAAGACCTGTCCAAATAATCTGGAACAGAGTCAAGGCGCACACTGACAACTCCCGAGCTGAGCGAACACAGTACTGGGCGCCAATAGGGTCATCTTGGCAAGGGGCCATAGCCCCACATAGACCGTACCACGGAGGTGATGTCTGCTAGACACATTGCTACCACGGCCTTCGCGTAGATCGTACTTTGACGTCATTTTAGCTGAAAGGCCCAGTGCGGATCAGACAGATCATCCACCCCATGTGTACCTGGGCGCCAGACTACTCCACTCGTCCGGCAGTGACAGGTTACACCGTCTCACACACATAACCTCCTGCTTCCCAAAGAATCACTTTTCATGACCTCTGATCACAGGAGACATGACTCGCAATATGAACGTTTGCCATGGCCTGACTGACTGTACATTGAGCCATCTTGATCACACAGATGAACTGACATGATCAAGATGACTGGCCGGCGACCCAGTCGATAGTGATCACCATCCGAGTCCACGCTCAGGGGCAACCGACGGTCTGATCCGTACCTATCTGCCAACAGAATACGAACGTTGACCATTTTCCCCGGCCTTGCCTGCAGGGCACTTCCAGCGGTCATACGACAACCCGCCAGAGGCGTGCATTCCCTGGGTGTGGACTGTCATCCGCGTACCACGCATGTCCGCTTACTGAGATTGGATGAACCAAAAATCTCAGCAGCCCGAACAATACGCCAACTAGGCGGTACCACAGAAGGATGTTAATTCATCCTTCGCTAGACACAGAGGCCTTCAGTATCTCCTCTGCACTATACCATCATTCGTTACGTGTCCCGGGGACCTCGCACTGCCGCCTGTTTCCGTCACCATTTCGAGGAGCCTATCCCTCTCTGGTAACGGAGCTCACTATATGGTGTGGGCGTGAGTTCGCTGCTCATTATTACTGTTGTTCTTCGAGCTCCAGATCTGGCACCACTTGTAGCTCACCGGGTAGTGTTGGGCCGTTCCGATGTCTCATGTCGACTCGCCGTGCCGTAAGTGCACGACGAGTGACGACGCTGGTTAGCATCCGGTTTCGGGGTGACGGACCTAGAACGAGACTGCCCTGCGGGAAACAAAAACCGGCTCCTAAGGCCAGTGGAACGCAATCGTTCCGGTGGGGCCGCGCGACCATTGTCGCGAACATTAAACACAGAGGTCTTATCCCAAGAGTTTGTGTCACCAGTATGCCTGTCCATATCAATTTCATGATCTATGGACTTACAAGATTTGATTTGGTGACCTAAAAATATAAGTCTATTCAATGAGTTTACCTAACTAATTGAAAAATATGCTAGATAAAACTACAATAAGAGCATACGAAAATACAAGACATAGAGGCAGGTAGACATGGGGCTCCCGGAGGTACCACACAGACTCGTAGGTCTGCAGAGGTATCCCCGCAAGGGAGGCTCCCGTACACGAGACAAAGCCATTTAACTTAATATAAGTTATTGTACCTCCATGCTGAAAGGAAGAAGGCTATCTCAGACGAAAAAGTGATGTGCCTCATGCGGGCACTACTCCTAGTGCTAGTTTGGGTGAGGAGTCTTATCCTGGCGTGGACCGTCGTCGCTGAATCCTTGCGAGAGGCAAGTGCCTCGCATGGGCCTCCGTCTCAGGAAGGTGTCGCCATGGCTTAAAGCTGGAGAAGAATAGTAGGCAAAAATAGGCCAACTCTAATATTTCAAACAAAAATGCTGTAGAAAGAAAAGACCATGCCTAGTGAGATTATGTCTATAGGGGTGCGTACTGTTTTACGTGAAGATGGAATGGAAGATTCCTGATGGATTCCTTCGTTACCGTCTTATGTGATTGCTAATATGCTGAATTAGTAGTTGCCACTTTATTTCTGCGGGCCTTCTGCTTTGCTTAATTCCGTTTAGTTGTTTTCAGAACAAGAATTAGTTTAGGCCGCAACCGGCCGATATCTACCTAGCTATTAGACACGGCTGTCACGGAGAACAGATGCCCGAGGACATCAATACTGTAGACAGCGCTCATACATGTTACTTAGCGGGATCGCCGAACTGGGTGAGAATCCAGACATTCCGCTTTGCAACCACATGAAACATTACAGGACATGGTTTACATTTCACGGAAGCATTATTAGGCCATATCTCCTATCTTTATGGTGGAGGTAAGAGAGACGAATGCACACCGTAAATGTCCTTCCCGTAAAGGCATGGCAGATCTAAATATCATGCCCAGACATTTTAACAGAATTCGGTGAGAATACGTATCCCGCCCGTCACCGGGTCCTATGGAACTACCCGTTTAACCTGTCGTTAGGTTTATATACAAATTGCCAGTTGCCAACTCCCATTCCTATCTAAGCTCCTCCCATGTGTTGCTATACCACTCCCATTCCTAGCTAAGGTCCTTCCATGTGTAGCTATACCACTCCCATTCCTAGCTAAGCTCCTTCCATGTGTAGCTATACCACTCCCATTCCTAGCTAAGCTCCTTCCATGTGTAGCTATACCACTCCCATTCCTAGCTAAGCTCCTACCATGTGTAGCTATACCACTCCCATTCCTAGCTAAGCTCCTTCCATGTGTAGCTATACCACTCCCATTCCTAGCTAACCCCCTTCCAAGTGTAGCTTTACCACTCCCATTCCTAGCTAAGCCCCTCCCAATTTGTAAGTTTTTTAATCGACTTTAACAATTAGAATCCTTTATTCCTAGTCTTAATTTCAAAGTACCTATACAAGTAAGCTGTTGATATCTTGATAATAATTTGACTAGGAGCTATTGCTGCTCATATCTGCAACAGTGTCCAGGCAAATTACTTTCAAAATATTTCCAAAGCATGCTTATAACATTGTGAATTCACCAAAGACAATACAATTCAGGCGGTTCCCGACGAACCGTTGCCCTTTCGCGAAGACCTGTGCCATTTGACTGTGACGTCAGCAAATAAGTAACATTATTATGATTATGACGTCAGATAGTTGAGTACGCGTTAGATACTTGAGTAACAGATCAGATACCTCCATTAAAGGTGCACATTTACACCAAAATGCGTAGAAATAAAATTGATTTTATTGTACACTTTTGGCGGCTTAATTTGTGTACCTCAATATAATGAGACGAAATAATTCTTAACATATGATGATTTCATTCCGTACAAATTATTAAAATTTTTTAATTGCCAAGTTGAATTAGGGACTCGAGTCTCTACTCCAATTCCACATCTTAAAACATTATAATAATTTGTACGTAATGAAATCATCATATGTTAAGATTTATTTCGTATCATAACACCCATGCCCACAAGTTAATCCTCTAAAGTTGACAATTTTATTTTCAAGCATTCTGCTGTGAATGTGTACCTTTAAGGCCAATCATGCGCCATTTCTAGAGCTCATGGTTACACTTGCTGCCTAAATATTTAGAACAATAGAAGAATTCAATTTGTCAGTCAAGTATATGACGGCATATTCAAATGTTACAGATATCCTAACGTCACAATTAAACTATGTCATGAATGGCGTATCTAAGTCCGCCATGATTCCCTAATAGTCTGTCATGCGTACGAATTGCATGTCTTTACTACTTAATAGCCATTCCGTTGAATATTTCGAATCTAATTTTACTGGGCGTTGTTGCTGTCCTCGGCAATAGTGTGAGCGGGGCTTAACAAGAGATGGGTGGGCCATAACTAAAAGTGGATACATCCAGTTAATTGAAAGCTATCGCTTTCTAATTCAATATAATTACTATTCTATCATAGTGAGTAGAACCACACTCAAGGCTACCAGCATATGCACTTACCGCGACAATTATTGTTGGATCGATAGTGAGTTAATACGTGATAGGAGAAGAGCGCGCGTGTGTGATCTGACATCTTTCTATCGTAGATAGAGATCCGCGTGTCTCAGGGAATTACAGTCAACTCACAGATCTGTTTGTCTGACTGATTTAGCTGTCCCGATCTCAAACTCGCCAACCTTCCCTATCATTGTCCTCATGTTTATAATCAAATTGAACCTCTCGTGTCGATCCGCATAAAACATATTCAGTCTGTCTTCGTTGTTTCCTATCATTGTTCTCTGTGTTAGTGTCTCGTGTATCTCTCACAGTGACACAATGACAGCTATCAGAACATCCGACAGAGAATTGTCATAACTAGTTCTTTCTCAAACTAGCGCTTCTAATCAAGGCACTGATTACTCCTCTTCTATGGGATCGATTAATGTAATTTCTTGTCGCAAGATAAAACAACGCTTCGTGCATGTCGCAATGTTGACGTCATTTGGATACAGTCCTGAAGTCTAGACAAGCATGTGAACGAGCAAATACAGCTGTGACGTCATTCTTAATTTCACAAAGTGTTTTACAGAATATTTTTGAATACTGGACGGTGCATTCGTTTCAATGCAAATGGATCTAACCAACGGTGAGTGCACGTGCGCGTGTGCATGTTGTGAATCTGTGTATGCGCCTGAGGGTATGTGTGTGTGCGTGCATGGACGTGTCTCACACATGCGTGCGTGGGTTGTCTGATTGTGAAATTGATGATATTCTGTGTATATAAGATTGTAAATGATGCACACATATGCTGTCATGAAACTAACTTTCAAATCATGTCTCTCGTCAGATCACACACACGCACGCATGCACCCACGCACGCATAAGAAAAAGTTGTAAAAGTTTCAGTGCCCAACCAATTAGTGGCTCGATATATTAGACTAGTAGAGATTTCTGAAAAGTTACTTTAAAGGGAATTTTAAGGAAAAGTTGGGAACGCATTTATTGAACATAATTTGGATGCACTGAATATGAAAATCATGGTTCCCAAGCTGAATTTTGATATTTTGACCCTTTTCCTTGCATTTTCCAAAATGGCTTCCAAATCCATTGGATTCTCGCTTAAAACATTCTGTGCATTGATTTTATACAATACTTTGTGTCACAGTGTCTCATTATTATGGATTCAGGTTATTCCAAGTATATATTCAATATCAAGAGCCTTGCTTTTGTGTGCTTATCTCATTTGAGACCACGTGAGAGGGTTTGGCATAGCAGAGGTACACCCGAGCTAGTACTATCTGGTAAAGCATATAACAAAGGTATGCAGTCTCACGAACAGAGGTATAAATGGGTAGAACTGAGCTAGTGGTATCTGGTAAAGCATGCAACAAATGTATGCTGTCTCACAAACTGAGCTAGTACTATCTGGTAAAGCATGCAACAAAGGTATGCTGTCTCACAAACTGAGCTAGTACTATCTGGTAAAGCATGCAACAAAGGTATGTGGTCTCATAAACTGAGCTAGTACTATCTGATAAATCATGCAACAAAGGCATGTGGTCTCACAAACTGAGTTAGTATTATCTGATAACGCATGCAGCAAAGGTATGCAGCCTCATAAGCAAAGGTATGAATGGGTAGAACTGAGCTAGTACTACCTGGTAAAGCATACAACAAAGGTATGCGGTCTCACAAACTGAGCTAGTACTATCTGGTAAAGCATGCAACAAAGGTATGCTGTCTCACAAACTGAGCTAGTACTATCTGGTAAAGCATGCAACAAAGGTATGCTGTCTCACAAACTGAGCTAGTACTATCTGGTAAAGCATGCAACAAAGGTATGCTGTCTCACAAACTGAGCTAGTACTATCTGGTAAGGCATGCAACAAAGGTATGCTGTCTCACAAACTGAGCTAGTACTATCTGGTAAAGCATGCAACAAAGGTATGCTGTCTCACAAACTGAGCTAGTACTATCTGGTAAAGCATGCAACAAAGGTATGCTGTCTCACAAACTGAGCTAGTACTATCTGGTAAAGCATGCAACAAAGGTATGCTGTCTCACAAACTGAGCTAGTACTATCTGGTAAAGCATGCAACAAAGGTATGTGTTCTCACAAACTGAGCTAGTACTATCTGGTAAAGCATGCAACAAAGGTATGCTGTCTCACAAACTGAGCAAGTACTATCTCGTAAAGCATGCAACAAAGGTATGCTGTCTCACAAACTGAGCTAGTACTATATGGTAAAGCATGCAACAAAGGTATGTGGTCTCACAAACTGAGCTAGTACTATCTGGTAAAGCATACACCAAAGGTATGCAGCCTCACAAGGTGAGCTATTACTATCTGGTAAAGCATGCAACAAAGGTATGGGGTCTCACAAACTGAGCTAGTACTATCTGGTAAAGCATGCAACAAAGGTATGCAGCCTCACAAACTGAGCTGGTACTATCTGGTAAAGCATACAACAAAGGTATGCGGTCTCACAAACTGAGCTAGTACTATCTGGTAAAGCATGCAACAATGATATGCGGTCTCACAAACAAAGGTATGCGGTCTCACAAACAAAGATATGCGGTCTCGCAAGCTCATTATGCAAGCACGGTGGTGTCTACAGATGCCAGAGGTCCTTGTATTTGCTGAAAAATCTGCCAAGGAATATCACGATATTAGCTGCTCCTTCTGAAAATTATCCTGAGAAGATTGCACAGCAATAATCTTGCTTAAAGAAGATCGATTTCAGAACATGATAACTCAGCGAACACCCCCCCCCCCCACGCCCCACAAGTGCAAATTTCTCATGCTGGTGGCAATACATGAACATGGTCTCTGTACTCTTACTGTTCACATGATCCCAGCGCAATGGCATTTGGGACCTCCACCTCCACTCCTTTAGCCTATTGTTGCCATATTTCAAGCGCTACGATTAGTACAATTATAACAAGTGGGGGTCCTGTTTATCTTACTGAAATGTGCCAAGTTCGACCAGCTGTTTATTCAGAATTTGCAGAAGGAAGCTTTGATGCTAAGCGTTTAATACATAAATTCAACCAGGTAGAACCCGATCAAGCACAAGACTGGATAAACGGCACAGGCAAAAACGGGGTGGTATCACAAAGACAGCACCTGCATTAAGCAGAGTGACTATGTCTTACAATTTGAGTCCACACATAGCGACTGAAACCAGTGCAATGTTCCACGTTTCTTCTGCTGACAATCTTGTGCACAATGAGGGAATATTCGCTCTACAGAAACGAGATAATTGTGACGAGGAGGCACAGATCAGCTCCTTTCAGAGTTTTGATGTGTTTGCAAATGATAAGAAATCTGCTTCACTATAAAACCTTGCCACGAAAGATCTAGCAACTGATAAAATAGAGCACTCATTACTTAATGCAATACACCTTGGCCAAGAACAAGTAGATACCTTTTGTGCTCGAACGTTTGGTAACTGAGGCTGGTAGAAATCCCAAAGTCGCCTTTCATGCTCTATTAGAAAAAACCATCATGAAAGCAGAGAATAAAGTCTTCCAACGTCTTCTCATAGCCTGTGCAGCTGGCCGTCTAGTTGATATGACCACTATAATGAAACACGAACTTATACTGGTACCAGTATCACTGGTTGAAATTACTGGCACGCTTCGCAGGAGAGACAATTCACTACTTGCAGATATACACATGGAAGGTATCAACTGCCTTGAAGCCAGTGATATTCATGATCAATCTGCGTCTCTTGTTACGGATGGCCACGCACTAGTTGTTGGGATTGGAAAGCCTGCGGATGCAGTAACATTTCGTGATTTAGCGGACGCATTTGTCAGATCAGTTCTGCAGACTGGGTCCAGCTATTAGAGAGGAGATATAGCTTTTGCCGGATATCTAGAAGAGTCTGTCAAGAGGAATGCCAGATGTACAAAGACTACGCGGCCTATCAGGCATGCCATGGAAGGTCGCGATGTGTCCCTCCCCAAACGCTGGCTTTACCAGAGAATAAGGCAGACATGGCTAGGTTCATATCAGAAGAACTGATTGCTAATGCGCCAGATGATAAGGAAATCATTATTGCAAGAGGATTTTGAGAGGAATTAGAAGCTCTTCTGTTGCTAGTGTGTCACTTTCCTCGTGTACAATGTGAATGCCTTTGTATGATGTGCGGTACATCAAAGAAGAGACGCTATATACCCATTAAAGCAGTTTCCAGCAACATGCCTCCTGATTCTGCAACAACATTGTTACCTTTTCACGCACTGACTGGATCAGACACAACATCCTACATAGCAAATGCCACAAAACGGTCAGAATGGAAGATCTTCAAAGATAATGATGGCATACTTAATAATTTGGGAGATGGGGAACTCACTGATGTGACCAGTAAATCCGCAGAGACATTTCTATGTAGAATATACAATGTGATCCAAACAGATTCTGTTGATACAGCAAGACATAAACCAGACTGTTTGCCAGCAATAAGAGATGTTCTGCAGCTTCAGTTGATGAGGGCTCGCTATCATGGTCTGGAGAAGTGCTCACTGTGCCATACCAGAGCTCCCTTGCTTGATGAGGGCTCTCTCTCGCTCGCTCGCTCGCTCACTCACTCACTCACTCACTCACTCACTCACTCACTCACTCACTCACTCACTCACTCACTCACTCACTCACTCACTCACTCACTCACTCACTCACTCACTCACTCACTCACCTCCCCACCCCCCTCACCCCCCCCCCTCCCTCCCTCCCTCTCTCCAAATGCGTGTTCGGAAATAATATCTTGTTCATGTTGCACACACTGCAGAGCTCACAAGTGCAAGTGGCGCAAATCTGCCCTTAGATGCACATCAATCTGTGGGTGCAAGGTACAGAGTGGCAGAGAGTATATATGCATGACTGCAATATAAATCAAACAAAGTGGCATTGCCCAAAATAATTCAAAGATTATTATTTCGGTATATATTAGTAATTGTATACAACGTTCTACACATATTTGTAACCGAATCCTGATATTTAGCAAGCAATTTTCTCTGGTAATAATAATGTTTTACGCCAGAATTCAATGGGATTTGGAAGCATTTTGGAATATGCAAGGAAAAGGGTCGAAATATCAAAATTCACGCTAGGGAACGGTCATTTTTAATTCAGCATGTACAACTTATTCTAAACTGTTGGGTTCCCAGCTTTTACCTAAAAATACCCTTTAATCTATTTTATAGGCCCTTTTTCAGAAATCTCGACTATAGTCGCCTAATGCAACTCATTTATTATGGTAAACCCATCTGCGGACAAATGATGGCGACATCTAAAAGCGGGTTAACCTGAAACTAATATATTCCTCCAAAAAGCACGTGACTGAATTCACACCAATGATAGCCATTAATCACACGGACAGGCAACCCACAATATACACCCGGATGAATAATAGCCTGATGATTGACTTCCGATGCTTAGGGAATGACCTGAAGTGTATCAGCATTTCTTCATTAATCATTGCCTGAAACTTTCAGTTTTCTTCAATTGTAGTGTGTGTTTAATTTATTAGTATCCCTCGCTCGCGCTATTTATATTCATTATAATCACCTTTTCTCATCCTTTCTTTTCTTTCATTTCCGTTCTTGTTTAACTTCAGTATTTCGCGCTGTCTAAGCTATTTATCAGGGGGTAACTTTATTAGTCTAGCGACACTAAGGGTAATCAGCAATAACACTATTCATTTGATCAGCAAGGCAACTACTTAGCATATGGACACCAAAATTGACCGTTCCAGTTTACCCATCCATTATATGACGTTATAATCTACTACGTGATGTGTAGGATGACGTCACAATCAATTACAGCGTTAATGACTCGACCGTCTTAAACGCTAAATATTCCGACACGTTGTACGAATTGTATGTCTTTACGATTTAATAAACATATGGCCGCAACAACACCCGGTCAAATTAGTTTCAAAATTTTCAACAGCTAACCTGAGTATTTTTGTGGAAATTGAAATTCAGAGTGTGCTGTGATCGATTGATCGCAGCAGGGGCGAACTGTGGGTGGAGCTTAGCTAGAGATGGGTGGGCATAGCTACCTGGAAAGGTTCATCACTACAGTACTCGCGATATTAGCTTTGTAGGCATTTTAGATTGTGCATTAAAGAAAGTATTGCTTTGATTGAGTCCCTAATTTCTAGTTCTCATTCAGGCCATATATAGGCTGGTTATATTTCCACTCTATTATTCCATTATGGTTAACTTTTCAAATTCTAACCTGACACCCTTTTATATGTCCTGGATAGAGAGAGACAAGGGGTGAAAGAGATTGTCCATCTCTCCAACGACGATGAAATAGTCTGATCATAGTCCCCCTTACTCAGCCGTGAACCAAGTTCTCAGGTTAAGTAGTCCAGAATGCCAAACAGTACACCCAACTGATTCTCCTGGTATTGACGATTGTAGTTTTTACCTCCGTTTATAAAATGTATGGATATGCCAAGAAAAACTAGAAATGAGCACCAGGCTTAACCCTATTACGAACTGTACTTGTATAATTATGTCAGATATGTTTTATGTAATGTATACAATGTCTGTTTGCGCCTCGTCATGGCCTCTGCATTGCTGGTGTATTTCATCCGACAAGTATGGTGTTCCCTCCAACAAGTATGGCGTCCCATCCGACAAGTATGGTGTTCCCTCCAACAAGTATGGCGTTCCATCCGACATGTTTGGTGTTCCCTCCAACAAGTATGGCGTTCCATCCGACATGTATGGTGTTCCATGCAAGCTCTCCATCCTTGTATATCCACTGACTTTGATAATAGACATGTATAGAGTTGCTCATTTCAAATTGTATAACCTATTTACTGAAATAAATAATCAAAACTTTGAATATTCTAATGCGGATACCGTAACGGATCTTTCCAGTTTTAGCTATGCTCCGCCCATCCCTAGGTCAGCTCCACCCACGCTTCGCTCGTGTCGGGATCGATCGATCCCTGAACACCCGGACTATCAAGTTCCAGAAAACTATACATGTAAGCTGTTGAATATATTGAAATCAATTTGACTGGCTGCTGTTGCTGCCTAGCAACAGCGCCACGTCAAATTAGTTTCAAAATATTCAACATAATGTTTATTAAATTGTAAAGACATACAATTTATACAACAACGCTTAATCCGTCTTCAATTATGCGTTCGTGACATACTTATCTTCGTCATTCATGACGTCATCCTAAACTTCACGTCCTTGATTGCTAATCATGTTAATTGACGTGTATGTTTACTCTATGTTGTAGATTAGGTGGTGATGAGTTTTGCTGCCAGATTTCGTGGCATAGGATGGTAGTTCATCGAATCAATGCCAAGCTAGTCAATGATATAATAGAATGAAAATGCCAAATCATGCGCGTGTGTGTTATTATAGTCAGACAATGAAAACACATGCCGGTATATGCGTGTCTTTCTTCATAAACGATTTAGTAGAATAACTCGTTATTAAAGATTATGATCAATGGCAAATAACTACGCTATTGCAAACAATGCTAATTCTATATATGCTACTCCTGACACAGTGCTGCTGGATACCTTTAATGTGCGATCTTGACCAAGCTATGGTAGGGGGGGGGGGTGTTGCGCTTGTGGTCTGGAGCAATGTTCGTCATCTGAGTCTCAAAAGGCCAATGTTCAATGATGACCGTCATTAAAATCGTCTCGGGGACGAGAAACGGATTTCTCAGGGAACCTGTCTTTGCAATGTTGTTATAATAATTGTTAATTGACTTCTTTTGTATGTTGACTGAACGTACTTGTGTATGAGATCCTTCGTGTATATTGTTCATGGGTGAATGTACTTGTGTATGGAATCCTTCGTGTATATTGTCCCTGATTATCACATGCTCATGTATGAGATCCTTCGTGTATATCGTCCCTGATTAACACCTGCTGGTGTATGAGATCCTTCGTGTATATCGTTCCTGATTAACACCTACTTATGTATGAGATCCTTCGTGTATATTGTTCCTGTGTGAACGTACTTGTGTACGAGACGCTTCGTGTATATTGTTCCTGAATGAACGTACTTGTGTATGAGACGCTTCATGTATATTGTTCCTGAATGAACGTACTTGTGTATGAGACGCTTCGTGTATATTGTTCCTGAATGAACGTACGTGTGTATGAGATGCTTCGTGTATATTGTTCCTGAATGAACGTACTTGTGTATGAGATGCTTCATGTATATTGTTCCTGAATGAACGTACTTGTGTATGAGACGCTTCATGTATACTGTTCCTGAATGAACGTACTTGTGTATGCGATGCTTCGTGTATATTCTTCCTGTGTGAACGTACTTGTGTACGAGACGCTTCGTGTATATTGTTCCTGAATGAACGTACTTGTGTATGAGACGCTTCATGTATACTGTTCCTGAATGAACGTACTTGTGTATGAGATGCTTCGAGTCTATTGTTCCTGAATGAACGTACTTGTGTATGAGACGCTTCATGTATATTGTTCCTGAATGAACGTACTTGTGTATGAGACGCTTCATGTTTTATTGTTCCTGAATGAACGTACTTGTGTATGAGATGCTTCGTGTATATTGTTCCTGAATGAACGTACTTGTGTATGAGATGCTTCATGTATATTGATCCTGAATGAACGTACTTGTGTATGAGACGCTTCGTATATATTGTTACTGAATGAATATACTTCTGCATGAGATCATTCGTGTATATTGTTCCTGATGAACGTACTTGTGTATGAGACACTTCGTGTATATTGTTCCTGAATGAACGTATTTGTGTATGAAATCCTTCCTGTATATTGTTCCTGAATGAATATACTTGTGTATGATATCATTTGTGTATATTGTTCCTGACAGAATGTACTTATGTATGGGATCCTTCATGTATATTGTTCCTGAATGAACGTACTTTCGCATCGGATCAGTTGTGTATTATTGTTATATGACTATCTTCGTGTATATTGTTTTGAGTGGGCGTAGTTGTGCAAGCGATTCCTTGTGTTGCAATGTTCCTAATTGAACATACTCGGAAATGAATGTCGTCTGTCGTATTGTTCGCGCGTCCTTGTTTGAGATCTGCTGTCTGACATTCTTTACCTATGTTTACTTTTAATTTGTATCTATTGTCATGGTTGGCTGGATTGGAAAATAATTTCCAAGTTTGTTTTAAGGGGTGTTAAGTTTTGTGTGTATCTGAAGAGTACGTGTAAAATCATTGTTCAAGAATGTGGTTATGCTATCTCGCAGTACGAGTGAGATGCGTGGCTTACCAACATCAAACATTACTTGATAGTTTAGGCCAAAGTGTATCAAACTGCCTTCAAAATTACATGTTTGTTGATCTAGGCTCACTTAGTCCTGTGATATTTTGTGAAAATAGCACTTCCATATGCACGTTGGTGTAATAGTTGGCAGATCAGGTTTTGTACTGAATCGATTTTTCTCGTCTACCAACCTGCCTCATGACTAAGTTTTACAAACTGGCCGACGAAACATTCTGATGCATATTCCTTGATATAAACAAACCTGGGGCAGTATTTTAAGCTAAGCAACTTTTTGATTATCAAATATCACTGGTTATACGCTACTACCTAAATTCCCAAATACAGTTGACGCATATTTTATATTGAATTTCAAAATGGCTGCCAAAAATAAATTAAAATATGTATCAGATCGTAGCCTTTAAGCTATTATAATAATGTTTTTGAAATTGGGTATTTCACATTAAAAGCTGTAATTACCTATGTAATCTCCAATATTATGGTATATCGGTATCTGCACATTAGCTGCGTGGGTGTACTAATATCAAACAAATTATACTAATCAGTTCTACTGGAAAGTGTATGCTATGTAAAACATTGAATATGCCGTAGATTCTCGAATGCAGCCCGTCACCTGTTGCAACTGTTTCAGCAAGAGCTTCGTAGGCATATTTATCTCGTGTTGTAATTAATAAATGAAACATTCTACAACCAGAGATGACTGGTATGTAGGCGGCAATGGTATCAAAATGGATCTTTCCAGTTTTAGCTATGCCGCGCCCATCCCGCGTTAATCTCCACACGTCGCTCCTGTTCGGATCGATCGATCTCCGAAATCTCTGACTATCAATTTCCAGAAAACTATACAGGTAAGCTTTTGAATATTTTGAAACTAATTTGACAGGGTGCAATTGATGCCTATGGCTACAGTACGCGACCGCTCACATACAGATTCCCTGTGCACGTGATACCTACAGTACCCAGTCAAATTAGTTTCAAAATATTCAACAGTATCCTTCTTTAATAGTAAAGACATACACTTCGTACATGAACGCTTAGTCATTAACCAATTATGCGTTCGTGGCGTGCTTATATATGTCATTCATGACAGCATTGATTATGACCTCATCCTACACGTCACGTAGTTGATTATGACGTCATATGATGGATGGATAAACTGGAAAGGTCCATTGTCCTCATGTTCTCATCATTTGTCCATGAACTAACTAATATCTATCAATTTTATCTCTGATAGTAGATAAGATTATATTGAGCAGAATTCGTCTATTCACATTCAAGATCGCGATTGGCCTCATATACGCATCTACATCATCTTAAGTTGCTTAGTTGTATTTCTGGAATTGAATTATAAGAGTGACCATATTGGAATTTAAATTGGCTACCACATATATCAGTCCAACTACCGATAACCCTAGATTCTGTATTATTAGATATCATGGGCGTGACCACATGCGTTTATCAGATTAAGAAATACTGATTGTGGCTTTATTTAGCCTAAACGACTAGACCTATGCCACATATACATTGAACATTTATTCACTGACAAACATTTTGTTTTGTCCATTTAACCAATATAAGTTTTCGAGTAGAAATTGATTCATTGCCATCAAATTATCTAAGAAATGTTATCTGGCGACTTTTCCCCCAAAATGCCACAAACAATTTCTAGAGGGATACTGTGATTTCATAACTGACTAAAGCCGGCGGCCCATCTACCGAATTTACCTGCCGATCATGCGGCCGGCCGGGAGAATACGTAATGTCGGTATATGAGCCGGACCTGCTGGCACGATTTTTTCAAAATCGGCTGGATAAATCGGTAAAGAAATTCCTTGTCAATGTCAAGGATTCTCTCCCTCCCTCTCTCCCTCTCCCTACCTCCCTCTCCCTCCCCCTCCCTCCCCCTCTCCCTCTCTCTGTACCCGCTTATCTACCGATGCTACAGATTTTTCCGGCCGGGTTAATATGGTTGGTTTTGTATTGTGTCCACTAAGATCCTTAGCAGATTGTCGTATGTATCTGTATAAAGGTTTCTGATTGATGCTCCTTGACGTGATTGTCAATAGAGGACTCCCATCTATCGATCGATCATATGACGTCATATTCAACTATGTCACATGTAGACTGAGGTCATAATCAACGACGTCATTAATGACGTAATAAGTACGTTGTAAATGCTTAAAAGTCCGTCAAGATGTATGAATTGTATGTCTTTGTTATTTAATAAACATTCCGTTGAACATTTTGAAACTAATTTGATTGGGCATTGTTGCTGCCAACATGTTACCTGTATAGTCGGGGAGTTCAGGTTTCGTCTAATCCCAACACGGACAAAGCGGGGGCGGGGCTTAGCTAGGAATTGGCAGGCCATAGTGACCTAATGAAATGACACTTGGAGATCGAATCAACCGAAATGGTGCTCGCCCTGTGAGGATCCGCCAGGCAGGTGCAGCGCCGGGCTCCACGCCTCGAAGGAGCCCACAGTCAGCTACTGGAGGTCCCATCAACTCGTCTTGTGGAGCCAGGGGACGAGGATGGAGAGCTACTGGCCAACCGAAAGAGAAGACCAAACCCAAAGAGAACCCCAGTATCAACATCATGCACTGGAACGCAGAAGGGATTACCAACAAGAAATCAGAGCTCGAACAGTTCCTGTAAGAAAACAACATTGATATCTGCCGCATCCAAGAGACACACCTGCAAGAAGGAAAACCATTTAAGATCAGAGGTTACCAGATTTTCCGGTGTGATCGAAGAGGAAGAAAGAAAGGTGGGGTGATCACCTTGGTCCGAAACAGCGTGAACGCCAGCCAGATCAAAACCTTTATGGAAGAGGCAGAATATATTAAGATCAAGGTAACAACCAGCAACTCTGTGATTGACATTGTCAATTATTACTGCCCTAATGACAAGAATCTCTCACTTGACACAATCCAGGTCCTGAACTACCACTTCCTCATTGCGGGAGACTTTAATAGCCAGTCCCAGAGCTGAGGATACAGAACACTTGATAAACGATTAGAAGACATTGAAGCATGGCAAAATGAAAAGTACCTTTTACTTGTCAACGATCCCACAGATCAGCCTACCTTCTACTCGTGCCGATGACACTCGACAACAACGCCGGACTTGGCATTTTGTATAGAAGACATTCACAGAAACCTCAGTAGAGTGGTCGGATCGCAGTTAGGAGGAAGTATTTCGACAAGTTCACCTCAATATCCAAGGTGGAACTACAAAAAGGCAAATTGCAGTCTGTTCGGCATTCGTTCCAATGAGCTCACCCCAAAATATATCAGTAGAAGGGAGAAACATCAACAATGTGGTCAAGGAATTTAATTCAAGTATCCTCAAGGCTGCCAACGAAGCGATTCCTCGAGGGTTCAGGAAAAACTACAACCCCTACTGGACAACAGAACTGCAAGCAGCACATGATAAACTAGACAAGGCCAGAGAAGATGCAGAGGGTAATCCCTGTCATGAAAACCACTTCACGCTACAACAAATTAAAGCCAGGTCTCTAAAGACCAAGCTGGAGGCCAAAAGAAGAAGCTGAATGGAAAAGACGGCAGGGTTTAATTTAGAGAGAGACACCACAAAGCTATGGAGACTGACTAAAGCACTGAATGATGAGGGTGTCGGGGGGAGAGAAGATTACTCTTGAAGAAGATGGGCAAACACTCACAGGGAAGACGGCTGCAGATGCCTTTGCGATGGCACATGAAAAAGAAAGCAACATTTCTATACCACGAATGCGTCAAAAAGAGGTTAGAAAAGAGCAAAAGGAAAGAACAGCCAGCAACACTCACGATGCAATGAAAGTTGACATTAGTTTAGCAGAACTGAAGAAGGCTATCCGCCAATTGAAGAAGAATAAATCTCCCGGGCCAGATGGCATTACGAATGAAATGAGCCAACACCTTGGTAATGCATCTCTTCGCAAGTTGCTAGACATCTTTAATCTCAGTTGGACCAATGGAGAGGTTCCTCAGAGCTGGAAGGAAGCCAGAATGACTCCTATTCTGAAAAAGGGAAGAACAAGACGAAAGTGCTGAGCTACCGTCCTATCAGTCTTACAAGCTGCATGTGCAAGACCATGGAGCGCATCATCAACCAGCGGTTGTAGTGGTACCTGGAGTCGGATAACATTATAGTTTCAGAGCAGGCCGGCTTCAGAAGATACATGAGCACAGAAGATCAAACAACACATCTTGCACAGGTCATAGAGGACACTTTTCAAGCCAAGAAGGTGATGCTAGCTGCCTTTATCGATCTGCAGAAGGCATTTGACAAGGTGTGGAAGGATGGCCTCCTCGTGAAGTTACGACGCACAGGCATCGGTGGCAACATGTTCCGATGGACCAAGTCATACCTACACAATCGCAGAGCTAGGGCGCTGGTGGATGGACAATCTGGACAGAATGTATTGCTGAGACAAGGGGTGCCACAAGGCGGAGTATTATCACCAACTCTGTTCATACTCTTCATTAATGACATTGTAGCAGCGCTGTCCAATGGGATCCAAGCAGACCTCTATGCAGATGACCTCGTACTCTTGTGCACCGTGGAGTACACAACAGCTGCCACGTACAGAATGCAGCTCGCCTTGGGCAAAATTACAGCTTGGGCCAATCGCTGGTGTATTACCATCAACAAAGAAAAATCATCAACCATGCTATTCTCACTGGCCACCAAAACCAAGGTTGGAAATCTGACACTGGGCGGTACTCCAATCGAGTACGAGGACCAGCAGACATACCTGGGAGTCATATATGACAGAAGATTAACATGGAAGGAGCACATCCAGAACGCAGAGGCAAAGGCCAGAAGAAAGTTAAACATCATGAGGAAGCTGGCAGGAACAAAGTGGTGGTGCCCATGAAAGGATCCTCAAGACCATCTACCTAGGTGCCGTACGACCACACCTTGAGTATGGATCCAGCTCATGGATGCCAGCAGCTAAATCTCATCAACAGAACCTCGACAGAGTACCAAACCAGGCACTGCGCATCATCACTGGTGGAATGAGATCAACACCAATAGAAAAAATGGAGCAGACAGCAGGCATCCCCCCCCCACTTAGCAAAGGAAGGGAATGCAAAGCACTAAACCAAGTTGCAAAGTTCAAATCGTTCAACAACCACCCGATGAAGATCAGGCAAGCACAGCTGTCATCAGGAAGACTTAAAAGATCAAGTTTTGTGAAAGAGACAAAAGCACTTCAAAGGAAACACCAAGAAGTGTTGCCAGCACAAATAGAAGACCCAAACCACACCCTTGATCCTCCACCCTGGGAAAACAAACTAGAGACCATAGCTATTCGCACCACAGTACCTCATCTCACAACCAAAGATGAACACAGTGATATGAGCAAGAAGGCCCTGACCCTAGCCATGCTGGAAGAAATGTACGCTCAGGAGACATGGATAAGGATCTACACAGATGGATCAGCCAAAGATGCAATTAGGAGCGGAGGTGCCGGACTGCACATACAGTATCCAAACGGACAACATGAGTCAGCTGCAATACCGACAGGCAAACACTGCACAAACTACAGAGCTGAAGTCGAAGCACTGGTTCATGCAGCTAATACCATCAGCAGAACAGCAGACCCTATTGCACAGATTGTCTTTTTATCTGATGCTGTCATATTAAAATGCCCCTGTTTTTCACAAGCACGTATAATAGACAAAAAGGTAAAGAAGTCCACTACCGGGACGATATTACAGAGATAGAGAAATTCAATCCAAAATTTAACGGGGTTGCCACTGGATACCTTCAATTTACGACGCTGATGACAATTAGATGAAAAATGCTTAACAAAGTGTATTATTCATAATATACTACAATAATGATACGTGCGTGCATGTGTGGATGTGGATGTGGACAGGACGACACAGAAATACTCAAGTTCGTATGGAATGGTAAATGTCTTCATGCCGTGGTGGTATCCTTGAGCTGAGGAATAGCTAGACGACCATGATAATGCGACGACACGACGATGTGATGATGAGCCGATGTCGATGAGCGATAGTTCAACGGCAGCAAGGCGATGTTAGTGAAATAACAACACAGTGGCCGGTGATGACAGCTAGACGATAACAGGATGGCATACGAAGATAATACAGCAGATCATTGTATTATCGCTGTTCAATTGGCCATCCTAGGCAAGTTCAATACTCCAAAAGTGGCTGGTGGTTCTATAGGCGATGAGATGAAAGTACGGATACTGCGAAGGCATCAATTCACCTACGTCTTCATCCGTGTACTAAGACTGAGGACACAAAGATTAAGTGTGAATATTTGGAATGGAATTGTGTATACAGATATTTTAACAAGAATATGATTAGACATAGTATATATAACAAGGTGGTCAATTGGGACAATTGTGTGTATACGAAATTTGATAAATAAGGTATAATATTTACAATTCACAAAATAAAGTGATTATACAATAGTTGCGTATAATTACCTGAGGTGTGACTCATTACTTCTACTTAACGTGTATAATCATGCCACCCAACTTGGTGGTCTTCGACAATTTGCTATCATACAGCAACGGCGGCTAACGGCAAATGGGCTTACGACCACCCAGGATCAGGAAAGCTATCAAGTTCCGATGATCTGAAAAGCTATAATTGCCACCTATATATAAGGAAAACCAGAAAGGAAAATACCTGACGCACGATGCACGAAAAAATGACAGGTACCCGCTAGAACGTCTTCGGGCAAAACTTACGTGAAAGACGTGCATAAGAGTGCAAGTCCTATAGATAAAACACAACATAATTAGCATACTAAAGGAATACGCTACCTGAAATATGACAGGCAAGTAATCAATGTGATCGCCGGTATGAAGAATTGCATAACAAAACAAATAAACACACAAAGCTTAAGGCTGGCGTGCTACAATTAATCACCTCAGTTAATCGATAAAATAAATAACACAAATAAGAACACTGTTCGGAATAAATCGTGACAGATGCCCGCTCCGTCCTAGAGGCTATCACCAAAGGTAAGCTGCCACAACTTGAAGAAGCACTACACACCATCAAATGCTTTCGGATAGTACTGCAGTGGATCCCCTCACACTGTGGAGTCCAAGGAAATGAGGAAGCAGACAAGATGACAAAGGTGGGTGCAGAAGAGAATCAGACAGAAAACATGGTTACCCATACAGAGATGAAGACTATCATCAAGTCCCTTTTGAGCACAGAGCACATACTTCTATGTTGCAGTACGCATCAGCTGCCGAGAGAAGAGATCTGGTCTTTGTCAACCTCTTTTCTTGAAAAGCTGTATGGACCTGTGGAAGAACTGCAGAAAACCACAGATTTCATCTTGAGAATGGCTCTCCAAGTGTGATACCAGCGATCGAAAAGAAGAGGAAGAAGGCAGGCCATAGCTAGATCTAGGTTCATCCATAATGAATCCTGTGATTAGAATGATCTATGCCAAGCCATGCTATACTGCTCCAATGTCCAGTCAGCTAAGCTCCGCCCACGGTGTACATGCCATTCACCTTTCCAGAGTATCCATTGATGATCTGACGTCATATGACGTCATAATCAGCTAAGCAGCGTGTAGGATGACGTCATAATCATTGCGTCATAAATGATTCTATTAGGCCCGTCTCTAACTCTTAATAGTCCGATAGGGTGTAAGAATTGTATGTCTCTACCATTTAATAAACATGCTGTTGAATATTTTGACACTAATTTGACTGGGCGCTGTTGCTGTCATAGGCAGCAACAGCACCCATTCAAATTAGTTACAGAATATTGAACAGCTTTCCTATATAGCTTTCAGTGTGTGGGTGGAGTTTAGCTAGAGATGGGCGGAGCTTAGCTAAAAATGGAAAGGTCAATTATCTTGCCTGAACCAACTATACGTGGGCCCAATAATACCAAGGATGTAGTTCCTCGCGCTTGGTCTATGGATCACTTTCTAAGCCAGCTGGGCTCTTCTTAAGTAGTTCAATATCAGAGCATTGGGTGAGTCTATACGTGGGTCCAATTAATGGCAATAATACCAAGGATATAGTTCCTCACGCCTGGTCTAACATGTCTATGGATCATTTTCTAAGCCAGCTTGACTCTCCTTGGTTCAATATCAGAGCATTGGGTGAGTCGATTGTTCAGAATACTAGTAACCAGTAAGTAGAGAGAAATACAGGTATTAATGTACATATCAATGGCCCGAGCTGACCACATTTCACCATACGTCGATACCATCTTTCGGACTGCTTATCATCAATCACAACTGTGTCAGCTGACCTGTTAGTCAGCTTAGCCATAGCTTTGGATCTTATGCAAAAGCAATAATGTCGGCTTTTTCCATCAATTAAACATAATCAGCACAATGCTAACATTGGTTTTAATGGGAAAATTTGAGCAGATACATCACATTACGACAAGCAATGGATTAATCTTTTGCTGTTGCTTCCAACGCAAAGGTAATCTTTAACCTATATTCTCAGGATATTAGGCCATGTTCATCTTAGTTCCCATAGCTGCTGTGACTAATGCTGTGTGTTCGGATCTAATTGAGAAAGATAACGTATTGATGTAGCGCGTTTGGCATGCTTATTGTCGAGTTCTACGTTGGTGCATTACCTGTCATTAAAATAAGAATTGGTTCACCCCGAGCAAGTCAAAAGTGTATTTTTACACCAGATGCAAGAGTAGTCTTTGCAATTATCTTTACCATCATCGTATGTCACGCGTGATAGTAGATGCCATCTTTTAGCAGAAGGAACTACCAATAAGAAAACTAATTTCTCCGTCCATCCCCAATTTGTAAATAGATGACGTTATGCAGATGTTGTTTCCTCCATCTGTGTCCCACACCGGGCTTCAATGGAAGGATCCGATATATCACACAATTATCTGATGTCACAATCAAAATACGTCACATGTTAACTGACCGCGCATTCTAATTACAAAGGCCCGACACAAAAAGGGCAAAAGTTCGAGATTAAGCATCTGAATGTTTTTTTGGTGAATTTACGATTTAATAAATTTATGGTGAATGTTTTGACACTAATTTCAAAGGAAATTGTTGCTCCTATATGCAGCAACAGCTACAGGATCAAATTATTAGTCATTAAAATTCCGCCTGCTTGCTTGTGTAGTTAGCTTGAAATTGAGTAATTTTGTGTTCAACTTCAAAGCATTAACCTCGATTCAAACATATAGCTAGAAATGGGCGGATTGTTTTGTGTATTTAACAATCGAGCTGAACGCAGAAATACGTCATCACTTATCAAGCCTAGGCCTATGCCCATCTGACATAGCGTGTGAATTACCTTCGTTATAAGTCACCAACAATATAAACTTTAGATAAAGAACCTTTCCAGTTTTAGCTATGCCCCGCCCATCTCTAACTAAGCTCCACCCATACCTCGCTCGCGCTAGGATCTATCGATCTCTGAACTCAATGACTATCAATTTCCAGAAAACTATTCAGGTAAGCTGTTGAATATTTTGAAACTAATTTAACTGGTTTCAAAATATTCACAATCATGATTATTAAATAGTAAAGATATACAATTCGCACAACAACGCTTAGTTCGTCTTCAATACCTATCCACGTTATTCATGACGTCATTGATTATGACGTCATAATAACCCATCACGTAGTTGATTATGACGTCATATGATGGATGAATAAACTGGAATGGTCGATTATGCCATATTTTCAGCTTTTGTAGATTTTGAAGATGCAGTGAGCTAATACCTGTTGTTATTTGCAAAGCTGCTACCGGATATCTTTGGTGATGAGTTTGCATACGAGCTATGTCATAACCACTGCTTTATCCAACTTTGTTTATGGCCTTTCAGGGTAAAATGTGAAAATCTGATTTAGGCCTACTACTGTTCTGATCACGTGACTAATATCATGCATGCACGTGCTAGGAAATTCGTTATTTCAGGCGCAGGTGAAATGTTTGTAGGAAATGATGGTCGCAGGTGAAATGATTCTCTGTATATTAGATTCCCACCGTTTCGGACCACAGTGATATGACACAGGTTGTCAATATAGCCACCGATTCTGGCAACAGCATGGCGCCTTCTCAGTAGCCTGGTACCAGTCTGTATAATGCCAAAGGGTAATCTGAAGCAAACAGTTCTGTCTGGATTCTATTGCGTAACTTAGAATGACTGTTTCCCTGCTGAGCTATCAATAGAGGGGCGCATCCCTAGATATGCCACGCTCATATCTTGAAATGAATGTTTTCATGCTGAGCTATCAATATAGGGGCGCATCCCTAGATATGCCACGCCCATATCTTGAAATGAATGTTTCCATGCTGAGCTATCAATAGAGGGCCGCATCCCTAGATATGCCACGCCCATATCTTGAAATGAATGTTTCCATGCTGAGCTATCAATAGAGGGCCGCATCCCTAGATATGCCACGCCCATATCTTGGATTGAATGTTTTCATGCTGAGCTATCAATATAGGGGCGCATCCCTAGATATGCCACGCCCATATTTTGAAATGAATGTTTTCATGCTGAGCTATCAATATAGGGGCGCATCCCTAGATATGCCACGCACATATTTTGAAATGAATGTTTCCATGCTGAGCTATCAATATAGAGGGACATCCCTAGATATGCCACGCCCATATCTTGGAATGAATGTGTTCATGCTGAGCTATTAATAGAGGGCCGCATCCCTAGATATGCCACGCCCATATCTTGGAATTAATGTTTTCATGCTAAGCTATCAACATAGGGGTGCATCCCTAGATATGCCACCTCCATTGTCTTCTAAACCCCCAACACACTTTGAACGCATGTTTGAATTGAGTTAACGTTTTCAACTGTAAATTACCCGAATCTTATTTTTCAAGCTAACAATACAAATAAACTGTTGGTTATTTTGAAAGTGTGTATGTAAATTCAGACATATATTTCCAGGCATTTGCTTCGCCATCGTACTAGCATACGCCCACTCACATCGCTTCGCTGTTCAAGGAACGAAAGGGTTAGTGGGAGGTCGAGACTGTGCGGACGGACGATGTTGCTGCGCCTGGTCGGGCCTATGTCATTTGGTTTAAGCAGAATTGATTTTTTGCTCAAATGAGAGCACAATAAGATACGAGTCTTAAACCCGTGGCTGCCATACCCATACTTATAATACGGTAAATACATCAAGATGGCGAATGATCAAAATAAAAGTATAGTAGTAAAGTAACTAGAATAACTGATTAATACATTAATAGAGGGATATGCCCCGCCTATTTCCCACCTAGCTCCACCCCGCCCACTTTTCCCGCATGTTGGAATCAATTCATATGTCTGGATTCCGGAGACAGGTAAATAGGTGTGTATTTTGAAACTAGTTTAAGCGGATTATGTTGCCGTCTGCGGGATATTTGGGCAATCAAGCCACGCCCCCGAAAACCACATGACTTGGAAGGACCAATGAAAAAGCATGTCCATCCTACCCCTTACCTCTATCACCACCCACTCGATAATATTTTATATACGATGCATACTGTGGTATTAGATGTCGTTAATATATAAGCATATGTGTCGTGTAGACTAGGGAAGGGTCAATCTCTTGTCAATCTCTCTTCTATATGCTGTTTAAATCATCCTGAAGTGGGGACTCTCTCATATGTCTCCGCTCAGTGTGAGGGCTCTCTCATAGAGAGAGAGAGCGAGAGAGAGAGAGAGAGAGAGAGAGAGAGAGAGAGAGAGAGAGAGGGGAGGGAGGGAGGGAGGGAGAGAGAGAGAGAGAGAGAGGGAGGGTGGTGGTGAGGGAGGGAGGGAGGGAGGGAGAGGGAGGGGAGAGAGAGAGAGAGAGAGGGAGAGAGAGAGAGAGAGAGAGAGAGAGAGAGAGAGAGAGAGAGAGAGAGAGAGAGAGAGAGAGAGAGAGAGAGAGAGGCTGCTCTATAACATTATGTCTCTGACTTTTGGCATGGGCTCAATGCTTGACAAATGCGTGCCAGAATAGTACTTGCCACGTCTGCTTGAACGAACTGATACATATGGCAAATCCAATTGACTGATTCTATCATCTGACCAACGGCAAATCTTCAATAATGGCACTTCTAACAAGGGAAGTCCTTCGGGCATACATACAATCTTATCTTTCTGAATTACCTTGGCATCTATTCCGAAAATATTCCAACTTCCAAGAGGGAGATAAACTGTATCCATACAAGCTTTGCGCTTTCCTTTTGTGGCAACGGTCCATGCGATAGCCGTGCTTGTGAAGTATGACCGCAAGAAAAATAGATGTATTAGTGAATCTCTCTCCTCTTTTTGATCACACGATCTAGTGTGTAATCACTGGATGGATCCGAGCTGACGCTCAAGCATCTGGCGTCATAATCCATTACGACACATGTAGGTTGACGCCAAAATCATAATTGATGTAGAATACTCTGTGACGAAGCCGGAAAAGGCCCGTCAAGTGTAGGCCAACGACTTGTATTTCTTGTATGAATTTACTACTTAATTAACATTATCTTGAATATTTTAAAACTAATCTGAATAACAACCAACCACAGACAGAACTAACCATATGTTAGACCATTAGACACCTACACGATACTTCTGCGAAAAGTACTAAACACATATTGGCAGGGACATGGAATAAGCTCAGAATTGTATGGGGACTTACAAACTCTCTCCTAAAAACCTGGCAAAGAAGATTAAAACTAGCAGGACACTGTTACTGCCATACCGAAGATGCGGCCTCAACCCTTGTGTCAACTCATGGGAAGCGAAAGGGAGGCAGACCACCATTAACATACGTCGATGTGCTGATGAGAGATACCAGCCTTGTCAGTACTGATGAATTAAATAGATGTATTTTGGTGACTCATCACTGCTCGGGACGTGCTCCAGACCTAAGCTAAGCTAATTTGACTCAAAATTAATTTCAAAATATTCAACAACTCACCGCTATAGCAACCTTGAAATTGGGCTTCTGGGAAGTCAGCGTTCAAAGTATCTATAAATGTATTCCAATGCACTTAAAGCTGGGCGGAGCTTAGCTAAAAACGGGCGTGGTATCGCTAGAAATGGGCGTGGAATACCTAGAAATGGATACCTCTATTCTCTGATCATGGAGTTGATAAAGAAGTATGTGAGAATTACATTATTCTTTTGATGCATGGATTCTAAAGAGAGTGATACCAGTGACATCTTGTGATTAGAAACGCTCACGAACATGACACTAATATATCCACGCTCTAAGCTTGAACATAACACTCGCATATGCATGATTGCAACTTGAACATAACATTCAAACTGAAATAAAGTATATAACTGCCGAGTTTCTACCGACGACATATTCCAGGGATTATATCTCTGGACCTGCTGAATATTTGGAAAACAATTTGACTGAAAGTTGTTGGTGGCCACCAACAACTTTCAGCCAAATTGTTTTCAAAATATTCAGCATGTCCAGAGTTATTACCCATTGAAATGTGTGTCTAGTGGCTTGCAGCGGCGAGGCAGTTAATGATTTTGTCTACCCATAAATAAAGCTATATGTTGGTTTGTGTTTGATTTAACAGATTTACAATATCCGTGGGTCCCTAGTTGGATTATCGGACATTTCCTTCTAGAACTAGAATGCCCAAACAGTCTCATGTACATGCGCGTGTCTTAGCATTACACGTTACCGTAGTGAAAGTACCAATTAACAGCTAAAGCTCACTGTTCATGATAATTGCGTAACAGTTATTGACAGCCTACATGAGAAAATTAAGTATCATTATTGCTCAGAAACAGTTAGTCAAAATAATCCTTCTAGCTCATTTCAAGGTAATATTCTGCATAAACTCAGTTACAGAGACTTAGTCATTATCACCATTATGTTTACATCTGCAGTAAGATGTATCACTAAATACAACGAGCATATCTAACTATCTGCTTGTGGCTATGGCCATCATGTTCAATTACACAGAATGGAAAGCGCAGTGTTTGATTGCTCATCGAGATGGAATTTAATCTGTTAATCAAGTATCTGACGTCATCATCAAATTATGGCACTTGTTTGCTGACATCACAATCGACTGACGTAGCTCCGTCACTAATCTATCAATCTGACGTCATGATCAAATCACAACACTTGTTTGCTAACATCACAATCAACTGACGTAGCTCCGTCACTGATCTATCAATCTGACGTCATGATCAAATTACAACACTTGTTTGCTAACATCACAATCAACTGACGTAGCTCCGTCACTAATCTATCAATCTGACGTCATGATCAAATTACGACACTTGTTTGCTAACATCACAATCAACTGACGTCGCTCCGTCACTGATCTATCAATCTGACGTCATGGTCAAATTACGACACTTGTTTGCTAACATCACAATCAACTGACGTAGCTCCGGTACTAAAGGCGAGAACGTCCGACAGTAACTGAATTATTCTGTCTTTGTTGACTATTTTGTAACCAATTTGAGTGGGAGCACGTGCAAAGTCGGCTGAACTTAGATAAAAAGAGACGGGGCATGGCTAGAAATTGATTTCAATGTTATGTCTATTGTGCAGATAGCAAGCTCTGAATAGCTTTTATTAATCAAACTTTCCCATCTATACATCCTCAACAAAGATGTGCAGCTACACTATAATACAGATAAATTGACAGCTCTGTAAGGAATGGCAATAATATGTGTCTACATCATCCTGCCTGCTTATAACATGCACAGAACTACATAAGCTCCTAGACTCTGTGACTTATATGTACTAATATATCTGTTCTAGTTGGACTGGCACCATCGCGTGCACCAGGCTGGCAACTTGTCGACACCCTGAAGCGGAAGAGTAGAGCAAGTACATTGGCAAAGGAAAGTTCTTTGTCCAGTGACAGCCCAAACTGTAATTCATCCCAAATCCAATCACTATGAACATTGTCGACTGTTCAATTTGGAAGTAAGAATTGAATTTAATTAAGGATTCGCCACATGTGGTTTTATTTTAATTAATAATAATTCATTTAAACTTATATATTTTTATCCCTCTGAGAACGCGATCAAAAACAAATCCGCTGGCACGATGTTCCTCTAGGTTCCTTTAGGAAGAATATCTTTTCGTTATATAGAGATTCTGTATAATTGTACAAAACTACACCATCAACTATTCCACCAGGAAGTATAAATGCGTTTGCTCACGCGAGACCACTCCCCGACACATCCCTGCCGAATTCAGCATTCCTCTACTGTGATTATATAACAGGGCGAGGGCAATAATTACATGAAACGATGTGAGGGAAACGCGGCGTGCTTTCATTATTTCGCATGTCTACAGACCATACCATTCAAAATTCAAGATGATTTATCTGCTATTCATATAAGAAAACATACATTTATTCAACAGACGCTCAATCAAATATACAGTCTGTATAGTAATGGACAACTTTACAGGTAGCATATAATACATCTTGATATCGCATTCAAATTGTAGATGTAGGCTAATAATAAGGAGCCGGTGTTTCACGACTAATGGAATATGGAGAAATCGGGTTAATACATATACAATAGTTTCCAGTTGATTTCCCATGCGGTTTGACCAACACGTGTCTTTCTCCCTTGCTAAACAATATCAGGGGAAACGAAACGTGTGCTGAAAACATTCGCTTGATCTACATGCCTTTTACTGAGAGAGTTCGATCCCCAGTGATTCTGCCACGATTGTCATTCTAGGCAGCTCATATGCATATTGTTTTATTTCGCGATTGTCTGATTAAGGACATCAGTCTGACCAGAGACGCGACATCAGTCTGACCAGAGACGCGGGCAGGTTGCTAATGGGCTATACCATGCCGCATACAATTCATGAATCCATTTCCTCCGCCAATCATATGACGTCATAATCAACTACGCGACGTGTATGTTGGCGTCATAATCATGATGTCCTGAATGATTCAATTAAGCCCGCCTTGTCTTTAACGCATAATAGTCCGACACGTTGTACGAAGTGTATGTTTTTGTTATTTAATAAACATGCTGTTGAATATTTTGAAACTAATTTGACTGGGTGCTGCTCCTGCCATGGGCATCAACAGCACCCAGTCAAATTAGTTTCAAAATACTCAACAGCTTACCTGTATAGTTTTCTGGAAATTGATAGTCAGCTAGTTCAGAGATCGATCAATCCTAGCACGAGCGAGGTGTGGGTGGAGCTTAGATAGAGATGGGCGGGGCATAGCTAAAACTAGAAATGTCCATTCATGCACAACACGTCTCAGCTATGTTAAACTAAACTTGTCACAGCCACACCGCGGCAGGTCAGACATGACCGCATCTAGCTGGCGTCCAGATTACACCAGAGCCAGCTCAAGTCCTTAGTCCTCCAGTCTCTCGTCATTCTATGGCTTAATCAACCCTGCTCCAGAATCCGCATATAATGTATAACCACTAAGCGTATGGTCATTCAACGCAAGGGTTAATTGTACTGTTGCTATCACGGTGTAACTGGAATACACCGTGGTCAGTCAATGCAGAATGTGATATAGCATGTACCACAAAGCTCATTTCAAGTATGCGGTGGGAACATATCTAACCTTTATTGTTATTTCACAATCATGTGGAGAGAATTGATTAATTGCACATGTCCAGGTTGTACTGGCATAAGTTCATCAGAGCTCTTGTATGCATGGCCCCTTATGTGATTCTGCTTTGGTGAGTTTTCACGCGTGCACGACCCCACCCCACCCGAAAACACTATTTCCCTCGTTACGCTTGCAACATAACAGGACATCTGTATCACTAAGAATAATAAGCACGCTTTGTAAACAGATTATTGTTGCTGGTAAATAAGCCAATTTTAGTATATATTTTCTACATCGCCAGCATTACATTCCAATGGACAGAGGACTGTTCTCTTCTATTAAAACGTCACAACTGCATAGGCCATGTGCGGGCAGCTTACACAGATAGACGCGGGAGAGTGTGATGCGGATATGTCATGTGTGGACAGCCTACACAGATAGTCATGGGAGAGTGTGGTGCTGATATGCCATGTGGGGGCAGCCTACACAGATAGACACGGGAAAGTGTGATGTGGATCTGTCATGTGTGGGCAGCCTACACAGATAGACGCGGGAGAGTGTGATGCGGATATGTCATGTGTGGACAGCCTACACAGATAGTCATGGGAGAGTGTGATGCGGATATGTCATGTGGGGGCAGCCTACACAGATAGACACGGGAAAGTGTGATGTGGATATGGCATGTGTGGGCATCCTACACAGATAGACACGGCAAAGTGTGATGTGGATCTGTCATGTGTGGGCAGCCTACACAGATAGACACGGGAAAGTGTGATGTGGATCTGTCATGTGTGGGCAGCCTAAACAGATAGACACGGGAGAGTGTGATGTGGATATGCCATGTGTGGGAAGCATACACAGATAGACATGCACTATCATTAGCACATCTGCAAAACAACTTTATATTAGTAGTCACGGGGCCCACTGTACGCTATTGTTATGTAAATGAGCTCTTGATCTATTTAAATATTGCATTCCGATTCGTTGTTCTGAATGAGCGTGTAGACGCTATTGTTCTAAATGAGCAGGTAGATGCTATTGTTCAAAAGTTTAGGGTACACGCTATTATTCTAAATGTGCGTATGCACACTATTGTTCATAAGTGATGGCGGTCCGCTATTGTTCATGCAGGTTGTCATGGGTAGCTAGTGAATATTTTGAAACTAGCGTGAATTGTAGCTTCCTATGTCAAATTAGTATAAAAAAATATTCACTTGCCTGAGATGGTAGTGGGCCGGCATCTCCCAGTCATTTAATTTTCAAAAAAATCAGAGCGAAGCACAGTGTTACACGGGTAATATATAGGTAAACTAAGTGATGTTGTATGTATAATATTATATAATAATATAATATTATACAGATAATAATCATGTATCTATCGTATTTAAGGTGCTATATGTCTTTAAAGTGGCAATTATTTAATTATTAAACTTCCAAAAAAATGTTGCAGCCACAATTTTATACAGGCGGCTGCACATTTATACATGCGGCAACATGTGTATGTACATATCCAGACACGGTAATTTTTTCCTAGTTTTAGCTGATCGCTGTTGAATATTTTTCATAAAATATGTCTTTCATATCACAGACTATAAAATACATTAATTTTACTGCATAAGAGCATGCAGCTTGCCGCGATGGAGTCGAGTGTTAGCACTTGATTATTTGAGTGCACTCGCATACATAAAAACGCATTCTGGTGAACAAATGACATGAAATTGATATTTGGAAAGATATTACAAAATCGATAATAACACGTGAACCCGCTCACTGGCTATTGTTGTTTACCACTAAAGATTAACGCATTTTTAATTCATGGTGTTCAACGGGGTTCATACGTTGACAGTAGTAAGTGCATTGTGGGGAGTTGGTTGGAGACTGAATGCTTTATCATCCATGACGTTACATTTCAACAATTAAGAGCTACATTACGGGCATAGTAGCATTATCATAGATGGTCGTTTACTACAAGTCAAATATAAATATATCCTTTTGGGATACACAGCAGTGATACGTTATAACCATGTTTTTACTATATAATTCAGTAAAACCTGCCCTAAGCGAACACCTCATGTTACACCATTGCATGGGTGCCATAGACTTTCTTAACCCTGTAACCCTTTAACCCTCGAAGTTCTTCAAGAGAATTTCAATTTTCTCATAGAAAATGTCCATTTGCAGACCAAGAGAAGACTATTAAAAAAATGTTTCATTGGAATGACTGGCTATGCTGGTTATCCATTTGGCTAGACATTGTGCCAGCAAGCACCCACCACCAACCATCTACACCAACCACCACCACCACCAACCATCTACAGCAACGACCACCACCACCACCACCACCACCACCACCACCACCACCACCACCACCACCACCACCACCACCACCACCTCCACCTCCACCACCACCACCACCACCACCATCATCATCATCACCACCAACACACACCACCACCACCACCACCATCACCATCACCACCACGACCAACACCACCAACACCACCACCACCACCGCCACCAGCACCACCAATACCACCTACACCCAACACCGGGCATTAATCCCACCCCACCACCAACACCCACCCACCCACCAACCTCTATCGAATTTCTTCATATTCATATTTGTAGAACTATAGAAGACTATTTTTGAAAATTTATCATTGGGATGACTGACTCTGATGGCTATCCATTTGTCTAGACATTGTGGTCAGAATTTGTGAGAGCGTGGTGTGGCAAAAATGGCATATAGGTTGGAGAGGGTATATCAATGAGGGCTTAACAAAGGTCTGGCTAGTATGCACAGGTGCCTATGTCAGCATGAATGCATTATGAGTACCTACTCAATGAGGCCCCAACAACAAAAGTAATATAGCTGGCTATCCATTGTCTAGACATTGTGGCTGCAACCACCTACTACCAACACCCACCACCTCCACCATCACCACCATCAACACCACCACCATCACCACCACCACCACCACCACCCCTCTACCACCACAGCACCGCTACCACCCACTACCTTCACCACAATCAGCATTAGCAGCACCACCACCAACAGCCACTGCCAACCACTAAACACCAACACCCACCACCAGGCATTAACCCACCACCACCATCCACCACCGCCACCCATCCATCACCACCACCACCACCCACTACCTCCACCAACCACCAACCATACTGCCACCACCAACGTCAACAGTACCCACTCCGATTTGTATATAGAGGGATGTGGGGGACCCAGCTGGATATATAGCTACAATCATCAAATCAACATGCACTTAAAGAACCAATGTTTTATTTGTATCCATATTTTTACATTGAAGAAAATATTACATATGATAAAACATATAGATTCTGTAGCATAAACAAATAGTCAATGTTCTGGAGATCCATTTATCAATGGGTAGACTGATTCCTTATGGATCAAATCCATCACCACCAGAATCATCATCATTATCGTCAGCATCTAGATTGTTCCTTATGTACTTCTTGATCAGAAACTCTTTTTCAAAAAGCTGAGAAGACTGCGTCATCGTATGCGTACCCCTCGGTTATAAAATCTTTAGTTTCCTGACGAATTATTTTAATGAGCGTAGAGTTCTGTAATCTTCTCCACTGGAACATTATGTCTATACACTTTGTAACTAAAGCATCAGCATATACGGAAATAGACACATTGCCTACACCATTTGGGTCTGTGTTCACTTCACCATCCTATCTTCTAAACCTGATTGTCCAGCATCTAAGACCTGCTTAATATTTTGGAATATGGTGAATGGTTCCTGATTGCCTATGGCTTCTTTTTCATCTTCACCTTCATCTTCACTCTCAGGCTTTGCTGAGTCATCACCGGCTTCACTCTCCGACTCCATTGGCTCATCATCTTCACTCTTCATCTTTGGCATTTCTTCATCTTCACTGTCTAGATTTTTGCTATCTTCATCATTATGGAATCGGATCTTATGCCGATTCAGGTCATTTGACCTATCAAAAGTTGAAGCACATTCAAAACATTTATGTCTCGGCATATTGATTATAGGATAAATCTAGCAAGCATTCAAGCTACACGGTTTTTCAAAGCAATCTTCTGACTGCCTAAGGCTACCTAACTACTCTGCAGTTAAAACACATGTCCATCCACTTTGTGATGTTTAAACTGGAGTGATAAAAGGGATTGAATTTGAACCGTTTTATAGGATCATATGTACTGCGGCCGCAAATCCGCAATATGCGGCCGCAAATCCACAACATGCGGCCACATGTTGCAGATTTGTGGCTGCATATTGCGGATTTGTAGCCGCATGCGGATTTGCAGCCGCATATTGTGGATTAGCGGCTGCATATGTACGCATGCACTTTGGCGTGCATGTGTGTCTGGACATGTACATACACATGTTGCCACATGTATAAATGTGCAGCCGCCTGTATAAAATTGCGGCCACATTTTTTTGAAAATTTAATAATTAAATGACTGTCACTTTAAAGACATATATCTCCTTAAATATGATAGATACATGATTATTATCTGTATAATATTATACATACAAAGTCGCTTAGTTTACCTATATATTACCCGTGTAGCACTGTATTTCGCTCTGATTTTTTTTTTAAATGAAATTCCTGAGAGACGCGCAACATGCGGTCACAAATCCACAACATGTGGCCGCAAATCCGCAATATGCGGCTACAAATCTGCAACATGCGGCCACAATTCTGCAACATGCCCCACCCCCATCTCAGGCAAGCGAATATTTTTTGATACTAATTTGACATAGGAAGCTACAATTCACGCTAGTTTCAAAATATTCGCCAGCTACCAGCGACCACCTGCATGAACAATAATGTACAGTTGTCACTTATGAACAATAGTGTGCAGACGCACATTTAGAACAATAGCATGTACCCTACACTATTGAACAACAGCGTCTACCTGCTCATTTAGAACAATAGCCTCTGCCCGCTCATTTAGAACAATATCATCTACATGCTCATTTAGAACAACCAATCAGAACGCAGCATTTAAATAGGTCAAGAGCTTATTTGCATAACAATAGCGCACCGCTGTGCCCCTTCACTACTTATATTAATTACCTTCCCGCAATAAAACCAAACTTCCCATAAGCGTGAACCCAACAGAACACATCTCACAGAACGAAATTCAATTCTCTTCAAGGAATTTACTGTAAAATACCCCCTCCAGAGACATAACACATTCGCCAGCCTCTTTCTGAATCAGGTCAAAATGCACTCACTGGAATTATTTTTCCATTTTGTATTCATCATTATATCCGTGGCTCGGATAAAACCTGATAATAACAAGTTGAACAGAAATACATGGTTGTAAATCACGCGATAATGTAATGTAAACAAAATCGATCTACAAATAAAATTTCTCAGTAGCTTTTCTGTAAGGAAATAAGGCACATTATAATGGTTGTTACGTGTATAAATTAAATGTATAATTTCTTAATCTGACCCGTGATTGTAATGTGTTTATCATCATGGAGCACGTATGCGTATAATGCTATGCTACCATGGCTGAATGGACCTTTCCAATTTATCCATCAATCATATGACGTCATAATGAACTACGCTACGTGTAGGCTAACGTCATGATCAATTACATCATGGATAACTCGATTTAGTCCGTCTTAAACGCTTGCGGTAATAGTCTGACACGTTGCACGAATTGTATGTCTTTTCAATTTAATAAACATTCTGTCGAATATTTTGAAACTAATTTGACTGGGTGCTGTTGCTGCCATTGGCAGCAACAGCACCCAGTCAGATTAGTTTCAAAATATTCAACAGCTTACCTGTATAGCTTTCTAGAAATTGACGCTCGGGGAGTTCAGGGATCGATCGATCCCAACACAGGCGAAGTGTGGGTGGAGCGTAGCTGGAGATTGGCGGGGCATAGCTAAAACGGGAAAGCTCCATTAGCTAACATAATGGTATACGGCAGAAAATCAAGCCTCGCTGACAAATGAAATTTAAAACTGCTTTAAAACAATAGTTACTCTGACGCACGTGTAGCGCATAATGCTAATTTGGCCACTGATCCGCAATCTCTATGATGATTAAGAAGATAATGTAATGCAATAACCAGCACGCGAGCAGCATCACAGACGATGGAATATAATTTACTCCGCGTGTACAAATACATCAGCCTTGCTGTTTGTCAAAGTGGATTAGAGATTTAAAGACAAGATTGATTACGCGATTACAAGATCATACAATCGTTCAATATTGCACGTAATACGTAACACACTGGCCACCAGCTGATATTCTCTGAATCAAATAATTGTCGTTTCATTGTTTTTCTAGCTCTCGGTATGTGATTGTAGAATTTACTGGTTATCATAAAGCACAGCGTTGTGACCGTTTAACAAGGATGGGGGAATAGTAGACAGGACACGTGTATGAAGACTTTCACTTGATTCTTCATGTCTCGTCCGCTTTTATCTGACTGTAAACTCACCAAGTCCAAGCTCAAGTTTTCTGTATTAGGCTATATTCAGGATATAACCTACAATAGCATACGAAGGTAAATATATATTAACAATATTTAACACTTATATCAGACCAAAACGGCTTTTGCATTGGGCTTGATAAATGCCCATTTGCAGACGAGGAGAAGACTACTTTTGAAAATTTATCACTGGAATGACGGGCTCGATAACCGAGCCAGTCATTTAAGTGGTAAGTTTTCAAAAAATGTCTTCCCTTCGTCTGTAAATAGGCATTTTTTATGAGAAAATTTAAATTTTCTTGAACAAATTCTAGGGTAAATGGTTAAGCCCTTTCATGGAGATAGATTGGTATTGCTTGGAGGCAATCGTAATATAAACACACCCGATTACATACCTAGTATATCTAATACCAAATATGGCATATTATCATCATTTTATCATCACAGCAGGTTATAACTATTGCATTACATCATTTTATGATTACATCATTTTATGATTATGTCATTTTATGATTATGTCATTTTATGATTATGTCATTTTATGATTATGTCATTTTTATAACATTTTCAATTATGATTATTGTTGTCAAGTTAATTTCATTGTAACACACATTGACATTTTGTATGATGGGTGTTATTGGTCGGTGACTGCATAAGATTATATAAGATTATGGATTTGGTTTCTTGGACAACCTATGCTATTTACATAACCATAGCTGGATTAAGTTTGCGCCGCTTTTCATAAAGCCCTGGAGCTTAAATTTTCTAAATGATTCTGGTTCAGATGACTTGATATTTTCAAACAATGTACCAGAGCGTCATCACAGTATGAGAAACAGCTTTCACTAAATACAATTGTGTATCACATGATCAGGTTTATATTGCATAGTATAACCCCTGATAACATGTAGACGTTGGGACAACGTTGGCAACAGGTTGGCAGATCGCAGTTGGCGTTACAACGTTGGCCCAACGTTGGCCCAACGTTGGCTTTATCACTTTTTGCCAACGTTTGGCCAACGTTGAGCCAGCATTGGAAATTTCGCATTAAATCAAACAAAATCAACATAATATTCAAATTTTAATGTTTAAATTGTTAAATTATGCTTTCTGGTGTGCTATTTGAAACATTTTCATCGATTTATGCCCGTTGCCTCAACGTTGGCCCAATAACGTATTGCCATGCAACGTTGGGCCGATGAGTAAAACTACGTTGGCCCAACGTAGTGGTAAACGTTGGGCCAACGTTGAGTCAACGTTTGCTTGCTATCAGGGACTACTGTGATAAATTTGATACTGAATGCTAACTCGGTTAAGCTATAATAATAATAATAATAATAATAATAATAATAATAATAATAATAATAATAATATTAATAATAATAATAATAATAATAATAATAATAATAATAATAATAATAATAATAATAATAATTGTATAACATTGCCATGCAATATCAAATAATAATAATCTTTATTTACGGAGTTACCTGATCCTTCAGCGACCATTACAAAAACAATTATAGGCCCTATAAATAATTGTTTTGTCAGGGTCACATGAACGGACGCACACGCACGGACGCACGCGCGCACACACATGCATGTGAAAGGGTTCAAAGGCGCAGCGGTAAGTTGCTAAGTAGTAGAATACGCCCGGAACCACATAACGGAAACAACTTAAGAGCTCAGATACGCAAACAGTCAGAGAAGAAAAAGCTGATTTTCATTTCATACTCTAAGTCTTAGAAGTGAGTTTCACAAGGTGTTAAATCTCCGAAAATAGGAATGGAGGGAGGGAGTGGAAAAAGGAAGAACGTCACAATAAGGATAGAAAAGACAGGTTAGTGATCTGTTTACCTGGCGGCGGATGTGCTCTCCCACCGTCCGTACACAACATCCAACACAACATACACCCTACCAAAACAACTCATTACGCTACAACATGTAATGCATACACCCCTAGTAAGATGGTTAAATCTTGATAATTTCAGTTTTCGGATATTTCTGTGTCCTTCAGGGTGTGCTTCATCCAAAGCCATAGCTCAACTACACATTGATTTAAGCGTCCGATTTAAACCAAACTAACAAGCAACAACAACAACAACAACAACAACAACAACAACAACAACAGAAGTTGTATTACTATCAGATACCTTGCACACCTTTGGTTTTACATGGTACTCGCTTCTCGGCCTTTTAGCTAAGATCAACATTTAGTGAATGCGTTGGGCCAGCGTTAGACCAATGAGCATATTGCTGTTGGGCTAACCTAGACAGCCAACGTAGGATCAATATTAGAACGTACGATGGGCCAATGTTGGGCCACGGTAGTCTTGTTATCTGCAATATTAGTTACCACTTGCATTGCCTACATATTGTTTCTCGTGCCTTCTAGCCAGAATTCTACCATGTACGTCGAGCTATAGACATAATTTATGCTGCTCACCTCCAGATGTATTACTGTATACAGCCGACTCGCTGGAGTCTCACTGGATCTGCATCTTCTATTGATGTGGTATTTGCTTCATATGTGGGACACCATGTGCAGATCGACCAAGTTTCCATTCTGAATAACATTCAACAGTCTAATCCAATCCACACAGGCCAATATGAATCAGGAGCAGTAGTCTTTAAAGTTCTCATCTATTCATAAAAGATACATATCCTAGCTAAATTTAGGACTATTTCTTACTTTATGGGCACTTTAACCATCTGGGAGTATGGCCGCCATTTTAGATAACTATTTGCAGGCGCCATTATTTTAGCTTCTATTGTCTTCGCCGGGTCGCAATTGTTCGTATAAAACCAGTCTCGTAACGCTAACCTATTAATTCGTCTTCTGGCTTCCACGGTGAGCGCATACGTAATTCCGGGTTCAATTCCCCGTCAGTTCGCCGTGTTGTGTCCTTGAGTCGAACTAGTTGTAAATATGTAGCTGTATATGGCTACTTACAAGTCAGCACCGCGAAACACAAAAATAAATATGACGGTATTTTTGTTACAAGGGGGTACACATGCCAGAACGTATCACCCTACATCAAGGCCTTTGGATGTGTGCGGATAGCATATTGGATTTTGACCTTGAAATTAAAAAAAATAGGTCAAAAGGTCAAGTAAAGCTCGAATTTAGTATTTCCTTAAATCATCTGTGAGTGATCCACTTTCAACAACAGGCAATTACAACGCTAACTATGCCTTTGGAAATACTGTGCGACAATTTTAGCTGCGAGTAGCAGCTCAATAAACCGTAATGTCTCTTAATTTGTCAGTAAACTGTGTTAGTCCGTCACAAAGGCTTATTCCTGGCTGTATCTAAAAATACTTATCCAACTTGGCTCAGATATTAACACAACGAAGGAACCTGCGGTGCGAGATGATTTCCAGACGTTGGTCATGATCCGGATAAAATAACCCGCACCTGGATCGGACCGATTTCTGGATCTGTAGATATCTCGGAAACTACTGGTTCAGGGAAATCAGAAAAGTCTGAAAATCTGGAAAATAAAAAAAATCCGGAACCCGCAGCAACCGAGATTTTGTCAACCTTATTTTACTCAAAACTCTTGAAGTGTGGGACAATATTGAAGCTACAACGGGCACAGGACATTCCACTGCCCAGTGTATATTCTTCTTCAGGCAAGCTCCTGCAGATATGTTGTACTTAAGCATACATCCGCGCCACATCCGCAAGCTGGTGTACAGCTCTGTTCTGTTTGGTGTGTTACACTTGTATTCTACTGGTCTACACTTTGTCTTATAAGCACATAAAATCAGTCCAATGCACATTCTTGACACAGAACGTATCTCCACGGCATTTTTACCCTTCTCAAATATTTCAATACTCACATTACCTGTAACACCATAAATATCTGGTGCTCCATAGATTTGACAAACAACCTCCGCAGCTACTTGAGCCAAAGGGTTATCTCGCCCGACTCATTGAAGCAGCTCTGGATTTCTAGAAAACATTTCCAGCCAGTCCTTTTGCCAATCCGTGTTCCACTCATCATCCATCTCTCTCTCTCTCTCTCTCTCTCTCTCTCTCTCTCGCTCGCTCGCTCGCTCTCTCTCTCTTTCTCTCTCTCTCTCTCTCTCTCTCTCTCTCTCTCTCTCTCTCTCTCTCTCTTTGCAAAATACCAATCAAACAAACCATTACCTCTCTTAACTGAACCTTGGAAATTGTTTAACACATTCCTGGTGAACACTTCAGCATAGTCATTGAATGTTATGCAGCTGGACAGTTTTCACATGGCCTGGATCAATGCATGACCATCTATTAGTACACACATGCGTTAGTATTAACTTTCACATCAAGTAATAGTTTAGGTGTGTCTATTCATAACCCCTCTGTCAAAATTGGCAACAGAGCAGATTTTGGAGTTGAATTCATCGTTTTCCTGGTTTTGGCCAATGACACTGGGACAGGAGACAACTCGTGTTTCATTATCTCTATCATTCCAACGTGTCGTCAAGCTCCTGATCTATTAAAATATTTCTGCATCTGGTATCTGTCTATCTTTAAAAACTTTTCCCATCGTATGCCTCAACTGCTGTTGTTCTGTACTAGTAAATATTTTCGAGTTCTCCTTCTTGAGAGTATAAAAAATGTCATAATATATTCAACAAGTCTCTGTTTCACATTGCCTTTCCCTTCGCTTCTGTGGTTAGAAGAGACACAGTTATGTATGTGGTGGCTACAGCATGCGTAGTTATTGATATCAGAGCAGTGGGTTCACCAGTTGCGTCAGGCTCGAGATTGCCACCACCAGGCTGCTCCATAATGCCTGAGTTCACTATGTCCTGATAAATGACCTTGGGAACCCTTGGCCAATTTAGAAGACGATGTTCGAAATTGATATGTCTCCTGGTTTACACTTTTCCGGAGAACCCCTCAATAATTCACCTTTCCAGAGTATCCATTTATCATCAGCATGACGTCATAATCACCTCAGCGCGTGTATGATGACGTCATAATCATTGCGTCACAAAGGGTTCCATATAGACCGTCACCAAACCTCAAATGGTCCGACACGTTGTATGAATTGTATGTCTTTGTAATTCTTTGCTATGTAATAACCATGCTGTTGAATATTTTGAAACTAATTTGACTGGGCGCTGTTACTGCCTTAGACAGCAACAACACCCAGTCAAATTAGGTTCAAAATTTTCAACAGCTTACCTGTGCAGTTTTTTGGAAATCGATGGTCAGGGTGTTCAGAGATCGATCGATCCCCACACGAGCGAGGTGTGAGTGGAGCTTAGCTAGAGATGGGCAGGGCATGGTTAAAACCGGAAAGGTCCATTACCTGCCTTACAAATATACAAAGCGAACGAAACGCATTAGTAGTCTAAATTTACCGTGGATGTTCATCAACTAAAGGCGACTAGCTGGTCATGCTGGTCGTACAGGACGGTATAGCTACTTCGAAATATACGAAGTAGGCGAATCACTTTATTACATTTGCTTTGGGTGCGATTTAACTGCTAAAGATTACTTAGGTTCTCGTATTGGGCATAGAGCTACTTCATTGTGCCTAATCGATTATACATTTCTCTAGTCAGACCCTCACCATAGTACTAGCGAAAAGACTTATAGATAGCAAAAACATAAGTTTGCGCTACAATGAGCTCGCTAGGAAACACCGCCAATAAATTGAACTATCTACGACAAATTCTCGGCACTCAGAAAGAAAGTGCTTGGGCATACGGACGCTCAAAATGTCATGCAGTCGTCTTTTGCTCTTGGACCACATGATTGTGGATGATGCTAAAGGCGGACACGGATCCTGATGCGGACTCACATACTAAAGGATGGATCCGGACCAGAACTCACATGCTAAATGACAGATCCGGACCTTGACACACACATCCACGCACGCACGCACGCACGCACGCACGCACGCACGCACGCACGCACGCACGCACGCACGCACGCACGCACGCACGCACGCACGCACACTAAAGGACGGATAGGTTCCTGACTGACATGATAAAGGATTGATCCGGACCCGGGCTCACATGCTAAAGGACGGATGCGGACCCAAACTCACACACATAAGAACGGATCCGAACCAGGACTCATTTTAAAAAACGGATCCGGATCCATACACATTAAATCTATTAAGCTATTTAAAATCCTTCCACCAGCCAACCAATCACCCACCCACCTTCCCATTCATCAATCCATCCACCCACCTACCCACGCGGCCGCCCACTCACCCAGCTATTCTATGGGTAATTACACGGACAACTGATTTTCGGTCTGAAACACTCTATCCTGACTAGAATTACAAATTTGACATTAAATTTCTGTAAGAATAACAGCGGTTTCGCAGACTTAAAATTAGCTATACGGACGAAGTACTATGCTACCTAGGGATCTCAACGCAAATATTGTGTGACTGCACTCCGCGCTCGTATACCACCACATGGCGCGCTAAGGGACTTTTCCAGTTTATTCATCCGTCATGAATGACTCGATTTAGTCCATTTTAAACGCTTTAATAGTCCGACACGTTCTACGAATTGCGTGCCTTTGCTGTTTAATAAATATGCTGTTGAATTTTTTGAAACTAATTTGACTGGGCGCTGTTGAGGCGTGGCATAGCTAAAACTGAAAAGTTCCATTAACTCATGCATACAGACTAACGTTTCTACGATGATCACGTGACATTGCCACATCCTTACAACCCGAGTATACCTGTTTTTCTTAGCTATATTTATGATAAAATACAATATTTTGGAATATCCTTGTTGCATAGATTTTTATTGATTCTTTCAATCAGGCATGTCTGGTGTAATATTTAAGGGATATACTTCCCCTACGCGGTTAGAACAATGCGGTTGGTTAAAGCCAATGTAAAGGTACACTTTGAGCTAAGATGCAGCTTTTAATCACTTTTTTTAAAACGGTTCGTATCATTAACATCTGTACAATGGTCTCATAGTACAGATTTGGAAATGTACAATTAATCCAGAACGAACTAACAGTAAAATTGCATGCATTGGGAATGGTACTCATATTAATAACGAAGAGAAACAAAGACTAAAATAACTTTGAATCTATCAATTTGCATAATACATACCCTGTAGTTATAGTCTGTGTCAGAGTCTGATTCGGAATTTGCAGCTGGCTTTTGTATGGCAGCGATATCTGTATTATCTTCATGTTGATCTTCATCGAGGACCTCATCAGCGATATCTGTACTATCTTCATGTTGATCTTCATGGAGGACCCCATCAGCGATATCTGTACCATCCTCATGTTGATCTTCATCGAGGATCCCATCAGCGATATCTGTACCATCTTCATGTTGATCTTCATCGAGGACCCCATCAGCGATATCTGTACCATCTTCATGTTGATCTTCATCGAGGATCTCATCAGCGATATCTGTACTATCTTCATGTTGATCTTCATCGAGGACCCCATCAGCGATATCTGTACCATCTTCATGTTGATCTTCATCGAGGATCTCATCAGCGATATCTGTACCATCTTCATGTTGATCTTCATCGAGTACCCCATCAGCGATATCTGTACCATCTTCATGTTGATCTTCATCGAGAATCTCATCAGCGATATCTGTACTATCTTCATGTTGATCTTCATCGAGGATCTCATCAGCGATATCTGTACCATCTTCATGTTGATCTTCATCGAGGACCCCATCAGCGATATCTGTACCATCTTCATGTTGATCTTCATCGAGGATCTCATCAGCGATATCTGTACTATCTTCATGTTGATCTTCATCGAGGACCCCATCAGCGATATCTGTACTATCTTCCTGTTGATCTTCATCGAGGATCTCATCAGCGATATCTGTACTATCTTCATGTTGATCTTCATCGAGGACCCCATCAGCGATATCTGTACCATCTTCATGTTGATCTTCATCGAGGACCCCATCAGCGATATCTGTACTATCTGCATGTTGATCTTCATCGTGGATCTCATCAGCGATATCTGTACCATCTTCATGTTGATCTTCATCGAGGATCTCATCAGCGATATCTGTACCATCTTCATGTTGATCTTCATCGAGGATCTCATCAGCGATATCTGTACTATCTTCATGTTGATCTTCATCGAGGATCTCATCAGCGATATCTGTACCATCTTCATGTTGATCTTCATCGAGGACCCCATCAGCGATATCTGTACCATCTTCATGTTGATCTTCATCGAGGATCTCATCAGCGATATCTGTACTATCTTCATGTTGATCTTCATCGAGGATCTCACCAGCGATATCTGTACCATCTTCATGTTGATCTTCATCGAGGACCTCATCAGCGATATCTGTATCATCTTCATGTTGATCTTCATCGAGGATCTCATCAGCGATATCTGTACTATCTTCATGTTGATCTTCATCGAGGATCTCATCAGCGATATCTGTACCATCTTCATGTTGATCTTCATCGAGGATCCCATCAGCGATATCTGTACTATCTTCATGTTGATCTTCATCGAGAACCTCATCAGCGATATCTGTACTATCTTCATGTTGATCTTCATCGAGGACCCCATCAGCGATATCTATACCATCTTCATGTTGATCTTCATCGAGGACCTCATCAGCGATATCTGTACCATCTTCATGTTGATCTTCATCGAGGACCTCATCAGCGATATCTGTACCATCTTCATGTTGATCTTCATCGAGGACCTCATCAGCGATATCTGTACCATCTTCATGTTGATCTTCATCGAGGATCTCATCAGCGATATCGGTACAATCTTCATGTTGATCTTCATCGAGGACCTCATCAGCGATAGCTGTACTATCTTCATGTTGATCTTCATCGAGGACCCCATCAGCGATATCTGTACCATCTTCACGTTGATCTTCATCGAGGACCCATCAGCGATATCTGTACCATCTTCACGTTGATCTTCATCGAGGACCCCATCGGCGATATCTGTACCATCTTCATGTTGATCTTCATCGAGGATCTCATCAGCGATATCTGTACTATCTTCATGTTGATCTTCATCGAGGATCTCATCAGCGATATCTGTACCATCTTCATGTTGATCTTCATTGAGGATCTCATCAGCGATATCTGTACCATCTTCATGTTGATCTTCATCGAGGATCTCATCAGCGATATCTGTACCATCTTCATGTTGATCTTCATCGAGGACCTCATCAGCGATATCTGTACTATCTTCATGTTGATCTTCATCGAGGATCTTATCAGCGATATCTGTACCATCTTCATGTTGATCTTCATCGAGGATCTCATCAGCGATATCTGTACTATCTTCATGTTGATCTTCATCGAGGACCTCATCAGCGATATCTGTACCATCTTCATGTTGATCTTCATCGAGGATCTCATCAGCGATATCTGTACCATCTTCATGTTGATCTTCATCGAGGACCCCATCAGCGATATCTGTACCATCTTCATGTTGATCTTCATCGAGGATCTCATCAGCGATATCTGTACTATCTTCATGTTGATCTTCATCGAGGATCTCATCAGCGATATCTGTACCATCTTCATGTTGATCTTCATCGAGGACCTCATCAGCGATATCTGTATCATCTTCATGTTGATCTTCATCGAGGATCTCATCAGCGATATCTGTACTATCTTCATGTTGATCTTCATCGAGGATCTCATCAGCGATATCTGTACCATCTTCATGTTGATCTTCATCGAGGATCCCATCAGCGATATCTGTACTATCTTCATGTTGATCTTCATCGAGAACCTCATCAGCGATATCTGTACTATCTTCATGTTGATCTTCATCGAGGACCCCATCAGCGATATCTATACCATCTTCATGTTGATCTTCATCGAGGACCTCATCAGCGATATCTGTACCATCTTCATGTTGATCTTCATCGAGGACCTCATCAGCGATATCTGTACCATCTTCATGTTGATCTTCATCGAGGACCTCATCAGCGATATCTGTACCATCTTCATGTTGATCTTCATCGAGGATCTCATCAGCGATATCGGTACAATCTTCATGTTGATCTTCATCGAGGACCTCATCAGCGATAGCTGTACTATCTTCATGTTGATCTTCATCGAGGACCCCATCAGCGATATCTGTACCATCTTCACGTTGATCTTCATCGAGGATCTTATCAGCGATATCTGTACCATCTTCATGTTGATCTTCATCGAGGATCTCATCAGCGATATCTGTACTATCTTCATGTTGATCTTCATCGAGGACCTCATCAGCGATATCTGTACCATCTTCATGTTGATCTTCATCGAGGATCTCATCAGCGATATCGGTACAATCTTCATGTTGATCTTCATCGAGGACCTCATCAGCGATATCTGTACTATCTTCATGTTGATCTTCATCGAGGACCCCATCAGCGATATCTGTACCATCTTCACGTTGATCTTCATCGAGGACCCCATCGGCGATATCTGTACTATCTTCATGTTGATCTTCATCGAGGATCTCATCAGCGATATCTGTACCATCTTCATGTTGATCTTCATCGAGGATCTCATCAGCGATATCTGTACTATCTTCATGTTGATCTTCATCGAGGATCTCATCAGCGATATCTGTACCATCTTCATGTTGATCTTCATCGAGGACCCCATCAGCGATATCTGTACCATCTTCATGTTGATCTTCATCGAGGATCTCATCAGCGATATCTGTACCAGCTTCATGTTGATCTTCATCGAGGATCTCATCAGCGATATCTGTACTATCTTCATGTTGATCTTCATCGAGGACCCCATCAGCGATATCTGTACTATCTTCATGTTGATCTTCATCGAGGATCTCATCAGCGATATCTGTACCATCTTCATGTTGATCTTCATTGAGGATCTCATCAGCGATATCTGTACCATCTTCATGTTGATCTTCATCGAGGATCTCATCAGCGATATCTGTACCATCTTCATGTTGATCTTCATCGAGGATCTCATCAGCGATATCGGTACAATCTTCATGTTGATCTTCATCGAGGACCTCATCAGCGATAGCTGTACTATCTTCATGTTGATCTTCATCGAGGACCCCATCAGCGATATCTGTACCATCTTCACGTTGATCTTCATCGAGGACCCCATCAGCGATATCTGTACCATCTTCACGTTGATCTTCATCGAGGACCCCATCGGCGATATCTGTACCATCTTCATGTTGACCTTCATCGAGGATCTCATCGGCGATATCTGTACCATCTTCATGTTGATCTTCATTGAGGATCTCATCAGCGATATCTGTACCATCTTCATGTTGATCTTCATCGAGGATCTCATCAGCGATATCTGTACCATCTTCATGTTGATCTTCATCGAGGATCTCATCAGCGATAGCTGTACTATCTTCATGTTGATCTTCATCGAGGACCTCATCAGCGATAGCTGTACTATCTTCATGTTGATCTTCATCGAGGACCCCATCAGCGATATCTGTACCATCTTCACGTTGATCTTCATCGAGGACCCCATCAGCGATATCTGTACCATCTTCACGTTGATCTTCATCGAGGACCCCATCGGCGATATCTGTACCATCTTCATGTTGATCTTCATCGAGGATCTCATCAGCGATATCTGTACCATCTTCATGTTGATCTTCATTGAGGATCTCATCAGCGATATCTGTACCATCTTCATGTTGATCTTCATCGATGATCTCATCAGCGATATCTGTACCATCTACATGTTGATCTTCATCGAGGACCTCATCAGCGATATCTGTACTATCTTCATGTTGATCTTCATCGAGGATCTTATCAGCGATATCTGTACCATCTTCATGTTGATCTTCATCGAGGATCTCATCAGCGATATCTGTACTATCTTCATGTTGATCTTCATCGAGGACCTCATCAGCGATATCTGTACCATCTTCATGTTGATCTTCATCGAGGATCTCATCAGCGATATCGGTACAATCTTCATGTTGATCTTCATCGAGGACCTCATCAGCGATATCTGTACTATCTTCATGTTGATCTTCATCGAGGACCCCATCAGCGATATCTGTACCATCTTCACGTTGATCTTCATCGAGGACCCCATCGGCGATATCTGTACTATCTTCATGTTGATCTTCATCGAGGATCTCATCAGCGATATCTGTACCATCTTCATGTTGATCTTCATCGAGGATCTCATCAGAGATATCTGTACTATCTTCATGTTGATCTTCATCGAGGATCTCATCAGCGATATCTGTACCATCTTCATGTTGATCTTCATCGAGGACCCCATCAGCGATATCTGTACCATCTTCATGTTGATCTTCATCGAGGATCTCATCAGCGATATCTGTACCAGCTGCATGTTGATCTTCATCGAGGATCTCATCAGCGATATCTGTACTATCTTCATGTTGATCTTCATCGAGGACCCCATCAGCGATATCTGTACTATCTTCATGTTGATCTTCATCGAGGATCTCATCAGCGATATCTGTACCATCTTCATGTTGATCTTCATTGAGGATCTCATCAGCGATATCTGTACCATCTTCATGTTGATCTTCATCGAGGATCTCATCAGCGATATCTGTACCATCTTCATGTTGATCTTCATCGAGGATCTCATCAGCGATATCGGTACAATCTTCATGTTGATCTTCATCGAGGACCTCATCAGCGATAGCTGTACTATCTTCATGTTGATCTTCATCGAGGACCCCATCAGCGATATCTGTACCATCTTCACGTTGATCTTCATCGAGGACCCCATCAGCGATATCTGTACCATCTTCACGTTGATCTTCATCGAGGACCCCATCGGCGATATCTGTACCATCTTCATGTTGATCTTCATCGAGGATCTCATCAGCGATATCTGTACTATCTTCATGTTGATCTTCATCGAGGATCTCATCAGCGATATCTGTACCATCTTCATGTTGATCTTCATTGAGGATCTCATCAGCGATATCTGTACCATCTTCATGTTGATCTTCATCGAGGATCTCATCTGCGATATCTGTACCATCTTCATGTTGATCTTCATCGAGGACCTCATCAGCGATATCTGTACTATCTTCATGTTGATCTTCATCGAGGATCTTATCAGCGATATCTGTACCATCTTCATGTTGATCTTCATCGAGGATCTCATCAGCGATATCTGTACTATCTTCATGTTGATCTTCATCGAGGACCTCATCAGCGATATCTGTACCATCTTCATGTTGATCTTCATCGAGGATCTCATCAGCGATATCGGTACAATCTTAATGTTGATCTTCATCGAGGACCTCATCAGCGATATCTGTACTATCTTCATGTTGATCTTCATCGAGGACCCCATCAGCGATATCTGTACCATCTTCACGTTGATCTTCATCGAGGACCCCATCGGCGATATCTGTACTATCTTCATGTTGATCTTCATCGAGGATCTCATCAGCGATATCTTTACCATCTTCATGTTGATCTTCATCGAGGATCTCATCAGCGATATCTGTACTATCTTCATGTTGATCTTCATCGAGGATCTCATCAGCGATATCTGTACCATCTTCATGTTGATCTTCATCGAGGACCCCATCAGCGATATCTGTACCATCTTCATGTTGATCTTCATCGAGGATCTCATCAGCGATATCTGTACCAGCTTCATGTTGATCTTCATCGAGGATCTCATCAGCGATATCTGTACTATCTTCATGTTGATCTTCATCGAGGACCCCATCAGCGATATCTGTACTATCTTCATGTTGATCTTCATCGAGGATCTCATCAGCGATATCTGTACTATCTTCATGTTGATCTTCATCGAGGATCTCATCAGCGATATCTGTACCATCTTCATGTTGATCTTCATCGAGGACCCCATCAGCGATATCTGTACCAGCTTCATGTTGATCTTCATCGAGGATCTCATCAGCGATATCTGTACTATCTTCATGTTGATCTTCATCGAGGACTCCATCAGCGATATCTGTACCATCTTCATGTTGATCTTCATCGAGGACCCCATCAGCGATATCTGTACTATCTGCATGTTGATCTTCATCGTGGATCTCATCAGCGATATCTGTACCATCTTCATGTTGATCTTCATCGAGGATCTCATCAGCGATATCTGTACCATCTTCATGTTGATCTTCATCGAGGATCTCATCAGCGATATCTGTACTATCTTCATGTTGATCTTCATCGAGGATCTCATCAGCGATATCTGTACCATCTTCATGTTGATCTTCATCGAGGACCCCATCAGCGATATCTGTACCATCTTCATGTTGATCTTCATCGAGGATCTCATCAGCGATATCTGTACTATCTTCATGTTGATCTTCATCGAGGATCTCATCAGCGATATCTGTACCATCTTCATGTTGATCTTCATCGAGGATCCCATCAGCGATATATGTACTATCTTCATGTTGATCTTCATCGAGAACCTCATCAGCGATATCTGTACTATCTTCATGTTGATCTTCATCGAGGACCCCATCAGCGATATCTGTACCATCTTCATGTTGATCTTCATCGAGGACCCCATCAGCGATATCTGTACTATCTTCATGTTGATCTTCATCGAGGACCTCATCAGCGATATCTGTACCATCTTCATGTTGATCTTCATCGAAGACCTCATCAGCGATATCTGTACCATCTTCATGTTGATCTTCATCGAGGACCTCATCAGCGATATCTGTACCATCTTCATGTTGATCTTCATCGAGGACCCCATCAGCGATATCTGTACCATCTTCATGTTGATCTTCATCGAGGATCTCATCAGCGATATCTGTACTATCTTCATGTTGATCTTCATCGAGGATCTCATCACCGATATCTGTACCATCTTCATGTTGATCTTCATCGAGGCTCTCATCAGCGATATATTTACCATCTTCATGTTGATCTTCATCGAGGACCCCATCAGCGATATCTGTACTATCTTCATGTTGATCTTCATCGAGGACCTCATCAGCAATATCTGTACAATCTTCATGTTGATCTTCATCGAGGATCTCATCAGCGATATCGGTACCATCTTCGTGTTGATCTTCATCGAGGATCTCATCAGCGATATCGGTACCATCTTCGTGTTGATCTTCATCGAGGATCTCATCAGCGATATCTGTACCATCTTCATGTTGATCTTCATCGAGAACCTCATCAGCGATATCTGTACTATCTTCATGTTGATCTTCATCGAGGACCCCATCAGCGATATCTGTACCATCTTCATGTTGATCTTCATCGAGGATCTCATCAGCGATATCTGTACTATCTTCATGTTGATCTTCATCGAGGCTCTCATCAGCGATATATTTACCATCTTCATGTTGATCTTCATCGAGGACCCCATCAGCGATATCTGTACTATCTTCATGTTGATCTTCATCGAGGACCTCATCAGCAATATCTGTACAATCTTCATGTTGAACTTCATCGAGGATCTCATCAGCGATATCGGTACCATCTTCGTGTTGATCTTCATCGAGGATCTCATCAGCGATATCTGTACTATCTTCATGTTGATCTTCATCGAGGATCTCATCAGCGATATCTGTACCATCTTCATGTTGATCTTCATCGAGGACCCCATCAGCGATATCTGTACCATCTTCATGTTGATCTTCATCGAGGATCTCATCAGCGATATCTGTACCATCTTCATGTTGATCTTCATCGAGGATCTCATCAGCGATATCTGTACTATCTTCATGTTGATCTTCATCGAGGATCTCATCAGCGATATCTGTACTATCTTCATGTTGATCTTCATCGAGGATCTCATCAGCGATATCTGTACTATCTTCATGTTGATCTTCATCGAGGATCTCATCAGCGATATCTGTACCATCTTCATGTTGATCTTCATCGAGGATCTCATCAGCGATAACTGTACCATCTCCATGTTGATCTTCATCGAGGATCTCATCAGCGATATATGTACCATCTTCATGTTGATCTTCATCGAGGACCTCATCAGCGATATCTGTACTATCTTCATGTTGATCTTCATCGAGGATCTTATCAGCGATATCTGTACCATCTTCATGTTGATCTTCATCGAGGATCTCATCAACGATATCTGTACTATCTTCATGTTGATCTTCCTCGAGGATCTCATCAGCGATATCTGTACTATCTTCATGTTGATCTTCATCGAGGACCCCATCAGCGATATCTGTACCATCTTCATGTTGATCTTCATCGAGGATCTCATCAGCGATATATGTACCATCTTCATGTTGATCTTCATCGAGGACCTCATCAGCGATATCTGTACTATCTTCATGTTGATCTTCATCGAGGACCCCATCAGCGATATCTGTACCATCTTCATGTTGATCTTCATCGAGGACCTCATCAGCGATATCTGTACCATCTTCATGTTGATCTTCATCGAGGACCCCATCAGCGATATCTGTACCATCTTCATGTTGATCTTCATCGAGGATCTCATCAGCGATATCTGTACTATCTTCATGTTGATCTTCATCGAGGATCTCATCACCGATATCTGTACCATCTTCATGTTGATCTTCATCGAGGATCTCATCAGCGATATATGTACCATCTTCATGTTGATCTTCATCGAGGACCCCATCAGCGATATCTGTACTATCTTCATGTTGATCTTCATCGAGGACCTCATCAGCGATATCTGTACAATCTTCATGTTGATCTTCATCGAGGATCTCATCAGCGATATCGGTACCATCTTCGTGTTGATCTTCATCGAGGATCTCATCAGCGATATCGGTACCATCTTCATGTTGATCTTCATCGAGGATCTCATCAGCGATATCTGTACCATCTTCATGTTGATCTTCATCGAGGATCTCATCAGCGATATCTGTACCATCTTCATGTTGATCTTCATTGAGGATCTCATCAGCGATATCTGTACCATCTTCATGTTGATCTTCATCGAGGATCTCATCAGCGATATCTGTACCATCTTCATGTTGATCTTCATCGAGGATCTCATCAGCGATATCGGTACAATCTTCATGTTGATCTTCATCGAGGACCTCATCAGCGATAGCTGTACTATCTTCATGTTGATCTTCATCGAGGACCCCATCAGCGATATCTGTACCATCTTCACGTTGATCTTCATCGAGGACCCCATCAGCGATATCTGTACCATCTTCACGTTGATCTTCATCGAGGACCCCATCGGCGATATCTGTACCATCTTCATGTTGATCTTCATCGAGGACCCCATCAGCGATATCTGTACCATCTTCATGTTGATCTTCATCGAGGATCTCATCAGCGATATATGTACCATCTTCATGTTGATCTTCATCGAGGACCTCATCAGCGATATCTGTACTATCTTCATGTTGATCTTCATCGAGGACCCCATCAGCGATATCTGTACCATCTTCATGTTGATCTTCATCGAGGACCTCATCAGCGATATCTGTACCATCTTCATGTTGATCTTCATCGAGGACCCCATCAGCGATATCTGTACCATCTTCATGTTGATCTTCATCGAGGATCTCATCAGCGATATCTGTACTATCTTCATGTTGATCTTCATCGAGGATCTCATCACCGATATCTGTACCATCTTCATGTTGATCTTCATCGAGGATCTCATCAGCGATATATGTACCATCTTCATGTTGATCTTCATCGAGGACCCCATCAGCGATATCTGTACTATCTTCATGTTGATCTTCATCGAGGACCTCATCAGCGATATCTGTACAATCTTCATGTTGATCTTCATCGAGGATCTCATCAGCGATATCGGTACCATCTTCGTGTTGATCTTCATCGAGGATCTCATCAGCGATATCGGTACCATCTTCATGTTGATCTTCATCGAGGATCTCATCAGCGATATCTGTACCATCTTCATGTTGATCTTCATCGAGGATCTCATCAGCGATATCTGTACTATCTTCATGTTGATCTTCATCGAGGATCTCATCAGCGATATCTGTACTATCTTCATGTTGACCTTCATCGAGGATCTCATCAGCGATATCTGTACTATCTTCATGTTGATCTTCATCGAGGATCTCATCAGCGATATCTGTACTATCTTCATGTTGATCTTCATCGAGGACCCCATCAGCGATATCTGTACCATCTTCATGTTGATCTTCATCGAGGATCTCATCAGCGATATCTGTACTATCTTCATGTTGATCTTCATCGACGATCTCATCAGCGATATCTGTACCATCTTCATGTTGATCTTCATCGAGGATCTCATCAGCGATATATGTACCACCTTCATGTTGATCTTCATCGAGGACCCCATCAGCGATATCTGTACTATCTTCATGTTGATCTTCATCGAGGATCTCATCAGCGATATATGTACCATCTTCATGTTGATCTTCATCGAGGACCCCATCAGCGATATCTGTACTATCTTCATGTTGATCTTCATCGAGGATCTCATCAGCGATATCTGTACCATCTTCATGTTGATCTTCATCGAGGATCCCATCAGCGATATCTGTACTATCTTCATGTTGATCTTCATCGAGGACCTCATCAGCGATATCTGTACTATCTTCATATTGATCTTCATCGAGGATCTCATCAGCGATATCTGTACCATCTTCACGTTGATCTTCATCGAGGACCCCATCGGAGATATCTGTACCATCTTCATGTTGATCTTCATCGAGGATCTCATCAGCGATATCTGTACTATCTTCATGTTGATCTTCATCGAGGATCTCATCAGCGATATCTGTACCATCTTCATGTTGATCTTCATCGAGGATCTCATCAGCGATAACTGTACCATCTCCATGTTGATCTTCATCGAGGATCTCATCAGCGATATATGTACCATCTTCATGTTGATCTTCATCGAGGACCTCATCAGCGATATCTGTACTATCTTCATGTTGATCTTCATCGAGGATCTTATCAGCGATATCTGTACCATCTTCATGTTGATCTTCATCGAGGATCTCATCAACGATATCTGTACTATCTTCATGTTGATCTTCCTCGAGGATCTCATCAGCGATATCTGTACTATCTTCATGTTGATCTTCATCGAGGACCCCATCAGCGATATCTGTACCATCTTCATGTTGATCTTCATCGAGGATCTCATCAGCGATATATGTACCATCTTCATGTTGATCTTCATCGAGGACCTCATCAGCGATATCTGTACTATCTTCATGTTGATCTTCATCGAGGACCCCATCAGCGATATCTGTACCATCTTCATGTTGATCTTCATCGAGGACCTCATCAGCGATATCTGTACCATCTTCATGTTGATCTTCATCGAGGACCCCATCAGCGATATCTGTACCATCTTCATGTTGATCTTCATCGAGGATCTCATCAGCGATATCTGTACTATCTTCATGTTGATCTTCATCGAGGATCTCATCACCGATATCTGTACCATCTTCATGTTGATCTTCATCGAGGATCTCATCAGCGATATATGTACCATCTTCATGTTGATCTTCATCGAGGACCCCATCAGCGATATCTGTACTATCTTCATGTTGATCTTCATCGAGGACCTCATCAGCGATATCTGTACAATCTTCATGTTGATCTTCATCGAGGATCTCATCAGCGATATCGGTACCATCTTCGTGTTGATCTTCATCGAGGATCTCATCAGCGATATCGGTACCATCTTCATGTTGATCTTCATCGAGGATCTCATCAGCGATATCTGTACCATCTTCATGTTGATCTTCATCGAGGATCTCATCAGCGATATCTGTACTATCTTCATGTTGATCTTCATCGAGGATCTCATCAGCGATATCTGTACCATCTTCATGTTGATCTTCATCGAGGACCTCATCAGCGATATCTGTACTATCTTCATGTTGATCTTCATCGAGGATCTCATCAGCGATATCTGTACCATCTTCATGTTGATCTTCATCGAGGATCTCATCAGCGATATCTGTACTATCTTCATGTTGATCTTCATCGAGGATCTCATCAGCGATATCTGTACTATCTTCATGTTGATCTTCATCGAGGACCCCATCAGCGATATCTGTACCATCTTCATGTTGATCTTCATCGAGGATCTCATCAGCGATATCTGTACTATCTTCATGTTGATCTTCATCGACGATCTCATCAGCGATATCTGTACCATCTTCATGTTGATCTTCATCGAGGATCTCATCAGCGATATATGTACCACCTTCATGTTGATCTTCATCGAGGACCCCATCAGCGATATCTGTACTATCTTCATGTTGATCTTCATCGAGGATCTCATCAGCGATATATGTACCATCTTCATGTTGATCTTCATCGAGGACCCCATCAGCGATATCTGTACTATCTTCATGTTGATCTTCATCGAGGATCTCATCAGCGATATCTGTACCATCTTCATGTTGATCTTCATCGAGGATCTCATCAACGATATCTGTACTATCTTCATGTTGATCTTCATCGAGGATCTCATCAGCGATATCTGTACTATCTTCATGTTGATCTTCCTCGAGGACCCCATCAGCGATATCTGTACCATCTTCATGTTGATCTTCATCGAGGATCTCATCAGCGATATATGTACCATCTTCATGTTGATCTTCATCGAGGACCTCATCAGCGATATCTGTACTATATTCATGTTGATCTTCATCGAGGACCCCATCAGCGATATCTGTACCATCTTCATGTTGATCTTCATCGAGGACCTCATCAGCGATATCTGTACCATCTTCATGTTGATCTTCATCGAGGACCCCATCAGCGATATCTGTACCATCTTCATGTTGATCTTCATCGAGGATCTCATCAGCGATATCTGTACCATCTTCATGTTGATCTTCATCGAGGATCTCATCAACGATATCTGTACTATCTTCATGTTGATCTTCATCGAGGACCCCATCAGCGATATCTGTACCATCTTCATGTTGATCTTCATCGAGGATCTCATCAGCGATATCTGTACTATCTTCATGTTGATCTTCATCGACGATCTCATCAGCGATATCTGTACCATCTTCATGTTGATCTTCATCGAGGATCTCATCAGCGATATATGTACCATCTTCATGTTGATCTTCATCGAGGACCCCATCAGCGATATCTGTACTATCTTCATGTTGATCTTCATCGAGGATCTCATCAGCGATATATGTACCATCTTCATGTTGATCTTCATCGAGGACCCCATCAGCGATATCTGTACTATCTTCATGTTGATCTTCATCGAGGACCTCATCAGCGATATCTGTACAATCTTCATGTTGATCTTCATCGAGGATCTCATCAGCGATATCTGTACTATCTTCATGTTGATCTTGGTCGAGGATCTCATCAGCGATATCTGTACTACTTCATGTTGATCTTCATCGAGGACCCCATCAGCGATATCTGTACCATCTTCATGTTGATCTTCATCGAGGACCCCATCAGCGATATCTGTACTATCTTCATGTTGATCTTCATCGAGGATCTCATCAGCGATATCTGTACCATCTTCATGTTGATCTTCATCGAGGATCCCATCAGCGATATCTGTACTATCTTCATGTTGATCTTCATCGAGGACCTCATCAGCGATATCTGTACTATCTTCATGTTGATCTTCATCGAGGACCTCATCAGCGATATCTGTACTATCTTCATGTTGATCTTCATCGAGGATCTCATCAGCGATATCTGTACCATCTTCACGTTGATCTTCATCGAGGACCCCATCGGAGATATCTGTACCATCTTCATGTTGATCTTCATCGAGGATCTCATCAGCGATATCTGTACTATCTTCATGTTGATCTTCATCGAGGATCTCATCAGCGATATCTGTACCATCTTCATGTTGATCTTCATCGAGGATCTCATCAGCGATAACTGTACCATCTTCATGTTGATCTTCATCGAGGATCTCATCAGCGATATATGTACCATCTTCATGTTGATCTTCATCGAGGACCTCATCAGCGATATCTGTACTATCTTCATGTTGATCTTCATCGAGGATCTTATCAGCGATATCTGTACCATCTTCATGTTGATCTTCATCGAGGATCTCATCAACGATATCTGTACTATCTTCATGTTGATCTTCATCGAGGATCTCATCAGCGATATCTGTACTATCTTCATGTTGATCTTCATCGAGGACCCCATCAGCGATATCTGTACCATCTTCATGTTGATCTTCATCGAGGATCTCATCAGCGATATATGTACCATCTTCATGTTGATCTTCATCGAGGACCTCATCAGCGATATCTGTACTATCTTCATGTTGATCTTCATCGAGGACCCCATCAGCGATATCTGTACCATCTTCATGTTGATCTTCATCGAGGACCTCATCAGCGATATCTGTACCATCTTCACGTTGATCTTCATCGAGGACCCCATCAGCGATATCTGTACCATCTTCATGTTGATCTTCATCGAGGATCTCATCAGCGATATCTGTACTATCTTCATGTTGATCTTCATCGAGGATCTCATCACCGATATCTGTACCATCTTCATGTTGATCTTCATCGAGGATCTCATCAGCGATATATGTACCATCTTCATGTTGATCTTCATCGAGGACCCCATCAGCGATATCTGTACTATCTTCATGTTGATCTTCATCGAGGACCTCATCAGCGATATCTGTACAATCTTCATGTTGATCTTCATCGAGGATCTCATCAGCGATATCGGTACCATCTTCGTGTTGATCTTCATCGAGGATCTCATCAGCGATATCGGTACCATCTTCATGTTGATCTTCATCGAGGATCTCATCAGCGATATCTGTACCATCTTCATGTTGATCTTCATCGAGGATCTCATCAGCGATATCTGTACTATCTTCTTGGTGATCTTCATCGAGGATCTCATCAGCGATATCTGTACCATCTTCATGTTGATCTTCATCGAGGACCTCATCAGCGATATCTGTACTATCTTCATGTTGATCTTCATCGAGGATCTCATCAGCGATATCTGTACCATCTTCATGTTGATCTTCATCGAGGATCTCATCAGCGATATCTGTACTATCTTCATGTTGATCTTCATCGAGGATCTCATCAGCGATATCTGTACTATCTTCATGTTGATCTTCATCGAGGACCCCATCAGCGATATCTGTACCATCTTCATGTTGATCTTCATCGAGGATCTCATCAGCGATATCTGTACTATCTTCATGTTGATCTTCATCGACGATCTCATCAGCGATATCTGTACCATCTTCATGTTGATCTTCATCGAGGATCTCATCAGCGATATATGTACCACCTTCATGTTGATCTTCATCGAGGACCCCATCAGCGATATCTGTACTATCTTCATGTTGATCTTCATCGAGGATCTCATCAGCGATATATGTACCATCTTCATGTTGATCTTCATCGAGGACCCCATCAGCGATATCTGTACTATCTTCATGTTGATCTTCATCGAGGATCTCATCAGCGATATCTGTACCATCTTCATGTTGATCTTCATCGAGGATCTCATCAACGATATCTGTACTATCTTCATGTTGATCTTCATCGAGGATCTCATCAGCGATATCTGTACTATCTTCATGTTGATCTTCATCGAGGACCCCATCAGCGATATCTGTACCATCTTCATGTTGATCTTCATCGAGGATCTCATCAGCGATATATGTACCATCTTCATGTTGATCTTCATCGAGGACCTCATCAGCGATATCTGTACTATCTTCATGTTGATCTTCATCGAGGACCCCATCAGCGATATCTGTACCATCTTCATGTTGATCTTCATCGAGGACCTCATCAGCGATATCTGTACCATCTTCATGTTGATCTTCATCGAGGACCCCATCAGCGATATCTGTACCATCTTCATGTTGATCTTCATCGAGGATCTCATCAGCGATATCTGTACTATCTTCATGTTGATCTTCATCGAGGATCTCATCACCGATATCTGTACCATCTTCATGTTGATCTTCATCGAGGCTCTCATCAGCGATATATGTACCATCTTCATGTTGATCTTCATCGAGGACCCCATCAGCGATATCTGTACTATCTTCATGTTGATCTTCATCGAGGACCTCATCAGCGATATCTGTACAATCTTCATGTTGATCTTCATCGAGGATCTCATCAGCGATATCGGTACCATCTTCGTGTTGATCTTCATCGAGGATCTCATCAGCGATATCTGTACTATCTTCATGTTGATCTTCATCGAGGTTCTCATCAGCGATATCTGTACCATCTTCATGTTGATCTTCATCGAGGACCCCATCAGCGATATCTGTACCATCTTCATGTTGATCTTCATCGAGGATCTCATCAGCGATATCTGTACCATCTTCATGTTGATCTTCATCGAGGATCTCATCAGCGATATCTGTACCATCTTCATGTTGATCTTCATGGAGGATCTCATCAGCGATATCTGTACTATCTTCATGTTGATCTTCATCGAGGATCTCATCAGCGATATCTGTACCATCTTCATGTTGATCTTCATCGAGGACCTCATCAGCGATATCTGTACTATCTTCATGTTGATCTTCATCGAGGATCTCATCAGCGATATCTGTACCATCTTCATGTTGATCTTCATCGAGGATCTCATCAGCGATATCTGTACTATCTTCATGTTGAACTTCATCGAGGATCTCATCAGCGATATCTGTACTATCTTCATGTTGATCTTCATCGAGGACCCCATCAGCGATATCTGTACCATCTTCATGTTGATCTTCATCGAGGATCTCATCAGCGATATCTGTACTATCTTCATGTTGATCTTCATCGACGATCTCATCAGCGATATCTGTACCATCTTCATGTTGATCTTCATCGAGGATCTCATCAGCGATATATGTACCATCTTCATGTTGATCTTCATCGAGGACCCCATCAGCGATATCTGTACTATCTTCATGTTGATCTTCATCGAGGATCTCATCAGCGATATATGTACCATCTTCATGTTGATTTTCATCGAGGACCCCATCAGCGATATCTGTACTATCTTCATGTTGATCTTCATCGAGGACCTCATCAGCGATATCTGTACAATCTTCATGTTGATCTTCATCGAGGATCTCATCAGCGATATCTGTACTATCTTCATGTTGATCTTGGTCGAGGATCTCATCAGCGATATCTGTACTACTTCATGTTGATCTTCATCGAGGACCCCATCAGCGATATCTGTACCATCTTCATGTTGATCTTCATCGAGGACCCCATCAGCGATATCTGTACTATCTTCATGTTGATCTTCATCGAGGATCTCATCAGCGATATCTGTACCATCTTCATGTTGATCTTCATCGAGGATCCCATCAGCGATATCTGTACTATCTTCATGTTGATCTTCATCGAGGACCTCATCAGCGATATCTGTACTATCTTCATGTTGATCTTCATCGAGGACCCCATCAGCGATATCTGTACTATCTTCATGTTGATCTTCATCGAGGATCTCATCAGCGATATCTGTACCATCTTCATGTTGATCTTCATCGAGGATCTCATCAGCGATATCTGTACTATCTTCATGTTGATCTTCATCGAGGATCTCATCAGCGATATCTGTACCATCTTCGTGTTGATCTTCATCGAGGATCTCATCAGCGATATCTGTACCATCTTCATGTTGATCTTCATCGAGGACCTCATCAGCGATATCTGTACCATCTTCATGTTGATCTTCATCGAGGACCCCATCAGCGATATCTGTACTATCTTCATGTTGATCTTCATCGAGGATCTCATCAGCGATATCTGTACCATCTTCATGTTGATCTTCATCGAGGACCTCATCAGCGATATCTGTACTATCTTCATGTTGATCTTCATCGATGACCCCATCAGCGATATCTGTACCATCTTCATGTTGATCTTCATCGAGGACCCCATCAGCGATATCTGTACCATCTTCATGTTGATCTTCATCGAGGATCTCATCAGCGATATCTGTACCATCTTCATGTTGATCTCCATCGAGGACCTCCTCAGCGATATCTGTACCATCTTCATTTTGTTCTTCATCGAGGACCTCATCAGCGATATCTGTACTATCTTCATGTTGATCTTCATCGAGGATCTCATCAGCGATATCTGTACCATCTTCATGTTGATCTTCATCGAGGACCCCATCAGCGATATCTGTACCATCTTCATGTTGATCTTCATCGAGGACCTCATCTGCATTTCTGAATTGGTTCTTACAGACCATTGTTCAAGCGCATTTTTCTTGAACTCGCAATGTTTGGAATGAGTGAATGCCGTTTTAGCTCTGCCCCGCCCATCTCTAGCTAAGCTTCACCTACGCTTTACTCGTGATGGGATGGATTGGTCTCTACACTCCCGGAAGCTCACCTTTCTGAAAACTATACAGGTAAGCTGTTGAATATTTTGAAACTAATTTGATTGGGTACTCTTTCTGCATATGGCAAAATATTAAACGGAAAGTTTATTAAATAGTAAAGGCATACAATTCGTACAACTTGACGGACTATTAAGCGATTATGACGGACTCAATTACGGCCTTCAATTACGTAATTGATTATTCAATTATATAGGTCTGGCTTTGTTCTACAGTAATGTACCATGGCTCATGGCCTACAGGGTGAAATTAATGAATCTGTTTTAGTCTACATGGGATACACAGAATAACGTGTTGTCTGGCTACATTTTACTGACAATTTGCCTTTCATCGGCTCATCATTTAAGGACAGTATTATGCAAATCTAATCTAATGCAATGCGCCTTTCCAGTTTATTCATCCATCATCTGACGTCATAATCAAATACGTGATATGTAGGACGACGTCATAATCAATGGCGTCATGAATGACGTAGATAAGTACGCCACGAGCGTATAATTGAAGACGGACTAAGCGTTGTTGTAAGAATTATATGTCTTTACTATTGAACAAACATTCTGTTGAATATTTTGAAACTAATTTGACTCGGCGCTGTTGCTGCCTTAGGCAATTAGTTTCAAAATATTTAACAGTTTACCTGTGTAGTTTTTTGGAAATTGATGGTCAGGGTGTTCGGAGATCGATCGATCCCAACACGAGCGAGCTGTGGGTGGAGCTTAACTAGGGATGGGTGTGGCATAGCAAAAACTGGAATGGTTCATTGTCAGTTGCCGTAGATAGCCTGATGTATTTCCTTTCTGCTTTCATCGCACACAAGCAAAGTTTCTATAATGCCAGCTCGTTCAAATTTAAAGTGTTTATCGTTTACAGAAACAATTAGATATCTAAATACGGAGCTCTTAGCAAGATGTCTGCTTTCCACAGACAATGCCAATATATACGTCATGTACGGTGCTACATAATGACATACCCTGGCTGCTCTCATGCGTGAGTAATGCGTCTGCGTTCTCGATTATTTATCCATAACTTCGTTACGTTAACATTTAAACCAACGTAATGTTTAGAGGCTATAAACACCTTGTTTCCGTTTCCAATTTCTCTGTCAGGGTTCTACCCAGACAGCTCATTGTGGTGACACAGGGATCAAGTCTTATCATAATGAAAATGAGTGTCCATACTTCTACGTGTTTGGACTCGCGCGATTTTAATGAAACATTACAGGTTTCTTCTATACGACGCTTGCACCCATTCGACATCGATATTTTGGTGTAATTAACCTACATGGTAAGCTTTTCATTCAACGAAAATTTAAGTCAACAAGCTCTTTACTTATATACAGTTCTTACAACCTCCACAAGACCACAACTCAATCATGTATAAGCACTATACTGCTGCTCCATCACTCATCTATGTAGGCACACGCCAAATCCCCCCACTGGGTAGTCGGAAACCTACTCCACAACTCGGTGCTGTAGGCAGAATTTTGCTCAACTATTCCTCAATCTAATCAGTCGCATACTCAACATTCCGCAATGTGGTCAGAAGCATGTTCCGCCATCCGGCAATGTTGGCAGAAACCCACTCAACGACTCCACACTGTAGGCAAAACGTTTCTAACCACTCAGCTTTGTTACACCGCGTTTATTTCGCATTCTTTTCCGGCATGTAGCCGTTCAAACGCGCTTTACAGAGTATGTTTAAAAGAAAGAAAAAATCTACAATTTTAAAGTAAACATAGTAGGTTAATAGGCCTATTTTAGAATCAGTACACGTTATAGCATTTTAAATGTTCTATTGACTCAGAGCTAAGATAAACCAACTGAAACATCTTGACAAATTTGGTGGCTACAAATCTAAGGAATATTGCATATAAAAGGAAAACATAAATTTATTATATTGTAGCATAAAAAATCATGTGAAAAATATGGGTGGTATAATGTTAGGAGATTCTATAGTGTATGTATGCAGAATGATGTTCCACACTTTATGCTGTAGATAGAATCCTGCTCCATCACTCCGGAATGTAGGCACACCCACTCCAAAGGCCAGCAATTGATAGGATCCACCCCTCTATGGCGTAACCAGATAGCAATATGGATGGACGCTGTCGCATGCTAGCGCGTGCGTGCGTCTCCTTTCGTTGCGTTTTTTAATTTAAACAGACGAATGGGAACCGAATCTCCTTTTGTACGTGATGATGTGGTAAGCTACATGTACAATCGATCAATCGCTGGCTTGACAATGCAGCGTACAAGACTGGTTCGTACTCGCGTTTCCACTCGTAACTAGATACACTTAGCAACTTATTCAATTAGCATACACTTAGTGCGGCCCTGGTTGTTTTTAATTGGCGTTCGTTTCTGTCTAGATAGACCTCGTGAATATAAGGTTGTATCGCTATTAACGTAAAACAAGAGTGTTCCTAGTTAGGTGTAGTCAAAGACTATGACAGTAATCAACGTCATAATATTCGCTTAAATATCATGCATACATTCTAACGTAAAATTATCTAGATAAAGTTATCATATATTAAGTTAATGTTACGGATGTTAGCTAAGATCTACAAGATATGCTAGATGTCAAGTAAAGGTCAATTCAATATCCGAATGGGAACTATATAGGTAAGCTGTTTAAAAGTTTGAAAATAATTTGAGCTGCGGTATGTTGCTGCCCATGGCCACAACATCTCCCCGTGAAATTCGTTCCAAAATATTCAACTGAACCGTTCTTAAATTGTAAATTAATTAAAGCCATACACTTCTGACACTTTCGCGACGATCTTTTGCCAGCTTCATGACCGACGATCCTTTGCCGCCTTCATGACCGACGATCTTTTGCCACCTTTATGACCGACGATCTTTTGCCACCTTCATGACCGACGATCTTTTGCCACCTTCATGACCGACGATCTTTTGCCACCTTCATGACCGACGATATTCTGCCGCCATCATGATCGACGATCTTTTGCCGCCATCATGACCGACGATCTTTTTCCGCCTTCATGACCGACGATCTTTTGCCGCCTTCATGACCGACGATCTTTTGCCGCCTTCATGACCGACGATCTTTTGCCACCTTCATGACCGACGATCTTTTGCCACCCTCATGACCGACGATCTTTTGCCATCTTCATGACCGACGATCTTTTGACGCCTTCATGGCCGACGATCTTTTGCCGCCTTCATGACCGACGATCTTTTGCCGCCTTCATGACCTACGATCTTTTGCCGCCTTCATGACCGACGATCTTTTGCCGCCTTCATGCCTGATGATCTTTTGCCGCCTTCATGACAGAGGATCTTTTGCCGCCTTCATGACCGACACTCTTTTGCCGCCTTCATGACCGACGATCTTTTTCCGCCTTCATGACCGACAATCTTTTGCCGCCTTCATGATCGACGATGTTTTGCCACCTTCATGACCGACGATCTTTTTCCGCCTTCATGACCGACGATGTTTTGCCGCCTTCATGACCGACGATCTTTTGCTACCTTTATGACTGACGATCTTTTGCCACCTTCATGACCAAGGATGTTTTGCCATGTTCATGACCGACGATCTTTTGCCGCCTTCATGAGCGACGATCTTTTGCCACCTTCATGACCGACGATCTTTTGCCGCCTTCATGACCAACGATTTTTTGCCGCCTTCAGGACCGACAATCTTTTGCCGCCTTCATGACCGATGATCTTTTGCCGCCTTCATGACCGATGATCTTTTGCCGCCTTCATGCCCGATAATCTTTAGCGGCCTTCATGACCGACGATCTTTTGCCAACTTCATTACCGACGAGCTTTTGCCGCCTTGATCACCGACGATCATTCGCCGCCTTCATAACCGACGAACTTTCGCAGCCTTCATGACCGATGATCTTTCGCCGCCTTCATAACCAATGATCTTTCGCTGCCTTCATGACCGACTATCTTTCGCTGCCTTCATGACCGACGACCTTTCGCCACCTTCATGACCGACAATCTTTCGCCGCCTTCATGACCAACGATCTTTCGCCGCCTTCATGACCGACGATCTTTTGCCGCCTTCATGACCGACCTACAGCATTTTGATTGTGATGTCAGCTAATAGGTGACGACTTTGATTATGATGTTAGACTTGACAGACAGGATATATGGTTTTAAGGGCACTGCAGAAATTGCTTCCATTCCGTGACGCCACTAGAGCTTCAAGCTAGGCAGAATCTGTGTATCTCTACTGCAAAATATATATTAGATCTAAAGATGATATTTTCCAACAGTTCGTCTTGAATCTATTCCCCATCCGTCGGACCAAATGTTAACCAGTCAGCGAATAACGTAGTAGTAGTAGTAGTAGTAGTAGTAGTAGTAGTAGTAGTAGTAGTAGTAGTAGTAGTAGTAGTAGTAGTAGTAGTAGTAGTAGTAGTAGTAGTAGTAGTAGTAGTAGTAGTAGCAGCAGCAGCAGCAGCAACAGCAGCAGTAGTTTTGTTTTTATTTATTGTCAAGCATTAGTTCTAGGAACCCTGTCATTGACAACACACTGGCAGTAGGACAATGCACAGTCATCATTGGAATGTAATTTTCAAAGATTATGTAAAATCTGAATTATTCAAAGTGCAGAGTTTTGGATATAAAAGATTACTCTGCATTCTCATTTTGAATTCAGGATGAGAAGGGCTATAGGGTCAAGCCGTGGTCACAGCCATTACGTCGGTTGCCTTTTTTGGCGTATAACAAAGGTCAGTCAACATAATGGCTGGCCATTTACTGATGGTAGAGACCATTGATGATATCGTCGAAACGAACACTGCACAGATTAGTCTTGAATCAGTATGGCCGTTAAAGGTCATAATGGCGCTCGAGTGCACGGATCGGTCAAGAAGATGACATCAGTGATTTCTACCACAGAGTTAGGAATGATGGTATGCCAGGCCAGGATTGGCTGAGGCGAGGGTTGATGAGCGTGCTATATATTTGCATGTTTTGTGCAAATGGGATCTACTTTTTGAGATCACTCTTTAAATCACTTTTTGGTTCGTTGCTGTTTGTCGATACAAGTATTAATAGCTAGATTGATGCAACAAGACCAGAGAAACACTTTGGCACGAATCTAGGAATCTTTGAGGAGTCAGATGGCCCGGGGACAGATATAAATATTTGATCACAGAATCAAAGGCGAGCCGTGTGCAACATTTGAATTCAGATAAATTTGAAAACCAATGAGCTGCTGCTGGTCCAGAATTTATGATGGCGAGCCTGCCAGGACTTGAACAGCAACGACGGAAGAACGACAGGATGGCATAACGAACATTGCAAACAGTGAGTAATTTTCTGAACAATATTAAGAACAATAACATAAGCAAAGACAAATTCTAAAATAGCAGAAAGAAGCGTTAAAGTAAATGATTTGCAAACCATTGCTGATGGTGTGATTAATCTGGTTAACAGTGTCAGGAGAGAAAATGCTGCATCTGAACGAAATAGATTGGAGTGTGAGAATCTAAGAGATTACACAGCTACTATACGGAGATGTGATGGGTTGGTACCCGTGGAAGTGATGGCGTGGCTGAACTGGTCATAGGGGCGCTCAGACGTAAAGGGCAACGCCGCAAACATTGCCGCATGGACATCAACTGGCAGTCTCCATCATGAGATTGAATTGTTTCTAAAAGACAGAGATCGTCGCACCATAGCATGGGAAGACATTCGTGGACACATTATCGTAGCGTTTGTATCTGCCAATGAAGATGAACGTTTAAAATGCGAGTTAGAGGCTTTAAAACGACATCCAGACGAAGCAATCACCACATTTAATAGACTATTTCGCGAATTAGATCGTCGTGCATATGTGACTGAATCCGAAGATGCAAAAGAACAATTTTAAGAACATACATTAAATCCCTCAGTGATTCTAAATTAGCTAGAAAAATTGTGCTCAGCTGGAAAAAGACATCAGAAGACGCAATGAACTTCGTAGAAGAACAAGCTGCTAGCTTAGAACTATTACACACTATGAACATTTCAGAACGTAATCGTCACTACGAACCCATGGACGTTGATTCAGCATGTGATCCGATAATGAAGTGCATAGACGAATTAGAAAAACGGGTATGTAAGCAAAACGAATGGCTACTCAGTAGAATATCTAAGATAGAGACACAGTTTAACAAACCATGACAGCAAGAGGATTTCCAGAGACAGGCGCAAAATGTAAGTAAGCAAGCAAGAACACACGCGACACACAAACAATCAGGGCGCTATTGGTCAGAGGGACAGGGTAGACAATAACGTGTTTTCAATGTGGGAAGCCTGGGCACATTAAAGCTAGATTCCCATACCAGACACTACAACAGCATAGAGGCCGACAACAGTATAGATATTCGGGAAACGGGGACGGGCCGAGAGTTTTCAATCCACGGGGAGATTCTTGGTCCAACTAAAGATTCAAGGGAAACGTGTGACATGTCTTGTGGACACTGGCGCATCCACGTCTTTGATATGCAGTGATATATGAAAACGATTGTTAGGGACACACCGACTACAGAAAGCTAGAATTGTATTCGCAGTTAACGGTACTCCAATAAAAGTGTTGGGTAGGACTGAGGTAAAGTTCGATTGGGCATGTCCAATGCCCGTCATCGTAGTGCCTCCAGAGATGGCTCATGAAAGACTTATTGGAGCAGATGCATTGCGAATGGGTAAACTGAAATTGGACTACGAGACAGATAGGATGCTGTGGTACGGACACTCATATAAATTAGCGGGGAAATTTCATTATGGCAATATAGCTAGTATCAAAGAAACACCGGGCTACCTAGTCATAGACAATGCGTTAGATTCATTTGCAGGTGTATTTGATACAACAAAATGGCGTAGCACTGGAAGACACCCAACGATTAGATGTACCATCCCAACAGGAGACCACCCTCCAATAAGGCAGCATGCATACCGTTTCCCATTAACTAAGAGACACATCGTGAAGGAGCAAATCAAAGAGATGTTGGAGGCAATGTATTGCAATCAGCGCATGAACGGTCAGGTCATCAAGGTCTTTATAAAACATTAAGTTTAATTAGGGATTCCTTTGTTTTGGAAGGAATGCGTAAAGACGTCAACCAGGTGGTCGATAGGTGCCCAACTTGTCAAGTAAATCGAAGAGTGAGAACGCGTCCATCGTACACTGAAATGTCCCTTGTGAAATATCCAGGGCAAATTATTGGTATGGACCGTATTGGCCCGCTAACACGGTCGGCCGAAGATAACACATACATATTGACTATTGTAGATCACTGAGCTGCATGGGCCCATCCCACCCAAGTCTGCACATTGCGTAGAAATTCTTTAACAAATATTGCGCGCATCATGGCATGCCTGAGATAGTAATCACTGATTTGGGGAGGGAATTCAATGCCAACGAAATGCGAGATAAATATGTAGCCCTAGGCATCGATCACTGCAGAACAACACCCTATCATCCGCAGACGAATGGAAAGACAGAACGTTTCAACAAAACAATTAAGGAGATCCTACAAAAAATGGTTAATAACCAGTCAAGATTATGGGGAAATGAAATCAGTGCAGCCCTAATGGCGTACAGGAACACTAGACATTCAACTACTGGGTATACACCATTCTATTTGATGTATGGCAGGCGTGGAAGATTGCCGTTATCATTGCCTGTAGATGCATCTCAAGATCTAGAGGATCGCTTAACAAACTTGAGCAATGCCTTGCAGCATGCGAGGGCGAACACAGAGAAATCTCGTGCTTATCACAGAGAGCAGATCAACAACTGGACACTGTGCCCCCTAGTACGAAATATCCAGAATCAATGGTCCAGTGGCACACGTAAGACATCAAAGATCAGGAAAAACAAGGATGCTAAACATCAGCAAGCTGTATGTAGTCGATCCACAGATGGTGTGGGATCATGTTAGACCACGTTCAATACGAAATCCGACCATTGGCACGAGGAAGAGCTTGATAAGAGGAGAGCGTGCACTGTTCGAACAGCCAAAGTTGGAAGAACACGGGCAATGTGACAGAATGATAAATGAACCACCCGTGACGTCAGAGCCGGAGGTGTCAGAGCCAGCTACGCTAGAACCAAGGGACAGCTCAATGGCGCATGAGGAGCCGATGGAAATGGACGTGGACGGTGATGAATCACAGACACAATCAGATGCCATGATTGGCCAGCCACAATTACCCAATGACCGAGGTATATATAATGCATTTAAGCGCAAAAAGGGTTGGGCTCCCTGGCTAGGCGTAACTAAAAATAAAAAGCAACGAATTTGCGCAGTTTGTTTTCATGCTAATTTAGGCATACGCTCCTATGAGCAACAGCGTGGATATGCGTTGTTGAGACTAGCGTGTAGCATAATGATCAGTCTGAAACTAATCAAAATGTTGTTTTTGTTTCTATGTATTATTGGCATTAACGCTCAACCTCATATTAAAATCTTACCGAATGGAGTTATGATAACTAGACAAAAAGTGATTCACGTGGTACGCGCAGAATGGACTGTGGTGGTCAGCATAACGCCTCCCAAACTTCCATTAGGATGTATTAATCGCGTGAGTATTCAAGAAAGTGCTGTGGCTGAATCCATATCTCAGAAAAGGTTACGGACCGACGATGTACTCAGCTGAAAATACAGACTTACACGCATGCGCGAAATTACGGAACACGAAAAATTAGACACTTTTGGACACAAACGGACATGAAGGGGGTCTTTTAAATTTCGTTGGCGAGATTGCTTCCAGTATGTTTGGAGTGGCGACCTCACATGATATAGAAAGCCTCTGAAAAATGGTCAGAGTAGCCATGAAGAAAACTAACGCATTAGTTCATTTAACGAATAGCCTTACATCCCATATGAAACATGCCTTTAACGAACTATCAATCAACAGACAACGAATCAACCGTTTGTCTGAGGTCATGGAAAATGTAACAAATAAAGTAAATGACTTAATGGAATTAGACGAGAAATCTCAACAACAGTGGCGACAGGTCGTATTATTAATACAATTTGAAAATTTAATTGACGGGTTAGAAGGGGCGATCAATACTTATCAAGAGGCCCGAGTCAAATATTGGCGTCAAATCGCATCATTGGAGCTAGGTCGTCTTACCCACCGGACGATTTGAATGACATTGACAACTAAGTTATGACCGGAATGTGCCTAATTCTCCCGTATCAGTGGTATTACCAGAATGTTATAATTCATCCATTATAGAAGGACCCAGAAAGCCTGAATTACGTCGCTACTTATTAATTGATGATGGCACATACGTTGAATATGGCCTACATTCTTGGCCCATGCCATTACGCGAGCCTGGACACTTTGTCCAAATCTTATTATCCGCGATTAGCATAGGACTGGACACCAGAACTTGTTGGTATTTTATGCCCCGACAATGTCATGGCAATGACCCGAGGGTGTGTAATGGCAATCTGTTGTTAGGACCGACGCATATACCCTGCATAACAAGCCTATTATCAGAGTCGATGAATGAGGCGTGCACGATCAAGTTGATACGATCTACTGACACCAGCAGTAAGGTATTCGAATTAGACAACGTGGGAATACTATTGCAAACTTTCGGGGTTGACATTCATTGTGACGGTCAGGGAACTCAAAAGCAATATGTGTCGGCAGGACTCAACCCAGAGAATTGAACGTACAGTGGTGTTGATTGGAAATTCAGACAAGTGCGGGAATACACCCACAGATATCACTTAATTAATGGCTACCATCATAAATATAACGTCATTTCACATCCCTAAACTCTTAAATGAAATCCGGGTGATAGAACATTTGAGAATGGAACCATGGTTGAAATTGAAAAAGATTAAATATGTTCCATTGAGGCCGCTTGAGGGAGTAGATATTGCAACAACTGAGCCTCTTGAAATGAACAATTTAGTGATTTATATGATTACTTCAATATTGATCATTATCTTCGTGATGTTTGTATTGTACAGGCTGAATATACGTTATAATATTTTTTAATATTGTGCAGGAAAACGTCAGGGGTCACATATATCCATTGTAAATATACCTAAACCCAAGCGAACAGAGACTATAGAGATGGTTGGCGTGGGTAAAATGACGCCTAAGCTGGGAACGGATTTCCCATCCGGTTCCGATATAAATTAAACATTTAAATTGGACCAAGTTTGGATATTGTCGTGATCAGGGAATATGCGTTCTTAGCCATGAGCCACGATGGCCGGAATTTAGCTTTGTGCCATGGCCAGGTTCAATACAATGAATTCCCTACACCGTGTCTTGTATGGTTCTGGAATTGTTTCAGGAGACGTTTGAAAACACAGCATCTCTATATTTAGTTTCCACTTATACACGCGCGCGTGCACATACACACGCCCGCACATTACACGAGAAGCCCAAATGAATGTTGTTTTATGATGACTTAGAACCGTATTAATCAGGTATGATGTACACAGTGACGTGTACTGCATAATTATGTTGTAACGTCACGATCTGTTAATAATAATAATAATAATAATAATAATAATAATAATAATAATAATAATAATAATAATAATATATGATGATGATGTAGTATATTCAGATTTTTGTGAATACGCCACAGAGTGGTTGTGGTGTAAAGGTGTACTAGCAGAACATCAATTGTTAACGTACAAGCTAATGGTCTGGCAAGTTGGATATTGTCATTTCTGCTTAGCGAAAGCGTCAATTGAAATAAACAGCTGCAAACTGCGACCATGACGAAATTTGTTATAGGCAAAGCGTCATTGCCTGCAAAGTTAACCACTATTGAGTTGCAATCGATGTGTAAATAGAATTAGTAGATGATGGATGGAAGGTTGATATGCTTGGTGGGAGAAGCTGTGTGGACACGCTTAATAGTTTCTCTCTAGGCTATATATCTGTCATCCTTATAGACACACCGTGGTTTCAAGTTTAAAAGTCAAATCGATTAGTTAGAGAAACTGACCATTGAATATGCGGGTATATAATCATATATGATTGCGAGATCCCCATAATTAGGAAGGGCAGAGGGGAACCGCATGCAGACAAAAACAATTAAGTGCAGCAATGACGGTGTCATAATGATTGTTTCGTTTTGAAGTTCTGCAGAGCAAGTCAGAAATACGCAATTATGCACTTATAAGTGAACTATAGCTATAGTTCATTTAGACTATGGCGATAACTATTTTGGAGCGATATAATGAAATGCCAGATCATAATGAACGGTACTACAATGCGAGGTCATAAATTCGCGTAATGAGCCAATAACCTTTTAGTCACTTCAAAAGCTGCAAATACGCAGCTGCGCAATTAACACGTTGCGAGTTTGTATGGACAACAGCACTAGATTTTGGCAAAATTATTTTGAACTATGCAGACATGTAATTCTATGGCGTGCGACGAAATGTCAATAGGCACTCCGTGTCATAGCTATCTATGAGCAATTTGGACAGTCCCATTGCGAAACATGACAAAATTCTTACTGTTTATCGTTCGCAGATTAAATGATAAGTATAAAATAAAAACGAATAGCGTAATGTGCATTTCTTACGGGGTCTGGATTATTGAGCGTTGTGAAAAGAGAGGTAGAGTGAGAAGAAATTTACCATTGGGACGGCCTGAAATTCCAAACTAGTGATTCCGAATACATCGGAATGACAATTTCTCTAAGCAAGAGTGATGATCGTCAGATTCTTCTTGTCATAGAGAAGATTAAGAGCTATTAGGGACTTGAGTGTACTCTATCTTGGAATGAGTTAAAATCACATTCTAGTGAATGTATATTTTAACTTTCCAGTGTGGGAGGTATTAAAATCTGAATTATTCAAAATGCAGATTTTTGGATATAAAAGATTACTCTGCATTCTGATTTTGAATTCAGGATAAGTAGGGATATAGGGTCAAGCCGTGGTCACAGCCATTACGTCGGTTGCCTTTATTGGCGTACAACAAAGGTCAGTCAACATAATGGCTGGTCATTTATTGAAGGTAGAGACCAGTGATGTTATCGTCGAAACGAACACTGCACAAATTAGTCTTGAGTCATTATGGCCGTTAAAGGTCATAATGGCGCTCGAGTGCACAGATCTGTCAACAAGATGACATCAGTGATTTCTACCATAGAGTTAGGAATGATGGTGTGCCGGGCCAGGATTGGCTGAGGCGAGGGTTGATGAGCGTGCTATATATTTGCATGTCTTGTGCAAACGGGATCTACTTTTTGAGATCACTCTTTAGATCACTTTATGGTTCACTTTTCGATCCACTTTCTTATGGCATAAACATGAATGTTAGATATTAGTTAGAAGTTTTAAGTCAGATTATAGTTAATATTATTACAGAGAATAAATTTACAGTATGATACAAGTTTGAAGTTGCTGTTTGTCGATACAAGTATTAATAGCTAGATTGATGCAACAAGACCAGAGAGAAACGCTTTGGCACGAATCTAAGAATCTTCGAGAAGTCAGATGGCCTGTGGACGGATATAAATATTTGATCTCAGAATCAAAGGGGACCCACGTCCCCAATTTGAATTCAGATAAATTTGAAATTCAATGAGCTGCTGCTGGTCCAGAATTTATAATTTGTTCAATATTCGACCTGAGTGAGGTTCGAACCCAGGAGATTCTGCTTCACCTATCGCTTAGAGTTTGGGAACCGAGTAGTTTATCCACTGGTCCACCATCAAGAGGGCAGCAGCAGCAGCAGTAGCAGCAGCAGCAGCAGCAGCACCAGCAGCAGCAGCAGTTACTTATAATTGGGGACAATTTTCGCCAATATATCAATGGGTTCCATTATTCCGCCTGCCTGCCTGCCTGCCTGCCTGCCTGCTTGCCTGTCTGTCTGTCTGGCTGTTGGTTTCCAATCTCGATTAACTTTATATCGTGGCACAATGATATTGAGGTCATGATGTTAAAGTTCAATGTCACTGTGACCTAGGTATATAACTCTATTTTTTACGGTTAAGTTTTGCGCTTAGCTCAACATAACGCCTTATATCTCTCCATGGCTTCAGCCTATTGAGACGAAACTTGGACACATGATTACATTATCAACTGGATGGAACACAATGATATTGAGGACAAAGGTCAAGGCCACCAGGATCGTGGTATGATACTCTGTTGTTTCCGTATAAGCTTTTAGCTTTGTTCAACAGGTCGTTTTATATTTATATCTGAGGAATGGTTCAGTCTAATGTGACTAAACTTGGACGCATTGTCACATATATCAACCAGATGCAGCACCATATTGTTGAGGTCAAAGGTCAAATTAACTGTGACCTTAATTTAAGCCTCAGGATTGGTTGACCCTACTTGAAATTAACTTGGTCACATGTTTAACTATATGAAGTGCAATGATATTGAGGTCAGAGGTCAAGGTCATTGTAACATTTGTATAAAATGCAGACTTTAAGCAGTTTGGTTCTGCTTAGCTCGTCTGGCCTTTATTTCAGAATTGGCCAAATTATTGGAGCTAAGCATCATCATATAGTTACCTCAACCAGGAGAAGCAGCACAGACACTCAGACTTTTGAGGCTACGGTCATTGTGATCTTGATGCAAAGCTAGATTTGCATTTGGAAATGCAAAATGCCAATATTTTCGCAAATAACCCGTCAGTGTAACACTGCTTGTCTTGTATTTCAGGCCCGATTCAGCCGACTGAGTCTAAGCTTGGAAACATTCTTCTTTATCTCAAGTGGATGGAGGACAATGATATTGAGGTCATGACGTCAAAGTTCAAGGTCACTGTCTCTTTGGTATAAAACTCAAATATTGTCTTATATCTCAGGATTTGTTCACCCTATTCATGATCGCTGTGAACTTGGTATAAAACTATTTTTGTGGTTAGGTTTTCAGTTTAGATCAACGTATCATCTTATATCTCGACATGGCTTCAACCTATTGAGACTAAACTTGGAGACATACTTCCTTATATCAAGGAGAATGAGACAATGCGATTGAGATCAACGTCCAAAGTTACTGTGACCTTGATATAAAACTATTTTTATGGCTAAGTTTTTGGTTTAGCTCAACATATTGTTTTATATCTCAGGGTTGGTTCACCCTATTGGAGCTAAACTTGTACACCCGCTTCCTTAAATCAAGTTCAAAAGCACTGTGCACTTGGTATAAAACTATATTTATGATTAAGTCTTTGGATTAGATCAACATATTGTCTTATGGCATGGCTTCAACCTATTGGGAGTAAACTTGGAGACATGTCTCCGTATATCCAGTGGATGAAGCACACCGATATTGAGGTCAACAGTCAAGGTCATTGTATCATTTATCATGTATCAAATACAGACTTTAAGTTACCGGTAGATACATCTGCTTAGCTCATTTTGCCTTTATTTCAGAATTGGTCAAATTATTGGAACTAAGCACTGTCATACAGATACCTCAACCAGTAGGAGCAGCACAAAGACATTCAGACTTCTGAGGTCAAGGTCATTGTGATCTTGATACAAACCTAGATTTGAATTTGTAAATGCATAGTACCAAGATTTTCGCCAATATCCCATCAGTGTAACACTGATGTCTTGTTTTATTCATACGCTGGTAATGTGCTGACTTCAATTTCTCTGCTATCCGTGGGGAATGCACGGTCATTGGTTTACTTTGTTGACAGTTGATCACCATTTACCCGAGCAGGGATCGAACTGCCAACTACAACACCGCATATCATATTGCAAATATGGAACATGATGTGACTCAAGGATTAGCTGCTCTTTACGATCATCGAGACCTGACATTAAACCATCGACCTGGTGAGCCTGTATTTGACCCTAAACTTTGGGATGTCATTTCGGATATGCATATTCATGAATGCCGTCGTCATCATGTCGTCAGGATAAGTTGTTCTAATTTTAAATAGGCTTGACCTAATATAGTGGTATTCCCCAGGGCTAAGTATTATGGCCACGTTACACTGACTGAGTCAATTCGCAATGCTGGTGTGATAGCACCATTTAGTGCTGTATGATTTTACTATGTAAATATTGTATTATAATCACTCATTTTAGGAACGAACAAACAAAGAGGATGGATGGATGGATGGACAGATATGTAGACATCTATGTTCAATTTAGGTATATATTTTGTACTAGTTGGAATTGGTGATGGTTTGAACCAGTTGATGTTGAAATTAATAATAATTTAATTTGACTTACATCGAGCATAAGTTGCTCCTGTCGTGCAAGGTAATTGTCTCCTGATGCTGCTGCTAAATGTGAGCTAGCAACGAATGTACACATATTATTATCATAACGTGTTGTTGGAATCGTACTTGATTATGTATGTATGATTACTGTATTCTGCGGCTGTAGTAGTAGTAGTAGTAGTAGTAGTAGTAGTAGTAGTAGTAGTAGTAGTAGTAGTAGTAGAAACATACTACAGCTGCAATCAGTCCTTCTTCGCTCTTGCCCACTGTGTTTTGCCCTCAGCCAAAATTCTTAGCTTCCTCTGATCCATTCTTCACTTGAGTGTACCTAATCCTGCTTTCTTGAGGTCACCTCGTAGCATGCGTAGCAGATTTATGCAATGACGTCCTCTCCTGGCTCTGTATTTGCTGGCTCCGAGTAGGGCGAATTCCAAGGCTCTCTGTGCTGGTGTGTCTTCTGGTATCCTTAGCACATGGCCAAACATGAACCATCTTTGCTGGGCGAGTTTTACAGACGGCGGCGGCATATTACACATCTTGTATAGTGCATCGTTGGAAATTATGCTCTCTGGCCATCGGTGTCCAGTGATGGTGCATAGGTGTTTGCAGTGGCAGGTGTCAAGTTTGTCTAGAGCTGCCTTTGGAGCTGCCCAGCTGTTACAGTTATACATCATCAAGGATACGCAGGCTGCATTGTATAAATGTAATCTTTTTACCAAGGGCATCTTTGATCTACGAATCCATATCTTTCAGAAGGACTGGAAAGCTATGTTCCCCATAATGCAGCGTGCAGCAATGTCAGCAGTACTGCAAAGCAGTGAGCCCAGGATTTTACTTTTCCTCCATGGTTTGCAGCCACGGAGTGGATCATCATTTTCTTTAGTTTCATGTTTTGTGGGTGAACTCTGTTTTGGATTCATTCATAAAGAGATTCTCAACTTTTAGTTTACTTGCAGCTATTGGGAGATGTTCGTCAAGGGGTTTCTTTACCTCATCTATAAAGTCCACATCGTCGGCATATTCCATCTCTAACGGCATGCCACATATTGACACCGGGGGGGGGGGGGGGGGGGGGGGGGTAGGGGTGTGTGTGTTTGGTCTTGTGGAATTTTCCCGCACTGATTTCAATGCAGCAGCCAGGTAACAGGTGAAGAGCACAGGGGATAGACCATCTCCCTGTGGGGAGCCGATTGATGTTTCAAATTCTACAGACATCACTGACTTAACTTGTACTCTCAGCTTGGTGTCTGCAAGCAGTAGTCTCACCAGTCGTAGCGCATCTTCATTGCAACTGGCCTGGCATAGTATATCTAGGATCATTGAGCACTGAATTGTGTCGAAGGCTCATGACATGTCAATGCCCATTTTGTGGAAATCCCAGTGTTTGGACATGATTACCGACACAAGCATGCATTAAGCCCATACAATGTCTGCGCAACTGCGTCCATGTTTGAAGCCACTTTGACATGATCAGGCGAAGTCGTCGATCTTGTCTCGGATGCGTCATAGAGTAACATTGGATGGTCAGAATTGAGGTCTGTGCCTCCATAGGAACGAGCATCCCAATGTAGGGATTTTGCTGCTGTCTTGCATAGTATGAAATCTATTTGGTTGAGGACAGCTTTTGTAGCCTTAGAACCTTTGATTATAAAGCATTTATCCATGCTTTGAGCATGTACGTTTAACACTCGACATTATTAGATTCGTGTAATATTTACTACATTGCACTTTGGACTCCAATTAGCAATGTGTTATTTTACTGACTGATTTCTGCCTGTCTAATAAGGCCTCTGTGCTTATACAGTATCGAATATAAATGTATACACACAGTAATGACGCATTTGATGCAGGCCAAACCTAGAGAAATATTTGCTAGCATTCAGTGCATCAATACCTTGTAAGATGTTCCTTAAGATGTTGTTTTGAGAAATGGAGACAAGATTTACCCCAAGCTCACATATATGGTTAATTATCTAGTTCTCTTTGACTTTCATAATAGAAGCATGCGATTGTGAATCACGACTTAAACCCACCCGTGGCTTCATGAGATAAGGCATCATGCACATGCCAGATCAGAGGTCAACCCATAATGCACTTTGATGGATAAGAACTCAGTGAACTCTAAGCTTGCCCATTATAAATACATTGGAGAGACCTAGTCATAGAGCTGTCAGATGAGATTAGAATGTTTAAACATGCATGGAATTTGAGTTTGATGAACTAATCGAAATACGAATGTTATTGTTAACTAGTCGAATATTCATCATCTTAATCCGGGTAGTACCGGATTGATCTGGCAAATACTGCTCCATGAGAAAATCTCAGAATAAGATCAAATTGGTCCATATTTAGAGGTAGCCAATCAGATGCAAGGAATAGTCATCTTAATAATTACTTATGAGCGCATGCCTGTGCTTCTTTGGTTCTATATAAGGCACTTACACAATACATAGATTAACACTCGACCAACTGATGTTCCTAAGATTAGTCGCTATTGTAAGAAGTGCTTAGTATGAATTTGTTATAGTGGTTAGATTGTCAGTATTGATTCAGTCAATCATAGAAGTTAATTTTTTAATAATCCTATCACGTTATCAAATATTCCTTCAAGTTACAATGTGGTTTTTTTCGTTAGTTGTTACCAGCTGTCGTTTTAGTCTTTGATTAAGAAAGTATTAATCTGTGTAGAGAGAAAAGCAATCTTTCTCACGAATCTGCAATCTTCGAGTCATCCGACTCAGTCTTGATCAGTCAATCTGGAACTCTGACCGACGTCTTAAGTAAGTTAAAGAAGGTCTAAAATCTTCACTATGTAGCACAGGCACACTTCTACCAGACCGTCATGCCAGGACAATAATCTTGGATTAGCATATCAGCATTCACGTTGACGATGTCCGTTCATTGTACCTTGGTCGGTCGTCATCACAAATAGGGCGAAATACTTGTTTTTAACTGACAAGATGATGATCAGTCGCTACTGGAAGTAAACTGGTTGATGTAGCTGCGAGCTGTTGAACGACCAGGTAATCAGCTTGCCTTCTGCATCTGATGATGATGAAGAACCTTTCTGTGTATCTATTCTAATCTATCTGACTATTATTTCTTCTAAGCAGGAGAGGTGTTGTTCCCCTTTGGTGATGATACTCTAAAGCGATAGCTTTACGAGTGAAAGAAAGGAACCAACAAAGACATTACTCAAGTGAAAAATGTAGGCCTGAGCCCGCAGGAACCCTCCACCCCGAGAAAACACACATAGTAGGGAGGGTGGATGGGGAATTGTGCACTACAAGGGTATTTGAAAAAGGACAAAAAGGGATCATGGATGGAGGCTTGTACACTCATAATTAGTCATTTTGACAAATCAACATGAGATTCTTAACCACATGCACCCAATCACATAACTTTTATTAAATTAATACAACAAAGAATATGGAAACGGAATTGCAGGTTAAATAATGCATCTTTCAAAATGTACAAAGTCTATTCAAAGGATCTAACCAACAATAACGACAACGTGAGAGATTTTTTATAACTGTAGCAAGCTCTGTACCACAAACAATGAAGATGTTATTTCAGTTAACAAGCACATTTTTCTAACTAACCTTGTAGGTGTTGGCTTGTATCTCACGCCATAGCAATTCTCACATTTCCTAAAGTGTCGTTCCAGTTTTTGGCAAGCTAGCATACTTCAAATTGAATAATCTGATTTGGCAACATCCAGAAGCCAAAGAGCAACTTGTTTAGATACCAATCAATTCAACTATCAACCGCATCACCACTTACTGCTCACTATGGAATCAATGCTGAGTCAGGTTTCATTTATAGTATAGCGTACACTTTCATTTCTTACACAATCGCACTGGTGGTCTCAAGACCACATTCAGTACAATCGATTCATATTGAGTTTAGTATGACTGAAATGTCTTTATGGGACGCATTCAGTGTGGCTATTATCAAAGTGGTTCACAAAGCCAGGCAGCTTACACGATCATAAACACTCATTAATTTTGATATTGTTGATAAAAGTGTCGGAATTTGTAAGCACCGTTATACAGTTAACTGGGACCACTCACTGTACATACGCTATGGACATTTCCTATACGCTGTGAACTCTAATGGAAGCACATTATCGCTGCATTAGCATGTTACATAATATTGTAAAACCGTGCAGAATCTGACAGAATGTCTATAAAATAGTCATCATCATAAGCGTGGAATTTTCAGAATTGATACATCATGTTCCAATTATTAAATTAATAATTCATTTCATTTATGCTAGTCACTTTGAGACTGCGGTGTACTATGGCAAACAATATGGGTAGATCATAATGGACACAATCGAGCAGGGTGATCAGTTCAGCTCATCCAAATACACACGTCAAATATCCTGGTGTAGTAGCAGCAGCAGCAGCAGCAGCAGCAGCAGCAGCAGCAGCAGCAGCAGCAGCAGTAGCAGCAGCAGCAGCAGCAGTAGTAGTAGCAGCAGCAGCAGCAGCAGCAGCAGAAATCCATAATACTAAGTATTATGGACTTCTGGTAGTAGTGGTAGTAGTAGTAGTAGTAGTAGTAGTAGTAGTAGTAGTAGTAGTAGTAGTAGTAGTAGTAGTAGTAGTAGTAGTAGTAGTAGTAGTAGTAGTAGTAGTAGTAGTAGTAGTAGTAGTAGTAGTATTTAGTTAAACTTTGTTTTCAGAATAATCATCAGCAGTTAGTTATGAATCTTAATATTAAAAATATCATCACCATGTTATTATTATTATTATTATTATTATTATTATTATTATTATTATTATTATTATTATTATTATTATTAATTTATTTATTTATCTTTTTATTTAGATTTGTCGCCTATATTCCGACCATTTATGGAGGTGGAGAGCATAAATGATTCATTCAACTCCAGCGATAACTTCTCAGACTATTACGAAGATGGACAGGGACCATATACGAAGTTCGTCTATTTCCTACATATATACTTAACACCATGTCTGGTCGCCATTGGCGGACTCGGAAACATATTCGCATTCAGTGTATTTGTTAGTACAAGCTTAAAGAAACTGCCTTCAAGTATTTACCTGGCTGCCCTATCACTTTCCGATTCTGCTTTTCTGTTCGGGCTTCTGATTACATGGTTGCCGCATGAAGATATTAATATCATACATACACCGGGCTGGTGTCAGTTTATCGTGTATCTCACATATGTGTCGAGTTTGTTGTCAGTTTGGTTTGTGGTGCTGTTTATGATAGAGCGTTACATAGTAGTGTGTTATCCGTTGAAGGCAGCGATAATCTGCAGTCGTAAAAGAGCACTTATTATGGTACTTGTGTTGATGGGTTGTACTCTAGCTCTTTATGAACATAGTCTGTGGACATCTGGAATATTTCACTCACCATATGGCATTCTCTGTCTATACTACATGGAGCACAGGTGGTTATTGACTGTCTTCACATACGTTGATTCTCTCCTAACATTCATCATTCCTTTCTTCCTCATCCTGACGATCAATATTCGAGTCTTACTAACAATTCGGTCTGTGAAGAATCGCTCACTTCTACGGCAAACCGATGCTGGTGACAATTATAATGAAAGATCCAGTCACTTCTTGTCTTACATACAGCTCAAGATGACTATTACTATGGTGATCATCTCCAGTACATTCATAGTGCTAATATTCCCTAGTCATGTGATACGGTTGTACATGATATTAGCTAAAGCCACCAAGACAATGCCCTCACATAACATTCAGATCTCATTGGCCACCACACAACAGCTGTGCAATGACTTATATTACACGAGCTTTAGTACTAACTTCATTATTTTCAGTGCGTGTAGCAAGCAGTTTAGGAGTGCTTTAAGGGAAATTATCCAATGGTTCGGAAATAGTCTGCCAAGAAATCCAAGAACACCACAGCCATGTCACCGAATATATTCACAAACAGGTGTATAAAAGACACAAAGTGCGCATCCCTCAATGCAGAAATGATAAGCTAGTAGCGACATCTAAATTGTCTAATTCCCATGGCCGTACTAACAACATTTAGGTTCTGTGTATTTAATGGAGTACTCAAATTTAGCCATCAATCATAATCAAGTACGTGGTGTGTAAGATGATGACATAATCAATTACGTCGACGTAGATAGGTGAATTCGTACAACAATGCTAAGCCCGTCATCGAATAAGCGTTCGTGACGAACGCTTATTCGATGACGGACTTAGCATTGTTGCACGAATTGTATGTCCACTATTTAATACACATTCAGTTTTGAAACTAATATGACGGGACGCTGTGGTTGCCATAGTCAGCAACAGCACCCAGTCAAATTAGTCTCAAAATATTCAAAAGCTTACATATATAGTCTTCTGGAAATTGGCATTCAGAGTGTGCAGGGAGTGATCGATCCCAACACGAGCAAAGCATTTAATAAACATTCTGCTGACTATTTTGAAACTAAATTGACAGGGCGTTGTTGCTGCCAGCACCAGCACCCAGCCAAATTAGTTTCAGAAATATTCAACAGCTTACAGGTTTAGTTTTCTGATCCCAACACGTCAAAGCGTGGTTGGAGCCGAGCTAGAGTAGGGCGGGACATAGCTAAATCCGGATTCACCAGTTGATGAGATATCTCTTGCATGGCGTGCCTGTATTACGTTTGGTGGTCACTAGATGTTAGCCAATAATACACATGATTTAGATATGAAGTGCGGCTATGTGTGCGTTTGTCTATTATAGCTATTTAACTATTTAGCCGTAGGACCAATAGAGCGATTCGATATGTCACTCAGCTAGCTGACGTCATAATTTCTAGAATTGCGCAAAGGCGCGGCCATTTTGCGCAAGGGATTGTGATCTCCAACAGCTCTATGTTTAGATTGGAACCATAGATTTAGGATATATATATATATATATATATATATATATATATATATATATATATATATATATATATATATATATATATATATATATATATATATATATATATATATATATATATATATATATATATATATATATATATTTACATATATATATATATATATATATATATATATATATATATATATATATATATATATACACTATGGGGAAATGGGATAGATGTCTCGACCGTCGGATCTTCACTGACTGATTGACATCTGACAAAGACGATCAGCTATGTATATAGCCTCCAAAAGTCAGTAAATTCTTTTTTTGTTAATTGGAATGGAAATTCTGCTTAAATAGCATGCAAAATACGGAACTACAAAACTACAGTAAAAATAAATACGGGAAATAAGGTAATACGGCGAGGCGATACGAATTTCAGAAATACGTTAAAATCTAACGCATACATCGCTTAATTTCCAAATATGTATGTACATATGATAACTATATGATAACTTCTATTCATTTTGAAAAATGCTGTCGTAAACCGTTGCTGCACACACGCAGACAACTTTCAGCATTATTTTTTACATAATCTACACAAATCTGTCTTGTACTGACCGTGAACAACTAGGTCTAGCCTTTGAAATCAGCAAGATAATGGTTAAAGCGTTTGGCATAGAAGACCTAAAAAATAAATTAACACGTTTTCAAAACAAGGTAGAATTTCTGTTTTTCTTTGCAAATATAGCGTCTTATTTACATGTATGAGCTGTACTATAAAACCGCCGACTCGATGGTATAGAACAACTAAAGAATAAATTAACAGGTTTGCAAAACAAGACAGAATTTCTTTTTATGTTTCGTAAGTACATTAACTTATTTGTGAGCTGTATAACGTAGCCTAAGCAGTCGAATCACTTGTAAAAAGTGAGCACATATTTTAACAAGAGCGGTCAGATATTGCAGAGCCTTGCCTTTATAATCAATTAGTTCTGCCCCCCCCCCACCCCGTTGGGTGACGTCACAGCCAAAATACGTAATGAGTGGCCTAAGCTATGCCCAACAGGAACATTGAAAAGGCCTTCAGCTGTACGAATTGAAGAGCTTTAATATTTAATAAGCAGCAGCACCCAGTCAAATTAATTCCAAAATATACAGTTCACCTCCATGGTTACCGTGAAAAGGGGATCCTGGGAAGTCATGGTTCAAAGTATGTATATAAATCACGACGACTACGACAAATGTGCGTGTAAGCCTATTATCTCTTTCCGTGGACGCTCAGCTCTACGTATTCACTTGGTTGTATATAGAATGGACATCACATCACATGACGTCGTAATCAACTACATGAAGTGTAGAATGCCATCATAATCAATGACGTCATTATGACGTCATGAATGATTTAGACAAGTACGTCATGAACACATAATGGACCTTTTCAGTTTCAGCTAGGCCCGGTCCACCTCTAGCTAAGCTCCACCCACACCTCGCTCGCGTTGGGAACGATCGATCCTTGAAATACCTGACTATCAATTTCCTTGTGGCAGCAACAGCCCCCAATCAAATTAGTTTCAAACTATTCAACGGCTTACCTGTATAGATTTCAGGAAATTGATAGTCAGGGCATTCGCGCGGATCGATCAAATCCCAACACTGCGTGTGGGTGGAGCTTAGCTAGAAGTGAGCGGGGCATAGCTAAAACTGTAAAGGTCCATTGCCTATAGGATTGTGGTCATTGACGTTCTCGCCAGATCTCCTACCGCTAACAAGAGCGCAATATATTTTTTGATGAGAGCGAGGTAGCTCGCCTCTATTTAGATCGGAATCGTAGATTTAGGTTATATTGTCTAGATTTCTCCTGTGCATTAACGCATACCCTCACTATTGGGGCTAGTTGTACCTACCGCTGGTGGCCTGGACTAATTGCTTACTGTACATTTGCATCAGAAATACAATAGTATTGTGATATGACCCACTGTACCCACGTACATCTCTTAATCTCCACTTCAACACTCGTCCCGATCAAACCGGCCAAAGTGGCTTCTGTAGTAATTAGTCCTGGCCCTGCCATAGAACCCCGTATACATTTCAGAAGGCATAGACTTTGACTTTTGATTTGTGTATGGGATACCCATAGCTTCAAGAATACACTAGGTGGAATTCATGAATTTGTAGCATAAGCCGGAAATCCGCCATTTTCCGAAATGGCCGCCGCGGGTGTCTGTGCCAATTAATAAATGCATATAACTTTTGATAGAATCGTAGTAGGTGGTCGATTTTGGTGTCTATTATGGGGTTTTCACATATGGCCGATACAATGGTCCCGTCTATAAACATTTTTGACGTTGCCTAGTTACGGAAATCCAAGATGGCCACCACCGGAAGTCCGTCAATTATGAAAATTACTATAACTTTTGATAGAAGTAGAGTAGAAGAATAATTTTGGTATCTATCATGGGGTTTTCATGTATGCCCAATACAATGGTGCCATCAGTGAACATATTTGACGCATCCTGATTACCGAAATCCAAGATGGCCGCCACCCAAAGTCGACTAATCATGAAAATTTGTATAACTTGTACTAAAATGCAGCTTATTTTAAGAGTTTGAAGACAAAGCTCATGCACAACTCCATATTTTAAAATATGGCCTATTTCCGGCTTATGCTACAAATTCATGAATTCCACCTAGTGTATTCTTGAAGCTATGGGTATCCCATACACAAATCAAAAGTCAAAGTCTATGCCTTCTGAAATGTATAAGGGGTTCTATGGCAGGGCCTGGACAATTATTATTAGGGCTGGATGCACACTTGGACTAAAACGTATGAATAGACAGACATACAACAAGACAGACAGGTAGAGAATAGACAGGCAGACATTTTGGTCTATCATGTGTGTTCATTCTGCTTTGAATTTGACACAAATCCATGTATTGTGTTTTTCAGCTGACTGAATTCTGATGTGTGATCGTCATAATCATGGCTGACAAAGGTAGCATACCACACGGACTCAGCCTGCGGGTTGCAAATCCTACTCAAGCTCCTCTTCACCCCGATCGATGCATTATTTGTCAAGAGAAAGGCAAGAGCACAGAAAGACTCCATGGCGCTGCGACAGGTAGAAAACGTGTCCGTGAAGCAGCTGAAGTAAAAAATGATGATGTTAACAAACGATTGAAAGTTCTAGGACCGGATTCAGACTTCAAATATCATAATACCTATTCCTGTTATAAGAAATACACAGATGTACGGTACCTCCCGACCATTCCTGAAGTACCTGCAGATGACGCTACAGAAGACCTACTACCTGACTTGAACACTCACAAGCCATCCACGCGCAGTTCCACTCTGCCTCGTCCCGGCCCAAGCACCACTGTTGACTCAGACTACATAGACTGTGTCATATGCGCATCTGATAGGGTCTGGGTTAAAACAAAGGGGAAACAAGTGCGGGAAAAGTTTAGACTCTGTAAGGTCGAAAGTGCACAGAAGTTTTTGGATGCGATGAATTTTCATAAAGATGAAGTGTATGTCAGATGTGCAGACATAGGCAGTCCTCAAGATGTCTATGCCTCTGATTTATATTGTCACGTGTCTTGCTTCAAACAATATGTGTCAAACTCAAAGCAGACAGAACCCTTTTGTGATAAGAGAATTAACCATAAGAATGATGTATTTACTGATGTTATGACTCATCTAGACCCACTCATTCAGGCTGGCTATGGGTTTACAATGACAGAAATCAAAGAGATGATGATGAACCTTGATGATAGTATATATGTGTATAATCGAGATGTAAAGAGATTTCTCACAGATTACTATGGCGATCGAATTCAATGTTGCCCAAGTCACATGGTTAATGAGCCTGAAATGTGCTTCTCCGCTGACATTAGCATAGAAGATCTCGGTAGAAAACTTCGCAATAATGATGTAATTAGATCCGCTGGAGAAATCCTCAGAGAAGCTTTCAAGCAGGTTGACTTTAAACTCGCCAATCGATTTTGTGATGGCAATGAATTGAAAGAGTCGTGGGAAAACACTCCTATGCCAGACCAATTACTGACATTCTTTGCAGCATTGTTCGGTATTAGACGATCGCGTATGGTAAAAATTGAAATGCTCGACATGGTTAGTGGTGATTGTGACGATGACGAAGTGGATAGTGAAGGTGACACTAGTTCAGATGACAATGCCATAGAGGTTGAGTGGGCTGTCCGTAATCAGCACACCCAGTTGAACTGCCTGTTTCAGATTATGTACAATCAGCTCTTTCACGGTGCTAAGAAAACCCCTCTGAGTGCCTCATTTGGCCAGTATCAATATGGCAAGAGTCGCAGCCGAGAGGTTCTGACAGCGGCAAACCGTATGGGCATCAGTTCCAGTTATAATGATGTAAGGAGATCAAGACGGTTGCTCGCTGCCTACGCTGTTGCAAAGTCAGAAGGGAACGAGGTCCCAGTGCCAAGCACATTCACTCGTGGTGCATATATATGTGGGGCTATGGACAATGGGGATTTTAGTGATCGTTCCTCTCTCTCTGGCACTGAATCAGATCATGTGACCATGCAAGTACTATACCAGGAGATTATCTCTCCCCCAGAGTCAAAACCTTACGTTTCTGACATGAACTTACAGAAGAGCACTGCGTGCTTGCCTGTGAAACTCCCATGTCAGTATGTACCTTGTCACTCCAAACCATTAGTAAAACCATCGCTTCCTCCCAACTTCCATGTTATAGATGAAACTGGTATCGATTCTAATCTGGATTGTGTATCTGCCCTTCGTGTAGCAAATAACAGGGAATTTCTTATATCCTTCATTAGGTATGGTCTACCGAAAGATGGATCTACTTGTGATACGCTACCTACATGGGGTGGTTCACATGCTCTACTGTCTACTGCGGTAGTGCCTCTAATGCGGGTCGGGTTTTTGCCTGTGATACCCTCACCTGTGACAGACTATGCTACTGTGCGTAAGGGGCTTCAGAATTTCCAAAGTGTCCATCGGCAACTTAATCCATCTCAATCCCTCATGCCTGTATTTTGTGATGAAGGTGTATTTCATACGGTGGCCGATATTATTATGGATGAGCCCAATGAATTCTCTGATCTGCATGGCATGATGGGGATGTTTCACTGGGTTAAGATACTGCTCAAGTGTGCTGGGCGGTATCTTCGAGGATCAGGCATTGAAGATGCTCTCATTGAGACCGAGGTTTTTGGTAAGTTGACATTGAATTCAGTATTGGAAGGCAGTCATTATGTTCGTTCCTTCCATGGAATAATCATGGTATCAGATATGATCAGCTCGTTGACGTGGGAGGCTTTCTGGCAGTGGTTGGAGCAACATGATCGTAAAGTAAATGATGCTGTGATGACATGCGCAGGCAAGGTGCAGAGTGCTCTTTGCGAGAAGAAGAGGTCAGTTGAGCTGTTCGCAGAGCTTGTTGATAAATCTTCAGAGCTTCAAGAACACTTTGAGCACTTCGTCAACGAGTGCTGTGAGAAGTCCGAGATGTGCCAGTACTTGCAACTGTTTCAACATATGGCAGTCACCATTAAGCATGCCGTTGCATCAGATCGAGAAGGAAACTTCCCTTTACACATAGCCGCTGTTGAAGCATCTCTTCCTATCTTCCGAGAGAGTGACTGTCTCAATTATCTCCGCTATGGGTCATTCTATTTAGAAACAACAAAGGTCCTAGAGGCAACGCATCCTGAGTTCTTTCGGCACTTCATGCGTGGTCAGTTCGTCGTGAAGGACCATGCTTCGGGTTATTTTAATGCAGTTGCACCAGATATGAAGCTGGAGCAATCGATACAAAGGACGTCAAAGAGTGATGGTGGCATTGTGGGACAAACAAGAAATTTGGCGATCGTTGTTGAGTGGCAGCTCATATTCCACGAAATACTTCTTGTCTCGAACAACTTCAGGGAGATGATGAATGATGTCTCAATGAGTCACAGCGAATCATCAAGTGTTCATCATGAGCTCACTGGTCGCAAAGCTGCCCATCTCAATGAAAATGTGGCAAAGCTTCTAGACTTCATAAGAGATAGGGGCAATCCTTACATCATAGAAGCTCCGGGGATCAAGCTCTACAATCTCACTAACAAGCAACTGTCAGACAATGAAGTGGCTGTGCGACTGCTTCAGGTACAAGCGAATGGAGATCGACTGGTGAGAGAATTCCGGAAGGAGCGGTTCCTTGAGAAGACAAAGAAACTCTCCATCACTATATCAAAAAGAGCTCTGCCACAGATGGATTACAAACCACCCTCCGAGAACAATGCATCTCCTGTAACTGTGTCTCCCAAGATGATAGCAGCAGCTCAGCGGGACATTGAGATCGTGAAAGAGCGGGGTATGACACTCGACTCTATCTATGGCCATGATATCCTCCCCGTTTCAACAATATTTGAAGGCGATCTCCCCTCCAAACCCGACAAGAGCACACTGATAGCTGAACTGGAAAAATACATAACAGATGATGATATGCATTTCCCAGGAGGAGATTTCTCCGTTATCTTAGACTTCATGTCAAAAATTCGATCATTTCCGAACTTAGCATCCTTTGTAACATTTGGTCGTGTGGTTAGTTGTGTCCTCTCTGCGGGCCGATCGATTTGCTCCAGGACTAGCCTCCACGTCGTTTTTGACAGCTACTTGGACTCATCCGTTAAAGCTAGTGAACGGCTCCGCCGCACTGGTGGAGTTGTGTCTGTTGACCTGACTGAAGTCACTGAAGATGTCCCTGTACCACAGCAGCTTGACAAGTTCTGGACCTCATCGGCAAATAAGGTCAAGTTACAACAACTTACCCGCCAGCTGGCATCAACTCCTGCGCTCGTCAATTTGATCATCGTTCTCAGCGGATGCATCACGGATGAGGAAGTGGTACCAGCACAATTGTTGCATGCAGGGAGGGTACCAGGCTCGCTGTCTACCGAATCCCCAGAAGCTATCGAAGCGCTGACATGTCACATAGAAGAAGCTGATGATCGTTTAATTCTTCACTGTGCATGGGAGGTGGATCGTGGAAGTAGTCGGCTACTTGTGATCTCCAACGACACAGACACAATAACGCGTTTACTTCGTTTTATCCCTCAATTGCGTGAACGTGGTCTTCAAGAGTTGTGGGTAGAGTTTGGTTCTGGTGAGCGCAAACGTTATCTACCACTGCATGTTCTCACTGATAAGTTGGGAATTGGACTGTGCATGGTCATAGTGAAAGCGCATGTTCTCACTGGCGATGATGCGCTCAGTAAAATTGGTACAAAACACGCATCTCTCACGTGTGAGCCAGGGAAGTTCCTGTACGATTTTGCAGAGTCACACCAGTTAACTGACGAGGTCGTAAAGAAGGTTGAAGAGTATCTCGTTCGTGTGTGGTTTGGTGCTAAGTGTAGACCAGATTCACGCACCTTCGACCAGCTTCGTGTGGAGTGTCATATTAGAGCTACGACGCCAAAGCCCCTGGAAGCCCTACCTCCGACATCAAGTGTCATTCGTGGGCATATTCAGAGAGCTTTTTTCGTCCTGCGCAATGTTCTGTCCCTTCTTGATCACTCACATTCAATTCCCGATCCAACGAATTATGGCTGGGTGATAGATAATGACATGCTCTTACCTGTAAAAGGTCTCAATCCACTACCACATGGGAAACTTGTCATTTGCAAGTGCATGGGAAAGTGTGACACTAAGCGCTGCCCATGTAAAAAGGTGGGGACCAATTGCGTGATCTTTTGTCACAAGCAACAAGGATCAGAGTGTAAAAATAGCCAGTCAACCATTTAGGTCAGTGGCAGTCAGAATTCGTGACTGTTCATCAAATGTAGGTATGGGACGGTATAGTAATTAGGTTCCCATATATTACCCTAGTCTGAGTCTACTGTGACTCTCGACCTGGCCTATGACAGATATTTGCATAGACACATCCGTCGGCTATTCAAATATATGTCATAGGCCGGGTTGAGAGTCAGAGCAGACTCGGACTAAGGCCCATTTATATGGCGTGCTTATGTCACACCTTGCTAAGGAAATTTGCCTGACAATGACAAAATCCGACAGCTCTGCCTGTAAAGCCAATCATTACTTTGTTTAACTTTATCATTTAAATGCAAATTTCCTTAGCGCGGCGCGACATATGCACACCATAGATCGGGCCTCAGATTACCCCTCTCTGCCCTTGAAATGATATACATACCATGTCTGGCGAATGTATCTAGCTGCGCTGTACAATATTATCATCAAGTATGTTTCACTCATTATGGATCCTTTAGCTATAGCCATACAAAGGCGTTAATAACTTTTAAAGCTTTGTATCATCAACGTCAATAGTATTGTCAGTGACATTATTATTATTAACATTTATTGTCAAGATTCATACGAGTCCTCAATAAAGCTTTGTTTGCATCTAGTAAAATATTTTGTGCATTTTACTGATCATTTGATTATCTCAAAAAGCATACATGCTTTCACGATTGACTGACTTAAGGCGGTACCTATCTTGGATTTTGATAATTAGGCAATGTCAAAAATATTTATTCGAAAACATCATTGTATCAGACATATCTGAAACACCCACGATAGATACCAAAATCATTCTTCTACTACACTATCAAGTATTCAAGTATTATAAGAATTTTCATGATTGCTGAAATTTCTTGGCAGCCATCTTGGATTTCGGTAACTAGGTAATGTCAAAACTGTTTATAGACAGGACCATTGTATCGGACCTATTTGAAAACCCCATATTAGACACCAAAATCGCCAACCTACTATGATTCTATCAAAAGTTATACACATTTATTGTTTGGCACAGACACCAGCGGCGGCCAATTTTCATGATTAGTCGACTTTGGGTGGCGGCCATCTTGGATTTCGGTAATCAGGATGTGTCACGTATGTTCACTGATGGCACCATTGTATTGGGCATACATGAAAACCCCATGATAGATACCAAAATTATTCTTCTACTCTACTTCTATCAAAAGTTATAGTAATTTTCATAATTGACGGACTTCCGGTGGTGGCCATCTTGGATTTCCGTAACTAGGCAACGTCAAAAATGTTTATAGACGGGACCATTGTATCGGCCATATGTGAAAACCCCATAATAGACACCAAAATCGACCACCTACTACGATTCTATCAAAAGTTATATGCATTTATTAATTGGCACAGACACCCGCGGCGGCCATTTTGGAAAATGGCGGATTTCCGGCTTATGCTACAAATTCATGAATTCCACCTAGTGTATTCTTGAAGCTATGGGTATCCCATACACAAATCAAAAGTCAAAGTCTATGCCTTCTGAAATGTATACGGGGTTCTATGGCAGGGCCTGGACTAAATCTAGAGAAACTACCATTTACAGCTAACAGGTAGGCATTTCTTGAAGATTTACAACTGGAATAACTGGCTCGATAACTGAGCCTATCATTCCAATGGTAATGTGCCAAGAATAACGGTCTGCAAATCGGCATAGGATATCTCTATGATAAATGGATGGATCTGATCTGTCACCTAAGCATATGACGTCATACTTATTTACATCATATGTAGGATGACGTCACAATCAAAATACGTGATGAATGATGTAAATAGCTTCATCAGGAACATTGAATAGTCCATCAAGTGTACGAATTTTATGTCTTTATGATTTAATCCACGGGATTTAATCAATCAATCAATCAATCAATCAATCAATCAATCAATCAATCAATCAATTACTGACAGTGTCGCAATGGAGACCGGGTGAGGGCATAGCATACACCATATGGTGTGCATCCAAAAGATAGTGTCATATGAATTCGCCAGTTTATCAGTATATCCGACATGTGAAAGCTGGTTTGCTAAACCAAGATTCTTGTCTTGGTGCGGTGGTCTAGCCGAAAGATGTTTGGGTTGCTGATGCCATGCGGAATTGCAGGATGACGGTTCGATCCTCGACCGGGGAAATGATGTTCAACAAAGTAAGCTAATGGGTGCACTCCGTAGGCGGGTTTAGCACAGAAATTGAAGTCATCCTGTTGCCAGTGCATTAAAAAACTAAGCATACTTACCTACCTATACCTACCAACCAAGCAAGCAATTAAGCAAGCAAACAGTCTTTATTGACAAATCCAGCATGTGGACATACAGACAATATTCAACATTCTGTTGAATATTTTGATACTAATTTGACTGGGCATTGTACGGATTGTATGACCTTACTATTTAATCAACATTCTTTTGAAAATTTGAAACTAATTTTCCTGGGCGTTGTATGTCTTTACCATTATCAATTGCATCCTATAAAAGCTTCACAGGCGCCATAGTCAACATGCTTAGTGAATATTGAATAGTCTGTCAAGTGTACAAATTTTATGTTTTTACCAGGGTTGAAAAAAAATCGAGATTTCTTCGAAAAATGTGATTTTTTTTCGATTTAATCAGATTTTTTCGATTTTTATGATTTTTATGAATTTTTTGAATCATTGATTCTTTTCATGTACTCATGTTCTGAACTCAATAAAATCTAATCTCTATGAGCTATAAACAATGTTGACCTTATTTATACTATTATTCGATTAAAACATTTTTTAATTTGTTATCACATTTTGAAATACCTGCTGTTCGACTGGGCAGGTCATGACCAAACATCAAATAAGCACACCTACACTACCGTAACCATGGTTTGTCTACACTTGATGGGATACGTTTTAACCATCTTAATATTTTGTGGATACAATTTTCCAGGCTGTATAACCCTGGACATGGTATAAATTATCTTGAAAACAATTTAACTGAATGTAGTCAGTAATTACTGTCAGTCAAATTAGTTTCAAAATATTAAGCTGGTCTAGAGTTATTATTGTCTATTGAAATTTTTGTCTGGTGGCTGGCAGCAGACAAAGGCAGGTCAGTTAAAATCAATGTCCACAGAACTTATAAATATTACTGATCTGTGCTATTTACATGTCAAATAACAACTACAGAAAGTTTCCACTAACTAGTACTGTACTGAGAGAAATAAAGCTTTAGTATAATGTTGTATAACCATGCCTATTAACTATCTGAAACAATAGCTACAATAACTTTTAACAAACAAACAAAAATATGTATACATTTTATAGTGCAAATGAGTGGAGTTCAGGACGAAAAAATTGAAAAAAATCAAAAACATATAAAAAAGTTAATTTTTTCAGCTTGATTTAATCGTTGATTTAATCATGATTTAATCGATTTGATTAAATCAAAACAAACCTGGTTTTTACTTTTTAATCGACATTCTGTTGAATATTTTGAAATTAATTTGACTGGGCACTGTTATGGCCATAGGCAACAAAAGCACCCAATCAAATTAGTTTCAGAATATTCAACATTTTACCTGTATAGTTACCTTGAAATTGGGATTCTGGGAAGTCATGAATCAAAGTATATAAATTGATTCCAACATGCCAAAAGAACGGACAGAGCTTAGCTAGAAATGGATCCCACCTTTGAAATTGTCATGAACAAATTTTATCATTAAACAGCCAATACCACTTAGCAATGTGTGATCCTCCCAACATGGACCACTTGTAATAAGTGACCACATTTTAGCAAGAGCATTCAGATAGTTATCTTTGCCCTACTGGGCACATGTAGAGCAATCACAATGCACAGATTCTTTTATAGAAAGAGGGTATAAGTTATCCAACCTGCCACTCAAATGTTGACGTCATAATCAATTATGTCAGATGTAGGCTGACGTCACAGTCAAAATACGTAATGAATGACGTAGCTATGGCTATCGGGAAAGTTGAAAAGTCCATAAGCTGTGCGAATTGTATGTCTTTACAATTTAATAAACATTCTGTTGAATATTTTGAAACGAATTTAACGGTGCTGCTGCTATAAGCACCGACAGCATATTATCAAATTGGCTTTAAAATATTCAACAGCTCACCTCTATAGTTACCTTGGGAATGGGATTCTGGGAAGTCACTGTTGAAATTATATAAATCACAATGACGACTGCTATGAATATAGGTCTATCATCATCTCTTATTGTATTTTAACTGCCTCGTGCCATTGCTGGTCAAACTGGCCCCTACAGTGATCTAGAGCAATGTCAAATTGCATGCCATGAGGGGGCAGTTTTTGATAATTTACCACTGGAATAACTCTCGAGACAGTCATTCCAGATTCCAGTGGCAAATCTGCGAAAGACGTCTTCTTTTGGCCTGCAAATTGACATTCAATATCTAAATATTTTAACATTCTTCACAAAATTTAGACATTAAATGTTTAATATATTATGATGTCAATACCAGGTACTGTGTCTGTTTCATTTTCCCGTTATGTATTATAGCATAAAACACTAGGCTGAACATTCGAGATAGTGTATAAATGTCCATTGTTATGTCTCGTAGGGCATCGGGGCAACGATTTTAATGTCGTGGACACAGTTACTAGTCACTATATGTGTGGTAAATTTTAACAGTAAAACATGTGTAATAATATTGTAGAGCGTGAAAAATTAGACAAAATTCGCTAAAAAATAATGTATGTGTGATTTTCATTATAATTTATTGTCCTTAATACTTCACTGGGAAAGATCCATGCATGCAATTATTTAGCACTATGTATAGACATCTAATGTTCCAAATTTCCAGTCAAAACGGCTGTCAATAACATTGTAGCGGGTGATTAGATACATAAATCAACAGAAAGGGTATGTATGTGTCAAGTTAGTATGCCTGCAATGTGTTCATCCCAAGAATTTGACCCATATGGTTAGATAGGTATCTGAATATGCTAATGAAGCATTGAGTTAAAAGATGTTTACCATGAAGTAATTTAATTCATTGTACACGATTTCATACAAAAAATTGGCTGAAGTTTTAGCCAATTCTCAGTCTTCACTGCCCTATTTGTCTGTAGGTTATGCTCGGCCCCAGATTTTCACCCACAAAAACTTGAGTTAAAAAGTGTAATTTAGACTAAATTACTTTCAGCTGTAAACAATATGATATCATATCATTGCTAGCTATATTCATAATTAAAACAAATTCTACAATGAAATAATTCCATAGTCCGCAATTCCATATGGAAAATTGGCGTAAATTTTGGCAGATCAGTGATTTTCAGTACGATACTGTCTGCAATAAGTTCGACCCATATTCGGTTCAAAATGCATACATATTGTTAGATCGGTATATGAATACGCTAATGAAGTATCAAGCTTAAAAATGTCTACCATGAAGTAATTTCGTTGTACACAATTCCATGGCAAGAATTTGCACAAATTTTGGCAAATCCATGGTTTTCGGTAGCCTACTGTCTGTAATAAGTTTGGCCCCAAAATGTCAGATAGATATATAAATACGCTAATAAAATATTGATTAAAAAAATTCCACCGTAAAGTAACTTTATAATACAGAACTTAGTAGTGACCAAAGGTTGTCAGATGCCAATAATTTACGTACCGATATCTATGTACTCTGTTTGTAACCAGTTTTGGAACATCTAGCCATGCAAAACTTAATATGTATTATTATGTACTAATGCTGTACGAAATACGACACAATTCTACCATCAAATATTATCATAATTACCAAGTATGTCCATGTAGTTACTTAATCGCAATATGTCCCCATTGAAAGATAGTTGGTTCACATTAGCCATGATCGGATAGATGGCAATATGTTCTGGCATATCGCTTGTAATAGGTCCGGCTCCAGAATTTCACCCATATGTTTACATAGATATATATGAATACGCTAATAAAGTATAGAGCTTAAAAATTCTACGATGGACTAATTTCGAAATACGCAATTTGGTCGCAACTTACAGTTTTCAATGCTAATAATTTACTATATATTCAGTATCAAAATCTCTGTACTCGGTTTGTAACCAGGCTTTCGAACATAATACCATATATTTCTTGCAATAATGTCAAAGTCTTTCTGTATATCCTATAATTTAGCTCCAGATAGAATCTGAATTATCAAACAAAACCCCCAGAATTTACACATATGTTCAACAAGATGGATGGAAAGATGGATGGACTGCCCAAAATAGTATCTGCTTTTTCCTATAGCCCATAGCTAATCTTATCCAAGGCCGATGGCATTACAACCATCTTAAAGATATGACACTACCAAGAAACAATCATTATTACGATCGCAACCACCATCGATACTACATGGTACAGGTAAGAAACTGTAAATGATAGTAAGAACCTATGTAATATTTAATGTTAATAAAACAAGATAAACACATTTCTCTCTGTCCTGCAAATATGTTGCCAATTTATCACATGTCTAGTGGCTATATCAAGTACATTGACTCTAACTTGAAGACCCTGTCTTCCTATATTATATAGTGCTTGTGCCAGTTCTACATGTATAATTAATTTTTTTGTTCTATGTAGGGGTCAAAGCTCTAGATATAGTCACTGTCTTTGGTGGACAACCTATTACTCTACTGCAAATTGTATATTGTATATAAAAATTAATTTGAAGCTCAACTTGAATTATAATAATCTCCGGCCACGCTATTTGCCATTGATGCCTTGCATCAATATGTGTACTTGTTAAATCTTTTATTAATACCTGACTCGCGCGCCACACTCAACTGCTGTGGGACAATACTAAATCTATATTGTAGGATACATTTCGCTACCTGGGATAGAGTAATCATTTTAGACAAATTTTCATCCATCTTAGACAATATCATGTCGACAAATATAATACAGATTGTAGATATCGGATTGTCTTATGGGAAGTCATGACCCCACTAGATGTCTTATATTTATGAATAAGACCTCAGTGAAATTATTATTTGAAAATACCAGGTGAGCTAGGGGAACTGAGTTGGATTATACGTATTAGTTAGGTACATAATAGGATGCTGTACTGGATGACTTCAGCCAGTGCTGATGATGATACAGTTTCGTGGAAGCTGATACAGTTTAGTGGAAACTGTATCGAAACTGATGCGAAACTGTAACTGGAATAATCATATATTAAATAAAGAATGAAATGAATTAAGTTAGGAACGACGGTTCTGAGTGGTGAAATCTGTCAATAGTTGATGATGAAAGTTGTTGCTGTGCGATCGGCACACACTTTTATAATATTCAGCAGTCATTTTGGCCAATAGTTTAGTAAATAATAGAGTGATAAGAATAGATAAGAATCGATGGGAATCAAGAGCGGTGATAGTGAATTTTAGGAAACAGACTGACATTAGTTGTTGACGGTCGGCATTCCGACTCCCTTAAGCAAGTAAAACAACACCAGCTGGCAATGAGATCATACAGCTCATGTGCTTATTTAACGTTCCATTCCTACAGGCTTTTACATGATAGGCAAGGGACAGGACAGAGGCAGTGTAGCGTCCTGTAGGAATTAATAACATAATCGAAATTTGTATATCAACTATATGTCAATCAAAGAAAGGCATGCTACAACAACACATATCGTAATGTTGTTAGTTAGCTGACAGATCGCATCAAATCAGAACCAGCCAACACCGCTTTGACCCTGTTTGGCAGTATCTCCTCAGAAGAGAAGCCCAGAGTTTGATTAGTCGGGATGACATCATAATCAATGAGCATCGACTCAAACTCTGTGGCAGAGAAATCAAAGGAACAGAGTTTTGAAGTAAAATCGAGAGATAGGCGAACAGGGATTGGTCAGAACGACCAACGAGAATAGGTACGGACTTCTAGGAAGGGATAAGCAGATGTTGATTGGGGGCAAGAATGATGCAGGCCAATCAAACTGTGATTATGACTACCTAGAAGGATGATAGAAACGAAAACTATGTATTACGATATATATAGATCTATATATCGTAAGATGTAGAGAACAGTAGGAAAATTGAAAGGTATATAATAGGCAATTTGTCTTTAGAGAGGAATCCCTGGTCATCCGTGGTTCCGTAACAGTCATGTTTCGTGAATATAAGTCGAGTAGCAGTAATCGTGATAGTGAGTTGAATAGCACACCAACGCAGGTTGGGAGTAATTCTTCAAGTTAGAAATAGGACCGAATAGAGTTATTACGAAATAAGTTAGTTGAAAAGTAAATCATATCATATTGTAGAAAGTATCATTCATAGTTACGACAGTAAAGGTCGTCAAATTGTTATATCAGTATAGTGTAGCGAATAAATAATCAATTAGTTATACAAGCATATCTCGTAGTTGAGTTTGTGAATATACTCCAGAAGCAAGGAGCAAACCCCTTGCCGTACCTGAGCATCTTCGAGAGAGTCAGATAGGCCCAGATTACTTAATAAATATCTTCAACAGCATCAGAAGAGGCGAGCATAGTAATCATCTTGCTAGCACTCGGAGGAGATAGGTTGTCGCACAATCTATCATAATAAGTCTTCTCCGGGTAGTAGTGAGAATCAGTTAATTCGAACAGGGAGATACCAAAATCTTCAGTGGCGAGCCTGCCAGGATTGCGAGTATTAAGAACACAAACTGTAAGGAGTAAGACATATGGCCCAAGCCCAAGTGGAAAGACCAACCCAGGTAGTTCTGAAAGACGTAGCCGACCATATCCAAGTCTTTATAGTGGCAGCGAGACAGTCGGAAAGCACCAAAGTGACACAGCACCGCGAATATCGCGATAATTCGCTAGTGAAAATAACAACAGATATTACCTGCCCTGAACAACCCAGGCTACAAAGAGCAATTATTTGTCTGTATTATCATTAGCTTGCTTCAACATGGCCAGTCCCCATAGACCAACCGAACCAGGACTGCCCCCGATTGATGTACCTATCCGTCCAGAATTGCGACCCGAGACGGTGGCAGCTATGCAAGCCATGGGAACCGCTATGGCCGATACAATAGTCGACAGCAGTAACCGTAGGGAAACGGAAAGAGTCTACCGACAGGAAATCCGTGAAACCATCAAGAGAATTCAACCTTACAACGGGTTGATACCCGAGCAAGTATGCACTTTTATCGATGAGACTAGTCGTGTATGGGTGGCCAACGAGGGGAGGTTAGGTGGGGTACCCGCATATATAGTAACCCGAGCTGCCTGAGGACAACTAGCACGAGCGATAGACGGATATCTGGTAGGGAATGTTAGGGAGGATGTGACCTTTGAGGACTTGAGAAATTATATAACCATAAACTTCATTTCATCTAATGAGAACGAGAGAGTGAAGTATGACTTGGATGGCGTCCGCCAACGACGAAGTGAGACCATCATTACATTCAACCGGCGGTACCACGAATTAGCCAGCAGAGCATACCCCGAAGAAAATGCAGACAATAGAAGAACTGTTATGGGTATATACCTTAAGGCCCTAAACGATCAAGGCCTGAGCAGGCGAATAGTGAGAAAGAAGGCGACCACATTGAATAGGGCCATTGAGATTGCGGAGGAGGAAGAGACGTGTAATGACTTATTAAAAGCAATGAAAATTGGCGGAAGACAAGAAGAAAGCATGGAAATCGACGCACTAGAGCCAGAAGAAGAGAGGGGAATTTGGCAGGTTGTGAACTCATTAAGAAGACAAATGGCGCAACAGAGCCGTATGATTGAAAAATTATGCGGCATAATAGGTGAGCTGAAGGAGGAAGTAAAGACGCCTAGACAACCAGCAGTAAGAAGAATGCCACCAGCAAAAGCAGCGAAACTACCAAAAGGACAGCGTCCCACCAGTAAATGCTTTACATGTGGAAAGGAGGGACACATGGCACGTGATTGTCAAGCCAACCCACGAAATTCTGAAACCTGATGCAACGCAGCGAAAGACATAACTTGTTTCAACTGTGGACGAACCGGCCACTACAAAAGTGATTGCCGGCAACCCATACAGCCTCCTCAAAGGAAGACAAATGAGAAAACAGTGCAACGACCACAACACCAGGGACAGCGACCACCAATCACATGTTTTAATTGTGGTAAAGAGGGGCATATCGCCCAAGACTGTTATACTTTTGCCAGCCGAAAAGGTAGAACCAATACAGTGACTTGTTTCGGGTGTGGGAGGGACGGACATTTTATTAGTAATTGTCCCACTACTGGTCCAATGAAAACACCAAGGGCAAGCCCGACACCTCAAAGAGCAGTTAGGCGTCCGCGAACCGAAGACATAGATATGGACATTGATGAGTTAGAAGATCGACAGCAGTCAGTAAGGGAGACCATGCCTCATTCATGTTCGCGTAATGTTCGACGGGACCTTGCCAACAGGGTGAGGGAACGCGACGAGTATGAGGACCCAGACGGATTTGTGTTAACAGGCGAAGGGACAGATGCATACGGACGGTATTCTTACGGTATGGGAGAAAATGCATCTGGCCAGAGGAATTCGTACCCGGAAGTGGTTAGTGGACAAAGGAGTCCGGTAAATGGCGATGGAGGAAACCGTTGGTGAGGCCACCGACTGAGCGGTTTCTGATCCATCTCAGAGTAGAAAGAAATGGTCTAGTGGATAGGGGTGAGTACCTGCATGCTTTAGTAGATACGGGTGCTAGCAGATCCTTGATTCGGAAGGATATTTGGCGTAGCATGTTAGATGCTAGGCCATTAAAAAGAGCAAGAACGCTCTTAGCCATAAATGTTTCCCCAATAGAACTTTTGGGAGAAACGCAGATCAGATTTGAAAATGCCCGGCCTATTCCAAGTACGGTAGTGACAAGTATGAGGCATGAATGTTTGATTGGATCGGATGCTTTGCACCTGGGAAATGCAAAGATTGACTATCGGACCAAAGTAGTAGTATGGTTTAGTCAGGTATATCCCTTTAGGTATCCATATAGGGAACAAGCGAAGTATGTATATGCTAGCTGTAAAGAAACGACCGGATATAAAGATATTGACAAAGTTGTAGATGACTTTGCGGATATCTTTGATACGGCTCGTCCCACCACTTTAGGATTGGTCCCCAAAGTGAAATGTACGGTACCAACAGGAGATGCTTATCCTATAAGGCAGAAGGCCTACCGTCTACCGCTATCCAAGCAATATGTGGTCAGGAACCAAGTAAAAGAAATGCTTGATGCGGGCGTCATAAGACCATCGTCATCACCATGGGCGTCACCCATTACTTTGGTTCCTAAGAAGGACGGTGACACCCGGTTTTGTATTGACTATAGGAAATTAAATTCGGTATGCCGTAAGGACAGTTACCCGCTACCGAATATCTCTGACATTTTTTATTCGATGCGAGGCGCAACAATCTTTTCTACTATGGACTTGAAGTCTGGCTATTGGCAGATACCAATGGACAGCCAAGACATAGAGAAGACAGCGTTCGTCTGTAGTGAAGGTTTGTACGAATGGATTTGTATGCCGTTCGGTTTTTACAACTCAGGTGCCATATTTCAAAGGGCAATGAATGATATTTTCAGGGCATTTGTAGGAAAATATGTGCACGTTTTTGTCGACGATATAGTCGTATATTCACGAAATCCGACGGAACATGCACAGCACTTGCGTAAGGTCATGCGAAAAATTCGAGAATAGAATTTACAAGTTAAGAAAAAGAAATGTGATTTCGCCAGTAAGTCAGTGGACTTGTTAGGATATCGCATTTCTGCACAAGGAGTAGCTCCTTAGGCTCAGAAGGTCAAGGTCATTAGGGAAATGTCACCACCACGTGATGTGGGTGAAGTAAGAAGTTTCCTTGGAGCTACTGGGTATTACCGATCCTGTGTGCAAGGCTAAGTCGAAATTGCCAAGCCTTTAATAGAACTAACAAAGAAATATAAGCATTTTGAGTGGGGTAAAGATGAACAGCCAGCGTTCAAGAAATTACAGAACTTGCTGTGCAGTGAGACGGTTCTCACATATCCAAATTTAAATGCCCCCTTATAAGTTATACACTGACGCGTCTAGTTATGCTATTGGTGCTATACTGGTACAAGATGATGATAAGGGTATAGAGCGAGTAATTCAATATGTAAGCTCTACTCTTAAAGATAGTCAGCTTAATTGGCCCGTAATAGAGAAGGAGGCTTACGCTGTGATCTATGCGTTGAAGAAGCTCCGCCCATATCTATTTGGCATGCAGTTCACCGTGTACACTGACCACAAACCCCTAAAGAGTTTGTTTGTGGGTGAAGTGAAAAACACGAAGGTGCAGTGCTGGGCAGTGCTGATTGCTGAGTACGGATGTAAGATTGAATACATCCAGGGCTCGAAGAATATTCGAGCGGACATGTTGTCCAGATTACGTCGTCCGGTGGAGGTCGCCACGTTAGACACGGGTGATTTTGTCATACCCGATGTGGACGAAGGGGCCTTACCGCATGTGCCCCTAGAGGTATTTGACATTCCTATGACGGATTATGTGCTGAGCAGACCAAAGAATATCCGGAATTGTTCAAGAACACCCCGGAGGAGTACATGGTCAAGAACGGTATTGTATATTCTTTAGTTATGCCATCCGCGTTGGACGCCGAGTACCCCAGAATTGTATTACCTACCCTGTTCCGTGAGAGAGTGCTCCGGAAGGCTCATGAGAGAGCTGGTCACCAAGGTCTGAAAAAGACCATCGGTATGGTAAGAGATTCTTTTGTGTGGACGTCTTTAAGGAAAGATGTGGTTCGTATGCTTGAAACGTGTACAACGTGCCAGGTCAACCGACCCATCACTACACAGCCTAAATACAGTGAGATGCCCATGGCTAATTATCCGAGTCAGATAATTGGTATGGATTTGATCGGTCCCCTGTTAGAATCAAGCAGAGGTAATGTGTATATCATGACGATAATCGATCACTGTTCTGCGTGGGCAGAAGCATATCCGATTGCTGCCAAGACATCTCAGAACATTGAAGACAAGTTTTTCAACGAGTATGTAGCTCGTCATGGGGTCCCGGAGATTCTGATAACGGATCAAGGGAAGGAATTTTGTTCAAATAGTCTGGAGGGACGATTTAAGGAACACGGTATCGATCATAGACGATCGAGTCCATATCATCCACAAACCAATGGACGTACCGAGAGGTTCAATCGTACTCTTAAGGAGTTAATACAGAAAGGTGTTAATAATGAATCTCGTGCATGGGAGGACGAGTTGGGCGCAGCTTTAACAGCATACCGCAGCTCTCGTCACTCCACGACTGGATATACGCCATTTTATCTGACGTATGGTCGTCGTGCAAGACTTCCGTTAACCATTCCATTGGATGCCACGCAGGATCTTGGCGAGAGACTTACATGTCTTAATAATGCCTTGCTGCGTGCTCATGGAGAGACGGCTAGGTCTCGAGAAGTTCACTGAGAACAAATTAACAAGCGTGCAAACGCTGGTGAATTTAAGGTGGGCGATTCAGTGGTTGTAAAGGCTGAGGAGAGGATGAAATTGACCTCTCGCAGTGACCCTGAATACGAGATCTTTAAGATCAATGGTCCCGTAGCTCATGTCCGACATCAAAGATCTGGGAAAGTACGTGTACTTAATCTATCTAAGCTACGTGTAGTTGACTCAGAGATGTGTTGGGACAAGGTGAGACCACGCCCTATTCGTAACCCGGCTAAAGGTACGAAGGCCAGCCATCACCCTAGAGTTATAGTACCCGAGTCCAAACCTTTGCCGGTAAACGACCCCGATGCGACACGGGATAAGAGGGCTCACTGGAAGCGACCAGCTTCTGATGAAGAGCCAAGGGTGCGCAAGGTGAGTAAGGTGGCTGATGTAAATAGAGATCAACCTGGTACGAGTGAGGATCGAAACCATGAGTCAACAAGCGAAACCATGGCGAATCCTCGTGCTGTTATGATGGACACCTCGGAGGATGTACCCGAGACTGCCCTTGAGCCAATGGAAACGCTTCCATCGCACCCATACTTTCTGCGCAAGCGCAGTCACGTGCCTGACGTCGACTCAGACAATAAGAGGCTCAGGATTGGTGCATTTGGCCGTGCTCGATACGATGACTTCATCGGTCGTATCAATGCAGTTATAACGCGGCGCAGCAGTCGATGGTAAACAGTCTGTCTGCTAGTGTTCTACTTGTTAGGAGTGTACCAGTAAACATAGCTTTAATAAACATCACGATAAGCATAGCGTCAGTTATAAATATCAATTGTGCCGGATAATTACCGTAAATGAATATGGGATCCACGGTGCTCCATGTTCATAGACTCACCAGGTTTGCAGTAGTCCCAACCCGAGGGTCGAGATTTGCCGCTGGGTGCGATTTGTACAGTGCTTACGACTATATGAACGGATGGTGGTGTGAACGGACCTTCGGATTGCGATTCCGAGGGGGGTGTTACAGACGGGTGGCCCCGCGTTTGGGATTGGCCATTAATCATAACATTGATGTGGGAGCAGGGGTGATTGACCCGGATTACCGGGTATTGTCCTAATTAACTGTGGTAGTAGTAGCTTTCCCATAAGTAGGGGTGATCGTGTTGCGCAGCTGATTATGGAGAAGATGGTTCTACCAAAGATACACGAATGCGCGACGTTGGAGCCAACGGAACGGGGTGGTTGCAGATTCGGTTCCACGGGGGGTAACTAAATCGATAGGACCCACGTGCCATGTATTGTGAGCCTCCTGAATAACGCCAATGGTAGCAATTGCAATATTCAACTGTCCGAGTCCAATGCAACCGCTAGTAAGTTATTTGCCAATAAGAAAATAGGCAAACGTTCGGAGAAACTGTTGAAGTACACTGCGGCGGACGACTGACAGACCGGTGTGTAGTTAAGAATGGTGTGTTTGCTCTAATGTCTGGAGAATGTGATTATAGTGGCACGGGTTGGCGATTTGAGCCGGTACAGTCTTATAGTAGGACTTACACTCAAATCATTCTGGCCATTGATACACCACGGTTGGATGTGGCCGGAGTACTAAACCAATCAATGATAGTTAATCAGTTGAGTATGCAGAAATGGGACCATTTGCATAAGTCTAAGTACGTGCCACTAGCACCATTATCTGCGGTCGATCAAGCGATGGTCGATGGCATGGGGGTACGGTCATTGGTGTCATATTCAACCGGCTCCTTCGTCGTATTGCTCGTCGTTGTGTTGATAATGTGGAAGTGTGGTATTATTTCACGCATGTGGATATGGATTAAGTGCAAGCCACATGCGGCCCGTAGTAGTGCGCCACGGACTATTCACCCTCAGAGGCCCTGGAGACCTGCAGCCCTACCGGAGCCGCTGAGGATGTCGGCCGGGTCATCACCTAACGCAGTTGCCAGGACCAGGATCGACCCGACGGCTGATGACTGGATAGACGTGGTGATAGACAGTCCTAACATTCGTGTATCCTATGAGGATTTGTCACTGTAGCACAAACTTATAATAGTGCCATGTTTGTTTTATTGTGATTTTATGGATTCATCATTCCTAACGTTGAGAGGGAGTAAGTGGATTCTTCATCATCTTAACTGTAGCACAGACTTTAGTATAATGCCATATTTTATTGTTTAATATATCATGATGTTTAGGCGTTGTTCATGACCTGTAATGATATTCATGTAGGATTAAGGTTGATATATTGTTGTCACATTGTTCATCTTATTCTGTTTATGATTCGTTTTGATTGTTTTGTAGCGTTGTTTATCATCATTTTCGGTTATTAAGTGAGTGTATTGTTATTAAGGATGGTAGCAGTTCTGGATAGCCCTGGTATAGTGTGGTTTTGTTGTTGATAGTGTACAACGAGTTAAGTAGCGCTCTCTTAAGGCCTTATGAGACGGCTAATTAACTTCGGTTGAGGGGCATGTGTAGATATCGGATTGTCTTATGGGAAGTCATGACCCCGCTAGACGTCTTATATTTATGAGTAAGGCCTCAGTGAAATTATTATTTGAAAATACCAGGTGAGCTAGGGGAACTGAGTTGGATTGTACGTATTAGTTAGGTACATAGTAGGATGCTGTACTGGATGACTTCAGCCAGTGCTGATGATGATACAGTTTCGTGGAAGCTGATACAGTTTAGTGGAAACTGTATCGAAACTGATGCGAAACTGTAACTGGAATAATCATATATTAAATAAAGAATGAAATGAATTAAGTTAGGAACGACGGTTCTGAGTGGTGAAATCTGTCAATAGTTGATGATGAAAGTTGTTGCTGTGGGATTGGCACGCACTTTTATAATATTCAGCAGTCATTTTGGCCAATAGTTTAGTAAATAATAGAGTGATAAGAATAGATAAGAATCGATGGGAATCAAGAGCGGTGATAGTGAATTATAGGAAACAGACTGACATTAGTTGTTGACGGTCGGCATTCCGACTCCCTTAAGCAAGTAAAACAACACCAGCTGGCAATGAGATCATACAGCTCATGTGCTTATTTAATGTTCCATTCCTACAGGCTTATACATGATAGGCAAGGGACAGGACAGAGGCAGTGTAGCGTCCTGTAGGAATTAATAACATAATCGAAATTTGTATATCAACTATATGTCAATCAAAGAAAGGCATGCTACAACAACACATATCGTAATGTTGTTAGTTAGCTGACAGATCGCATCAAATCAGAACCAGCCAACACCGCTTTGACCCTGTTTGGCAGTATCTCCTCAGAAGAGAAGCCCAGAGTTTGATTAGTCGGGATGACGTCATAATCAATGAGCATCGACTCAAACTCTGTGGCAGAGAAATCAAAGGAACAGAGTTTTGAAGTAAAATCGAGAGATAGGCGAACAGGGATTGGTCAGAACGACCAACGAGAATAGGTACGGACTTCTAGGAAGGGATAAGCAGATGTTGATTGGGGGCAAGAATGATGCAGGCCAATCAAACTGTGAATATGACTACCTAGAAGGATGATAGAAATGAAAACTATGTATTACGATATATATAGATCTATATATCATAATATGTAGAGAACAGTAGGAAAATTGAAAGGGTATATAATAGGCAATTTGTCTTTAGAGAGGAATCCCTGGTCATCCGTGGTTCCGTAACAGTCGTGTTTCGTGAATATAAGTCGAGTAGCAGTAAATCGTGATAGTGAGTTGAATAGCACACCAACGCAGGTTGGGAGTAATTCTTCAAGTTAGAAATAGGACCGAATAGAGTTATTACGAAATAAGTTAGTTGAAAAGTAAATCATATCATATTGTAGAAAGTATCATTCATAGTTACGACAGTAAAGGTCGTCAAATTGTTATATCAGTAAAGTGTAGCGAATAAATAATCAATTAGTTATACAAGCATATCTCGTAGTTGAGTTTGTGAATATCCTCCAGAAGCAAGGAGCAAACCCCTTGCCGTACCTGAGCATCTTCGAGAGAGTCAGATAGGCCCAGATTACTTAATAAATATCTTCAACACCATCAGAAGAGGCGAGCATAGTAATCATCTTGCTAGCACTCGGAGGAGATAGGTTGTCGCAGCAATCTATCATCATAAGTAATCTCCGGGTAGTAGTGAGAATCAGTTAATTCGAACAGGGAGATACCAAAATCTTCAAGATGTCAAACAACTACATCACAAATACCAAAACCAGCAAAACAACCTTTGGTTACTATTAATTATGGGACAGTATTCCATCACCACTTCTCATCATTAATTTCATCTCGCCACCAGCAATCATTATTAGAGATTACAAGCAAGGCCAGAAAGCTTATTATCTGCAAAATGATCTAGGACCAAGAGACTGAGAAATGGGAAGTTAATGAATCGTAATAAGAGCGGAGTTTTTACAACCGTTAAGCCGGCCTTCTGCAGAGTTGTATCTGAGGCTCTATGGAAACGTTTCTTACCACATGAGCACAGTCTTACTATAATCGCAAATGAAGAAAGCCTTTTAATCAGTTTTTGATGGTCCGACAGTGTTCTTATTTTATCCTCTTCTTAATGAAGAGTTTGACAAACCTTTCTAAACAGAATAAATAACGTTTTATGGAAACAACTGTAAGCTTATGACTCCACATTAAACAATTTAATTTTTAACGCATTACCTGTGATAAACTGCACCTGTGATAACCTGCACCTTTGATAACCTGCACCTATGATAACCTGCACCTGTGATAGTCTGCATCTGTGATACCCTGCATCTATGATAACCTGCATCTGTGCTAACCTGCATCTGTGATAACCTGCAATTGTGATAACCTGTACCTGTGGTAACATGCACCTGTGGTAACATGCACCTGTGGTAACCTGCACCTGTGATAAAACCTACAACGAACTGTCATACTTTAATCTGTGATACTTAGATTTACCTTACACTCTGATACTTAGTTATCAGATTGGATGTGACAAATGATTCCATCAATCTACAGCAAGATGCTACAAGATATATTCTGCCTGACGAGCTGTCACGGCGTATCGCACCTGGAGAACACCTGCTTATGCATATACAAAGTATGGTACCTCTGTGGCATCCATATGGAAATGCTTACTATCCTCAAACAGACATTAACAGCCAGCCTCCACTCCTCAATATCCTTCACAACACAATGCATGTCAGCTGGAGATATTTAGTTGCTTCAATGAGAGCATGGGCAACAGCGTTATTAGTAAATGTCACAAATGGCACTCAGACAACAAAGTCCAACAATAGCACCTATTAACGAAATTACAACAATTACCAAAAATTCACCGAACAGAAACAAACATATCATCAGCCAATAATTCTGCAATAGCCGATTAGACAGTGAACTCTCTCACTCCCACATGGTACATGGCGTATTCCCTTGTGCTTCAAAAGGTCTGAACAGTATATCCAGCAGAGAAGGGGGTGCCAACCGATGACCTCAGAGCTCTAAAATCACTGATGTAATGGAGGAATCCAGTTTATCGATCAATCATATGACGTTATAATCAATAATGTCACACATAGGCTGACATAATAAATTATGTCATGAATAACGGGATTCAGTCCGTCAGTAACATCAAGTTGTACGAATTGTATGTCTTCCCTATTTAATAAACCTTCTGTTGAATATTTTGAAACTAATTTGAATGGCAGCAACAGCACCCAGTCAAATTAGTTTCAAAATATTCAACAGCTTATGGTATAGTATTCAGGAGATTGAGCTACAGAGAGTGCAATGATCGGTTGATCCTAACACGGGCGAAGTGTGGGTGGAGCTTAGTTAGAGATGGGCAGGGCATAGCTAAAACTGGATCCCTCCATTGGATCACCAAATCCAGCAAATCCACATGCACTGTTAGGATGATGTCGACACTTTCTGTAAATCTGCACAAGTACTAACTCTGACAAAAATGAAATACAACAGAATGTGCCACTGAGTGAAAGCTACCAGCACAATATGAAACGAAATCTGTTAAATAACACCTCTGTAATGAATAACTGTTTTCAGAGTTTCGTTTCCCCTAAGGTCAGAGTAACAGTCTCCAATCAAGTAATCACAACAATGAAGACATCCTTTAGTGAAGGTTTATTCTAAATTGTCTCAGTCTGTAATAATGAAAGTTTGATCAGCAATGTTTCTGTATGTAAAAGAATTACGGAAAGATAAATACATTAGTCAGGAGGCAATTGTCATCTACTTTAGAATATTTGTCAACTCTGTTTTCTCGCTGGATTATCTTTATTCACATTATAATAGATAAAGACAACTTGTTGCCACGTTTGTAGACACGATTTTCATTGTTTAATCAGAGTTTTGGTTTTCGGGTATAAAATGTCCAATAATTCGCCAAGCGCGCTGCATACTACTATTGTATTGTTTATGATAGTAGTCTAACATGCTACAAATGAATAAAAACAAGCTAGGACTATTTCATTTACCTTGCTAATATTAACATATTTTTGAAAACAAGTTTTTCTGTTCGAAAATAACCTTTATCACATAACCCTGCCTATAGAGGACACCTGCATTTGGTACCAACAGACGGATCTCATATCTTAATGAACTGACACCTAAAACAATTTTTCATAGTAAATAAATTTTATAAACCGACTCCCTGTCTATATAGTGACCATTTTAACATCGCTTCCCGCTATACACAGGTTTTACTGCACATTATAAGGCCAATTGCACAAGATTAGGCATTTGAAACAAGCATCATTTATTCCAATTTAAGTCCATTTCATTGGGAAACCTCGAAGCCAAAACAAAGTTGAAATTAGATTTTAGCGACCACAGGTCTCCACTATGTAGTCAAACATAGAGTAACCAAATAGGTTACCTATTACAGTCAAACCTGCCTATAATGGAAACCTGTACATCGGGAAAAGGATTGTATTCCTTTAAGACTGTCTGGTGCGAGACCACCAATATTAAAGAATCAACATCATCTGTCTTTGAAACACATTACAACAGGAAAGGAGTTGTGGTATGGGACCAGCTGTCTTTCGTGACATGCTGTTGATGGACCATAGAGTTTTCGCTATAGACATATGTGACTACATATCATGAAAATGCGATACTGTTCTGCAAGAAATGTTTATATCAATGTTGACTGTTTCTAACTCTTTTCGTGAACCAAGTTCTGACATACATCTTCACACTAACACATGCCTGTACATGGTAGCTGGTTCGTGCTTAAGGCATCCACATAACGTACACTTACAGCCAGTCTTACGGTTACATTTCCTAATATCTAACAATGCATCTAGAGCTGGAGCATCATCATAGTAGAGCGGCTTGAGTCTGTTATCCACCGGCTCACAGTAGTAGGGTGTGGGGGATGGAAATTCTGGACAAGGGTTTTGTGATGACTTCCAAACTAGAGCCATATTGTACGCTCTGAATATATGCAGAATTAATGTTCACAAAGATGGAAGCAATTGTTGGCCTTCCTTGCCGTTTTGTGCATATAATTTCCATCTTAGCTCTCTAGCACCACATTTACTGGTGTCAGCTGTTCTGTCATGCAAATAGAGATACCGCTCTATTTGATCAAGGATCCAATCTGCTCCTTCAATACTAAGTCCAAATAGAGCACATGCTTTCAGGATCTCATCATCAGTTTGGATAAATGCTTTTACCAATGATCAAGTGTTATCCGTTTCCTTGAAGTCATACCATCCAATGAATGACTCTGCCCTCTTGTATCTCAGCCTCGTGTAGCTATCTTGAAAAGAGATTCTCTCACCAGTCTTCTGAAGGCGAGTAGTTGACCCTGGAAGCATCAAACAGTGTCCTGTTAGTAGAATGAATATGTCTGTATCCACTGAGAACACATCAAGGATAAATTGCGGATTTGGGGCCATTACATCAAAAGCATTTAGAAGAACAAGTTGATTTCCCTCTTCAAGACATTTTGACCTGCTGTCATCTCTGGCATACTGACAGTCTAAGCTAATGTTGTTTGCTGATAAATAGTAAGCGAGTTCTGCCTTAGGACTGATATGTGAAAGAAAGGCCTTAATGCTCTTGATTTAAGTATAATCATTGACATGATAATTGATTGATGTTGTCCTAGCAGTTCGCTTGTCACCAGTTGTTTCTTTGAAGGAGTCCGTCATACTGCTCAAAACAACCCTGCTCTCTTCATAATATGTACGAATACCATCCACAATATCAATAAATCGATGTGCAAAGTGCATAGTATTTGACTGCAGATATGTCTGGGGTTTAGTTACCATGTTAACGATACAAATTGCGGCAATGATTAGTACTAATGGAACACCACTGTTCGGTTTAGATTTGGCTATGATAACTGGCAGAAGAATATTCAGAACTAATGTTACCACCTGTGCTTTGCCAGAGAAGATTATCATTAACCCATCTGGATTAAAGTTGAACGGTAGAGCTACATTACATTCAAAATTGCAGAGAAACAGATTTGTAAGAACAATGTGAATACTGCAACAAGCGTCATTGCGTGAGCTTCAATGCATCTGTATATGTGATGACATTCGAATATCTGCCGTACAGTTTCTGAGCCATACACACCAGAAAACTCGCATGCCAAGTTAATGCCACTTCCTTCGATGTATTTACCAATACATATCAGTGCTGCCACAAAGCTATGCTGGACCCCTAGTCCAATGCATAAGTTATCTTTGTCATCTTTTAGCCTTACTGCACGGTAGTATAAATCATCATCTAAGGCTACGATTAGTCGGTACCCTTCTCCAGCAGTAATCCAGCTTCATTTTTGTGCCTGCTTCAGAGTACTTCCCATTCCTTGGGAGTTCTCTTATATATGAGCTACAATTCCAACATTCAATATTGGTGTTTTGTCACATATCAATGAATTAAATGTGGACAACGTAGGGGACGTGTGCCTCGTTGTTTCCGGATGTGGCACATGTATCATACTACTTGTATTAGCGGAACTATCTTGAGAGGTATCTTGAAGGACATTTGTCACAGTGATGGCTGCTGTTGGATATTTTTCTGACACAGGGTTATAGCAAGGCTGATCTGTCACTCATCTTCTGCTAATGTCGCCTTCCGCTTGGAGTCTACTGCATCTGGCTCCTCCTGGGCATGATATATTTCTCGTACTGAATCAATGTCTATTACAGCATCGTCACATAGCAATGCTACTCATGCTACTACACAACTAGTAATAAGTAACCATATGCTATTGTACTGTTCATAATTAGTAAATATATCTTCCATGGTGTCAAGGTTGTATGCTATATGAGATACTGTAGGATCAGCTGGCTTAACACAGTCATAATAATTCACGCCTAATGATGTCGTCGTAGTTTTGTCCTGAATGGTCAAGTGAAGCCACAGATCACTACTAAACAGGAGAACACTATCGTGTTCTTTCTGTGCAATTAACAGCTCAGCACCATGAAATGAATCCGAATCGCTTCCCAAGTCAATGTTACTAATTGCATATAGTGGCATATAGTGAATGGTGGCACATGTCTACATTATGAATTGTTTTTAATGTCTTCTGCAATGGTCATTGCCATTCTTGTTGTTGTCCACTCAATCCCGTCAAATGTATCTACAATTTCTAAGTTATTAAGTTGTTCTACCTCAGTCCTGGCCTATTTGCATGACATGATGTTAGTGCTAGGTAAACAGTTCATGGTGTTCACTTGGCCTTCTGAAATTTACCATCTGTCTGTGCCTGATACGTGAATTGGTGCCTTGATCTAAAAGAAGAAATAATATGTTATGCAAGATTTCCTGAAGATGTGTCGATGTGTAGGTACTGAAGTCGCTGAATGTTTCACTAAGCTGCCAGTCCCTCATGTTTGAGATCTCCGTATGAATAATCTGTGATGCAGTGATAAGATCCCCATCTCATCCATCAACTTGGCATTCTAATAAAACTGAGCCATTACTCTTTCTTTGGTTAGAGTTGAGAACATGTCTGGTTTGGACACATGCTTCGTAAAATATATACCAATATCTGATATGGCCTCAAGTAAGATGTTTTATGTACGGTTTATAATTAGTTTCTGGGTTGCTAGTCAATACTTGGATTTTCCAATTCACTGTTATCTGTAGTTACAGAGTGTACTACTATATTAGCTATTTCAATGCCACAAATAACTCTACCAATATTTTCTCGTTCGGAAATGTTACCTTTGACAGATCTAGATATCTCACTAGTACGTGTTTCCTTCCTTAACAGTTGGTATGATATTTCGTATTTTGTGCAAATATATCTGTGTCAATATAAATGATTGAAAGCAAATTTCCTCACTCATAGTGCATGTCTTAATGGTAAGGAATGGCTTTCGCTTGCCACTAGACGTAACACTATGTGCAGCTGCTTTGCCGTTACTTTGACAAAACACACACAGGTTCTGATCAAATGTTGTTCTTGATTTTGAGGACGAGCACTCCTCGCTTGCCTGACGTCGTTTCTTAGATGCAGCTGAAAAACATAATTCCTCCTCATACATCTTTCGAAGATGTCTTAAGAGAGCCAAGTTTACCGAGTTTAGCCCAGTCTGTGGAAAACACTTTCATAGAGTTCAATGACATCGAACTTGTGAGTAAAAAGGGGCCACCGTCTGTCCATTCAGAGATAATACACTAATACTCCAACATCACTTTAGTTAGAAAGCCTCAAGTAAGGTGGTATTTGGATAGTTCCATTCTAAAAATGTAGGTAAAAAAATTAATGTGTATGAATATGATCTATGCCATATAATTACTATATTTATGAATGTTGTATTAATATTTTCAAAATGATATGAGCCCTCTGTGCGTATTTTAGAGAAATATATTTTGGAAATTATCCGCACATTATAAATTGTTTATATATTTAGAGCCTTTCCACCTGACAAACCAGACGCAGTTGTCATGAGGTATCAAATATATCGATTATAATTTAATTAAAAACTTATTTAACTGGAAGTTGTGATTTCCTTAAGCACTACCAACTTGAGTCAAATTAGGTTTAATTATTCTTGAAGCAGTTTGTCTGTATTTTCACCTTGAATTCTAGCCATTAAAATATTATGGTTAAAGGGAATAAATATATATTTATAACACTATTACCTTGGAAATCATGAGATACACACAGTAGAAGTACATGGAATATACATTTTGTTAAAATTAATAAACCGGTCACAAGAATACGAATTATATTATGGCATTGATAATTTTTATGCGTGTAATTCTGATAATTTTGGCACCATTATAGTGAGTTATTTGATCTCATCAGTATATGATGAAAAAGCAATCTCCAAATGTGGCAACAAGTTAGATCTGATTTCTTAATTAACTAGAGTTGGCAAATTTTCTAAAGTAGTTTCCTAATATGGCCAAATCGTCGCATAGACAGAAACAACGTTTTCAGAATAATCATCAGCAGTTAGTTATGAATCTTAATATTAAAAATATCATCACCATGTTATTAATATATATATATATATATATATATATATATATATATATATATATATATATATATACATATATATATATATATATATATATATATATATATATATATATATATATATATATATATATATATATATATATATATATATATATATATATATATATATATATATATATATATATATATATATATATATATATATATATATATATATATATATATATATATATATATATACACCTGTGCAAAAGTTAAGCACCACCCTATTTTTACGCACATGCGAGGGTATATTCATGTGCTATGAAGAAAGCAATAGCATAAACATTTATGTACCCATCCATCTTAGTGCAAGAGGTAATAATGCAACTAGAGGAATGCTGATTATGATGGTGGGGAAACACTGTATGTTTTTGTTTGAACTTGAAAACGAGGCCTGAATATGGTTACGTTGACACAACTGACAACTATTGCCCTACAGTTGACACACGTGGCTAGATTGTCATTAATGGTGTCTGAAAACGAAGTTTAACATCTGTGCACGAGTTTGAGACTGTCATTATTAATACCGGGTATATCCACCTTGTGCCTGGATGACGGCCTGGACACGACGTCTCAAGCTGGTCACCAACCGACTGATACACCATTGTGGTATTCGTTGCCATTCAAGATGGAGTGCGTCTGTTAATTCCTGTAGGTTCTGCACAGGAGGATCCCTCCTTCTCACCATGTTTCCCAGAATGTCCCAGATATGCTCAATAGGGTTCATGTCAGGGCTCCTTGCTGGCCATGGTAGGGTTTCGATGGCATTCTGGCGGAGGTATTCATGCACAGCTCTAGCACGATGTGGTCGGGCGTTGCCATCCATGAATATAGGGTGGGTTCCAGGTGCATGATTTACAAAATGAGGGACCACAACTCTATCCAGTATGGAATCTTGATATCTTTGTCCATTTAGTGTTCCAGGTACAGTCAACAGATCCAGCTTACAATCAAATGAGATGCACCCCCATATCATAACGGAACCTCCACCAAATGGAACTTCTTCCATGATGTTACGTTGGTCGTACGCCGTGCGTCTGGACCTCCATACACGAGTTCGACCATCTGTGGCATGAAGCAGGAACCGACTTTCATCGGACCAGTGTACCCGTCTCCAGGATCTCATGTTCCAGTGTCTTCTTTCGTTGCACCACCTCAGACGCTCCTCTTTGTGGTGTGCAGTGAGGAAAGGACGTCTCACAGGTCTCCTAGCTTTCATGCCAGCAGCATACAGTCTCCTTTTGACGGTAGACATTGACACTCTATTGCACGTTTCCCATTGCTGGCTGAGCACTCTGCTGTTGGTGAATGGAGATCTCCTAACACGGCGTACTAGGGCTCGATCATCACGGGCAGTAGTCTTCTTCGGTCTTCCAGATCTAGGCCTGTCCTTCACCTCGTTAGTTTGCCCATGTTTTGCAATCAAACGACTGATTACAGTATGGTTAATGTTCAGCTGTCTGCCAATCTCTCTGCATGACATACCAGTGGTATGCATGCCTATGATTTGCCATTTCACACGATCACTTAACCTTCGTCTTGCCATAGCGGTTCACAATCAAGAGCTAATTCTCTCTGTACAAATAAACCACGGTCATGAACACAAAATTCCTAATCTTGTCGCCTAAATCTGTATGTAATGTTCTACACCTCAAACTGGACTTTTACATAACTGAACACGTGTGCTGTTTCCCGCCACGCACGGATATCAAGCGGCGTGAAGTCATGCATGCATGTGCATTTCGTACTTGGAATTATGTCAGCTAACGCGGGGACAGAAAGTATGGCAGCCTAGTTGTACCATCATGTTTCTACGTTCTATTGGTTTTGCTGGTGCTTAACTTTTGCACAGGTGTATACATAGCTGATCGTCTTTGGCAGATGTCAATCAGTCAGTGAAGATCCGACGGTCGAGACATCTATCCCATTTCCCCATAGTGTATATATATATATATATATATATATCCTAAATCTATGGTTCCAATCTAAACATAGAGCTGTTGGAGATCACAATCCCTTGCGCAAAATGGCCGCGCCTTTGCGCAATTCTAGAAATTATGACGTCAGCTAGCTGAGTGACATATCGAATCGCTCTATTGGTCCTAAGGCTAAATAGTTAAATAGCTATAATAGACAAACTAATGCTGGTGCTTAACTTTTGCACAGGTGTATATATATATATATATATTTGATATATATATCATGGAATAGCTTGAAGGTATGCCATGCTATAGAAATTGTTGAGTCATTCAGGCTGTAATTGATTATGACATCATCCTACACGTCACATAGTCGCTTATGACGTCAAGATAAACTTGAAAGGTCCATTATCTCATTTTCTGTGATTGGGTCAATATCACCTGGTAAGTTTTCTGCTACTATTATCAAGATGGCTATTTCAGCCTCATTATCAACCTTATGCACCTTGTCAAAATATGACTTGATTGCTGTGGTTGCCAGGTTTTTGAAATTTATTACCCAACCAAACAGGAAATCTTGATCTGCTCTGAGTCTCTCCTCATCACCAATCAACTCTTAATGTATCCCGTTTCAACATCAGACGTCCAAAAAGACTTACCAGTGTATAATGATAGAGACCTCTCTTTTAATAATAATAATAATAATAATAATAATAATAATAATAATAATAATATTACTTTCACATTGGACTTCCTAGTACATTCTTGGGGGCATGACCAGCCGTTGCCATGGGTATGGCTACTATGGTGCCTGATATTAGCAGTTCTAACACAGTCGCGAAGCAAACACCCTCTGGTTGAATATTTTGTACTTTTTGCTGACAGTTTCTGCATAGCCAATAAGGTCCTTTCTGCTATTTGGGTCTCCTTTGACTGGGGGATGATCATCGCTGGTTTGGCCTGAGTGCCTCCTCTGAGAGTGAGCCAGTGCCTGACTTATTATCAGATCCCGTTCGGCCATGTAATTATCCTGTTGGGTAGGAAGAAGTACCCAATTCACATGCGTGATCTAGCATATCAATTTGTCGAACTCAGATGGCATCTGTCTATGGAAGTATCTATTTAAGTCTGCACTAAATATTACCCCTTCATTCCCCTATCTCCATATGATTTCGGCCATTCCATTTACTACCACCTCCAGCCACTTTACATGTTTCTGGTGGCTTGTTTTCCTGCCGATAGCATACACACGTTGATTAAATACATAACACCCGAACTGCATTATACCAGCTATGACTGATTCTCTCTCATTTGTTTTATGTGTGTCTTGTGAGTTTAATGCGTTTATCCAGGGAGTGGTAGTGATTATTGCCATTATAGTCCGGGAGCCAATTTTCAAAAGGGGTCTAGAAGAATGGTTTCGTAGCACACCCAGTATTCAGAAGGTTTGTCTCTATATTATGCTAGACCGATGTCTTGGGTATATTCTGAGCCATGTTGTACAAGAAAATTGTGGTATCACTAACCCGTGAGAAGCCCATTTACAATAGGTGTTGAATGTAGTTTTCAGACAATTTTCACAATGGTAAATTTTTCACAAACATAAGCGCATGTTATATCAATACAATCTTAACCAAAATGGAAAGGAGTGATCGTATATCGCAGATTTATACATAATCAACCTCGTTTAAGACACCCGTATGTTGCTTTGTACATATTGGGGCACTTAGGTCTTTTTGTGACTAGCAATACCTTAGCTACAACAATGCCCATGTTTTCTACATTTTTCATAATTAAACTTTTAACTGACATGCTGTGCATGTCTACACAAGCTGGCAGGACATATTTATCACGTGAGCAAATGAGAGAATGTTACTCATCCGTGTCAGAGTCATCTTCGACAATTGTATGCTGAACATTGTCACACATTTCACCTCCCAAACAAAGGCATGCTTCAGTGCAGAGTAGATTGTTAGCCTTGCATTGACAGAGATCTGTTCTTTTGCAGGCAGACTTTTGACATCTACATGATGTGAGTTCAATTAATCCAAATGGAGCAGGATCCTTTGACATTAGAACAGGCTTGAGTAGACCATCCACTATACTCCAGCCATGTCCATTTGGAGATGGAAGATTCTGAACAGCTTGCAAGGAACGTCTCCAAACAAGAGCTTGAAAATTGGCCCTTTCGGTGTGATGCTTTAGACTATTCGATGTAGGTGGAAGATTTTCATTTCTTTGTCTCTTTTGACAAAAGAGCCAATAACGGGTTTCATCAGCTGTCTTTCCCACATCCCTGGTGGTATACAACTCACAGACAAATTTCTCACATAGAATTGCAGTATTCGGTGATAAGTCAACATGTTCGCCGAGTTGGGCTAAGCTAAGCTGATGACATTCAGATGACTTTAAGAGATTGAATGATTTTCTCTTAGCGACTCCAAATAATGCACTAGTGCTATCACAACCTGTAAGAGAATGAAACCCAGGAAAAGACAGACAGATAGCTGGGCCCAGTACTTGAGCAACTGTATGTATTGGTATGTATCGCAATTTGTCCTTTGTGCCCGTACGGAACCATAGTTCAGAACAGTGAAGCGAACGATACGTATATATACTAAGTACTGCCACGTCTGTATCAGGAGACTGTATAACAACACGCATGTGGTCTTTTGAAGCATGTAGCGCGTGCAACATCATACGCGTATCTGCTTCCTCCTGATCTGATCGAAGTTCTTCCAAATACGACGAATTGTTCGCTGAAATGACAACAACATCCATTCCATCGTTAAAGCCACCAGCAAGAACGACGCAATTGTCGGCAGATAGCATATTTGGACCAGTATCATGCCACCGCTTGCTGAGAAATGCAACCAGGTTACTTTTGTTGCTTGGATTGCTGATGTACTTGGCCCATTGCTTTGGAACGGGAGTATTTTCTCCAGCAATCTTTACTTCCAATGCTGTTGATGACCCACGTTTTAGCCGCTCTTCCACTTTGAGAGATTCCAGTCTATCATATCTGTCAAAAACTATATCTACTCTGTTGCAGTCTTCTTGATTCAGTGGAACTGTAAAGATGTGCCAGTATTTATCAGCCAATTCTCCAAATGTAGACGTACCTCCAGTTTTAACCATTTGCACAATTGCCATGCCATCTACTACATAAGCTGTTGCGCCTGTCTTGTCAACAGGTGGAAGCCATCCATCAACATTTACTTCCTTTTCTAGTTCACTTAACAAAACACTTTTCACATTCTTTCTTAGAGTCCCATCCGTATGTGACAATGATAGTGGAACAGCAGACAGTTCATACGTCATCACCAGTTTTAAATCAACATCTCTGGACCTTGCGGCAATAATAAATCGACCAAATAGTTCGCGGTCAGATCTCACATTGTGAATTTTTTCATCATTTGTTTTGAGGTTTTTTTCTGTGCTAGGCTGGCAAATGTTTTAAGTTTTAAGTGTGGCAACGTGTCCCAAAAGCTTCTCGTGTTAGTGTCCAGCCGCTCCTGAAAAAAATTGTCCATAATCTCCTTACCAATGTCACAGGCGGAAACAAGTCTCTTGGCGATTTCACTAGGCAATACCACGCCAGTTGCAATGTTTACAAGCGGAAGACACTCGCTGTCGTCGTTTTCCGCAATATTAAAGGGATTGGTCATTATATCTGATGAGAACATCGAAAGTATCTTCTGCACATCGGTTTCATCCTGGTTCATTCGATTAGTCCCCATTTCCTTATGTACTCCAAACATGTGACTATCTTGTAACCCACACATTTGCTTTGTGACCGTTGTTATGGCTGCCCTCTCGTGGCTAGTTAAACACCACCTCTCCAGAGCTCCTGGCTTTTGTGTTATTCCAATAATACCACCTCGCTTTTTGGAATCCAAATTAATCGATTGCTCTAAGGCCATATCTGTCCACACATGATTGAATGGATGGTGTGAGCGACTTACGGAATGATTTCCATTCAAGAATTGTTCATGTACATGGGGATGTGTACTTGGAAGCATCTTCATGTCCGCAAGACATATTGGCAGCCATCTTGCATAATTGGTTCTGTCCATGCTGTAGAAATATGGCGCCATAGCAGCAGTAGCAGATAGGTGTGCCTGCCAATCTCCAGTTCTCTCAGCTCTTATGAATCCAAGCAGCAGCTCTACCATATGAATATATGAGTTCCAAAATGCGAACAGGTGTGATTTCGAGCTTGACTCAACTTTAAAGGATTTGAACAGCTGTTGCAATTTATTCACGTACATACACACCTCTTTGAAATTTTCTTGCAGTGCGTCTAAGTCGTCAATGCTGCTTAGGCACATCTTAATTTTCTCATCCAGACTCTCCAAATCTGTTGGAGTAATGTGGTCTTCATGTTGTCCATTTTGTTGAACCCATTTGGAAAAAGACTGCCATTGTAATCGCAGCAGCGCTTCCAGAACCTCGCCTTTGGTATATGCATGCACAATGTATGTTGGATATATGTTAGGTCGATATCCGTCTAAATATCATATATGGTGAATCTAATACGATATTACTTTGAGTTATGACAAGATCATGCTTATATCGCTGTGCACTGTGGACACAGCCAAAGCCTAGACCCCCTATGCAAAGAAATCAGGATAACTAATTAGTGCTACCACAATTTGTTTGTACAACAGGGCTTAAAATGTGTGGGACATGTCCCCCAAGCCACAGCAAGTGTCAGACCTTCCGAATACCGGGTGTGCTACGTCACGATTCTGACCTAGCTTTAGCTCCTGGACTATTAGCAAAGACAAGTGCGAGAAACATTGTTGGAAATGTCCTCAAATGGAGCAGCGACATATGAGAGAGTTTTCATTTCAGAGATCTTATTGTTAGTTTAAACATGACATGGAAGAGAGATGGATGTGAGATTTCCCCCATCCCTAGCCTACACAGAACAGGTACTTATTACAGCACCTGTAAGTATGCACCAAGCAGCACTCATTAAGTACTTCATGGGGACAGAAAAATTAATGCATATTTGGACAATTCATGCTTATCGTGATTGCTTAAGCCACAGTAATTGTAGGGACCTTGGTTTTGTCTCCGCAATTGAGATGAGAGGTGTGAGGCTGGAACATGAACATACCCTCCGTCTCTCTCTCTCTCTCTCTCTCTCTCACTCTCTCTCTCTCTCTCTCTCTCTCTCGCTCTCTCTCCCCCTCTCTCTCTCTCTCCGCCCTTCCATCCCTCTCTCCCGCCCCCCCCCTCTCTCTCTCTCTCTCTCTCTCTCTCTCTCTCTCTCTCTCTCTCTCTCTCTCTCTCCCTTCATCCAGAGGATGCACTTTCGCATCCATCTCCGTCGTCCATGCCAGAATAGGGCAGATTATATCATACTGCCGTACTACTACTTCTTTGTGAGTTGTTCCATCGTCTTTATAGTGTAAATAGCAATATATAAATGCTTATAGTTGCATAGAACTTTATGCTTAGTTAATCATATTTAAAATATTATTATATTCTATACACTACTCTATGTATAACACGCATTTGTACTGCACATGTGCTGATGATATTAATAATAAAGTATAAAGTAAAATTGTAGACCAGTTCGGCTTTACTGTGAAATGCTCATCTACAAACGTTGTATTTATCTTAAGTGAAACTATATGATTGAGGCAGTAGATACAAAAATTAAGAACGAGATGGATGGATGGAAGAAGGATTGGCTTTTGGCTGAACTGCAATCAACTCAACTCGCTCTGGAAGATGCCATTAGTCATATGAATCATCATAGTCGCCTCAGTGCCATATATAGACAAGGCATTATAGACAGTTTGCATACCGCAATTAGCACCACTATGAAGAGGCAGGGCAATCTCCAGAGCCATTCCTGAAGGCCAGGGTCTTCGGCAATGTGGCGAGTCTTCTACAAAACAAAGCTCTTCAATAGCAGAAGCAACAGCCTACTTAACAAGCTAGAATTCCATCCAGTTACCTACCGTTTTTGAAATGATTCCAATAGGTACAGTTATGTATGCAGATGATCTACAGATGAGCTAGTACTAACTGTAGTCATCTCATGTCATGCAGCAACTTATCAATGAAGCATAGTGGGATGCTGCTAGTGAAAGATAGCTGTTTAGTGGAACCAAAACTACCACTATGGCAATAAAATTGCTCCGACAGCAAAGCCATCCCTTAATAGAAACCAGCTGAGCGTCACCAAAGAGGAAAAGCAACTTGGTATCGCGTGGAACTATGCATGCACCAATAAACAAATTATCAACTTCAGAATAAATGCTGCAAGACTAGTTGATTACTCCTTAATGAGTGTAGGGATGCACAGTTTAAATGGTCTAAACATGGCGATATCAAAGCAGATTTGGGACATTTATGTAACACCTGTACTCCTGTATGGCTTAGTTGATTACTCCTTAATGAGTGCAGGGGTGCACGGTTTAAATAGTCTAAACCAACCTCCACACGTCAACAATATAACCAAATGTTAGGCGCAGCATGGTGTAACCAGGAATGTAGGTGGCAAATCGCATCTGATGTATCGAACACCCATTAGCACTATGGCACTTCCCCACACAGACAAAGTCTTAAAAAATAATGTCACTGACATATAGACTGTTTCGAGGAAACTTATTTAAGTGATAACAGTCGAATGATTCAAGAACAAACTAAATGTCTACTTTAAAGAAAGAACATTTGAATTTGTTATGAACAATTCATACTATTTCAACATGTGGAAAAGACACTGAGGCAATAGTAAGCCAATGCCATTGTCTTATGCCTGGTAGATGATTCAAAATTCAAGATTATTTATTCAATTATTCGAGATAAACATTATTCATCAATTATGTCAGGTGGTCCGCCGAAGGCATTACCTATTGCTTTGGCCGACACCTTATTCATATATACATATACAGGTCCTAGAGTCATTTATAAGGGACAGCATAGTAACTTTTCTGGAAACAGCCGATCTATTTACCAAGTGTCAGCATGCATTTCGACATAATAGATCAAATAAAACTCAGCTACTACAGCAGATAGAAGAAGATATAACAGTCAAACTTGATTCAAATTAACCTGTCGATGCAGTATATTAGACTTCTCAAAAACATTCAATACTGTACCACACTAACCACTCCAAGCAAAACTGAGAAGCTATGGTATTGGCGACAATTTAGTGAGAGGTGCATGATGCATGACGTCACTCAACAATCATCGGCAATGTTCGTTAGCGTGTCAACGATGCATTATGGAGGACCACCTTGTTGCTACTGCTAAATTTATCATTAACGATGCTTCATTGAACTCTATAGAAGAGATCCGAGATGGATGGTATAGCTACTTCAGTGATCTTGCAACACCAGTGGATGATCCCAACTTTGACGAACATTACAAGATCCAAGTTCAACTCGACCACTTACTCATTGAAGACATCAATAGGGCTGGCAAGAGGTGACCAGTCACAATTACTGAAGACACTGTAAAATGCATTGCCTCCGACTTGTAAAATGGAAAAGCTCATGATCATCTAAATATCATCGGTGAACATCTTATGAATGGTGGTCTGGTCATAATTACTATGCCAACATAAACCATCAAATCAGTCATTTGCCTAAAGAAAATTCCAGCTACGTTTAAATTTGATCAGGTCTCACCAATCTATAAGAAGAAGAATAAACCTATGGATGACCCAAATACATACAGAAAGATAACCATCTCCAGCTTAGTCGGCAAGATCGCAGAGAAAGCTCATTAACAAGTATCTGAGAACAATATCAGCGCAGCTCAAAATTCATTGCAAAGATGGTTCACTAAAGGTACTTCTTCCAATAATGCAGTCATCATTCTCACAGAAATAATTGTTGAAGCCAAAGATAATAAACATTCTATCCATATTGCCTTCCTCGACACGCAGAAAAAATGTGATGTGTTATGGTTCCGCAAACTGCACCAAGTTGACATTTGTGGTGTTAACTGGCTACTGTTGAGTGGCTCGTATAAGGGGATGCCCTCTCATGTAAAATGGGAAGGAACATTTTCACCAAGCTTCTTGGAATGTCAAGCAGTACGCCAACGTGGCATATGGTCCCCAACAGCCGACAAAATCCAATCCATTACTAAATTTCATCTCGGAACAAAACATAGGCTGCCTTATTGGGATAATCCCGCTGCTGACATCTGTCTAGTCGAATCCAATGAAGAATATCTCAAACTACTATTAAACATGCATGAATCATTCGCAAACAGAGAACGTTACACAATCAGTAAATCAAATCGGTAGTTCTCTCCATCATCCACGGTGATGCTTTAGCGACTTTTCAATTCAATGGCGCAACCCTTCCATCAGAAAAGACAGTCTTGGCATTGCAACAGACAACGACTAGGTTTGGAACAAAAATGTAGTTCCTGAAAAGATAAACGTGGCTAGAAGAATAATTTATGCCCTGATGGGCGCCGGTCTCCATGGAGCAAATGGCCTTAATGTACCAGTGCATCTGCTTAACATATATCTTATTCCACGTCTTATTAACAGCCCCGAAGCGATACGCATTTGTGAGATAGCCAATCTAATAAGAATTTATATTATTGCCTAAAGAAGAATTAGAATAGGGGTCAAAATGAAGCTAGCAAAAAAGGTGGAACTTTATGAACCAGATGTTATCTGCCTAAATGAAATTTTAATACCCAAATGCGGATTACCTATTCACAGGTTCTTTTATGGCTAAGGATGTGGGCGGGTGTCAAGTTAATGGTGATTACACTGGAATGTAAGAAATCAAAACAACAACATTATAGCTGGTTCCATATTGCCTGTTCCTCCATAAATTTATTTTTAGCAATAAGATGGAATTGTGTGTACAGTTAATTTGACAGTAGTAATCACTAACCCCCACCCTTCTCTTCAAATAAGAGACATTAACAGTTTAACTGTATTCCTAATGAACAAATAACCATATTACAGATTTTTCTACTAACAGTTGTATTAATCTAGTCACAATCCATGGGTCAAAACAATTCAAGAAGAATAATAATAATAATAATAATAATAATAATAATAATAATAATAAAAATAATAATAGTAATAATAATAATAATAATAATAATAATAATAATAATAATAATAATAATAATAATAATAATTCTGTTGATGAATAAGCCAACAAAAAGTTCATCACTGCCAATTCGGTTGAGTACTGCCCACATAGAACTATCTGATGATCAAATAGATCTTCCCTGCAATATGAGTGCACAGACACGAAAGGCGAAATCCGATTTTATCAGTATGGTTTTCAATCTAACTCCACACCCAAGCTAGACTCCATCTCCATCCAAACTCCTTTCAAATAAAGTCATATCAAATTAATTCTCATCCAGTCCAATTCAAACCAATCCAGGCCCCAATCAATCCCCTGATGCAGTATCACGCAACAGAAACTAAAAAGGGAAGGAAGAAAAATACAAACATCCATTAATATCACGTATTATACTCTCATGGGAGAAAACTGAGCAGTAACCCTCTAGTATACAGACGACTGACCACACATATAGACCACCTATCAAAACACTACCTGTGCAACAAATACCGTTACACACGGTGCTTCCAGATGTTCCCTATGTTCACACATGAACCTTCATACCATGGATAGTATAAAACCTCTACAGAACAGCAGACAGCTGTATCACAAATGGTATACAGTTAAATAAGTCCGTAGTAAATGTACATATGGATATCTGAAATATGTACAACAATGCATCCACTAATACAAATCTGAATGGGAAGTGAATGGGAAGGACATACTATAGGTTAAGCTTGAGATCAGTTAAGGCTGCTTAATAATTGAGAACTTAATTTGAGGTATGTACAAATCATACAACGGATCGGAAATAGGTCTACTTTTGGCATATGTCACCTAAATCGACATAGGGCAAGTAATGATTCAGACAGAATGTAAACAAATGAATAAATTGTACAGGTAATGCTCTCCAGCATCTGTGGTATATGTCGCCAAAAATGGCATAAGCCAGGTAATGACTGGATCTGAGCATGAGAAAAGGATCTAGAACATGCAGACAAATTCCACAAACTCATCTTACATCAACTGTAACACTTGCCAATGAAAGCCGTAGATGCTCCTGTCTACGTTTTGTGAGGTGAAATTCCACTCCAAGCTGAGATTCACAAAAGAATCTTAACAGCCTTTGGCAATATGACAGAATTGCGGAACGACAGCTTGCCATCAACACCAAACACTCATACAGTTGGTTCAGGTGTGTAAGGGAAATTCTGCAGTGATATAGCCTAGCGTCTCATTATAAACTATTGGAAGAATACCCACCCACCCACCCACCCACCCACCCACCCCCCGCCTCCACCCCTTCAGTCCATGACTGTATAGTGTCAAAGACTGCTAATACCTAATGGGAGAATAGATTAAAGGCAGAAGCCCGCGAAAAGACATCCTTAAAATATCAGAACATTGGCAACCTGAAAATAGGCAAAGAAAGTGCATCCAACTTGGGACAGTGCCGACTATGATTACTATTCTATCACTAGAGCTTCAATTAAATGTAAAATCCTCATCGGAACATATATCCTACAAGCTAACAGAAATAGGTTCAATCAGCACATGGTGAAGGCAGATTGCACCCTTTGCAATACAGGGGTAGATGATCATATTCACTTCGTCACCTCATGTCCATCAATTGAAGCTATCAGAACACCATACATAGTAAGCCTCCGAAAAAGATCGACTGATGCAGAAATAGAAACTAGTGTTATTACAAGAATTCTGGCAGATTCCGCTGAGCTGATACAATTGGTACTAGACTGCTTAAGGAACATGTTCATTCCAAAGGACCTGAAACCAGAAATCGAAAAGATCAGTATATGCCTCTGTTATTCCTTACACACACAAAGAGAGAGAGAGAGGAACTCAATACTCAAACGACTTAATTAAAACCATTAGCCAGATATTGTGTTCAGTCTGGTGGATGAGGTCATTTCCCAACAGATCACCAACCGAAATTGACAATCTACCCATATTACATATCCTGGACAAACCGTGTAATGGCTAAAGACAAGATCATAATATCAATGTAACAACCTATTGCAGGACTGCCATAATTATGCTACTAGAGCGCTTCTCCGGATAACGGAAGAAATTACGATAGCAGCATCATCATCACCACCACCACCACCACCACCATCATCATCATCATCGATATAAAAACGTAGATGGTGATAATAACTACGATGATTATTTATTTACTAATCAAGAACACAATTTATGGATTACATATATATACGAGTTCAAACCTCGTAACAGAGCACGATGACTGTCAATCTCTTAAAACGTCAATATTCCCTCTTCATATGACAGGCTGTTGTCAGATTGTACCGGGTTTTAATGAAAGTCGAATTACATTTTAAATGAACCGAAATCCAACACAAATAAACCGATTGATAAATTGCAATCATCATCATCATTATCATCATCATCATCATCATAGATAAGATAAAATTGATTTGCAGAACGAAGGTTAAAAACGCTCTATGTTCCATTTTGTAGTAGGCTGTTATAGAGTTAGGCTGCTTTGATAGTTCTTGGTTTGGCCAGTATTTGTCCAATCTGTTCTTAAACATATTTAAATGTTCAGATGTTACAATGTGATCAGATAGTGAATTCCATGCATCGATTCTTCTATTGGTAAAGCAATGTTTTCTAAAGCCGTGTAAAGAGCAGTGTTTCTTTAGTTTATGTGTGTGTCCTCATGCTTTTGAAGTGCTTAATGTGAAAATATGTTTTGTTAGTTGCATGTCGTGTCGTAATATAACCGTGTATGATTTTATATATTTCAATCATATCTCCCCGGTGTCATCTATATATTTTAACTGGGTGATTTAAGTCTTTTTGGTCTGTCAAGATAGCTCAGTCACTTCAATGATGGAAGCTGGTTGTCTTAGCTCCGGTGCTGCGCTGCTCCGTTAATTCCTCCTTGGATTCCAACGAGTACGCCAGGTACTTGCCGGCCCGCCGATGCTGGTTAGCTAGCCTCGTGGATGGAGAAAGGAGCATGTGAGCAACCGGTGACCACAATGACGGACCTCGAAGGTCGGTGCAATGTTTATGTTCCAGTGGGGCCAGGAGAGCATTGCTGCCCACAGTGAAGACCACCGTATCGTCTCGACTATTGGTGTAGCCAGTGTACCTCTGCATTATGTTCCTTAATTTGTAATTTATAAAAGCTCAGCGAGTCGAAAGCTGGCCTTTAGTTTGTAAACGATACACAGGTTTAACAATGGTACTCATTCCCTGTGACAGTATAATAAAATGATGTTGATGCCATCTCTGTTGTATCTTGCCAAAGATACCTAACCTATCCTTATTTATAGAATAGGTGCCCCTCTAAAAGAGGAGTCATAGTGCGGCTAACTAGTTTAATGTAAACTAATGCCTCAAGAGGGCCAATAAATTGGTTTTGCGAGAGGAAAGTGCATGGCGCAGGCCTCCATCACAGGAAAAGGACTACTATGCCAAAGGAGAGGAGGATGCATGATCAAGACCGCGCTCCTTATCTAGAACAATGCCAAAGGGTGTTAAATTATATCTGTGTAATTATTTATATAAAGGTATACATGCTGATTCACGTGGAGGCGGAGCGTCGGCTTTAACAGAATCTGGCACCATCGTCTCTTATGCTCGTCCCTGGGGTTTAGTTACACCACATTATGTTGGCGGTCCTTCTTGAGGAGCTAGGCTAATCATTAGTTATTAAGTCCAGACACATATGGGTTTATGCCTCGAATGACTTATGCCGACTTAACTTTGATAACAGGTTGCCTTCCTGGTGGATGAGCTCGGGTAGCCATCTCGGCATGTACCCATTAGACTACTCCCTCAGGCCGATGGTGCATACATGTTGCCTGGGCGATGAGTCCGAAGCCCATGAGCAACTTCTAACCATGTGTCAGCGCAGCCACAAATAACAAGACAAGGACAGGATAACACACAAAAGCATTGAATAACAACGGGGCTGAGGAAACGGTTGGCAGACTATGGTGATCTTCATGGAAGCTAACGGTCATGGAGTTATTGTTTTAATCACTATATTACATATAAGGTAGTTTGGTCTTTGTGTATATATGATTTTAATAATAAAGTTGTATATTAATAAAGCAAACTGTTCTTTGTTGTTCGTTTCATGTCCAAAATTGTATGATTTACTATCATTTATTGAGCAATATTAGCTTTAATGTAGTATCTAATTAGTACGTTTACTGAGGTACGGGAACCTTAAGCACCGTTTACATAGCGCTGAGTTGTTCTCTCTGATTTTTGCCCACGCACCTTAACAACCAACAAAGCACATTCACGTTACCTTCTCTGCACTGAACGGACCATTTGACAGAGAGCACCAGCGACTGTTGTCTTTTTAAAGGGTGTTGCTTGTGCAAAAGCTGTCCGTGCTTTTGCCTTCTCGCTTCCTCTATCAACTGATCTCATTATATTAAACATGCAGCAATACAGACGACCTATAGCCTGTAGCCTGTGTTGGAGTTTTTCGTGTACTCTAATACAAAGCCCGGTTACAGAAGGCGTGGAGAGATTATTCGCTTCTCCCAGTCATGTAGAGTTAGTTCGGAAACCTCGTACTTTTCCATCGCCAAACATGTCAAGAATGAACCATATGAGATTTGTTCCCTCGGAGCTAACGTTTATCTGCTTTAGGGTTATGTAACTGCCCTGAGGTCCACTGCTAGGACGTACCTACTATAATTAATGTTTGGACAGTGAATTCTACTTTGGTTTAAAGACTAGCTAAAGGTATTGGTGAGGGTATAGGGGAAGTGTGTGACGCATCGCCATTTCGATTCTCACCATCGGGAAACCTCTGCGATTCCCAGGGTCAGCACCAACCAACCGGCGGAGGGAACTACCAGACAACTAGATGGCCAGAGAGCCAGAGAGTTTCAGAAGAGACAGCTGATCCAGAAGTAATTAGGCCTTAACTTTGGCGGACAATTATGGAAAGCCAGCCTACTTATGTAGCTTGCAGCAGCGCTGGGAAACAGGCTTTACAATAAACAATACTCCTTCACTTGAGCAGTTGTCCTTAACTACTCTATCCTAACAAAATATCTGAGCGAATACTAGCTAGGTTTATTCGCCGTATATCGAGTCTATTGGTGCAGGCACGAGAGATGGCTCTAATGAAAATGTGTTGCCGTATTCAGAAAAGTAAGTGGTACAGTTAATGAAGTTGTATAGTATAAGTTTAAGCATGTGCGCAATTTGGAGATATATATATATATATATATATATATATATATATATATATATATATATATATATATATATATATATATATATATATATATATATATATATATATATATATATATATATATATATATATATATATATATATATCAGGTACCGATATATGTATGTACCACAAGATCGTGTAGGACCTTATTTTTATAGTTTATATATTTCATTGTATATATTTATTTATTTTCATTGATGTGCCGATGACTAATAGGAGCCACAATGTCATGTGACCTCACATTTTTACTGTGCTGTATTAGTCTGTGATATGGCAGCATCCACCTAAGTTAGATCGTTTTGTTTATTCGTATAAAAACTTAGACCGCATAACACTTAGGCTACACTATACAGCAACAACAAATACACCACCTTATTCCCCACACAGCATCAATTTTTCACTGAGGTCGCTGTCCATGTTCATATTATGTGAATCTGGCATGCGGCCGACTAAACCTGGCTATTTAAGCTTGATTGGATAGGCTTAGGAGACAGTTGTGTAAGCCTCTTTTCCGGGAGCTGCGGATAAGTTATGCACAGTGCACTGGCTCGTTTGTATAAATTGGCCATAACCTTAGGCCCTCATAAATTCAGTAGGATATGAGTAGTTGTCTCTTTCTGCGTCCCTCCGGCCTCAGGGCCTATTAATTGTTTGGACTGCCTCCGGCACGTTTGTTAGAACTGACTTTAGAAACTATTGGGGTTTCTGAGCAGTTAGAATCAAAGTGACAATGACCACACACATCCCCCCCCCCCCAGTATCCCCTCTGGATACCCATTAGCCAAAGTAGGAACCACTGCAAAATAATTATATTTTAAACTTCTGCTGTACATTCGTTGGTCTTTTTCTGAATTAATCCTAGAGACAGCTAAATGTTAAGTCCGAGGGATGCGGATCTCACATGATCCACACTCGAAGCGCTAGGTGATGGAGCGAGGCACAGGGGTGCTGGCATGTATGGACTTAATGGCCTAAACCCAATGACATCAATACACATCTGGGAGATATATACTACTCCAGTCCTACCCGCATAGCCTTGAGAGACTGATCCTAAAGCAGTCTGCGATCGAAAATCTGGAAGATTTCTACAGGGCCAATCTAAAACGTATGCAGCATCTACCTGCCAGTTGTGCGAACTCTGCAGCCTACTTGCTGCTTGGGGCACTACCAGTGGAAGGCCAAATTCACGAAAGAATTCTGATCTTTCTTGTGAATATGCTACACAGAGAGAATTCCATCGAACGTGAGATAATTGAAAGACAATTAGCCATTAAGGCAGCAGGGTCCTATAGCTGGGTAATGATAGCAAATCAGATGCTACAGAAGTATGGCCTGCCGGATGCATACCGTCTTCTGAAGAACCTTCCAAGCAAGGGAGTATGGAAAACAATGGTGATAAAACAGGTCCATGACCACTGGGAGCGTAAACTGAAAGAAGAAGCTGCCGGGAGGAAGACACTGTCATATCTTTCCCTTGACTCCTGCAAGATCGGGAACCCACACAGTGTATGGACAAGCTGCAAGTCTGATAAGACCTCTATATATAAGGCTACTGTCCAAGCTAAGCTACTAGTACAGAGATATAACCTACTTGGATGAACAACCCACAACCGTCGAGGTCCGGCCACCTGTCCACTATGCAAGAGCAAAGATGAGACGCTGGTACACTTCCTTGTTGTGTGTACACAACTTCACTCTACACGAAAAGAACTTCTGAGTAGACACTAGGCCTCCAAGTCACACAGGAGATCTGTATTGAAGCTATTCTAGACCCTAGCAAGTTTGCTGCAGATGATCCTGTAAGCTGTAGCTCCCAGATACTACAGAGACTCCAAAAACTATCCAGAGCACTTTGTCACATCCTGCATCGACAACGAGCTAAGATGACTCAGTTGCAGTGATGCGCTCAAAGTTGCGTGCTGCAGCGTTGCATGATGGGTCTGACTGCATCGCTGACTATACTCTACCAAACAGATCACTCTTTTAAACAAAAAATTTGCACCATCTGATACTTAACGGATACACGTATTATTACTACTTGTGAAATATCGTGAATCAAGCTTCTCGTTGGACATGTCGGAAGGAACATGAGATTCTACCTTCAGGGAATATCCAGAATTAAATATCCGTGCTAACTGTACTCCATGCAGAGGTTCGTCTGAAGAACATCACACTGTTCGAGAGATGGGATTTACTGCGAAAGAAGACATAGAATGTGAGATATACTTATGAATGTACAGATATGGTGCTGAGCTAAGTAGACATAGAAAAAAAGAATAAACGATACAATACAGCTATGTTTTTTTCCATTTAGTTATGGAGATTAGAGATTTGTATTTTGCGGGCGGGGTTGGGGGGGAGGGGGGGGGGGAGGGGAGGGGAAGAAGGGAGATGGGACCATGCATGTGGTGGTGGTGGTGGTGGTGGTGGTGGTGGTGGTGGTGGTGGTAGTAGTAGTAGTAGTAGTAGTAGTAGTAGTAGTAGTAGTAGTAGTAGTAGTAGTAGTAGTAGTAGTAGTAGTAGTAGTAGTAGTAGTGGTAGTAGTGGTGGTGGTGGTGGTGGTGGTGGTGGTGGTGTAGCAGCAGTAGTAGTAGTAGTAGTAGTAGTAGTAGTGGTGGTGGTGCTGCTGCTGCTGCTGCTGCTGCTGTTGCTGCTGCTGCTGCTGCTGCTGCTGCTGCTGCTGCTGCTGCTGCTGCTGTTGCTGCTGCTGCTGCTGCTGCTGCTGTTGTAGTAGTAGTAGTAGTGGTAGTAGTAATAGTAGTAGTAGTAGTAGTAGTAGTAGTAGTAGTAGTAGTAGTAGTAGTAGTAGTAGTAGTAGTAGTAGTAGTAGTAGTAGTAGTAGCAGTAGTAGTAGTAGTAGTAATAGTAGTAGTGGTGGTGGTGATGGTGTAGCAGTAGTAGTAGTAATAGTAGTAGTAGTAGTAGTAGTAGTAGTAGTAGTAGTAGTAGTAGTAGTAGTAGTAGTAGTAGTAGTAGTAGTAGTAGTAGTAGTAGTAGTAGTAGTAGTAGTTGTAGTAGTGGTAGTGGTGGTGGTGGTGGTGGTGGTGGTGGTGGTGGTGGTGGTGGTAGTGATGGTGGTGGTGGTGGTAGTTTGAAAACATCTTCAAAACACAAAATAGACTATTCTATACATAGAATTCACATAAATTATGCAATCATTAAATACATGAGGCATACATTCACGGATACATACATGTATAAGTTACACATATGCATACATATACGGTATGAATATGATCATATGTACATCCCAGGGTCAGAGATAACATTTTTTTTATTGGTGGTCCATATTGAAGATTTCGGTTTTCCTCTTCTTACTAATGGGGCGGTGGTCCCGTTTCGCTACCGGTAAGTTTATGATGTAAGGTTGCTGCGACAACCACTTGCTGGCGGCGGAGAAGGAACGTGGCAGTCTGGCTCGCCTCGTCGAGAAGATGGTGAATGACGATATTTATGAAGACTGCTGGGCCTGATCTGACGTCGTGGTACACCAGGTAAGGACTGAAGGTTGCCTTCAGCTCAGACTAGATTTCTACACTAAACTAATCAACCGACAAACGACTGACTTACATAAACGTAAGTTAAATAGATTTATTGAAACTTTATAAATAATATGCAAATTCTAAGCAAGAGCAAGATCGCTCAATAATCAAACTTAGTACAATTATATGTACGAACGAGTAGACTATACTAACAAGAAGTTTGACCAAAGTTTTCTTTCTAGCACGATAACTGAACATCAGCAGGATGTCCAGGATTCACGGTGGTGAATTGAATAACTTTCTCTACCTGAAAGTTCATCTTTTATAGTACTCAGAATCTCTAATTCTGAGGTTCTATACATATCGTAATAATAAGATTCTTCCTGAATCTGTTTTAATGACTCTTCTAGGCACGTCATAAGCACACCTTGATTGGCCCGGATACTCAGCCCACCAATCAACTTCTGCTTATTCCTTCCTAGAAGTTTCTACCTAATACATATTAGTCCTCCTGACCAATCAACGATCCTTTCATTTCGTTGTTGGATGTAAACCCTATTCTACTTAATTCTTTGCTATAGAGTTTGATCGACGCTCGTTGATTATGACGTCATCCTGACCAATCAAACTCTGTGCTATTCTTCTAGTGAGATGCTGCCTCACATAGACAAAGCGGTGGTAACTGGTTCTGATTTGATGCGATCTGTCAGCTAACTAACAACATTACGGAATGTGTTGTGGTTGCATGCCATTGTATGAGTGACATATAGTTGATATACAAATTACGATTATGTTATTAATTCCTACAGGACGCTACAATGTCCATGTCCTGTCCATTGCCTATTGATGGACAAGCCTGTAGGATGCTAGAGTTAACAGGCACATGAGCTGTATGATCTCACTGCCAGCTGGTGTTGTTCTATTCTCATGTGAGAATCTAGAATGCCTACGTCATCAACTAAGTCCGTTTGTCACGTTCGATTCCACTGATTATTATACATCAATTATTTTCTAAACTATCGATTCAAACAACTGCTGAATATTATAAACGTGTGTGCCGACTGAACAGCAACAACTTTCATCCAAACTATTTCCGACTACCCATCAACTCAGAACCGTGGGATCTATTCTAATCAATTCGTCCATTTCAAAATACAGTTTAAAACTTTATCAAAACTTCATCCAATAAGTTCAGCGTGCTATATTGGCATACTATTGGCACACCATCCATTTACTAGAAATACAATATCATCAGCTTTGGCTGATGTAATCTATCACGTTAGATATTACAGTATAGATGTCAACCGGTCCATTAGCTCACCTGGTATTTTCAAATCATAAATTTCTCTTGGGACTTACTCGAAAACATAAGACATCCGGTGGGTCATGACTCCCACAATACAATCCCATATTTACAATATGAATCAGTACATCAGTAGAGAGTGAGAGTGTTTGGTTGATACCTAGCTCGGTATGCCCACAAGAACACGCACATGCACATGCACGCGCACGCGCACGCGCACGCGCACGCGCACGCGCACGCGCACGTGCATGCACACGCACACGCACGCACACACACACACGCACGCACGCGTGCGCGCGCGCACATCCACATGCTCACGCACATGCACATGCACATGCACATGCACATGCACATGCACATGCACATGCACATGCACATGCACATGCACATGCACATGCACACGCACACGCACACGCACACACACACGCTCTATATGGCACATACATATACACAATCTATATGTAGTCACACATGCACACGCACGCACGCACGCACGCACGCACGCACGCACGCACGCACCGCCACCACCACCACCACCACCACCACCACCACCACCACCACCAGCAGCAGCAGCAGCAGTAGTAGTAGTAGTAGTAGTAGTAGTAGTAGTAGTAGTAGTAGTAGTAGTAGTAGTAGTAGTAGTAGTAGTAGTAGTAGTAGTAGAGGTAGTAGCATAGCAGCGGTAGTACAGTTGCTGTTACAAATATTATCATTATATTATACATGTTGTATCTTATTTGCTGTGGTGCCGTGATGCATCACAGCTTTAAACAGCCATGGTGGTGGGTGCGATCATTCTCACCCTTATCACCCTGTTCTCATCAGTTGGGTAACACATTTGGAAGGCAAGCAAGTGTTTATTCTGAGGATCAATTTAGCTCAATTTATTGCTGTCCTAGGATTATCCTAGGACATCAACAACTTACGTAGCAAGATTAATATAACAAACACCTATCGTATTTGAGGAGAAGTAATTTCCTTTAGATGAACCTCCTTGCGGAGTACATACCACTATATAGGATGGGGTACTATGCTATCGTTGTACTTAATACAATTTATAGCTTCACATCAGTAAGCAAGATCGGAATCTGGAGCGCACAAAGAATTATGGGATCGCATCGGGATAAATAAACGCTTGCAGCCGACAGGCCGGTATAAAGCATATATCGGTAGCTATGTTGAGACTAAATATTTTCATCAATGGATATAGGTATTAGTTCCACAGAATGCACCCAAGTATCATTTTACAGGTCAAATATACAACCTGTAATGTTTTATTGCTAATGGTAATTTGGCCGCATATTTATGACTATAACAACACGTGCAGAGGTGATAGGTTATCGTCTACTCGCAGTTTCCCATTACTGACCCCATTTTGCTACATGTAGTAATCTAAACTATTATAAATATTTATAAATAAAGTGGTCATTTGTAGACCATAGGCAACTTTGAAAATTCACCATTGGAATGACTGGCTAAGGCCAGTCATTCCAGTGCTCAATTTTCAAGAAAGTCTCATCACCAGCAAATGGACACTGACTAAGCCGTCTAAAATGGCGTCTGTAGTAATCAAAGGAAACATTTGCAGGACAACAGAATTTTTTTTTTTTTAAATTTCAGTGGTAAATTTATTAAGAAAAATTGTCTATTGGTTTACATGCACATATAGAAAAAGAGTTATAGAGTTATAGAAAAGAAAAGTGGAATGATTCAAAGTGCTTACTGTTCTGGTTCTGCTGGGTAAGTAATCAAACAAACATATGAACAACTTATAACAACAACATAATACACCATAATACAGATAATAATTCATGTACATGTATGTTGAAACAAATTTGACAGGGAACTATTTATTACCATATATGCTTGCAATACGTCCAAGTCGAGTTAACGTAGTTTAAAAATATTCATGAGCTCTCCTCTATCTATGTCTTGAAATAGACACATTGGAATTTCGAACTATTAATGGGTGCATGGGTCGGCAATGAGATTAATGACTATTAAATACGACCAAGTAGAGTGTTAATATCATTCACTAACACAAGCCTTGCATCAGGCACAGTGTTGGAACTATAAACCTAAATATAGCAAAACAATTCTAAAATGTACACAATATTACAATTATAATATCGTACCTCCTACCTGCACTCCCCTCCCTCTTCGCACAACTCACTCCCTCCCCTCCCTCCTCTCCCTTCTCCCGCCCTCCCCCTCCCCCCCCCCCCCTCTCTCTCTCTCTCTCTCTCTCTCTCTCTTCCTCCCCCTTCCATCTCTCTCCCTTCGTCTCCCTCTCCCCCTCCCTCAATCGTCTCTTTCTCCCTTCCTCCATGGCCCCTCTCAATCTCTTTCGTTCTCCCCATTTCTCTCCCCTTCCCTTCCTTGTCTCCAGCTTCTCTCTCTCCCTGCCCCTCCCCTCTCCATGTCCCTAGTTCTCTCAATCCCCCCCCCTCTTCCTCCCTCCCCCCCTCTCTCTCGCTCTCTCTCTCTCTCTCTCTCTCTCTCTCTCTCTCTCTCTCTCTCTCTCTCTCTCTCTCTTTTCTCTCTCTGACTTTCTCCATCTCTCCCATTCTCTCCATTTCTCACTGCACCCAACCCACCCTCCCACTCTCTCTCTTCCGCCCCTCCCTCTCCCTCACTCCCCTCTTCCCATAATTATTTTAAGCTAGTTTAGATGGTTTCAGTAAGAGCAAAAACTGCATTCACGGACGAGCAACTTTGGGGGTAAAACCGAACTGCAATCTACTTTTTGTCTGGTTTAAGACGGGTCTGATTCGCTGTACAATTTCTTTTTCCACTACCTTTCTCAGGACAGAACTGACTGTAATGCGTCTGTAGCTATCTGGACATCTAGCAGACTTTCCTTTCTTCAGGACCGGGGTGATTAGGCCGGTTTTCATGGTATCTGGGATCTTGTCAGTGGTCAGCACGTCATTTGTGATGGTATTGTGGACTGTAAGCATTTCATGAGAGCGTATTTTAGGTGTTCTGCAGAGATACCGAATATGTCCCCTGCTTTTCCATTCTTCAGTTTTAGCACATGCTTTTCAGTTTGTTGGATATCCACTGAGGATAAAGGTTTCTTTGCAGATGAGTTTAGGCTAATCAGCATGCCTCTAACCACTAGTGACTCCTTCATCTCACTGTCATAGGTCTGATCATCGACAGGTGTAGCACAGTTTTCAAAGTACTGGGCCCAGAGCTCTGGCTCTGTGGTGCTGCTCCACCCCCCCACCCCCACCCCCACCCCCACCCCAATGCCGAAGTTAATACAGACATTCTGCACCGGCCTGCCATCTCTTAAGTGTCTTATCGCCTTGAACAATTTGCTGTGATCTCTTGGACCTGAGTCCATTATGGTTGTATGCAGCCTGTTTCGTTCTTCCAGCATAAGCTGTCTTTGGGCTGGCGTAAGATCCTTTTCTGAATGTTTCTTCCTATCTGCTGCTTCCCCATCTTTTGGGCATCCTTCTTTTTTCCATTTCCAGTGTGCAACCTTTGAACATTCTACAAATGGCTTCAGCATAGCATCCCATTTATAATGTGATCTGACCCGCTGCTTCTTTTTGGCTGGACTGGCGTCTACTGTTGCGTTATATAGGATTTCATTTATTGCCAGCAATAGGACCTCTGAAGACAGACATTGACGGGCGAGGTTTATCAGGTTTTGCAGTCCCAATGAGGTAAGATGCTTGTACTTTTGTATGTCCACCTTGTCCCAATTCACCCTCTGCTTAACTATCATTCCTGCTTGTCGCTGTGATGGTACAGATCCATTCATGCGCACTATAATTTAACGGATTGCATGAATTTCCTTTATAACACTGTTGTGATCAGCTAACTCGATGAAGACATCCAGCTGTGATGTAATACCACCATAGAAGTGGTGGTATGTTGGCAACTTCGGCATTAACGGAGACACTCTGTAGCCCTTTTCCAGACAGAACTGTTTTAGTAGCTTGTCATTTTTGTTCTCCCTTACTCTCCCCAGCATACCATTTATATCGCCCGCCCACAGTAAGGTGTAGGCTCCGGAGTACTCCTGTGTTAAGTTCGGCAACTTCATCTAGTACACTGATGTAGCTAGTAGTTTTGTCGAGAGTACCTTCTACAGGCATGTATGTATTTATGAGTAGGAGCGGTTCAGGCTCTGCATTGATGCGTACTGCAGCTAATCGAGTACTGCCATCAGGTAGGAGTTCTATACAGTGGCTTAAGGACTGGGGCCATAAGCTAGCCACACGTGCTGTACCTTTCGATCTGTGGCAGGGGAGCATTGGATCTCCATCATCCGAGCATTTGGTTACATATGCATGGTTTGGAAATGTCTTTGAAATGGAGTCCAACTCATAGTTGAAAGGCCAGTGCTCTTGGACACATACAATTGTTTGCTTGTATGATAACAGCTCACTAAGATATGCATCGTTTGTTCTCAGATTTTCTATGTTTATCGTAACAATCTTAGGGTTAGAGCAGTTGCAGCTGGTTTTCTGCTCATTTTTGCCCTGTTTTATTGTTGTCTGTACATTGGTGCCAAGCCGCTTTTGTGGTCTGGAGGCTTTTGTGGAGCACATCCCATGTCTGAAAAACGGTTGTATATATCCTCAGTCCTTTCACTCCTAGTATCAATTTACCTTCTGCTACATGGGGGTACCTCAGCAGTGCTCTCAAACTCTATAAGGCCCACTTCTACGTCACAATCAGGCTTCTGTGTGTGTGGGGGGTGGGGGTTGGGGGGACTTCTGGTGCAGCCCTTTCTGTCGGAGCAAGACGATTGTTAAGGAATTGGTTTTGTAGATTTTGTAGATTTTGCATACTGATACCGCAGTCGAGCTGTGACACATGGTTCTAATCATACACTAGACCTTCTACACTATGTGCACTACTTACAGTTGCCCCAGTAGTGGGAGTTTGAGGATTCTTCATCCACTTCTGGCAGTTTTCAGCACGAGTCTGATTTCGATCATCATGTTGGTATATCTCACGCTCTCCCGCGGAGACATTTCTTTTGTAGTTAAAATTAGAGTTAGTATACTGTCTGTGACCTAGGTTTTCTCGATCCCGGTTATGTCCCGGGTAGTATATGCGGCCCACATCATGTCTATACAGCTGCTGTCATTCGGGACCATGCAGAGCTCTGCTTTGCAGCTCAGGTCCATGATGATTGGGTTTTAAATGTGGTTTTTTTTGCTGGAGCTTTCAGATCTATGTGGCTGTTGTTGTTCAGCACCGCTTCCATCTCTGCATTGTAATTCAGTTTGGTGACTCAGCACATGTCTGGATTCTAAGTTATGACGACGCCCAACCCCATATAGCGGTTTAGGTTCACGCTGCTGTTCATGCCTACGTTCTGCATGGTGCTCGTAATGACCTTCAGCTCTATGACCACGTGTATATCTATAGCGTGAGTAAGAATCAGAGTCACGCTCATGCCTATACTGGGAGTGGGTATTATAGCTGTGCTCAGACTGGCGACGAGGTCTATAGTTATGCCAGGGTTCGTAGCCATGTTCCCGTTTGTTCACTGTCGTGGGGTTATGTTCATGCCCCCAGCTCTGTTCATGTCTGTGTTGTTGGTACCAAGCACGTCCATATTTATAGCTGCTGCTGTGTTCATTTTGTTTATATGAACCACTATTACATCGTCTGTATCACAGATATCATCATGGTCCAACTGGTGTCTACGCTGCTCGTGGAATGGATCACAATATTGATGGCAGCTCTGTCTGTTTGGTGAATTGACATGTTGGCAGCAGCACATGCACCGGGCCCTTATCTGACATACATGATCGCAGTAGTGTGGTTAGCTTTTACACTGGTGAGGTCTATGCATAGTGCTGTGGAGTTGATTTGATCTGTCGTACCTAGGGCACGTGTGTGTAATTGTATATATATGTTTAATGTTAGGTGTCCACCACCACTATAGGCAATTCCTTTGCCAGACAACCTGTATTGAAAATATGTAAATTGGTATCCAAGAAGCAAATAAATAATATTGAATCTTGAATCTTGTATCTAGTCTATGTTCTATGTATATTATGTTAAATGTAATGTATATGTTAATGTTTAACTATGTCAGGGATCCACCACCTTATAGGATTTGCAGTTGATGGACTACCTATTTGCACATGTTGTTATACTAATATGTAATTGCTAAATAAATGCCTGAATTGAATTCTGAGAGACGAGATCTACACAATACATGACAAGACACGAAGTGTGGGATGAAACAACCAGGATTCGTGCAAACAAGCCATTGAGCCAAAGTAACCGTGCCATACTAACAATATGCACATTAACAATTTGCTAATGAACTTGTACACAAGACAAGGGACTATTATTGAAACTACTGAATGGTGCTCTGATAAACATGTACACAAACAATTTGTTTCTGTACTGCACAATGATACTTCCTCACATCAATTCTATCTGGACTAATACATCTCAAGCTAGACCAAAAAACTAAAATCTCCGCAAAAGCAATCTATTAAACTATTTTCACAAACAGCAGGTGGCTAGCTAGATATCTTTAGATCAGAAAAGGTCTTAATACTTGAGGACATTGGAAGGATCCAATTATAAACAATCTTAAGGGACTTCCACAATGGCAACTTACCCTCATCCTTATCTAACATCTTTATGCTCAATACACAATTGCATTCTCACAACACAAGAACAAGAAATAACCTCCACTCAACACACCACCAAACAAAAGTAGCACAACAAAAAAAACCCATACAAAGCAATTCAGTTATGGAATAATACAGACACAAGCACACGCACAGACATAATCAAACCACAGTCTTTTAAGCAGAATATCAAAACCAAGATTAAAGAAACCTACTAGACTCTGGAAAACACTCACCATCATGGCATGCTATTCTCATACTTGTACTAGTCACCAGAACAAATAATAATAATAATAATAATAATAATAATAATAATAATAATAATAATAATAATAATAATAATAATATCTGTCATAATGGTAACTACCAAACTACTACCTCTAACATCACAGCCTAAAAAAATTCTGATACTTTGTCAATGATAATAAGAATATGTAATACAGAATTATTAACTTAAGCAAGATAAGCACACATCCCTCTGTCATGTCTTTCCCTGTAAATATGTTGTAAATTGTCATATGTCTATTAACAGTTGGACTGCATCAAGCCACCGGACAATAATTCCAATTGGCAATGACTGGATTGGCTGAGTACTTTGGAAACAATTTGACTGAAAGTTGCTGGTGGCTTAGCCACCGACAACTTTCGGTCGAATTGTTTTAGAGGTACTCAGCATACCCTGAGTTAGGCTCCTTGGAAAATGTAGACTGCAGAGGCTGGGCAGCGAGACAGTTAACTATATGTATATATATATATAGGACTATGACATGTTAACCGTATGTATTAAGTATTCTTATGTCCTATATCGTTGTTATATGCAGACGACACAAGGTTGTTTCAGGAAATAAACTCATCAGATAGATTAAAAATGTAATCAGATATATATTTGTTAGGGGAATGGTCAGATAAGTGCCTCTTAAAATTCAACGCAGAGAAATGTAAATGCATGCGAATTGGTAAATCATCCTTAGAAGAGTACAATTACAGATTACTAAAAGATGATACACCTATAGAATTCACTAACACTGAAATAGATATTGGTGTTATCATTGATGATAATTGTTGACATTTGAAAAACATATTGTTGATAAGGTCATCAAAGCAAACGTAATCATGGGAATTATCCGGCGCACATTTGTGCATTTAAACATACAATTGTTCAAAACACTTTACACATCATTGGTAAGACCTCATGTCGAATATGCAAACCAGGCATGGAGTCCTCATTATAGAAAACATATAGACCTTCTGGAAAATGTACAGCAATGCGCAACTAAGGTAGTACCAGGCCTATCATACTTAAGCTATGAAGCCAGACTCAAAATACTCTATTTACTAACTTTGGCATATCGAAGAAAAAAAATGGGTGGGGGGATATGATAGAGACCTACAAAATCCTAACTAAAAATATGACTCAGAAATCTGTGAATTTTTTCAGTTAAGAGAAAATCTTATAACTAGGGGTCATAGTCTAAAGTTATACAAACCAAGAGCAAGACTCGACTTGCAAAATACTATTTCAAACATCGAGTTACAGACTCATGGAATAGCCTACCACAACACGTAGTTGAAGCCCAAACAATATTATCTTTTGAATCTAGGCTGGATAAGCTATGGAAGACTCAACCATAATACTATGATTACCTCGCAGTCGATATAAAACCTGATTGGTATCAGACAAACTATTAAAAACGGTACACTAATTAATACCCTCATATAAAAATTTAGATACCCAAACAACCTGTCATAACAGGCTGATAGGCCTTCTTACAGGATATAGATTATGACTGATTGATAAATAATCTTGAACTTGAACTTGAACTTCTATTTTTCGATGCACATAGATAAATATATAAGTGTGGTAGGCAACAATAATGCTACAGTACAATTTCTACATGTAACAATAACTATTTTGCTACTGTGTGTATGCTGATCTACAGACCTCTGAATCTGTTAAACTGATAAATATAGGATTAGGAATCAACTCCAGAAGGCGGTTCGTCTAAAGGGTCAGCAGTCTGATAGACGGGATTTAGTCAACACAACAACAACAAGAGGAAAATGCCAAAAATGCTAACAGTGCAACATGTGCAATGATTTCTACTGTTATTGCTGAACAAGTTTTATTACACATGAACTTTATTTCACTGTAGACTGATTTACAATAGTAAATGCTTAGCACAACAAATTGTACACTTGTAAACTTGTTATTGTTACCAGTTTTCGTTGTATTAATTTTCCAGCGCTTTCCAAGATTCAAGATGTTATTTATTTCATTAATTTTTTGTACTTATTATGGTAGAGAAAGTTAAAAAGGTAATGATAGTATTATAATATTACCGGTTAGAAAACATTTGGACAACATGGATAACACATTGGATTGAAGCCTGACCGCAGCCACTGAGCCAGACTGTCCTTGTTCAAGTTGTTGGTGCTTTGTCGGACATTTAATGAAAGCCGAGTGTAGCTTATTCTTTTTGTGGCAGGCAGCTATCAGTCCTCTTGTCAGCCATGGCTTGGTTGGGGTTGGCTTAAGTCTTTTAACTCGTTTGAGTGGAAATGCAGATTCATACATGTTAGTACATATAGAATGGAATATGTTATAGGCATCTTCACATGACTGAGATTCTAGGACTTGATCCCAATTGATATTTGCCATATTATTTTTGATCTGTTTTCTGTTTTCATTTTTAAAATCTCTACTTGTTACTTCTTCTTTAATAAATGATCTTGTCTTATATTTTCTGTTTCGATATGATAGATTGGTAAATGGTCTGAAATATCCGCAACAAAAATATCTGTTTGATTTCTGGTGCTTACAGTGTTATTTGAGAGAATATTATCAATAATAGTTTCTGTGTCTTCAGTAATTATTGTTGGTTTATTGATAAGTGGATGGAAGCCGTATGTTCTTACTAAATTAAGGAAATCTTGGGTGTAAAAGGTATTGTGTTTCAGTAGGTCAATATCAAAGTCTCCTAAAATATAAGATAAGGGATCTCGATGAAAACGGTTTCAATGTATTCTTCTATTATTGACAGATCTTCCCTCAAAGTACACTGTAAGGTGTTTTTTATGTAGATGCCTACACCGCCACCTTTTTTAGTAGTCCTGTGATTCTCAATTAGTTTATAGTTTCTTAGATTAATTAAGCAAATATGTGAGGCAGGTTTCAGCCAGGTCTCAGCAATCCCTATGGTGCTAAATTCAATTGTACTAGAGTCTAAGAATGTGCTCATTTTATCAATAATTTCCTGTACAGATCTGGTATTAAAGTGGATCGCGGAAAATGGAATAGTGTCTGTACTCTTTTTTATATTGTCATTAAATTCTTCCTGCAGTATATAATCACATTCTGGTTGTGTAAAGTTTATTTCTCCATCATCAGTATCGGTTTCAGAGAGTGTGCATTGGCTTGGTGTATTGAGTTTGAATGAGTTTATAGCTAAGTTTGTATTTATATTTGTATAATTTGCACTTAGAATATTTAGCATGATTTCAGAATTGTTATAAATATGATTAAAGGGGAATAAGCTTTCATTGCATTTGATGCACCACCATGGTTCCTCAGCCGTTTCTAGTATTGTATAATCTTTAATAGTTAGCTGGGAACAACCTAAGTGCACCCAGTCACCACAACAATCACATAGTATGTCATGCTGATTGCAGTTAACTGGGTTTTTTACAGGATAAGCACGGAAATCGGTAGGGCATAAAAAGCAACTGCAATAGGGGAACAGGCAGATAAGTGCCAGATACTATGGCTAAATAATGGCTGTGGATAGAAGCTTGGAGAAAGTAACAATGATATTACATGTGTGGTCTTACAGGCTGCATACATATAAAAAAGACAAATACAATTTTTACAAATTAATATTGACATCCACAGTACAGCTCATGGATAGGATAACATGCATCCGGGACAAAAACATATTAGTAGGTGCAAGTTTGAATATGAGCTAGGATATTGATATCAGAGTGGCAAGAGCTAAATGGGTGTTATTATTTGAGTTTTGTCATCACAAGTATATGGTGAGTTGCTGGACTAGTGTGACCTAGGCGCCATTGCTGCCTAAGCTGCATCAGCCTCCAGCGACGCCCGTCCAAATGAGTAATTTCAGTCATGCCTGTTAGAATACCAATAGCATCCTGCCGATAACGGGGTCACCATAGCGAGGAATAGATTCAAAGGGAAAAGGCCAATAGCAAGGTATCATCATAGACATGTAATTTAAAGGCACACAACAAATAACGCAAAGCTAGGGTACACAACATATACTGGACACTTACTGAGAGGCTACATGCATATAAAAAACAAGTGTATGCTGACGTCATGAATTACTCGAAACAGTCTGTCATTAGTGTTTAATAATCTGTCATGTTGTACGAATTGTATGCTTTTTTCCATTTAATAAACATTATGTTGAATATTCTGAAACTAACCTGACTGGACCAGTCAAGCCTCAAAATTCCCAACAGCTTACCTGTATAGTTTTTTGGAAATTGATAGATTGCGAGTTCAGGGATCGGTCAACGCCAACACAAGCAAGGTGTGGGAGGAGCTTAGCTAGAAATGGGTGGGGCATAGGTAAAATTGGAAAGGTACATTACAAGGTACTATAGCAAGATAACCACAGCAAGGTCAAGGCCAATGCATCATAGTAAACATGTAATGTATAGGCATAGCAACAGATAATGCGAAGCTACAGCAAGGCCAATAGCAATGTATCAGAGTAAACATGTAATGTATAGGCATAACAACAGATAATGCAAAGCTATAGCAAGGCCAATAGCAATGTATCAGAGTACACATGTAATATATAGGCACAACAACAGATAATGCAAAACTACAGCACGGCCAATAGCAATGCATTAGAGTGAACATGTAATGTATAGGCATAACAACAGATAATGCAAAGCTACAGCAAGGCCAATAGCAATGTATCATAGTGAACATGTAATGTATAGGCATAACAACAGATAATTCAAAACTACAGCAAGGCCAATAGCAATGTATCAGAGTGAACATGTAATGTATAGGCATAGCAACAGATAATGCAAAGCTACAGCAAGGCCAATAGCAATGCATTAGAGTGAACATGTAATGTATAGGCATAACAACAGATAATGCAAAGCTACAGCAAGGCCAATAGCAATGTATCAGAGTACACATGTAATATATAGGCACAACAACAGATAATGCAAAACTACAGCAAGGCCAATAGCAATGCATTAGAGTGAACATGTAATGTATAGGCATAACAACAGATAATGCAAAGCTACAGCAAGGCCAATAGCAATGTATCATAGTGAACATGTAATGTATAGGCATAGCAACAGATAATGCAAAGCTACAGCAAGGCCAATAGCAATGTATCAGAGTACACATGTAATATATAGGCACAACAACAGATAATGCAAAGCTACAGCAAGGCCAATAGCAATGTATCATAGTGAACATGTAATGTATAGGCATAACAACAGATAATGCGAAACTAGTGTGCACAACATATACTGGACAGTTATTAAAAGGCTCCATGCATATTAAATGACAAGTGTATGCTGAGCACATGATTGATTTGAAACAGTCCATATTTAATGCTTAATAGTCCACCATGTTGTACGAATTGTATGTTTTTACCATTTAATAAACATTTTGTTGAATATTTTGAAACTAACTTGACTGGGCGCCATTGCTGCATTAGGCAGCAACAGCAACCAGTCAAACCATCCCCAAATACACAGCCGCTTGTAACCTGTGTAGTTTTCTGGAAATTGGTAGATAGCGAGATAACTAAAGCAAGGCCAATAGCAATGCATCATAGTAAACATATACTGTATAGGCACAACAACAGATAATGCAAGGCTAGGGTGCACCACATATACTGGACACTTACTGAGAGGCTACATGCATATAAAAAGACAAGTGTATGCTGACATCATGAATGATTCAAAACAGTTCATCTTTCATGCTTAGTATTAATTGTATGTTTTTACCATTTAATAAACATTCAGTTGAATATTTTAAAACTAACTTGACTGAGCACCATTGATGCCATAGGCAGCAACAGCAACCAGTCAAACTAACCTCAAAATACCCAACAGCTTACGTGTATGCTTTTCTGGAAATGGATAGATAGCGAGTACAGGGATCGATCAATGATACCACAAGCGAGGTGTGGGTGGGGCCTAGCCAGAAATGGGCGGGGCATAGGTAAAATTGGAAAGCTTCATTGCAAGGCAACTATGGCAATATAACTACAGCAAGGCCAATATCAGTGCATCGTAGTAAACATGTAATTTATAGGCACAACAGCAAAAAACGCAAAACTAAGGTACACAACATATACTGGACACTCACTGAAAGGCTACATGTATATAAAAAAAACAAGTCCCACATAATATCCCTGATAACATTCCCATATGGGCCCATATGGGGTGGATCTGGGAATATGGGATCTGGGAATGCTTAGATGGGCCCCATATAGGTCCCATATAGGCTTTTAAAATGTAGATTTAAATTCAGGATTTACTCAGATGTCTGATGTGCCTCATAAATAGATTGAGGTGGATATACCTCATGCTGTTACTGGACGAAAGGATTGTCCTATGTGTCCAGATCATCACCTTCACAATTCTCTAACATAACTGATGCGCTGTGCCTCGAAGCGTAGATACTGAGTTCTGCATCAAAATTGTACACTATCTCTTGCTCCTTCCAATGTGCGTCCAGCCACGCTTCGAATGCCTTTACTATTGGGGCACTCACTACTGATTCAGGTAGGCTGTTCCATGGCTCTGCTATCCTTATACAAAAGCGGTTCTGTCTCAGGCTAGTCTCTGCTCTTATCTTGAAGATCTTCAAGTGATGCCCCCTAGTTGTTGACTCCATGAGAGGGATCTCTGGACCAACATCTCTGTCCTACATCCCCTGCAGCAGCTTATAGCCCTCAATCATGTCGCCTCTCAGTCTACGGTAAATTAATGTTGGTAGTCTCAGTTTCACCAGATGCTCTTCATAGCTAAGGTCCCTTAGCTCTGGTATCAGCTTTGTGGCCCTTCTTTGGACATTCTCCACTGTAACTATGTCTTTCTTACACAGTGGATGCCACACTGCATTAGCATACTCGAGGTGAGGTCTGACCAGTGCCTTGTGCAGCCATAGGAAGTTTTCCATGTCTAGGTACATGAATGTCCTCCGGATCAGCCCCATCATTTTTGTTGCCTTGTTCACCTTCTCACTGATGTGGTCCTCAAATAAGAACCAGCCATCCACTGTGACACCTAGATCTTTCTCTTTGTTGATTTTAATCAGTCTATGCTTGGGCCCTTCTTCACTGTCACCTTTCATAAAATAATCTCTCATCTGATCTCCCTGACTTCTACCAACTGTCATTACTTTACATTTCTCAGGGTGAAATATTGATGTTACGTAATAGCCTGAGTCCATAGTTCAATGATAAGAAGTCCTATGAAGATAATTAAATCTTGCCCATATGGACCATGGATGCAAAACCCATATGGGAAACAATATGGGGCCCATGTGAGCCCCATATGGGAATGTTATCAGGGATGTAGATGGTGGTCCAATTTTGGCAACGGGTGGGCAGATCGCAGTTGGCATTACAACATTGCCTGTATCACTTCTTTGCCAATGTGCCAGCATTGGAAATTTCACAGTAAATCAAACAAAATCAACATAATATTTATCTTTTAATTTTTTAATTGTTAACTTATGCTCTCTGGTGTGGTGTTTTAAAATATCTTCATAGATTTATGCCTGTTGGCCCAATTACACATTACCAACGTTGGGCCGATGAGCAAAACTATGTTGGCCCAACGTAGTGGTAAATGTTGACCAGCATTTGCTTGCTATCAGGGTTTGCACCACGTAATAGGTTACACAATGTACTATGTAGTTGAGACATACCTTGGCCACAGACGAAGGTTTGGGATCACATCCACTTTGTAGACCATTCAGATATCTTCTGCTTCGTGTGCCGATGATGCAGTATGGCTCGGCACCACACTTCATCTTTGTTTTCCAACATTTTAATTGTGGGCTAAAGCAAGGTTGTGTTTGGGAAATAGCAGATGGTAAGAGATCTAAACTGTACCACCATGATCAAGCCTAAAAAATCAGATGTTACAGTGCCCAGTGGACACGTAATACAGTAGACTGATCTTTGTGTGTTTTATGTTTGTTCACATAGGCAAGGGACAGCCCTACCCACCCACAGATTAAAGTTTAACTCTCGTCGTACTGCTGTTAGCCACCAGAGAAAACTATAATAGGCAGCGATTCAGAACCTGCTGAATGTTTCAGGCTCAATTTGACGGTATGGTGTTTGTGACATAGTATTCAAGAAAATATATAAAATGATGAGCTTTGATTGCAAATATGTGATGCAAATGGAGAACTAAACAGTATTTTGCAAAATTCATTTAACATATACATATTTATGGAAGCAAGTTCTGTTTGGAATCAGAATGTAGGGTAAATAATGCTCTCAGATGATATAAAGGATTTTCTAGTCCTACCTATCCCACAGAATATTAGCCTTTGAATTCATCGAAGTTTGAGGTTTTTCCAGATTTCAGCTGGTCATATAGCGCAGTCACCTTATCTAGATACTTATCCATTCACCTGTAAAATGTCTGAGTGGTCCAGAAATGGCATACCAAATTTCAAATGATTTGGATAAATAGTTTTTATACGCCCACGCAAAGCGGGGTCGTATTATGTGATGGCGCTCACCATCCGTCCGCGCATCCATCCGTCTGTCTGATTCTTGTCCGGAGCAGATCTAGAAGAGTTTCGAACCTACACTCACAAATTTTTTTTCTGAAGATATATTACCTATAGACGAAGTGTCATGATTTCGATTCGGCAAAATCCTCCCATATTCGCTAGAGTTATTCCCCGTGAAAGGTTAAAATTGTCAAACTTCATGTCCAGGACAGATCTCGAAGAGTTTTGAACCTACAGTCACAATTTTTTTTAGCAGATATAGACGAAGTGTCATGATTTCGATTCAGCAAAATCCTCCCATATTTGCTAGAGTTATCTCCCTTGAAAGCTTAAAATTCTTAACAATTTTTTTCCAGAAGATGTGTTATGTATAGGGCGAAGTGTCATGATTTCGGTTCGGCAAGATCTGCCCATATTCACCAGAGTTATCTCCCTTGAAAGGTTTAAATTTGTCAAAATTGTCTTGTGCTGGCCAAATCTCAAAGAGTTTTGAACCCACACTCACAAATTTTTTTTCAAAAGATGTACATATACCTGAAGTGTCATGATTTTGTTTGGCATGATTAACAGCGATTTGGCATGATTAACACTTGAGCAAAGTGAAACTGAACTGAAACTGTGAAACTGCCTCATTACTGGGAAAAACCCTACATTGTGTACCATGTCATCTGCACGCTATTCAATACACAGTCAAACCTGGCTGTGTATAGTAGACACTTGTATTGTGGGGGGAGGGGGGGGGTGGCATTAAGATGGTGGTTCTTTGAATCAGGTGTAATTTTATACAAATTAAAGCATATTCTGCTGAATATTTTGAAAATATATTACTGGAAGCTGGTGCTGCGTTAGGGCTTCCAGTCATAACGAGCCTGCCATTTCATTGGTAAATTTTCAAAAATTATCATATTTAGGCCTGCAAAAGGGCATTTTTATGAGAAAATTAATATTTTATTGAATAAGTTTTAGGGTTACAGGGTGGTGGTGGGTAGGTTGGGCTGGGTTGTTCAACTAAGTAAGCCACAACAATGTAAGATTTTCATTTGTTTGTTTTGCATTGGGTGCATGAGTTTTTGGGGGATGGGGGGGGGTGTTGTTAGGGGATCATACTGGCCGATATACATTTAACCCATAAGATTCAGAAAATGACCCCTATCTTTCACTAGTGATGGGCCATTGGCCCCACTAAATGAATTTCTTGGCAGAACCCTGCTGTGACAACTGCCTATGGCGTCAAAGTTTTGACTGGAATATAGGCATCAAACCATAAAAGTCATGGAAAATGGTAGTGACAAGATTAGTTTGTCAATTGTCATTAATGCCATGCAGTGGCACTGTGCTAGGAACATCTTTTAATGCAGTAAAGAAAACAATTCAAGGATTGCCAGTTGTTACAGACTGGCACAGTTGCCTAATTTTTAATTCAATTCATCAGTCAACTTAAGAAATGTGTATTCCATGTATACATCAAAGTGATCATACATGTAAAACACCATGAATGATTTGAATCACTTGATCCACACTACATTTATATCAGAGACAGTATGAATGTATGATAATATCAAATGATTTTATATTGTCATACTGTCTCGGGCTGCCTCTGATGTAAATGTAGAGTGGGTCAAGTGATTCTGATGATACCTTAATCAGACTCTGAGCAGTCACAACTCACAATTGAAACATATAAAACATTGTTTTCACTTGGTCACTCATTACTATGAAGTCTGTTCCAGCACTGCAGCTCTCCCACAATTAGACTGTCTACTTGTCTAAGTTGTCTACATTAAATAATTTACATGTCAAAAAGTCATAATCATATATGTAAGTCACTTTTGAAGTGTAAAAAATGTGTGTGACTAGAGACTAATAGACTACTGAGTCAGTATAGTCAATTAGTCTCTAGTAATGCAAAAAAAAAATTTCATGTCTAAGTCGGCCTCAAATACTAAATTCCTGCCACTTCCTATGAGTAAAGGTATTTTGAAATACCCAATTAATACGAAGAATCCTCAATGATAATCATCCCCTGTGAGTAAAACACTCAAAAGACTAATTCTTGTCTGGAGCTCTGGTCAAAAGTTCTTCCCTTGAAGTCGAGTTCTAGTTTGTTCTTGAATGATTTGACTGTTCTTGCTTAATTAAGTCTCCTCGAAACCATTAGATTTAAGACTTTGTCCCTTACCACTCTGATGTCAATATTCTATCTTTTGCTGTGTCAATAACCATCGAGCCATCAAACTGATACCCTCTATAAGAAGTTATACTTATGCTGAAAGGTTAAAGTCTCAAAGACTACCAACTCTTTACTACCGTTGATCACGTGGGGACATGATAGAAACTTATAAATACCTTCATGGCCTTTGTCACGTCCAACGCCCATTTCTAAAGCTAGATAAACAAAGCAACACTCGTGGGCATAGTTTGAAACTGATTAACAAGTAACAAACTGGTTAGGCAAAATTTCTCTTCAACCCATATTACAAATAGCTGGTATAGCTTTCCAGAAGACATAGGCACTGCCATAAGTCTAAGCGTCTTCAATAACAGACTAGACTCGTATTAGTCTGAATTCTTGTATAATAAACAACCTGTACATGTATGATCATTATTAGCTCACCGGGCCTGATAGTATTTTGATGGCGAAAGGTGCTTTATATATATGCTTATCAGTGTAGCAAGTTCAAATATGCCACTTTCGAGACTGTCGGATAAACGGTTTGGCTGCCATCTTGGTTTGTTTTCCCCGCCATCGGCTCCCATAGTAAAGCAACAGGCCCATAGTAAAGCAATGGGGAATTCTTTAAACGACTTCTTCTCAAGAACCACTGGGCCAATTTCAATTATATTTTGTAGAAAGTATTCATAGGGCCTAGAAATTTAAGTTTGTTCAAACGAAGCGGATTGGTCAAAATCCAAGATGGCCGCTGGCCAAAATGGCTGATTTTTAGAAACACTTTAAAAAATCTTCTCCAAAACTGCTGGAGGAATTGATTCAAAACTCATAACACATCATCTGTGGCAACAGTAGACCCAACTTTGTTCAAGGCAACCTGATTGGCCGATTTGCTTGGCGACCATGAAAATGACTTCTCCCGGACCGCTGAAGGGATAGAGCTGAAATTTTGTAAATATGCTTAGGGACCAAGGGCCTTTCAAGTTTGTTCAAGGGAAGTTTGTTTGTTAAAAAATATGGCCGCCATCAACCAATCAAAATTTAGCATTTCTTGGTCATAATGGCTTTTTTGTATTTGATGTAATTTGATGGCGAAAATTGCTTTATATATGCTTATCAGTGTGGCAAGTTCAAATATCCCACTTTCGAGACTGTCAGATAAACGGTTTTCCTGCCATCTTGGTTTGTTTTCCCGCCATAGTCTCCCATAGTAAAGAAATGGGCCCATAGTAAAGCAATGGGGAATTCTTTAAACGACATCTCAAGAACCACTGAGCCGATTTCAATTATATTTGGCAGGAAACATCCATAGGGCATAGAGATCTAATTTTGTTCAAACGAAGCGGATCGGTCAAAATCCGCTCAAAATTCAAAACTCACAACGCATCATATATGACAACATTAGACCCAAGTTTATTCAAGGCAACCTGATTGGCCTATTTGCTTGGCAGCCATCTTGGATGACATAGTTTTCGCGAAAACGACTTCTCCCGAACTGCGGAAGGGACAGCGCTGAAATTTGGTAAATATGCTTAGGTACCAAGGACCATTCAAATTTGTTCAAAGGAAGTTCATACGTTAAAAAACATGGCCAGCATCAACCAATCAAAATTTAGCTTTTTGTCATATTGGCTTTTTTGTATTTGATATATTTTGATGGCAAAAATTGGTGTATATATGCTTATCAGGGTGGCGAGTTCAAATATGCCACTTTCGGGATGGTTGGATAAACGGTTTGACTGCCATCTTGGTTTGTTTTCCTGCCATAGGCTCCCATAGTAAAGCAATGGGCCCATAGTAAAGCAATGGGGAATTCTTTAAACGACTTCTCAAGAACTACTGAGCCGATTTCAATAATATTTGGCAGAATGCAGTCTTAGGGCATAGAGGTCTAAGTTTGTTCAAACGAAGCTGATCAGCCAAAATCCAAGATGGCCACCGGCTAAACCAGACAATCTTTAGAAATGTCTTTAAAAATCTCCGAAACGGCTTGGGGGTTGATTCAAAACTCATGAAACATCATCTAATGCAGGAGGAGAACCAATTTGTTCAAGAGAACCTGATTGGTCCATTGGCTTGGCGGCCATCTTGGATGACCTAGTTTTCGCGAAAACAACGTCATATCCAGAATCGTTGAACGGATTGGATCGAAATTTGGGAGATATGATAAGGGACTAAGAGCCGTTAAGTTTTGTTCAAAAGTAGTTGATACATAAAGAAACATGACTTCTGTTTTCTTGTTATAATTCTGCTGAACTCTGTATGGTTCTACTTATTGTTGATGGCATTTCTGGTTGAAATGCCTATGATGCATGTGAGCGATACAGGCCCCTTGGGCCTCTTGTCTTTCGTCTGCTTCAAAACAAATCATGGACTAGCTAACAATTAAGTAACCACAATCTACCTACAGACAGTAGCCTATATAGGTAGTATATGATAAGTATATGTATAATAACAATGAAGCCGCTGTACATTTTCCACCAAATTTAATTCGAAAATTTTAAATTCTGACATCGGAGTGGAAAGTGTTAACACTGATTTGTTGAAATGCTGTGGTGTAGATGGGTGTTCCCCGCATCAGCTGCGGTGTGTATATGTGTGTGTATATGGGGGAAAGGCATGAAGGACATCAGCATTTGAAATGTCTAATATAACGTGACCCATGTTATGTGGCATTGCAGTGGCAGGTCATTATACGTGTGCAGAGCTCATGCTCACAGAATGAGGTGGAAGGTTGTGTCCTGTGCTCTGATACATTATGCTGCTGACATCATAATGCAGACTCTACCATATCTGGAGCCATCAGCAGTATTAATTATTCTTGATCCATGGTAGGCATGGCCGCCTTCCAATTATCCACACCCCGAAGAAAACTCAACTGCAATGCTTTCACGGATATCATCGGAAGTGATGGGATCAATGGTTATGTCGTTGATCAGGTCGGCGAACTCGGCCAAGGAGAAATCACCTAGTTCTATGACCTGCAACATGCGACGTTGACAGGTCGCATGTCCTCAAACCAGGCACTGATCTTCATGATGCCCACTTAAGTGGAAATAGTGTGAGCATGGACACCAATAATGGCAGTTCTTCCCTCCATCAAATCAATGGTATTGAAGGAAAGAAGCCATCCTAAGAATTGGAACATGAGGACAATAGACTAAGAAATGGAGCATAAGGATAATAGATATGTTTTCAGTTAAATTGAAATCAGAGTTCAGGGAAAGTTAACTGAAAATACATAGGAACCTGAGTGCATGTATAAAAAACATTAATTGAATAGTGTCACCAAATCACATCCCAGATGTCACAAACAACTTTATGAAAGTAAATTAGATATAGTAATAATAATAATAATAATAATAATCTTTATTTAATGAGGGTAAACAACGTCAGTAGTGTTGATGGATTGGTCTAGCTAGACGCATTAACAATAAAAACTGTCACATTTTCGTGAGAAATGCATGTTATATTTGAAACATGGCATATAATGTACATGTGGAACTTGAATTTTAGCAAATGTAAATTTGACTGTCACGAAAACATACTACAGTGGTTTTTGAAGTAAATATTCCTGTAAGTTACCAATTATATTACCTGCAAATTGCAACAGTAAAGATGTAAGTTTGCTTAAATTTCAAATGTGGTGAAAAGGGCTCATTTAAATCAGTTTCATGGCCTTACTTGCAGCACAAATAATTTGGGACAATACAAATATTTTGACAACACCGCGCTCAATAACTTCAGTTAGCTTTAATAGATTCATTTCAAATTTGGAATGTCGTCTTGTGACAAGACCTCTGTGGGGATTGCATATTGGTGACATGTGTCCAAACAGATCGGAGTTATCCCCTTGATTTCTTGAAAATCATAAAATATGTTGTTGGTGCCGCTCGATAACTTGAGTTAGCTTTAGGGAAATCTCTCTTGCATATTGGTGAAGTGTTTCTAGGTCCATCAGAGTATACTTATCCTATATTCAACTTGATTTCTTGAAAAATCGTAAAATATTTGATTTTCATTCAATAACTTCAGTTAGCGTGAATGGATTCATATCAAATTTGGATTATCAACTCCTTATAGCAATACCTCGGTGGGGATTGCATAACGGTGAAATGTGCCCAGATCCATCAGAGTTATTCCCCTTGATTACTTAAAAAAATGGTAAAATATTTTGTTTCCCTTTCGATAACTTCAGTTAGCCTGCTGGGAACCTGGGATTCATTTCAAATTTGGATTATCAACTTATGACAAGAACTCAATTATCGAGCCAGTCCTAGATAATGAAAAATTTTCAAAAAGAAAGTCTTGATCTGCAAATCGACCGCAAAGGCCTTTTTCGACCATCTAGACCATTAAAGGTTTGATATCTGTCAAATTGTTACCATCGGGTTGGTCAGTTACAAATTGTACTATATGTAGCCCTGGTCAATTTCATGCTAATTTTAACCCCTGCTGCCACAGATCATTTCCCATTATGACATTCAGATTTTTCACAACGATCTGCTCCACTCGGGCAGCTCCAACGGTATCTCTAGATAAACTTGATGCCAGTCAATCTGCGACCCATTGTGCTCCTCAATTGCATATGGAAAATACTATCCAATGTTACTCTATGCCGCATCCGAGACAAGATCGATGACTTCACTGGATCATGTCAAGGTGGCTTCAAAGGTAGACATTGTATGGACTCAATGCATACTTGTGTCGGTAGTCATGTCCAAAAACTGCGATTTCCACAAAATGGGCATTAACATATCATGAGCCTTCGACACAATTAAGCTCTAGATGTACTACGCCAGGCCAGTTGCAATGAAGATGATCTATAACTAGTGAGACTACTGCTTGCAAACACCAAGCTGAGAGTATGAGTCAAGTCAGTGAAGTCTAGAGTTTGAGACATCAATCGGAGGTGGTCTATCGCCGGTGCTTTTCACATGTCTTGCTGCTGCGTTGAAATCCGTGTGGGAAAGTTCCACAAGACCAAACCGATGGTATGGACTTCATGGAAGAGGAAAAGTATCCCATTGACAAACTTCTTCTTATTCCTTTATGAATGAATTCAAAACAGAGTTTGCCCACATATACCTATCTACAAAACATGAAACTAAAGAAAATGATGATCCACTTCATAGCGGCGAGCCATGGAAGAACAGTAAAGCTCACTGCTTTGCAGAACTGCTGACATTGCTGCACGCTGCGTCATGGGGAACATAGCTTTCCAGTCCTTCTGGAAGCTATGGATTTGTAGATCAAAGATGTTCTTAATTAAATGGCTACGTTTATGCAATGCAACATCAGCGCTCCAGATAAGGCATGTACAAGTGTACTGTATGCATAGAAATCATCCATGTATGCAATCATTTAAATATTCATACGTACCATGTACGCCTCATGTAAATACAGTATGTGTATTAAACTGCCTGTACTGGCCTGTTGATATTATCAAATATAGCCTACTCAATTACATGAGGGGAATCAACACACTAGTCACATACTATGAAATACCAAACTCGTAAAAGCTGTGCATATACTACCATCACTAAACGATATGATCTCCATCTCCGCAAGAGGGTATTTTTTTCTTTATTACAAGACCTTTGCGTTACATATGTGCACCTATAGAAGTGTCAATTAAAAAAATTCAATGGACATTATTTTCGTACATATTGCCAAATGAGCTAAAATATCACCAGAACTTAGTTGTTCAAGCCATATTTTAGTTGGAAATAGGAGTACAGGCATAACTTTTAAAGTAGCCATCATAACCTCATAACCGTGAATACCGGTAGTGATGAGTTCGACCCAGACCATAATCAACCGCAACAATATATTCCGAGTTTGTCTTTCGCAAACTCTGAATCTCCAGGAAGGCATACCTTATACAGCATTTGTAATTACGGATAACATATGAGTGGCGATGGAAGATTTTTCAATTGTGAATATTTCATTAGATACGGCAAAATATACAGAAATATTTGTAAAAATGTGTTCTTTCACACTTATTTTAATTGGCGAGGTAATTATAGCAATAACTTTTAATATGAAATTTATAACAATTTCAGTCGGTAGGCTAAAGCATTAATCTGCCAATAATGACTATAAGTTCTCTTCACCTGATTTAGTTTACCGGCATATATTAAACAATCTGTTCTCTTATTATGATAAACTATATATTAGCGCTTCTAACCTGATTATGTTTTTAATAAGACACTTGCCAAGATTAAATTAACAATATTCTAATTGCAACAACCTGTCTTGTCAGCGCTTCTATACCGTTGTCCCATCTTAATCAAATAAGAAGCAGAAAATTTGGATTTCCCTTCTATATAAAGAAATACTCTGAAAATGTGGAGTGCATAACACTTCCTTCTATGTTATATATGCCAATGATACATGTATGTTATAGTTGAAGCTCTGCTAATTATTTTGAAAACAATTTGACTAACTTCTGTAAGTGTTTGATTGCTGTCTGTAATTTCTTTCAGTCAAACTACCTTCTGAATTTACTTCCTTTAAAACAAATTTCAGAATTCAGAATGACAAATATTATTATAGCAATAATATTTATTCATTTGCCAGTATGCCACAGAGATAGTCTTTAGAATGCTAGTGCTATAGGCTAATCGTGTCCCACCATAATGTAGCTAGATTTAAAATAAACACACTTGATATAAAAATATATTTTCATTCAGAATTAAAATCTGGTTGGTATGACTGACTAGTTAGTTGATCAATAGCAAAGAGTGCCAAACACTGCCCCAACCAGGACAAGTAACTGTAATGGCTAATCTTGGAAAGTTTGCTGGCCTTAGGAAATAACATGGAGGGTGGATGGGTGGTGGGGTTGACTAGTTTATCCCTTTAATGCTAAAAACGGCTTCTAGTCTTGGGAAATGTCCATTTGCAGACCATGAGAAGACTTTTTGGAAATTTACCACTGGAATGACTGGCTCGATAGTCAAGTCAGTCATTCCAGTGATACATTTTCAAAAATAATTTTCTCTTCGTTTGAAACTGGACATTTTCTCTGAGAAAGTAGAAATTTTCTTGAACAAATTTGAGGATTAAAGGACGGCACAGTGGTCACAAGAGAAAAAGGACTGATTGCAGCTGTAGGATATTTCTACTACTACAGCCACAAAATACAGTAATTATTCATACATACTACATAGCATGATGATCTGATGGTACAATTACAATGCACTGATTGTTACACAGGGTTGGCTCAAGGCATAGGTGAACTAGGCACTGCCTAGGATGCCAAATCTTAGAGGGGCGCCAAAAAGTGAGTTTGGGTGCCTCTCACCACCCAAACTACATGTTCTTAAAGCAAATAAGAAAATCCACACTTAGGACAAGAGCCATATTTTCGCTCTAGAAATGCAGGAAATGCCATCTCAGAGCATCTGGATTTCAAAATTATCCAGGTGAGCCCCCCCCCCCCCTAAAAGGGTGGTCCTTTGCCTAGGGCGCCAGAAACACTAGGGCCGGCCCTGTTGTTACACCTTCATATGGTAAGGATACCACACCATTTATTATGATATATGGATATATATATATATATATTGTTGGGGGAGGGGAGAAGGATAATTGTTCAGTATTCAGTAACAACAAGTCTTGTACTCCTGAATTTCTCGTATGTCAGTTGAAAAATTAAGGAGTACCGTACTCCCAACTAAAGAAAGTTATCTGGAGCACAGTGCAACATGCGTATCCTTGATGCTGTATAACTGCAACAGCTGGGCAGCTCCAAAAGAAGCTCTAGACAAACTCGATGCCTGGCACCGCAAACACCTGCACGCCATCACTGGACACTGGTGGCCTAAAAGCATAGCTTCCATCAATGCACTAAATATGGATGTGTAATACATCGCCGCTGCCCATAAAAGTCGCCCAGCAAAGATGGTCTATGTTTGGCCATGTGCTAAGGATGCCAGAAGAGAGAGTCTTGGAATTCGCCCTACTGGGAGCCAGCAAATATAAAGCCAGTCATTACATAAATCTGTTAAGCGTGCTACCAGGTGACCTCAAGAAAGCAAGACTCGGTACACTCGGATCAAGAATGGACCTGTGAAGGATTTTGGTTGAGCATACGCCACAGTGGCTAAGAGTGAAGAAGGACTGATTGCAGCTGTAGAACATGTAGGTGGTTTATTCTAGTACAGTCGCAGAATACAGTATTCATACATAGGGCATAAAAATTGGGTTTTTTCTGATGATTGCCCTCAAGTCTCCTGGATATTGTAAGTTGCCCTCCCTATGAATGCAATGTTAAATTGAAGAAAAACTAAGTTACCCTAGATGATAATTTGGTTGTCCTAGGCTGCAGGAATGTGAATCTTTCGAGCTCTGATACATAATTGCTTTTGTCGAAAACGATTTACATTTATCTCACTATTGAATATCTTCCTTTTATTTAGTTTGAAATGCCTCCAAAGCGTAAAGCAGCAGCTAAGGGCAAGGCTAAGGCTGGGGGAAAGAAAGCAAAGGTTGTGGAAGATGAGGAACCAGCAGCTCCAGCCACTGTGAAAGATGCTATAAAAGTCCTGAAGAACGCTGATAAGGGCAAGATAATAAAGTCACGGAAAGTTGATGACCACTGTCCACTTGCTGCAGGACAGGTGATATACATGTATAGAATACAGTCCATAATTACAAACATACTGCATACTATTATCTATCTGACTACTCTAAGCCACCGAGCATTAATTTCAAGGGACAATAGCTCTGACAATGCGCAATATGTTTAATACAACTTGATTGAAAGTTGTTGGTCGCTTAGCTACTAGCAACTTCCAGTCAACTTGTTTTCAAGATATTCCATAGGTGAAGTCTGCAAAAGTTCAGAAGTCAGTCAGTTCACACCAATTCCTTCTATGGTAGGTTTATGAATTTGATCATTTGCACGACAAAAGAAGAATGTAAATTAAAAACTTGTTTATACTGGATTTTTTTTTACCATTCAGCTGGTATATTTTAAAAAGAATATTTGTCTTCACATGGACTTTATCCAAGTAAAGATTTTGATTTTCTTGAACAATCTTGGCCATATATGGATTAACAGCACTGAATGTGACATGGATCATTTATGTATTAACAACACTCTGAATGTGACATGGATCATTTATGGATTAACAACACTCTGAATGTGACACAGATCATTTATGGATTAACAACACTCTGAATGTGACATGGATCATTTATATATTAACAACACTGAATGTGACATGGATCATTTATAGATTAACAACACTCTGAATGTGACACGGATCATTTATGGATTAACAGCACTGAATGTGACACGGATCATTTATATATTAACAGCACTCTGAATGTGACACGGATCATTTATGGATTAACAAGACTGAATGTGACACGAATCATTTATGGATTAACGGCACTCTGAATGTGACACAGATCATTTATGGATTAACGGCACTCTGAATGTGACACAGATCATTTATGGATTAACAACAGCACTGAATGTGACACGGATCATTTATATATTAACAACACTCTGAATGTGACATGGATCATTTATAGATTAACAACACTCTGAATGTGACACGGTTCATTTATAGATTAACAACACTCTGAATGTGACACGGATCATTTATAGATTAACAGCACTCTGAATGTGACACGGATCATTTATAGATTAACAGCACTCTGAATGTGACACGGATCATTTATAGATTAACAGCACTCTGAATGTGACACGGATCATTTATAGATTAACAGCACTCTGAATGTGACACGGATCATTTATATATTAACAACACTGAATGTGACACGGATCATTTATGGATTAACAGCGCTCTGAATGTGACACGGATAATTTATGGATTAACAGCACTCTGAATGTGACACGGATAATTTATGGATTAACAACACTACATGTGACACAGATCATTTATGGATTAACAGCACTCTGAATGTGACATGGATCATTTATGGATTAACAGCACTCTGAATGTGACATGGATCATTTATAGATTAACAACACTCTGAATGTGACACGGATCATTTATGTATTAACAGCACTGAATGTGACACGGATCATTTATAGATTAACAACACTCTGAATGTGACACGGATCATTTATGGATTAACAGCACTCTGAATGTGACATGGATCATTTATAGATTAACAACACTCTGAATGTGACACGGATCATTTATGTATTAACAACACTCTGAATGTGACATGGATCATTTATAGATTAACAGCACTCTGAATGTGACATGGATCATTTATATATTAACAGCACTCTGAATGTGACATGGGTCATTTATGGATTAACAACACTCTGAATGTGACACGGATCATTTATAGATTAACAGCACTCTGAATGTGACACGGATCATTTATAGATTAACAGCACTCTGAATGTGACGTGGATCATTTATGGATTAACAACACTCTGAATGTGACACGGATCATTTATAGATTAACAACACTCTGAATGTGACATGGATCATTTATGGATTAACAGCGCTCTGAATATGACATGAATGCATACGCAGACACAATTAGCTCAGCTGGGAACAACATTAAGCATCATGTGGTCAGTAAGCGATCCACGATTCATCATGCAAAGGTGAATAATGGTCAATTTGGTCAGCCGTTTGTCTTTAATGAAGCTCATATGATTAGTCACCGAGACCAATATGGCCAAGATCGACCAATCAAAACTGAGCTTTTATTAGTTGATTTTGACAAGGAAAAGGTTTAACAATTTTGAAAGTCCAATCACCCTAGCAGAGAACTTTTCCCAGGACAGTGCTGTAACTTAAGATATTGAGGTGAATTCCATTCGGGCATGCTAAAAATTCAAACAGAATGCCCTCATTGAGGTTAGGCTGGCCACAATCTAATATCTCTTATAATACATGTACCCCTGGCCCATGGATTAGAGACTTTCTCAACAGAGTGCTGTTAATCTATAAAAGATCCATGTGTGCCCAAGTAAAACTTGAATGACTCAATAGCAAGTTAGTCAATCTTAATTGATGGAGCGCTTAGAGAGGTGTGTCATCTAACCCATCCGGTTCCAGGGCTGTTGTTTAAATAGTTTTCTTGTAATTATTTTTTTGATGTAAATTTGTGTTTGATTTTCCACAAAATATTGGCTGTTACAAGGCTGACATCCTGGTAATACTTCAGTATGTCCAAGTGAAGTCAGTGACGTCTGTAGAGTTTGAGACATTAATCGGTGTCCCGCAGGGAGATGGTCTATTCCCTGTGCTTTTCACATGTTACCTTGCTGCTGGATTGAAATCCGTACGGGAAAATTCCGCAAGACCAAACCTCCCCCCCCCCGGTGTCAATACTGGGTATGATGTTAGAGATGGAATATGCGGACTATGTGGACTTGATAGACGAGGAAAGGAAAGCCCTTGACAAACTTCTCCCAATAGCTGCAAGCAAACTAAAAATTGAGAATCTCTAAGAATGAATCCAAAACAGAGTTCACCCACATATGCCTATCTACAAAACATGAAACTAAGCAAAATGATGACCCACTTTTTGGTGGCAAACCATGGACGAAAAGTAAAATCATAGGCTCACTGCTTTGCAGTACTGTTGACATTGCTACACACTGCGTCATGGGGATTAGCAAGCTATGGATTCAAAGATGCCCTTGACAAAAACACTATATAATGCAACCTGTGTATCCTTGATGCTGTATAACGGTAACAGGGGGACAGCTCTAAAGGCAGCTCTAGACGAACTTGATGCTTGCCACCGCAAACACCTATGCATCATCACTGGACTCTGATGGCCAGATGGCATAATTTCCAAGGATGCACTATACAAGATGTGTAATACATCGCCACTGTCTGTAAAAGTCGCTTACCGAAGCCGGTTCATGTTTGGCCATGTGTTAAGAGAGTACAGAGAGCCTTGGAATTCGCCCTACTGGGAGCCAGCAAAATCAAAGCCAGGCGAGGACGTCATTGCATAAATATGATACGCGTTCTACGAAATAACCTCAAGAAAGCAGGGCTCGGTACACTCATCAAGAATGGACCTGAGGAAGCTAAGGATTTTGGCTGAGTACAAGACACAGTGGACAAAAGTGAAGAACTGATTTGCAGCTGTAGGATGTTTCTACTACTACAGCCGCAGAATACAGTAATCATACATACATATGCATGACTGTCGGCTGGATAACATGTGGAAATTGAAGCCGCACATTGCCAGTGCGTCAATAAAATAAATACATATATATATACTGCCAGAGCCGTGATGGAGTCAGAGTACAATAGGTTTAAATGCCAAGGATTGAATCATGGCAGGTGCATCCACAGATAGTCCCGTATGAATCGTCAGTGTGTCAGTATATCAGATATGTGAAAACTGGTCGGCCAATCCTTGACTTTTAGTCTTGGTGCGGTGGTCCAGTGGAAAGATGTCTGGTTGCTGATGCTATGCGGAGTTGCAGTATGGCGGTTCAATCCCCCGACCGGGAGATGGTGATCAACAAATTAAACTAATGGGTGCATGACTGTCGGCTGGATAGCATGTGGAAATTGAAGCCGCACGTTGCCAGTGCGTCAATAAAATAAATACATACATACATACACATGTCTCCATTGTTTTTATTTAACAGGTGTATCAGGACTCTGATTGTATGTTTTCTTGTACATTGTATTACAGGTGTATCAGGACTGATTGTATGTTTTCTTTTACATTGTATTACGGGTGTATCAGGACTGATTGCATGTTTTCTTGTACATTGTATTACAGGTGTATGAGGACTGATTGTATGTTTTCTTGTACAGTGTGTTACAGGTGTATCAGGACTGATTGTATGTTTTCTTTTACATTGTATTACGGGTGTATCAGGACTGATTGCATGTTTTCTTGTACATTGTATTACGGGTGTATCGGGACAGATTGTATGTTTTCTTGTACATTGTATTACGGGTGCATCAGGACTGATTGTATGTTTTCTTGTACATTGTATTACGGGTGCATCAGGACAGATTGCATGTTTTCTTGTACATTGTATTACAGGTGTATCAGGACTGATTGTATGTTTTCTTGTACATTGTACTACAGGTGTATCAGGACTCTGATTGTATGTTTTCTTGTACATTGTATTACAGGTGTATCAGGACTCTGATTGTATGTTTTCTTGTACATTGTATTACAGGTGTATCAGGACTCTGATTGTATGTTTTCTTGTACATTGTATTACAGGTGTATTAGGACTCTGATTGTATGTTTTCTTGTACAGTGTGTTACAGGTGTATCAGGACTCTGATTGTATGTTTTCTTGTACATTGTATTACAGGTGTATCAGGACTCTGGTTGTATGTTTTCTTGTACATTGTATTACAGGTGTATCAGGACTGATTGTATGTTTTCCTTGTACATTTTACTACAGGTGTATCAGGACTCTGATTGTATGTTTTCTTGTACATTGTATTACAGGTGTATCAGGACTGATTGTATGTTTTCTCGTACATTGTATTACAGATGTATCAGGACTCTGATTGTATGTTTTCTCGTACATTGTATTACAGATGTATCAGGACTCTGATTGTATGTTTTCTTGTACATTGTATTACAGGTGTATCAGGACTCTGGTTGTATGTTTTTTTGTACATTGTATTACAGGTGTATCAGGACTGATTGTATGTTTTCTTGTACATTGTATTACAGCTGTATCAGGACTCTGATTGTATGTTTTCTTGTACATTGTGTTACAGGTGTATCAGGACTATGATTGTATGTTGAACCAGACAAATATTGGTTTTAACAATAACAAATATTACATCATACAAGTGCTTCAGTATGGTGGTAATGCTTACTATATCTGGAATAGATGGGGGCGTGTTGTAAGTATTCATCATCTTTCTCCATACAATATTGTTACTGTCCTCCATAGAATGTCCCAAGTATGTCAAGCCTTTGCCATAAAACCAGAATAGTGGTAGAATGCCTATGGATGATAACTCGAGTTCTACTGAAGGGATCCTTACAAATCTGGCCTATGAACTTCTCCTTGGTGGTCTGAAGAACCCTATTGATTTTTGGGTCAAACGATCATGGTCACAATGACCGAATTAAAAGCGTAATGTTGCGTTTCCGGGTGATAACTCGAGTTCTGTTTAAGGGATCATTACCAATCTGGCGTGAGTTTTCCTTGGTGGTCCGAAGAATCATACCGATTTTTTGGTCAACAGTCAAGGTCACGGTGACTAATCTTGGGTGGGAAGTTGTGCTTGACAAAATGGGCCACATACTTTAGCCATCTCTAATTGTCGTCCTTGCTCTCATTTATTAGCTCACCTGGCCTGAAAGGCCAAATGAGCTTATACCATGGCAACCATCCATCGTCCGTCTGTCAACTTCCTTTAAACGACTTCTCAAGAAACACTGGGCCAATTTCAATTATATTTGGCAGGAAGCATCCTTAGGGCATAGGGAGCCAAGTTTGTTCAAACGAAGCCAATCAGCCAATTGGCCGGCAGCCATCTTGGATTTTGGCCATTTTTAGGAAACGTCTAAAAATCTCGGAGACTGCTTGGGGGATTGATGCTAACCTCATGAAATATGATCTAGGCAGGAGCTGAACCAAGTTTGATCAAGGGAACTTGATTGGTCAAATGGTTCCTGGTTTTAGTGAAAACAACTTCTTCTCCAGAACCGTTGAAGGGATCGGGTCAAAATTTGACAGATATGATTAGGGACTAAGGGCCATTAAAGTTTGTTCAAGGGAAGTTGATCCGTCAAAAAACATGGCCGCAGCGGGCCAATCAAAGTATAGCGTGTTTGGTGGCCATATTGGATTTTTTTATTTTATGAATTTTGAGGCTGAAATTGGTTTTATATCTGTTTTGGGGTATTCTGATCTCAGATTTACAATTTTCAAAACTGTCGGATAAGCGGTTTGGTGGCCATCTTGGATCATTTTCCCACCAAAAGCTCCCATACTAAAGCAATGGGATAATTAAAATGCCTTTTCGAGAACTACTGGGCCAATTTCAATTATATTTAGCAGGAAGCATCCTTAGGGTGTAGAGATTCAAGTTTGTTCAAACGAAGCCGATCAGCAAATTTGGCCAATGGCCATCATGGTGGATTTGGCCGATTTTTATAAACGTCTTTAAAAATCTCTGAAACAGCTAGGTGGATTGAAGCAAACCCCATGAAATATGATCTAGGACAAGAGCTGAACCAAGTTTGTTCAAGGGAACTTGATTGGTCCCATGGTTTGGCGACCGTCTTGGTTGACCTAGTTTTAGTGAAAACGACTTCTCCAGAACCGCTGAAGGGATCAGGCTGAAATTTGAGAGATATGATTAGGGACTAAGGGCCATTAAAGTTTCTTCAAGGGAAGTTAATCCGTCAAAAAACATATCCGCCATGGGCCAATCAAAATGTAGTGTGTTTGGTGGCCATATTGGATTTTTTTATTTGATGGATTTTGAGGCTGAAATTTTTGAAACTGTCGGATAAACGGTTGGCAGCCATCGTGGATCATTTTCCCACCAAAAGCTCCCATACTAAAGCAACAGGAAATTTAAAATGACTTCTCGTGAAAACTGGGCCGATTTCAATTATATTTGGCAGGAATCATCCTTAAGGTGTAGAGATTCAAGTTTGTTTAAATGAAGCCGATCGGCCAATTTGGCTGGCGGCCATCTTGGACTTTGGCCGATATTTAGAAACGTCTATTAAAAATCTCCGAAAACGGCTTCGGGAATCAATTCAAGACTCGTGAAACATCATCTAGAGCAAAAGCTAATCCAAATTTGTTTAATAACCATCTGTGATGACCTAGATTTCGCAAAAACGACTCCAGACCCTCTACTTATAGCCAATCACCATTCTAGTTTAAATGCCTATGTTCCAGGTGAGCGATACTTTAAACGAAAAATATTGAGATTTCCTTAACAATAGATGAATCCAGTCTATCGATCAATCATATGATGTCATAATCAACTACGTCACATGTAGGCTGACATCATAATCAGTTATGTCATGATGAGGTAATTAGTTTCTTCATAAATACTTAATAGTCCATCAAGTTATACAAATTGTTTATCTTTACTATTTAAATGTAATAAACATTCTTTTGAATATTTTGAAACTACTTCGAGTGGACGGTCCCTGTTGCATCAACATCACCCAGTCAAATTAGTTTCAAAATATTCAGCAGCTTACCTGTATAGTTTTCTGGAAATTGATATTCAGGGAGCGCAGGGATCGATTGATCCCAACACGGACAAAATGTTGGTGGAGATTAGCTAGAGATAGGTGGGCCATAGCTAAAACTGAATTCATTCATTAACCTGTGGACATGATGGACCATATTTACACGCTTAACTGTCTCGCTGCTGAAAACCACCAGACAATAATTTCAATGTGCAAAAACTCTTGATTTGTGAATATTTTGAAAACAATTTGACTGAAAGTTGTTGGTGGCTGAGCCACCAACAACTTTCAGTCAAATTGTTTTCAAAATATTCAGCATGCCCAGAAATATATCCCTTGGAGTATGTCATCTGCAAAAACTTGGCAGTCATACAATTAAAAGCTTTAACGGTCCATATTCACACCAAGATGCGTGAAAATAAAATTGTTTGAAATTATATTATGCGTTTGGAGGCTTAAATTGTGTACCTCAATGTAATGAAACGAAATAAATCTTAACATATAATGATTTCATTCCATCTAAATAAATTTTGTAGGTTTAGTTGTAAATTTGAATTAGGAACTTGTGCCTCTAATTCAATTGTGACAACTTGAAAAAAATTATATTATTTCGTTTCATTACATCTAGGCACACAATTTAAACCGAATATGGTCGAGTTTACGCCTTAGGTAGCATTGAAATCACTAAATTAAACACGTGGTTATTTAACCCCATGGTAACTGATCACATGCTCATCTACCCTAGAGTACGTACGCGAGTTTTCGCCTAAACTCGCTATATAAGTTTAACAATTTTGTTGTGAACCATTTTGGTGTGAATACGCACCTTTACGTGCTAGGCAGCTAACCCTCACATCGTTAGACTTTTTGTTTAACCATTTAACACTCATAGCCAAAAACGGCTTCTGCAGTGGTCTTGAGAAATGCCCATTTGCAGACCAAGAGAAGACTATTTTAGAAATTTTTTCCACTGGAATGACTGGCTTGATAACCAAGCCAGTCATACCAGTGGTAAATTTTCAAAAATAGTTTTCACTTAGTCTGCATGTGGACATTTTCTATGAAAAAATTTAAATTTTCTTTAATAAATTCAAGGGTTAAATTAGAGTAGGTTATTGTATTTAGACAAGCAGCACATCATCGAGCAGTATGATCTGTCACTCATGTATTTGATGTTATATTTCAAGTATGTCACATATCAATCAAGATGAAGTCTACATCATGAGTGTGTATGAATTGTAGACATTAGCTTTGTTGAATTTGCAGTTTAACACATTAACCCTCGAATTTGTTCAAGAAAATTTCAATTATCTCAGAAAATGTAAATTTGCAGACCAAGAGAAGACCATTTTTGAAAAGTTACCACTGGAATGACTGGCTCGGTTATCGAGCCAGTCATTCCAGTGGTAAATGTTAAAAAAAAGTCATCTCTTGGTCTGCAAATGGACAGTTATCAAGACAATTGCAGAAGCCATTTTTGGCTGATTTGATTTTAAGGGTTAATACATGTAGACATTCTGTTGACTATTTTGAAACTAATTTGACTGGCAGGTGACTGCCCTCATTCAAATTGGTTTCAAAATAGTGAACAGCTTACGTAGGTGTAGCATGTGTAGTAGACTGGCTTATTGGTATATGTAGCTTTGACAACAATACAATGTAATTTAGTTTACCCCGGCTACTATTGCTTTCACATGTCAATTCTTGAATAAACTTCATAAACAGGGGGAGCCGGGACAGAATAAACTTGCAGGTCCAATGGAGTTGGATGCTGCAAGGAAGGACTTTGAGAAAAAGTTCAAAGATAAGACACGGAATGCCTGGGAGAAGCGTGCCAAGTTTGTTCCCTCTCCTGGCAAGTATACATTACTGGAAATGGAAGGAGGTGATGAAGAAGGTGATGACGATGATGTGGTCGATGCGGGACCATCTGTTAAGGTACGTACAGGAGAAGGTAGATGCAGGACATGGGGGCCGAAAGAACCCAATTAATTTTAGGGTTGAAAGGGGCCTGAAGAACCCAATTAATTTTAGTGTTGAAAGGTCAAAGTCATGGTTACCAAATTATGCAAATTGTTTTGTGTTTATTGATGATTTCTCAAGTTCTCAAGAAGGGATCTTTATCAAACTTTGCCTGTGTATTGCCCCTGGATGTCTAATGAACCCAATTACTTTTTGGGTTGGCAGGTCCAATGTCAAGGTCACTGAGCCAATTACGGAAATTTAGTTGTATTTCCTGATGATAACTCGAGTTCTACTGAAGCGATAGCGTGTATGTTGGTGTTGCAAGATTTGAAGAGCTCTATTAATTATAGGTTGCGGACAACAAATTAAAGAAATTGTTTTGCCTTTACAGATGATAACTAAAGCTCGGCTTAACCCTTGCCACACTGGTGTCAAAATTTTAGATTTTCAAATTAAATTAATTGATGAACTGGTGTTCATTTTTGAACAAATTTGGTGGGAGATGGTGCTGTCGTAGACAGCAACATCTTCCACCATAATTGTTTAAAGATGTACACCAGTTTTTTTTATAATGACACAGTAAAAGATAGAATATTGACATCTGAGTGGTACGGGTTAAGGGATCATCACCAGTCTGGACCTGTGTGTTGCTCTTTGCTGTCTAAAGAACCATATTAATTTAGAGGCCAAGGTCGCAGTGACCCAATTAAGGAAATTGTGATTACTCTGAGTTCTAATAATATGCACTTTATGTCAGAGCGAATGTCATCAGTCATGTCAGTGCAGTACATACTTACAATACATACATTGTAAATAAGCATGAACACAATATGCGGTGTCAATTTCCTTTGACATTGCACTGCTAGACAATCTTCACGCTCCAGTAATTCATTGCATGGTGGTGCTTGGCTACTGTGGCATAGAATTTAGCTCTCTCTGATTGTTGTTTTTGTTACAGGCTGCTTCTGGTCCGACTGGTTGCCCCCAGTGAAGCATGGCAGGGGTCAAAAGGTCAAATCACTTGTAACAACTCTGAAATTGTTAGACGGAACTCAACCAAATTTGATATCTGAGTTACCCATATGATTGCGGAGTGCACGAGGCCATTTACATTTGGCTCCACTCCCAGGGTGTGGGGAGGGGTGTCAAATGGTCAAATTTTAGGCTGCAGAAAATGATTGTAACGCATCTCCGAAACCGTTAGACAGAATTCAATCAAATTTGGTATGTGAGTTACCCATATCAATGCAGAGTACATGAGCACATTTACATTTGGCCCTACCACCAGGGGGGGTGGGGGTGGGGGGGGGGGGGGGGTGAGTGTGTGTAAAGAATTGATTGTAATGCAACTCCTCTGACAATGTTGGATGGAATTCAACCAAATTTAGTATGTCAGTTACCCATATCAAGGTCGGCTTGCATGATTATCCGATATTGATTATCACGATTTTTTTTCAGTCACGATTGGTTACATTGTAATTCGAAAAAAAAATGAAATGTTGCCAAAATTTGACTGTATTGTTATTTGTAGCACAGGCCTCTATTACGACAAGGTGTTCAATTTATATCCAAATCAACATCTCCGAGAAACTGGGGGGTTTATATTAGGAATAGGTAAAGAAAAGTTGAAGCTCATTCTCTAAACTTGTTTAAAAAGATAGACTATAACACGAAAATCAAACACAATTTACCCATACAATATCTTACAGCCTTACTGTATACCTCAAAACCACCATCGTCGGAGTGAAAATATTACCTGGGATGGTATAAATATTACATATTTTTTTATTAAACATGGTTTATAAAATCAAAATTAATCGTAAATTTGATATCAAATGGCGTCGTGAAAATATATAAATCACATGATGTTGCTTAACTCACTCGATCCCAGAGACTTGGCGCTAAAAAGCTCAGTTTTTCCAAGACGTTATTTTATAAATAATAGGAAAATAGGTTAGCGTTACTCATTCTCCCATAACTTTAAAAAGTATTGCACCTATGAAAAAAAGGAAATAAGATGAATTTTAGACAATTAATAGGGGAATTAAATGATATAAAATTATAAATATGTATGCAATAATCTTCTAATTACCTAATTAATTAATTAATAAAATGGCAAAAAATATTTTAGTGACATGTGATGACATTTTACTCAGAAAATTAGAATTTTTTCCTCTGGAAAAACAGTGTATGAAATCTGTAGAATTTTATCCACTTTCAGATAATATGCTCATATTTGAAATCGAACAACGCGATCCGCTGCTATATAGGAAAGAGTAGACATATATCACGATCTCCAAGTCGAAATTCGGCCGATAAACAAGGGGTCTATAAGCGGGTAGCGAGGCCTGATAACAGCCAATATGCGGGTACCCGGATAATAAAGTAGAAGACTTGGTTCTTTTCGATGATATTTCCTGGTTTGTAAAGGAAAAGATTGGCGTATTTATGCTGGACTTTTTGAGTTTCTAAAGCGAAATAAGGCCGCTGTCTAATGAAATTATTTTAAGTTATGATGTAATATTATCTTTAAACAATAGTGCGGGTTATGTATTTATGCTAAAATGCGACATTAGTGTGTGTGTAGCGACGGCATGCTAGTCACTGATACCATCGGTCTTGTTTTGGCGAAACCGGACATAATCTAGCGAAAGCGGATACAAAATACTGGCAAACTGACTAAATTTTATCCCTGTTTGTGCCAAAATTCATGATATTACGCATATTTCCGGTAGTTATAAACATTTTTGGTTATTGCATACGGTCTAAAAATATCAGCTCGTGTCTATATAATGGAGATATTCAATACATTGAATTTTTTATTTACATATAGATTTTCAGTTGCAAAAAATAGAAGTTGGTTTGCCAGTGTGTCTGTCATATATTTGACAGTTGTGACAAGCCTCCCTAGGTCTATAGTGCATTGGATTTCTTTCTTTTTTATTTGACTATTTAAATATGATTTTTCTTTAAATTATTTTTGTTCATTTATAATTCTTTTATTTATTTGTGCTGACAACATACAGTAGCATAATAATAAACCTGTTAATGGTGGCTACTAAATGGCAGAAGAAGAAGAAGAAACATCTGCATTCTTTCAGTAGCAGACTTGTCTCACTGTACAACATTGCCAATGATAACTGCTAGCAAAACGGTTGTCTGTAATGGCAAAGATGGCTGTCTCGCTCGGCCTAGACACGAGCGACCACATGCCTGTAAACATCTACCAACTGTCATCTTGTTCCAAGGACTACAGAAGTCTTCCATATCGCCAACTAATCAACTATATTTCTAAATAACGCCAAAATAAATTCAATTCATTGTATATTTTCGTTCTTATTAGTCACTGCTGTTGATTTGTTCCAATTTCCTTTCTCTTCTTAAATTTTCCATGACTTGTTCAACTCCGTCTGTTTTGCATAAGCCTAGTAAATATTTCACTTGCTACATGTATATCTTGAACCAGATTTCTGTGCTAAAGCTCATATAAATATGTCAGTCCTGATCTGTGAAATTCCCTGTATCGCAACTAATTTGATTGAAATCTGTTGTCGTAGGCAGCAAGACAGACCAGTCCAATTTATTAGTTTCTAAATAGTTAACAGTAATATCCCTACTAATATAAGCACAGTGCTATTGTATAAATGTTTACTTCCCAGCTCATCAGTTAACCTCCAAAATTATTTTATGCAGTCAATGCTGAATGAGATGCGATTATTATCCTTGCCTTATCACTAGAACCCAGGCGGAAGTGGTTATTGCGATTGGGTCTGTTAGTGTGGGTGTGTGTTTGTCTGCCTGTGTGGTCCTTGGATGTATCTCAAAGTACTATCTGATCTTGCTCAAATTTTAACTCTACAAAAGAATCTGCCATTCAAGAGGATTTCCAGTCTTTGGTCGTGATCTGAATAGTAGAGCTTGAATTGGATCAAATTCTAGATCAGTGCATATCTTGGAAATTACTAGTCTGATTTGGCTCACTTTTAACACATGACAGGATGTGGCATCCACCAGGATTCCACAACTGTAGGCGTGACACAAAGAAAATCAGGAAACGGTATGGATGATCTGGAAAATCTGAAGTTTTAACCAAAAAAGTGACAAAAATAGGAGAGCGAAAGTCTGCGATCAATGATTGACCTTGTTGCTTTGGCCACAATCCACTATACATTTTGCAAATAACCATGTAAAATTCAAATCGGCTAACAATAGCTTCTGTAGTGGTATTGAGAGCTGTCAAGACCAAGAGAAGACTATTTTTGAAAATTTACCACTGGAATAACTTGCTCGATAAGACGATAACAGAGCCAGCCATTCCAGTCATAAATTTTCAAAAATAATGCGTGAAAATGGACATTTTCAATGAGTAAATTGAAACTTTTATGAACAATTGGGGCTAAACTGCTAAAGGGTTAATTAATGGTCAAGCAGACTAAAACCGGTCTCTACAGTGGTCATGCATGGTCACTCGTGCAGGTGCAATGACAAGATAGGACAATGAATAATTAATGCGGAGACTGACTGGTACAATAGCAAGAGGGCTGCTGTGGTTAGTGGCTGCTTTTGCATCCTTTCCGTTGACCGCTCCCTGTGTTTCTCATTCGAGAAACTGTGTACAAATCTAGGTTTGGGACTGGGGAAAATGAATCTACAACACAACGCATGTACGCACGCATGCACACTCATCTGATTGAATGGAAAGGTGGAGCGAAACACAGTGGCAATATCTATAGAAAAACAATAAGCGGTAACATTGCAAACAATTGTGCAGTAATGTAGTTATCAACACTCACTATGCCATGATCCGAGAGCAGATTATTGTTAACTCACTTAAATTCCCCAGATCTCATTTTCAAGGCAACCATAGAGAAAAACCTGAATATTTTGAAATTAATTTGACTGGAAGCCGTTGCTGCCTTAGGCAGCAACAGCTTCCAGTCAAATTAATTTTAAAATATTAAGTGAAATTAATTTTCTGTCGCAAAGAATTTTCTCTCAGAGATTTGTCAGTGAAATGGTTAACCTGGCTCTGGACACGGGTCAGCCACTGCGTACTAGAACCCAGGCGCATGGTACCAACACATTCTTACTACACCAGGATTACACGTAGTTCGCCATATTGGACATTAACTTGGACCAATATCAACTGGATGCAGCACAATGACATTGAGGTCATGATGTCAAAGTCCCTGAACTTGGTAGTTTTTTTAGTGTTTAGTCGCAACTAGTATAAATCTGTCAGTACTGCTTTGTCAAATTTTTTAGCCGAGTAAATCACAAATTTAGTGTGCCACATTTTGTATATATTCAACAGCTCAACGGTATTGATTGACGTCAAATGTCAAGGTCACTAGCACTGCTTATAATACTCTTTGCCAAGTTAAGCTTTTGATTGGATATCCGATATCGGAATTGCTTCAACCTACTGGGACTATCCTTGGCATACTTGGGCCCATTCTTAATTATTTCAATGAATAGTTTCCTTTGGCATTGTTTGGTGGTCTCGTAATACATGTTCTACTGTAGGGGACTTTGTGGATGCTACATAGACAGATAACAATTTATTACATGTACATGTATTACATGTACATATATTTCACATATTACAATTGAGTTACAAACATTGAGAAATATAATATATTGAGTTCAATGTTTTTCAATGGCAGGGTTCTATGTTTTAAATACATCGTACTCAAGAACTAAGTAAACACATGCACACATGTGAAGAAATGGATTTAGCTATGCCCCACCCATGTCTAGCTAAGCTCCGTCCATGTTTTGCGCATGTTGGAATCAAATTATATACTTTGAACCCTGAATCCAAATAGCATGGTACATGTAACTATAGAGCAAACCTATTGAGTATTTTGAAAGTAATTTGACTGGGGGCCGTAGGTAGTAAAGAATTGGTACAACTGACGGCCTATTCCAATTATGATTGTGATGTCAGCCTACATGTGACATAATTGATTATGACATCATTTACTTGATCAACATATAGGATGCATTCATAGTGGCTATGATGTCTATCATTTGTTAGATTGACTTATTATTTAGAAGAATTTCTGATTGTCTGACCAGTAAACTGTCTGTACTACCTGGAAAATAAAACAAATAAAAATAACCATAGTTACTTTGTTTTTACTTATATGCCCAAAGTCCTTTTAACATTGCACTGTTATGCCACATGTTATATTTTATGTTGGGCAGATCAATCAATGGCCTTGCCTTAGATGGCCATCGTGGATTGTTAATTTACATATTAGCCCTTTAACCCTCGAATTTGTTCAAAAAAATTGAAATTTGCTCAGAAAATGTCCATTTGCAGACTGGGAGAAGACTATTTTTGAAAAGTTACCACTGGAATGACTGGCTCGGTTATCGAGACAGTGATTGCAGTTGAAATTTTCAAAAATAGTCCCTTGGTCTGCAAATGAACATTTCTCAAGACGACTGCAAAAGCAGAACCTACTTGAAAATATTAAAAGGTACCATTGAATTATAAGCAAAGTTTGGAGGCAAGATAAATGTGTTGTTTACCATATAAGCCAGAATGCAGGGAATAACCTCTCAGAACAACTGTTCAAATTGTGTGTGTACCACTGTCAGACACTTAGACCACCACCCCACCCCCTTCTAAGTGTGAAATGACAAAATTCCAATGTGTGTGTGTGTGTAATTATAATTACACCGTCTCAGTTTGCCATTCTTTGCATCACAATTGATGCTGGCCAGGTGGTGCTGATCATTGCCCCGTCAGGACACGGGAAAAACATCTTGCTGCGGGCTCTCCTGGCAGAACATCTACACTCTCAATACATCCTTCTTGTTTCTGACTCCGCCGCTGAGGCGGTTGACCGTAATGATCAATGGTACAATGGCCCAATCACCAAGACGCAGAACCTGCAAGCACTGATGGAGAAGCTGCTGGCAGCCCGACTGACAGAACCACTTGTTCTAGTTATCGATGAGCCTGCAATGGACCAGAAGACAGTCACCTACCTCAGTCAGCACCATCACCAGGCGCATCCGGCACACAAAGATAACTCTTCATCCTCTTTCAGAAGTACACCCGCGAGATCTCACCAGACATCCGCCACAATGCCCGGTTGCTATACTTCAGCTCCAAGTGTGGACGTGCCCTGCTCGAGACCATATACGACAGCCTAACCCTCGAGGAGACCAAAGAGGACTTTATCGCAGGTGTACAGAGGGCAGCTGAGCTGTACCGCTTCATCTTCAGCAACAAGGAGACAGGTGAGTTGTCACACTTCAAGCCATCTCTGAAAAAGGCACAGACCTTCACCTACAAGCTGAATCCAGCCAGGAAACTAGCCTGCTCTATGCGTCATCGCTGACAGACTTTCGCAGCTGCCACAACATTTTTCAAGGCTGTGCGGTCTCCGCTACTTCGTCCGCGGTCTCCGCTACTTTGTCAGATGCTTGAGGAACTTCGTCAGAAGCTTGAGGAACTTCGTCAGAAGCTTGAGGAACTTCGTCAGAAGCCTGTCGCTTAAACTCTATCCACTGAGGGTCAGATGGCAGGACTCTTCTTCTGGAACTTCTCACGGAAGATCCACTTTGTCCATGCGTGATGAGCATCTGACTTGCGAGCGGATTTGATGAGGTGGTCCTGGTAGTTATCTGGGAATTTCAGAAATGCTGCCAGATCACTGGCCAATCTCCTGCGCCCTTCTTCGTTGAAGATGTGCTCAACAGTCTCCTTGCGGCCAACAGTGAACCCCTCCTGAGTACCTTCTGCATGACCGGTGTCATGGCTCTCCGCTACAGCGGCACTGACCTCCCTGAAGTAGCTATTTGCTCCAAACTGCAGGCTATCCAGCATCTCTCGCTCTTCCTGGCTATGGAGGCTAAATATGGCAGCCCACTTCCCGACCGTTAGTAGATCTTTGGGGTCAACCCTCGCCTTTTGGAGAGCTAGAATAACAGGACTGTTGGTTTGGGCCACAGGTATGTCGCGTGTCCTGCCCTGGTTGCTCTCAAACTTCCGGTAGAGTATCCGAGTCAGGAGTTCTTTTGTACTACGAGCTGGCGCTCCTTCCCCTATGGCGGCCAGTATCTCCGCATCAGACAGAGGTGTGACCTTGGCTCGCTCGTGGATAATGTTGATGTCACGAAGCCATCCTCGGACCCTGTCACAGTGGGACAGTGCATGTCGTGCTGACTTGTCCTGCTGCCTATAGACAATCTGCTGGAGAACTTTACCAAACATGGCAGCCGTTTAACCATTCTATATACCCAGACCTTAAACATGCTGCAGTATGTGCAACATCCAGATGGGGCCATTGAACCCACGACATCGCACCGCACTGATCCTCGGAAGGACTGCCTGGCGGTCATTCGACCCAGTATACACGATGAGAACCCATTGACTGCTGCTGGAAAGTACATTGACTTTGCAATCTCGGCACAGATCCACGAGATCAAGAGCATGACACTCGAGTTCAAGCTTCAGAGCACTGCTGTGGGGTGCAATGAGGGGTTCATGGAATTCGAACTACGGGCAGGTGTCGAGAAGCCTGTGGCAGTTCCACTCTTAACCATCCTCGAGAACACACACGTGAATCCAGCTGCCATGCAGGATAGGCTGTTCCTCCGGGTGTACACTGAGCAGCTCGCAGATGCGACGATGAATGCTCCAAGACTTCATGTCTGGCATGACGAGAATGACCAGGAACTGAAGCAAACGTGTTCCAAACAGCGGATCGTGCATGTGGAGCGAGAACACCAGCAGGTCCAAGCCACAGCTAACCAATGGGTAGAGCTGACATTGCATTGTGGTGCATCGGATTGTGTCGCTGTTGCGGTCCTGGTTCAGAAGGGATGAGCCATCCAGCAGGTGGATAAGCTAGACGACTTCAAGCTTGTGGTTGCTGGGACCAATGTTCTTGGTGAGGTACGTGAGCTGGCTGACTACCAACTCTACAGACAGAAAACTAAGTCATATGCACTTCTGCGACTAACCAGTGGAAGCGATGACCTCGAGTCGGCACTCGAGGGCCGTCACCACATCGGGGGGCACGAACATCCCACCTAATCGGGTCAACCGGCTCAGCTTCAACATCGGAAACCTCATAGCTGGGACTCGCTCATTAGGTGTGACGGTACTTTACTTTGGCTATGCTACGGTGTGCATGTCGAACACATCAGGTATTCAGCTTGAGCGTGCATAGAGCACGACTCCTGTCGTCACCGCTGCAGCTGCCACCACTACTATAAGCTCTGCTGTCTTCTGACCTGTCGATGCTTCGTAGTCGAGCGTTGGCTCAGATATCTTTACAGCCTCGTTGTACTCATCGAGACTCTCATCTGCCTCTTTGAGGCTCTGGTTGGCCTGAGCTCGGAGTTGGCGTCGGTGTGCCTCCCTCTGGCGCATATGCTCGAGGACTTTGCTGTACTCAAACTTCTCCTTAGACAGCTTCTCCATCGCCTGGTTATGATGCTCATGCTCAACCTCTGCCGCCTTCTTGTCGGCGAAGCTGAGTCCCCAGTTCGCTAAGGCAAACACACCCGCATTCAAGATTGCGGATGCCATGCTATAGACTACAGTTTAAAGCTACTATATAGCTGTCCCCCAGCGACGGATATGTATGAACCAGAGGCTTATGAAGATCCAGTCGAGGATATAGATGACGAGGAATATGAGGAGGCCTATGATGAGCAGGATTATGATGCAGACGACTATGATGTAGCGGAGACCTCGGGTGAGTATGATGATGTAGCGGAGAGCGCGCCTGAATCCCGCAAGCTAGTACACAGAGCGAAAGGAATCAATCGCACTTACATAAAAGGTTCTATCGGTCTGCTGGCAGAAGTTGGGGCTCTGATCGCTCTGTTCACAACGAAGGCTGGCGAAACGGTCCGCAAGATCGCCAACAATGCTCTCCATGGGGTGGAGAAAATTTCTGAAGCCATACCAGCCATCGCCTCAGGAGTAGGTACGTTCTTCGGAGTCGCAGGCCCTTGGCTACTGTATGTTGCCATAGCGCTCGCGGCCATCTGGGCCGCCGAATATTTAAGCCGTACTATATAAGGATGGCATCTCTGTACGACCTGGTCAAGTCCCTTAACTTCCGAGGGTTGGTCGGTAAACTACTGTTCAGTGAGGATCCAGCAGAGATTAGACACCAGTGTACAGAGGTGTTTGAGGAGGTCTTCAGTGATGGTCGAATGAATGACGGCCATCTGTTCATCTGTTTAGAGTTCACCCAGGATGGGAGTGGACGTCCGTGATGAAATCCGGGAGTTTATCAACCGTCTTTCTTGAGGAACTCTACTATCAGCCTGGTGGATATTACCGTGAGCCCGCTCAACTACTCGAGGCTGCACGTCGCAAGGGCTACAACTTTACATTGGAGACAGTTAGTCAGTGACTCAGCCACCAGGCGATGTGGCAGATATACAGACCTCGTCCACGGCACATCAGGCATGCCCATTTCGAGGAAACTGTCCCGAACAGAGTTCACCAGGCAGATGTTCTATTCCTTCCACACGACTCGGTTGGTCGTAAGACCTACAAGTATGCCCTCACCATCGTCGATGTCGCCAGCAGGTACAAGGCGGCAGCACCGCTCACAGACAAGTCAGGTGGCCCAGGCATTCCAGGGTGTCTACGAGGCTTCAAAAAATCCCCTCCAGTGACCGGAATTGTTGCAGGTGGATGAGGGTAAGGAGTTCAGAGGGGAGACTGCAGCCATCATGCGGAAACACGGTGTGGCAGTTAGGCGAGGCGAGATAGGGCATCTTCGTGCCCAGGCTATCGTTGAGCGGTGGAATCGGACACTGGCAGAGAGACTGTTCCCACACCAATACGCCCAGGAAATGGCCGCACCGAGGGAAGGTTCTAGAGTATGGGTGAGAGAGCTGCCTGTTGTGGTGGAGAGATCCAATGCCGAGGTTACCAGGCTAATCGGGAAGAAGCCGGTAGAGGCTATCAGACACACTGCTGGTCACAGCTCTAGAGGAGCGAACAAGGTAGAGGAGTGCCTACCACCTGATGCTCTGGTTCGGTACCTGTATGAGCCTGGTGAGCTGGAAGACGGTCGACGGCGTGCAACAGATCCTAACTGGTCGATAGATGTTCACAGGCTTGACAGGTATGTGGAGGCGGAGGGGCGGCCTACACTGTACAACCTGGCACGCCAGCACGGAGTGCCTAGGCGACCATTTGTCGTAGAAGAGCTTCAGCTAGTCCCTGAAGACACAGCTACCACCCCCTACGGTGCTAACATGATACTCGATGGGCTCGGTATGGACCCCATCTGGCAGCACATAGCGCTTATCATAGTAAGCGGAGAGTCCGAGTTTTTCCTGCGCATACGTCACCATACCCTGGTTGCGCATGCGTAAGCCTCGGTTTTTAGCTCTGTCCACCCCGCCATGTAGGGCACTGTAGAACCTCTGCAAAGAGACCTCATTCTGCCGTTTAGACATTCCCTTGGTCGAGCATTTCACTTGCAAGTTTCTGCTGTTCCAGCGGTCTGTATTCTCCACGTAGTAGCACTTGGAGCAGAGAGCAAAACCACGAGTGCCTTCGAACTCGAGCTGAACCAATCCCGGAGTGCGGTTAGACCATTTGTCGCATGCCAACCAGTCCCGTTTGCAGGCCTCGTACTCCGTTCGCATCTCTGGGCATATCACCTCTTCGAGGTTGGAGCCTGCTATGGCGATATAGGCAGAAGTGGTGTCTATCTGCAGGTACTCGAAGCTGTCATGAGCTACGTAGCGGTCGAGGAGGTCATAGTAGAACTCCAGCATTCGCAGCTTCGCCAGCTCGTATACGGCTATACCCACCTGGAAGGGGCGATGAATGGTGATTTTAGCCTTATGGCTCTGCAATTCGTAGGAATCACCGATCTCTAGATCCTCGAACCATGCGCTACGCAAGGCTTTGTCTACTGCTCGTTCATCCTTAGTGAAGCTCGTGTTGGTATGACGTTCTAATGCCTCGATCAGCTTCCCATATGCACTGTTGCCGAGGAGTTTGAAGAGATCAGCCAACAAGGCTTTACTTTTGTCAACATCCCCGGTACGACGTGCCTCAGTAACAGAGTGTACAAACCATTCAAAAGGTTTCTGTGAGGTGTAGTCTATAGTGCGATAGATAGCAGTAATCTCTAACCCATGGGCAAGGTACCACTTGAGAGTTGGTGCATACAATACCCTCTTCTTACCAGAGAGTGCACCAACGAGCGTGCTAGTTGTAGACTTTTGTCGACCTGTTTTATCAAGGTATGCAAGCATCTCCGAAGGTATAGCCTCTTCTGGGATCTCACGATTATAGAAGATGGGAGACATCTCGAACTTTGGCCATAACACTTTAGGTACCTCAATGTCGACCTCGGCAGACCCGAACCAACGATCCGTTAGCAGATCCTGCTTAAAGCGTTCAATATCACTGCTTACGCGCCCACCCCACCATCGTGCAGTCTCTTTACCACAAGGCATTGCTTGGGCCATGGTTGACAAATACAGAGCATTTGCATCATAACCAAGGAGACGTTGACATACTCGCTTTCCTTTGTGAATTCGGGTAACCCCAGCCTCGTGATATCTCGTGAATACAATGCTCGGACCCCCAACAACAGCACCCTTTAACATCTCGTACGCTTCCTTGCCTGGAGAGTAAAGGCTAATATCCGGCTCATGTTCAGCAGTACCACAAAGTAAGTACTGAAGCGTCACACCAGGAAGTGACACCGCATCCTTCAGAATGTCTATACCTCGTTCTGTGTAGAATTCTCGCATCATCTTTAAGGCTTCAATGAACGGGCTAACATCCAAGTTGTTGTAATATCGCAACCAGTCAGCAAACGTCTTTATCCCCAGATCTCTGAAGGTCTGCTTACAAGCTTTCCACTCTGACAACTCGAGAAGGTAACACCATTTGAGCTTGGACCACCACGCAGGATAATCGGGTAGTCCAGGATAGTCGAGCTTCTCGGGCGAGTCGAACCATTCATAAGGTAACCAGCTCTTCTGTTGCGTGCAACCGAGGCTTTGATCCATTTCTCATAAGAAACCCGTGGGCCGAGGTAGTTGATTACATCGAGAAACCTCAGTTCAGGTGTAATGAGGAACATTGTCTGGCTAGCCTTCTTGGTGACTTTCACAGTTCCTTTGGACGAAGTAGTAAGTTCATCCACGAAGTACTTCTTGATGAGGTTCAGGTCGTACCGCCCAGAGTTGAACCCGAGCACAGGCACCGGGTCACACCACTCATTGATAAGTCGCTGCTGTCGTTTTGGTAACTTGTCCAAGTCTGCGGGTAGATACTGTGACCGAACCCTTGCACGGATCGTGGAGGCTCGTAGTTGGATCTCCTGCATGAACTCTGAGATCAGCACTGGAGTTAGCATTGCAGAGGTGAGTTGGCGTACTGGCGCTACTGTCTAAGGAGCAGCCGACTGACACCGAGATTGGTATGTGGGCACTCGATCGTGAGAGTCTCTGTAGGGTGGGTCTTGATCCCATCTAGAAGGGCTTCAAAGTCATAGACAATAAAGTGTGGGTATGGTACTGTCCGCACAGGTGTGTGGACGCTTGGACAGCGTTTTATACAGCACTCCCACTGTACCATAAGCGTTCGTCCAGATGCTCTCAGTTTCTCATCTCTCGCAACCATCTTGCTGTATCTTTGATCAGCATCCTCACCTCGCTGGTGTTGTGAACATCCATGCCAGTAACAGCCATGAAACTGGTATAGTGTGTCGGTTGTCAGATCATAACCGTCTACGGGAGCCCCCTCGATCCAACGCTCACCACTGTGACCACACTTTGCGTGGTGTATATGAATTCCACGGTTTCTCGACTCATATTCAATCCAACGAGTAGCTGGCCGAATTGGCCGGTTGGTATGGATAGAAGGCCTTCTCTTATGGGGACTGCGGTGCTACTACCTTCTCCCCAGGGCAATTGATGGTCGTTTTTCCCCCTGTGCAGTGGTCAGCATGGCGATGGAGACTACATGCTTGGGTGAACTGCTGTTGACAGTGCCCACAGCTGAAAGTCTGGGCCAGCTTGGAGATGTTCTTGATGTAGAAGGGGTGGTGGTCCCACACGCCGATGGTCATGGTGTCACAGTAGTGAGCCGCTTGCCTGATCAAGTGCCAGGTGCGCTCTTCGGTTGGTTCATACATGCGAATCCCGATCTTGGCAAGGAACTCTACCTTGTCCAGCTGATCCAGCGAGGTCTTGCCATAGAACTGTGTGGCAAGCTCTCGTGCAGGAGCTGTACTTCTATCAGCTCTCGCTCCTCGGTGGACTGCTAGACATCTCCAGAGACACATGTTGTCCCTGTAAGTGTCGAGGGCAGTCATACTCTTCTGTCGTAGGCAGTCTGGGAGGGGGCCTGTCCCAAGCAGAGGTAGGCGGTCGATGACAGCCCTGACCTCAACATTGACTGATCGAATGAAAGCCCACTTGGTGTTGGGTCGATCGATATTGTCTGTGTCGAGGCGGGCTTGCTCTCTTGCTGCCACCCAGTCATGAGCTGCTCCTATCGTGTTCGGCCACGGGCTCCCTGGAGCATTCTTGTGGAAGAGCATCACCCTACCATCTTCGATGTGACGGATGCGATAGGTATGGGTGTAGCAGAGGTAGAAGGCGTTCTGGACAGTCTGCTGGATTTTTTGCATGATCTGGCCTGTGAGGTCTCCTTCTAGACCTCTGAAGAATGTCCAGCGTACTGACCGGCGTCCTCTATCCTCTGTCTCCCTTTCGCCGAGACGCTGGTCGAGAATGTGTTCACCTTCTCGCCTCATGCTCCGGGCTAAGGGTTCAGACCTCGGCCCCCTCATCACTGTGTAGGAGAGGTAAGCGCTCCAGTGGATGGTCCGCCCTCCGCCTCGCTACAGTCTTGGCTCGCAAGCTAGCAGTCACCTCCTCGTCCAACTGACGAAGCTCATGTATCCACTGCGCTTACTTGTGGGGATTCCAAGGATCATCTTTGGTATGCGCTGGAAACCTTCCCGTCTTCATTGGTCGGTAGAGTCGCTTCTGCCACACCTCGGCACGGACCTGTCCGATCATCTGGAGCAGGTCGGCTTTCTTGGCCTTAGAGGCTACTCTAAGGCCGAATTGCTTTGCAATAACGCGAAGCTGTGCAACAGTAATCATGGTGTATATACCTGTGGATGCCTGTCTCTAAATTGGCGTTCAGACCCTATTATGTGTGGCGATCAGTAGCTGTGGGTGGTGTATATCCCTGTGGATGCCTGTCTCTAAATGGGCGTTCAGACTAGAGCTGGGCGGTCTGACGGTAGTACCGTGAGGACCGCGGTATACCGTGAACCGATACCGTGACCGTTGACATTTCCAAATACCATGAATACTGTCCATAATGTTTGAGCAATATTTGAAAAATATATTCATAAAATCTGACTTGACCAAGGGTAAATAAGTGCTAATAGTGCCAAAAATACAGGCATCCCTAACTATTAGCCGAGTTCAGGTGAAAGGGTTGTTGTAAAAACAAACGTCAAGACGTCGATTACAAAATAATGACAGGCAGAATTGTATGTCAAACGTACGTCTGTTGAAAATTGCTTTATTTAAAACATCTAAACTCATTCTCTGGCCGTCCGCCGGTAGTAATTACACTATAATATATTCCCTATTCCCGTTTCTATTATTTGTAATTTATTACTCTAAGCATTTTGTCACCGAACAAACACGCTAGAATATCAAAATAATATACAAACTTTGTGCTATTCAAACACAACAGCGATCTCGCAAAGACGTATCTGATTGGTTGTTCATGAACTAGACCGTGGGAAAATACATTACTATGCTGAATTTATCAATGAAAATTTACTAAAACGTATTTGCTCACGCCGTTTTGATCATGTGCTAATTTATTAACAACGAGCAGCGTTGAAGTCGTTATTTTTTATTTTTCTGGCTTGTTTTAAGAAATTTCTTTACGGATTAAATCCAGTTTAAGTAACGACACCTAAAAATGAGTGTTATAGTTTTTGTAATTCATTTTTCAACTGGCTACACATCGGAAGTTCGCGGAAATAGCTTTTTACACGCATTGTTCACGTGAAGTATGGCGAGTAACGAGTCTGCACATCGGGTACTCGGTAATTATCAGAAGCTTTGGAATCGGCTATATTCAATGTCGTGTTATATGTATGTGTATAGGCCTGTTTTCGCGAGTAACAGAATATATGACTCCAACAGTAATAAAAGCGTACAACACTCGCCCCGTTTAAATACTCGCAGATTTTGTCTGGACTCTGTTTATCAAAGCGTTCGACTGCCACAATAAAATTTACCGTTTGCTGGTCGCACGCATTAATAGCAAGAACAATCCAGATTGAAAATAGTGCACCCCAATGTCTCAAACAGCGGGTTATAGTTAGCGAGTCGACCACACCCTTTGACCGATATTCCCGTGAATGATATTACGTCAATAAAAATAGTGACCTAATAAAATCGTGAAGCTAAACAGTCGCAATAGCCATGTTTTTCTTCTCTAAATCAGGGAGCCGATTTATTTATTTTACCTATATTTACCGTTGATTGGAGATGGAAGTGAAAAGGAAATGGAAAAAATTGTTCTAATTTCGTGGCATGCCTCAAGCTCAGATGCCGGTATACTGTGGTACCGCGGTATTTTTTCATGGTACCGGTACCGTCATGTAAATATCAATACCGCACAGCTCTAGTTCAGACCCTATTATGTGTGGCGATCAGTACCTGTGGGTGGTGTATATCCCTGTGGATGCCTGTCTCTAAATGGGCGTTCGGACCCTATTATGTGTGGCGATCAGTACCTGTGGGTGGTCTATACCCATGTGGATGCCTGTCTCTAAATGGGTGTTCAGACCCTATTATGTATGGCGATCAGTACCTGTAGATGGTGTATATCCCTGTGGATGCTTGTCTCTAAATGGGCGTTCAGACCCTATTAGGTGTGGTGCTGGCGATCAGTACCTGTGGGGGGGGGGGGGGTGTGTATATCCCTGTGGGTGCCTGTCTCTAAATGGGCATTCAGACCCTATTATATGTGGTGCTGGCGACCAGTGCCTGTTGGTGGTCCGTCGTGTCAATGTGATAGTGAATGCTTGTCTCTAAATGGGCGTTCAGATGTGTGTGGGGTTGACCATAAGGCGGTGCCCGATGCGACTCTGGCAGAAACTACATATGTACGTCTTTGTCTGAGCCTACACAGAATAGAGAGAGGCCGGCCATTGGCCGGTATCCTGAGGAGGTTCTCCTGGACAGTGGAGTCCGCACGGGAGTTTTATTTTCGCCACAGCCTTCCTTGTCAGCAGCTCCCATCTCGACCACGAACATCACATGTCTCAAATTCCTATACCCCAGGGATTGAGAGGGCAGTGGGGGCCGCGGATCACCAAACCGCGGCCAGTTGAGGGAGGTGGTATCATTTTACTACCGACACTACTACTATCACTGAATATATGAGAAAAGTTGCTATAAATTGGTTGCTGCCCATGAAGTTAATTAATTTCAAACGGTGTTTTCAATATAATCGCGAGTATTTGTCTACAAATCACGGGGAATCCGAAATACTAAATTCCCTACAAATAACAATTTCTATTGCTCATTAGCTGACATAATGTGCAGGTTTTATCCAATCAGTCCAGCGGCTCCTGGATCTCTGTTGAGGAATGTTAAGAAACCGTTTAGCGGACTCGGCCCTACCCGTTTACCGAGTATTTTGCCTTGCGGGTCTAAATCTTAGCGAGAATTTTGTAAACAATCTTGTCGCTTCAATTTTCATTAAGATATGCTCGTCTTCTCGAACTAATTTCTCGCTACTTCGATCACGAAACTTTACAAAATCTTCAATTTCCGTTAGTAAAATATCTTATAAGGCGGATGTCAATGATGATTTTAATAAATCTGACTGATATTTCGAGGATCGAGTCGGACAATGTAGTGACCTCTAAAATATCAATTCAAATCAAAGATGGCGATCTCGCATTTCTGAACGTCGTCGGCTATCAAAATATCACAGTTTTCATAATAAAAAGCAAGAATTTTGACGAACCCGGCTAGGAAACACTAAATAATAACTATGTTCTGATAAATCCTGTCTCAAATCAATTTAAATGGGTAAATATTAGCGGCTCGAATCATCCAAAGTTGGCTAGCGAACAAACGAATCATACATATTTTCGCGGTAATTTATGTCGGAAGTAAAAGCAAATTTCCCATAAATCTTTGTACTGAACATGAATATGAATGAGGTACCAGGTTAAAGGTCAAATAATTTTCTATTGGCTGGTGAAATTAGTTTTCACCAATGAGCATTCATTTTTCCAACACCTTCTGAGCGGACACACCCTCTTAGCTAAAATCTGTGATGACTATGGTCTTCATTGGGATCGAACGACATTTTTATTTATGACGCCTATAGGTCATTGGGATTGAATGAGTTAATCTCGTGTCTTTGGAGGTGAGAAGTGGTGCGTTCACAAATATGATAGCTAAATGAGACGGTATACATACTTTAGCAAATAACGTAAACTATCCGAGATGTTTCTGAAGACTAACTATTATTAGTAAACGGGTACTCAGTAAATGCGGATCGATCAAAAGTATGGTACTGTAATAATAATATATATTGTTCCACGTCCAAACTCGCTCTAAATATAGAAACCAAGCACATTCCATGATTTGTATATTTTCACAAAGACGACATGAAATGTCAAATTTTAGAATTCAGTTTTGATGTATTATACGACGATTATAACAGAATACGCATATACGCAATATTTAGGTTGTCCAATAGAGGAGGGCCACGGGCCTGTGGCGCTCATCTAGCCCATTAGCATCTGAACCATTTGCATTTAAAGACATGATGGATAATTTTCGAAAAATCCAAGATGGCCACCAAAAGAATTGACAAATCAATATTCTGTATATATGTTCTGAAGACTACCCACCTAGCGTCCTGTCAGCTGAGATTGATTGAAATCTGCCAAGCGGTTAATGAGGTGTAGGCTTTTAACTGATTTACCAACGCTTTTGAAGAACCCAAGATGGCCACCCAAAAACTGACCAATCAAAATTCTGCAAACTAGATCTGAAGCCTGTCGCCATAGGGTCCTGCCATCTAAGTCTGGTTGAAATCGGCCAAGCGGTTAATGAGGATTAGTATTTTGACCATTTCCAGTAGAATTTTAATAAAATCTAAGCTTTTCACCCAAAATATTGATCAATCACAATGCTGAATAGAATTTCTTGAGCCTACCACAATAGAATCCATCTAGTCAAATGTTGTTGAAATATGTCAAGCAGCTAAGGAGGAGTATGACCACTTACAGTAGATTTTCACCCAAAGAATTGATCAATCAAAATTCTGAAAGAATGCTCTAGAGCCTACCACATTGAATCCATCTAAGTCAAATTTGATTGAAATAGGTCAAGCAGCTAAGAAGGTGTAGCATTGTGACTATTTCCAGTAGATTTTTCATAAAATCTAAGATTTTTCACCCAAAAAATGTACTAATCAAAATTCTGAATAGACGTTCTAGAGCCTACCATAATAGAATCCATCTAGTGAAATTTGTTTGAAATATGTCAAGCAGCTAAGGAAGGAGGAGCGTTTTGACCATTTGCGGTAGATTTTTCATAAAATCTAAGGTTTTCACCCCAAAAAAATAGACCAATCAAAATTTGGGAAAATTGGTCTGGAGGGTACAAGCATAGGATCCTCCCAGCCAAATTTTGTTGAAATGGGTCAAATCGTTAAGGAGAAGCGATTTGACAGACAGACAACGGACGGCCACCATGGCATAAGCTCACTTGGCCTTTATAGGCCAGGTGAGCTAATAGTAATTTCACTCCCTTAATGATCAATGGACAGGGTTAAGCCAAGGTGTAAGACGGCATGAAGTTATACCAGCAAATTGTCCGATTTTCATGTTATTAACGATCGTTTTTTAAAGCATCTGGACCGAACTCAACCAAATTTAGTATGTGAGTTACCCATATTAATGTGGAGTGGATGAGCACATTTACATTTGGCCGCTCCCCCAGGGGTGGTGGATGGGGTCAAAAGGTCATGAAATTAATTGTAACGCAACTCCTCTGGCACTGTTGGACTGAAATCAACCAAATTTAGTATATCAGTTAACCATATCAATATGCAGTGGATGAGGACATTTACATTTGACCTACCCCCAGGGTGTGTGGGATGGTGTCTAAAGATTATGAAATTGATTGCAATGCAACTCCTGACACTGTTGGACCAAATCCGTGGATTGTGAGTGATGTCAAAAGCTTAAACCAGTGAACGTAGGGATTTGCGATGACGCATCATCGACCGATCAATCTAGTTACAGGTTGCTTCTGGTCCGACTGATAAGAGTGTTTTATTACATGTTGCTTCTTGTCCGACTGATAAGTGTATTTTAACGCAAGTTGCTTCTGGTCCGACTGTTAATTGTGTTTTATTAAAGGTTGTTTCTGACTGAAAGTGTGTTTTATTGCAGGTTGCTTGTGGGCCGACTGATAAGTGTGTTTTATCGCAGGTTGCTTCTGGTCAGACTGATAATTGTGTTTTATTGCAGGTTGCTTCTTGTCCGTCTGATAAGTGAGTTTTATTGCAGGTTGCTTCTGGTCCGACTGATAAGTGCGTTTTATTGCAGGTTGCTTCTTACCTGTCTGAAAGGAAGTTTTATTGCAGGTTGCTTCGGTCCGACTGATAAGTGTGTTGTATTGCAGGTTGCTTCTGGTCCCACTGATAAGTGTGTTTTAATATAGGTTGCTTCTGGTCCGAATGAAAAGTGTGTTTTATTATTCCCACGTTTTAAAGAAAAGTCTGTGATATTGTAATCATCTCCGTGTGTGTGTGCCTCGCTATCCTCCCAAACTGTGGGGTGGAATTCACCCAAATCTGGTATGTGCGTTACCCATGTGATTGCACTTTGCAAAACAACATTTACATTTGGCTCCACGCACTCAGGGTCAGGTGATGGGTCAAAAGGTCAAATATCATAAAACTATCCATGTGAGTTACCCATATAATTTTCGATCGCGTGACAACATTTATGTTAGGTTTCACCCCTAGGATTTTTGGAAGTGGTCAAAGGGTAAGATTGTAATGCAACTCTTCTGAAACCAGTGGTCGAAATTCAACCAAATTTGATAGATGAGTTGCGTATATGATTATGGATTGTAAGAGGACATTTTCATTTGTCTCAGCCCCATGGGTCGGGGGTGGGGGGGGGGGGGGTTCTGACTGATAAGTGTGTTTTATTGCAGATTGCTTCTGGTCCGACTGATAAGTGTGTTTTATTACAGGTTGCTTCTTGTCTGACTGATAAGTGTGTTTTATTACGGGTTGCTTCTTGTCTGACTGATAAGTGTGTTTTATTACAGATTGCTTCTGGTCTGACTGATAAGTGTTTTATTACAGGTTGCTTCTGGTCTGACTGATAAGTGTGTTTTATTACAGGTTGCTTCTTGTCTGACTGATAAGTGTGTTTTATTACAGGTTGCTTCTGGTCTGACTGATAAGTGCACCCTGGACAAGCCAACGCAGGACCTGTTAAATATGATCTTTAATAATGACATGTTCCAACACGCTATGAAGAAAATGGATATAGGTAATAACACAACACTTGATGGATATAGGTAATAACACAACACTTGATGGATATAGGTAATAACACAACACTTGATGGATATAGGTAATAAAACAACAGTTGATGGATATATGTAATAACACAACACTTGATGGATATAGGTAATAGCACAATGCTTAATGGATATAGGTAATAACACAATGCTTAATGGATATAGGTAATAACACAATGCTTAATGGATATAGATAATAACACTATGCTTAATGGATATAGGTAATAACACTATGCTTAATGGATATAGGTAATAACACAATGCTTAATGGATATAGGTAATAACACAATGCTTAATGGATATAGGTAATAACACAATGCTTAATGGGTATAGGTAATAACACAATGCTTAATGGATATAGGTAATAACACAATGCTTAATAGATATAGGTAATAACACAGTGCTTAATGGATATAGGTACTCACACTATGCTTAATGGATATAGGTAATAACACAATGCTTAATGGATATAGGTAATAACACAATGCTAAATGGATATAGGTTAATGACACAACGCTTAATGGATATAGGTAATAACCCAACGCTTAATGGATATAGGTAATAACACAACGCTTAATGGATATAGGTAATAACACAACGCTTAATTGATATAGGTAATAAGACAATGCTTAATGGATATAGGTAATAAGACAATGCTTAATGGATATAGGTAATAACACTATGCTTAATGGATATAGGTAATAACACAACGCTTAATGGATATAGGTAATAACACAACGCTTAATTGATATAGGTAATAAGACAATGCTTAATGGATATAGGTAATAACACTATGCTTAATGGATATAGGTAATGACACAATGCTTAATGGATATAGGTAATAACACTATGCTTAATGGATATTGGTAATAACACAATGCTTAATGGATATAGGTAATAACACAACGCTTAATGGATATAGGTAATAACACAACGCTTAATGGAGATAGGTAATAACACAACGCTTAATGGATATTGGTAATAACACAAAACTTAATGAACAACTTCCGAACATTTCTTGAATAACTCTTCTCAACGTAGGTTAGCTTTCACCCTTTAAACATTACAAACATGGAAGAACACATTCTTTATGAGGTAAGGAATATTCTGTGAAATGTTTTGAAACTAAGTTAACTGGGAGCTATTGCTACTTATGTCAGACACATGCTCCAGTCAATTTAGTTTGAAAATATTCAACAGCTTTTCTGTCTTGAAATTATTTTGAAACTAATTTGACTCCAAGACGTTGCCTATGGCAGCAAGCGATAGAGCGTCCAGTCAAATTATTATCAAAATATTCAACAGCTTTCCTGTATACTTGTCTTGAAGCTGGCAAACAGGTGGACCCAGACGTATGTCTTCTCTTAACACACAGGTGGACCCTGAAGTATGTCATCACTTAGTACACAGGTGGACGCTGAAGTATGTCGTCACTTAGCACACAGGTAGACCCTGAAGTATGTCATCACTTAATACACAGGTGGACCCTGAAGTATGTCATCACTTAATACACAGGTGGACCCTGAAGTATGTCATCACTTAATACACAGGTGGACCCTGAAGTATGTCATCACTTAATACACAGGTGGACCCTGAAGTATGTCATCACTTAATACACAGGTGGACCCTGAAGTATGTCATCACTTAGCACACAGGTGGATCCTGAAGTATGTCATCGCTTTATTCACAGGTGGACCCTGAAGTATGGCCCCTGAACAATGTCATCACTTAATACACAGATGGACCCTGAAGTATGTCATCACTTAATACACAGATGGACCCTGAAGTATGTCATCACTTAATACACAGATGGATCCAGAAGGACATCCTAACTTAATACACAGGTGGACCATGAAGTATGTCATCACTTAGCACACAGGTGGATCCTGAAGTATGTCATCGCTTTATGCACAGATGGACCCTGAAGTATGGCCCCTGAACAATGTCATCACTTAATACACAGATGGACCCTGAAGTATGTCATCACTTAATACACAGATGGACCCTGAAGTATGTCATCACTTAATACACAGATGGATCCAGAAGGACATCCTAACTTAATACACAGGTGGACCATGAAGTATGTCATCACTTAGCACACAGGTGGATCCTGAAGTATGTCATCGCTTTATGCACAGATGGACCCTGAAGTATGGCCCCTGAACAATGTCATCACTTAATACACAGATGGACCCTGAAGTATGTCATCACTTAATACACAGATGGACCCTGAAGTATGCCATCACTTAATACACAGGTGGACCCTGAAGTATGCCATCACTTAATACACAGGTGGACGCTGAAGTATGCCATCACTTAATACACAGGTGGACCCTGAAGTATGCCATCACTTAATACACAGATAGACCCTGAAGTATGTCATCACTTAATACACAGGTGGACCCTGAAGTATGCCATCACTTAATACACAGGTGGACCCTGAAGTATGCCATCACTTAATACACAGATGGACCCTGAAGTATGCCATCACTTAATACACAGGTGGACCCTGAAGTATGCCATCACTTAATACACAGTTGGACCCTGAAGTATGCCATCACTTAATACACAGGTGGACGCTGAAGTATGCCATCACTTAATACACAGATGGACCCTGAAGTATGCCATCACTTAATACACAGATGGACCCTGAAGTATGTCATCACTTAATACACAGGTGGACCCTGAAGTATGCCATCACTTAATACACAGATGGACCCTGAAGTATGCCATCACTTAATACACAGGTGGACCCTGAAGTATGCCATCACTTAATACACAGGTGGACCCTGAAGTATGCCATCACTTAATACACAGATGGATCCTGAAGTATGCCATCACTTAATACACAGATGTACCCTGAAGTATGCCATCACTTAATACACAGATGGACCCTGAAGTATGCCATTACTTAATACACAGGTGGACCCTGAAGTATGCCATCACTTAATACACAGATGGACCCTGAAGTATGCCATCACTTAATACACAGATGGACCCTGAAGTATGCCATCACTTAATACACAGGTGGACGCTGAAGTATGCCATCACTTAATACACAGGTGGACCCTGAAGTATGCCATCACTTAATACACAGATGGACCCTGAAGTATGCCATCACTTAAAACAAGTTTAGATGAACACCTTCATGTCTATCCAAACAAAGTAGAGATGTCACGTTGAATTATTTCTACATCCGCAAAGCCAATTAACTTGTTATGCCCCGCAACATATGAACCATTCAAGCTAGAGAAGAGAGCACATATGATGAATGCTTAAATCAATATCAGAAATATTCTGCTGAAGATAAGAAAATTAAATCCACTGGAATTGGAGGAATCCATATCTATCTATGACCCGCCCATTTCTATCAAACCTCCTCACATTTTTGGTAATCAATTTATATATTTTGCACCCAGAATTTAAGGCTGAATTCGGGTTCGTTGTCGAGGTACCCCGATCACATATCCGATCGACCGAGAGTATAATTGGACAACGGTATCACATGGGACAAATTTGTATCACATGGTACAAATTCTACTTGATTACTCCTGCTTCAAGCGAGAGTAAAAGTGTGCACATGCGTAGATAGGCAAAGCAGAAACATGTAATACTTCTGATCGGAATACTGCGACAACGAACCCGAATTTGAACCAAATGTCAAGGTAGCAATACAGGTAAGCTGTTGAATATTTTGAAACAGCTCAGTCATATTAATTTCAAGTATTCAACAGAACGTTTGTTAAATTGTAAATTTACCAAAGACAATTCGTACACAGTGACAGACCTTTTGATTTCCATGATGGAGCTATATGTCATTTTGATTGTGACGTCGGCTAACTAGTGATGTAATTGATATAACATCATGAACATGAGTGACAGATCAGATTTTTCCATTGTTGCTGTCTCGGACTGAAGAGGCTTATTCATCTGTTATATACATGTGTACTGTGATCATTATGGTTTATTTTATCAGATGTTAAGAAGATGCCCCTTGGCAAGTTAAGTAAGACACAGATTGCTAAGGGATTTGAATGTTTAGAGGAGATAGAAGATGCCGTCAAGAAAGGAGCCTCTAAAGCCAAGCTTTCTGAGCTCTCATCACGTTTCTACACATTGATTCCACATTCATTTGGTCGCACTGTTCCGCCTTCCATAGCTGATCTAGAAACTGTACAAGGAAAATTTGATATGCTGTTGGTAAGTGTGAATTATAATGGCTTCATCTAGTAAAATGAAATGTTTTAGCGTGTACGTAATCAAACTAATTTGTCGATGGAAAACACTGCAGTACATTGACGGATTACGGCCTTAATGCTACACTCGGCAGACCATATCATTCTGCATTTAAAGCTTGCACACCGTTTCCTTCATAATGTACATATATACACACACAGCTGCCCTCAGTTACGTTAGTAAGTTTTCTTTTCTTGTTGTAGGTGTTAGGTGACATAGAATTGGCACAAACTATGCAGAAGGAGCAAGAGAAGATGACAAAGGTTTGTTTATTTCAATATAAGGCAGGGTGAACGTCCTTGCTAAAATTGTCTTAATGATAGCAGCATCGACGCAATATTTTCATTTCTAATAGTAATAATATCGATAGTGGTTGCTCTAAACACACGTATGCAGTCACGCATGCACACACATGCATTACTACTATTCTAGGTAGCATGTGTTTAAATGGTCTTACGCGTGGCGTTGTCACTCAAATTACTGTCAAAATATTCAGCAGCATATTTCATATATATATCCTACAGAGTTTCATGTATAAGATGTGTCATGTTGAACGGGTTAGCCTTTCTCATTGCTTATGCACAGCGATTCCATACTCTGAATGTTTTATAATGTTTGTGTGGTTTTAGGCAAACAAGGCAGACTTAGAACCACATCCTCTGGATTGCAAGTATAAACTTCTCAAGTGTGACTTGGAGCATATGAAGCCTAATAGTGCCGATTATAAAGTAAGTCCCGCTAGCACTGTCACGTTCACATCTCTCATTGAGAAAAGCCACAGATTTAATATAGTCACACACATATCATAGTATCTGAAATTTTATAAACAATTTGCCTAATCTGAAGATTCCTTCTAACACATCTCACCACAAATCGTCGTATGAAATATATCGATTTTTGGGTCAAAGTAATTGAAAGGGTAACAAAATGTGTGGCACAATAACAGTTTTACTGAAAGGATCTTGACCAAACTTGGGTGACTGGTTGCACTTGGGCGCCAGAAATGCTATATTGATAGAGAGATCAAGGTCAGCTACTATGGCGGAATGTCAAGATGATGAGTGACTGTTCTGCAGCTAAAGAAGTGAAAACCTCTGAGCCGCAACCAGTTGACTGAGTTCAACTTTCTCCATGGTGTCTTGTTCACCGTGAGCATCCTGAGCTCCTTACAGTACAGATCTTGGCTTTACTGTTTGACGAAGCAAAAATGCGTCTTTTTCGAATCAAAACCTTGTAGCATTTCCAGGCGTGGCCAAACACCAAACGCATTTTATTTATTTTATTGGCGCGTCTAACGGAAAGTCTACCCCGTCCTACAATATGTTAAACGTATCATGAAATATTTTAAACCCGTCACGGAAAAAGTCAAATGCGCAATCATATGTATTCAGTAACGCTACAAAGATTCTTACTAGGCGTCATTAAACATATAGTGGAATCGGTCTATAGTCTGTCAAGGACCCTTACATGTAAATTTAAATTGCAATTGGAGCCGTATATATGTGTTAAGTACATGCATCGCCTTTAGCTTTTTTGTGGCTGTAAATGATAATTGTCTAATTGTCATCATCGTAATCAATCGTAACTTTGTATAAAATGGACGTGAGTGAACTCTGCACCTGGGTATTCTTTACTGTGTATGAAGCTAGTGTGATGACTGCATATAGTTTAATAAATTTTCAATCCACAATTTCTTTTGAAATCTGGATGAATTAACCAAGATATTGTCTAAAATGGGTTTATTACAATATAGTCTAATTATAGCCGACGTAATAGGCATAACGTTTTAGAACCATATATGCACCAGTTGCGGCTAGTGTTATGCCAAATTTGTCTTATAACGGAAAGGGAAGCGATTTACAAAATCTGCAAACCTGACATTCAGTTGTTTTCGATTTCGCTGTTTCATACATAATATGTAACCGAGAATCTCCGCTTTTACATAGACATGCACATGCGTACATAGTTGTTTTACCCATGCCTGGGGTGCGTTCAGGACCGCGAAAAACATTTTCCATTATTAACTGAACACTGTACCGCGTAGAATGTGAATGTTCGCCGAACATTCGCCTTCCTGAACTCACTCCAGGGGTATCCGAGTATGTAACGTTATTACCCGTTTTGGCAACGGGTATCACCGTCTGATTGGTCGAGAATACATGCATATTTAATCAGATTTAGCAAAGATGGCGTCAACTGTTTAGAAAATTCATCAATCTACGCACATTTCGTGTACGCCACAGACTAAAAAGTAGACAGATAACACGGAATAACGAAACTGGCACTCAGAAAGTGTGATGCCTATATATTTGACCGCTTCAGCATCTTAACTCAGGGTTATTACTGACAGTGCTTGAAGTTAGTTATCTCGAAAATTGTAAACAAAACACGCATCGATGATCGAGTTTATCGGATTGTTTATCTTAAACATTGTTTTTTCGCGACCAGGGGTAACTTCAACATTGTTTTTTCGCAACCAGGGGTAAACGAAATGGATATTATATATCTGTGTTGATGGATGATGTTGCTGGTCACAGGTCTGATAGTGATAGTGGTCTTTCAAATTTTTGTCCTACTGTTCCAGATTTTGTACGTTTATTTTTGCAACATTTGTTTGTGGTCTGGCTATGTTTCAACAGTAGCTGAAATAGAAAGTGAAACAAGTATGATTACACAGGGAGTTATAAGCATTATATAATGGACCTTTCCATTTTATCCATCAATCATGATGTCATAATCAACTACATGATGCATAAGAATGACAACATAATCAATGACATAATGAATGACGTAGATAAGTTCGTCAATCTTCACGGGCACTTAATTGATAACGGACTATATGTATTCTATTTAACCCTTTAATGGACAAATTTGGTGAAGAAAATTTTAATATCCACTTATTGAATGTCCAATTAGAGGCCAAGAGAATGCAATTTTTGAAAATTTATGACAAATTACTGGCTCGGTCATTGAGCCTGTCATTTGTAGTGAATTAAAAAAATTCTATTCTCTTGGCCTGTAAATGGACATTCCACAAGGCCATAACAGAGGCCAGTTTTGGTCGGGATGACCATTAAAGGGTTAATAAAAATGATGTCAAATATTTTAAAACTAATTTGACTGGGAGCTGTTGCTGTCATATCAACAGCTACATGTATATTTTTCAGGAATTTGAGATTCAGAGAGTACAGAGATCGATCCCAATGCAGGTAAAGCTTGGGTGGAGCTTAGCTAGAGATGGGCGGGCCATAGCTAAAACTGGATTCCTCCATTGGGCAAAACTGTAAGTAAGACTGAGCGGTGGTAGTGAACACCTGACCTAGCACTGTAATAGTAGCATAACAAAATAGCATTCTATCTGTGTTGGTACAAGTACATTATGTAATAAATTATTAAAAAGTGTACCAACACAAATACTGATAGAATGCTACATGTATTTTGACATGATACTGGTGCACTGCCCGGTCAAGTGTTTACTACCACCACTCGGTCTCACGCCACAATAATAAATTATCTACTATAATCTCACTCTGTGAGTACAGCGTACATTGCTCATAGTGATATTCACTATACCACCATGTACCTCACCGATAATATTTGTTAGAATAAACCAGCACGATTATAATCATGCCAGTTTATTCATTCATTTTGTTTGGTGACATGCATTGTGGTACAGTGGTACCTGATAAGCATGTTGGATTATTCATTAATTTTTCTGGGTGGCATGCATGGTGGTTACAACTCAGGTGATGTGAAGTTTGAAAGAAAAAATTCTATGGAAACTAGTAAAAAAATATTTAAATTTTGTAGACAACAAAACAGCCCTTATGCCTATTTATACCTGGAAACGCCTCAGCTGCTCTCGGAGAGCATCTAGACTTCAAAGTTTTCCGGTGGAGAGTTGGTGTTTCCAGGTGAGTGACCGCTGAGGACAGTGAATCGTGCATGTCAGGAGAGTGAAAGACTGATTCAAGTCAGACCACCAATGACCGATAGGAAAATATCTATTTGCAGAACAAGAGAAGACTATTTTTGAAAATTTATGACTGGAATGACTGGCTCTGTTATCGAGACAGTCAATCCAGTGATAAATTTTCAAAAATAGCCTTTTCTTGGTTTGCAAATAAATAGTTCTCAACACCACTGCAGAAACCGGTTTTGGATGATATGAGCCGGGTTCTGCCGATCCGGTTGCTTAGTGGGGTGAACTGTCCCACTTCCTCAAGAAATCATGGGTCATTTTGACAAATGTTGGATCAAGTACATACATGGAAGATATCTCTGTCCTAAAATCCATTAGGTCAATGAACCATGTGTGACGGTAATGATTGGATGGTGTGACGTTTAGAGCACTAAGTGGTGCAAGGGCCCTGCCTCCGCAAAACCCTGCATGAGTGTTAAAGTGTTAAGTATATGATGTCATAATGAATTACATCATATGTAGGCTGACGTAGCTAAATCTGTTGAGCTTTTAAGAGTCAGTTATATGAATTGTATGGCTACTATTTAGTACACATTCTGTTGAATATTTAACAGCAGACCCCAGTCAAATTACTTGAAATTAGTTTCAAAATATTCAACAGGTTAGCTGTATCTATAGTTACCATGAAATTTGGAATTCAGGATTTAAAGTACATACTGATCCCAACACACGGTCACACGGGGCATAGCTAAAAGTGGATCTATCCATTAGAAAATCTAAATTTCTGTTTTATCCTCATGCCAATTCCAGCTTTTGCTATATTTAACCCTTTCACCGACAGGTCCTAAAAACATTGTGGCATGTTAAATGATGGTGGTAGCCTAATTTCTCAATCCGAAAGAAAATTTAATTTTAGTATGATGACGTTGAATTAATTACCTACCTACCTTTAAAATCTCCTCGAGTCCTTTCTTTATCTCCATGTTTTGAAAAAATTATGATACTTATGTCTCCATCCATTCATCATGCTATCTCCCAAACAAATGGGTGGAATTCAACCAAATTTGGTATGTGGGTTATCCATATGATTGTGGATTAGCGGACAACTTTTATTTTATGTAGTCAGAGATTGGGGTCTTCCAAATTTATCTAGATTTCCCATAGTCCTGCCCACACTCTCGCACATTATTTGACACCCTCTCAATAGTTTTAAATTAAACCAGATGAGCCACTACATTTAGATAGGATTAGTGATTACTAGATTCTACTATAGCCCTTCAAATCTTTGCAGACTAAGGGAAGACTATTTTCTAGATTTTACCACTTAAATGACTGGCTCAATTATCAAGCCAGTCATTCTACTGGTAAATTTCCAAAAATAGTCATCTTGCTCTGCTCACAATAGAGGAATTTTTTGACAACCTTAACCATTAAAGGGTTGATATCAAATTGTTACCATTGGGTTGGTCAGTTACAAGTTGTACTAGCCCTGGTCAATTTCTGCTAACCTCGCGCTCATGTTAATTTTAACCCCTGCTCTCACAGATCATTTCCCCTTATGAACTCCAGATGTTTCACAGCGATCCACGCCAGTCTCTGTGTAATGCAACTCCTCCGAAAGCGGTGGATGGAATTCAAACAAATGTAGGTTACTATAGAGTGCAAGAGGCCATTTTTATCTACGAAGTAAAATTAGCTATTGTGATACCATGCACATCGCCCGGCAGCGTCTAATTTGCGTTTAGCTCAACTTTTCTGTTTATATTTCATGTTTGGTTGATCATACTGGTCCTAAACTTGGACACACCATATAATGACACGGCATCACACAATGATGTTCTGGCCAAAAGGTCAAAATCACTGATACGCATGGCAACCATTTGCTGTCCGCCATCTATCCATCAACTTATGTTTAAAAACTAATTTGGCTGGAAGGACCCTAATGCTTTCGGCTTCTGAACATGCATACAGAATTTTGATTGGTAAATTTGTGTGTGAAAATCTTTGACTTGATGAAAAATTTAGCAGAAATTGTCAAAACGCTACTCCTCATTAACCGCTTGACAGATTGCAACCCTAGTTGGCTGGACATAAATTGCCAAAATGCATATTCTCCATGACCGCTTGGTGGATTATATCCAAATTTGGCGGAAGGATTCAGTAGTAGTTGGCTCTAGAACTTCTATTCAGAATTTTTTTTTATAATTCTGTGCTTAGCAACAACCGTCATCAGATGAGATATTTTGACAGTTCGCCTCTATGTCCGCCTCATCTCAAAAGAAAAATAGGAAGTGGAAGTTAGATACGGGTATACAGGCAACCTGCTGAATATTTTGAAAAGTTTTGATAGATAGATAGATAGGTATGTAAGTACTCAGTATATTTTATAGGCAGCCTTTTTTACATAGTAGCGGCCTTCTTTGCTGGCAGCCCTTATTGCCATACACTGTTACAGGCCCTTGGCCCCCTTGTTGATAAGCCTTCTAAATTTATTTTATGTTTGAAGTCAATCATCAGAGTTCATTGCTGTCATGAAGTCGAGATTCATGGTTGCATTGCAACCACATTTCTGGTATTACATTTGGCACCTCCCCTATGACACACCATCGACCAAACAATCTAGTTATCACTTACTTTCCATCGTCAGATAGATCCAAGTTATCAGAGATTGTAACCCACAGCCTATAATTTTTCTTTTGATCACTTCCAGAGTTGTTAAATCATAATGTATGATCACACAACCTCCTTTATTAAAATTTGAGCAAAGTCTGACCAGTTTGTTGTTTCCGATATATCCATAGATTAAAATTTGTACCCAATCTGGATCCAACTTGGTTTTTGTCCAGATCACAGCCAAAGTCTGGAAATCCTTGTTTAGGTTATGTTGCTTTTTTACTGTCGTCTAATAGTACACAACTGTCAAAGCGTCATGAGATTAGTTCAACCAATCAGATTTGCCATTGATGGCTTTTCCAACAATATCTCTGCCAATCAAAGATAACGAGGTTAAATATATATGCGATGACGCCATCAGAATGAAATGGTGTTCCAGTTCAAGACGATTGTCCATTCAGCATTAGATATATCGAGATTTTCAATATAAAAACACAGAAATTAGACGAATCCCACGAAGAAACACTAAATTAAATATATCTGATAAATCCAGCCACAAATTGACGTAAATAAGTTGAAATCTGCTGTACGAATCGCTCAAAGTTTGCAAAGCACGTGAGATACATGTACGGAGGAAACATGTACTGATAAGCGGGTCTGCCTAGACTAGGAACCGAGTACCCGTTTGCTTCTAGCCATAGGACTCGTCGAAAGAACTGGAGAACCGTGGTTGGAATAGATGGCGCGTTTAATTTATCGTAAAGTTTTCAAACGCTACCAAACGTGTAGGGCAAAAAGTTAAACCCGTCATTCAAAATGTCAAACCCGTAGTGTCAAAATTTCAACCCGTCAAGATAAAATTCAAGATGCGTCTTGAGATTTTACCAAACGCGCTATGCTTAAGTAAATCACTACGAGAAAATTACGCCATATAGACGCGTTTTAAACGAGCTTTAGGATGCGTTTAAGTAAAGCTAACTAAGATCTGTACTGTAGGTTCTTTCTCGTTGTTACTGGTCATAGATTTCGTTCTTTCAGGACTTTGACAAAACATTTAGCAAGTTGATGTTGTGGCATCCTTTGCATGTTTGATACCTGTTGGCACCTACCATTGTACATTATAGTGCTTTCTGAGCAGAGGTATTGTCTGGCATTCGAGTAACATGTCTGAACATAGAGCATCCCTGTCGCGCTACCCTCACAGACAGTGTCTCTGAGACCATCCCTGTCGCGCTACCCTCACAGACAGTGTCTCTGTGTCACACAGTCTGTAGAGTGCTGCATTTGATAGTAAACTGTCTGGCCAGTGATGATTTGTAATGGCTCTCGGAGGTTTGTGGTGACATAAAGTTTGTTCAAGAGGGCTTTTAGAACTGTCCAGCTGTTGCAATTGTACAGCTTTATGGATACACATGTAGCATCATTTAGTTCCATCATGACTTTCATGAGGATTTTAGAGCCACAAATCCATAACTTTTAAAAGGACTTGAAGGAAATGGTTCCTGTTACACATCGAGTTCCAATGTTAGTAGAGCTATAGAAGACGGAACCCAAGATTCTGCGTTTCCTCCACTTTTCATTGCCCCGATGGGGGTACTGTCATCATTCATTCCTGTGGTATCGGATAGGTATACGTGAGTGATGTCAGCTAGGTATACGTGAGTAATGTCAGCTAGGTATACGTGAGTGATCATTCATTCCTGTGGTATTGGATAGGTATACGTGAGTGATGTCGGCTAGGTATACGTGAGTGATGTCGGCTAGGTATACGTGAGTGATGTCGGCCAGGTATACGTGAGTGATGTCGGCTAGGTATACGTGAGTGATGTCGGCTAGGTATACGTGAGTGATGTCGGCTAGGTATACGTGAGTGATGTCGGCTAGGTATACGTGAGTGATGTCGGCTAGGTATACGTGAGTGATGTCGGCTAGGTATACGTGAGTGATGTCGGCTAGGTATGCGTGAGTGATGCCGGCTAGGTATACGTGAGTGATGTCGGCTAGGTATACGTGAGTGATGTCGGCTAGGTATACGTGAGTGATCATTCATTCCTGTGGTATTGGATAGGTATACGTGAGTGATGTCAGCTAGGTATACGTGAGTAATGTCAGCTAGGTATACGTGAGTGATCATTCATTCCTGTGGTATTGGATAGGTATATGTGAGTGATGTCAGCTAGGTATACGTGAGTGATGTCGGCTAGGTATACGTGAGTAATGTCGGCTAGGTATACGTGAGTGATGTCGGCTAGTTATACGTGAGTGATGTCGGCTAGATATGCGTGAGTGATGTCGACTAGGTATACGTGAGTGATGTCGGGTAGGTATACGTGAGTGATGTTGGCTAGGTATACGTGAGTGATGTCGGCTAGGTATACGTGAGTGATGCCGGCTAGGTATACGTGAGTGATGTCGGCTAGGTATACGTGAGTGATGTCGGCTAGGTATACGTGAGTGATGTCGGCTAGGTATATGTGAGTGATGTCGGCTAGGTATACGTGAGTGATGTCAGCTAGGTATATGTGAGTGATGTCAGATAGGTATACGTGAGTGATGTCAGCTAGGTATACGTGAGTGATCATTCATTCCTGTGGTATTGGATAGGTATACGTGAGTGATGTCAGCTACAGTGTAGGTATATGTGAGTGATGTCAGCTAGGTATATGTGAGTGATGTCAGCTAGGTATACGTGAGTGATGTCAGCTAGGTATATGTGAGTGATGTCAACTAGGTATATGTGAGTGATGTCAGCTATGTATGCGTGAGTGATGGGGGTACTGTCATCATTCATTCCTGTGGTATTGGATAGGTATACATGAGTGATGTCAGCTAGGTATACGTGAGTGATGTCAACTAGGTATACGTGAGTGATGTCGGCTAGGTATACGTGAGTGATGTCGGCTAGGTATACGTGAGTGATGTCGGCTACATATACGTGAGTGATGTCTGCTAGGTATACGTGAGTGATGTCGACTAGGTATACGTGAGTGATGTCGGCCAGGTATACGTGAGTGATGTCGGCCAGGTATACATGAGTGATGCCGGCTAGGTATACGTGAGTGATGTCGGCTAGGTATACGTGAGTGATGTCGGCTAGGTATGCGTGAGTGATGTCGGCTAGGTATACGTGAGTGATGTCATTCATTCCTGTGGTATTGGATAGGTATACGTGAGTGATGTCAGCTAGGTATACGTGAGTGATGTCAGCTAGGTATACGTGAGTGATGTCATTCATTCCTGTGGTATTGGATAGGTATATGTGAGTGATGTCAGCTAGGTATATCTGAGTGATGTCAGCTAGGTATATGTGGGTGATGTTAGCTAGGTATACGTGAGTGATGTCAGCTAGGTATACGTGGAGTGATGACAGCTAGGTATATGCGAGTGATGTCAGCTAGGTATACGTGAGTGATGTCAGCTAGGTATATGTGAGTGATGTCAGCTAGGTATACGTGAGTGATGTCAGCTAGGTATATGTGAGTGATGTCAGCTAGGTATACGTGAGTGATGTCAGCTAGGTATATGTGAGTGATGTCAGCTAGGTATACGTGAGTGACCTCTGTTTTAGCATCATTCATGAAGAGGTTTACAGCCTTGAGCTGTTCTGCAGCTATTAGAAGTAGGGCATGAAGAGGACATTTTACCTCATCGATAAGTCAACATCATCTACATACTCCATCTCCAGTTGCATGCCTATCAGTGAGATTGGAGGGTTTTGTCTTGGGGAGCGTTTTCGAAGATGATAGAGGTACGGCGAGGTAGCTAGTGAGGAGGACTGGTGATAAACCATCAACTTGTAGCAATCCTATTGATGTTTCAAACTGTGCATATTCAAAGCATTGATTTGACGTGAACATTTTTGCCAATAAGAGTCTTACCCGGCATTGCTCGTCATTATCGTATCCAGCTTGAGGGAGAAATTGAATGATCTGTGGTCTTTCGATGGTATCAAATGCATGTGACATGTCAATTCCCATCTTGTGAAAGTGCCATTTGCTGTGATAGTACTACTGATGGGACTGGTTTCAATCATATCTGTCTGATAGATTTCAATCGGTATACGTAAATGGCATATATTCTCACCCAGTAGAGCTTGTATGTGGCGTGCCACAGGGATCCATACTCGGCCCAGTACTTTTTACACTTTACACGAAATCGTTGGGATCTGTTATCAAGAACCATAGCCTTGATCACCATTTCTATGCGGACGATACTCAACTCATACATAGCTTCCAGCCATCTGTGCCCGCAGCCGATGAAGCAATCAATCATATAACAACCTGCTGTCGAGACATCAAAGCATGGATGTCATCAAACATGCTTAAATTAAACGAGGATAAGACTGAACTATTGTTAGTGGGCCCATCGGCTAGGCTGGCTAAAACCGACCTCAATAATATCACAATAGGTTCTAGCCCCATTAAACTGTCGAGCAGCGTAAAGGACCTTAGTATTGTGTTGGATAGTGAGCTAAGCCTTGAGAAGCAAGTTAGACATCTTTGCAGTACTTGTTTCTTTCAGTTGAGGAACATCAGCAATATCAGAAAATACTTGACGAAAGAAGCAACTACTACACTCGTTTGTTCATTGGTGCTATCAAGACTGGACTACTGTAACAGTTTGCTCGCTGGCGCTCCAAAGTCGCTCATTCATAACCTCCAGTCTACAGAATACTGTGGCTAGAATTATCTCACTCCGTTAAATATGAACACATTTCTGCAGTGCTTCGTGACTTATATTGGCTACCAATAGAGCAGAGAATCCGTTACAAGATTCTTTGCTTGACCTACCAATGTGTAAACAACACGGCGCCGACTTACCTGTCAGATCTCATACAGTCCGATGCTCCAGGTCGCGTTCTCCGATCACAAAACAACAGAAATCTTAGTTCCGAAAGCAAAAGTGGTAACATGGACAGAAGACTTTCTCCTTTACTTCTGCTTCTGAATGGAACAATCTCCCTTTAGATAACAAAACATGTCATACTCTACAGTCTTTCAAATCAAGTCTCAAAACATTTCTATTCCGTAGATCTTCAAGCTTTTGAGCTATATAAATGTACTTATTATTATTTTTATGATTATGTCAATGTTCATTGTACCCAGACTATGTCAGTGCAGCTACATCTATTAAAACCACTCTGCCAATTTCCTGTAAATTTGTCAATCTTATTCTGGATACGAGATAGTGATTTGATCATGTAGAGTTCGTTCTTACAATTGCTTGTTATTTATGCAAGAGGTTTGATGCTCTAACCCATCCAATAATTGACTAATTTATTTGAGGTGTCGATGCTATAATGGACTAGATGAATTTATTCATTGTTATGCATATCATTTGTTTCAGGTACTGGACAACTATCTGACTTCAACACGCGAAACTGATTACCAGGCAGGACTTGAACTACTAGATTTGTGGAAGATTAACAGATATGGCGAGGTTAGTACCTTCATCATATATCATCTGGGGCCGTGTTCACGAAGGGTACTTAAGTAAGAAAACATGTCTAAATATGGAGTATGTCCAAAAATGCCTACGTCTGTATTCGCCTACATTAGATGTATATTTAGCCGCATCTTCATGAATACGACATACTTGAGCCCTCTAAATGGGTGCAAGCAGTTAGGTGGGTGCGCAACTAAGGCACTTCATGAATACAGCCTCTGCATCTGGCTAGATTGTGATGATGACCCTGCCTGCATTGTGATAATGAGCCTTGCTAGTTTATGATAATGAGGCTGGCTGGATTGTGTCAATGAGGCTGGCTGGATTATCTTAATGAGGCTGGCTGGATTCTCATAAAGCTGACTGAATTGTGATAGAGGCTGGCTGGATTGTGATAATGAGGCTGGCTGGATTGTGATAATAAAGGTGGTTGGATTGTGATACTGAGGGAGGCTGGATTGTAATAATGAGGCTGGCTGGATTGTGATGAGGCTGACTGGTTTGGGCTAATAACCCGGTGTGGATGAAGATCTTGCCTGAATTGTGCTGTGACCTAGTAAACAGTTTAGCCACAGGCATGCTGAATGGCCGGCCGTTCTCCGCTTATATACTTTCCAGAGTCGTGACATGCCTTATTGATTTTGTAACTTGTTACTTTATTTGCTATCTTATTTTCTTGCAACAGCATGAGCGATTCAAAGCCCATGATGGCATCGATAATCGGAAACTGCTCTGGCATGGAACAAATGTGGCGGTTGTGGCAGCCATCATGCAAAGTGGTTTGCGCATAATGCCACACAGCGGAGGCCGAGTTGGTAGGGGAATATATTTCGCATCAGAAAACAGCAAATCAGCTGGATATGGTAAGATTCTTCTTTATAATTCACAGCTGCTGTTGGTCATAAATTAAGAAATGCAATCTAGAATAGATGTTCATATCCTTATGATCAATTTTTGTGTGGGCTTGGCAATGCCAAATTGAGTAGCCTGGAAATTAGCTTATTTGGGAATTTTACTAACTAAATATCGAAATGTTTCTAGAATAATTACACTGTTTTTTCTTGGAAAATTCATCACATACGTCCTACCAAACATGCGTTGTCCATGTCATTTTAAAGGCGATCACAAATGAAGAGAATTATATTTCAATAAAAAATATCCAAAAATAAGTTTTTATCATGTTTTATAAGTTTAAAAAAAAGAAGTTTACAGATTTTCACAAACTCTATCATTTTTAAATTCACAGGTCATGTCATGAATTTTGACACGCCATAAAATTCACGGTATGACATCATCGCATGACTCGTCAACCCTGTGGATTCGGACTACACCGGTCGTGGTCAGATTATAAGTAACTGCCATCAAATACAGTTACGAACCTAGATATCATCCTCTTATTCAAGTCTTAGTTTAACAAGCACTAATGTTTCTCTCGCATCTCATTCCTATTATGGTGTCCGAATGAACTGTTTTGGAGCTACCAATCATCAAAAACAAAAATATTTAACTGCATCGCACCCTAAATTCCGACTGGATCGTGAGGGAATCAGTCTTGTGTTTGCGATTTTCAATAGCGAGTCGCGAATGACTGCGTGACTAGAGAATTTAGAATCCCGATTCCATATTTGCGAGGGAGACTGAGTCCCGATTAGAAGAAACGATGTCTCAAAATGGAAAAACATATTCGGGATTAAAATAATCATAATCGCTGTCCTCATATTTAAAACGGGATTGAAGGCAATCGCAATTGTTTTAAACGCAGTTGTTCACCAATAATCACGAAACCCGCTGTATACTTACCATGGTGACAGTATGGAATTGTTCTTGGAGAGAATTTATATTCATATATTCTTCGTCTGTTTTCGGATCGTAAAAAAGAAATGTTCTACATTCGTCAGCATTTAATCAAGTCATGTGAAATATTCCATGGAATTCACATAAATTGGTTGCTGTACACATGCTTTATTTCACTTCAAGAGATATACTTACCTCCCTAACACTGATATTTCCTAAATATCGACCTAGACTCAATAATCCCAGAATAAAAAAGTAAGGGGTCCCTACTGGGTAGGGAGTCAGCTGTCAGTCTGCCGGATGCCAGCCCCAACCTCTCACATGCGCAGACTGACACTGCCTCATTCTTAGCTATTGGCCTGAAACACATTCTTGTTTCTTAACAGTTCATGATTGTTTTTGCTCAATTATCTTTTTTGTAATTGTTTTGGAGCGTGGTTGACATGTCTGATCCTTGTGGAATGCCTGAGACTTCACCAGGACCAAGTTATCAGGTGATTTCTATTACAATTTTGTTTTATTCCGTCTTAATTATGCGATGTCACCTATTTCTGTGACGTCGTATAGACGTGATAGGTGCCTAGAAAATTGGTATATTATTATCTGGCTCCATGAAATACTAATCTCTATGTTTGTGTCCACAGGTTCCTGTCAGGAGGTTTGTACACATCTAGAGCGTTTGTCTCCACATTTTCCTAAAAAATGTTAGGAAAAACGTGTATGCCCAGGGTGATATAGGCTCCCTTAAGAGCGAGCTTGGCATTCTGCCCTCTTGTCCCACCCCATCCTTTATATTGTGGAGAGGCATGGGTCTTCTGGTGTAATTATAAAGAGTGCTGGACATGGTAGTATGGCTTTGCTAAAGACAGGTACTCTAGTTATGTTATATGGCACTCTATTATATTTGAAAATATTTATGATTATTTGCTGCCAATATTTTTGTCATGCTGTTTATCTGTATCATTATCATGGGCTATGGCTATGTTCATTCACTGTTCATCATGCTCTTGTATTTAGAATACAATTCATCTTTACACCTGGATGATGCTTCTAGTCCGTCTGTTTCTATTTATTGAAATTTCTTGACGTCATAATCAGCCATGTTATTATTAATAAGCACCTTGAGTGTAGGCCATTTGTGTTTCTTACAACCATCCCTTGTTGTTATTACTCCTCTTTAAATGGGTTGGTTTATTTAGTTAATTAACTATAAACTGATTGTCTTCATCGTAGGCCCTTTTTCAGAGGCCTTCTTGTGTGATCTGTAGCCGCTCTATTAAGTTGAAGTTTATGCCCCATCTATGTGTGAAATTTTCACCTTGTGGTCCATTATTAAACTGTGACATCTGTAAACAGAGGGGGGAGGGTGGGACGTATTCTCTAAATTCTTGACATTACAGGCTAGGGATAAGGCGTTGGAGGAGGAGAAAAGTGTGAAACAGAGTGTAAGGGTAAGAGAAAGGCCTCCACTTCTTCGGAAATGGAGACTCAGGTTGGAAAAGATGGGGGAGATGAAAAAGATAAAAAAATCTGGTTTCAGGGTTGCTTCGCGGCATGCACTCAGGCCAAGTGCTTTATTGTCTTCTTCATCTGCCCCCGAGCAGAAAATCCCCACTGCTGATTAGCTCACCTGGCCTGAAAGGCCAAGTGAGCTTATGTCATGGCGACCGTCCGTCGTGTGTCCATCCGTCCGTCCGTCAACTTTTTCTTTAAACAACTTCTCAAGAACCACTGAGCCGATTTCAATTATATTTGCCAGGATGCATCCCTAGGGCATAGAGATTCAACTTTGTTCAAATGAAGCCGATCGGCCAAAATTCAAGATGGCCAGAAAATAGCCGATTTTTAGAAACATTAAAAAAAATCTCCGAAACCGCTGGCGGAATTGATTCAAAACTCGTAACACATCATCTATTGCAACGGTAGACCCAAGTTTGTTCACGGCAACCTAATTGGCCTATTTGCCTGGTGGCCATCTTGGATGACCTAGTTTTCGCGAAAATGACTTCTCCCGAACCGCTGAAGGGATAGGTCTGGAATTTGGTAAATATGCTTAGGGACCAAGGTCCATTCAAGTTTGTTCAAGGGAAGTTTGTACGTTAAAAAACATGGCCGCCATCAACCAATCAAAATTTAGTGTTTGTTGGTCATATTGGCTTTTTTGTATTTGATGTATTTTGATGGCGAAAATTGCTTTATATATGCTTATCAGTGTGGCGAGTTCAAATATGTCACTTTCGAGACTATCGGATAAACGGTTTGGCTGCCATCTTGGTTTGTTTTCCCGCTATAGGCTCCCATAGTAAAGCAATGGGCCCATAGTAAAGCAATGGGGAATTCTTTAAACGACTTCTTCTCAAGAGCCACTGGGCCAATTTCAATTATATTTTGGAGGAAGCATTCATAGGGTATAGAGATCTAAGTTTGTTCAAACGAAGCGGATCAGTCAAATTCCAAGATGGCCGTCGGCCAAAATGGTTGATTTTTAGAAACACTTTAAAAAATCTCCGAAATCACTGGAGGAATTGATTCAAACCTCATAACACATCATCTGTGGCAGCGGTAGACCCAAGTTTGTTCAAGGCAACCTGATTGGCCGATTTGCTTGGTGGCCATCTTGGATGACCTAGTTTTCATGAAAACGACTTCTCCCGAACCGCTGAAGGGATAGGGCTGAAATTTTGTAAATATACCAAGCGCCTTTCAAGTTTGTTCAAGGGAAGTTTGTTCGTTAAAAAACATGGCCACCATCAACCAATCAAAATTCAGCGTTTCTAGGTCATATTGGCTTTTTTGTATTTGATGTATTTTGATGGCGAAAATTGCTTTATATATGCTTATCAGTTTGGCCATTTCAAATATCCCACTTTCGAGTTTGGCTGCCATCTTGGTTTGTTTTCCCGCCAAAGGGTCCCATAGTAAAGCAATGGGGCCCATAGTAAAGCAATGGGGCCCATAGTAAAGCAATGGGGACTTCTTCTCACGAACCACTGGGCCGATTTCAATTATATGTGGGAGGAAGCATTCATAGGGCATAGAGATCAAAGTTTGTTCAAATTAACCCCATCGGCCAATTTGGTCGCTGGCCATCTTGGATTTAGGCCGATATTAGGAAACGTCTTTAAAAATCTTCTCCGAAACGTCTTGAGGGATTGATACGCAAACCTCATGAACTATGATTTATGGCAAGGGAACCTGATTGGTCAAATGGTTCGGCGACCATCTTGGTTGACCTAGTTGTAGCAAAAATAACTTATTCTCCAGAAGCGCTGAAGGGATCGGGCTGAAATTTGGCAGATATAATTAGGGCCTAAGGGCCATTAAAGTTTGTTCAAGAGAAGTTGATCCGTCAAAAAACATGGCCGCCGTGGGCCAATCAAAATATAGCATGTTTGGTAGCCATATTGGATTTTTTTATTTGATGGATTTTGAGGCCGAAATTGCTTTTGTGTGTTTTTGGGTATTCTTCTCTCAAATTTGCAATTTTCGAAACTGTCGGATAAATGGTTTGCTGGCCATCTTGTTGATAAAGAGCATTCTGGTTGAAATGCCTATTGTCCAGGTGAGCGATACAGGCCCCTTGGGCCTCGTGTTCTGGTGTCTGTCGTGGTCCGAAAATGTATGAGAATCAGTGGTGGCTCCAGTAGATCTCGGAAGGCCCGCCGCCTTGCCGATGGATCCAGGAACGGCCCTTAATGATCCCGGCTGGAGGCTTGCCTCATCAGTAGATCTTGGGGCTGGAGTGATGGACCATGATCCACACTGCTGGTACCGGTTCCTCTTACGGTACCTTCCCTGGCCAGCCCGGGTTAGCACTCTGCTGACCCAGAGACTATCTGTCATGGCCAGGATGAAGAGGATTTGCTGCTGGGTTCATCCATTGATGCCGTGGACATGGAAATGGACGAATGTGCACCCCTCGCGGGGGGGGGGGGGGGGGGGGGGTGCGGGGGGGGGGAGCAAGGGCGAACTTTTCCATGGAACTACCCCTGCAAGGGTAGGCTTCACGGCTCAAATGGTGGCCCGGGCTGGAGCAGATGACCGCTTGTTCCGCATACCTCGTCTTGCCGAGGGTATGACGGCGGCTGATACCGCGTCTTGCCGAGGGTATGACGGCGGCTGATACCGCGTCTTGCCGAGGGTATGACTGCGGCTCGTCCGGGCCATGGTGTGGTGAATTACACCCCACACGCTTCCATGACGCCAGCTCCTCGCTTAGACACGGCACAAAACATGCCTGCTCTCTCGGGCCCGCATGCTTTCACTAGCTTGCCAGGTGTATCTATGGCTGCAAGTACGTTTACACCTGCGAGTGTTGTAGAGGATGACGAATGCCCGCGCCTGGGTGGGCACTCACAGGTGGCCACAGAGGAGGACTGGTCTGATGCATGTCGTCAGGCCAGAGCTCAACATGGATCAGTCAGTTAGCCAGCAGGATCAAACCCCGTGGTGGCTGGAAAGCCGACAGTTACCGCTATGCCATCTGTGTCATTAGCAGAACATGGTCACAGCAGCAGAGACATCTATTAAACCGAATGGACGGTTTGCTAAGCGCGCCGGCCCCCCCCCGGCGAGGTCGCTAGGTGATGTCGTATCATTGCTGGTCTATACCAGAAGTACGGTATAGTGCTAAGCCGAGCGCGGATGATCGTGCAGCGCTTGGCGATCACACGCAGACAGGCTCCCGTTCCGACACGGGAGCGCTGTGCTCGAGCACAGAGGCGCTCGGCAAACACCGCGTTGAGCGATGCAGAGGAGAGCTCTAAAGCGTCCATAGCGGTGCTCTCGCATGTCTCCCAGATGTTACAGGGTGTAGTAATGGCATCTGTTTCGTGCCAAGCAAGCCCCGTCTCAGTTCAGAGTGCCATCCAGGATGGTATTAACCTGGGTCTGGACTGCATGACGCCGGCTGTGACTAGGAGTGTCCGGGCGAGGCGCACTTTTGCCTTAGAAAATCTAAGGCTGTTTCAGAATTTGTTTAGTAGGCAGCTGCGGACGCCTATGTCAGGTCCTGGTCTCTGGGGGTGAGGGATGTAGACACCTCCAGGAGACAGTCACCCTAGCCAAGAATCAGAGGGCACTATACGAGCAATTTGAGGTGTTCTGTAGGGAGCGCCTTCACGCAGCGCCCCCTGCGTACCGTCCACAGCAGGCCCGCGATGGCGCTGGTCAAGTCGGAGGCCAGCCCACCGGCGCAGGGTATACCACGGCCACACCAACACTGGCCTGCAGGGTTGGGGGTGGCACAGCCAGACAGGCAGCTGCCCGCCCGCGCACCTCGGCCCGCGTGGCGCGGACTGTGGTGCGTGAGGATCTGGTGGTGGTAATCATGCCTAATGGGCCGGTTACCACAGGGACCACTTTTGTGCTTCTAGAACCAGAGACAGTCCCTCTCTTGCACTGCTTATGTCCACCTCTCCCTAGGTGGACCTGTGGGAGGTCGATTGACCCTCCACAAGCAAGAGTAGGAGCGGTTAACCCAGGCTCACTTAGTCTTGTGGTGGCTTTCTGCCGGGTACCAGGCTGACTTGGCAATAGGCCCACCATCGCACCTGTCTCTGGTCCCGATCCGGACTCAAATTCCAAGAGATCCAGTTAACGGTCGTATATAGAGGAAGAAATAACTTCCCTCATACAAAAAGGAGCAATTCAACCGGCACAGAATTGCCCGGGCTTCTATTCAACCGTGTTTCTAGTAACAAGAGCGCTGGAGGGTGGGGAGACCATTTCTCAATTTCAAGCCTTGAACAAGTTCATAGACACGCCAAGTTTCAAGATGGAAATGATCAAAATGGTGTTGGCAGGGTTGGAGAAAGAAATGTGGACAGCATCAATAGATCTGAAGGATGCTTATTTCCACATTCCAATTGTGAGGCGTTTTCGTCGGTAACTGTGATTCACATTCCAGGGCCGTAAGTGGAATTCAAGGTTTATAGCACACCTAGCCTGAAAGGACATGTTGAGCTTATGCCATGGCGGCCAGCCATCGCCTGTCTGTCCGTCCGTCAAATCGCGTCTTCTTAACGGTTTGATCAATTTCAACCAAATTTGGCTGGAATGAGCCTTAGCTGCAACCCTCCAGACTTTTTTTCAGAATTTTGATTGATCAATTTTTTGGGTGAAAATCTTAGATTTTATGAAAAATCTACTGGAAATGGTCAATATGTTACTCTTCCTTATCTGCTCGGCATATTTCAACTAAATTTAACTAGATGCATTCTGTGGTGGTAGGCTCTAGAATTTCTTTTCAGAATTTTGATTGATCAATTTTTTGGGGTGAAAATGCTACTCGTCCGTAGCTACTTGACATAGTTCAACCAAATTTGACTAGATGCATTCTATGGTGGTAGGCTCTAGAAATTCTTTTCAGAATTTTGTTTGATCAATTTTTTGGGTGAAAATCAGATTTTATGAAAAATCTACTGGAAATGGTCAAAATGCTACTCCTCCTTAGCTGCTTGACATATTTCAACCAAATTTGACTAGATGCATTCTAGGGTGGTTGGCTCTAGAATATCTTTTCAGAATTTTGACTGACCAATTTTTTTGGTGAAAATCTGAGATTTTATGAAAAATCTACCGGAAATGGTAAAAATGCTACTCTTAGCTGCTTGGCATATTTCTACCAAATTTGATTAGATGCATTCTATGGTGGTAGGCTCTAGAGCTTCTTTACAGAATTTTGATTCATCAATTTTTTGGGCTAAAATCCCTAATACTCATTGATATTGCTAAATATCGGCTTTCACTCAATAAAACACTCAGATTAAAAAAGTAAGGTGCCCCTACTGGGCAGGTAGTCAGAAGTCAGTCAGGTCGATGCCAGCCCCACCACAGCGCATGCGCCGACTAGTACTTCCTGGGAGTCCTATGCAATTTTTTTGCATAAAAGTTTTCCTCTTTTTCTGAAAAGTTGTGCTAATTTCTAACTACTAAAGTCGCTTGTTAAGAATGTCTGAGCTGCAGAAAGGCATGTTGTCTCCGGAGGAGGGCCCAGGACTGATTCATCAGGTGACTTCTAGTATATTTTAGCGAGTTTGTCCCGTTGTAATGTGTTTCCGGGACTCACGTTTATTGTGATAAGCGCCTAAAATAACTGGTTTATTTCTAAATGGCGCTATGAAATGCTAATCTCTCTTTGTGTTTATGTCCACACGTATCTGTCTATGATTGAAAAGGACAGCACGTCGTCAGAGGGTTTGTTTTTCTCTCCACCAAGGTGCCATTTCCTACTAACATTGTTAGGTTATCTAACCAAAAATCTATACTCAGTGAGTTGGAGGCCTCGGAAGAAGGTCTTCTCACTTTGCCCTCTTGGTCCACTTCCTTCCCCTTATAGGTGGAGAGAGTTAAGAGGTCATAGAGTTGGTGGAGCTTCCAGTTCATCAGATCGGATGGTTTGTCTATGCTAAAGACTCAGGTGTTCTAGTTATGATATTAGGCACTTCAATTATATTTGAAAATATTTATAAAATCTGCTGCCATTTTATCATTGTATATCTGATGTTTGTATAGTCTGTATACACTATCCTTTCCTGTTAGGATGCTCTGGATATGAATACAATTTGTCCTTATACCTGGATGTTTGTTTCGGATCAATTTAACTTCTTATTTTTGAAGTTATGACGTCATAATCAGACTTGCACTTTATTAACATTTAAAGTTTTGCCCAACGCTGGTTTATTATCTTTGTAGGTGGTCTGTATGATCACCTTTTCCTCTCCTTTTATTTTGGTTTTGAGTTACTAATTCTATTAACTAAAATACTCATTGTCTTCGTCCTCTGGCCTGTTTCAGAGACCTGGGTGTCCCTCATGTGGTCGCTTTTTAAAGGACCGATTCGCCCCGCACTTATGTTTCCAGTGCAGTCCCTGTGGACCATTGCTTAAATGCGACATATGTAAACAGTGGGGGGGGGGCCGAGTTAATGTCTGACTTTTTGTCGTTACAGGCAAAGGAGAAGGTTGCTGAGGAGGAGAGAAGGTCTAAGAGAGTGTAGCAGGTGCTGGCCAGGGCCTTGGTATGGCGCTAAGCACCCCGCGCAATACCACAGCGCCTGCTCCTGGTCAAGCCAGCCGGTTTAGCATGCCTGCTCTTTCGGGCCCACATGCTTTCTCTGGCTTGCCAGGAGTGTCAGGTTATCCAGCCTCAAGCATGCCTGCGAACGCTCAGGAGGAAGACGAAGGCCCTCGTCTTGTAGAGCTCTCGCAGGTAGCCACAGAGGAGGACTGGTTGGACGCTTGTCAGTGGCTTATAAGCATCAGGCCAGACCTGCCTGTGGAAGAGCCGTCCGGCCAGCGGGATCACCGCCCGTGGTTGGCAGGTAGATCGGCTGTGAGCGCTATGCCATCTCTGCCGCTGGCTGAACATATTGTTGATATGTTCACGGCGGCGGAGACATCCATCAAGGCGCATGGACGTCTCGCGAAGGCGCCTCGTGAGGTGGCGAGGCGTTGCCGCGTTGTATCTGATGAGTATCAGAAATACGGCGTGGTGACTAAGCCGAGCGTGGCTGACCGTGCGGCTTTAGGTGAGGACACGCGGCCAGGCTCCCGGTCTGACACGGGAGCAATGTGCTCGAACGCGTTCAGCCAATACCGCGTTGCGCGATGCGGAGGAGAGTGGGAGCGCGTCTATTGCGGCGCTTTCTCATGTCTCCCAGCTGTTACAGGGGGTAGTAACAGCATCTGCGTCGCGCCAGCCTAGCCCGGTAACGGTCCAGAGAGCCATCCAGGATGGAATGAACCTGGCTCTGGATTGTTTGACCCAGGCTGAGACCAGGAGTATCCGGGCAAGGCGCACGTTTGCACTTGACAACTTGTGCCCATCTCAGGACCTGTATAATAGGCTGCTGCGTAGGCCTATGGCAGGTCCTGGTCTCTTTGGAGGTGAGGGATGCAAGCATCTCAGGAGATGGTCACTATGGTCAATAACCAGAGGGCTTTACGCGAGCAGTTTGAGGTGCTCCGCAGAGAGCGCATTCGCGCATCTCCCCCTGCGTATCATCCCCTGCAGGCTCGAGGTGGCAGTGGCCAGGTCAGAGGCCAGCAACCAACGCAGCATCGGCCTCGGCCACGCGCGATTCGGCCAGTGGTGAGGGGGGGGGCGCAGGCTCCTCTGGCACAGCCAGCCAGGCAGCCGCCCACGCACCGAGGTGCGCGTGGCGCTGGTCGTGGCGCGCGAGGATCTGGTCATGGTATTCATGCTTGATGGGTCGGTTATCACGGTGAGAACCACTCCGGTGCTTCTGGCCAAGGAGACAGTGCCACTCTTGCACTCCTTACATCCACCTCTCTTCCAAGGTGGTCCCGTGGGGGGGGGGGGGGGGGGGGGGGGGGCCTGATTGGCCCATCACAAGCAGGAGTGGGAACAGTTAACTCAGGACCGTTTAGTCTTGCGATGGCTTTCAGTCGGGTATCATCCCGACTGGATTACAGGCCCTCCATCGCGACTGTCTCTGGTGCCAATCTGGACTCAAATTCCAAGGGATCCAGATCAGCGGTTGTGTATAGAGGAAGAGATAAATTCTCTCTTACAAAAAGGAGCAATTCAACCGGCACAAGATTGTCCGGGCTTCTATTCAACCGTGTTCCTAGTAGCAAAAAGCACTGGAGGGTGGAGACGAATTCTCAACCTCAAGCCATTGAACAAGTTCATAGACACACCCAGTTTCAAAATGGAGACAGTGAAATCGGTGTTGGCAGGGTTGGAGGGGGTGGGTGTGGACAGCTTCAATAGATTTGAAGGATGCTTATTTCCACATTCCTATAGCGAGGAGTTTCCGTCGCTTCCTGAGATTTGCATTCCAGGGCAGACAGTGGGAATTCAGGGTGTTATCCTTCGGAATTTCTACGGCTCCTCGGGTCTTCACCAGGGTGGTTCTTGCGCAGGAGAGGCATAGCAGTCCACATGTACAGAGACGACTGGCTGTTAAAAGCACACAACCAAGTAAGTTTATCAGCAAATCTGGAGATAGTTTTGAAAACTCTCACAGATTTAGGCTGGATAATCAATTTTCAAAAATCAGAGCTGACTCCATCCCAGAAGTTTGTCTACCTGGGAATGTTCTTCGATCTGGAGATACTGTTGGATATGTTTATCCTACTCAGGAGAGAGTTCAGATACTCATCTCAGTAATACAGTCAGTGTGCAACAGTCGTCATGTCCTGGCACGAGTTTACTTGAGAATGCTAGGATTGATGGTTTCTCTGGAACCAGTTATTCCTCAGGCAGCCTTAGGCAGGCGGCCAATACAGTTATTTCTCATGATGCAATGGACTCAAGTACAGGTTCTCTGGACTCAAATGTGCCAGTGCTGGAGCCTCTAATTCACCACCTTCAATGGTGGTTGAAGACAGAGAATCTCCTGGCGGGGGTAATGCTAACCCCTCCTCACCTTCAGGTAACGATGTATACAGATGCATTGATGGAGGAGTGGGGAGCTTGCCTGGAAGAATCCACGATATCAGGGCTTTGGAATCTGGAACAGTCAATAGAACATATAAATCTACTGGAATTACGAGCAGTAGTCCTGGGCCTGGAACATTTCTTACAGAAAGTTCAGGGCAAGAGTGTTCTAATTCGATCAGACCACTCAATAATAGTGACTTACATAAACCGCCAGGGCGGAACCAAGTCGCCCAGTCTCCAGAAAATCAGACAGGAGGAGTGCCAAGTGCTTCTGATCGCCCCAAATTGGCCAAGCCGATCATGGTATACGGATCTGCTGGACCTTCTGGTCTGCAATCCGGTTCCTCTGCCTCTGATGGAAATATTATCTTCCAGGGCAAGGCCCTTCACAACAATCCGTCAATGTTCAGATTGACTGCGTGGATGTTGTCAAGGAATCTAGAATTAAGGAGGGATTTTCTGAGCAAGCAGCCATGTTTATGGCAAAAGCCAGGAGGGGGTCAACCTCCAGAGCATATAATTATAAAATCAACAGATTTGCAGAATGGTGCTCAAAAAGATGTATTAATCCAATCGATTCATCTATTCAGGTAGTAGCTGATTTCCTCTGTCACCTATATGATGCCTATCACCTCAAGCCTAACTCTATTGCTGGTTATAAATCAGCTTTAATGACAGTTATCCCTTGCTTGGCTAATAGGGGGAGTGATGAAGTAAGTACATTAAATACTTTAATTAAAGGCATGGGCAATCTAAGACCAAGGCATCCCCCAGTGATTCCGTCTTGGAGTTTATCACTAGCGCTTCAGGTACTAGGTGATAAACCTTTTGAACCACTTAGTTCCATTTCTATGAAAATGTTGACACTTAAAACTGTATTTTTAATTGCTGCGGCCTCCGCTAGGTGTAGAAGTGAAATTCATGCCTTATCAGCCGAGGCAGACCGTTTTGTGGTTACAGGGGAAGGCCTTAAGCATCTACCTAGGATTAATTTCATGGCTAAAAATCAGTCTGAAATATCCAGGTCAACCCATTTTTTTGCCAGCTTTAACTAGATATGATCCTAATTCTAAAGCATGGTGTCCGGTCCGAGAATTGAGCTGGTACAAACAACGTACTCAGGAATGGCGGACGGACCCGTCAGCGTTATGGTTGTCATATATTGAACCCCATGGCAGGGCGGTTAAGGACACCATTTCCAGGTGGATTGTTGAATGTATTCAATTTTGTCATAAATCCGCCACAGGTAAACAAGTTGACATGGCCAAGGCTCACAGTGTCAGGGGCGTAGTGGCTTCTACTGCCCTATTTAATGGGGTCCCTGTGGATGACATTATGTCGGGAGCTCAGTGGCATTGTGAGTCAAGTTTTACAGACCATTACCTCCGTGACACCTCGAATCCTCTCGCTGTATCGATTTTGAAAAAATTATTTATGTGTACATATTTGATGAGGTTTCCTCAATTCTTATATATTTCGCATTTAATCAATGGAAACATCCACTTATTTGGACTGCATCAGTCTTCAATGGGGAGATGATGACAGCCGCCATTCTTGACACGGTCAGTCTTGTTTTTGTGGTGTTCTTTGTTAATTGTGCTGTCACGTGACCCTTCGTTATTAATATGGTGATGGTACATGTTTTTATGTATGGTTCATTATTGAGAGTATACGAAAATTAAGCCTTGTTCTTTGTCCTATAGTACATGGCACTTGTACGTAGAGAGCGTATGGGACATTGAGGTCATGCAGTCTTCCTCCCAAGAAGAGGGGGGGGGGGGGGGGGGGTGGGAGTGAGTGCATATGACATATGGTCATCTCTCATCCATCGGTTGTGTTAGCCGATGTTCAAATCTTTCCTGATTGTGTTTCCGCACAATTTCAGAAGTTTCAGTGCCTTTAATACAGAAAAAATTGCATAGGGAAGAGCTGGTCTGTTGATCTCGCCTCCCTCCCGCCGAATTCCCTGTCGAATTCTGGCAATATCAAAGAGTATTAGGGAGGTAAGTATACTCTTGAAGTGAAATAAACGAAATCACGGATTTCTTTTTTCACGAGAGAGTTGATACTTACCTCCCTAATACTGACCCGGCCTCTCCGCCCCACTGAGGCTCGGTCTTCAGGCTCTTGTAAGTTGCATGGTGTCAGCCAATAAATTAGTCAGAGGAAGTGCTAGTCTGCGCATGCGCGGTGGTGGGGCTGGCATCCGCTGGACTGCCCTCTGACTCCCTGCCCAGTAGGGGCACCTAACTTTTTTAATCTGAGTGTTTTATTGAGTGAAAGCCGATACTTAGCAATATCAAAGAGTATTAGGGAGGTAAGTATCAACTCTCTCGTGAAAAAAGAAATCCGTGATTTCGTTTATTTTCAAGATACTGGGTTTGCTAGTATCGTTGGATAAGGTAGTGCCTTATGCGGCACTCAGACACAGGCCGATTCAGATGTACTTAATGTCATTCTGGTCTCTGAGGACAGATCCGTTATCTCTGAAGATTTCAGTAAAAGAACCATTGATATACCACCTTCAGTGATGGTTATCAGAACAGATGTCCATCTTCATGGACATGTCTGCGACAGGATGGAGAGCGGTACTGGACAATCTCAGTGTTGGGCGAATGGGATCGGGCAAATGCGCAGAAACATATAAATGTTTTAGAACTATTAGTGGTGGCATTAGCACTTCGAAAGTTCGAGGACAGAATCTGAGACAAAGTAGTCGTACTAAGGACGGACAGCTCAACAGCGATGTCTTATTTAAACTGCCAAGGCGGGACGAGGTCACCAGGGTTGTGCATGATGATTTGGAAGCTTCTGTTGTGGTGCCAAGAGAACATCATTTCCGAGTAGATTGAACATCCTAGCAGATGCGCTCAGTCGATGGACGATTTGTTGTCCGACGGAATGGCAGCTTAACCAGACGGTAGCAGAAGTCCTCTTCAATCATTGGGTCAAGCCAAATGTGGATCTATTTGCGATGAAAGGAAATGCAAAGATAGCCACTTATGTGTCTGATCCCAGACCCGTTAGCATTAGCAGTAGATGCACTGGCAATCAGTTGAAAAGGGATGTTCGCGTACGCATACCCTCCAACAATTCTAATTCCAAATGTTCTGGAAAAGATAAGAGAAGGCATGTGCCAAGTACTACTGATCGCTTCTCATTGGCCGGGCCGATCATGGTTTACGGATCTGCTGGCCATTCCCATCTGCAATCCGATGCCTCTTCCAGTCAGATGGGATTTAATATCGCAGAACAAGGGTCTGTACCACCATGACAGACCAGAGATGTTCAAATTGACTGCATGGATGTTGTCAAGCAGCAAGCAATTGAAAGTGGCTTTTCTGAGCAAGCAGCGAAATTTGTTGCTTCAGCCAGAGGGGGGGGGGGGGGGGGTGTCAACCACTAGAACATATAATTATAGAATCAACAAGTTTACAGAGTGGTGCAAGGGAAGACGTATTAATCCCTTTTCTGCAACTGTTCATCATATACTGTAGCTGGTTTTATCTGTCATTTATATGATGTTGATAAACTTGTACTTTCAAATCTAGCAGCATATAAGTCTGCACTAGCCTCAGCCGTTCCAAGTGTGGCCAATGCAGGAGTGGAGAACGACACTCTACGTGAAGTTATTAAAGGAATAAGCAATCTGCGACCTAGAGAGTCTATGCCTATTCCTGCATGGAACCTATCTCTTCCCTTTCACGGTCTAGGGCATGCTCCCTTTGAATCTATTAGATTTATAGATATTAAACTGTTAGCACTTAAGTCAGTTTTCTTGGTTGCAGCAGCATCGGCGACGAGAAGCGAAATTCATGCGCTATCTGCTGAACAAGACCGCTTAGTCGTTACGGGTGAATTTTTATGACTATCGCCATGTCTGCTTTTTGCAAAGAATCAGTCACTTAAATATCAAGGTCAACCAATCCATTTGCCAAGCTTAATCAGACACAATCCAAGCTCTTCTGCTTGGTGTCCAGTCCGATGTCTGAAAATGTACCAGAAACATACTCAGGAGTGGAGGGATGATCCAAACTCACTTTGGCTCTGTCTCAAGGCTTTCCCATCCTCATGCCTCGAAAGATACTATTTCGCGTTGGATATTCGATTCTATTCAAATGATGCATAAATTAGCTACAGAAAAGCAGATTGATCGTGTGAAGGCCCATCAAGTACGAGCACTAGCAGCAGCAGCCCTTTATAAGGGTGTCTCATTAGAGGAAGTGATGTCTGTAGCACAATGGCATGCCGAGTCGTCATTCACCGATTTCTACCCTATAGCAAGCACGCTTAATCCTGTTGCTGTCGCAAACTTAATCGATCTAAATTAAGCCACAATGAAGACCTCTAACACTAAACATCACAAGGACTCTTATGAGCTCTGGCACAGGAAAATCACTGGCTGTCGGATCTGCAACAAATGGGCAAGCTCTTGGGAAGAATACAGAACGACTCCACTAGAAAACTGGTGAGTATTTCTAGTTTTAATTGACTAATCCATGTTTTTCACTTGCAGTCGAAATATCAGACTTGTTGTTTATTGTCTGATTTAAGAGTATTCTTATTCTCAATATCAGAATTAAGCCTCATTCCAATTGGAAACTCAGGTCAGAATCTTGATAGTGATTTCCAAAATTTAGAAGTAGTAGTAGCTTCTATTCACTCTCTGGGACTGCTCTAGCCGAGACATAGAGCTGACACGGGTCCGGGTGGTGTTATCTCCCCATGACAGCCCTCATATATGTGCGGACAAATGATGGGGCTGGGGAGGTGGTGTGGGTGGGTGGGTGGTGGAATCTGTCTGTATTGGGAACTGAGACTCAGTACCTGGCGTTTATGGTAGTTCCTGGAGACAGGCTGAGCAGGGTCCTGGAGAGTTAATCTTTGTTAGTTATTTTGAGCTAGACATTTGATAATAGACATTATCATAATAGTACTGGTAAGTATTAATAATTCTCATAGAAACAAAAGCGGATGCTTTTTTGAGAACCAAGTTTATTCAAGGAAACTTGATTGGTCTAAATACTATTCCAGTAATCTTGGATAACCTGGTTTTCATGAAAACGACTTCGTCTCCAGAACCGTTGAGCAGATTGGGCCGAAATTTGTGAAATATGACTAAGGGCCGTTAACGTGTGTTCAAGAGAAGTTGATGCATAAAGAAAGATGGCCACTGTGTTCTTGTTACAATTCTGCTCAACTCCTTTCCAGTTGAAATGCCTACCGGTATATTCCAGGTGAACGATACAGGCCCCTTGGGCCTCTTGTTCTTAGATAGCCTGCTGTTTTCATTGGGTACTAATTTCATATAAAACAACTGTATCTGATTATTTACACCTTGGCTTTTGAGGAGTAAGCGTGTGGCTTAATCTGCACTTTATACGGAAATAATTATACTGAAAACAAGTGCAGAGATTGCAGACTCTTTCCGTCATACTTTTGTCACATTTGTTTTTTTAAATTCCAGATTTTTTGTATCAAAGCCAGTGTTGGGGATCCCTATTGTATGCTAACATTTCTTGTTAGATCACCTGACGTGAATGTCCAAATGAGCTTATGCCATGGCAACTCATCTGTCATTCATCCATTAGCCATCCGTCCCTCGTCCATCCATCAACTTTTTCTTTAAACAACATTTTAACCGCTTTTTATAAATATTTAAGTCTCCGAAATTGCTTGTGGAATCAATTCGAAACTCATGAAACATCTAGGGGAACAACTGAACCAAGCTTGTTTGAGGGAACTTGAATGGCCGCATTTTTTGCTGGCCATCTTGGATAACTTACTTTTCATGAAAATGACTTCTCCAGATCCACTGAATGGATCAGACCGAAATTTGGAATATATGATTAGTCCACTATGGGCCATTAAAGTATGTGCAAGGGAAAGACCTGCTGTGGACCAATCTAGTTTTTCCCGCAGAGTCTTTTGAACCACTAGACCGATTCTAACATCCCTAGCATTGGATAAATCTTCGAATTTGCAGCTACAGAATTATTACAATCAGTTTTGTGGTTCCGGCAATATTATCATATCATGTTGGAATATATATTTACACTGCCTGCGACACACGCTATGACGGTATCTTGAGTCGGCTGAGTAATTTTACAATACGCACGTGTCAAGTGTGCCACTTCATTTAACCATTATCGCCTGGTGTAAAATGCGTAATAGCCTACTTACAGAGATAGTGCCGGGGTACATTTTGGGGGAAAAATGTTGCTGTTGTGCACAGTAATGACTTACAGCAGCATTATTACCAAAATGAAATACATTCTAATAGGATGGAGAAAATGGAATCTATGCTTCAGCGGTCTAGGGGTTATGATTCCCACCGACTTTGGATACTAGAATTACTTGAAAAACTTAATAGCTTAACTGGACAATGTCCTAATGATTACAATTTAGCACATGTTAGACCTCCATGCATATAGATATTTACTGTACAGCCTTCGTGCTCAGCAAAGATAGTGTTGGTGCAGGGATGACTTCAGGATCTCGTGAAATCTCGCTCTCGTTGCTAGAAAATGGCGCCGCCCGGGAGATAAAATAATCCCATGCTTACGATGGCATAATTACTCGTATTATTTGTCTATTGTTTTTATTTAGGATCCAATATGTTAGTCATATAATAGTCTCAAATAAAGTACACTTTTACCAATCCCGGAATTGTCCTTTAAAGTGTTATGGGGCAAGTGTAATAAATTAAGCTTGTTTACTGTAATGTAGTGATATGCCATTATGACTGTTGTATATCTCCCCTTGTTTAATGTAATGTAGTGATATGCCATTATGACTGTTGTATATCTCCCCTTGTTTAATGTAATGTAGTGATGTGCCATTCTGACTGTTATATATCTCCCCTTGTTTACTGTAATGTAGTGATGTGCCATTCTGACTGTTGTATATCTCCCCTTGTTTACTGTAATGTAGTGATATGCCATTATGACTGTTGTATATCTCCCCTTGTTTACTGTAATGTAGTGATATGCCATTCTGACTGTTGTATATCTCCCCTTGTATACTGTAATGTAGTGATGTGCCATTGTGACTGTTGTATATCCCCCCTTGTTTAATGTAATGTAGTGATGTGCCATTCTGACTGTTGTCTATCTCCCCTTGTTTACTTTAATGTAGTGATGTGCCATTATGACTGTTGTATATCTCCCCTTGTTTAATGTAATGTAGTGATGTGCCATTCTGACTGTTGTATATCTCCCCTTGTTTACTGTAATGTAGTGATGTGCCATTGTGACTGTTGTATATCTCCCCTTGTATACTGTAATGTAGTGATGTGCCATTCTGACTGTTGTATATCTCCCCTTGTATACTGTAATGTAGTGATGTGCCATTCTGACTGTTGTATATCTCCCCTTGTTTACTGTAATGTAGTGATGTGCCATTGTGACTGTTGTATATCTCCCCTTGTTTAATGTAATGTAATGTAGTGATGTGCCATTCTGACTGTCGTATATCTCCCCTTGTTTACTGTAATGTAGTGATGTGCCATGTGACTGTTGTATATCTCCCCTTGTATACTGTAATGTAGTGATGTGCCATTCTGACTGGTTTATGTCTCCCCTTGTATACTGTAATGTAGTGATGTGCCATTGTGACTGTTGTATATCTCCCCTTGTTTACTGTAATGTAATGTAGTGATGTACCATTCTGACTGTCGTATATCTCCCCTTGTTTACTGTAATGTAGTGATGTGCCATTATGACTGTTGTATATCTCCCCTTGTTTACTGTAATGTGGTGATGTGCCATTCTGACTGTTGTATATCTCCCCTTGTTTAATGTAATGTAATGTAGTGATGTGCCATTCTGACTGTCGTATATCTCCCCTTGTTTACTGTAATGTAGTGATGTGCCATTGTGACTGTTGTATATCTCCCCTTGTATACTGTAATGTAGTGATGTGCCATTCTGACTGTTGTATATCTCCCCTTGTATACTGTAATGTAGTGATGTGCCATTGTGACTGTTGTATATCTCCCCTTGTTTACTGTAATGTTGTGATGTGCCATTGTGACTGTCGTATATTTCCCCTTGTATACTGTAATGTAGTGATGTGCCATTGTGACTGTTGTCTATCTCCCCTTGTATACTGTAATGTAGTGATGTGCCATTATGACTGTTGTATATCTCCCCTTGTTTACTGTAATGTTGTGATGTGCCATTATGACTGTTGTATATCTCCCCTTGTATACTATAATTTAGTGATGTGCCATTGTGACTGTTGTCTATCTCCCCTTGTTTACTGTAATGTAGTGATGTGCCATTCTGACTGTCGTATATCTCCCCTTGTTTACTGTAATGTAGTGATGTGCCATTCTGACTTGTATATCTCCCCTTGTTTAATGTAATGTAATGTAGTGATGTGCCATTCTGACTGTCGTATATCTCCCCTTGTTTACTGTAATGTAGTGATGTGCCATTGTAACTGTTGTATATCTCCCCTTGTATGCTGTAATGTAGTCATGTGCCATTCTGACTGTTGTATATCTCCCCTTGTATACTGTAATGTAGTGATGTGCCATTGTGACTGTTGTATATCTCCCCTTGTTTACTGTAATGTTGTGATGTGCCATTGTGACTGTCGTATATTTCCCCTTGTATACTGTAATGTAGTGATGTGCCATTGTGACTGTTGTCTATCTCCCCTTGTATACTGTAATGTAGTGATGTGCCATTATGACTGTTGTATATCTCCCCTTGTTTACTGTAATGTTGTGATGTGCCATTATGACTGTTGTATATCTCCCCTTGTATACTATAATGTAGTGATGTGCCATTGTGACTGTTGTCTATCTCCCCTTGTTTACTGTAATGTAGTGATGTGCCATTCTGACTGTTTTATGTCTCCCCTTGTATACTGTAATGTAGTGATGTGCCATTGTGACTGTTGTATATCTCCCCTTGTATACTGTAATGTAGTGATGTGCCATTATGACTGTTTTATATCTCCCCTTGTATACTGTAATGTAGTGATGTGCCATTCTGACTGTTTTATGTCTCCCCTTGTATACTGTAATGTAGTGATGTGCCATTGTGACTGTTGTATATCTCCCCTTGTATACTGTAATGTAGTGATGTGCCATTGTGACTGTTTTATATCTCCCCTTGTTTACTGTAATGTAGTGATGTGCTATTCTGACTGTTTTATGTCTCCCCTTGTATACTGTAATGTAGTGATGTGCCATTGTGACTGTTGTATATCTCCCCTTGTATACTGTAATGTAGTGATGTGCCATTATGACTGTTTTATATCTCCCCTTGTATACTGTAATGTAGTGATGTGCCATTCTGACTGTTTTATGTCTCCCCTTGTATACTGTAATGTAGTGATGTGCCATTCTGACTGTTGTATATCTCCCCTGTATACTGTAATGTAGTGATGTGCCATTGTGACTGTTGTATATCCCCCCTTGTTTAATGTAATGTAGTGATGTGCCATTCTGACTGTTGTCTATCTCCCCTTGTTTACTTTAATGTAGTGATGTGCCATTATGACTGTTGTATATCTCCCCTTGTTTAATGTAATGTAGTGATGTGCCATTCTGACTGTTGTATATCTCCTTGTTTACTGTAATGTAGTGATGTGCCATTGTGACTGTTGTATATCTCCCCTTGTATACTGTAATGTAGTGATGTGCCATTCTGACTGTTGTATGTCTCCCCTTGTATACTGTAATGTAGTGATGTGCCATTCTGACTGTTATATATCTCCCCTTGTTTACTGTAATGTAGTGATGTGCCATTGTGACTGTTGTATATCTCCCCTTGTTTAATGTAATGTAATGTAGTGATGTGCCATTCTGACTGTCGTATATCTCCCCTTGTTTACTGTAATGTATTGATGTGCCATGTGACTGTTGTATATCTCCCCTTGTATACTGTAATGTAGTGATGTGCCATTCTGACTGTTTTATGTCTCCCCTTGTATACTGTAATGTAGTGATGTGCCATTGTGACTGTTGTATATCTCCCCTTGTATACTGTAATGTAGTGATGTGCCATTGTGACTGTTTTATATCTCCCCTTGTTTACTGTAATGTAGTGATGTGCTATTCTGACTGTTTTATGTCTCCCCTTGTATACTGTAATGTAGTGATGTGCCATTGTGACTGTTGTATATCTCCCCTTGTATACTGTAATGTAGTGATGTGCCATTATGACTGTTTTATATCTCCCCTTGTATACTGTAATGTAGTGATGTGCCATTCTGACTGTTTTATGTCTCCCCTTGTATACTGTAATGTAGTGATGTGCCATTCTGACTGTTGTATATCTCCCCTTGTATACTGTAATGTAGTGATGTGCCATTGTGACTGTTGTATATCCCCCCTTGTTTAATGTAATGTAGTGATGTGCCATTCTGACTGTTGTCTATCTCCCCTTGTTTACTTTAATGTAGTGATGTGCCATTATGACTGTTGTATATCTCCCCTTGTTTAATGTAATGTAGTGATGTGCCATTCTGACTGTTGTATATCTCCTTGTTTACTGTAATGTAGTGATGTGCCATTGTGACTGTTGTATATCTCCCCTTGTATACTGTAATGTAGTGATGTGCCATTCTGACTGTTGTATGTCTCCCCTTGTATACTGTAATGTAGTGATGTGCCATTCTGACTGTTATATATCTCCCCTTGTTTACTGTAATGTAGTGATGTGCCATTGTGACTGTTGTATATCTCCCCTTGTTTAATGTAATGTAATGTAGTGATGTGCCATTCTGACTGTCGTATATCTCCCCTTGTTTACTGTAATGTAGTGATGTGCCATGTGACTGTTGTATATCTCCCCTTGTATACTGTAATGTAGTGATGTGCCATTCTGACTGTTGTATATCTCCCCTTGTATACTGTAATGTAGTGATGTGCCATTGTGACTGTTGTATATCTCCCCTTGTTTACTGTAATGTAATGTAGTGATGTGCCATTCTGACTGTCGTATATCTCCCCTTGTTTACTGTAATGTAGTGATGTGCCATTATGACTGTTGTATATCTCCCCTTGTTTACTGTAATGTAGTGATGTGCCATTATGACTGTTGTATATCTCCCCTTGTTTACTGTAATGTAGTGATGTGCCATTCTGACTGTTGTATATCTCCCCTTGTTTAATGTAATGTAATGTAGTGATGTGCCATTCTGACTGTTGTATATCTCCCTTGTATACTGTAATGTAGTCATGTGCCATTCTGACTGTTGTATATCTCCCCTTGTATACTGTAATGTTGTGATGTGCCATTATGACTGTTGTATATCTCCCCTTGTTTACTGTAATGTAATGTAGTGATGTACCATTCTGACTGTCGTATATCTCCCCTTGTTTACTGTAATGTAGTGATGTGCCATTCTGACTGTTGTATATCTCCCCTTGTTTAATGTAATGTAATGTAGTGATGTGCCATTCTGACTGTCGTATATCTCCCCTTGTTTACTGTAATGTAGTGATGTGCCATTGTGACTGTTGTATATCTCCCCTTGTATACTGTAATGTAGTCATGTGCCATTCTGACTGTTGTATATCTCCCCTTGTATACTGTAATGTAGTGATGTGCCATTGTGACTGTTGTATATCTCCCCTTGTTTACTGTAATGTTGTGATGTGCCATTGTGACTGTCGTATATTTCCCCTTGTATACTGTAATGTAGTGATGTGCCATTGTGACTGTTGTCTATCTCCCCTTGTATACTGTAATGTAGTGATGTGCCATTATGACTGTTGTATATCTCCCCTTGTTTACTGTAATGTTGTGATGTGCCATTATGACTGTTGTATATCTCCCCTTGTATACTATAATGTAGTGATGTGCCATTGTGACTGTTGTCTATCTCCCCTTGTTTACTGTAATGTAGTGATGTGCCATTCTGACTGTCGTATATCTCCCCTTGTTTACTGTAATGTAGTGATGTGCCATTGTGACTGTTGTATATCTCCCCTTGTATACTGTAATGTAGTCATGTGCCATTCTGACTGTTGTATATCTCCCCTTGTATACTGTAATGTAGTGATGTGCCATTGTGACTGTTGTATATCTCCCCTTGTTTACTGTAATGTTGTGATGTGCCATTGTGACTGTCGTATATTTTCCCTTGTATACTGTAATGTAGTGATGTGCCATTGTGACTGTTGTCTATCTCCCCTTGTATACTGTAATGTAGTGATGTGCCATTATGACTGTTGTCTATCTCCCCTTGTTTACTGTAATGTAGTGATGTGCCATTCTGACTGTTTTATGTCTCCCCTTGTATACTGTAATGTAGTGATGTGCCATTGTGACTCTTGTATATCTCCCCTTGTATACTGTAATGTAGTGATGTGCCATTATGACTGTTTTATATCTCCCCTTGTATACTGTAATGTAGTGATGTGCCATTTTGACTGTTTTATGTCTCCCCTTGTATACTGTAATGTAGTGATGTGCCATTGTGACTGTTGTATATCTCCCCTTGTATACTGTAATGTAGTGATGTGCCATTGTGACTGTTTTATATCTCCCCTTGTTTACAGTAATGTAGTGATGTGCTATTCTGACTGTTTTATGTCTCCCCTTGTATACTGTAATGTAGTGATGTGCCATTATGAGTGTTTTATATCTCCCCTTGTATACTGTAATGTAGTGATGTGCCATTGTGACTCTTGTATATCTCCCCTTGTATACTGTAATGTAGTGATGTGCCATTATGAGTGTTTTATATCTCCCCTTGTATACTGTAATGTAGTGATGTGCCATTCTGACTGTTTTATGTCTCCCCTTGTATACTGTAATGTAGTGATGTGCCATTCTGACTGTTGTCTATCTCCCCTTGTTTACTGTAATGTAGTGATGTACCATTATGACTGGTTTATGTCTCCCCTTGTATACTAATGTAGTGATGTGCCATTCTGACTGTTGTCTATCTCCGTCTATCTCCCCTTGTTTACTGTAATGTGACATTGTGACTGTTGTCTATCTCCCCTTGTATACTGTAATGTAGTGATGTGCCATTCTGACTGTTATATATCTCCCCTTGTATATTGTAATGTAGTGATGTGCCATTCTGACTGTCGTATATCTCCCCTTGTTTCAGTTGGGACAGACAGTGAGAATGTTGGAATTATGTTTTTGAATGAAGTTGCCCTTGGCAAGGAGAAAAGCATTCAAATAGAAGGTAGTGATTTAGTAGCAGCGCCAGCTGGCTTTAATAGTGTTGTCGCAAGAGGCAGGACTGAACCAGGTAATGCATCAATCTACACTCAAACAGATAATATACACGTTGAAATGTACTCATGTGGATCTTTATACACGTCTGGTATACATTTGTCCTTGATCCTTCAAATTCCAGACTCTCGCTTTCAAAACATTGGATGATTGTAGTAAGATTGCAGATCATATCTTCATTATTAGTTCACCTGTCCTTAAAGGCCAACTGAGTTTATGCCGTGGCGACCGTCTGTCATCCGTCCGTCAACTTTTCCTTTAAACGACTTCTCAAGAACCACTAGGCCAATTTCAATTATATTTGGCAGGAAGCATCCTTAGGGCATAGAGATTCATGTTTGTTCAAACAAAGCCAATCGGCCAATTGACCATCTTGGATTTTGACCGATTTTTAGATGATCGACCAATTAGGCCGGCAGTTATCTTGGATTTTGTCCAACTTTTAGAAACGTCTTAAAATCTCAGGAACTGCTTGGGGGATCGATGCACACCTCATGAAATATGATTTAGGGCAAGAGACAAACATAGTATGTTCAAGGTAACTTGATTTTCCAGATGGTTCAATGGCCATCTTGGATGACCTAGTTTTCATGAAAACAACTTCTCCAGGACCACGGAAAGGATTGTGATGAAATTTGGCAGATACAGTACGGCTCAGAGTTAACTTAACATAAAATGCGTCTATGACGCGTACATGCGGGTCTATTTTAAAATAATGGATGCATCACTTTCCCGTTGTGAACAGTAAAACAATGCGGTGTGAAAGTAAAACAAATGGGTTGGAAACAGTTTGACAACGCATCAGAACTTATTACACAATGCATTTATGATATTGGTTAGACAATTCGTTTAAAATCTGATAACGTGAAATGCGTTCATAATTACGCCACGCTGGTATAACGACATTATGCGAGTCGACCAAGAAGGGGGTCAGTCCATGTCAGATCAACAAATGGCTTCCACCACACCATCTCAGAATTGCCTGATTTTTAAATATCTTTAAGAGTAATATAAAATATGTATTTTACAGCATTTCCAAATTTTGACTAGAAACATGTTTTACGATGACTTGGTGTCGCGTTGTGATATTTTCATGCTATCATAGAATCATTAATATTTAACATAACACTCTGAAACTTTGCATCTAGACTAATTCAATGCTGTAGAATCCAAATCTGACATCAGATTTACAGTATGTCAAATAGGTGAGTATCTATGCTACCTCAAAATGGGCTCGAATCTGAAGATTGACTCATTCTGACCGATGTTCAGAAATTAATATGAACACATTCTCATTCAATCAGAAAGACATTGGTGTCCAAGCTAATACCTATGGTATTCTACTTTCTATTCCAGCAGAAGTCAGAGGTGCTGTACATGTTATATGGGCCAGGTGCTTCCAGCAATTTAGAAAAATAATTTTTTCTTCATTACAAAGATTCACATCTCCAGGGGTATATGTCACGAATTAATGTTATCTGACTGATCATTTCTAAAACTCCATTCCCATTGCATTAGCGCTGATTTTATATAATTAATTCTATGTCTAGACAAGCATTAATGTACTTCCATTTTATAATAACATACTATGGGATAATCTTTGACTGATTAAATTACACAACCAGTTAGTACTGCTTAAATGAGTCAAACAATGCCACACAATTTTCGATTACATCTTTTTCCAATCTATACTGCCTGGCTGAAAGTCCTGTTATTCCTGGAGTTGGAACTACCCGCAAGATGTTTAACAGGGGAACCCAGCATTCATCCGGTGATGCCCATGTCAAGCTCTGGTTACGCTTATTCCGCTTCATGAACCTAAGATGCACATCTGCATATTGTTCCGAACGTTAAAAAATCAAGCCTATATACCAGTCATTGCTATAAACAGCAGAAATATACTTTCCCGGCTGGTACTGCTCATGAGCAGCATCTGATATGTCTGGTGTGATTGTTGTTGACACTGACATTCTAGTGCTCACATGATCTTCTGACAACCTGTACATTAACACTGTATCTTTATCTACAAGGACAAATCTGTGATGACTCCTTGTCCCCCCAACAGTTTTAACCGTAGACATCCGTGGGGCGAGTACCTGCTCGTGATCCATAATGGTGTCCTGTAATATATAGGAAATCTATTCCCTTGATGGTTGTCCTAGCAAACTGGTACAGGTCCGCAGGAGTTAGAATGTGACCAGTACTGGTTGACTGCAGACTGGCACGAGCAGCCAACCTTTTCACCATTCCACCTACACCATCACACGGGCTTTTGCCATGTGATGTGGCAAAAACGTTCCATTCTGCTTTGATGCCGAAGTCTGTTTCATGAAAACACAGGTTCCTGAAGTTTTGACAGTTTTTGTACTGACCTGCGCAACCATCACTGAAATAATACACATATGTGCTTTTACACTTCAACTCACCACCCATGTCACACCTATGATATAATACAAAAGGATGGAGTGTAGCTTGTGCTGTGTCCCAGTGGAAGCTTTGGATTGCATCTTGGCAAAGAAAAGAGTAGTTTTCAGCGAAATCTAACAATATTATTGCGGACTCGTTATCGATTGTTTCTTTGAGATGCCTCGGATAAGAGGCCTGAGCTTTAGCTGTGTAATGATGAATGGTAGCCTCATTGGTGGCTTTAGTAACCACATCAATCATCTCTTGAACAGTGCAGGTAACAGTTTGCACTTTATTCAGACTGCCATGAGACCATTGTTTGTAGTGTACAATATCGTCCAGGTCTATATCTACTTCTTCGTATATTCGCTGGATGTACTCTCTAAGATTGTTTATCCCAAGACAATCATCACACCGACTTACCATACACTCACTGGAGTCCATATTACATACAATTTTGCTGATTAAATCCTTGTAATCTACATGTCCTGGAAGAACACCAGCAAGAAGTTTGAGATTCTGATGAATTTCACAAACATATACAGAATGTGCACCTGTGGAATCAACAGTAGTACACCAAGCCGGCCGAACTTCGCAGAACTTAGAGAAGCCTACTTTAATTTCTGGATTTTGTTTTTTAAATTCACAGTAAAGTTCTTTTAAATTAATCAACAACAGGCGTTTTTGTTTGTGTGTACGCTCTCCATTTATTTTAACGTAAACAAAATCCTTCTTGCCTTGGCACATTCTACTATGTTCATCGTCCTCATAAAATTGCAGAACAGTTTGCACCGTTGTATCAGGAAGTCGTTTGCCCTTTGATTTCAAAGGTTCTGCTAGTATGCCAGAGTCCGCTTTCAGTTTGCGTGCTTTCCTCACAAGATATTGGGATACCTGAAATTCATCAGCAGTTTTCTCTATTGACCAGCTTTCTGGAGCAAGTGTCAGCAACTGTACTTTTTCTGATTGTCTGGACTGTGAGCACTTAACCTTTAGTTGATTCATCAGGACATCTAAGTCTTTACACTTAGTACATGTGTCACTAGTTGATGGGTGGAGTATATCATCTGAGGAAATGTCTAATATTTTGGCAATTTTCTCTGAAACTGATCTCTGCACGTTTTGCATTTTTCGCTTGCCATAGACAGCACGGTCTTTTACCCGTATACCATGTTTCTTTATAGGTGAAATATCGATTGTTTGTAAACGATCATTTAAACTGTCTTCACGTTGTTCATATTCACAAACAGAGCTGTCATCAGTACTGTCCTCAGTCGCAGATTGTGGTTCATGTTCACAAGAGGAGTCTAGAAACCTTTTTGAACAGGTGGGACAGACTTTCTGACCGGGCTTCACATTTGATCCTGATACAGCAGAAATCTTTGTTGCTGAATCCGCATTAAGTTGCCTCAGTGATCCTTTAATCACTTTCTTGTGTATTCTGTATGGATCACAACATTTTACTTGTAGCGAGGAATACTTTGACAGCAGAAGCTTTTCATGGTGCAAGCAAACAGTGTAGTCAGCGGAGTTACGTAATGAATCTGAGTCACTTCTCCATAACATGAGTTTCCTGTCTTCATGTGAAAATTCAGACAGAGACTTTAAACCAATCTTGCCATGTGTCCATGTTTTCTTATGGCATTCACTCTGTACAAGGGCAGCGAATGAGCACTGATCCAAGCAGGATGATCCAGATGCCATTATCGCTTCTATTGCAGATCAAGTTGATGGGTCAGATTCTGAAAATATACAAGTCAGTACAATATCTATTAGTAGTGCTTAAAACCAGACTGGTAATTGTGTCATTTGTATGAATGCATGTATGCACTTTATAACAGAAAACTTTAACAAGTTATTCCAATGGTACCTTGTCTTGTTTTATTTATTTTAGTGCAATTTCATTCAAATATATATATATTATCACCAATGTTCAGTGTATCAAACGTATATATATCAATGTCCCATATAGACATATAATTAATTATATAAAATAAGTGCTGATGCAATGGGAATGGAGTTTTAGAAATGATCAGTCAGATAACATTAATTCGCGATGCCAAAAATATGCCATTTTTAGAAATTTCATAACTCTAACTAATAAGAACACATTTTTCAGAGGTGAATAACATACATATAGTCTTTATAACTGCCAAGTTTCATGTATGTGAGACATATACCCCTGGGGATATGAATCTTTGTAATGAAGAAGAAAAAATGATTTTTCTAAATTGCTGGAAGCACCTGGCCCATACAACATGTACAGCACCTCTGATTTCTGCTGGAATAGGAAGTACATGTAGAACACCATAGGTATTAGCTTGGACACCAATGTCTTTCTGATTGAATGAGAATGTGTTCATATTAATTTCTGAACATCGGTCAGAATGAGTACTGTAAATCTTCAGATTCGAGCCCATTTTGAGGTAGCATAGATACTCAGCTATTTGACATGCTGTAAATCTGATGTCAGATTTGGATTCTACAGCATTGAATTAGTCTAGATGCAAAGTTCCAGAGTGTTATGTTAAATATTAATGATTTTATGGTAACATGAAAATTTGAAAATATCGCGTCGCGACAACAATTCAGCCTAAAACATGTTTCTAGTCAAAATTTGAAAATGCTGTAAAATATTGGAAAATGGTCCGATCAGTCTAAAATTTTGGCTTTCTACGTATTTTATATTACTCTTAAAGACATAAAAAAATGAGCCAATTCTGAGATAGTGTGGTGGCAGGTTCCTAGAATATCTGTTGAACTGACACGGAATGACTCAAGGGCAACCGATTACTTGGGCATACACACATTATGCAATTATATTTTGCCAGGGTACCATAAATTTTCCCTGTCATGGTTTTAGGGGGGAGGCCTCATTCAATGTTGAATAATTAGCAGTATGTCGCATTATCAGTTCCGATACAGATGTCTGGTAACGTAAACATTCCATTCTTACAGAACAAAATGAACCCGGTTACTTATTCACTGCCTAAATTCACCACTAATGAGAAATGCCTCGCGCGACTGTCTGGCCGATCGATAATTATGCGCAGTCCTAGATTCTCGGAAAAGCCATAATTGGACATCTGATGTCATTATGAATGAATGAAAATTAGTATCGTAGTAAAATTTTTATCACGTGTCTCGTCATTCATAACGAATTGATGACGTGATTTATTTTAACCAGTCGCTGAGCGACTCACGATCAACAAATCGCGGAACGCAAAATGTACACGTATTCGCGGTGCCGCTTTTAAAAGCAATAAAGCAATATCTTAACGCCCACTGACTTTTAAATTAATAAAACAAACAATGTCTGGTTCATGAAATATAGTGAAATTAGCTCCCTGACTATTTATAATGTTAACTTTCACACGTTTATTAAGGCACTATTTATCATCTAGCTATGTTATTGCTACGTAGAGGGGCTGAGGCGATTGCTCATTTCCTCGGCCTGGTTCCCGAGTGAGGCAACAACAATGTGTTATACTTGGCTACATTACATTGCAATATATTGAATCCGAAAGCTACCGAATGTCACAAAAAGAAAATCATTAAATCACTACGGGCGTTTTATTTCCGCAAAAAGCCAATGAGATATCGGTACATGTTACAGCTTTAGGGGCGTATAGTATTTCATAACTAGCCCTAAAGTAGTCTTTTTTCGTGTAGAGCACCAATGGGGATATTGCGGTAGCGGACACGAATCTGCTAATTTGTGCGTCATATTATCAATAAAAGTCACACCATCTGCATGTTTTAATAAAAAGCATCTACATTAGTCGAGCATTGTACACATAAGCTATATTTTGACATCTTTAATCCATAATTTTGCGTTTATTCGCTGTCTGTTCATCGCGAACACATGTGATGCGTAGAAGTGATAATGAAGTTGCTTACGGACAATTTTCACTACGATTAATCTATGTCAAATCTCGCCAGTTGGCATGTTTCGCTGCGCTGGATGTTTATAAAAGTTAAATGCGAAATGAACCAATGATTACGGTTCTTGCACTAGATGCAAAACGTTCAGGGGCGCATCATTACATTAATTCTCAACCGGGAATCATGATTTTGTGTTTCGTAATATTTATAATTATGATTTTTAATATTATGTCCCGCTGTCTTTTCTAGGAAAACTCTCATATTTACCATTGCCCCTTCTAGGAAATGTAATGTACGGCTAAGTTTGATTGGATCCCGGGTAGTTGGAGCCGTGGAGTTGGTATGTACGGCGGGTATTACTCAATGCACATATGAATCTTTTAAACGCATTTAAAATTTGGCGTCTGTTCCGTTTTGCTTTTAACAACGCGTTTGACACTATCTCTGGGGGACATCAAACAAGTTCAAACTTGCTTATTTATGCATTTAATGCTTGTTCTCAAGGCATATATTTATTATTTTTAATGCATCAAAAGAATTAACTAGATGCGTTGTGAATGCATTGTGTTTTTAAAACCGATGCATTGGAAACGGGCCTTCAACGCATCATGCACGCATTTCAGACCCGTTCGTATGTTAAGTTAACTGGGAGCTGTACTGTATGATTAGGGCCGAAACACCATTAAAATGTGTCGATTGAAAGATGATACGTAACAAATTCAAGGCCGTCGTGGATCAATGAAAATTTAGCTTGCTTGGTGGCCATCTTGGATTTTCTGAAAAAATTATATAAAAGACTACTTGTTAACAACTGGGCCAATTTTAATAAAACGATTACTCCTTCACAGAAATTAGATTGGTCATCTCGTTTTGTTCATTTGTGCCAGTGGCCAATAGATCCAGGTGAGCGATAAAGGCCCTTTGTTATATAGTTATCATTCAAAAGCAGTTGTTAGTTCCCTGGTCCTTTCTTTTAATAAACATTCTGTTGAATATTTTGAAACTAACTTGACTGGGCATGTCAGCAACAGCACCCATTCAACTTAGTTTCAAAGTATTCAACAGCTTAGCTGTATAGTTTTCTGGAACATGAGATTCAGAGAGTGAAGGCAACATGGGCAAAGCATGACTACAGATGGGCGGGGCATAGCAAAAAGTGCAGTCCTCCATTCAGTGTCTGGCTGTGTTTCAACACCCTCATTCCAGTGGTAAATTATCATAAGTTTTCTTTTGGTAAATGGACATCCTCAAGACAATAGCATAGGAGAGCTTGACCGAGTTGACCATAACCTAACACTCCGCATTGAGCCATTGACTATTTCTTTCCTTTAAGACAGATTACATGCTTGTATTTTGCTTTTTCAGATCCTCGGAAGAACACATCATTAACACTTGATGGGAAGAAAGTAGTTGTGCCTCTGGGAAAACCAGTACTCCAAGCCACTTATAGCAAGAGCAACTTTGATCAGAGTGAATACCTTATTTACAAAGAAAGCCAATGTCAGATGAGGTATTTGCTCAAATTGCAGTTTTAAGTCGTCAACCATTTCAATACTAAATTCACATAAGCTTAGTTACAAAATGAATCATGCTAAAAATGTTGATAATAACATGTTGCTGCCAAATATAAGGATCCATTTCTAGCTATGCCTCACCCATTTCTAGCTATGCCTCGCCCATTTCTAGCTATGCCTCGCCCATTTCTAGCTATGCCTCGCCCATTTCTAGCTATGCCTCACCCATTTCTAGCTATGCGTCGCCCATTTCTAGCTATGCCTCGCCCATTTCTAGCTATGCCTCACCCATTTCTAGCTATGCCTCACCCATTTCTAGCTATGCGTCGCCCATTTCTAGGTATGCATCGTCCATTTCTAGTTGTGTCTCGCCCATTTCTAGTTAATCTCTGTCCACTTTTTGCAATTTGATGAAACCTGAATTCCCCGAATCTAAATATCAATATAAACATTCAATATTGCTGCCTATTGAAATTAGTTTGAAAATATTCAGCAGAATGTTTATTAAATTGTAAGCCATTCAATTCATACACTTTCATAATGGCCTATTGCCGCCTTCATGTCACACTTATGTCATTTTGATTGTGATGTCAGCTAACTGATTATGACGTTAGATATTTGAGTGAGAGACTGGATACCTCCATTAAACAGAAACATATTTTCATTTAAAGTAATTTCCAAGGCAGCGTAAGGCAGCAACAGCTTCCAGTACAATTAATTTCAAAATATTCAAGACTTTTTCTGTATGTTTGCCTTGAAAAGGAGATGGGGAATTCATCAGTGAAAGGGTTAACTATCTGTTATATTTCTATTGATTAAGTTTTTTAAACAAGATTACATGTATGTGTCTAAAGTGAGTTACGTTCACTTTCAGAACAGAGTTGTCCCCCTTGGTTAATGCTACCAGTCACGTTATCTCTACTTACTAGCAGCCATCCTCACAGATATTTCTCCCTAGAGGTGTGCTGTATAATGGCTACTTTCAGGAATCGGTTAGATTTTTAAATTTAAATCATTCACAATGCTGATAACAGATTGATCTATGAATGCCGAGTGCATAGTGAGTGATTGCTAAATGTTACTTACACAAATTTCATACATATATATTATAGTTGTAATTTTTTTGTATTTTAAACAAATCTTGTTAGTGATCGTCATATGTTTTTAGCTCACCTGGCCTTGGCCAAGTGAACTTATGCCGTGGCGACCATCCGTCAACTTTTCCTTTAAACGACTTCTCAAGAACCGCTGGGCCGATTTCAATTATATTTGGCAGGAAGCATCCTTAGGACATAGGGATCCAAGTTTGTTCAAGCGAAGCCGATCGGCCAATTTGGCTGGCGGCCATCTTGGAGTTCGGCCGATTTTAGGAAACATCTTTAAAATCATATATAATATGATTTATAATCATTTTCATTCCATAAGCTCTCATACTAAAGCAATGGGAAACTTAAAATGTCTTCTCGCGAACTACTGGGACAATTTCAATTATATTTGGCAGGAAGCATCCTTAGGGCATAGAGATTGAAGTTTGTTCAAACGAAGCCGATCTGCCAATTGGGCCGGCGATCATCTTGGATTTCGGCCGATTTTTAGAAACATTTTAAAATATTTTCTCTGAAACAGCATGTGGGATTGATGCAAACCCCATGAAATATGATCCAGGGCAAGAGCTGGGCCAAGTTTGTTCAAGAGAACTTGATTGTTCAAATGGTTCGGCGGCCATCTTGGTTGACTTAGTTTTAGCGAAAATGACTTTTCCAGAACCTGGGAACAGATCGGGTCGAAATTTGACAGATATGATTAGGGACTAAGGGCCATTAAAGTTTGTTCAAAGGAAGTTGAACAGCCAAAAAACATGGCCGCCATGGGCCGATAAATATATAGCGTATTTGGCAGCCATATTGGATTTTTTTATTTGATGGATTTTGAGGCCAAAATTGGTTTTATATGTGTTTTTGAGTATTCTGATCGCAAATTTGCAATTTTCGAAATGGTCGGATAAACGGTTTGGCGGCCATCTTGGATCATTTTCCTGCCAAACGTTCCCAAGCAATGGGAAATTTTTAAATGCCTTATTGATAACTACTGGGACAATTTCAATTATATTTGGCAGGAAGCATCCTTAGGGCATAAAGATTCAAGTTTGTTCAAACGAAGCCAATCGGCCAAGTGGGCCGGTGGCCATCTTGGATTTTGGCCGATTTTTTTAAATTTCTTTAAAGATCTCCGAAACCTTTCACATCAAGAGTATACTTACCTCCCTAATACTTTTGATATTGCTAAATATCGGCTTTCACTCAATAAAACACTCAGATTAAAAACAGTTAGGTGCCCCTACTGGGCAGGGAGTCAGAGGTAGTCCGGCGGATGCTCGCCCCACCACCGCGCATGCGCCGACTACTACTTCCTCTTTGCTCATTTATTGGCAAAGGGTTACATGCGGTTTTGTTGTTTTCATACTTTTCTGCGCGTTGCCTTGTTTTTCGCTCACGTTTGACGTTTATTTTTGGTGGAAGCATGTCGGAAAGGGAGGATTCGCCTCTAGAAGGAGCGGGATCGCTTTATCAGGTGAATTCTTTGATATGCTAGCGTGTTTTGTCCCGGTTTAATGTATTTCCGGGACTCGCGCTTACCGTGATTAGCGCCTGATTATGTTGGGTTTTTACAACATGGTGCTTCATATGTCTCATTTCTCTTTGTGTTTTGTCCACAGGTATCGCATAGAAGCTTTGGTGGACTTTTCGGCACAAGAGGATATGTTTTCTCTCCACCACGGTTCCATTTCCTACTAATACTGTTAGGTTATCTAACCAAAAGATCTATGTTCAGTGAGTTGGAGGCCTGTTATAAAGGTCTTCTCACTTTGCCCTCTTGCTCCAATTCCTTCCCCTGAGGTGGAGAGAATGTAGAGGCGTACTATGGTGGAGTTCTCCGGTTCATCACGTTGGATGGTTTGTCTATACAAGGATCAGGTATCTAATTATAATGTAAACAAAAGGGGAGATAATTTCCCTTTTTGCCAATACTAGAATTGGAAGGAGTTATCTCTGTATATCTGATTGTTGTGTACTCGAAATGCCAATTCAACGGAAATGTTCCGTTTTTACTTATACAATTCGTTCTTGCTCTTGGTGCTTGTTGCGGATCGATTAATTTGGTCACGAGAGTGATGACGTCATAATCGGCCTTGGCCTTTTTATTAACAATTAACGTTTTGTCCATGGCTGGTTCTTCTTGATTTCTGATCTTGAGATCCTGTCCTCTCTTTTTAGTTGGTTTTGAGTTTGCTAACCTTAACTATCTTGCTCATTGTCCCTGTCCTTTGTCCTGTTTCAGAGACCTGGTTGCCCGTCCTGCGGGAGGTTTCTGAAAAGCCGCTTCGTCCCGCACTTGTGCTTCAGCTGCAGTCCCTGTGGACCGTTGCTGAAGTGCGACGTATGTAAGCTATGGGGGGGCGAATTAATGTCTGATTTTCTCGCATTGCAGGCAAGGGAGAAGGTAATGGAGGAAGAGAGGAAGAAGAAGGAGAAAGTGTGTAAGAAGGGTAAGAAGAAGGCCTCATCCGCGGTGGATATGGAGGCCTTCAGGTCCGAAATGTTGCAAGAGATGCAGAGGACAATAAAGGATCTGGTCCCAGAGTTGCTTCGTGGCATGCTCCCTGGGCCAGCTCCTTTGTTGTCCTCGGCATCTGCTTACGAGCAGGTGATCCCCGCCTCTGAATCCGGTCTCTTTAGGTCCGGTCCGGTTGTGGATTCAGAGGTGGCCCCTTTGTTGGGGGCAGTCCAAGGCCCTGGCAGCAGGCATGGCGCCGCGCCGAGGGGCCGTGGACAACGGTTGTTGCTGGGACCCGCGGTCTGCTCATCAGACCCCGGGTATCCGCGCGCCGAAGGTGCCAAACCCTCCTATGGCACCTTTCCTGGCCAGTCCGGGTTAGCTTTCTTTGCTGACCCGGAGTCTAATCTTTCTGGCCAGGAAGAAGAGGATCTCCTGCTGGGGTCGCCTTCTGAGGACGTGGCCATGGAATACGACGTCTGTGCACCCCTCGCGGGGAATGCAGGCGACGTGTTCCATGGTTCTACTCACGCAGGAGTAGATTTCACGGTCCAGAGGGTGTCCCCGGGCGGTGCTGTTGACCACGGATACCGCATACCTCGGCTTGCCGATGGTATGGCTGGTGCTGGTCAGACCCGTGGTAGAGCGGTGTTTACCCCGCGCTCTGCCACGGCGCCTGCTCCTGGTCAAGCCGCGGATTTTAGCATGCCTGCTCTCTCGGGCCCGCATGCTTTTCCAGGCTTGCCAGGGGTATCAGCTTACCCGCCGTCGACATCAACTGCGAGTGCTCTGGAGGAAGACGAAGGCCCTCGTCTAGTAGAGCGCTCGCAGTTAGCCACGGAGGAGGATTGGTCGGACGCTTGCCAGTGGCTGGTGAGTGTTCGGCCAGATCTACCCGTGGAGCTGCCGGCTAGCCAGCGTGACCATAGGCCGTGGTTAGCTGGTAGGCCGGCGGCTACCGCTATGCCATCTCTGCCGCTTGCTGAGCATGTCGTGGACATGTTCGAAGCGGCAGAGGCGTCCATTAAGGTGAATGGACGTCTCGCGAAGGCCCCTCGCGAGGTGGCGAAGCGGTGCCGCATCGTGCCCCTGGATTACCAGCGGTACGGTGTGGTGCCAAAGCCGAGCGTTGATGATCGCGCGGCTTTGGGCGAAGATGCGCGGCCAGGCTCCCGTTCTGACACGGGAGTCTTGTGCTCGAACGCGTTGCGTTCGGCAAATGCCGCGCTGCGGGATGCGGAGGAGAGTGGGAGAGCGTCGATTGCCGCTCTATCCCACGTTTCCCAGCTGCTACAAGGGGTGGTAGCGGCTTCCGCATCACGCCAACCTAGCCCGGTGACAGTCCAGAGAGCCATTCAGGATGGTATCAACCTGGCTTTGGACTGTTTGACGCGGGCGGTAACCAGAAGTGTCCGGGCGAGGCGCACGTTTGCACTTGACAATCTGTGCCCGTCCCAGGACCTGTATAATAGGCTGCTGCGGACGCCTATGACAGGTCCTGGTCTCTTTGGAGGTGAGGGATGCAGGCACCTCCAGGAGACGGTCACTCTGGTTAATAACCAGAGGGCGCTGCGGGAACAGTTTGAGGTGCTCCGGCGGGAGCGTGTTCGCGCGGCACCCCCTGCGTATCGTCCTCTGCAGGCTCGAGGTGGTGCTGGCCAGGTCAGGGGCCAGCCACCGTCGCAACGTAGGCCTAGGCCACGGGCGATTCGGCCAGCAGTGAGGGGGGCGCAGGCTCCCCAGCCGCACCCAGCCAGACAGCAGCCCGCGCACCGTGGTGCGCGCGGCGCTGGGCGGGGCGCGCGGGGCGCGCGGGGATCTGGTCGCGGTAATCGGGCCTGATGGCCTGGTTACCGCGGTGGGAACCACTCCGGTGTTGCAGGCCGAGAGAACAGTGCCACTCTGGCCCTCCTTATGTCCACCTCTATCCCTAGGTGGACCGGTGGGCGGCCGTTTGGCCGCCCGCTTGCCAGAGTGGAAGCGGTTGACTCAGGACCGTTTAGTCTTGCGATGGCTTTCGGTCGGGTATCGTCCCGACTGGGTGACAGGCCCGCCATCGCGACTGTCTCTCGCGCCGATCTGGACTCCCATTCCACGGGATCCGGATCAGAGGTTGTGTATAGAGGAGGAAATAAATTCCCTCATACTAAAAGAAGCCATTCAGCCGGCACAGAGGTGCCCGGGCTTCTATTCAACCCTGTTCTTAGTAACAAAAAACACCGGAGGGTGGAGGCCGATTCTCAACCTCAAGCCGTTGAACAAGTTCATCGAGACACCCAGTTTCAAGATGGAGACTGTGCGCTCGGTGTTGGCGGGGTTAGAGCGAGGGATGTGGACAGCGTCGATAGATTTGAAGGATGCTTATTTCCACATTCCCATAGAGAGGAGTTTCCGTCGATTCCTGAGATTTGCATTTCAGGGCCGGCGGTGGGAATTCAGGGTGTTACCCTTCGGAATTTCCACGGCTCCTCGGGTCTTCACCCGTGTGGTTCTCGCGATCACTGCATACCTCCGCAGGAGAAGCATAGCAGTCCACACGTACATAGACGACTGGCTATTGAAAGCACACACCCGGGAAGCGTTGTCCGCCAATCTGGTGATTGTTTTGAAAACTCTCTCGGACTTGGGCTGGATAATCAATTTCCCGAAATCAGAGCTAACTCCATCCCAGAAGTTTGTTTACCTGGGCATGTTCTTCGATCTGGAGACGGGGTATGTGTACCCCACTCAGGAGAGGGTTCAAGTACTCATCTCGGTAATTCAGTCGGTGTGCGACAGTCGTCATGTCCTGGCACGGGTTTACTTGAGAATGCTGGGCTTGATGGTTTCTTTGGAACCAGTCATTCCACAGGCCGCCTTGCGCAGGCGTCCGATCCAGTTGTTTCTCATGACACAGTGGACCCAGAGTTCAGGTTCGCTGGACTCGAACGTGCCGGTGTTGGCGCCTCTGATTCACCACCTGCAATGGTGGTTGAATACAGAGAATCTCTTGCTGGGGGTTTTGCTAACCCCTCCCCACCCTCAGGTGACTGTGTATACAGATGCATCGATGGAGGGGTGGGGAGCTTGTCTGGAAGAGTCCACAGTATCAGGGCTTTGGGATCTGGATCAGTCCAAGGAACATATCAATCTACTAGAGCTAAGAGCAGTAGTCCTGGGCCTGGAACATTTCTTACAGAAAGTTCAGGGCAAAATTGTTCTAATTCGTTCAGACAACTCAACAGTAGTGACTTACATAAACCGCCAGGGCGGAACGAAGTCGCCCAGTCTCTGTATGATGACATGGGGACTGCTTTGTTGGTGCCTGGATCATGGGATCACCTTGAAAGCAGTTCATATTCCGGGGAGGTTAAATCTGCTAGCAGACTCATTGAGCCGAAGGATGAGTGTTTTACCCACGGAATGGCAACTAAATCAATGTGTGGCGGATCGTCTGTTCGACCATTGGGGGAAACCCAACATAGATTTGTTCGCGATGAAGAAGAATGCGAAGATGACGACGTACGTCTCTCCGATTCCAGACCCAAGCGCTTTCGCAACAGATGCGTTAGCTATCAGGTTTGAGGGATCAATTCAGAACTCATGAAATATCATCTAGGGAAAGGCGCTGAACCAGATTTGTTCACATGTGAACTTGATTGGCCGAATCATTCGGTGGCCATCTTGGATGACCTAGTTTTTGAGAAAACGACACCTCCAGAACTGCTGAATGATCGGCCCGAAATTTGGGAGATGATATTGATGACTAAGGGCCATTAAAGTTTGTTCAAGAGAAGTTGATACATAAAGAAACATGGCCTCTGTTTTCTTGTTACAAGTCTGCTCAACTCATTAGAGTTCTACTTATTGTTAATGAACATTCTAGTTGAAATGCCTATGGTCCAGGTGAGCGATATGAAATGATGCTGTACAATCTGAACCATTTCAAGTTGACGAGCCAGACATTGTATCTTTAGTCTAAAAAATATTTTATTCAATATTTAAAAAATTAATTTGAGTCGAAGCTGATGTACATATCAGCTTTAACGCAATTTACTTTTGATATTTTCAACAGCTGATATCTGTACAATTATCCTGATACCAGTATGTCATGGAAAGGGTGTTAAGTTCAAGATCATTCAAGAACAAACCAGATATCTTAACTTCAAAGAAAAAACTTGAATTGGACTGAGCAAAAAATACTGCGGCAATAACAAGCCATTGGCTTATGCCTCGTAAAATGATGATGATGATGATGATGAAGTTATAACTAAGTGATTCTATTCTTTATTCAGAAAAGACCAGTTTCATTAACCCTAGTACTCTGATGTAAATATTCTATCTTTTATGGTGTCAATAGCAAAAAAACTGATGTACATTTTTCAACAAGTTTGGTGGAATATGTTGCTGTCTACGATCTGAGTGTTTTACGATAAAATTGTTTAACAATATTTCTAAATATTGCGTTTAATTTTCCTAAGCCGTTATTCAATAGAGTCAATACTCAAGAAATCAAAAATTGCATAGTAAATATCAATTTGCAAGCCAAAAGGATATTTCTTTCGAATTTACTACTGGATATTCGAGGCAGTCAATCCAGGTATGGGATTGGAAATACAGTTCTCTTGCTCTGTACATGGAGATGTTTAGCAAGGCCAATACACAGTTTTGGCTAGCTTCAGCATTAACTCTGTAAGCTTTGAATCTGTTCAAGAAAATTTAAATTTTTTTCCAAGAAAATACCAATTTGCAGACTAAGGGAAGACTATTTTCTAAAGTTTAGCACTGGAATGACTGGCTCGGTTATCAATCCAGTCATTCCAGTGGTAAATTTTTTAAAATACAAGTCTTCTCTGGGTCAACAAACTGACATTTCTCAAGACCACTGCAGAAGCCGATTTTGGCTGATATAAGTGTTAAAGGGTTAAACATTAGTTAATTATAATCTTAGACAGCAACAACATTTAGTTAGATTGATTTCAAACATAATCATTGTGTATATGATTTCACTCATGTCGGTAAACTCTGTGTTTCTAAGAACTCAGGAGGGAATGTGTTACTCTAACTTCCACAATTTGATGAATTACCACTGGATTATGGAGACAGTCATTTCAGTTGTAAATTTCCAATAGTACAAGAAACCTGCAAATGGACCTTCAGTAAGATTTGAATTTTCTTCACAAAATTTGACCATTAGACAGTTAATGGGTTTGATTAAAACATAGTAATTATTTACTAATCAACCCTTTGTTGTTCAAATGTTTCAAGGGCAAACAACTCTTAGTTATAGATATTAACCCTTTAACCCTCATATCAGCCAAAATGGCTTCTGCAGTGGTCTTGAGAAATGCCCATTTGCAGACCAAGAGACGACTATCTTCTGAAAATTCCAGTGATAAGTTTCCAAAATAGTCTTCTCTTGGTATGCAAATGAACATTTTATAGAAATTGAAAAAGTGGAAAATATGTTTTCTCTCAATAAGTATGTGTTTATAGATGATACGAGTTGTCTCTCTTGACATACATATATGAGCAATAAGGAGTTGTCTCCCTTGAGTTAAGTGTTTGAAATCCATTTTATTTTTCTGTGCCGCCATGTGATATAAATGTGATAAACAGCTGCCTGTGTTCAAGAAGAATGATTATTTAACACAAAGTGATTGCTTCTAAAATTTGTCATTGTTACGTGTCTGTTTTGAATGATTTGTCCATCACTGGAAAACTAAATGATAGTTATTGTGTACAAGTGCTGAGATGAATGCCTTATCACCAGGACATGTATGCTTCCAGTATCTGAACGAAGGGCATTCAAATGAACCTGATTGGTCGATTTGTCTAGCGGCCATCTTGGATGACCTTTAAAAAAATGACATCTCCCGTACTGCTGAAAGGATTGGACAAAAAACTAGGAAATATTATTAAGGACATTTAACCCTTTGAACCCTGACTTCGCAGATTCTGCATATTTGGATTCTAATCTGACAGGAACCTATTAGCGTCACAATATTCAACAGAATAGTTCTGCCATTACAGATAAATTATCCTGTTTGGTCTCGGTTTCAAAGGATTAAGTTATTTTAAGGGAGGATGATTCATCAAAACATGTGGGCAGCATCGACCACTCAAAATTCAACGTTAGTTGATGGCGTTTAGTGGTGAAGATGGTGATGTATAGTTTTGGTGATGGCTAATTACCAATTTGAGCCTCTCATCAATTGGCTTGTTAAACAAAGCTCATTTGTTGATTTATTTGAGACCATCTTGGATTTTGAGCTATTTCCTGAACACACGACTTAACAATCTGTGAAACTGTTTTGCCAATTGATATGAAGTTCAAGAAACGTCATTAAATGTATGTTCCTAGTTTCAGATACTGATGCTGAAGGTGTGAGATGGCGCCTCTAGTTATCTTTACTTTTAACATACTAATGGTGTTATTGATGGATAGTATTGCTTTAACCCTGTAACAATCATATGAGGCAGAAACGGCTTCTACAGTGTTCTTGTGAAATGTCTATTTGCAGACCACGAGAAGACTATTATTGAAAATTTACCACTGGAATGACTGGCTCGATAACCGAGCCAGTCATTCCAGTGGTAAATTTAAAAAAAAACCCAGTCTTTCTTGGTCTGCAAAAGGACCTTTTTCTCTGTTAAATTTTAAGTTTTCTTGAACAAATTTGAGGGTTAAAACCTTAAGGCAGCTTAATTTACAGACAGGATGTATAAATGTGTGATGTTACCAAAGAAAGAATTCATCATTTCTCATGGCTAGATTAGATTTTATCATGTAAACAGTTCTTTAATTGTCCAATGCTTCGCGTTTACGTATGTGTTCCCATATATTCTAATCTTCCATTGTGCTGGTGTTTGGTGCATAATAGCGAGTCCGGTAATACTGCAGTGTCACACAGAACTCATTGCTGAAGAACAATAACTTGTGACTGTTATATGTCTTCATAATGTAGGAATTACCTGTCTGCCATTTGATTTTCTGCAGACCATTTTCCACGTGGTTTAACTCTGGATATGTTGAATACTTTGAAAACAATTTGACTGAAAGTTTTTGGTTGCTAAGCCACCAACAACTTTCAGTCAAATTCTTGTCAAAATATTTAGCAGGTCCAGAGTTATTGGCCAATGAAATGCTGAGCATCAGGACACCAGTATCTTGCAAACTCATTAAAGTATAACAGTTTGTTTTAAGAAGCACTTATGCCAAAGCTTATTAGTTTTACATTTTATTATTTAATTATTATTTAATTACGCCGTTAAATTTGACATTTCATCATATTCTCATAAAGAAATAGTTGCACAATCAGAAATAAAGTCTATAATAAATTTGATGTTTTGGTATTCTTAACCCTTATATCAGCCATATATCTGGTAAATCTTCAAAAACAGTTTCCTTTTGGTCTGCAAATTGACAGTTTATTCTGAAAAAATTAAAAATTTCTTGAACAAATACGTGAGATTTGTCTGAGAACTAACAAAGTAGCAAATTTGCTCCAACAGGTAATATTCTATCAATGGGTAACAACATCTAGGATAATATCCTATCGATGCGTAATGTCCTATCAACGGGTAATATCCTATCTACGGGTATTATCCTTTTCACTTCAAGAGTATACTTACCTCCCTAATACTTTTGGATATTGCTAAATATTGGCTTTCACTCAATAAACACTCAGATTTAAAACAGTTAGGTGCCCCTACTGGGCAGGGAGTCAGAGCGTAGTCTGGCGGATGCCAGCCCCACCACCGCGCATGCGCAGACTAGCACTTCCTCTTTGCTAGATTATTGGCAAAGAGAACACACATGTCTTTTTGAGTCATAAGCTTTTCTTACTCTTAAACTGTTTATTTGGTGTTATTTTGGAGTGATAGTGTCTGATTTGGATGGCGGGAGGATACACTTCGCCACAGAAGGACTTAGGACCTTTAAATCAGGTGACTTCTAGTAAAATTAGCGAGTTTTCTTCCCGGTGTATTGTGTTTCCGGGACTCGCGTTTACCGTGATAAGCGCCTTGGTTAGTTGGTTTATGTCAACTCGGTGCTTCCTAGGACTAATTTCTCTTTCTGTTTATGTCCACAGGTCTGTATGACGCTAGGTGGTGACATCACGGAAGCAGAGAGTTAGTTTTCTCTCCACCATGGTTCCATTTCCTACTAACACTGTTAGGTTATCTAACCAAATGAAAAATTATGTCCAGTGAGTTGGAGGCCTAGTATAAAGGTCTTCTCACTTTGCCCTCTTGATCCAATTCCTTCCCCATGAGGTGGAGAGAGTTAAGAGGCGTGCAGATGGTGGAGTTCTCCGGTTCGTCACGTTGGATGGTTTGTCTATACAAAGTGTCAGGTATCTAGTTATTGATAATGTGGTAATGTTAATTATTGTAAACAAACAAAGGGAGATAATTAACATTTTTGCCAGAAAAGAGTTATCTATATGTATCTGATGGTTGTGTAGTCGACTTATCCATTCAGCATACAATTCGTCCTTGCACTTGGATGTTTTGTTGGGATCGAATTTTTTCCTGTCACGTCATAAGCAGCCTGGCTATTTATTTATCAGCAATTCAAGCGCTATGCTGGTTTCTGATGTATTTTGATCTTTATGATCGTTTTCCTTCTCTTTGAGTTGGATTGGGTTTCTAAGCTTAACTAGTTGCTCATACTCCTTGTCCTTTGCCCTGTTTCAGGGACCGGGTTGCGCGTCCTGTGGACGTTTTCTTCATCAAAAGTTCTGGCCTCATCTGTGCTATCTATGTAGCCCTTGTGGTCCCTTGGTTAATTGTGACATATGTAAGCACTGGGGGGGCGAGTTAATGTCCGAATTCTTGTGCTGCTTACAGGCGACGGACAAGGTGGTAGAGGAGGAGAAGAAGAAGAAGCGGAAACGAGAGGTTGTAAGTAGGAAGGGTAAGGGGAAGGTCTCGTCCGCGGTGGATATGGAGGCCTTCCGGACCGAGATGTTGGGAGAGATGAAGAGGACAATAAAGGATTTGGTTCCAGGGTTGCTTCGTGGCATGCTTCCTGGACCAAATCCTTTACTGTCCTCATCATCGGCTTCGGAGCAGGTAATCCCCGCCTCTGGATCGGTTTTCCTTAGACCGCTTCCGTTGTTCGACGATTCAGAGGTGGCCCCATTAGAGGGGGCGTTCCACGACCCTGGCAGCAGGCTTATTGCCGCGCCGATAGGGGACCGTGGACGGTTGTCGCTGGAACCCGCGGGCTGCCTATCAGTCCAGGGGTATCCGCACGCCGCGGTGGCCAGTACCTCCTATGGCACCGTTCCTGGTCAGCCCGGGTTAGCTCTCTTTGCTGACCCGGGGTCTAATCTTTCTGACCAGGGTGATGAGGATTACCTGCTAGGGTCGCCGTCTGACGACGTGGACATGGATGAAGACGTTTGTGCACCCCTCGCGGGGAATGCAGGCCCCTTATTCCACGGTTTTACTCACCCTGGAGTAGAGTCCGCGGCTCAGGTGGTGGCCCAGGGCGCTGCTGATGGCCAGCGGTACCGCATACCTCGGCTTGCCGAGGGTGTTGCTGGTGCTGGCCGGGCCCGTGGTGGCGATATATATACCCCGCGCTATGCCACGGTGCCTGCTCCTGGTCAAACCAGTGATATTCTCATGCCGGTGCTGTCAGGCCCGCATGTTTTCCCTGGCTTGCCAGGTGTATCAGCGTACCCGCCGTCAAGCTCTACTGCTTGCGCTCAGGAGGAAGACGAAGGACCCCGTCTTGTAGAGCGCTCGCAGTTAGCCACGGGGGAGGATTGGTATGACGCTTACCAGTGGCTGGTGAGCGTTAGGCCTGATCTGCCCGTGGAGCAGTCGACTAGCCAGCGTGTTCACATGCCGTGGTTAGCTGGGAAACCGACTGCTAACGCTATGCCTTCTCTGCCGCTGGCGGAGCATGTCGTTGACATGTTCAAGGCGGCGGAGACGTCCATTAACTTGAGTGGACGTCTCGCGAAGGCCCCTCGCGAGGTGGCCAGGCGTTGTCGCATCGTGCCCCTGGATTACCAGCGGTACGGTGTGGTACCCAAGCCCAGCGTGGATGACCGCGCGGCTTTGGGTGAGGATGCGCGGCCAGGCTCCCGTTCTGACACGGGGGTCTTGTGCTCGAACGCGTTGCGTTCGGCGAATACCGCGTTGCGTGATGCGGAGGAGAGTGGGAGGGCTTCGATTGCCGCTCTGTCCCACGTCTCCCAGCTGTTACAGGGGGTAGTAACGGCATCCGCATCGCGCCAGCCAAGCCCGGTTACGGTCCAGGATGGTATTAACCTGGCGCTGGACTGTATGACTCGGGCGGTGACCAGGAGTGTCCGGGCAAGACGCACGTTTGCCCTGGACAATCTGTGCCCGTCTCAGGACCTGTACAATAGGCTACTCCGTACGCCTATGACGGGTCCTGGTCTTTTTGGAGGTGAGGGATGTCGCCACCTCCAGGAGACGGTCACCCTGGTGAATAACCAGAGGGCGCTGCGCGAGCAGTTTGAAGTGCTGCGTCGTGCTAACGTTCGCGCCGCGGCCCCTGCGTGTCGTCCCCTGCTGGCTCGTGGTGGTGCTGGCCAAGTCAGAGGCCAGCCACCGTCGCAGCGTCGGCCTCGGCCGCGTGCGATTCGGCCAGCAGCGAGGGGGGCGCAGGTTCCTCAGGCGCCGTCAGCCAGGCAACCGCCCGCGCACCGAGGTGCGCGCGGGGCGGGGCGGGGCGCGCGAGGATCTGGGCGTGGTTATCGGTCCTGACAGGACGCTTACCGCGGTAAGAACCACTCCGGTGTGTATGGCAACGGAGACAGTGCCGCTCTTGCATGCCTTGTGTCCACCGCGGTCCCTAGGTGGACCGGTGGGAGGCCGGCTAGCCGACCACATGCAAGAGTGGGAACGGTTAACTCAGGACCGTTTAGTCTTGCGATGGCTTTCCGTCGGGTATCATCCAGAGTGGATGACAGGCCCGCCGTCGCGACTGTCTCTAGTGCCAGTCTGGACTCCCATTCCGAGAGATCCAGAGCAAAGGTTGTGTATCGAGGAGGAGATAAATTCCCTCGTACAAAAAGGAGCTATTCAGCCGGCACAAAGGTGTCCGGGCTTCTATTCAACCCTGTTCTTAGTAACAAAACGCACCGGAGGGTGGAGACCGATTCTCAACCTCAAGCCACTGAACAAGTTCATCGAGACGCCCAGTTTCAAGATGGAAACGGTGCGCTCGGTGTTGGCGGGGTTGGAGAGGGGGATGTGGACGGCGTCGATAGATTTGAAGGACGCTTATTTCCACATCCCCATCCACGGGAGTTTCTGTCGCTTCCTGAGATTTGCATTCCAGGGCAGACAGTGGGAATTCAGGGTGTTGCCCTTCGGAATTTCCACGGCTCCTCGGGTTTTCACCCGTGTGGTTCTTGCGATCACAGCATACCTCCGCAGGAGAAGCATAGCAGTCCACACGTACATAGACGACTGGCTGTTGAAAGCGCACACCCGGGAAAGTTTGTCGGCCAATCTGGAGATTGTTTTGAAAACTCTCACAGACTTAGGCTGGATGATCAATTTCCCAAAATCAGAGCTGACTCCATCCCAGAAGTTTGTTTACCTGGGGATGTTCTTCGATCTAGAGACAGGATATGTTTATCCTACTCAGGAGAGAGTTCAGAAACTCATCTCATTAATTCAGTCAGTGTGCGACAGTCGTCATGTCCTGGCACGGGTTTTCTTGAGAATGCTGGGGTTGATGGTTTCGTTGGAACCAGTCATTCCTCAGGCCGCCTTACGCAGGCGGCCGATCCAGTTATTTCTCATGACAATGGACCCAGAGTACAGGTTCGCTGGACTCGAATGTGTCAGTGTTGGCGCCTCTCATTCACCACCTGCAATGGTGGTTGAATACAGAGAATCTCTTGGTGGGGGTTTTGCTAACCCCTCCCCACCCTCAGGTGACTGTGTATACAGATGCATCGATGGAGGGCTGGGGAGCTTGCCTGGAAGAATCCACGATATCAGGGCTTTGGAATCTGGAACAGTCAAAGGAACATATAAATCTACTGGAGCTAAGAGCAGTAGTCCTGGGCCTGGAACATTTCTTACAGAAAGTTCAGGGCAAGATTGTTCTTATTCGTTCAGACAACTCAACAGTTGTGACTTACATAAACCGCCAGGGCGGAACGAAGTCGCCCAGTCTCTGTATGATGACATGGAAACTGCTTTGTTGGTGTCTGGATCACCAGATTACCTTGAAAGCAGTTCATATTCCGGGAAGGTTAAACCTGCTAGCAGACTCATTGAGCCGAAGGATGAGTGTTTTACCCACGGAATGGCAACTAAATCAATGTGTGGCGGATCGTCTGTTCGACCATTGTGGGAAACCCAACATCGATTTGTTCGCAACGAAGAAGAATGCGAAGATGACGACGTACGTCTCTCCGATTCCGGATCCAAGCGCTTTCGCAACAGATGCGTTAGCTATCAGCTGGGGGAGAATGTATGCATACGCATTCCCTCCAGCAATCCTGATTCCAAAAATTCTTCAGAAAATCAGACAAGAGGAATGCCAAGTGCTTCTGATCGCCCCGGATTGGCCAAGCCGATCATGGTATACGGATCTGCTGGACCTTCTGGTCTGCAATCCTGTTCCTCTGCCTCTGATGGACGATATTATCTTCCAGGGCAAGGCCCTTCACAACAATCCGTCAATGTTCAGATTGACTGCGTGGATGTTGTCAAGGAATCTAGAATTAAGGAGGGCTTTTCTGAGCAAGCAGCCATGTTTATGGCCAAAGCCAGGAGGGGGTCAACCTCCAGAGCATATAATTATAAAATCAACAGATTTGCAGAATGGTGCTCAAAAAGATGTATTGATCCAATGGATTCATCTATTCAAGTAGTAGCTGATTTCCTCTGTCACCTCTATGATGCCTATAGCCTCAAGCCTAACTCTATTGCTGGTTATAAATCAGCATTAATGTCTGTTATTCCTTGCTTGGCTAAGAGGGGAAGTGATGAAGTAAATACATTAAATGTATTAATTAAAGGCATGGGCAATCTAAGACCAAGGAATCCACCTGTGATTCCGTCTTGGAGTTTATCGCTAGTGCTTCAAGTACTAGGTGATAAGCCTTTTGAACCACTTAGTTCCATTTCTATGAAACTATTAACACTGAAGACTGTGTTTTTAATTGCTGCGGCCTCGGCTAGGCGTAGGAGTGAAATTCATGCCTTATCAGCCGAGGATGACCGTTTTGTGGTTTCAGGGGAAGGCCTTAAGCTGCTACCTAGGGTTAATTTCTTGGCTAAAAATCAGTCGTTGAAATATCCAGGTCAACCTATTATTTTGCCTGCTTTAACTAGATATGATCCTAATTCTAAAGCATGGTGTCCCGTCCGGGCGCTGCGCCGGTACAAACAACGTACGGCGGAGTGGCGCACCGACCAGTCAGCGTTATGGTTGTCATATATTGAACCCCATGGCAGGGCTTCTAAGGACACCATTTCCAGGTGGATTGTGGAATGCATTCAGTTTTGCCATAAATCCGCCACCGGGAAGCAGGTTGACGTGGCCAAGGCTCACAGTGTCCGCGGCGTAGTGACATCCACGGCCCTATTTAATGGGGTCCCTGTGGATGATATTATGTCGGTGGCTCAGTGGCACTGTGAGTCAAGTTTTACAGACCATTATCTCCGTGACACCTCTAATCCTCTCGCCTTGTCGATTTTGAAAAAATAACTCGGTTTATATTTTTTGAGGAGGTTTTTCCTCATTACTTATATATTTCACAATTAATGTATGGAAACACCCACTTTTTTGGGCCTGCATCAGTCTTTACCAATGGGAAGATTATGTCAGCAGCCATTTTCAACAAGGTCAGTCTTGTTCATGTGTTGTCCGTTGTTGATTGTATTGTCACGATTACCCGTTATTAATATGGTGATGGTTTGTGTATTTGTGTGGTTCATTGTTGAGAGTTACAAAAATGGAGCTTTTTCGTCTCTGTCCTGTAGTACATGGCACTTGTACGTAGAGAGCGTATAGGACATTGAGGTCAGGCGACTCTTCCTCCCAGGAAGGAGGGGGGGGGGGGAGCGCATATGACATCGGTCATCTCTCATACATCGGTAGTGTTATCCGATGGTTAGTCAAATCCTGACTGTTTTTTCTTACAGTTTCAGAAGTTTAAGTGCCTTAAACGCAGAAAAGCGTATAGGGATGAGCTGGTCTTTTGACCTCGCCTCCCTCCCGCCAGATTCACTTTCGAATTCTGGCAATATCAAAAGTATTAGGGAGGTAAGTATACTCTTGAAGTGAAATAAACGAAATCTAGGATTTCTTTTTTCACGAGAGAGTTGATACTTACCTCCCTAGATACGGACCCGGCCTCTCCACCCCACAGAGGCTCGGTCTTCAGGCTCTTAATAGTTGCATGTGTGTCAGCCAATAATCTAGTCAGAGGAAGTGCTAGTCTGCGCATGCGCGGTGGTGGGGCTGGCATCCGCCAGACTACGCTCTGACTCCCTGCCCAGTAGGGGCACCTAACTGTTTTAAATCTGAGTGTTTATTGAGTGAAAGCCAATATTTAGCAATATCCAAAAGTATTAGGGAGGTAAGTATCAACTCTCTCGTGAAAAAAGAAATCCTAGATTTCGTTTAATCGACTGGTAACATCCTATCGACGAGTAATATCCTATCGACGGGTAATACCCTATCGACAGGTAATATCCTATCAATGTGTAATATCCTATTAACGGGTAATATCGTATCAGTGGGTATTATCCGATCGATGGGTAACATCCTATCGACGTGTAATATCCTATCAACAGGTAACAATTTCCTATCAATTGGTAACATCCTATCGACGATTAATATCCTATCAACAGGTAATGTCCTATCAACAGGTAACATCCTATCGACGGGTAATATCCTATCGACGGCTATTATCCTATCAACTGCTAATATCCTATCGATGGGTAATATCCTATCGACGGGTAATATCCTATTGACGGTTAATATCCTATCAATGGGTAATATCCTATCAACAGGTAAAAATTTCCTATCAATTTGTAGCATACTATCGATGGGTAACATCCTATCAACAGGTAACATCATATCAGGTAATGGCCTATCAACAGGTAACATCCTATCGATGGGTAATATCGTGTCAATGGGTATTATCCTATCAACAGGTAATATCCTATCAACAGGTAATATCCTATCAACGGGTAATATCCTATCAACAGGTAATATCCTATCAACATGTAACAACATCCTATCATCCGGTAATATCCTATCGATGGGTAATATCCTATCAATGGGTAATATCCTATCAATGGGTAATATCCTATCGACGGGTAATATCCTATCAACGAGTAATATCCTATTGACGGCTAATATCCTATCAACAGGTAACAGCATCCTATCAATCGGTAATATCCTATCAACAGGCAAGAACATCCTATCAATTGGTAATATCCTATCGATGGGTAATATCCTATCGACGGGTAATATCATATCAACTAGTAATATCCTATCAACGGATAATATCCTATCGATGGATAATATCCCATCAATGTGTAATATCCTATCGACGGGTAATATCCTATCGACAGGTAATATCCTATCAAGAGGTAATATTGTATCAACGGGTAATATCTTATCAACGGGTAAGATCCTATCGATGGGTAAGATCATATCGATGGCTAATATCGTATTGATGGGTAATATCCTATCAATGGGTAACAACATCCTATCAATGGGTAATATCCTATCAACAGGTAATATCATATCGACCGGTAATATCCTATCAATGGGTAATATCCTATCAACAGGTAATATCCTATCAACAGGTAACAACATCCTTTCAACCGGTAATATCCTATCAACGGGATCCTATCGATGGGTAATACCCTATCAATGGGTAATATGCTATCAACAGGTAATATCCTATCAAATCAACAGGTAATATCCTATCAACGGGTAATATCCTATCAACAGGTAACAACATCCTTTCAACCCGTAATATCCTATCAACGGGGTCCTATCGACGGGTAATATCTTATTGACGGTTAATATCCTATCAATGGGTAATATCCTATCAACAGGTAACAATTTCCTATCATTTCGTAGCATCCTATCGACGGGTAATATCCTATCAACAGGTAACATCCTATCAGGTAATGGCCTATCAACAGGTAACATCTTATCGACGGTTAATATCCTATCGACGGGTAATATTGTATCAACGGGTAATATCGTATCAATGGGTATTATCCTATCAACGGGTATCAACATATTATCAATGGGTAATATCCTATCAACGGGTAATATATACACCTGTGCAAAAGTTAAGCACCAGCAAAAACAATAGAACGTAGAAACATGATGGTACAACTAGGCTGCCATACTTTTTGTCCCCGCGTTAGCTGACATAATTCCAAGTACGAAATGCACATGCATGCATGACTTCACGCCGCTTGATGTCCGTGCGTGGCGGGAAACAGCACACGTGTTCAGTTATGTAAAAGTCCAGTTTGAGGTGTAGAACATTACATACAGATTTAGGCGACAAGATTAGGAATTTTGTGTTCATGACCGTGGTTTATTTGTACAGAGAGAATTAGCTCTTGATTGTGAACCGCTATGGCAAGACGAAGGTTAAGTGATCGTGTGAAATGGCAAATCATAGGCATGCATACCACTGGTATGTCATGCAGAGAGATTGGCAGACAGCTGAACATTAACCATACTGTAATCAGTCGTTTGATTGCAAAACATGGGCAAACTAACGAGGTGAAGGACAGGCCTAGATCTGGAAGACCGAAGAAGACTACTGCCCGTGATGATCGAGCCCTAGTACGCCTTGTTAGGAGATCTCCATTCACCAACAGCAGAGTGCTCAGCCAGCAATGGGAAACGCGCAATAGAGTGTCAATGTCTACCGTCAAAAGGAGACTGTATGCTGCTGGCATGAAAGCTAGGAGACCTGTCAGACGTCCTCTCCTCACTGCACACCACAAAGAGGAGCGTCTGAGGTGGTGCAACGAAAGAAGACACTGGAACATGAGGTCCGATGAAAGTCAGTTCCTGCTTCATGCCACAGATGGTCGAACTCGTGTATGGAGGTCCATACGCACGGCGTACGACCAACGTAACATCATGGAAGAAGTTCCATTTGGTGGAGGTTCCGTTATGATATGGGGGTGCATCTCATTTGATTGTAAGCTGGATCTGTTGACTGTACCTGGAACACTAAATGGACAAAGATATCAAGATTCCATACTGGATAGAGTTGTGGTCCCTCATTTTGTAAATCATGAACCTGGAACCCACCCTATATTCATGGATGACAACGCCCGACCACATCGTGCTAGAGCTGTGCATGAATACCTCCGCCAGAATGCCATCGAAACCCTACCATGGCCAGCAAGGAGCCCTGACATGAACCCTATTGAGCATTTCTGGGAAACATGATGAGAAGGAGGGATCCTCCTGTGCAGAACCTACAGCAATTAACAGACGCACTCCATCTTGAATGGCAACGAATACCACAATGGCGTATCAGTCGGTTTTGTGACCAGCATGAGACGTCGTGTCCAGGCCGTCATCCAGGCACAAGGTGGATATACCCGGTATTAATAATGACAGTCTCAAACTCGTGCACAGATGTTAAACTTCGTTTTCAGACACCATTAATGACAATCTAGCCACGTGTGTCAACTGTAGGGCAATAGTCAGTTGTGTCAACGTAACCATATTCAGGCCTCGTTTTCAAGTTCAAACAAAAACATACAGTGTTTCCCCACCATCATAATCAGCATTCCTCTAGTTGCATTATTACCTCTTGCACTAAGATGGATGGGTACATAAATGTTTATGCTATTGCTTTCTTCATAGCACATGAATATACCCTCGCATGTGCGTAAAAATAGGGTGGTGCTTAACTTTTGCACAGGTGTATACTATCAACAGGTAATATCCTATCAACGGGTAATATCCTATCAACAGGTAATATCCTATCAACATGTAACAACATCCTATCATCCGGTAATATCCTATCAATGGGTAATATCCTATCAATGGGTAATATCCTATCGACGGGTAATATCCTATCGACGAGTAATATCCTATTGACGGCTAATATCCTATCAACGGATAATATCCTATCAACAGGTAACAACATCCTATCAATGGGTAATATCCTATCAACAGGTAACAACATCCTATCAATTGGTAATATCCTATCGATGGGTAATATCCTATCGACGGGTAATATCATATCAACTGGTAATATCCTATCGACGGGTAATATCCTATCAATGGGTAATATCCTATCAACGGGTAATATCCTATCAATGGGTAATATCCTATCAATGTGTAATATCCTATCAATGGGTAATATCCTATCGACAGGTAATATCCTATCCACGGGTAATATCTTATCAAAGGGTAATATCCTATCGATGGGTAATATCTTATCAACGGGTAATATGTAATGAAATGACACTTGGAGATCGAATCAGAGCGGCTCTCCAAGTGTGATACCAGCGATCGAAAAGAAGAAGAAGAAGGTAATATGCTATCGACGGGTAGTATCCTATCGACGAGTAATATCCTATCGACGTGTAATATCTTATCAACAGGTAATATCCTATCGACAGGTAATATCGTATCAAGCGGTAATATCGTATCAACTGGTAATATCTTATCAACGGGTAAGATCCTATCGATGGCTAATATCGTATTGACGGGTAATATCCTATCAACGGGTAACAACATCCTATCAATGGGTAATATCCTATCAACAGGTAATATCCTATCGACAGGTAATATTCTATTAACAGGTAATATCCTATCAACAGGGAACAACATCCTTTCAACCGGTAATATCCTATCAACGGGATCCTATCGATGGGTAATACCCTATCAATGGGTAATATGCTATCAACAGGTAATATCCTATCGACAGGTAATATCCTATCAACGGGTAATATCCTATCAACAGGTAATATCCTATCAACAGGTAACAACATCCTTTCAACCAGTAATATCCTATCAACCTGATCCTATTGATGGGTAATATCCTATCAATGGGTAATATGCTATCGACGAGTAATAGCCTATCAATGGGTAATATCCTATCATTGGGTAATATCCTATCGACGAGTAATATCCTAGCGACAGGTAATATTCTAGCAACGGGTAACATCCTATCGACGGATAATATCCTATCAACAGGTAATGTCCTATCAACAGGTAACATCCTATCGACGGGTAATATCGTATCAACAGGTAATATTGTATCAACGGGTATTATCCTACCAACAGGTAACAGCATCCTATCAATGGGTAATATCCTATGGACGGGTAATATCCTATCAATGGGTAATATCCTATCAAGAGTTAATATCCTATCAACGGGTAACAACATCCTATCAATGGGTAATATACTATCAACAGGTAATACCCTATTGACAGGTAATATTCTATCAACGGGTAATATCCTATCAACGGGTAACAACATCCTTTCAACCGGTAATATCCTATCAACGGGATCCTATCGATGGGTAATACCCTATCAACAGGTAATATCCTATCGACAGGTAATATCCTATCAATGGGTAATATCCTATCAACAGGTAATATCCTATTAACAGGTAACAACATCCTTTCAACCGGTAATATCCTATCAATGGGATCCTATCGATGGGTAATATCCTATCAATGGGTAATATGCTATCGACGAGTAATATCCTAGTGACGGGTAATATCCTAGCGATGAGTAATATCCTATCAACAGGTAACAATTTCCTATCAGTTGGTAACAGCCTATCGACGGGTAATATCCTATCAACAGGTAATGTCCTATCAACAGGTAACATCCTATCGACGGGTAATATCCTATCGACGGGTAATATTGTATCAACAGGTAATATTGTATCAACGGGTATTATCCTATCAACAGGTAACAACATCCTATCAATGGGTAATATCCTATCAACAGGTAACAACATCCTATCAATTGGTAATATCCTATCGATGGGTAATATCCTATCGACGGGTAATATCATATCAACTGGTAATATCCTATCGACGGGTAATATCCTATCAATGGGTAATATCCTATCAATGTGTAATATCCTATCAATGGGTAATATCCTATCGACAGGTAATATCCTACCCACGGGTAATATCTTATCAAAGGGTAATATCCTATCGATGGGTAATATCTTATCAACGGGTAATATGTAATGAAATGACACTTGGAGATCAAATCAGAGCGGCTCTCCAAGTGTGATACCAGCGATCGAAAAGAAGAAGAAGAAGGTAATATGCTATCGACGGGTAGTATCCTATCGACGAGTAATATCCTATCGACGTGTAATATCTTATCAACAGGTAATATCCTATCGACAGGTAATATCGTATCAAGCGGTAATATCGTATCAACTGGTAATATCTTATCAACGGGTAAGATCCTATCGATGGCTAATATCGTATTGACGGGTAATATCCTATCAACGGGTAACAACATCCTATCAATGGGTAATATCCTATCAACAGGTAATATCCTATCGACAGGTAATATTCTATTAACAGGTAATATCCTATCAACAGGTAACAACATCCTTTCAACCGGTAATATCCTATCAACGGGATCCTATCGATGGGTAATACCCTATCAATGGGTAATATGCTATCAACAGGTAATATCCTATCGACAGGTAATATCCTATCAACGGGTAATATCCTATCAACAGGTAATATCCTATCAACAGGTAACAACATCCTTTCAACCAGTAATATCCTATCAACCTGATCCTATTGATGGGTAATATCCTATCAATGGGTAATATGCTATCGACGAGTAATAGCCTATCAATGGGTAATATCCTATCATTGGGTAATATCCTATCGACGAGTAATATCCTAGCGACAGGTAATATCCTAGCAACGGGTAACATCCTATCGACGGATAATATCCTATCAACAGGTAATGTCCTATCAACAGGTAACATCCTATCGACGGGTAATATCGTATCAACAGGTAATATTGTATCAACGGGTATTATCCTACCAACAGGTAACAGCATCCTATCAATGGGTAATATCCTATGGACGGGTAATATCCTATCAATGGGTAATATCCTATCAAGAGTTAATATCCTATCAACGGGTAACAACATCCTATCAATGGGTAATATACTATCAACAGGTAATACCCTATTGACAGGTAATATTCTATCAACGGGTAATATCCTATCAACAGGTAACAACATCCTTTCAACCGGTAATATCCTATCAACGGGATCCTATCGATGGGTAATACCCTATCAACAGGTAATATCCTATCGACAGGTAATATCCTATCAATGGGTAATATCCTATCAACAGGTAATATCCTATTAACAGGTAACAACATCCTTTCAACCGGTAATATCCTATCAATGGGATCCTATCGATGGGTAATATCCTATCAATGGGTAATATCCTAGCGATGAGTAATATCCTATCAACAGGTAACAATTTCCTATCAGTTGGTAACAGCCTATCGACGGGTAATATCCTATCAACAGGTAATGTCCTATCAACAGGTAACATCCTATCGACGGGTAATATCCTATCGACGGGTAATATTGTATCAACAGGTAATATTGTATCAACGGGTATTATCCTATCAACAGGTAACAACATCTTATCAATGGGTAATATCCTATCGACGGGTAATATCCTATCAACGAGTAATATCCTATCAACAGGTAATATCCTATCGACGGGTAATATCCTATCAACGAGTAATATCCTATCAACAGGTAATATCCTATCAACATGTAACAACATCCTATCATCCGGTAATATCCTATCGATGGGTAATATCATTATCAATGGGTAATATCCTATCAATGGGTAATATCCTATCGACGGGTAATATCCTATCAACGAGTAATATCCTATTGACGGCTAATATCCTATCAACAGGTAACAGCATCCTATCAATCGGTAATATCCTATCAACAGGCAAGAACATCCTATCAATTGGTAATATCCTATCGATGGGTAATATCCTATCGACGGGTAATATCATATCAACTAGTAATATCCTATCAACGGATAATATCCTATCGATGGATAATATCCTATCAATGTGTAATATCCTATCGACGGGTAATATCCTATCGACAGGTAATATCCTATCAAGAGGTAATATTGTATCAATGGGTAATATCTTATCAACGGGTAAGATCCTATCGATGGGTAAGATCCTATCGATGGCTAATATCGTATTGATGGGTAATATCCTATCAATGGGTAACAACATCCTATCAATGGGTAATATCCTATCAACAGGTAATATCATATCGACAGGTAATATCCTATCAATGGGTAATATCCTATCAACAGGTATTATCCTATTAACAGGTAACAACATCCTTTCAACCGGTAATATCCTATCGACGGGTAATATCCTATCAACGAGTAATATCCTATCAACAGGTAATATCCTATCAACATGTAACAACATCCTATCATCCGGTAATATCCTATCGATGGGTAATATCATTATCAATGGGTAATATCCTATCAATGGGTAATATCCTATCGACGGGTAATATCCTATCAACGAGTAATATCCTATTGACGGCTAATATCCTATCAACAGGTAACAGCATCCTATCAATCGGTAATATCCTATCAACAGGCAAGAACATCCTATCAATTGGTAATATCCTATCGATGGGTAATATCCTATCGACGGGTAATATCATATCAACTAGTAATATCCTATCAACGGATAATATCCTATCGATGGATAATATCCTATCAATGTGTAATATCCTATCGACGGGTAATATCCTATCAAGAGGTAATATTGTATCAATGGGTAATATCTTATCAACGGGTAAGATCCTATCGATGGGTAAGATCCTATCGATGGCTAATATCGTATTGATGGGTAATATCCTATCAATGGGTAACAACATCCTATCAATGGGTAATATCCTATCAACAGGTAATATCATATCGACAGGTAATATCCTATCAATGGGTAATATCCTATCAACAGGTATTATCCTATTAACAGGTAACAACATCCTTTCAACCGGTAATATCCTATCAACGGGATCCTATCGATGGGTAATACCCTATCAATGGGTAATATGCTATCAACAGGTAATATCCTATCAACAGGTAATATCCTATCAACGGGTAATATCCTATCAACAGGTAACAACATCCTTTCAACCCGTAATATCCTATCAACGGGGTCCTATCGACGGGTAATATCTTATTGACGGTTAATATCCTATCAATGGGTAATATCCTATCAACAGGTAACAATTTCCTATCATTTCGTAGCGTCCTATCGACGGGTAATATCCTATCAACAGGTAACATCCTATCAGGTAATGGCCTATCAACAGGTAACATCTTATCGACGGTTAATATCCTATCGACGGGTAATATTGTATCAACGGGTAATATCGTATCAATGGGTATTATCCTATCAACGGGTATCAACATATTATCAATGGGTAATATCCTATCAACGGGTAATATATACACCTGTGCAAAAGTTAAGCACCAGCAAAAACAATAGAACGTAGAAACATGATGGTACAACTAGGCTGCCATACTTTTTGTCCCCCTCGTTAGCTGACATAATTCCAAGTACGAAATGCACATGCATGCATGACTTCACGCCGCTTGATGTCCGTGCGTGGCGGGAAACAGCACACGTGTTCAGTTATGTAAAAGTCCAGTTTGAGGTGTAGAACATTACATACAGATTTAGGCGACAAGATTAGGAATTTTGTGTTCATGACCGTGGTTTATTTGTACAGAGAGAATTAGCTCTTGATTGTGAACCGCTATGGCAAGACGAAGGTTAAGTGATCGTGTGAAATGGCAAATCATAGGCATGCATACCACTGGTATGTCATGCAGAGAGATTGGCAGACAGCTGAACATTAACCATACTGTAATCAGTCGTTTGATTGCAAAACATGGGCAAACTAACGAGGTGAAGGACAGGCCTAGATCTGGAAGACCGAAGAAGACTACTGCCCGTGATGATCGAGCCCTAGTACGCCTTGTTAGGAGATCTCCATTCACCAACAGCAGAGTGCTCAGCCAGCAATGGGAAACGCGCAATAGAGTGTCAATGTCTACCGTCAAAAGGAGACTATGCTGCTGGCATGAAAGCTAGGAGACCTGTCAGACGTCCTCTCCTCACTGCACACCACAAAGAGGAGCGTCTGAGGTGGTGCAACGAAAGAAGACACTGGAACATGAGGTCCGATGAAAGTCAGTTCCTGCTTCATGCCACAGATGGTCGAACTCGTGTATGGAGGTCCATACGCACGGCGTACGACCAACGTAACATCATGGAAGAAGTTCCATTTGGTGGAGGTTCCGTTATGATATGGGGGTGCATCTCATTTGATTGTAAGCTGGATCTGTTGACTGTACCTGGAACACTAAATGGACAAAGATATCAAGATTCCATACTGGATAGAGTTGTGGTCCCTCATTTTGTAAATCATGAACCTGGAACCCACCCTATATTCATGGATGACAACGCCCGACCACATCGTGCTAGAGCTGTGCATGAATACCTCCGCCAGAATGCCATCGAAACCCTACCATGGCCAGCAAGGAGCCCTGACATGAACCCTATTGAGCATTTCTGGGAAACATGGTGAGAAGGAGGGATCCTCCTGTGCAGAACCTACAGGAATTAACAGACGCACTCCATCTTGAATGGCAACGAATACCACAATGGCGTATCAGTCGGTTTTGTGACCAGCATGAGACGTCGTGTCCAGGCCGTCATCCAGGCACAAGGTGGATATACCCGGTATTAATAATGACAGTCTCAAACTCGTGCACAGATGTTAAACTTCGTTTTCAGACACCATTAATGACAATCTAGCCACGTGTGTCAACTGTAGGGCAATAGTCAGTTGTGTCAACGTAACCATATTCAGGCCTCGTTTTCAAGTTCAAACAAAAACATACAGTGTTTCCCCACCATCATAATCAGCATTCCTCTAGTTGCATTATTACCTCTTGCACTAAGATGGATGGGTACATAAATGTTTATGCTATTGCTTTCTTCATAGCACATGAATATACCCTCGCATGTGCGTAAAAATAGGGTGGTGCTTAACTTTTGCACAGGTGTATACTATCAACAGGTAATATCCTATCAACGGGTAATATCCTATCAACAGGTAATATCCTATCAACATGTAACAACATCCTATCATCCGGTAATATCCTATCAATGGGTAATATCCTATCAATGGGTAATATCCTATCGACGGGTAATATCCTATCGACGAGTAATATCCTATTGACGGCTAATATCCTATCAACGGATAATATCCTATCAACAGGTAACAACATCCTATCAATGGGTAATATCCTATCAACAGGTAACAACATCCTATCAATTGGTAATATCCTATCGATGGGTAATATCCTATCGACGGGTAATATCATATCAACTGGTAATATCCTATCGACGGGTAATATCCTATCAATGGGTAATATCCTATCAACGGGTAATATCCTATCAATGGGTAATATCCTATCAATGTGTAATATCCTATCAATGGGTAATATCCTATCGACAGGTAATATCCTATCCACGGGTAATATCTTATCAAAGGGTAATATCCTATCGATGGGTAATATCTTATCAACGGGTAATATGTAATGAAATGACACTTGGAGATCGAATCAGAGCGGCTCTCCAAGTGTGATACCAGCGATCGAAAAGAAGAAGAAGAAGGTAATATGCTATCGACGGGTAGTATCCTATCGACGAGTAATATCCTATCGACGTGTAATATCTTATCAACAGGTAATATCCTATCGACAGGTAATATCGTATCAAGCGGTAATATCGTATCAACTGGTAATATCTTATCAACGGGTAAGATCCTATCGATGGCTAATATCGTATTGACGGGTAATATCCTATCAACGGGTAACAACATCCTATCAATGGGTAATATCCTATCAACAGGTAATATCCTATCGACAGGTAATATTCTATTAACAGGTAATATCCTATCAACAGGGAACAACATCCTTTCAACCGGTAATATCCTATCAACGGGATCCTATCGATGGGTAATACCCTATCAATGGGTAATATGCTATCAACAGGTAATATCCTATCGACAGGTAATATCCTATCAACGGGTAATATCCTATCAACAGGTAATATCCTATCAACAGGTAACAACATCCTTTCAACCAGTAATATCCTATCAACCTGATCCTATTGATGGGTAATATCCTATCAATGGGTAATATGCTATCGACGAGTAATAGCCTATCAATGGGTAATATCCTATCATTGGGTAATATCCTATCGACGAGTAATATCCTAGCGACAGGTAATATTCTAGCAACGGGTAACATCCTATCGACGGATAATATCCTATCAACAGGTAATGTCCTATCAACAGGTAACATCCTATCGACGGGTAATATCGTATCAACAGGTAATATTGTATCAACGGGTATTATCCTACCAACAGGTAACAGCATCCTATCAATGGGTAATATCCTATGGACGGGTAATATCCTATCAATGGGTAATATCCTATCAAGAGTTAATATCCTATCAACGGGTAACAACATCCTATCAATGGGTAATATACTATCAACAGGTAATACCCTATTGACAGGTAATATTCTATCAACGGGTAATATCCTATCAACAGGTAACAACATCCTTTCAACCGGTAATATCCTATCAACGGGATCCTATCGATGGGTAATACCCTATCAACAGGTAATATCCTATCGACAGGTAATATCCTATCAATGGGTAATATCCTATCAACAGGTAATATCCTATTAACAGGTAACAACATCCTTTCAACCGGTAATATCCTATCAATGGGATCCTATCGATGGGTAATATCCTATCAATGGGTAATATGCTATCGACGAGTAATATCCTAGTGACGGGTAATATCCTAGCGATGAGTAATATCCTATCAACAGGTAACAATTTCCTATCAGTTGGTAACAGCCTATCGACGGGTAATATCCTATCAACAGGTAATGTCCTATCAACAGGTAACATCCTATCGACGGGTAATATCCTATCGACGGGTAATATTGTATCAACAGGTAATATTGTATCAACGGGTATTATCCTATCAACAGGTAACAACATCCTATCAATGGGTAATATCCTATCAACAGGTAACAACATCCTATCAATTGGTAATATCCTATCGATGGGTAATATCCTATCGACGGGTAATATCATATCAACTGGTAATATCCTATCGACGGGTAATATCCTATCAATGGGTAATATCCTATCAATGTGTAATATCCTATCAATGGGTAATATCCTATCGACAGGTAATATCCTACCCACGGGTAATATCTTATCAAAGGGTAATATCCTATCGATGGGTAATATCTTATCAACGGGTAATATGTAATGAAATGACACTTGGAGATCAAATCAGAGCGGCTCTCCAAGTGTGATACCAGCGATCGAAAAGAAGAAGAAGAAGGTAATATGCTATCGACGGGTAGTATCCTATCGACGAGTAATATCCTATCGACGTGTAATATCTTATCAACAGGTAATATCCTATCGACAGGTAATATCGTATCAAGCGGTAATATCGTATCAACTGGTAATATCTTATCAACGGGTAAGATCCTATCGATGGCTAATATCGTATTGACGGGTAATATCCTATCAACGGGTAACAACATCCTATCAATGGGTAATATCCTATCAACAGGTAATATCCTATCGACAGGTAATATTCTATTAACAGGTAATATCCTATCAACAGGTAACAACATCCTTTCAACCGGTAATATCCTATCAACGGGATCCTATCGATGGGTAATACCCTATCAATGGGTAATATGCTATCAACAGGTAATATCCTATCGACAGGTAATATCCTATCAACGGGTAATATCCTATCAACAGGTAATATCCTATCAACAGGTAACAACATCCTTTCAACCAGTAATATCCTATCAACCTGATCCTATTGATGGGTAATATCCTATCAATGGGTAATATGCTATCGACGAGTAATAGCCTATCAATGGGTAATATCCTATCATTGGGTAATATCCTATCGACGAGTAATATCCTAGCGACAGGTAATATCCTAGCAACGGGTAACATCCTATCGACGGATAATATCCTATCAACAGGTAATGTCCTATCAACAGGTAACATCCTATCGACGGGTAATATCGTATCAACAGGTAATATTGTATCAACGGGTATTATCCTACCAACAGGTAACAGCATCCTATCAATGGGTAATATCCTATGGACGGGTAATATCCTATCAATGGGTAATATCCTATCAAGAGTTAATATCCTATCAACGGGTAACAACATCCTATCAATGGGTAATATACTATCAACAGGTAATACCCTATTGACAGGTAATATTCTATCAACGGGTAATATCCTATCAACAGGTAACAACATCCTTTCAACCGGTAATATCCTATCAACGGGATCCTATCGATGGGTAATACCCTATCAACAGGTAATATCCTATCGACAGGTAATATCCTATCAATGGGTAATATCCTATCAACAGGTAATATCCTATTAACAGGTAACAACATCCTTTCAACCGGTAATATCCTATCAATGGGATCCTATCGATGGGTAATATCCTATCAATGGGTAATATCCTAGCGATGAGTAATATCCTATCAACAGGTAACAATTTCCTATCAGTTGGTAACAGCCTATCGACGGGTAATATCCTATCAACAGGTAATGTCCTATCAACAGGTAACATCCTATCGACGGGTAATATCCTATCGACGGGTAATATTGTATCAACAGGTAATATTGTATCAACGGGTATTATCCTATCAACAGGTAACAACATCTTATCAATGGGTAATATCCTATCGACGGGTAATATCCTATCAACGAGTAATATCCTATCAACAGGTAATATCCTATCGACGGGTAATATCCTATCAACGAGTAATATCCTATCAACAGGTAATATCCTATCAACATGTAACAACATCCTATCATCCGGTAATATCCTATCGATGGGTAATATCATTATCAATGGGTAATATCCTATCAATGGGTAATATCCTATCGACGGGTAATATCCTATCAACGAGTAATATCCTATTGACGGCTAATATCCTATCAACAGGTAACAGCATCCTATCAATCGGTAATATCCTATCAACAGGCAAGAACATCCTATCAATTGGTAATATCCTATCGATGGGTAATATCCTATCGACGGGTAATATCATATCAACTAGTAATATCCTATCAACGGATAATATCCTATCGATGGATAATATCCTATCAATGTGTAATATCCTATCGACGGGTAATATCCTATCAAGAGGTAATATTGTATCAATGGGTAATATCTTATCAACGGGTAAGATCCTATCGATGGGTAAGATCCTATCGATGGCTAATATCGTATTGATGGGTAATATCCTATCAATGGGTAACAACATCCTATCAATGGGTAATATCCTATCAACAGGTAATATCATATCGACAGGTAATATCCTATCAATGGGTAATATCCTATCAACAGGTATTATCCTATTAACAGGTAACAACATCCTTTCAACCGGTAATATCCTATCAACGGGATCCTATCGATGGGTAATACCCTATCAATGGGTAATATGCTATCAACAGGTAATATCCTATCAACAGGTAATATCCTATCAACGGGTAATATCCTATCAACAGGTAACAACATCCTTTCAACCCGTAATATCCTATCAACGGGGTCCTATCGACGGGTAATATCTTATTGACGGTTAATATCCTATCAATGGGTAATATCCTATCAACAGGTAACAATTTCCTATCATTTCGTAGCGTCCTATCGACGGGTAATATCCTATCAACAGGTAACATCCTATCAGGTAATGGCCTATCAACAGGTAACATCTTATCGACGGTTAATATCCTATCGACGGGTAATATTGTATCAACGGGTAATATCGTATCAATGGGTATTATCCTATCAACGGGTATCAACATATTATCAATGGGTAATATCCTATCAACGGGTAATATATACACCTGTGCAAAAGTTAAGCACCAGCAAAAACAATAGAACGTAGAAACATGATGGTACAACTAGGCTGCCATACTTTTTGTCCCCCTCGTTAGCTGACATAATTCCAAGTACGAAATGCACATGCATGCATGACTTCACGCCGCTTGATGTCCGTGCGTGGCGGGAAACAGCACACGTGTTCAGTTATGTAAAAGTCCAGTTTGAGGTGTAGAACATTACATACAGATTTAGGCGACAAGATTAGGAATTTTGTGTTCATGACCGTGGTTTATTTGTACAGAGAGAATTAGCTCTTGATTGTGAACCGCTATGGCAAGACGAAGGTTAAGTGATCGTGTGAAATGGCAAATCATAGGCATGCATACCACTGGTATGTCATGCAGAGAGATTGGCAGACAGCTGAACATTAACCATACTGTAATCAGTCGTTTGATTGCAAAACATGGGCAAACTAACGAGGTGAAGGACAGGCCTAGATCTGGAAGACCGAAGAAGACTACTGCCCGTGATGATCGAGCCCTAGTACGCCTTGTTAGGAGATCTCCATTCACCAACAGCAGAGTGCTCAGCCAGCAATGGGAAACGCGCAATAGAGTGTCAATGTCTACCGTCAAAAGGAGACTGTATGCTGCTGGCATGAAAGCTAGGAGACCTGTCAGACGTCCTCTCCTCACTGCACACCACAAAGAGGAGCGTCTGAGGTGGTGCAACGAAAGAAGACACTGGAACATGAGGTCCGATGAAAGTCAGTTCCTGCTTCATGCCACAGATGGTCGAACTCGTGTATGGAGGTCCATACGCACGGCGTACGACCAACGTAACATCATGGAAGAAGTTCCATTTAGTGGAGGTTCCGTTATGATATGGGGGTGCATCTCATTTGATTGTAAGCTGGATCTGTTGACTGTACCTGGAACACTAAATGGACAAAGATATCAAGATTCCATACTGGATAGAGTTGTGGTCCCTCATTTTGTAAATCATGAACCTGGAACCCACCCTATATTCATGGATGACAACGCCCGACCACATCGTGCTAGAGCTGTGCATGAATACCTCCGCCAGAATGCCATCGAAACCCTACCATGGCCAGCAAGGAGCCCTGACATGAACCCTATTGAGCATTTCTGGGAAACATGGTGAGAAGGAGGGATCCTCCTGTGCAGAACCTACAGAAATTAACAGACGCACTCCATCTTGAATGGCAACGAATACCACAATGGCGTATCAGTCGGTTTTGTGACCAGCATGAGACGTCGTGTCCAGGCCGTCATCCAGGCACAAGGTGGATATACCCGGTATTAATAATGACAGTCTCAAACTCGTGCACAGATGTTAAACTTCGTTTTCAGACACCATTAATGACAATCTAGCCACGTGTGTCAACTGTAGGGCAATAGTCAGTTGTGTCAACGTAACCATATTCAGGCCTCGTTTTCAAGTTCAAACAAAAACATACAGTGTTTCCCCACCATCATAATCAGCATTCCTCTAGTTGCATTATTACCTCTTGCACTAAGATGGATGGGTACATAAATGTTTATGCTATTGCTTTCTTCATAGCACATGAATATACCCTCGCATGTGCGTAAAAATAGGGTGGTGCTTAACTTTTGCACAGGTGTATACTATCAACAGGTAATATCCTATCAATGGGTAATATCCTATCAACAGGTAATATCCTATCAACATGTAACAACATCCTATCATCCGGTAATATCCTATCAATGGGTAATATCCTATCAATGGGTAATATCCTATCGACGGGTAATATCCTAGCGATGAGTAATATCCTATCAACAGGTAACAATTTCCTATCAGTTGGTAACAGCCTATCGACGGGTAATATCCTATCAACAGGTAATGTCCTATCAACAGGTAACATCCTATCGACGGGTAATATCCTATCGACGGGTAATATTGTATCAACAGGTAATATTGTATCAACGGGTATTATCCTATCAACAGGTAACAACATCCTCTCAATGGGTAATATCCTATCGACGGGTAATATCCTATCAACGGGTAATATCCTATCAACGGGTAATATCCTATCGACGGGTAATATTGTATCAACAGGTAATATTGTATCAACGGGTATTATCCTATCAACAGGTAACAACATCCTCTCAATGGGTAATATCCTATCGACGGGTAATATCCTATCAACGGGTAATATCCTATCAATGGGTAATATCCTATCAACGGGTAATAGCGTTTCAACGGCTATTATCCTATCGACGGGTAACATCCTATCAACGAGTAATATCCTATTGGCCGATAATATCCTATCGACGAGTAATATCCTATTGACGGGGAATATCCTATTGACGGGGAATATCCTATCAACGGATAATATCCTATCAACAGGTAACAACATCCTATCAATGGGTAATATCCTATCAACAGGTAACAACATACTATCAATGTGTAATAAAATATCAATGGGTAATAACCTATTGATGGGTAATATCCTATCGATGGGTAATATCTTATCAACGGGTAACATCCTATCGACGGGTACTATCCTATCGATGAGTAATATCCTATCGACGTGTAATATCTTATCAACAGGTAATACCCTATCAACAGGTAATATCCTATCGAGGGGTAACAACATCCTATCGACGGGTAATATATCGACGGGTAATATCCTATCAACAGGTAATATCCTGGCGCCAGGTAATATCCTATCAACAGGTAATATCCTATCAACCTGGTAACAATATCCTATCGATGGGTAATATCCTATCGACAGATGATATCCTATCAATGGGTAATATCCTATCAACGGGTAATATCTTATTAACGGGTAATATCCTATCGATGGCTAATATCTATCGATGCGTCATATCCTATCGATGGGTAATATCTTGTCAACAGGTAATATCCTATCAACAGGTAATATCCTGTCGACAGGTAATATCCTATCAACAGGTACTATCCTATCGATGGGTAATATCCTATCGACTGGTAATATTCTATCAACAGGTAAAATCCTATGAACGGGTAATATCCTATCAACAGGTAACAACATCCTATCAATGGGTAATATCCTATCAACAGGTAACAACATCCTATCAACAGGTAACAATATCCGATCGACCGGTAATACCCTATCGACAGGTAATATCCTATCGACGGGTAATATCCTATCGACGGGTAATATCCTATCGATGGGTTATATCCTATCGATGGGTAATATCCTATCGACAGGTAATATCCTATCGACGGGTAATATCCTATCGATGGGTAATATCCTATCGACAGGTAATATCCTATCAATGGGTAATATCCTATCAACGGGTAATATCATGTCGATGGGTAATATCTTATTAACGTGTAATATCCTATCGATGGCTAATATCCTATCGATGGGTAATACCTATCGATGGATAATATCTTATCAACGGGTAATATCCTATCAACAGGTAATATCCTGTCGGCAGGTAATATCCTATCAACGGTTATTATCCTATCAACGGGTAATATTTTATCAACAGGTAATATCCTGTCGGCAGGTAATATCCTATCAACGGTTATTATCCTATCAACGGGTAATATCCTATCCACGGGTAATATCTTATCAACAGGTAATATCCTATCGAGGGGTAACAACATCCTATCGACGGGTAATATATCGACGGGTAATATATCGACGGGTAATATCCTATCAACAGGTAATATCCTGGCGACAGGTAATATCCTATCAACAGGTAATATCCTATCAACCTGGTAACAATATCCTATCGATGGGTAATATCCTATCGACATGTAATATCCTATCAATGGGTAATATCCTATCAACGGGTAATATCTTATTAATGGGTAATATCCTATCGATGGCTAATATCTATCGATGCGTCATATCCTATCGATGGGTAATATCTTATCAACAGGTAATATCCTATCAACAGGTAATATCCTGTCGACAGGTAATACCCTATCAACAGGTAATATCCTATCGATGGGTAATATCCTATCGATGGGTAATATTCTATCAGCAGGTAAAATCCTATGAACGGGTAATATCCTATCAACAGGTAACAACATCCTATCAATGGGTAATATCCTATCAACAGGTAATATCATATCAACATGTAATATCCTGTCGACGGGTAATATTCTATCAACAGGTAATATCCTATCAACGGGTAATATCCTATCGACGGGGAATATCCTATCGACGGGTAATATCGTATCAACGGGTATTATCCTATCAACAGGTAACAAGATTCTATTAATGGGTAATATCCTATCAACGGGTATTATCCTATCAACAGGTAATAACATCCTATCAACTGGTAATATCCTATCAATGGGATTCTATCAATGGATAATATCCTATCAATGGATAATATCCTATCAATGGGTAATATCCTATCAACGAGTAATATCCTATCAACGAGTAATATCCTATCTACGGGTAATAGCTTATCAACAGGTAATGTCCTATAAACAGGTAATATCCTATCATCAGGTAATATCCTATCGACAGATAATATCCTATCGACAGGTAATAGCCTATCAACAGATAATATCCTATCGACGGGTAATATCCTAGCAACGGGTAATATCCTATCGACGGGTAATATCGTATCAACGGGTATTATCCTATCAACAGGTAATATCCTATCAATGGGTAATATTCTATCAACAGGTAATATCCTATCAACGGGTAATATCCTATCGACGGGGAATATCCTATCGACGGGTAATCTCGTATCAACGGGTATTATCCTATCAACAGGTAACAAGATTCTATTAATGGGTAATATCCTATCAACGGGTATTATCCTATCAACAGGTAATATCCTATCAACTGGTAATATCCTATCAACGGGATCCTATCAATAGATAATATCCTATCAATGGGTAATATCCTATCGACGGGTAATATTGTATCAATGGGTATTATCCTATCAACGGGTATTATCCTATCGACATGTAATATCCTATCGACATGTAATATCCTATCAACATGTAATATCCTATCGACATGTAATATCCTATCGACATGTAATATCCTATCAATGGGTAATATCCTATCAACGGGTAATATTCTATCAGCAGGTAAAATCCTATGAATGGGTAATATCCTATCAACAGGTAACAACATCCTATCAACAGGTAATATCTTATCAACAGGTAATATCCTATCAACAGGTAATTCCTGTCGACAGGTAATATCCTATCAACAGGTAATATCCTATCGACGTTTAATATCCTATCGACGGGTAATATTCTATCAACAGGTAATATCCTATCGACGGGGAATATCCTATCGACGGGTAATATCGTATCAACGGGTATTATCCTATCAACAGGTAACAAGATTCTGTTAATGGGTAATATCCTATCAACGGGTATTATCCTATCAACAGGTAATATCCTATCAACAGGTAATATCCTATCAACAGGTAATAACATCCTATCAACTGGTAATATCCTATCAATGGGAATCTATCAATGGATAATATCCTATCAATGGATAATATCCTATCAATGGATAATATCCTATCAATGGGTAATATCCTATCGACAGGTAATATCCTATCAATGGGAATCTATCAATGGATAATATCCTATCAATGGATAATATCCTATCAATGGATAATATCCTATCAATGGGTAATATCCTATCGACAGGTAATATCCTATCAATGGGAATCTATCAATGGATAATATCCTATCAATGGGTAATATCCTATCAATGGATAATATCCTATCAATGGGTAATATCCTATCAATGGGTAATATCCTATCGACGGGTAATATACTATCGAAGGGTAATATCCTATCAACGAGTAATATCCTATCAACGAGTAATATCCTATCGACGGGTAATAGCTTATCAACAGGTAATGTCCTATAAACAGGTAATATCCTATCATCAGGTAATATCCTATCGACAGATAATATCCTATCGACAGGTAATAGCCTATCAACAGATAATATCCTATCGACTGGTAATATCCTATCAACAGGCAATATCCTATCATCGGGTAATATCCTATCGATGGGTAAGCTTCTATCGACGGGTAATATCGTATCGACAGGTAATATCCTATCAACGGGTAACAACAACCTATCAATGGGTAATATCCTGTCAACGGGTAATATTACCCTTCGACAGGTAATATCCTATCGACGGGTAATATCCTATCAACAGGTAACAATATCCTATCAATTGGTAATCTCCTATCAACAGGTAATATCCTATCGATGGGTAATATCGTATCAACGGGATCCTATCAATGGGTAATATCCTATCGATAGGTAATATCCTATCCATGGGTAATATCCTATCGACAGGTAATATCCTATCAATGGGTAATATCCTATCGATGGGTAATATCCTATCGATGGGTAATATCCTATCAATAGGTAATATCTTATCAACAGGTAATATCCTATCAACAGGTAATATCCTGTTAACAGGTAGTATCCTATTAACGGGTAATATTCTATCGACGGGTAATATCCTATCGACAGGTAATATCCTATCGACGGGTAATAGATTTAATTTCATCGATAACTAAGGGTGATTAAAGTTTGTTCAAGAGAACTTGATCCTTGATAAAGCATGGCTGTCATGGACCAATCAATATTTTGTGTTTAATGGCCATATTTGGGGTTTTTTTATTGGCTGGATTGAACCTAAGCGGTCAATCTGATTGTGTAGTCATCGTTCATCATTAATTTCCCACTAAATATCGGTTGTACTGAATTCCCAATTTTGTATTGTATGTCTTGTTACTGCTGAATTTAAATTTGCCAATGGGTCGGTTCAGGTGAGTGTTAAGGCCCTTGGGCCTCTTGTTATAATGATATTTTAGCATTAACATTGTTACCTACTAACATAATGTAAGTGCTGGCGTTCCATACGCACCACCTACTCGAAGTTAATCTGTATAACCAGGCCATAGTAACTGATCAGGGAATATTACCCATGTTTGTATTTTGCTAGAAGCGTCAGTGTTACATTAGGAATGATAGATGGCTAGAAATCATCAATACCTGTTAAATGCGTCACTTTTAATGTAGGCACAATGGCATATGATAAAACAAGCTGCCTGACCACGCCACGTTCAATAACTTCTATGGTCAGCGTTGTAAACGTAAAAATGGCATGCTTACAACACAATCTCAGATCTGTGGTGAAATACCTAGTCCTACTATATACATATAGAATGTTACTTCAGGTTGCTGAGTAGAAGAAAGGTTGATGTTCAGTTTGGAAACAGTTGATGGATAACATTGTTTCCAAAAATGAGGAATTTTTCACAAATTGATGGGCTAATAATAAAATATTTGCATATTGGGACTATTTTATCGAGATTGTTGGACTGGGAAGAAACCTTGTGAGACCGAACAGAGGGACTGTGGAAACTCCATATAGATTGTGTTCCAAGAATCACCGACTCCATTTGCATTATTTGACTAAACAAACTGTTTGAGGTGGTACTCCTTATATCTTGATGATATGAGGAAATTGCCATTTACTTGACGATCTGCTCATCAGGTAACAAGTTTGCTGTGAAACGTTCAGCAAGCCCATTTGCAGCAGTTGCTCCTGACATGTTTAGAGCAGACAATCAATCGGTCGTCGAAGAGTAGTGCAAGAATTGTTGGAACATTCAGGAGGAACTCGTTTGCAGGGAAGTGGAATCTCATATATCAAATATATTAGCTATGTGAAATAGTTTCTAAGAAATAATTGGAGACAAAACAACAAGTTCCGAGTCAATTCTAGGCTATAAATTCAGTGCTCCAGAAGCTGCATCTAATGAGAAGCTGATTCAGATTATGTTATCCTACGGTGTTTCGTTTGAAAATCTGTTAGAAAGTTACTCCAGAAACCGAGCATCAACTTCACATACTTCACATTTCAGAGCCTTTTCACCATGAGAGAAATGGCTTTAGCACACAAGTTCAGAAACTAGAGGTTTATAGCGAAATTCACAGAATCAATCTGAAAACATTTGTAGAAAACTAAATCATAGAAAAAGAAGCAGAATACGGATGAGGTCGCTACAGGGCAGAAACACATTGAGCTAGAGGGTACAATACCACAGATTAGTACGTTGCCATTATCCTACTATACTGGTACAGTAAAGCTGACTATGCCCCGAAAGAGTGGTCAAATATTAGTATTTTCCCTTATCGACCGTAAATAAAATAATGGAGATGGGTGGCGTATACTCTAAGGATAATGAGGCTACAATATTCATCCTAATAATTTCATAATCTATGATAGCCAGACTCAAAGCGGTATGCATATCTTGGTTGTTATTTTTGTGACTTCATGTTACTGTATTTTCCAAATTTCTGCAGCAAAAGTGAAAACGACTTTTCGTCAAAATTTCAGGAATGTGTGTCAATTTTCAGCTGAATACGCCTTTATATACACCTGTGCAAAAGTTAAGCACCAGCAAAAACAATAGAACGTAGAAACATGATGGTACAACTAGGCTGCCATACTTTTTGTCCCCGCATTAGCTGACATAATTCCAAGTACGAAATGCACATGCATGCATGACTTCACGCCGCTTGATGTCCGTGCGTGGCGGGAAACAGCACACGTGTTCAGTTATGTAAAAGTCCAGTTTGAGGTGTAGAACATTACATACAGATTTAGGCGACAAGATTAGGAATTTTGTGTTCATGACCGTGGTTTATTTGTACAGAGAGAATTAGCTCTTGATTGTGAACCGCTATGGCAAGACGAAGGTTGAGTGATCGTGTGAAATGGCAAATCATAGGCATGCATACCACTGGTATGTCATGCAGAGAGATTGGCAGACAGCTGAACATTAACCATACTGTAATCAGTCGTTTGATTGCAAAACATGGGCAAACTAACGAGGTGAAGGACAGGCCTAGATCTGGAAGACCGAAGAAGACTACTGCCCGTGATGATCGAGCCCTAGTACGCCTTGTTAGGAGATCTCCATTCACCAACAGCAGAGTGCTCAGCCAGCAATGGGAAACGCGCAATAGAGTGTCAATGTCTACCGTCAAAAGGAGACTGTATGCTGCTGGCATGAAAGCTAGGAGACCTGTCAGACGTCCTCTCCTCACTGCACACCACAAAGAGGAGCGTCTGAGGTGGTGCAACGAAAGAAGACACTGGAACATGAGATCCTGGAGACGGGTACACTGGTCCGATGAAAGTCGGTTCCTGCTTCATGCCACAGATGGTCGAACTCGTGTATGGAGGTCCAGATGCACGGCGTACGACCAACGTAACATCATGGAAGAAGTTCCATTTGGTGGAGGTTCCGTTATGATATGGGGGTGCATCTCATTTGATTGTAAGCTGGATCTGTTGACTGTACCTGGAACACTAAATGGACAAAGATATCAAGATTCCATACTGGATAGAGTTGTGGTCCCTCATTTTGTAAATCATGCACCTGGAACCCACCCTATATTCATGGATGACAACGCCCGACCACATCGTGCTAGAGCTGTGCATGAATACCTCCGCCAGAATGCCATCGAAACCCTACCATGGCCAGCAAGGAGCCCTGACATGAACCCTATTGAGCATATCTGGGACATTCTGAGAAACATGGTGAGAAGGAGGGATCCTCCTGTGCAGAACCTACAGGAATTAACAGACGCACTCCATCTTGAATGGCAACGAATACCACAATGGCGTATCAGTCGGTTGGTGACCAGCATGAGACGTCGTGTCCAGGCCGTCATCCAGGTACAAGGTGGATATACCCGGTATTAATAATGACAGTCTCAAACTCGTGCACAGATGTTAAACTTCGTTTTCAGACACCATTAATGACAATCTAGCCACGTGTGTCAACTGTAGGGCAATAGTTGTCAGTTGTGTCAACGTAACCATATTCAGGCCTCGTTTTCAAGTTCAAACAAAAACATACAGTGTTTCCCCACCATCATAATCAGCATTCCTCTAGTTGCATTATTACCTCTTGCACTAAGATGGATGGGTACATAAATGTTTATGCTATTGCTTTCTTCATAGCACATGAATATACCCTCGCATGTGCGTAAAAATAGGGTGGTGCTTAACTTTTGCACAGGTGTATATTAACTAAAGCTTTCAGAAAATCTGGCTTCCCTCGAATGATAATAATTTGGATGAATTATTGAGTCATATATTGATAAAGAATTTGATTGATGGACCCCGGAGTTACAATAGAATAATCCTGAATATGTCTAAATATAAAACAATGGTAGAGAGCGTGTCTCCCTCTGATTCAGAATGTCTACCCTGGATTTTCTTACGTCTGATACTACACCTAACAGAAAACAAGGTCAAACTGCTGTTACATATGAATGCGCACAGGACGCCCTCAAGCCAGGGGACTATTAGGGTGCACCCCATCTATAAGCTTTTTAAAATGTACTAATTTAAACAGAAATTAAAAACACCCTGGTTTCTTATTGATTGAATAATCTAAAACTTTGATATGCATTTTATTTTTTCAAAATAAAACAAGTGTGCGGTCAAAGGTGATTGGTTAATTTGAAATATATTGTAACGCGGATAGACCGGACGGGTACGGACCGTCCCAGCCCAGCTGTACGCATGTATAAAGCCGTATAGGAGAGGTTTCTAAAATGACTAAATCCGTGAGATCGCGTATCGCGCATCAGCGCTTCCCTGACAACGCACGTCAGCGTTGGGAAAGAATGCATATTAAGATGTACCGAGTTGGTGCATATAATTTCCTTAAATAATACCCTCGTCGTTCCTGGTGCCTATCAGGATCGGAATGAAACGAGGAATCCAAAACAGTTTACCATTTTAAAATCGGATCAGAAATGACCGCGTTATCCCTATTTAGCTCCTTAAATTATTCTCAAAATATTGAAAACGTCATAAACGCGTGAATGTACTGAGTGAATCGGGAGGATGCGCTGATTGCGGATGTAGCGGATATGTAACACCGCACACCGGCTAGTTAGCATAAATTGGCCATGTACCTTATGGCCTCCTTATCAATATATGAGTGATTGTCTCTTTCTACGCTCCTCCAGCCGCAAGGGTTTATAATTGTCTGGACCTCCCTTCGACACGTTGGTGCGATCCGACTCTGAGACCTATTGGGGTTTCCGAGCGGTGAAGACCAAAGTATTGATTCCGCAAACACCCTCTCTGTATCTTCGGATACTAGTTAGTTTAGATATCCATGCCAAAGTAGGAAGCACTGCGAAAACATTATTCTAACCGGCCAGCAGTGCATCTCTGGGCATTTTAACATAACCTTAACGACAGGTAAATGTTAGTCTCACATGATCCGCCCCCGACACATCAGGTGACAGACAGGACACAGATCTCCCTCTAACTCTTCACAGTGACTGGGTGTTGTCTTGGAACCCACCACGCCCTCGCGGGAAGGTCACTATGGTTGGATATCTGTCCCCTCCTCCCCACCATAAAACATATATGCGCTTTTCAATTGCTTATGTAACTTTGACTTGTCCTAGTGATGTATGTGGTTGTGGTGTGGTAAGTAGCAGGATCGTTATATGATTCTGGAGCTGTCACACCGTGACATGTCCGCATGCTGTCTATCTGAGGGCGATGCTCCGTAAGGTGACCATATGAAACCGGGCATTTCCGCCAGTCAGGCTCACGTATTAAAAGATAGGTAGAAATCTCTGCCACTTGCGGCCTAAGCACAGAACATGGATCTAACAACTAAATGTTAGTTTAGGATCTAGCAGAAGGACCGCAAGCGGCAACTACCAATACTGTATCTTTAACCTACATAAGGTGACAGTGTTGAATTCTATGGAAATCATCCACCCCATCTTCTTGTAATACAGCGTGGATCACAATAACTTATAATTTCACTAGGTTGACTCACACTACACACTTAGCGTATGGTTGAACAAGTGAGTGGCCCTTTTTGCCATCTCTCTTCCTCCGCTTCGGCGTTGACGGCATTTTCCTGTGATGGAGGCACTTTCCTCTCGCAAATAATAATATTTTGCTAGGGGTATAATGGTTTATATTAAACTTAATAAGTGGCCACGTTAGGACTCTCCCTTAGAGGGATGCCTCGCAGATTTAAAGATCGGTGAGGTACCTCTGATGAGCACCACAATAGGCAAGACACCAACTTAGTTCTATGTACTATATTCTCTCTCATACTAGCAAACGAGTACCATTGTTTGTATGTATTTAAGTATTATTAATTATCTCTAGACCCCTAAATTGTGTAATGGACCGCCATACCGGTGACATGAACAGTCGAGATGAGACGGTGCGGTTCAACCTCGGCGGCAATGGTCGCATGGCCCCACTGGAACTTGAACGTTCCACCGACTCTAGAAGTCAGTCTTTGTATTTTCCGGCGAGTCGAAACAAGATCTGTAACCTCGAGAACCGAAGCTAACCAGTCAACCCACGCATCATGTATTTGCGGTGCTGCGGGACGGAATAGATGGATGGACCAGCGCAAACCCCCGGAGGCTACAATATTCAGGGGTTATATTGCAAATCAATATATTGTGCGCGAGCAAAAGCACTGCTTAACTGTACCAATTCTAGTTCTAGAAGACTGTTGCCAAATTTACTTCCCTAAGTACCTGGTAGTTGGTCCGGAAAATGAACTTTCTAAGGCTGTTTTGCCAAGGAGAAAAATGCTGTGCATCAACATTAGCCTTCTTTGCGTAAAACATTACGTATGTTAACATATACCCATATATATGTTTATGCGCATTATAAACCATAAGTAAATGTATCAAGTTGTTAATTAAGCTGTGCTGGAAACTGGCATTGACATACTGTGCGCTCATACGTAAGTCAAGACAGTTTTACTACATTTGATTTGCCATGACCAGCCCTTAGCTCAACTGTGCCATAGCGTGGCCAACCGTGTAATCCCGGAAGAGGTGTGAAGAGGCTAGCTTCCTTATCGACCTTATGGCATGTCTGCCATTATTTAGTCCGGGTCTGTGTTCAATGTTTAAAGATGCATTAGCTGATAGGTCTACAAGTTTTCTATACGAAATTACTTATATAAAATATTTCTAGTGGGTGAATACTAGCATTTAATGTTTGATTCTTATATAGGCTATTCTACCACTCAGTAGCCAAGAAGATGCGAATTAGAAATTGCAAACAATGTAAAATCTGGCTGCAGAATTCACGGTTTCACAGAGAACACATGAATATTGGCTTTCAATTACCGTCGTGATTCATTGACCGCGGTTATGGGCACTATAAGTGACAAGTACACATATTGATGCAAGGCATCAATGGTAAGTAGCGTGCCCGGAGGTTATTATAATTCTTAGAATCCATTCAACTGTTTCATGAAAAAATGAAGTTATATAAAGGCACACAATAAACACAAAAGAAGGAATATTTCTTGCAAAAAGATATGGGCAGTATTAGCTATGGGCTAGGAAAAGCAGCTTATATTTTTGGTCAGTCCAACAATTTTTCCATCCATCCTTTTTCTCCAGGCCAAACTCCTTAACAGAGAGAGGAACAGACAAAATTAAGAGCAGCCAGTGATGAGAAAATTGCACTACTGCATCAACAGAGTGTAACAGATCAAATTTGTATCATTAGGTATCAACAACTTGTAAAGATGAAGAAATCAACAGAGCTGGCAACCCAGTCAGTAGAAAATCAGCGCAAGAAGCAGTACAGACCCTGACACCCATTCAAACATATTAAAGAAAACCTGTAAAGAATATTTTAAACCTAAATCTTGATACCGTCTTAAACAGACGTGAAGAGCTTATTACCCGGAAATATATCGGTGAAATATACACTGCAATGCTAGTGAAATGCACAAAGCAAGTATATTTTTGATGCAATACAGGACCCCGATCTGTACCGACAGATAACCTTTTCAACAAAGTTAAGTGGCCAGGAAAAACCAATACCGTGAACCTAGTTTTCTCCAACGAAAATGATATAGTGGAAAACATTCTGACTGAAGACCCAATGGGAAACATCGTGATCTGTTTCATTTAGCTATCATATCTATGTCACCTATTAAACGATATCTTTACTGGAAACAGTGACAAATTATTAAATCAAATATTTTTGCTAGACAAAAAGGCCAAAATTGGCCTCAACCGTTGTAATGATGACGATCTTGTTGACCATATGTGCAAATATTAGGGTATTAGCCTGATAAGTCAGGTTCTACCAATACACGCGGCTAATAATATGGGATATAAAGAAATATTTTCACTTTACCATAATAAATATTTGGTGGTAAAATTATTACAATATTTCGCACAGCACGAGAACATAGTGAGTTCTACATGGCCTTATGTTCGAAAACTGGCTACAAGGCATGTAGAGATATTCTGCTACCGAATACAGTACATTATTGGAACTTGACAATGGTGTGCCACTACTAAATTGCATATGACGAAACATCTTTTAAACCTTTGATACTTTATTAGCGTATTCATATACGTATTTAACCATATGGGTGAACTTCTGGGGTCGAACCTATTGCAAACAGTGTGGTACAGAAAATCGTTGATCTGACAGAATTTGGGCCAATTTTCGGTATTGAATTGTGTACTATGAAATTACGTTCCTGTAGAATTTTTTTATATTCGGAATACAACTAGCATATTTCCTATAAGTATTTGTGGGTGAAATTCTGGGGGTGAACGTATTGCAATGAAAACCATGAATTATCCTAAGTTTGAGCTTATTTACGTTACGAAATTTTTTTATCTCACTACGTCATAAGCTTATGCCTATACCTATCTAAACATATGGGTGATATTCTGGGCCGAACCCATTATGAGCGATATGTCAGGACATATCGACACCTATCTGAATGTGGTGAATGTGAACCAACCATATTACAATGGGGCCATATGGCGAATATGTAACAACATATTACCAAACTACTTGATGGTAGAATCGTGCAAAAGCACAGCTATATGTAAACAAAATTGATTACAAACTGAGATTCTAATACTGAATATAGTAAATTGTTGGCATTTGACAACTGTCCGTGACTACTAAATTGAATATTACGAAATTACTACGTGGTAGAAATCTCAAGATTAAAAAAAAATTAGCGTATTCATATCCCTATCTAACCATATGGGTGAAATTATTGAAGTATTGAAAACCACAGATCTGCCAACATTGGAACAAATGTATGCGATGAAATTGCATACTACGAAAATACTTCACGTTCGAATTCTTTTAAATTCCCAATGTAACTAGCATATTCAAACTCCTATACGTCTATGTCAGCGACGTTCTGGAACCGACCATATTACGGAAAGTAGGGCACCGAAAACCACGAATACACCACCATTTAAGCTAAATTTTGCATTAAAATTACCTTCATCTAGAATTTGTTAGATTCGGAATATAACTAGCTTATTAAAGCTCAAGTCTATGTGGGGTAAATTATGGGGCTGAACATACTACAGACAATAGGGCACTGAAAACTGTGGTGGTTTATTAATACAATGAACCTTTCCAGTTTAGCCCATCTCTAGCTAAACTCCACCCATACCACTCTCGAGTTGGGATCGATGGATTTCTGAACTACTAGACGATAAATTTCAAGAAAACTATACAGGTAAGCCGTGAAATATTTTAACACTAAATTGACTGGCTCCTGTTGCTGCCTATGGCAGCAAAAGCGGCCAGTCAAATTATTTTCAAAATATTCAACAGCATTTTTATTAAATAACAAAAACATACAATTCGTACACCGTGTCAGATTATTAAGCATTTAAGATGAACTAATAATAATAATAATAATAATAATAATAATAATAATCTTTATTTAAGGAGGGTATACATCGTCAGTAAACTGATCTTCCCGAGGCCCTCACACACACACACACGCACGCACGCACGCACGCACATATATATAACTATTTACAAATATACAAAATGTACAATATTATAACACAAGTAAAATGACTGTTAAATTAGATAATTAACATATTTGTTCATTTTCGATAGATATTACTAAAACAGTATTGCAGAATAATTACCTCGTCGAATGTCGATGTTGGAATCGCCGTTCACGCATACATACGCGCAAGGTCGTACACATTCATTCACACATACACACATACACAGCTATTTAGAAATAAACAAAATATGCAATATTAGAACACAAGTAAAACGGTGAAATCACATTGCCCATATATCACTATAATTTGGTAATATATTCATGTATATTTGATTTGAATGTCAGCAGAGTAGAAGACTGAGTAATCGTTTCAGGCAGAGAATTCCACAGTTACGCTGCAGTGTATTTGAAGCTTTTTCTGCCATATTCCGTTTTAATCCTCGGAAGTTGTAGGTGATTGCGTGTTTTGGAACGTAAATTTCTAGTGTGCGCCACCTCAACGGAAGTGAACATGTCTTTCATGTAACCAGGGGCCAGACCATTTCTAGATTTATGTCATAATACCCATTTTAATTTGCATTCTTTTAGTTAAATTTGTCCAGTTTAATGTTTCATATAGTTGTGCAGATGGTGTCGTGTAAGGCATGTCTAATATCACCCTAGCAGCCCGTTTTGTAGTTTTTCTAAACTATCCAATAATGTAGGTGAAGACGGGCAAAATACAAGACTACAAGAATCAATGTGTGAAAGGATATACGACTTATAGAAAAGATTTCGTTGCTCAATGCCGTAGAATATAAATCAAGGACGAAATCTTTTTACAAAGTTTGCCTATATGTTCTTTCCATGCAAGCGTATTGTCTATGTATACACCTAAAAGTTTGTCAGATTCCACAACATTTAAGCTTCCACGATTTGTAGGGATTATAACATTATTATTTACTTGTTTCAATTTATGCTTAGTTCCTAACATCATAAACTTAGTTTTGTCCGTATTTAACAACATTTTATTATTTACACACCATTCTTCTACCGACTTCATACCGTTAATTAGATTTTCTTGAATTTCAGCGACATTTGAGCTAGCAGCATGCATAGTTGTATCATCAGCATACATATCCATAAGATTGTTGACACACATGTGTAAATCATTAACATATAAAATGAACAGAAGTGGCCCTAAAACTTAGTCTTGTGGTACTCCTATATCGATGGGCAGTGGTTTAGAATTCTTTCCAGAAATTGAAACGTATTGTCGTCTGCCATTTAAATATGAAGAAAACCACTTTAATGTATTATAGCTGAATTTCTAAATACTTAATTTTTGTAATAGGATGTCATGATTGACAAGATCAAAGGCCTTTTTAAAGTCAATCATAATAGAACCAATAAGGTCGCCATTATCTATCGAAAAGCGCCATCTTTCTACTAGATTTAACAAAGCAGTTTCACATGAATGTTTAGGTCTGAAACCTGATTGCGACTCCACTAATAAATTATACTTGGTTATAAATTTATAAATATGATCATGTATGTGTCGTTCAATGACCTTAGAGATAATGGGTAATATAGAGATAGGCCTATAATTGCTAACATTGGTTTTTGAATCAGATTTATTTAGAGGCTTTACTTTTGCACATTTCCACATTTTGGGGAATTCTCCCGTAGCTATGCTTTTGTTTATAATAAGTGTAATGGAGGGTGCAATTATTGATGCTGCTGCTTTGAGGAAGTGTGCGTTCAATTCATCATAACCAGATGACTTATTTGTTTTTAAGTTGCTACGTTCTCTGGACACATTTTCAACGGTTATATATGGAATTCGAAACTCTAAATTTTCTGGAACTTTATTAAAAACATGATCTGATAGCTTATCAAATGCCATTGGCCTTTGTTTTATCATTAAGTGTGTCAGTTTTGAGGCGATTGTACTGAAATATATATTAAAATGTTCAGATTGCATTTGTGGGTTTTGAATTTCACTTCCATTAGCATCACAGATTATTGAAGGTAATTTGTTTGCCTTGGGATTTATGTCTTTTAGAATTTTCCATATATTAGCCGGATTATTTTTTCCTGCTTCTAATTTATTTCCAAAATAATCTCGTTTAGATGCTTTAATCAAATACACAACTCTTTGCTTTAACATTTTAAAATTCAACATGTTTCCTACGTTTTTATGATAATCCCTTTCTTTCATTGTTTTTAAAATTTCTCTGTTCATCCATCCCGGTTGACATACACGTTTAACTCTGCGTTCAATGACAGGAGCGTGTTTATTTATAACGTTGATGAATTTTGCATACCATTGATCAAGCGCTTGATCAGGACTACCCAAATAACCTATGGAACGCCAATCACATACAGACAGGTCACTAAGCAACTTAGCTTCATTAAAGCGTTTGATGCTCCTGTATTTAACAAGTTGGTGCGAATTTCGAGTTTTGAATGGTTTACATTTGCGTACAGCGAATATTGGATAATGGTCACTTAGTGCCAAAGAGCCGACATGTGACGATTTAATTTGGTCTTTATCTGTGACATACACATGGTCAATCAGTTTTGACGTTTTCTCAGTAACTCTGGTTGGATTACGTATAAGTTGCTCTAAATGAAAAAGTTCAATTAAAGACTGCCATTTATGATTATCTGCTTTAAAAGGTCGAAATTAAAATCTCCTACAAGTATAATATCTGTGTTTTCGGAATATACCTTTTCTAACATGGCTTCAAATTCATCAATCCAGATAGCGGCTGAATCAGGGGGTCTATAGACACAGCCCAATAGGAAAGGCGTGGTCTTAAAGGGTCTAATTTCAATCCATAGAATTTCCAGATCACCGGTTTCAAAATTTAGTTTCCTCACAATTGAATAGTTATCAGCTATATATAGTACAATTCCACCACCGTCCCGTTCTTTTCTGTCCTTTCTTTCATTAACATAGCCTTTAATTTCAATGGAGTTATTTGGGATTGTTGATGAGAGAAATGTTTCAGTGGTACAGAAAACTTCAAGTTCTTTTTCACACTTCTCCATAATCAGTTTTAACTGGTCAATCTTAGGCACCAGGTGCTGTACATTTAAATGACCAATCCTAATTCCTTTAGAATTAATATTGAAAGACGGCAGATCAATGGATTTATTATTATTATTATTATTATTATTATTATTATTATTGTTATTATTATTATTATTAATAGTACGACCGCCGCCCCCACCACCACCACCATCACCATAACAACCACCCCCGCCACCACCACCACCGCTACTACCACCACCAACACCATCATCACCACCGCCACTAACATCATCATCATCATCATCAACAGCAGCAGCAGCACCGTCAATTACGCCATCATCATCATCATCATCATCACCATTGGCATGATCATTATCATTGCCATGATCGTCATCATTATCATGATCATGATCATCATCATCATCATCATCATTGGCATGATCGTCATCATTGCCATGATTGTCAACATTGTCATGATCATGATCATTATCGTGATCGTCATCATTGTCAAGATCGTCATCATTGTCATGATCGTCATCATCGTCATAGTTGTCATGATCGTCGTTGTCTTCATCATATAGTATATTATTGGCGCGTATGCCGCATTTTGGCAAGAAACCACTATTACTCGTATTGTTACTGAGTAGTCGATATCTATTAATGAGCAACAGATTAGAATAATTATGATACTCAATACAATGTTTGGACTCGTCACTACATACCATACATACTGAATTGACATCACGTTTACTCGAGGAGTTTACTGCGGGAAGACCATACAGTTTTACATTCATATCAATGTCATTAGTCATAGTCCCGTTAGTAACTGCATCCAAACTGTTCAAACACTTAGTTTTGCTTATATTGTATTTAAAATGTTTGTTTGGCTCTACTTCTTGGCCACGTTCCTAATATACTGGACACGAGTTTAATTTGTGACCGGATCCCATACAACTCCAGCAACGGACAGGCTGACCATGCCGACACTTGGTATACCTGTGGTTGGGTTCCCCGCAAAATTTACACGACGGCGACCTGACGATTGGAACATAGTCATTCAGACACTTAACAAGAACTGATGATCCACGACTGTTTATGTGCAGCTTATCTGCGTGATATAACGCGTTGTCTATGGAATCAGGCCTATATGATGAATAAAAGTAATCTGCGGACCTGATCATTGAGAAGTTTAGAAAATGTTCTCTCACCTCAAGATGCTTATTGAATGAGCGGATGAAGTCCTGTCGATACTTTGCATCACCACGGGGACATAGCTCGCATATACGTATTTTGCATTCTGGTACTAGCGTTTGTAGATCCATAATTAAATTGTCCATGGATATAAGGACATCAGCTAATGATCCATCAGAATTATTTGTACCTGCCATAATAATTATGTCTTTGTACGTATGTAACTCGGAACTAAGTAGTTTGGAGTGAATATCCTCTATCTTCGCTCCTCTGAGGCACATAACCTCAACCGAATCTTGAAGGCCATTGGTGTTCACGCCTTTTATTATAGAACTCCCAATTATCAATGTCTTTTTAGGAAGTGTTTTGCTTACTAGCCGGACGCGTGTTGTAGTGGAGTTCTCATTTACCTGCGGGATACGTTCATGTAACTGATCTGGTGCAGGTCCATTAACCACTCGCGCATAGCTTATTTGTTTGGAAGTCTTTGGTTTAGGAAGCATTGGCGATGGCATGGGTTGGTACGCGATAGATCGTGGATATGATGATGAAGGTCTATTATTAACTTTAGATTCATCAAGAGTTCCATTCACGGTAGCTTCCATGGCAGCATGTTGGGTGGTACATTGCAAAACAATATCAGCAACGGCCATCTCAGTCATAACCCCGACTTCTGTCATTGTTTTTGTCTCTGGGCATGTCATCACACCAATTTCATTTGTCATTTTAATACATTTAGATTGTAAGTCACTGGCAAGCCGCTTATTTTCTTCATGGAGCTCCTTGATTATGGCTTCCTTGCTCAGAAGCAGTTCATTAAGCATAAAGATTTGCTTAAATAGATCTTGCTGACTGGGTTGGTTATAACTGAACAAATCTTGCTGCGTGAGCTGGTTAAGGCTAGATCTTCATTGATTACGTGCAGCAGGTGGACTGGCATATTCTGGACTGAAGAGCTGCTTAGGAAACGTAGTAGTTTCCGGTGAAAAATACAGTTCATCTTCGCGTAGGGTCAGACCAGAACAGTTTTCATTTAAAATGTCCAATTGTTCATTTTGATTTTGAGCGACATCTACAATACGGTGTCATTATTATCATTATTACTTTTGTCACCATTGTCATCATCACGCTTATCGAATTTATTTTCATCAAATATCATGGGCGACAAATGCAAAAGATCTGTTGCAATCCAGTAGCGACAATTCTCTCCTTGTACATGTATCTCGTATGCATATCTTTCATGATTCCGAAACTAAATCGAGTCAGTCATGCCGTCATTATTATGACGTATCCTATGCGTCACTTAATTAATTACGACGTCATATGACGTAATATGATGGGTAGACAACCTGAAGAGGCCCATTAGCAAGTGATATTAATTACCCTCGCTCCGTCAGAGGATGAGTGTATTGTATTCGGGTCTATGTGCGTTCGGGATGGCAAGGGTCTACAATCTATGATTGGGCTTGTTAAAATGTGACCTATAAATACGGGTGCTCTCTTAATACAAGTGGTCCATATTGTGTGGACCACGCATTAACAAGTGGTGTTAGCCCTGTAATGCTCAATTTGGTCATGCCAATTTCAATAGAGTTATCCATTTCTAGGTATGCCACGCCTATTTCTAGCTAAGCTCCACCCCTTTTTGCGTGTTGGAATCGATATCTATATATACGCTGAATAATGAATTCCCAGACTTCCAATTTCAAGGTAACTATACAGGTAAGCTGATGACTATTTTGAAACTAATTTGACTGGGTGCAACGAAAACCCTGAATCGGCCTAAATTTGAGCCGAAATTATTTCATGGTAGATAGTTTTAAATCTCACTGCTTCGTAAGCGTATGCCTATACCTATCTAAACATATGGGTGACATTCTGGGGCCGAACCCATTATGAGCGATATGCCAGGACATACCGACACCTATCTGAATGTGGTGAATGTGAACCAACCATATTATAATGGGGCCATACGGCGAATATGTAACTACCTACGATGAGATTACTTGATGGTAGAATTGTGCAAAAGCACTAGCTCATATTGAGTTATATACATCCATATATAAAAAAAATTATTACAAATCAAGAACAGACATTCTGATACCGAATGTAGTAAATTGTTGGCATTTGACAACTGTCCGTGGCTACTAAATTGAATATTCCGAAATTACTAAGTGGTAGAAAACTCAAGATTCATTAGCGTGTTCATATCGCTATCTAACTATATCGGGGAAATTATGTGGCCAAACCTATTGCAGACAGGTAATAGTAGGGCATTGAAAACCCGCAGATCTGCCAAAATTGAAACGAATTTACGCGATGAAGTCGTATACTACGAAATTACATCACTGTCGAAATTTTTTTAATTCCCAATATAACTATCGTATTCAAATCCCTCTACGTCTATGTGAGCGAAGTTCTAGAGCCGACCATATTACATACATACAGTAGGGCACCGAAAAGCACGAAACCCCTAACATTTAAGCCAATTTTTGCCTAATAAAATTATTTCATCTAGAATTTGTTAGATTCGGAATATAATTATGGCTCAAGACTATGTAGGTGAAATTATGGGGCTAAACATACTACAGACAATAGGGCACTGAAACTGTGAATCACGGGAGAAAACTATACAGGTAAGGTGTTGACTATTTTGAAACCAATTTGATTGGGTGCTGTTGCTGCTTGTGGCAGTAACATCGCCCAGTCAAATTAGTTTCAAAATATTCACCAGCATGTTTTGTAAATAGCAAAGACCTACAATTCGTACAACGTGTCAGACTATTAAGCATTTAAGACGGACTAAATTGAGTCAGTCATGACGTCATGCTTATGACGTCATCCTATACGTCACGTCGTTGATTATGACATCATATGACGTAATATGATCGATAGACAACATGAAAATGTCCATTAGCAAGTGGTATTAATTATCCTCCCTCCGTCAGAGGACGAGTACATTGTATTCAGGGCAACAATCCATGATTGGCCTTGTTAAAATATGTGACCTATAAATACAGGTGGTCTCTTAATACAAGTGGTCCATATTGTGTGGGCCACGCATTACCAAGTGGTAGGGCCTATTAGCCATGTAATGCTCAATTTTCTCATGACAATTTCAATAGAGAGATCCATTTCTAGGTATGCCACGCCTATTTCTAGCTAAGCTCCACCCCTTTTTGCGTGTTGGAATCGATGTATATATATATATATATATATATATATATATATATATATATATATATATATATATATATATATATATATATGTATATATATATATATATATATATATATATATATATATATATATATATATATATATATATATATATATATATATATATATATATATATATATATATACACGCTGAATAATGTCACCATTGTCATCATCACGCTTATCGAATTTATTTTCATCAAATATCATGGGCGACAAATGCAAAAGATCTGTTGCAATCCAGTAGCGACAATTCTCTCCTTGTACATGTATCTCGTATGCATATCTTTCATGATTCCGAAACTAAATCGAGTCAGTCATGCCGTCATTATTATGACGTATCCTATGCGTCACTTAATTAATTACGACGTCATATGACGTAATATGATGGGTAGACAACCTGAAGAGGCCCATTAGCAAGTGATATTAATTACCCTCGCTCCGTCAGAGGATGAGTGTATTGTATTCGGGTCTATGTGCGTTCGGGATGGCAAGGGTCTACAATCTATGATTGGGCTTGTTAAAATGTGACCTATAAATACGGGTGCTCTCTTAATACAAGTGGTCCATATTGTGTGGACCACGCATTAACAAGTGGTGTTAGCCCTGTAATGCTCAATTTGGTCATGCCAATTTCAATAGAGTTATCCATTTCTAGGTATGCCACGCCTATTTCTAGCTAAGCTCCACCCCTTTTTGCGTGTTGGAATCGATATCTATATATACGCTGAATAATGAATTCCCAGACTTCCAATTTCAAGGTAACTATACAGGTAAGCTGATGACTATTTTGAAACTAATTTGACTGGGTGCTTTTAAAGGGTTGCTGCCTCTGGCCGCAACAACGCCAGGTCAAATTAGTTTCAAAATATTCAACACGATGTTGATTAAACAGTAAAGAGATACAATTCGTACACTTGCCGGACTATTCAATGTTCATGACTGAGCTCGATACGCCATTCATTTACACATTTTGGATTGTGACGTCAGCCTGTATATGAAGTAATTGATTATATATATATATATATATATATATATATATATATATATATATATATATATATATATATATATATATATCAGATAGTGTCGCTTTAATAATCACTGGGCTGCTATATACATTTGTATTATGGATGGATTTCCAGCTTTGCTCCACCCATTTCTAGCTAAGCTCCGCCCACATTTTATGTATGTTAGAATCGATTTGAAACGTCCTAGAATTTAAATGCCACGGTAACTATACAGGCACGCTGTTAAATATTTTGAAAACTAGTTTGACGGGTGGGGGCCCTGCGTATGGCAGCAACAGCTCGCAGTCAAATTAGTCTCAAAATGTTCAACAGAATGTTTATTAAAAAGTAAATTCGTCAAAGACAGACAATTAGTACACTGTAGTGACAGATTTCTGTTTTCGTGACAGACCTCTGTCATATTGATTGTGATGTGTGACGTATTTTGATTATGACGTCAGATACGTGTGTAACAGATCGGATCCCCAATTGCTACATTGAACTCTGCACGATCGGCATGGAATACCCAATGCGTGCCTGCTTTCTCTTGACTAACTTTTAGTGCCCAGAATTCCTCACATTCGTCTTCGGTATAACACCTGTCTTCTGTTCTGTCCGCAAAGACACTTCTGCCACTGCCGATACACATCGAATACAGTCTCGTATTGTGGAAACTTGCTACTGCTATTCTGAGCAGACTCAACGGAACCTGAGAGTTTTCAGGCTTCCTTCAGTGGTGCCGTGGTAAATTTTGAGGTGGCGGGTACAGAGATGTGTGTGTGCCAATACTATTCTAATGTGGCAGGTGTATGAAGTGACGGGGAATAGCTCGTGTGCACCATAGCGGCGCTACAGCATTGCTTCCACGGATATTATCGATTATGCGTGCAGAGAACTCGGGGATTACCTCTGTAAATCTGGCGCCACTTTCCTCTGTCTATGGATGTACATGGCATCAGGGACCGCGGAAAGGGATCCCAGAGGATGTTGAAAAATATTTTGCATCACACCCAGATCATGAAGCTCTTTACTTGCAGCGGCAATGACGAGATCCTATCTACCAATCAAGTCTATGACGTGACACTCAATTACGCCACATGCATGTAGGCTGACGTCACAATCAAAATGCATAATGAATGGCGTATCTAGATTCGTCATGAACTCACATCTAAAAGACCGTCAAGTGTACGAATTGTGTCTGTGATGGATTTGCTATTTAAAACACATTGTGTTGAATATTTGGAAACTATTTTGACTGGGCGTTGTTGCTGTCATAGGCAGAAGCAGCATCCAGTCCAATTAGTTTCAAAATATTCACTGTCAGCTTATCTGTACAATTGCCTTGAAAATGGGATTTTGAGAATGTATGTATCTGGTACGATGTATGTTGTTTGAGGAATTCACAGCTGTTCACAAATCCACAACATCTGGCATATATCATAACTGAAGGGTCTGTGTCCAGTTATTCTCTAGCCTTTCTAATACAGATAACATACGATGAATCTCCACAAATGTGTGTCCAGGGTGGCATGCCTGGGTTACTGTCTTGTCCTTTGGTAACAAAGACCATTTCTTATGGAGTAGATGAATCCAGTTTATCGATCAATCATATGACGTCATAATCAACTACATCACGTGTAGACTGGCATAATCAATTACGCTATGAGTGACGCGATTTAGTCCATCATAAACACTTAATAGTCTGCCAGGTTGTACGAATTGTATGTCTACTATTTAATAAACATTCTGTTGAATATTTTGAAACTAATTTGACTGGGTGCTGTTGCTGCTTACCTGTATAGATTTCGGGAAATTGGGATTCAGGGAGTGCAGAGATCGATTGATCCCAATACAGACAAAGCGTGTGTGGAGCTTTGCTAGAGATGGGCGGGGCATAGCGAAAACTATCTTCCGCTATTGCAGAGTTCAGGTGCTTCTGTAGTCTGCTGTTAGGTAATTATACGTCTAACCTTCGTTGATACTGAAACCTTTTTTTGGCCGCGTGTCTGAATGAATACCCGTATTTACTGTTTCTTCACCTCTATAGCGATCCTACCAAACGTTATCTGAGGTGAAAGCTAGACATGAGATCCAGCAGCACGGAGCTGCTTGTGTACATCTGGGTGATTGTTTGTCATAGACCCTACTCAGCATAATTTCTGTTAAGTGGCACGCATAATTACTTCTATTATAGGCAAATTACATGGCATCATTGCCAGACTTGTAAGGTGCAGGAGCATATTGCTTCCAGAGATGCTCTCAATAGGGTCAGTAGAATATGAACAACGTCAGTATATATAACATCTTTAGAATGCTAACATGTTCCCATTGTCACAGACTGTAGGGTCCAATGCAGCGAAAGTCTTGTGGGATTGTGATGTTAATTTTTTGTTTCATACATAAAAGTATTGGTTATAGAACCACGAATCAGGCAAATTTATTTTGCCACATTTTCAGAGCAATTTGTTGGTTTATCTAGGTCATTTAATATCGAGTATACTAGCCTTGTACCGACGTGTATCAAGAGAAACGAGGGTGTGCCCATATTCGAGCTAGGCGGGGAAAACTTTTAGTCAAACTTCGCTAAGAGGATCCTAGTGTGGTAGGGATGGTCACTCATATTCAGAATTTTGATTGGTCCATTTCTTTGGTGAAATATCTTAGATTTTCTGAAAGATTTATGGGAAATTGTCAAAACGCTTCTCGCTCCTTAACCGCTTAACGGATTTTATGAAAAATTTACTGGAAATTGTCAAAACGCTTCCCTTAGCTGCTTGGCAGATTTCAACCAAATCTGGCTAGAATGACTTTATCGCGTAGGCTCCAGAACTTCTATTCAGAATTTTTCTTGGTCAATTTTGGGGGTGAACATCTTAGATTTTATGACAAACCTACCAGAAATTGCCAAAATGCATCCCCTCCTTAACCGCTTGGTGGATTTTAACCAGATTTGGTTGGAAGAACTCCAGAGCCTTTATTAAGAATGTTGTTTGGTCGACCTTTTTGGGTGAAAATCTTAGATGTTTTGAAGGATTTACTGGCAATTCACAAAACGTGTCTCCTTTTCTATAGCTGTAAAATAGTTTTAAACAGTCTTACTTGCTCGCGAGCTTTGTAAGAGCAATGTACTCGATCAATAGTTGACACTTTCTCGTCAATACTTTTCATTTGCATGCTACATGAGTAGAATATGTGTTAAAATCTTTTTGAAAGTAAGAAAATTGACTTTTAATGTCATTATATTAACGTAATACCATAAGGTCATTTTAGCTCAATTCAATAGATATCCACGAACCGACTAAAAAGGAGATGCATTTTGACAATTTCCGGAAAATTGTAAATAGAAGTTCTGGAGACTACCACCACAGGGACCTTATGGCCAAATTTGCTTGAAATCCGTTGAGCGGCCAATGAGAAGAATTGACGCCAGTCACAATCCATCATATGAGATCTGCTGAAATAGTGTGGGAAAGAGCATCTGCTAGGTCCAGTAGTGCTTAATCCGGAACCAATTGACGACAATGCTGAACCTTCGTGGGTCTAAAATGTGAAATCATTGCACCACCCCTACCCCACGGGCCAACCTTATTTTTGCGGTATCCTCCGAAAGGTACACTACTCAGCTTTAATTTGCGACCATGTGTCTCTTTCTATCTACGTGAATAAGACAGACAGCTACCATTTCGCATTGCTATGTGAGAAGCATAATTCCCATCTCATAATCGCAACACGTGTACATGAGATGCATGATTGCCTTGCCATTTCATGATATATATTATGAACTGTCCTTCTAAACAATGTGCAAGTGTTATTTTGATATTGTTATTGGCAATAGAGACATATATGAATCACATATATCAGACTTAATGAGTTCCAATGCATTTTAGCGAGTTCTGCAAGGTGCTGTCTTTGAATCATATTGGCATTATTAATCATCGGAGTTTTTAGAGGATTATGACAAGCGTTTTCTCCTTGACATACACAGCTTGCAGTTCAGGCAAGACTTTCGACGGAACAACTACAGCGCCCTTTACAGTGAGAGGTTTTGCAGCTGCAAGTGACTCCCTCCATGAAAACTCGTGATGCTGGATGAGATCTCATCAGCTATAGACGTATGCAACTATCAAATTCCTTCCTAATTTTGGACTGCTTGTGACAAAATGGTTTATATCTTAGGTCATTGACCTCGTTACCATTGTATTTCTGATCACAGAGCTGGCATACCTCCTTTAAAGTAGCACTCATTGCCGCATGTCAAGCTTCAATAGCTGTTCTTATTCCTCGCAAAGGAAGTGACACTGATAGATTTTATCTTGCCTACTTCATGGCCTTAATCTTGCCTACTAAGAACAAGCCACTAGTATAGTGAGAGCATTTAGTCCTGGCTGTAGTTCACATACTCCCTGCCCTCGTCCTCGAAATCAATTTTAAGCCACAGTTCCATTCAATGTCTTGTCTGCTGGCGAAATCGGTTCACAAGATAACGTCTGTGTCATAGAAGCAGACAATACACGAATTTGAGTTTATGTTGGCATCAGCAGCATGTAGTAGGATGCTTCTTCTTGTGTATTGTATAGATCGTTCAAACAAGTCGCCTCTGATTTTGTCACTGCTTTTATTTCTATTCCGTTTTTTAATCATCCAGCTAATATTAAGACTTGGACCTGGTTCAAAATCTGCTCCATCTTATTCAAACCACAGCCATTAGTGTGCCCTTTGTGTCCCATCTGCATGTGCCATTATGTAAGTTATAGAGGCACGTTCATGAAGAAATCCATCTTCCAAATTAACATCTCTGTTTTTAGCAACAACTACAATTTTGTTTAAAGGTTCCCTATCAGCATCCACTGTAGTTAGCTTAGCTCATCAGACGTGATGTTGATGTTTCTCTTCATCTCTGTCACAGAAAAGAATGTCTTGATTTTCATTTTATGTGTGGAACCATAGAATGGTATTGCTCCTTTGTTCAGCCTTTCCTCAACGAATGCCATCATGGCTTCTTTGTCAAGCACTGAAGATGAAGTCAAGTCTTTTACCATATTCACTGGTGCTACAACACATGTTGCTGTGTTACACAGCGTTGGTGGCTGGTCTATCACAAAGGGATTGATCATCTGGCTGTTCACTGTATTGATGATCTCCTGACATTTGATTGTACATTCTGCATGGTAAACCTAATTCTTTATGCTTGTGTGCATCAGACTTGTCCCTGTTATAATGCAGTCCAGTCATTCGTTTTGTCGCTGTTGTAGAATAGATTAGATTAGATAGATTACAGAACGCAGGCTATTGCCTTTATGTTCTGCTCATAATCCTTATTTGTAATGGCGAATAAACTCTGTGTACATTGATTAGAGTGGTGCATGTCAAAGTTTAAAGTATGTACAGTACATTTTCGCATTCTTATTAACATACTTCCATATTTACATACATACTTGCGATTTGGGAACGCTGTAATAACCAGTGTGTATTGGTGTAGAGCGACATGAAAAAGGAAATGGCTCATAATTCACCCATTCCCCATGCCATCATACAGTACACCAGTACACCCATACTTATGTAAAATACATTTGTTTAGAGACTAATTTGGACTGGAGTGATTACACACCCATTCTCTGGTTCCTTAATGCATTCGGCTTCAATACCTACTTTATGCATATAAAGTAACCTATTGTAAAAACAAGTTTTACGAATGGTGTAGATTTCACACACATTCCCTAACTCATTCCACGGTTTTACAATTCATACAATTATTTTACAATTCATATATTACAACAACAATGTGGGATACATAAATATTAGAGGCTAGGAATGATGTGATTACACACCCTTTCCCCTGATACATTTAAAAACAATTAATATAGTGACAATTTTCACACCTATTCCCTAGCGCATGCTACATTTATTACAATACATATAGGTCTACATCCATGCGAAATACATACAATTAGAGCTTACAAACGATGTGATTACACACCCCTTCCCTATCTCATACAACAGTTAAGCAATTCAAAATCTACCTGTGGAATGCATAACTCTAGATATTAGGAACGATGTGATTGCACATCCATTCTCTACAGCCAAGCAATTCAATATATACCTGTGGCATGCTTAGCTTAAGATATTAGGAAGGATGTGGTTACACACCCATTCCCTATATCATACTACAGCTAAGCAATTCAAATATACATGTGGAATACATAACTTTAGATATTAGTAATGATGTGATTACACACGCATTCCCTTCTCAGAACACAGTTATACTGGTACATACCTAGATTGAATATAAATTACATACTTATAGATATTAGGAACGATGCAATTACACACCCATTCCTTTCTCAAAGTACAATTATACGAGTAAGTATCTAGGATCGGTGTGATTCCACACCCATTCCTTGTCTAATTATGTAGCCTCCAGACCAAAGATGTAAGGTATCTGACTTAGTGGGCATAAGCCGCATTATGATCAAATTTCATTTCCAAATTGTTCCAGAACTTGTCGAGTCAGTTCTCAAGACATTTGACGCTCGGCGCACTTACAACCTCCTGTGGTAGTCCGTTCCATACATCAGTGGCACGGTTTACAAAGGAATATTTCCTAATATCCAGTCTAGCAAAGTTTTTTTTTTAATTTTATACTCATACCTTCTGGTGTCTGAAATGTTGAACTTGAAGATGTCTTCTGTGACGTGTTTATCATATATACCATGGATGATCTTGTAGGTTTCAATAATGTCCCCTCTCATTCGTCTATAGTTCAGTGTTGGAAACTTCAGTTTACGTAGTCTATCTGCATAGAAAAGTCCCTTTAGCGAGGGTACACATCGAGTTGAACGCCTTTATACATTTTCTATGATGTATATGTCACACTTTTTATAGGGCGACCATACAGCTTCACCATATTCAAGTTGAGATCTTACTAGTGCCTTGTAAAGCAGTGTATATGTTCTGCGGATGGCTGCCATGATTCACATGGCCTTGTTTACAATGGCTTGCATATGGCATCTGAAATTTAGCCGGCAGTCTCCAACTCCAATATCCTTTTCTTGCTCGACTGACCTTAGTTCCACTGTCTCACCTTTATATTGTAGCTGAAGCTCTATATATGGTGCTGCAAGGGGCCATCTGCCGGGAGCTCCCGGATGCTTAGTTGCTTACTGATGCCAAACAGTCCCTCCTTTGGTCATGCGGCACCGGTTTACATTCTGTTCTAAAGCCATATTCATCTAAACTTGGTTGAACATCTGACTAAACCTCTTAATCGGATTGTTTCCATCAAGAGACTGTAGGTGGCTACTTGAGGCAGTAATAACGTAACAACTTTATGCTGGCCAGGTGTGCACATTCTCAACTAGCATAATTGAATCTGTCTGTAGCAAAGAAATACGGGATCATGTTGGCAAGAGATGTCAGATGAAGCTCCACAAATTCAAGAAATGCGAGCGCTATATGGAAACCACCTAACATCAATATAACATTGGAAAACGATGCTGTTCACTGCCACTGAATTTCCTTTGCCTTGCAGTATATGTCGTCACGAAAGGTGACAACTACTTCTCACCGGTCTGGTCATTATTGCACAATTCATGAATCCATGTCCTCACTAAATCATATGACGTCATAATCAACTACGCGATGTGTATGCCGGTGTAATAATCATGACATCATGAATGATTCGATTAAGCCCGTCTTTAACGCTTAATAGTCCGACACGTTGTACGAATTGTATGTCTTTGCTATTAAAAGAACATACTGTTGAATATTTTGAAACTAATTTGACTGGGCGCTGTTGCTGCCATAGGCAGCAGGCAGCAACAGCACCCAGTCGAATTAGTTTCAAAATATTCAACAGCTTACATGCATAGTTTTCTGAAAATTGGTAGTCAGGGAGTTCAGCGATCGATCAATCCCAACACGAGCGTGGTGTGGGTGGAGCTTAGATAGTGATGGGCGGGGCATGGCTAAAACTGGAAAGGTTCATTGTCATGACTGTATAAACAGTGGAATACAACGTAGGTGATTCTGTGATAATTGTATCCAATGTTTGCTATGGGTGGTACTTTCTCACTATAGATAGCATTAAACGCAATCCATTTTTGGTACTGGTTGAGTATCCGTGGAATCAATGGTAATCTCAAACATCTTTTGTGGACAGAGGCAACACATTACCCCGGCTGCGTCTAGTTTTCTTGCAGCTTTAAAATACCAATCATGAGAAACTTTTCCAAGTAAATCGGGTGATGTAGATCTACCAGATACATGGAAATTCATAATGATTTGAGAGCCATGCTGTAATGATCACTGTCTCATATGTATGTTTCAGTTGCCTAGCAAATTGCCGGTGTATTAGCGGGTTATCAGACTTGGATACAACACACTTGTTGCTGCGAGTCTCTTTGCCATCTCTTGTTTTTTCTAAAGCCCCCATCACACCGTACTCGTTCTCACTACGTTCTGAAATATGTAGCCAATCGGGGTCAAACTGTGTGCAAACGGAGTGGACGCAGTAGCAACTTTTTACGGTCTGTTTACGAACTTCATGGACGGGATCGGACGGGTTTGGTCGGGAATGTTGCTCCAGAACGTTGAGCCTGCTCAAAATTTTCGGGCGACCATCCCGTCCTGCAATTAGACGGAGTGACAACGTACTTAAAACGAGATGGACGTACTACGAACGGAATTGCCGTACTTCGATCGTACTAGGGACGTGTTATGACGTGGTTCGGTCGGGCGTCAATTGGCAGTACGTGTGCACACCGACCGTGTCCGTGTGTAGCTCGTTCATCCCGTTCACAGACAGACCCAACTCGACCGCAATACTTCCTTAGTGCGTCGTTATTCCGTCTAAATACGATCAAAACAAAATAACAAGTTCTGAACACGTTTAAAACCCGTTTCTACACAGTTCAAAAAGTTCGCAGTAGGTTCTCAGTACGCTCTACTCGTTTTGAGTACGTTTATTGCGTTCTTACGCAGTTTTTACAACGTCCGCCCCGTCTGCAGTACAATCAGACAAGGTAGTGTATAAATACGGGTCGTTTCCTCACTGGTTCATCATTTGGGCACACGATTTTTTACAGTTTACATCTGTTCCTGACTTCATTGCTCAACACCATGGATAACCTTGCAGCTCTTAACATCTTGAATGTTGGTATCCTGCAATTTTTGTTGGAAGCAGAACAAGAACACAATGAGATGGTAGAGCAAGGGAGAAGAAGGAGAAGACCAAAACCTGTTGGGTGAGGAACTGGTTAAAACCCGAGAGAAGATTAGCCGTAGGACATTATCATCAGCTGATGGAGGAGCTCCGCCTGGATGATGAAGAGTCCTTCCACAACTTTTTGAGAATCACCCCACCCATGTTTGACGACCTTTTTGAACGCATCACCCTCTTTATAGAAAAAGAAGACACCAACTACAGAAAGGCTCTGGAACCAGGGATGAAGCTTGCCATCACACTGCGTCATCTGGCAACAGGAGATTCTTATGCCACCCTTCAATATGATTTCCGGGTAGCCAGAAACACAATCTGCTTATTGGTGAGAGAAGTCTGTGATGCACTGGTGATGGAGCTCAAGAATGAAGTCATCACCTGCCCTGTTGACAGAGACGCTTGGGAACAAATTGCTGAGGAGTTCATGATGCGATGGAATGTCCCACATGCCTGTGGTGCTCTAGATGGGAAACATGTTGCCATCAGAAAACCTCCCAAGACTGGAACCATGTACCACAACTACAAAGGCTTCCATTCAATCGTCCTAATGGCCCTGGTAGATGCAGATTATAAATTCGTGTGGATAGATGTTGGTGGTTTTGGAAGCCAGTCTGATGCCCAGATCTACAACCAGTCAGAACTGAAAGAATGCTTAGAAGATGGCTCCATTGGATTCCCTCCTCCTTCACCCTTGCCAAATGATGTCCAGGACTTTCCCTATTTCCTGCTGGGAGATGACGCTTTTGTCCTTCGCCCATACCTCATGAAGCCATACTCATGCCGTCACGTGACAAGAGAAGAAATGATTGCCAACTACAGGATCTCTAGAGCCAGACGTGTGGTCGAAAATGCCTTTGGCATTATGGCCCAAAGATGGAGAGTCCTCTTGTCAACAATGCAACAGATGCCAGTGACCGTGCAGACCATCTTTGAAGCTTGTGTGTGCCTTCACAACTTCATCCATCTCCGAAACCCAGCCATTCAGAACATTCAACTGGATGCAGAAGATGGTACACATAATATCATCCCTAGTGCCTGGAGACAAGATGTCAACCTGCCAGACTTGGACATGCCACAGGGAGGAAACAGAGACGTGGTTTTGGCCAAGCGACAAAGGGACTATTTAAGAGATTATTTCATCAGCCCAGCAGGATGTGTGCCATGGCAGGACAGGATGATTGATATATAAGTGTCATGACATTAGAGGATGATTCGAGGACACTGTTTGATGTTTAATTTTAACTTATGATGTTTTCTAATTTTTATTTTTATTTAATAAAAATGTTTTGTAAACATATGAGAAGTAAGTTTTGCTGTAATAATAATATGTAGTACAACGATGATGTTTAATTAAATACATGTAAAACTGTTTAATGTTACCATGATTTCAACAGGCACATGTTTATGTTTATGTAATAAAAGTTAATTATATTCAATCATATTTCCTAAAATAAACACATACATGTCCAAGATTGCCATCGTTGTCGATATCGTCGATATCGATTTCGATATCGTCGACATCGTCAGTATAGGCAACATTAAGGAATTAATCAACTTACCTCCCAACCTTGTCGATATCGTCGATATCGGTTTCAAAATCGATATTGACAATAGGGTTAGGGTTGGGAGAAAAGTTGATTGATTACTTAATGTTTCCCATATTGACGATATCGGCGATATCGTATTCGACATCGACGATATCGTCGATATCGACGATATCGACGGCCAGGGAAATGATTAGAGTTGGAGTTAGAATATGCTTATTGATGAGCAGAGGAAAGGGACGAACATGATTCAATATCGAATACGATATCGACGATATCGTTTTTACATTGTGTCTTGGACACTAATGGATATCGCATTATACAATGATAAACATGAACAGGGAAATTAGTATCAAATTACTCCTTAAAAATATAATAACAGAGGACATAGGAAAAATATCAAATATTATAACATATTTGTTTTCATGCTGTACTTCAGCTTGTAACAATGAAAACGAATATCAAAATAGCATCATAGGTATCAAACTAAATATCAGACAATCATAAAGCATGTCACCATATGCATTATCATCATTTTAACAATAAAAAACACAAGTTATAAAATTACCAGCACAACTGAAAAATATATAAAAAATCTCAAGCAGTATCAACCATAAATTATCCAAAAGGTATATTATTAGTCACAATCAATCTATTCCAACTCTTCAGTCTCTTTATCCTAAGGCTGCTGGGGCTTCTGGTGTTCATCATCCTGCTGCTGACCTTGCTGTTGATCTAGTGAGGGCACATCCAGTAACGAGCTAAACCAAGAGGGGAAGCTGATGTCCGGTGAGTTGATTGGAAGAGGTGTGGATGCCATAGGGGTGAACTGATGGGTGCTGAGTAGAGGCGTGTCTTGTTGCTTGCCCTGTGGTTGTTGTTGCTGCCCCGTGAGGTTTGCTGCTGTGGCTTGAAGAAGTTCTGTGGCTACTGTTGCTGGGAGAATTGCTGTGACTGTTGTTGCTGGGAGAATTGCTGTGACTGTTGTTGCTGGGACAATTGCTGGTGCTCAGGGAACTGTTCTTGTGGCCAGGCAGGCTCTGTGGACCCCCCAAACACTCACTGGGTTCTGCACAGTTGATGGCCACATGTGAGGAGGTGGCTGCCAACCAGCTGAGGACCTAAAAGGTTCAGCTGTCGCTGTACGCTGTTGGCACATCTTCAGCTCACTATCTCTGTCATCAGCACAGTCTTCATGATGTCTCTATGCATCTCTTCCGACAAGGTTGGGTGGATTTCGTAGACAGACTCTCTAATGTAATCAATGAAGATCTCCTTCATCCGGTCTGTCTTCGGTCTGACCATCTGCTGCATGAGACGATTCTGCATCTCCATGAATTGGTCCATCTTGCCGCTGATGGCTGAGCTGAAGAAGTGACTTGGTTTGGGTGTGGATGACCTGGAGGTGGTGGTGGAAGCTGTTGTGGTGCTCGAGCTCAACTGTTGTTGATTGTCAGACCTTTGACTTCTCATCTGTCCAGAGGGAGAGATGACGTCTTCTTCTTCTATGGGGTCGGTAATTGTAGCTGCTGATGTTGGTTGAAGTAACTTGGACTTGAGCTGCAACAATAAGAATAAATCATAAGTATAACATGGTAAGTACATGTTGCTAATACAGTTTAGTTTTACATTTACCAAAATTTAGTACATGGTATCTTACTACAAGCTGCTATCTGAACAAAAATAATGTACGGTACTGAACATGTTACATAAAATGTTAATGTAATAATTTTAAGATGTACTTACACTTACAAGTGTCCTTTTCTTCACTTCATACATGAATGGGGCCAGAACGGAGAAGTTATTAAGCACCCACTGGTCTCTATCGGAGTGTTCAACAGCACCATCCCCAGACTTCTTCTTCCTCAGCTTGGTGTAGCGGGTCCTCAGGCTGTTATACCAGATCTTCAGCTCATCAACGCTCACACCCATCACATCTGCTTGCTTCTGCCACAGGAAGGCCTTTTTCTTGGTGTCCTTATAGCCCTCCAGCTTATTGTTGTAGAGGACTTCATGCGTTCTTGTTGATCCATGGTAAGATGGGTGTGTGTCTTGGTTTTCTTCTTCTTGGGCTTCAGACTCTGTCCTCCATCTTCCTCCGACATGTGACTTTCTGACTTTGAGGCAGAGTCATCAGAGGGCGCAGGGGATAAAACACCCTCATTCTCTTGACTTCCAGACTCAGGGACGGGCTCAGGAGGCTCAATAACTTGGGGGTGATCTGGACGGGCTTCAGTTGAGCATGAGCTTGGGGATCTTGGGGGTAGTGGCTGCTTTAACACGCCCCGTTTGTCTGGCTCTACTCTTCCTTGGAGGCATGATGATCACAAGGATTCAATAATCGGAACGATGGTCACGATGCTTGTCACAACTGTTGGAAAAAATTAAAGTAACCGCGTTGGTCTATTTAAAATAACAAAAAAATAATGGTAGTACCTTTAGAGACTAACTTAGTTTATTTTGACGAACTTTGACGAGCTTTCGCAGACAAGTGTGGTTCATCAGGTGAGTAGAATGTTGAAGCACACGTGTATGCGAAAGCTCATCAAAACTATGTCTCTATAAAGATACTACCCTTATTTATGTTGTTGTCACAACTGTTGTGGACTTGATCTTCACAGCTTGAAGCGGCGAACGAGAATGAGGACTGGCAGAAACGTGCTGGGTTTTTATAGCCGTCAGGCCAGGACGTGATTGGAATTACGTTCTGAACGCACTAGGGACGAGATGAGGACGTGGTCAGAACGAGTTAAACTGTCTGTGAACGAGGTGGTCGAGTTACGAACTAGTTAGAACGAAGCAGAACTAGTTACGAACGGGCTTAAACTGACTACAGACGGGCTTGGACTGCTTGGAAACGGTGCCCCCATGAGGTGAACGGGTAATCTTACCCGATCTGAACTTGATACAAACGAACTGCAGACGGGATAAAGACGAGATGGACGTATCGAGAACTGTTTATGAACTAACTAGGATCGCATTGTAGACATTATCCGGCCAAAGGCTACACGTTCTAGGCAGAGCACAACCCGTTTTACGATTTTTTGAGGACGGGGTGGGACGTTTTGAGAACTAGTTTGGTGTGACGCAGCATTAAGAGAGCATTGTTATCTGTCAGATGTGATATTTGCTATTATCACCGGTCCGTTACTCATATATGCCTTCCCAAGCTGAACACTGGCGATTGCTGTGTCAATTCGTTCCAGGTCATCGTAACTGCTGCAATGGCCAAGTTTGTTAAGCATTGATACCAACTGCTTGCTACCAGGCATATTTGAGTTATCGGTGCTAATCCAATGTGCTCACCCGGAGCTGTATATGATCATATCTCTTGAGAATGTGTGTAGAATATGTGTGTATCATATCCGGTCAATTGAGAGAATGTTATGCTGTAATATCACTGTTTCTATAGTGGAAGGTTGACGATGGATGTAGCAGCATTGGGAGGGAAAAGTGTGTGGGGGGGGGGGGGGGGGCGGGAAGGCTTCATCACCTTAATTTTTGTTTCGCTTGAAGAAATTTTGGCACTACACTACAAGTAAACTGATATTGCGTATCTAGTATGTAATATAAAAATGCAGCTGCTGAAGTATGCTTAGAATAGGCAGCAATGCCATTATTATCAGTTTATATTAATTGTTTACTGTCGTCGTAGGATGTCGATTTAAAAAGTCTCTGTAGCTTCCTTACACATGTAGGTAGAAAGTGTGACACGTGGCTGGTTGAAATTACGAAAGGCCACATTTTAAGAAACTATATGGTGGCAAATGTTGGGCGGGTGCAACGTTTTCAAAATATCAGAACATTAGCTCCCAGACTATATATATATATATATATATATATATATATATATATATATATATATATATATATATATATATATATATATATATATATATATATATATATATATATATATATATATCCTACGTGGTACGAATAATAGTCTCTATAAGCGCCGATATAGTGAGTTTCAGTCAAAATATTTTCAAAACACACTGCTATTTTCCAATTCGTAACATGATCCATACTGAATATTTAAAAATTAGTGTGATTTGGTGTACGTCCTCTCGCTGGAAACAACGGTTTTCAATCAAATTCTTTTAAAATTAAACTGTATTTTACCTGTAGGAGATAGTGGCTGATCAGCTTAACGCAGATATAACTGAGATTATATGATCGGATGTAGAGGATATTATTTATTCCTCATACGCGCCGGAGCACTGGTCCAGCACCGTCGCTAAACTGCTTCCCGCCAGATTGGTATAAACAGTATTTAGCTGTTTTTTTATTGGTCCGATTTTTCCTGTCCGATATTTTTACGCGTGGTTATAGTTTGATTATTGTATGATTAAGTTATTATTCAGCAGCATTTGTTGGTTCTCAAGTATTTTCCTTTAAAACCACACGCACGCACGCACGCACGCACGCACGCACGCACGCACGCAAGCGCGCACATCTTGTAATAAACAATATCAGTATTATATGCACATGAAAATGTTGAAATGTTCCATTGCATTTATGTGCATGTCCTCTCCCTACCTCCTTCCCCATCCCTCCCTCATATCCCCTTCAACCCCTCCCCCTCCCTCTCAACCACTCTCCCGCACCCCCACCCCCGCACCCCCTCTCTCCCTCCCTCCTTCCATCCCTCTCTCATTCTCTCTCTCTCTCTCTCCCTCTCGATCGCATTGTGCATATGTTTCAATAAAATATGCTTAAATTAAAGTCTGCCAAACATCTGCGTTATGGGTCAAGTTGCTATTCGCTAAAATTAGTCAGTTAGTTCGTTTACTGATAATGCGCATTGGCTACGTAAATCGAACAACGGATGGTTAACTATGGTTAGTTGATACCCGATTCCATATTGAATTACCGTTTCAGAATGTGTGGAGCCGGATACTAGTCTCGGGTAACCCTTCCTGTCGGCTATTTTGGTGGAGTGCGAAAATGGGTTTTTGGTATACTAAAACGTCAAAAATTTACAATATGCAATAAAGTGGGAAGGGAATGAGCCTTAAGAACCTTGATTTAACCTCAAACTTACATATAGGTATTGGTGAATTTTTTACATGTTTATGTGCATTTAACCGTGCACGGTAAGTGATGGGTATCCGCCATTGTTCTGTTCTTTTTTTTAATCTTCCTCCTATTGGTCGGAGCACCGACTTGTGTGATAATTGTATATCACACTTCTATGATTTGCTATATGGCAACTTATTTACAATCGATTAACGCAATTTCAGTGGTGCAGGAAGAAGTCCATTAAAACAATTTTAGTTGTCAAAGTTCAGAGACGCGTGCAAGAAAGTTCACTAAAGTGCGTAAGTCCACAATATTTAGATATTAAATGACAAAATAACTTTTCGATGTCTGTTTTTTATAGACTTTTATATGTAAGTCCTACCGGAATGTAAGTTATAGCTTTCTCGAGATGTTCTCAGTTTCACAATGAAGGTTCCGGTCATCTGAGATAATGTCCATGTCAATTAGAGCAGAGCAGTCTATGATTAAGTGAGTTAGGATTGATGAATCTGAGCAAATACCAGCCCATGTTGTGTATGTGAGTCTTTAGATTTTACGCAAAATTAGAGCTAACCATTTGCGACCGAGTTCGGGTGCTCGCTCGACTATAGTTAACTAGCTATTTAACTATTTGAAGTTCCATTGGTGTCTAGTTAACTATGGTTAAATATGGTTAGTGATCCGAACTTGCCGCTGAATGTTATAATGATATTTCCGGAATGGGTAGGATTAGGCTAATGGATCGGTCCCGTTTTAGCTATGCCCCACCTTTTTAAGCTTCGCCTGTGTTGGGATCGATCGATCCCTGAACTCTCTGACTCTAAATTTCCAGAAAACTATACAGGTAAGCTGCTGACTATTTTGAAACTAGTTTGCAATGTACATTAAATAGTAAAGAAATACAGTTCGTACAACGTGTCGGACTATTAAGCGTTTAAGACGGACTAAATTAAGTCATTCATGCTGTAATTGATGATGACGTTATACTACGCATCACGTAGTTATTTATGACGTTATATGAAGGAAGGATAAACTGGAAAGGTCCATTTAAGTTGCATCTTAAAGATCGCAAACGAGAATTAGCTTACAAATAAAAATCGCCAAAATAAATTTTTATCATATTTCATAAATTAAAAAAAGGTTGACAGATTTCCACATTCTCTCACCGGTAAAATTATGGTTAAAGTCACGAATTTTGACACGCCATAAAATCCATGTTTTGACGTCATCGCATGAATTGTATTCCGATTACGCCACGCATGTTTTCAGATTAGATGAAACTGGCGTCTAATAGTTACCAAGCGGGACATCAGCCCCAATCCAAGTTCTAGTTTAACAAACGTTACTGTTTCTCTTGCATCTCATTGATATGGCGGTGTTTGGATAAGCTATTGTGAGTTGTAGGGCCTAAATTATCAACACAAAAATATTATTCACGCGATGACGTCATACCACCAACAACCATTCAGGCAATTACGTCACGCCGCGATTCACATGAGAAATTGAAGAAAATTACTATTTACCCGTACCACTCTGATGTCAATATTCTGTATTTTGCTGTGTAAATAGCAAAGAAACTGGCGTAGGTTAGTGTTTTCAACAATTTTGGTGGACGATGTTGCTGTCGCCAGCAAATTCGCTGAAAAATTAACTCCAGTTCATCTTTTAATTTAATTTGACAATTTTAAATCTTTGACATCAGAGTGGTAAGTGTTAAGGAATTCAAAAATGCGCAAACATTATATTATATTTTATTCTATTTAAATTGCGCAAAAGCATAATTTTGCGTCCTTTGACCCTCTCCGCCTTTGTTCTACCTTAAGCTGCAGCATAGACCCCATATCCTATCTATAGGCTATATCTGGTTTGCTAGTGTCCAAGAGTTTCAGAATCAAATATAAGTAGCACATGAATTGGTAACTCTATAATATTATATGGTTGTCTTCTATTGTTTGTCTTATTTATAAATTGGCGAAAAAGTCGTTATTCCGGAAATTCGAGAAATTTGTTACTTCCGGTTTTTATTTGATGAATGTCAGACCTTGTGGAAACCTGGGTCAATAACCAGGAAATAGAATTTTGTAAGACTCTGAAAAGCGGAGAAACACGAACGATTGGATGAGCATGACTGCGCGCAAGGATGGCACGGAGATAGCGCGAGGAAAGAGACGGATTGCGGCGAACAAGGGAAAAGATGGCGAGGCCTGGCGTGAGCAAATGTTGGCCGAAGACTTCCGGTTGTAGTCGGAACAAAACTAGCTCATTTCCACAGCCAAACACCGTGCGAGTTTCTCGCTCATATATTCCCATTTTCTCACTCTAAATGAGCCAATAAAATAGCTCCCATTCACCAAGTATTGATTCGTACATTTTTAATTCACAGTAAAACACATTCAGTCAACAGACCCGCTATCAAGGTGCTAAAGTCTTTTAATGTATCACGAAATAGATTTTTATTCAAATTAGAGAAACAAAACTATTGGTAACTTGTTTTAATTGTCGAACAAAGTACCTCCTTCAATCATTGTCTTGTGTCGTGTCGTCTGCTTTTGCCAATCGCACGAGATGCGGAACCTGGAATGCTGTCGTTTGGATGTTTCATTTCCGGTTGCGCTTCGAGGATATGTCGTCTGCTCGGAGCGGTTCTGGCGTCGTTGGCGCGGTAAATTACCTACACATGGCGGCATGCCCTCTCTTCTCGCATCTTTTTACGGATACATCCACGCGATTTCTCCACGCAATGTCGTCTAACTCGCGAATCATGGAAATCAAAAGCAGACGACAGAAGCAGCTGCTCACTAGATGCTGACATTAAGGACCGTGTTCGTGTTGCTTGACAAAAACTGCCCAACCGGCACAATCAAAATCTGGTTAAAAATGCATGAGCCGCGAAAAGAAACATAAGTGTTTAATCTCGCGCCGGATGTCCTGGTAATTTCCTCTCATGCTGGAAAATCTTGAAATTTATTACTAACTGTTTCGAATCAAGATCACTTAGAGCAGCAACATCGAACGATTCTTCAGCATCACATAGGTAGCGCGTGACGAAAGTGTATGCGCGTGACAAATGTTGTGTGCGCGCATTAAATGATGACGTATGCAGCTGGCCATGAGGTATTTAACCAAGCTACCGTGTGTGCTGATGACCAAGACACGTCTGATCTTTGAAGACTTACAGACTAATTTAATCACCAGCACCATAGGTAAGTCACTATAGGGGTATTACTGGAAAAGATAATAATAAATTAAGAAGTTTCTTTTTAATATAATTTTTAAAATATTACCAACTGCTATATATATTAGGCCGATTGGAATTATGGGTTTTTTTAAATATGATATATGTAGGGGCCTACTCCTGATTATTGTAATGATAGAACGTTTAAGTATTCACATTTAGTTTTGAAATAATACTAGGCATGCGATTTGTTAATTTTCGTGTTATATATAGACCTAGCATAAGCAACTACAATCGGGGGAACGGAGGGGGTGTCGAGGGCAGTTGTTGCTAATAATAATAATAATAATAATAATAATAATAATAATAATAATAATAATGAGGCCCAATTAAGGGCCTGTGGCGCTCACCTGGACCATTAGCATTTGAACCATTTGCATTCAAATAGACATGATAGATAATTTTCGGAAAATCCAAGATGGTCACCTAAAAAATTGACGAATCAACATAAGAGTCATTTGTTTGATAAGTAGTAGTAGTAGTAGTAGTAGTAGTAGTAGTAGTAGTAGTAGTAGTAGTAGTAGTAGTAGTAGTAGTAGTAGTAGTAGTAGCGATCTAAACCTTTTCAAAATACCAAGACGGCCACTGTAAAAATTAACCAATCAAATTCCTGTATACAATTTAGACCATAGGATCCTTCCAGCCAGGTGTTATTGAAATCTGCCCATTGCTTAAGTAGCTTTTTAAAGGATCGCTAAAGATTTTTGGAAGATCTAAGGTGACTGCCAAAAAAATCGACCAATCAAAACACTCATTAGCATTACTGGAAGCAGATCACGATAGGATCCACGTTTCGTTGAAATCGGACCATTACATGATTAAGGAACACTAGCATTTTAAAGGATTTCTGGAAAATCCAAATGACCGCCGGAAGAATTGACAAATCAAAACTCTCTATACATGTTTTGAAGCATACCAACCGAGTGCCCTTCCAGCTGATTTTGATTGAAAACGGCCAAGCGCTTAATAAGGAGTAGCATTTTAACCGATTTTCCAAAACTTTTGGAAACTCCAAGATGGAAAATTTACCAATCAAAAGTCTGTATAGATGTTCGCATGCCTGCCACAATATGGTACTTCCATCCAAGTCTGGTTGCAATCGGCCAAGCAGTTTATGAGGAGTTATGTTTTAAACGATTTCCCGTAATTTTCTTTAATAGACAATTCAAGATGGATACCAAAAATTGACCAATCGAAATTCTGTAGACAAGTTCTGAAGCTTAGCCGTATAGAGTCGTTGCAGCAAAATTAAGTTGAAATCCGTCAAGTAGTTAATGAGAAGTAGCATTTTTACAATTTCCAGTAAATCTTTCATAAAATCTAAGAGTTCGACCCGGAAAATTAACCAATCAAAATTCTGTATAAAATTCTGGAGTCTACATGTTAGGGTCACCAAATTTGGTTGAAATATATCAAGCAACTAAGGAGAAGTAGATTTTTGACAATTTCCGGTAAATTTATCATAAAATCTAAGATTTTCACCCAAAAATTTATCAATCCAAATTCTGAATGCAAGTTCTAAAGCCTACCACCATAGAATTGATCTAGTCAAATTTGGTTGAAATATTGTCAAGCAGCTAAGGAGGAGTAGCATTTTGACCATTTCCGGCAGATTTGTCATAAAATCTAAGATTTTCACCCAAAAAATTGTTCAGTGAAAATTCTAAATAGATGGCTTAGAACCTACCACATCATCTTTGATGATAGACCTCAAAGACCTTGACATGTCTAAACATCATTCGTATCTCGCGAGATCTCCGATACGAGATCGAGAAAAGTATCACGACCGTACGAGATGGTAGAGGGGGTGGGTGGGGGTGGGTGTGTGTGCTGGGGAGCTCATACTTATATAAATAGCACAGAATTAAAAAAATCCAGGAGAATGATATTCATTACTTAGAGCTGTAGGAGATATAGGAGATGACTTCTAAGCGCATCTAACATTTACATTCTTTCGATGGAGGCACCAGTCACACACACTTCCTATTCTATAATGGGGGGTGGGGGGGGGGTGTGTGTGCAAATTTTAGACACATTCCTCAAAGACACTCACGGACATTGCACTTCGGCCATATGCAAATAAATTATTTCTACCTTTGCATCTGCGTCACACGTCAATTATAAACTAAAATAAAAAGTTTGAGAGTTGTTGTTAATTCTAATATCCCTTAGTGTTTCCACACTGCTGCACCCAGCTGCCCATCATTGCACATATATTCTATTCTACCCACTAAGCAAGGCATTAACGGAGCGCGGACCAGTATCACTTCAAAGATTCAAATAGCCTATGACTATGTATCTTACATTTACTTGCAAAGATACATGCAACATTTACAGATAAAAATGTCAATATGTCACATGTAACTGCCACTACATAACTAGCGTTTGTATTCATGATTTGATTTGGTCCAGAAGCACTCCCATATTATTTTATGGACTTGTGTCAATGTCAAAACAACCGAACTTTAATAAAACTGCTCAGTCTGCTCTGAATATTCTAAAAATCTCGTTTAAAGTTCTAAAGTAAAGTTTACTCGGTTTTCGCATGGAAACGGGTAAAGGGCACAGCTGTCCCCCTGCCCAAAGAGCAATTGGGGCAGCTGCCCCCGCTGGCCCCGTGCTTCCGGCGCCCCTGAGAGCAGGTTATAAGATTTGCAAGAGCATATGGCGTCGGGGTGCTCCTAATCATTTGATGGAAGTAAAACAACATCATGATATATATTTTCGATAGGATTTTAAACTTACGTTTATCCAGATAGTTGCAACAGAAAACGTGGATTAATGCATGATATTGGACAATAAATATATGTTTAGATCGTTATTTAAATGGGGGGGGGCTGTGGCTGTTGGGCGGGGTGGGGTGTGAGAGGGGGGGGGGGGGGTTCAATTATTCAAGTTGAGCCATTTGACCCGATTTGTTTGGCTCTGGGATAGGCCTAAAATAATCAAAATTATGTCACAAATTAATTCCCATAGTCAAAAATACATAAAATGAGGTATTACACATACTCCTATGGCGAGTGGGTCAAAATTTAGATTTTCAATATGGTTACCGGCGGCCATTTTTTATTTAGACCCCTGACGGCCATTCGCAGGCAGTTCCGAAAAAGCCCCTGTGTGACTTTTAAAGGTGAACTAACTGGCCCAATAACTCAAAACATGTTTCAAAATCTCTTGTAGATCAGTTGTATACTGGGTTCTGAGCAGGGTCAGGACCAACGACCTCGCGCAACATCGGCAAGATCACGGAATAACTGGCCTAACATCTCTAAGCGAACTCGCCTTCCTAGAGCTTGATCTATATCTATACCTCGCTGTCATTTTATACGCAGATGACACTGTCATTACGGCAGATTTGGTAGAATCACTTCAAAGGACGCTTGATGTTTTTCATAGTTACGGCATAGCCTGGAAAGTGAAAGTAATTTTTTTTTTAAAACAAAGATTATGCTTTTCTCCAAAAGAAAGTTACGCAGACAACCAGCATTTGACATCGGGGAACATAGAATTGATATCACCAATGAATACCTTTTCCTAGGTGTTACCTTCAAGTACAATTATAATTTTCTCGACTGTCAGAAGAGAAACCTAAGTCAGGGCATAACAGCAATGTATGCTTTGATAATGTAAACTAAGGAATATTATATAGGCTACCACTAGATCTACAATGTAAGATATTCAATATGATGGATGGTCCGTTATGCGTGGCCTGGGCACCCTCGGAATACAGTCATAATAAGGAATGGCCACTAGCGGGGCCAGATCACCAAGATGGTTTACTTCTACCAAGTAACGAGGTTGTCACTGGTCACCTTCAATGAACAATCCTGAAAACAGTTTAAAAGGAAATTAACTAAATAAATGTATTATGTATAAAGTTGTCCAGAGATAAGGGCGTGTATGTTTGTGCGTATAATTGTGCATGGAACGATACGTTAATACTTATCCGGGATATTTGGGCGTGCGTTGATGTTAACCTGGTTCCCGACACCCAGCAATGCGGACTGATAGTGGTATGGTCCCGGATTATGTTAGAGTGGTGGTCCGGTGGTTCTTATGGGGATTAGCTCGGCACCGTCTCAACCAGCGTACCGACCGGGGTCTTCCTTCTAACGGAGATAGATGGAATGGATGACACAATGCTGTATTCTAATAATGATGAATCGTTTACTGGACTTTCTTAATCCTATAGTTTACACATATAATTCCAAATTCTAGTCACGTGTCGCTTACCTATTCTAAACCTATTCTACTGAACTACAATGGATTCCTAAGAGAGAAGTATTCTAATAAAACATAACAAAGTTAACCTTAATTTCTTCTCTGTACCTGACCAGACATCTAACCACATAGCTGCCAATCTCACTACTCACTAGCGGTCAGAGACCGCTGTCCAAGTCTGTCCGAGTCCGTAACCGTAACTCTCCCTAACTGTCTGCCATCAACATTCGTCCACTCTTAAATATGATGTTGTCGTTATGGCAACAAATTTGTGTGTATTAATTGATGGCGTGTATGTACCTGAATGAGGCCTAGAAGTATAATTAACTAATTTAACTAATAATAATTAACGTATATAATACAATCGTATAACAGCATATTATAACATGGGTACGATTGTAATACGAAAACAGTCAAAATACAAATTTATTACAGATTATACAAAATTTCAATATAATAATCACCCGAGGTGTGACGCATCATTTCATCAATAATGTATTACAGACACCCAACTTGATGGACTTAAGTTAAAAAAGATATGTCATAATAATGACGGTTTAACAATAACAATCAAACTGGGTGCACACAGATACCCAGGATCAGCGAAACGATACGATTCTAAAGCTAGTCAAATGACTAATATTGTGAAATATATACTTACATAATGAAATACACAGACACCTACAGCATGCGGCATGAAAAGCATGTACAGGTGACAGTTAGCCCGACATAAGGCCTGCATGAATGAACTTACGTGAGCGATGTGCGTAATCGGGAGATATTTCAGGAAAACAACGCAACATGATTAACATAATAAAGTAACATGTTACCCGGAGTGTCTACAAACAACTAATCAAATACACGCAGTTTGAATAAGAATGTAAAACTGCCAAGATTTGCATAACAATATGGGAGCTAATGCAATTACCACACTGAGAAAGAATCTTTCATGATAATAACAAACACAGAGATTAAAGATGGAAAGTCACTTTTAATCATAGACAGTTTGACAAGATTAATAACAATTTGTACAATTCTAAATACCCCTGAATAGAGGTTGGAACACATCGTGGCAGTAACATATCATAATTTCATAGCCAATCGGACGATGTTCTATGTTTACCTCCAGAAATGCGGGAGATGGCCTGAATTGGCTGATGAGCATCTGAACCTTTACTTTTTAAGTAGGCCTATGTCATATGCTAATAACACAGTCATAATGGTCGACTTACCCAATGCACCACAACTCACCGAGCTCGGAATTTCACCGATGATTGCGCTGACTGCATGTATACGACAGGTTACACACGCATACACAAAATAAAATTATGATCTGGCTTATTTCTAAACATAAACTAAAACAAAAGATTACAGTTTAATAAAGGGGCAGGAACATGAAATGTGCGGGGCGCCGTTGTGGAATTTATTACCTATTTTTCAAGGTGTATAAATGATTTTTAAAGGTTTATAAATGACTTTAAAAGGTGTAACCCTTTCGTGACAAAACCGGCCAAAACCGGCCTCTGTAGTGGTTTTGAGTAATGCCCATTTGCAGGCCAATAGAAGACTATTTTTGAAATTTTACCACTGAAATGACTGGCTCGATAACTGAGCCAGTCATTACAGTGGTAAATTTTCAAAAATAGTCTTCTCTTGGCCTGCAAATGGACATTCAATAAGTAAATATTTTAATGTTTCGAAGAAATTTAGTCGTTAAAGGTTTAAAAATCATAAACATTTAAAGAAGTGACTTCAAGAAAAGTGGCAACCAAAGTGTGACATTATACTCATTTTCTACAAAGTTACATTTTCAAACATCAGTCATTTAGTTACAAAGGTGTGGCTAAATGTAGTACAAAATTGTAATTAAGAAGATAGATTTTTAACAATAATTAAAAATTCTACCAAATTCATGGTCTTGCAAATGTAACAAGGATACCAAAAGCTTAATCCAATGATACACTATTAATAGATGTAATAAAACAAACTGATATCAACAATTGCATCTGTAATAACTACAAGGATCAGCCCTTACACAATGTTGCAAAATATTGACTAAACATGTCATTTAAAGGTATTTCTGGAAAATCCAGACTAGACATCTTAGAATGGAATATTATAGGGGTAATTGACATGATCAAAAAGTAATATTTAACCAATAATACCATGATAGTATGAAAATATAGGGCCTAATGTCACAACACAGCCTGGCTTAATATTGCCCATAGAGAATGCTAATAGGCATAGTGTTATTGTAGGCCCTGTGTTGCGAGTGTAACAAGGACACCAAAATTACATTGATCCCTCATTTGCTAAATACTGGTCGGATTAAAATGACATTGGTGAATAATGAAAATTTAAGATAATATTTCACAGATTTAAACCAAAATTATTAATTCTTCATTCTAAATAATTATTTATCTCAGAAGACAAGTAGACAAAATCAGATGAGAACACCAAATGTTACATTTATTGCGGTTTTAAGGCCAAATTTGTACATGTATGCTCGTTTCATATAAAAATGTAAGTGGTGGTGTGGAATAAAAGCCAAGGAACATGTTTTATGTATATGATAGCAGCTTTATTCTAATATATATCTTGAAAATCACACAGGGCTTTAGAAAAAGCAACAACCTCTTAAATGTCACGTTTTAACATCATTTATGGGGTCCTAGATGTACAATTTGTACAACAATTTTATATATTATCTCCGTTATATCTATGTATATATGTCGTTCACATAAATTTAAGCACATATTCTCTTGATAAATATTATGTTAAGGATGAAAGTAAGAATAAAATTCAAATTAGGCCCACTGGTCGAAGCTACCCGTTTCGTGATGTGGCCCAAAGTAGTAGAAATAATTTTAAAAACCTTTAAAAAATAGTGAATAATTTCCATAACGGCGCCCCATAGAAATGTGCGAAGAATATCTTTATTCAGGAGCTATGTTAAAACCGAACTGAACCTTGATCCCTCTGTCGCTGCAACGTGGGAAATTGTTAGCAGGGTACAGTGGATACTAAGGTATTCATTATTCGAGAACATTAAACACATGACATTCCAGTTGACCTTTCCAGTCCCAATAATAATCAGAAAATTGCAGAGTTATCGAGCCAGGCATTGCAGTGATAAATTTTCAAAAATAGTATTCTCTTAGTCTGCAAATTGACATTTCTCAAGACCACTGTAGACGCCGTTTTTGGCTGATATGAGTGTTAAAGTATTAAACGCTTATAGTAGTCCGACACGTTGTACGAAGTGTATGTCTTATACTATTTACTAAACATTGTGTCGAATATTTTGAGACTAATTTGACTGGGCGCTGTTGCTGCCATAGGCAGTAACAGCACGCAGTCAAATTAGTTTCAAATTATTCAACAGCTTACCTGTATCATTTTCTGGGAATTGATTGTCAGAATGTTCGGGGATCGATCGATCCCAACACGAGCGAGGTGTGGGTGGAGCTTAGCTAGAGATGGTGAGGTGTAGCTAAAACTGGAAAGGTCCATTGACTTACAACCAATACTTTTTGACATCATTACATCCAACAACAGAATGTTGGACTTAATAGATCTATCATAATAGAATAGAATAGAATAGCATAGACCCACTCCATTATCAAAATGGGCAAATGAGTGCAGGCTCAGCAGTCTAATAGGCTAGCTGTGAAATATCTGTTGAATATTTGCCGACAAGCGCCTTTTAGCGACTCTAAACGAGCATATAATATTTAACACGCTTAACCCTTTGACATCTGAAATCCAATCACCTCAATTTTAAGACACAGGTTTAATATTCTGAAGACAAGTTGACTGGGCGTTGTTATTGTCACAGGCAGTAAATTACCTTCGAAATATTTAGCAGTGGGTATGCATCATTAATAATCTACTGCTATCCTACGGTATTCGTACCTGGTCTGATAAGTTCCTGTAACTCTAGTTTTTAATAATCTTAAAGTCGAGTGTGGATCACGGTTACTCTGAAGCGCTCCTCGCTCTATGGAAGCGCAATATTAGCAGCAGGGATGCTATTCAGCGGACGACATAACTGCACGCGACGCACGTGCAACAATTAATCCGCGCGCGTGTGGAACACGTGCGCACAATGAAGCAGCGGGTCAATGGACATAAACCAACAGCGTCCGAATCAACATGGCCGACAGCGGTACTTTTAAAGAATTATTAGACCTTGTAATTGAAGGGTTCATTATTTAAACCATTTAAATCTCAACCATGAGCGAATTTACCCTGATTGAAAAGAGCATTATTATGAATAGCTAAGCGTTACCCCATCCGCTAAAACACAGTCCAGTCTGAATTCACGGCTTCAAATTACCACAGTATGAAAGACATTGATTATTCTGAACACATTTTGACTGAAAGTTGTTGATATTTCTTGTAGAAACAGCTTTCAGCAAAATTATATTTTATGTAATCATCAAGTGAATGGCAATAATTAATAGTAGTCTACTTGGTTGTAAAATCGCGAGATGTAGGAGGGGATATATTAACCCGACAAACGCCGTTGCATAATAGATAACGGAGGCGTGGCGGATTCTGATATAAAATGTGATTTTATTTTCAGTTGTTTCCAAATATCGTAGAATTGAAGAACTTTGAGGAGAGTGTTAGTAGATGGGATAATATTATACGCAAAGAGTAGAGGCATATGACACGGAACTGCATTACCCTCAATGCCTCATACAGGTAAGTCAGGATATTATAAATATTATCAAAGCTGTAGCAAAACAATATAGGGCCTACTAGGCCTACTTGTGCAGAGGATGTATCCTAATTAATAACAATCAATATTTAAATAGGTTAGACTAGTAGGCCTCCATCAGCGTGTATAGGTAGTTTCCCACTCCGGGAGCGGTCTGCAAGAGTGGATAGAGGGATAGAGGGTTTCAATGTCCTACATCTTTAGGAGTTAGCAACTCTACACGCGTTGCAATGGTTTATGGCGAACTTGGCCAGTTCCCGTTGAGCATAAAAATTAATAATAAGATAACCACATTCTGGGCAAAATTAGTATGTGGGAAAATGGCGAAAATCTCATATAAGCTATAGCGAGTGTTACTATGCATGCACGAAAATAACGAATTTCAATGGCCAAGGATATCACATGTGAAAGTACTCCTTGATATTACTGGGTTATCAGATGTATGGCAGCCAGAATCCAGGCCAGCCTGAATGGTTAAAGCTCACTACAAAACAAGTACTGTCTGATCTGTATATCCAGAAATGGAGAGGCGAAGTTTTTAGCAGCAGTATCTGCACATCGTATAGAATTTTTAAAGAAACTTTTAGACTAGAAACGTATTTAAACTCGCTCGTAAATTTAGAACTTCTAATCACAGGTTACCAATAGAGGTTGGGCGATTTGAACATCTCCCTGGACATGAGCGTGTTTGCGCCTTATGCAATCAAAACACACTGGGAGATGAGTTTCATTATCTTTTCGAATGCCCATCTCTAGCTGTAGAAAGAAAAACGTATATAGATAGATACTTTAGAGTAAATCCAAATACTGTTAAAATGTATCAACTCATGAATGAACAAAAACGCACGAAGTTGATATCACTAATTTACTATGTAAATTTATCAACGTTATTTTCAACCGGTTCAAATGAAAAAGAATATACAGTTTTAATATATGATGAATATTTGCCGTGGTTTGATAGGCGGCCACTGCTGTCTTGTGCAGCAGGTACTACCGATGAAACCAAGTTAAATATTGATCTGTAATGTAAACTAAAGACTACTGAATAGTGCATGACGTGCGAAAACTTGCGTGTTTGGGCACACGTGCGCGTATTTGCGTGCGCGCGTGGGTATGCGTGCGTCCTGAGATATAAAAATACCTACATATATACATATTCCTTGATAAAATTTCTATTTAGCACACTCGAATATCAATACTTAATTTCAAAAGCAATTATCTGGCCCTTATCAGGGCGGAGGTCGTCGCTCCAAAAGAGAGCGGCGCCCATCGATCAGCCTTGGCAAACTTCGTCGCAGGAGAATACTGGCGCTGATCAAGAGAATTTGGTGAAGTGTTTTATGCAAATGGTAAAGGCTGTCCGTGTTCGTAAGGCTATCGTCTTGAACTGGTGCCTGACTCCAATTGTAAGCAATTGAAATCGGGCACCGGCTTATGACGCATGTTTCGCAAACGTGATCGGTCAAATGCCATAACTAACTGTTAAATAGATTATATGCACAGATAATATAGTATTGTTTACGTACTGTATACCGTCATTACTAAAGTATTATTCATGTACCTGTATTCGTATACTTCAAGAGAAGTGAACCGAATAAACTAAGCTCAACATCTGGCTGTAAATATGGACCTTCACTTTTCTAGGCAATCATTATATTTTACGGATTTTCTCCTACAAAAAAAATGTCTACCATCTCGACGGAAACATATGTAGGTCAATTTCAGGAAAACGTACTGAAAGGCTGATTCAGAAAGGTCAAATTCCAAACCATTTTGATATATAGGGCCTAATGTGATTTTTTAAATTATCTGACTTCTTTGGAGAGGGTGATTTGATAACTCGCCGTGCTTAATCTTAAGCCATTTCCGAAAAACTTCGTCTTCACTACCCCCTCCACCCCACACCCCCACACCCCCCATTTCCATTGAGTCGGTCAAAACCATCACAAGGAAACGGGGTGATTTTATCGAAACTATTGTGCATGATTCTGCTGTGTGTGGTGTAAAATTATCGAGAATATGTAGACCTATAAGGACAATTAACGAATAATATATCCACTCGTTAGCGGTACAAGTATATTGTACGAATGCAAAAGAAAAATTCAATCTGATTGTCTTGGTCTGAAATAATATAAAATACAAATTTCCCTAATATTACGCAAAGGAATGTAAAACGATAACACACAATACTAAGGCCATGTTCTCGCTAGAGACTTAATCCGGAATAACGCCATACTGAAGTATGGCGTTATTCCTGATTCACCCTCTAGTAAGAACATGGCTTTAGACTTAGACTCACCCGCCCCACCCAAGCGTGGGCAAGCGTTCGGTCTCGATATCTAATTAATATACTTTTGAAGGTAACATGCTTCAGATGTCAAATATTGGGTGGCCAACACATGTTTGTTTATTGGTTGGCCAACACATGTTTGTTTATTGGTTGGCCAACGTAGTTTTTCACCTCGATCCATCACGTAGATTTTTCCGCGCAATCTATACAACTTTGATCAGCCGTGACTAAATTACTATCAGCCATCCCACGAAAATTAATACAACGTTGGACCAACGTTACTAATTTTCTATCAATCAGCCAATGTAATGGCAACATTGGGTCAATGAAACCAAAGTAGGTCCAACAAGAAAAACTACGCTGGGCCAACGAAACAATGTCTGATAGGTATACGCTCCAAATAAAAAAACCAATATTTCAGTCTGAGATTGAAAATCTCAGTCTTTCTTTTCTAAGTGATAAATACCCGGCCTGTGCATTATCTGTATTTAACACTAACTCGAAAGAACTAAGGAAAAAAAAATTATTTAACGTTTAACCCTTTAACCCACATAGGCCTATCAGCGAAAAACTGCTTCTGCAGTGGTCTTGAGAAATGTCTATTTGCAGACCAAGACAAGATTATTTTTGAAATTGTACCACTGGAATGACTGGTTCGATAACAGAGTCAGTCATTCCATGATAAATTTTTTTAAAAACCTCTTCTCTTAGTCACCGAAATGGACATTTTCTATGAGAAAATTGAAATTTTCTTGAGCAAATTTGAGTGTTGAAGGGTTAATTACATGTAATATTATGTTGAATATTTTGAAACTAATTTGATTTGGAAGCTGCTGCTGTCTATGGCGGGAACGGGTTCCTGTCAAATTAGTCTCAAAATAATTAATATCCAACAGCTTAACCGTACAATTACCTTGAAATTGAGGTTCTGGGAATTGACGATTCAAAGTATTAAAATGAGAAATATAATATATTTGAAAATAGAATCTGTGGCCTATTGAATTACCGCTTAACACCTATCCTACTAACACATTGCCCATACTCATTCCATCAACTGCCACGGTCATTTAAGATAACAAAACATTAGGTCTCTTAGATATAATGAAGAGATCCGATCTGTCACTCAAATATTTAACGTCCTACTCAAATACGCCACATGTCAGTTGAGATCACAATACTTAGTGATGTATCTAGGGCCGTCATTTAGTGTACGAATTTGATTTGGAAGCTGCTGCTGTCTATGGCGGGAACGGGTTCCTGTCAAATTAGTCTCAAAATAATTATTATCCAACAGCTTAACCGTACATATGTCTTTAAGGGATTTGCTTTTTAATAAACATTCTGTTGAATATTTTGAAACTAATTTTACTGGGCGCTGTTGCTGCCATAGGCTGCAACATCACCCAGTCAAATTAATTTCAAAATATTCAACAGGTTACCTAGCTGTATAGTTACCTTCGATAGATTCATAAAATGCTGGGACCATGGTGCAAAAAGATATAGAACCAACGAATCATTGAGCGTAAAACTCTTGAGTCGTAAAAAGACCCCTAGTTGGCAGGATCAGAGTTAAGAAGAGATCATCTATCCATAGCGGCCTCTAAAGACCAGCCGTCTCACGTGACCACATGCACTCACTCAGAGACCACCTGTACTCAGATACCACCTGCCATCTTGTGACCACCTGTATTCACGTGGCCACCTGTCTTCATGTGGCCACATGTCTTTATGTGAACACCTGTCTTCATGTGACCATAGGTCTTCGTGTGACCACAGTGGCGATTCTAGGATTTTTAGCGGGGTTGGGGGGTGGGGGCAGAAAATGTACGGACAAACCGTTGAAAATTTCCATTTCATTTCACTTCATTTTTATTACACCCAGACTTGTACAAGTATGTGGGGGAACATATAAACATATGTACATGTGAACAGACATAATACAAGCATAATACAGTACCACAACCACTTAAACTACATTATTGTATCATAATAATAATAACAATAACAACAACAATAATAATAATAATTATTTTTATTATTATTATTATTATTATTATTATTATTATTATTATTATTATTATTATTATTATCATCATTGTCATTATTATTATTATTATTATTATTATTATTATTATTATTATTATTATTATTATTATTATTATTATTATTATCATCATTATCATTATTATTATTATTATTATTATTATTATTATTATTATTATTATTATTATCATCATTATCATTATCATTATTTTTATTATACAATAATTATTATTGAGGTCATCAGGCGGGGCTAGGGCTGGGGTGGGGGTGGGGTTGATGTCGGACATTAAATGGTCAGATATACACTGCTCATTATAATAATATCTGTATATTATATATCATCGTGTTAGCTACGCGCCCACCCACATTCCCACTCAGTGGCAAGTCACCTACTCGGCCATCGGCGTCATGCTGGGTGGCTTCTCGTTGTTTATATGTATAGATGGAGGCAATGTGGCAATTCAATTCGCGTGACCGCACCCCCCCCCCCCCCCTTCCCCCACACCCCACCCCACCCCATCCAACCCACCTCCTCCTGCGACCATAAAAAGCAATTATAAATATTTTAGTTAAACATCGACGTAAGAACATAATAATCTTTATCCGCATTTGTTCAGCAGTATTCCCTATATATTCACCATTGGTCACTCAACCCCTCCCCGTCGTCACGAGTAACATTTCGTCCGTTCTCCTCGATTCCGCGAAAAAACGAAAGAGAATCGAGGAGTGGGGCCAGGTTTACAAAATTAAGTATAACAGCCCCTCCCCCTCCCGCCATTTCACCCTTCCCTGACATCACGAGTAACCTTTCGTCCGTTCTCCTCGGTTCCGCGCAAAAACGAAAGAGAAACGAGGAGTGGGGCCAGGTTTACAGAATTAAAGTATAACAACACCACCCCACCCCACCCTCACCATATCACGCTTTCCCCCTTAATTGTCTGGTTGTTGAATTCCTGCAGACTGCATTTTCCATGGGTACCAGATCTTACATTTGCTTATAATCATGAGCCTAACTTGTAGTAGTAGTAGTAGTAGTAGTAGTAGTAGTAGTAGTAGTAGTAGTAGTCGTCGTAGTAGTAGTAGTAGTAGTAGTAGTAGTTGTAGTAGTAGTAGTAGTAGTAGTAGTAGTAGTAGTAGTAGTAGTAGTAGTAGTAGTAGTAGTAGTAGTAGTAGTAGTAACAGTAGCGGTATCAGTAGCGTTAGTAGTAGTGGCAGCAACAGCAGCAGCAGCCGCCGTTGTCGTTGTTGTTGTTGTAGATATTGTCATTGTCATAGTCATGGTAATTAGCTGTAGGTGTTATCATTTGGAAAAAATGTTTCATAATTTTTCTAATAAAAAGGCACATTTTTAAGTAACGCTAGCTTTTTAGTGTCCAATATTTGTTGCATTTTGAAGTAATTCGGTCTGTTTCTATAATATAAAGGTAAGTATGATTTTCGATCATCAGAGAAGTGCATATAAAAAGGTAATGGTATTCATCGGCAATATCGTTTGTATTGCATAATGTGCATTTACGATCTATTTTGGTGTATTGGTCCACCTGCCAGTTTCAATTGGCAGGCGATGATTTGAGGTTCTATATTTGCAAATCGCTATCCTGTTATGTTCATTTAGTATTGTTAAATACCTTTCTACACACCATTCTGTCTTATATATATTTTACACTGTTCCTTTAGATGATCTATTTATTTCACCCTCCCATTGCTGAAAAACTGGTCGATTAGTCTTTGCTTTATCTGGTTTACAGTAGTCTTTTATCGAGTACTTGTTGTGTGGTCCACAGAAAACCGAATCCTGTATCGTTTAATATTGTTTCAATATATATTATCCATGGGTATTGTACGCCTTCCTCCATATAGTGTTCATACATGTAGTTATAAAGTTTAAATGAGATTTTATTTTGACTGCCCATTAAAACTGTAGCCCAATATTTCAGCATTCTGCATTTGATTGTGATTGGGTACCTTCCAGATTCACCATACACCATAAAAGATGAGGTAGTCTTCTTTATTTTTAGTACTTGTTTTATGAAACTGCAGTTCAATTGTTCTAAGCGTTGGTAGTTTTCGTAGCCCCATACTTCGCTACCATAAAGAGCAACCGGGATAATATTTGCATCAACGAGTTTAATTTACCAAATTACCGATAGATCGAGATTTGCGATTCGACGATTTAGACCATACATGGCTTTCTTACACTGATCATATTGATGCTTTATTGTATCAATAAACCTACCATTTTAGTGAAGTTTATTCCTAAATATTTATATGTTTCCATTACTTCTACACGCCCTGTTCCTAAGCTAAATGATTCCTCGATGGCCTTATGTCTGCCAAAAATAATTATTCTAGTTTTGTCCACATTTATTTTCAGATTCCACGTGGTACAGTATTTGTAATATTCATACAGCATGGCCTGTATGTCTATCCTTTTGTCAGCCATAATAACTGTATCATCAGCATAGAGCAGAGATAACATTTTCAGATATATGTTAGATTTTCCATAATTTTAATACCATTACATTGGTGATTCTCGAGATAATCCGTTAGGTCATTTAAATATAAACTAAAGAGAATCGGGGACAGGCTTTCGCTCTGCCGAACTCCCCATTTGCATATAATCTCGGGAGAAGTTTCATCGTTAAGGACAATTTTGGATTTTATGTTGCTGTACATATTTCTAATAACAGCCAGGACTTTGCCATTAATATTTTGTTTGATTAGTTAGAGTAGTTCTGTCTAAATCCAGCTTGTGCTTCATTTAAAGTGTTTGTGGTTTCTAGGTAGTAGTTGATTCGTGAACTTATTATGGATGCAAACAACTTGCCTAGGCAACTGACTAATGTTATCGGTCTATAATTCTTTGGTTCCTGGACATTTCCTTTTCCTTTATAAACTAGTTTTATTAAGCCAACTGTCCAGATTTCAGGTACTTCTCCAGTATTACGTATATTAGTAAATAGGCAACAGTATATTGGTATCATGATGTCTTGCGTCGATTTTATATATTCATTTAGTATTGCATCATTAGTTCCCTAATTCGGGTAAATGTAGTCCAATTTGGGTACCATTTTAGAGTGGGATGGGGGGGGGGGGGGGAGGGTTGGGGGCAACATGGGCAGATTGTCACACTTGGAAAAAATCTTTTGGGATATATTTTGGAAAAATATATATTTGCTCAGATTATTTGGCCAAAATTCTATCACTCTGAGTGCAAGAAAGAGTCTCTCAGGACATCGGATTTCCCCAAAATTGTTCTTTTACATGTTCAGAATGATAGCATTTTGGCTAAATAATCTGAGCAAATACATATTTTTCAAAAATATATCCCCAGAAATTTTTCCAGGTGTGACAATCTGCCCATGTTGCCCCACCCACCCCACTCCAACCCATCAGTAGATACGCTGCTGCGTAACCTGTCTATAGGGAAGACGAGGGTAAGATGAGCGATTTTTCATATTTTGTATTATCATTGCTTGTCAAATAGATATTTGTTTATGACGATGATGCTTTCATGCACTTTAGCTATTGAGGCACCCATAGGCATCAACATATTTTGTAGAATGTCCATGGTTTAGTAGCAATCGATTAATAAAATATGCTTACATTAAAATACATTAATTGGCCAAAATCGGTTTATTTGATGCTGTGAAATTACTGTGCGCAGCATAATAATGACTTGAACACAGGGGAGGGTCAGTGTCTTAATCATCCAACAGATGACTCCCGTAGCTTGATGACGTATCTGAATATCACGTGAGAGGGATTGGGGTGGGGTGGCTCACCTTACCCTTAGGTTCAACTTACTCCGGTCTCCCCTACTGAACATCCGTTAGTTCTCCTTCAGAAGAAATGGCAAAGAGTTCGTGCAGTAAATAGCCTGCTTTCATTTTCTTTACACATCCCTAGTATATTGAAATAACAAAAAGAAGGTGCTTAATCTGATGCACATTTGTTTATTTTAGGGAAGTTCGAGGAGAAGGTGCTTAAATCACGGGAGTGTATGCATGCGTCCGTGCGTGCGTGCGTGGTTGTGCCATAATGTATGGTAATAGAGCGTGTACTTTCGGGCTTTCTGATGGACCTTTTCCCCGCCCATCTCAATCTAAGCTCCACCCACACCACGTCCGTGTTGGGATCAATCGATCCCTGACTCAGTTTCCAGAAAACCATACAGGTAAGCTGTTGAATATTTTGAAATTAATTTGACTGGTCATTGTTCTGCATATGGCAGCAACAGCACCCAATCAAATAAGTTTCAAAATATTGGACAGAATATTTATTAAATATTAAAGACATACAATTCCTACAACGTGTCAGACTATTAAGAGTTAAAGATGGGTCAAATAGAATCATTTATGATGTAATGATTATGACGTCATCCTACACCCTGATTATAACGTCATATGACGTCATATGATGAATGGATACTCTGGAAAGGTGAGAACCATATCTAGGCCTATATATGGGGAAAAGGGATATGACGACTGCAGGTGTTGAAAATAAATATGAATTCAAAATCGAAATAACAACTTGGATATTTGTTCACTTACCTTCTTTCAATTCTCTGTTCATTACTTTGTTTTTATCCCCACGCTTTTCGAAGAAGTGGGGATTATGTGATGCGAGCCGTGCGTATGTGAGCCGTCTGTGCACTTATCGATTGTAAGGCATCTCCTTCTAGACCGTTTACTGATGGAAACTTGAAATCTTGGGGATGATTATACCTATGGGCAAGGATGTGCATGACACTTTTGGAATTTTGCTAGGCCCAGGGGTCAAAAGGTCAAAATTGGACAGTAATTATCGATTGTAATGCAACTCCTCCTAGACCATTTCAGATAGAAACCTGAAACTTTGGGGATGATTGCACATATGGCCAGGGATGTGCATAATACTTTTGGAATGTTGGTATGAGGGGTACGGCGCTGGAGGTGGGAAATGTGGGGTAAAAAAAAAAAAATTTCCAAAGGTTGTTATTTCGCATATCATTTTCAAGGCAATGATGAGTAGACTACAGTACAAGGAATTATTTCGATCTTTGGTCAAACTGAGGGTAGGGGGCGGGGATCAAAAGTGGGCACTAATCGATTATAACGAAACTCCTCCTAGACCATTTCATATAGAAACTTGAAACTTGGGTATGATTACACATATGGCCAGGGGTGGGGACTGTCGGTCAAAAATTAAATTTATTCAAAGGTGGTCATATCACATATCATTGTAAAGCCCATGAGTAGTAGACTACAGTACATTACAGGAATTATTTTGGTCTTTGGTTAAACTAATTGTAGGGGCGACGCCAAAAGGTAAAACATGGACACCAATCCATTGTAACGCAACACTTCGCGCACCATTTCAGATAGAAATTTTAAACTTTGGGGATAATTACACCCATGGGCAAGGATGTGCATCATACATTGGAATTTTGATATCACCCCAGGGGCAGGGGTGGGGGGGGGGAAATGGTGGGCAAAAAACAATTTCTATCAAATGTGGTCATCTCATATATCATTTTGAAGCGTGTGGTTAGTAGACTACAGTACAACAAATTATTCTGTTCTTGAGTCAAGCTGAGGGCAGTGGCCAGGGGTCAAATGGGCAAATTGGGCATCAGCCGATTGTAGTGGAACTACACGCACACCATCTCAGATAGAAATTTGAAACTTCAAATGGGATCATTGCATTTCATTTTGAAACCCATTACCCATTGAAACTACATTTCAAGGAATTTATTGTGTTTTGGGGCAAAGTGAGGGTAAAGCTCGAAGTGGTGAATGCGTGGGGATTTGCGATGGTATGCCATCGACTGCGCATTCTAGTTTAACTTGTTCTTTAATTTGTACTTTAATTTGTTCATTAATTTGAGGGCATGTTAATACATGTATAATCCTATATTTATAGATATGAAGCATACTAATTTAGCAAAAGGTCAAATTAATTGTAGCGCAACTCCTCTGAAACCGTTGGTATATAAGTTACTTATATCATTGTAGAGTGCAAACGGACATTGGCATTTGTTTCCACCAACGAGAGGGGCGGGGATCAAAATTTCAAATTGATTATAGCAAATTGATTGTAAGTTACCAATATGATTGTGTAGTGCACATGGACATTTACATTTGGCTCCTCCCCTAGGGTGGTGGTCGAAAGGTAAAATCCATTGTAATGCACTCCTCCTAAATCGTTGAACGGAATTCAACCAAATTTGGTATGCGAGTTATCCATATGACTGCGAAGAGTATGAGGACATATACATTTGCCTGCGCCAACAGGGGGTGGAGGTGCCTGGGTGGGGTGTCAAAATGTGAAATGATTGTAACACAACCTCTCCGAAACCAGTGGACCGATTTGAACCAAATCTGGTATGTGAGTTACCTATATGATTGTGGAGTGCAGGAGGACATACACATTTGGATCAGTGAGTGGGTGGGTGTTGGGTCACAATATCAAATTGAAACGCAATTCCTCATTGGACAGAATTCAAGCAACTTTTGTTACCCATATGATTGCATAGCGCAAAAACACATTTAGGCTGCATTGGCTCTGCCCCTAAAGCGGTGGGATGAGGTGGTGGGGGAGAGGTGGGGGTAGTCAAATCGCCCACTTAATTGTAACGCAACTCCTCTGAAAACGGATGGAATTCAACAAAATTTGCCAAATTTGGCATATAAATTCCCCTATGATTACAGAGTGCAAGAAGACATAATTTACATTTGGGGTTGGAGGGTGAGTAAAATGTCGAATTGATTGTAATGCAACTCCTCCGCATCCGATAGACAGAATTCAAGACCATTTTGCGTGTAAGTTACCAATATGATTGCGTAGTGCACACGGACATTTACATTTGGCCCCGCCCTCAGATTGGGGCTCCGCCAGAAGACGGCGGAAGAGTTGGTCAAACGGTCAGATCGATTGTAACATTACTCCTCCGGATACGTTGGATGGAACTCAACCACATTTGGTATGTGAGTTGCCCATATGATTGCGGAGTGCCAGAGGACATTTAAATTGGGCTGTGACATTTGTTGGGATGGAATTTCAGAAGCCAAGTATTTGTCCCGTCACCTTGCTATCTTGAATTCTTTTATATATCTTTGTGTCTTCGGCAAATAGATAGACTTCTGAACTTATGTTATTCGGGAGATCATTTATGTTGATGACAAATAAGATAGGGACAATTACACTTCCATGTGGCACACCGCTTTTGACATCATGCCAAGAAGAGAATGTGTTGTTTACACGTACCCTCTGTCTGCGTTGTTTTTGAAAGTCCCTTATCTAATTACACATTCTGCCACTAAATCCATAAGCTTTTAGTTTCAGCATAAGTTTTTCGTGGGGGACTTTATCGAAGGCTTTCATAAAGCCCATGCATGTATACTACGTTTATTTCACCAGAATCATCGGGAATTTTTTTTGTCCAGTGATCTAATACGTTTAGTAGATGTAGTGTAGACATTCGTTTAATGAAGCCAAATTGTTTGGTACTGAATAAGTGACTCTTTCATGTGCTTGACTGTATTGTCTCAAATTAGTTTTTCATTAACTTGCATGTTATACTTATTAATGTAGATAAAACAAAGGTAATTGTGTTTGGAAGCACGGAATGATATTGTAAAAAACTAAAATGTTAACTAAAAACTAAAGAAATTGAAATTCCTAACAATTACAAATATCTGGGAATACACTTCTCCTATAACAGACGCCTTCTCTTAGCGGAAAGAATATATCTGAACACGCCAAAGTGGCTTCATTTGCATTGCGTCGCCGAGATAGACAACTTGACTTACCATTAGATTGCCATATCAAACTAAACCATCAAATGATTGAGCCAATTCTTTTATATGGATGTGAAGTAATTGGAATAGAAACCTGTAATTTATTACAAAAAACAAGTCTAGATTTCCTAAGATATCTCCGAAAGGTTAAGCGCAGTACACCAAAATACATAATATATGGTGAGTTAGGAGAAATATCGATACAAGTAGTGATACAACAACGCATGATAACGTACTGGCTAAACTGGGAAACAAACTAAATCCGCAGATAAATTATATAAGTACATTTTACTAGACTCAACAAAACGATACACAATACAGATGGCTAAACCTTATAAAAACGATACTAGACAACACAGGACACAGCCACCTCTGGAGAAACCAAGTAATATATAGCCATAACCAAACACAAACAACAATAACCAACAATCTTCAGGATCAATTTATACAGTCATGACACGCACACATGAATGAAATATGCATTGGGAAAATGTATAACAGTTTAAAAATAAATTGTGGAAGGTAAGGGTACTACTACTACTACTACTACTACTACTACTACTACTACTACTACTACTACTACTACTACTACTACTACTACTACTACTACTACTACCACTACCACTACAACTACTACTACTACTACTACTACTACTACTACTACTACTACTACTACTACTACTACTACTACTACTACTACTAATAATAATAATAATAATAATAATACCAGTTCCGGCTTAAGCTGGTGCGGGGCCCTAGGCTGGAGCCCCTAAGGGTTCGATTTTTAAATCTAGATTCTCTGAGATGCATTCTGAGGCCTATATGTGGCATAATTACATTAATATTGGTTGGTCAAGATTTTTCAAGAGAATTATAATTTTTGAAGGCTTGGCCAATTTTTGTAAATTTACCAGTGAAATTGCCTAAAATAGCATTCTCTCGTCCTGCAAATGGGCATTTCTCAGCAGCACTGTAGAGTTCTTTTGACCATCAAAGTGGTTTAATATGGACAATACGATTCACATCTTTGCATAACCAATGTTCATTTGTAGATCACCGAGCCAGTCATTCCAGTGGTAAATTTAAAAAGAATACTCTTCTCTGAGTTTGAGACATAAATCTGCTCCCCACAGGGAGATGGTCTATCTCCGGTGCTTTTCACCTGCTACCTTGCTGCCGCATTGAAATCTGTGCGGTAAAGTTCCACAAGACCAAACCCCCCAGTGTCAATACTGGGCATGCCGCTAGAGATGGAATATGCCGACGATGTGGACTTCATAGACGAGGAAAAGAAACCTCTTGACGAACTTCTCCCAATAGCTGCAAGCTAACTAAAAATTGAGAATCTCTTTATGAATGAATCCAAAACAGAGTTCATCCACATATACCTATCGACAAAGCATGAAACTCTAGAAAATGATGACCCACTTCGTGGCGGCGAGCCATGGAGGAAAAGTAAAATCCTGGGCTCATCGCTTTGCAGTACTGCTGACATTTCTGCATGCTGCGTCATGGGGAACATAGCTTTTCAGTCCTTCTGGAAGCTATGGATTCGTAGATCAAAGATGCCCTTGATAAAGAGGCTACGTCTATACCTGCGTATCCTTGATGCTGTATAACTGTAACAGCTGGGCAGCTCCAAAGACAGCTCTAGACAAACTCGAAGCCTGCCACCGCAAACACCAATGCACCATCACTGCACACCGATGGCCAGAGAGCATAATTTCCAATGATGCACTATATAAGATGTGTAATACGCAGCCGCTGTCTGTAAAAGTCGCCCAGCAAAGATGGTCCATGTTTGGCAATGTGCTAAGGATGGCAGAAGACACACCAGCACAGAGAGCCTTGGAATTCGCCCTACTAGGAGCCAGCAAATACAGAGCCAGGAGAGGACGTCATTGCATAAATCTACTAAGCATGCTACGAGGTGACTTCAAGAAAGCAGTATTAGGTACATTCAAGTCAAGAATGGACCTGAGGAAGCTAAGGATTTTGGCTGATGACAAGACACAGTGGGCAAAAGCGAAGAAGGACTGATTGCAGCTGTAGAATGTTTCTACTACTACAGCCTCAGAATACAGTAATCATACATACTCTTCTCTTGCACAGCAAATGGGCATTAACCAAGACTACTGTATTACTGTAGTGTAGATGGTACCGCGTTTGTCTCTTCGTTGCGTTACGTAGCCTATAGGAAAAATAACCTCTTAAGATTTTATTTTTGTGTGGTTTGGTTTAAAGCGTGAGCCGCCCCCCCCCCCCTCCCCCTTAAGCGCGAGGCCCCCTTAAGCACGAGGCCCTAGGCTGTAGCTTAAGTATCCTAGTAGGTAATCCGTCCCTAACTACTACTTCTTTTGTTTTTGAAAATCCGACGCTGATGCAGTCTGACAGACTTCACGGAGGAACGCCTTTAAAAAGGCTTGCAAACCCCCAGAAAAAAACTGGTGAACTAGTAAGCCTGATTAATATTACACCAAAACAAAAAATAAATAACATATCTAACTAACGAGCATTAATACAATCTATAAATACATACCGCTTAGATGGTATAGATACAAAACAATAAGCTGATAAAGATCTGATAGCAAAACAAAACTTAACAAAGGTATTACTATTCAATCCAGGTGTGTTAGTAGGCCCGTGTGGCGAGTGCAACTGTCCAACAATTGAAAAGTGACTCGTCAATCAATGACAAATAAGTCGATCATTGACGCCAGTGGGCTGATTCTTTAAAGATCAGCGGGCGTAGTAGCATTTGGGTAGTACAATGCATATAGTCGCCAGGAAAATTACAGAAAAATAGATGGTGCTCTTGTTTACATTTTCGATTTACTTTATTGTAAGTTTTTGTAAATTACTATTCAATCCAGGTGTGGTAGTAGGCCTGTGTTGCGAGTGTAACTGTCCAACAACTGAAAAGTGGCTCGTCAATCAATGACAAATAAGTGAATCATTGACGCCAGTGGGCTGATTCTTTAAAGATCAGCGGGCGTAGTAGTATTTGGGTAGTATAACACATATAGTCGGCAGCAAAATTACAGAAAAATAGATGGCGCTCTTGTTTACATTTTCGATTTACTTTATTATCAGGTTTTGTGAATTATCTGGGACCAAATAACTCTATAAAGCCCGGTGCAAGTTTCTAGTATTACCCGGGACTATTTTATAATTCAATGGCAACTTACTTTAATGATTGATTATTAAATCACCCCAGTCTGTTTATTTGTTAATATGAATTATTAAACACAACAATATCAAAATGCAGACTAAAATGAATTACAAGACACAGATTAATTAAAAGACACAGATAAAACAGTTGTAGTAATTGAATGATTTACGCTAGTGCAGGATCATTTATTTTTTACAGTTCCCAACTTATTGAAACTATGTTTGTTTTGCACCATATATCCTTGAATACTTTTTCTTTACCGTGCTGTATTAATCTACAATATTCGCAAGGAATATGATTCAGCAGCAATGAACGAAATATTGCCTTTATTGCTCTATTGTGATTGCCCATAGATGTTTCCAAATGGCCCAAAAACCTATGGTTAGCATTGTTATTAAAATAGTCTTATCAGACTTTGTGATATTTACACCGCTTGATCCAAATTCTCTAAATAAGACTACATGTGTTTCTAGAACAATGGACTTAGCTCCAAATTGTGCCAAGATTTGGCTGATATACTCCCAAAATTTTGACGATATTGGACATTCTGCAAATAAATGCTCGATTGTATCCTCGTCTGTTTGACATACGTAACACCTATCAGAAGTCGTTATATTGCACTTGTATGTCAAGTGTCCCACCCATAGCCGTCGATGTAGTAATCGCCACAATAAATCACAAGCCATATGTGGTATGTATGGAGAATGTAAGATTTTCTATACATTTTTCCAACTGGGTGGTTTATAGCTTGAGTCATCCTATCTCTTAATTGCTATGGGAGGTGTTACTTGTTTTCATCTCATAACGTGGTACCATTCATTGGATCTCATTTCGTATTTTAACATCTCATCATCAAGAACTAGTGCCGGTTGCGGAGTCAAACTATTATGATTTACATTTGGCAGACAAAACCATTCAATTGGTACAGCATGTTTTATTTTATTTGGTAACCGCTTGTCATCTATATGCCTCATATGTGTTTTTCTAGCTACTTCTTGCATTGAAATCCATTTACGTGTTTGGGGGTGCGTCATATCAGACAAACGTTGAATGCCATATTTTGCAAAGGATGGTAGTTAAAGTACTGCATTATTATAACATATATTACTATTGCCCCACAATTGCTGTTCTAGTACTTCCCTCCAGCACGTAGGCGGGTGCATGTATCTGTCAGATATTTCTAACTCCTTAACTTGATCTTTAAACACATCTGATATCATTTGGCTATTTGGAGGTGGCTTCTTTGAGGTAAAAACACACTCGCCAGAAATGGTTTTACAATTCTCTCCACGAGAGCTCGTGAAACACATGCCCATGTCGCATCTGATGTAATAAGATCATTCACAAATTTTAGCCTTAAAGAAACACATTTCACTTTAAGATCAATTAAATCAAGTCCTCCTTCTAACTTAGCATTATTGAGAACTCTTTTCTTCCCATATGAATGACAATATCAACTGATTAACCTTCTTTTCTACATGTTTTGGCATGTGTACAACAGATGCTGTATACCATAGCCCAGACAATGCCAAGTTGTTAACAACAAACACTCTACCAAAAATTGAAAGACGACGACGCTTCCAATTTGCTAATATTCTCTTAAGCTTAGATACTCGTTCATCCCAATTTTGTGTTGAATTCGGCTTCCTGATAAAATAGATGCCTAAAATCTTAATGGTATCATTAGACCAATAGATTTCAAGTCGCTGGTCATTCCGCTCTTTCCATGGCCCCAAAAATAATCCTTTGGGATTTTCTTTATTGATTTTCAAACCAGATGCATTTTGGAACCTTTCTAGTACTTGGTTTAAAATTGTAAAATCATTGTTTGAACTAGCAAACACAGTTGTGTCATCAGCATATTGTGACAGCTTAAGTGGTCTTTCGATGCCACGGATACATATGCCTTGGATGTTATTGTTTTGCCTCAATGCCATGCCAAGGGATTCCATCACAATAACAAATAATAATGGCGATAGGGAACACCCCTGTCTAACACCACGTTCTAAGACAATTTCTCTGGATAATTGATTGTTCACTAAATAGCTACTCTTGATACCCGTATATAAAATCTTAACCCATTTAATAAAGTTTGTGCCTAACCCAAACGATTGCAAAGAATTAAAAAGAAAATCCCATTCCACACGGTCAAATGCCTTTTCGTTGTCCAAGGCAATCACAGCTGAAGGGATGCTATCCTTCTCAACCAATTGCATAAGGTCTCTTATTAACATGGTGTTGGTTAAAATTGTCCTAGGCACAGCACATGTCTGATCTGTTCCAATAATTTCTCCTAAAACACTACCAAGTTTCAATGTTAGTGCTCTCGATATTATTTGGTAGTCTACACATAGTAGAGAAATTGGTCTGTAATTCTAAATTATACGTCTGTCATCTCTTTTATATATATAGTTGGTGGTAAATGGCCTTTCTAAAAAAATTCAGTGGCTAACTCTTCCATTATTGGACCTACAAGATGCCAAAAGGTTTGGTGAAATTCAACTGGAAGGACATCACGCCCAGGGTGGTTTTTTTCTAGTTTCATGCCTTTGAGGGATTTAGTTAAATCTTCTAGTGTTAAGGGTTGATCACAGAATTCACTGCCTGTGTCTGACACTTTTTTGTCTATATTTGCTAGCAAATCCAATTTTGCATCTTCATCAATTCCCTCTGACTTGTACAATGACTCATAGTAATTGCATACAATAGTACTCATTTCATTGTTGGTAAAGGCGGTTGAACCATCCGGCATGTTTAATGAGCACATCACCTTATCTATTGCCCATGCTTTTTCTAATGTGCAAAAATATCGGGTTGGCTTTTCCCCTTCTGCATGCATCTGGGCTCTTGCTCTAATTTTTGCACATTCAAACTCATATTGTTCCATATCTCTTATTTTACTTTTAATTTTAACCAGTAATTCATAATAATTATCTTCACCATTATTTACTTTAGCATTAATTTTCATCAGTGATCGATGAAGTGTTTTCTTGCATTTGCGTATTTCCCGTGCTTTTCTAATAGCATACTGTCGGGAAACATACTTTAAATCCAGTTTTACATCCTCCCACCATTGCAATGTACTATTATATGATGCTTTCCTATTAATCCAATGCTGCCAACAACTATATTATTCTTATAAATTTCTTCTCCCAAGTGTTGTGTTTAATTTCCAAAACCCGACCCCTTTAGTTACCCAGTCAGCATTGGCAAAGGTTACACAAACCATGTTGTGATCTGAGAATGCGACTGGCTTAATATTAACATCTCTCCAGTACCCTGTCAACAAACTATTCACATAAATTCTGTCGATCCTTGACCCAACTTTACCATCTGCCGAAAAACATGTAAGATCTTTACCGTGAGGTTTTGATATTCTATAGGTGTCAACTAAATTTTCATTATCACATATATGTTTTAAGAGTCTATGTGATGTATCAGTATAAGTTGAAGTTGCATTCCTGTCATTTTCTTTATCTACGACACAATTAAAGTGACCACCCATTACTAAGTTCTCAGTGATGTCATCTATTGCTGTTGTAGACATCTCATTAAAAAATTATGACGTAGTTGATGAGACGCAGGTGCATATATACACAGCAACGTGAAACGTGTGTGTTGTATATTTATTGTGACTCTCACCCAGCGACCATTTGCATCTGATACTGAAGAGATTCTATTTACATAGGCTGAACAACGAGGGAGTATAAGAATTGCTACGCCAGCACTATTATCTTGAGATAACGAATAGAATATTCTGGATCCAGAAATCTTTTCTAAATTATCGTATAATTCCGACTTCTGAATGTTTGTTTTCTGTATCAAAGCAATGTCAATCTGCTCATGTTTTAGAGTCTCTAGTAAGTGATGCTGTTTTATGTCACTATTTAAGCCTCTACAATTGAGTGTACAAATTAGCATAAAAAGTAATAAAATGATGTGTACAACCGCCATTATTAAGCTAACTAGATTTTGGGTTTTTTCGACCCTCTCTTAGGCCATTTACCTATTTTACTCTCAAACTCTGTACTACGTAGTTCAACTTTTTCCAAATGCTTATATTTTAATTTATCTGAATCATGACGCAGGTGCCTATATTTAACCCCTTTTGCCGTCACATATGGAACTAACACCTCTCCTGCCTCTGACCTATACATGGCCATTTCATCGGGTGATTTAGAACTCTGTGTTTGAATGGATATATCGGATTCAGCCACTGACATATTATCGTCCTCTATATCACTTTCCTCTATTTCTGATTCAGAACTGCCTCCATCTTTCTGTCGCTTTGTTCCACTCAATCGACCCGAGACACCAATTACTTTCTCAATATTATTCAAACCGTCTAGATTGAGTGTACTCAGTGGAAAATCAAAGTTAATTTCAGTATCTCGCGACCTGAATTTTACTTGTCCTAAATTAAAACTGCTCCAGAGGGTATTGATCATTATCTTCAACTGGTGTGGAATTAGCCTCTCTGACATCAGACTTGGATTGACTTGTTACTGGAGTAAGACTTAGCCCCTCATCTAGAACCTCTATTTCATCGCCTGCAACTACAGCGATTGGATTCTTAGTTTTTTTCACCATGTTTCTCATTAACATGGACTTCAGCTACAGTCTCAGCAACTACCGGTTCTATGATATTTTCTTTAGAAACATGCTTCTCATTAACATGGATTTCAGCTACAATCTCAGCAACTACCGGTTCCATGACATTTTCTTTAGAAACAACTTGCTCTGCACTTTTATCAGCACCCTCATTGACAGATTTGTTCTGCGGGCATCACCACTTAAAATTATCAGATCACAAACTAGACATTTGTTTTTGTTAGGACAATCTGTTGCAAGATGTTCTGTGCTTAAGCAGATTCTACACTCTTTGATTTGCCCCCTGTACCATAATGGCAAGATAAATCGACCATCTACCGTGACCTTACATGGGAGAGGTTGTTCTACCTTTTCGAACCAAATTCTTCTGATGCCATTTTCTAACGTTCGATCAAATGGATAGGTCTCGTGTTCTGCTTTTTCTACTTTGCCATACTTGATCGATTCAGTTTATCTGGGATCTCTAACGGAACATTCATCTTAACTAATAGACGATCAGAATCTATTTCCTCCACATTACACACCTCGCCCTTCACGACAAGCACCTCGTCGAGCAACTTTTCCTTCACACTTTCATTAACCACGGTGACATTTCATACGGATTTGGAAACGTTAATGAGACCTTGAAGGGCCCGTGGCCCTGCCCCAACTACGTCCTTCAGCCCATGATACACCTCAATTGCCGAAACACCCCAAGCCTTTGTCGTGATTTTAATACTCAGGGTACACTTATAAGAGGTTGCCATGGTGTTTTAATAAAAGAGGAAACCCATACTACTACAATATATAAAGGGAGATAATACAAATATATAATACCAAGACGTCAGGGAAAGAGCTAAACACTAAATAAATAGTGTCCCCTTTTGAAACCCTGACGCCTACCAACAAATATATGGTACAGTCATATATTTGTTAGTTTGAACCACTTATTAAGTGGTTCACTAACACCTAACCGATTAAAGTATACTAACAGATATATGAATAGATAGTACAGTCATATATATGTTAGTATGTTCGAGTTGACCGGGGACAGCCAACTGACTATAGAGATCTATATAATTAAAGAACTAGGCTTGCGCTTACAAATGACAAAGGAATAAAATCAACTCACTCAAGCGATTTTGCCAAATATAATGCGCTAGCCAACGAACTATAGAAATAGCATACTGGCGCAGGGAGAAATGTATTGCATTGACCACAGTAAGAGGAGACCTATTAAATGGCGAAAACCGCCAGCTAAGAGGGGTGCCTTTAGAAAATGGAGACACAAAATTCGCTCCAACCAAGACAAGAATTTACAAATTAAACATAAAGTTTGAAAGGAAATACTATTACGAAATATATGTATAAAATTTATCTACAAAATCGCGCTAGAAACTAGCAAATTCGGGCAGCAATTGCAGAGCTAAATAAACGCGTGCGTTCACTTCGACTACTACTACTACTACTACCACTACCACCACCACTACTACTACTACTGCTACTGCTACTGCTGCTGTTGCTGCGCTGCTGCTAATAGGCTATTACTATTTATATAGATAAATATTCAGTACCAGCATAAATGATATAATATCTATTACGCATATGCTGTGTAAAGCGGCCTGAGTGTAAATAAAGAATCTGAACCTGAATCTGCTTATTGGCCTATAATTGCCAGGTTCCTTTTTGCTCCCTTTTTAAAGATTGGTGTCACGTTAACTAGCTTCCATTGACTTGGTACCCTCTCTGTTGAGAAAGATTTGGTGAATATCAAAGTAAGAGGTGTGTAGACCGCTTCCTTGAGCTCATAGATGAGTCGAGAATGGATTTTGCCAGGCCCTGGTGACTTGGAGATATTGAGAGATTCTATAAGTGTAATAGTTTCCCTACCGTCGAATTCAGTATCATTTGGATTATTGATGTAAGTTCGTTTATCAAGGAATGGGATCTCCGCTGTATTTTCGAGAATAAAACAGTGCTGTAGAATTTTGCCAATGCTTCTGTTTTATCGTTTTGTATTTTCTGCATGGAGCCATCTACTTCAACTTCCAATTCTGGTATGTTTGTGTTGATTCTTCTCATGCGATTTACATGAAATCGGAATATTTTTTGGGGGGTATGATTTTACACTCTTAGCAATATCTTTCTCTGTATCACGTTTTGCATTTCTAGTTAGTGCTTTTACTTTATAGACCGGTGTACGCCAGTCTGTCTTTTACAACGTACGACAGAAATTCTAGGTATTGCATGGTCAGAAAGCAGACTTCTCATACCTTGATTTTACAGATGACATCACTGGCTTTGGATCTAATACACAAGACCGTAGTAAGTTAGTAGGGTCGATCAACGATAACGCCAGGCTTGTCATCGGTGCCGATAAGTAAAGGAACATTGATATGGAAACACCAGCCACCAAAAACTTAAGCTGTAAGCTTTATGTAGGGCGTAAGTTGGAAGTTCCATCAGTAACAAGGGAACCGCAAAATAAGCTGTCAAGTACTGAACTAATTAATAAATAAAAAAATATTTTCCAAAACCCAAGCTGCTATTCTACGAATCAAATGATGATAAATTCATCCAAGAGCTAAGATGTCTACATGTTAGTGATAGAATTTTCGTGACGGAGCTATACTATTTTGATTGTTATATCTGATAGCACGTGGCATTTCGACTATGACGTCAGCTACTTGAGTAGCATCTCGGATCCGTCCAGTCTGATCAAACCCTCTTCTCTCTGCTTAATTTATTAAGCAATTTCTCTCCTATTTATCGACTAGCTTCTACAATTCATTGAATATTTATTTATTTTATTTATTATGATGTAGGAATTAACCAACTCGGCGGAGTGTTCGTCAATGGTCGGCCATTACCGGAACACGTGAGGAGACGCATTGTGGAACTCTCGCAGCTTGGAGTCAGGCCATGTGACATCTCACGACAACTTCTCGTCTCTCACGGCTGCGTTAGCAAGATTCTCACCAGATTTTACGAAACTGGCTCCATTAAGCCTGGGTCTATTGGCGGAAGCAAGCCCAAGGTGAGGGTACGTACATAGCTATAGCAACCATAGACTTATTAGGAACAAAGATCGTGGTTACCGCGCACGAACGCCCGCGAACGCGCACTAGATTTCCAAGCACATGCGCACGTACACACTGCTACACACAGTGGCGTAAATGTTTATGAAAAGTGAAATTTAGCTTTTTTGTAAATATGCTTTTCTGAGGCCAAACAATGGGGAATATCAAGCACGTGCATACGCACGAACACACGCAGCCACTCCACAGAGCATGTACGCGTACACGTCATAGACGGACCCCGACCCAAATAATTTAAAGGCACATTGGCTGATAGATCTTTAAATTTTATGTGGTACGGAAATAAGTGTATAAAACTGCTTCAAGTGGGTCAATAATAGCATTTGATCTTCGGTTCTTATAAATACCGTCACTCAATAGGCAGGCAGATGGGAATTAGAAATTCGAAACATATTAAACACGTAAAAAGAAATTTGACGGCACATCGAGACCATTTCATTACCAAAATACAATTTTAGAGCTTTACAACATTTACTTATATACACCTGTGCAAAAGTTAAGCACCAGCAAAAACAATAGAACGTAGAAACATGATGGTACAACTAGGCTACCATACTTTTTGTCCCCGCGTTAGCTGACATAATTCCAAGTACGAAATGCACATGCATGCATGACTTCACGCCGCTTGATGTCCGTGCGTGGCGGGAAACAGCACACGTGTTCAGTTATGTAAAAGTCCAGTTTGAGGTGTAGAACATTACATACAGATTTAGGCGACAAGATTAGGAATTTTGTGTTCATGACCGTGGTTTATTTGTACAGAGAGAATTAGCTCTTGATTGCGAACCGCTATGGCAAGACGAAGGTTAAGTGATCGTGTGAAATGGCAAATCATAGGCATGCATACCACTGGTATGTCATGCAGAGAGATTGGCAGACAGCTGAACATTAACCATACTGTAATCAGTCGTTTGATTGCAAAACATGGGCAAACTAACGAGGTGAAGGACAGGCCTAGATCTGGAAGACCGAAGAAGACTACTGCCCGTGATGATCGAGCCCTAGTACGCCTTGTTAGGAGATCTCCATTCACCAACAGCAGAGTGCTCAGCCAGCAATGGGAAACGCGCAATAGAGTGTCAATGTCTACCGTCAAAAGGAGACTGTATGCTGCTGGCATGAAAGCTAGGAGACCTGTCAGACGTCCTCTCCTCACTGCACACCACAAAGAGGAGCGTCTGAGGTGGTGCAACGAAAGAAGACACTGGAACATGAGATCCTGGAGACGGGTACACTGGTCCGATGAAAGTCGGTTCCTGCTTCATGCCACAGATGGTCGAACTCGTGTATGGAGGTCCAGACGCACGGCGTACGACCAACGTAACATCATGGAAGAAGTTCCATTTGGTGGAGGTTCCGTTATGATATGGGGGTGCATCTCATTTGATTGTAAGCTGGATCTGTTGACTGTGCCTGGAACACTAAATGGACAAAGATATCAAGATTCCATACTGGATAGAGTTGTGGTCCCTCATTTTGTAAATCATGCACCTGGAACCCACCCTATATTCATGGATGACAACGCCCGACCACATCGTGCTAGAGCTGTGCATGAATACCTCCGCCAGAATGCCATCGAAACCCTACCATGGCCAGCAAGGAGCCCTGACACGAACCCTATTGAGCATATCTGGGACATTCTGGGAAACATGGTGAGAAGGAGGGATCCTCCTGTGCAGAACCTACAGGAATTAACAGACGCACTCCATCTTGAATGGCAACGAATACCACAATGGCGTATCAGTCGGTTGGTGACCAGCATGAGACGTCGTGTCCAGGCCGTCATCCAGGCACAAGGTGGATATACCCGGTATTAATAATGACAGTCTCAAACTCGTGCACAGATATTAAACTTCGTTTTCAGACACCATTAATGACAATCTAGCCACGTGTGTCAACTGTAGGGCAATAGTTGTCAGTTGTGTCAACGTGACCATATTCAGGCCTCGTTTTCAAGTTCAAACAAAAACATACAGTGTTTCCCCACCATCATAATCAGCATTCCTCTAGTTGCATTATTACCTCTTGCACTAAGATGGATGGGTACATAAATGTTTATGCTATTGCTTTCTTCATAGCACATGCATATACCCTCGCATGTGCGTAAAAATAGGGTGGTGCTTAACTTTTGCACAGGTGTATATATACCAGGGAATGTCTTTTAATAACAATCAACAGACGGACGCAGACTCGTACTAAAAGGCAGACGGGCGGACGGACGAATGGATGGATGTACGGATGGATGGGAGGGTGAGTAGGCCAGTTGGTAAATGGACTGATTAATAGCGGAATTTAGTGTGTCAGTCCGGGTCTGGTCTGGTCAGTCGTGAGCCATGTTGGGAGATAACTGATGCTAGTGTGGTCTATGATTAGTGGTTTAATATGCGGATGTTCTCTCTACAGGTAGCCACTCCCCTGGTGATTCGCAGAATCCTGCGTTACAAGAGAGATAACCCGTCCTTATTCGCGTGGGAGATTCGTGACCTCCTCCTCGCGCAGGGAATCTGTGATGAACGATCTATTCCCAGTGTCAGTTCCATTAACCGCATCCTCAGAAGTTCAGGTATCTCGGATGGTACGGACTTTGAACCGCAACAAGTGTTCCTCGCATATAAACAACCAGAATTACGTCATCTAAAGACGAGCCACGCAGGAGGACTAGGACATCTGCCTACATTCTTATCCACAACTCAATGTCCATCATCTCCAGCTTCCATTCCACTTCATCCATGGCTGGTACCTTACATGGCTGCGGCCCAAACCCGATATCCGGCAGTTGGTGGGCGTGCCATGTTCCCACTAAGCATCCCTGGACTATCATATCCGACACTTGTAACACCAATGCTGACAGACGATACATCAGAGAACCATCACAAGCATGGTGCAACAGAAAAACTCAAATCAATCAATATAGTCGAAAAATCCAAACATGAACCAACAAGTAAGATTCTCCCCCCCCCCCCTCCCCTCTCCTCTCGTCTCTCTCTCTCTCTCTCTCTCTCTCTCTCTCTCTCTCTCTCTCTCTCTCTCTCTCTCTCTCTCTCTCTCTCTCTCTCCTCCTCCTACCTCCCTCCCTCTGTCTCCCTACCTCCCCCCGCCCCACTCTCCTCTCTCTTTCTCTCCCTCCTTCAGATCCCTCTCTCCCTGCCTCCTCTCCCACCCTTTCTCCCTCCACCCCCATCCCCTCACCCCCCCCCCCCCTTCCTCCATTCACACTCGCCCTCCTTCCCTCCCAGGCCTCTCTGCATGTTCTGGAACACCTGTTCTGATACACACGTTTTAACACATCCCTTCAACATAATATGGTGATATTTACAGGATCTCCATAACAATCTGTCTGAATAATCAAAAAAGAACACCGGCAAAATTTCTCTCTCTCTCGCGCGCGCGTGCGCGCTCCCTCCTTCACTCCTTCACTCCTTCACTCACTCACTCACTCGCTCACTCCCCCCTCTCTCTCTCCCCCCCCTCCCCTCCTCTCTCTCTCTCTCTCTCTCCCTCTCTCTCTCAGCCTACCACTCCGTCCTACACCTTTGCGCCAGCCTCACTCACTCACTCACTCACTCGCCCTCTCTCCCCCCCCCCTCGCCTCCTCTCTCTCTCTCTCTCGCTCTCTCTCTCTCTTTCCGCATACCACTCCGTCCTACACCTCTGCTCCACCCTCCACCACCCCTTCCCTCGTCTCAGCTCTCACCCCCCCCCCCCCTCATCTTCCCTCTCCATGTTCTTGGCCACCTGTTATGATGCACATGATTTGATACTGACCTTTCAACATTTAAGATGTTTATATCTTACAGAATCACCATCAAACCAGAAGGTCGAGGACAGTAGCAATGAGAATCTGAATAATCAGAAAACAAAACCAGCAACGGGTGTTATAGCAATGACATCGAGCAAATACACGTCATCATGGCCTGAGAAAAAGGCGATATCATCGAATCTGATAGAAGAGATTGGCAGCACGAATCGTGCAATATCGCTACAAAATCGCATTGTCCACCCACAGCCAGTGACTACGGCATCATTGTGCTCTAAGTTTCTCATTCCCAACCTATGGTCATCAGCACGGGCATTGCGTCCAGCGCAGGGCGGAACAAGGACTGCTATTACAGTTAGTAAGACAATGTAGAGTAGCCCTCCAATACAAGACCATTTTCTTCCACTCAGTGTAGGATTAGGAATGTATATTAGAGCCATGTAGTTCAGTTCGTCAAAGCAGGTGTTGTATCATCAAACTGTTGTCGCTCACCTACGTTTTCTCCTAAATCGGTGCCAACGACATTGAATCATGAGACCTCGTATTTGATTGGCCATGGTATTCATAACAGCAACGCATTCTTGACATAGGGTGATAATAACCATCAAACAATTAATAAAAATTGTTTTCAAAATATTCATCATATATAGAGTTAAACCCCATGGGCCCAATGTAGTCTGCGGAAATATAGCAAGCGGAGAGAAAATAATAAATCATGTCTGCCACTAGCTGACCATTTCCTTGCGAGTAGATGTGAGTACGAGCCAGGCAATGAGACCTTGAAATAGTCGCTAGGTGGGAGAAGATTTTCTCGCGAACACTCACAAGCGGTCGCCAGTGATCGCCGTCCGCAACTCATGGTCGGCGTTGCTCTCTGAGTTTTGAACATATTCAAAATTCCTGCGATCTCCGCAAGCATTCGCTGACGGCCTCACGGCGATCTCAATTCCCTCGCAAAATGTGAGAAGGATGATCGTAATGACTGTCTCTCAGTGTGAGAGATAATCCATTGCAAGTTGACACAATTAAAAGTAGTCGCGTTCACTCGCTTGAGACCGCAAGTCTAAACCAGTCGTACATACTCGCATCTACTCCGAAATAAATAGTCGCCTAGTGGGAGACAGGATTAAGAATGACTTTTGATGCGAACTTTTGACTCGCATCGGCAAAAATTATAAAGCTGTTTGTCAGTCGTAATATTTTGTAACCAATTTGACACCGAGTTATTACTACCTCTACCTATTTTAAACTATAAATGTTTAATTTAACTCTATGGCTGTGTTAGCCTTTATATTCTGTAATTTCTTGTTTGAAATTGACAATGGTTAATTATTACTTTGCTATAAACATTTTCTGTGTTGCTCTATTCAGTCTGGAACAAAGTCACACTTGGCTGTGGTAAATAGGGGATATTATCGAACATCATGCACGGAATATAACGCATAAGAAATTTGTGGTCGACCTCTTAAAACGTAACTTTTTAATAGCAACAACTTGATAGTCATATGTGTTTGGTTTAATAATTAAGTCTATTTATAATAGAGTGGATTTACTTGAAGAAGTCACAGACTGGTCATCAGGTATATGCGTGTACATCTTTGAGTAAATAACTGTTCGTTTTCGTGTGTGTTTGCTATGGCACATTGCCCTGAAAGTAACTTTAAAGGTGCATGTTCACACCAGAAAATAAAATTATTAAAATTGTATACTTTTGAAGGCTTAAATTGTGTGCCTAGATGTAATGAAATGAAATAAATCTTAACACGTGATTCATTCCGTATAAATTAATATAATTTTTTTAGTTGTGAATTTGAATTAGGGACTCGTGCCTCTAATTCAATTTCACAACTTAAAATTTGTTATTAATTTCTATGGAATAAAATCAGCACATGTTGCGATTTATTTCGTTTCATTACATTGAGGCACAGAGCCTCTAAACGTATACAATTTTAACAATTTTATTTTTAGTCATTCTGGCGTGAACATGCACATTTATGTGCCGGTGATGACATACAACTGCCGCTGATAATTTCGATAAAAATGTACAGCACTTGATTCTGAGTATTGTTACCGGCTGCTTGAAAAAAGATGATATTGTGTAAGATAACACTTGCAAAAGCATTTATTCAAGTATTTTATTGAGGTTTATATAATATTGACAATGTATTTATCAGTTGAACAACCTGTGATGCAGAGACTTAGATAATCTATAGATTAGCCCTATCAAACACATATTGAGGAATAGTATTAAATATAGTATCCAATGAGAGGCTCGTCTGAATGAATATTTCCGAGCGACGTGAAGAGAACAGTAAGAAAAGCAAATGTAATGTTTCGGGATTAGTATTTTTAAATGCTTATTATTAGGATTTTAATTACTCAACGTAGAACAAGACAGAGAATGGACCTTTCCATTTTTAGCTATGCCCCGCCCATCACTAGCTAAGCTCCACCCACACATCGCCGTGTTGGGATTGGTCGATCCCCAAATGCTCTAGCTATCAATTTCCTGAAAACTATACAGCGAAGGTGTTGAATATTTTGTAACTAATTTGACCGAGTGCTGTTGCTGCCTTTGCCTTAGTTTCAAAATATTCAACAGAATATTTATTAAATAGTAGAAGCAAACAATTTGTACAACAACGCATGGACCGTCTTCAAAAATGTGTTCGTGACGTACTTATCGACGTCATTCATTATGATGTCATTGTACACATCAGGCAGTTCATTATGACGTCATATGATGGGTGGGTACTCTGGAAAGGTGGATTGTTTGATCCGCATTATAATCAAAAGGCATTGATACAGCAGTTACCACTCGCTGAATGAGCGTATAAGAAACCAGTGCCATACTATGTACAAGCTGTTGTTTTACAAGAAGGAAATTAAGGAAGATATTTATATCTGATACTTGCCAGCATATAACAGCACAATGACAGGTGTAGCCATGGAATAATGGCTAACCACTTCAGTGTACAAACAAAATGCAAGTTTAGTGAAAAGAAAAACATTATCAGAAGAGAAAAAATATTTTAAAGTAGAATTTAAAGTAGATCAAGACTCTAAAAATAGGAAAATATGAGAAAATAGGACACATATCCAACAGTAGGACCGGTCTGATGATTATGTGCGTGCCTTCGTGCGTGGGCGTGTATGCGTATGCACGGCTGGATGGATGTGTGAATAGATAGATGATAAATAGAAGTATAGATAGATATAGGTCATTCCATGTTTCTTCATATATCGGGCATATTTGCAATAAATATTAATGCAAATATATTTATATGTGCGTGTGCTGTGCATTGTATTAGTTCGACCTACGCCCTACCTGCATCCCTCTAAGATGTTTTATGAGTGTTTTGGAAGAGATAGTGGATTCTCGTTGGCGAGTATTCTCATTGTTTATTGCTATGGAAGACTAATGTGTGTATATGTGTACGTACAGTGCACATTGTAGCAGAGACCAAAATATGTGGACCGAGGAGGGAAATTCTGGGATGAGATTGTCAAAAATTGGTTCCAATTATAATGGTTAGAATAATAATAACCTGAGATATAAGATATTTTGTTGAGTTAAAACAAAAACTTCATCAAAATTTTTTTTCATACAAGGTCACTGCGATCCTGACCTTTGATGCTATGACCGGAATAGGATTGTACTGCATCCGGTTAATATATGTAACCATATGTACAGGTTTAGTCCCAATAGAGCCATTCTGGGTGAACCAATAGTGCGATTTAAGACGATATGCTGATCCAAACAAAAACTACCGGAAAAGGGAGTTATAGCAAGGTCACCATGACCTTGAACTTTGGCCTACTGATCTCAATATTATCGCCATCGCTTCATATAGAGAAGTATGTGTCCAACTTTATTCCTAATATGGTGAACCAATCCGGAGATACAAGACAATATGTTGAGCTAAGCCAAAAGTTAGCTTAAAATGGAGTTATATACCAAGTTCACGATGACCTTAATCTTTGGCCTCATTATCAGTGTGCTCCATCTCCCTGAGACAGGTAAGTGTCCAAATTTAGTCCCAATATGGTGAACCAATCCCGAGATATAAGAAAACATGGTGAATTGAACCAAATACTTACCCAGAAAAGTAGAGTTGTATACCAATATCAAAGTGGTCTTGACCTTTGGCCTCATGATCTCAATATTATTGTGCCCCATCCCTTGAAATAGGGAAGCATGTGTCCAACTTTAGTCCTAATATGGTGAACCAATCCTGAGATATAAGACAATATGTTGAGCTAAGCTAAAGGGTAGCTTAAAATGGAGTTATATACCAAGTTCACGATGACCTCAATCTTTGGCCTTAATATCAGTGCCCCACCCCTTGAAATAGGGAAGAATGTGTCCAAATTGAGGTCCAATACGGTTAATCAATCCTGAGATATAAGACGATATGTTGAAGTAAAACGAAGGCTTAACCGAAACTAGACAGACTGCATTTCACATGTCGAGCCCTCTAGTTTTTTCTGCATATCACACATCATGTGTGGGAGAGTCGCGAAATAACGATTTCTTAAAATAGTATACCCCTTAATGGACTAAATATGTATTGAAAAACCATGTGAAAGCATAGAAAAACCTTAAACCCGATTTAATTTTTCAACAAAATGCTGCAATGACGAAACTATGGAAAAACTTTAACATTCTTCCAATACTTGGTCAACAATAAACTAAGTCCAAACCAGCTAAGAATATGGAAACAATTTGATAATCATTTTCATTATGATGGAGTCTGGATGCAATGATGGCATTAAAAGAAATCTGTACAGTTTTTTAAGTCAGATAAACCATTGACCAAATAAATACTCAAATAAAGACCAAAGGCCGTAAAAATATGGAAATAATTTGAAAATTATTACGATTATGATGGCAACTAGATGCGATGATAGTATGTATAATTACTATATTCTGCGGATGTAGTAGTAAAACATCCTACAGCTGCAATCAGTCCTTCTTCGCTTTTGTGCGCTGTGCCGTGTCTTCAGCTGAAATCCTTAGCTTCCTCAGGTCCATTCTTGACTTGAGTGTACACAGTCTTGTGGAACTTTCCCGCACGGATTTCAATGCTGCAGCAAGGTAACAAGTAAAAAGCACCAGAGATAGACCATCTCCCTGTGGGGAGCCGATTGATGTCTCAAACTCTACAGACTTCACTGACTTGACTCGTACTCTCAGCCTGGTGTCTGCCAGCAGTAATCTCACTAGTCGTAGCTCATCTTCATTGCAACTGGCCTGGTGTAGTAGTGTTCTGTGATAGTATAGATCCAATATGTAGCTTTATTAAAGCCGGACACGTTCTTCATGAATTAAATGTCCATTAAAAAAACCTTAATATTTATATAATATATTACCTAATTCAAGCTACATGTTGGACACCAAATTTTGGAGTTAGTCTAAACCTCTCATCGTGATGTCACTTTGTTAGCTTTCACGAATGCAGTGTTCAAGTGGTCCAATGCATGTTCGACTTCCTGGTCACAGTTGTCGACTTAAAGAATTTGCACCCACCCCACACACACGCACACACGCACACACAAAATAAAGAGCCGGAAAGAAAAACAAACTATGCAATGCAACCATGAAGCTCGACTTCACGACTTTGCAATGAGCTATGAAGCTTGACTTCAAACATAAAAAATTACTATAGAAGGCCTTATCACCAAGAGGCCCAAGGGCCTGTAATGATAACCTGGACCATTAGGATTTGAAACATTTGCATTTAAATATTGGTCGACATGATTGGACAATTTTCGAAAAAATTCAAGACGGCCACCAAAGAAAATTAACAATCAGAATTCTCGTTTGATATGTTGAAGCCTACCACCATAGGATAATTCTAGACAAATTTGGATAAAATCCACCAAGCGGTTATGGAGAAGATACATTTTTACAATTTCCGGTAAATATTTCATCAAACTAGTGATTTTCACCAAAACAACTGAGCCATTAAAATTTTGAATAGATGTTCTGGAGCCTACCGTGACAGAATCTGTCTAGCCAACTAGGGTTGAAATCTTTCAAGCGGTTAATGATGAGTAGCGTTTAGACAATTTCTGGTAAATTTTCCATAACGGCTATGGTTTTCACCAAAAAACTTGACTAATCAAAATTCTGTATATATGTTCTGAAGCATATACCCATAAAGTACTTCCAGCTTGTTGAAAAAAAAAAGGTTTTGCCAAGGTCACAGTTACCTTGACCGTTGCCCTTTTTACCTAAACGTAATTGTGTGATGTCAGGTTCATTATAAGGAGGCGTGTGTCCAGGTTTGGCTCCAGTATGATTAACCAAACCTGAGATATGAACAGAAAAGTTCAGCTAAACGGAAAATGTTAATGTTGAAAAAACAAGATTTTACCAAGGTCACAGTGACCTTGACCTTTCACCTTTTGACCCGAATGTCATCGTGAGATGCTGCATCATTATACGGAAGCATGTCTCCAAGTTTGGGTCCAGTATGATTAACCAAACCTGAGATAAAAACAGAAAAGCTGAGCTAAACGCAAATTGGACGCCACCACTACCGCCGGACGACGGACATGGTATCACAATAGCTCATATTACTTCGTAAAGTCGCGCTAAACCCCCAAAACAATTAATTAGCAAACAGTCGGAGAAAAGCGCTTTAGACAGAGAGAATAAAGCAATGAAGTTCTGAATACTGGGTGAAGGACTTCAGTCCAAGGGACCTCCAATCTATTTCACCATAACAGCACATGCTTTATGCCTTGTATGTACATCAGTATGTTTCAATAATTTCATAGAACACCAAATATTGAGTCTGCTGTCTGAAATCTGCATAAGATTACTGAGAAGTTGTCCTGAACATCATTCGCCATTCAAATCAGGAACTTTCTTGTCTTATGAGCTTTTCGTAAAGAAAACTGGAGTAATCGCTTTTGTGCTCTAGCGACATCTTTATAATGAAATTTCTGTTTCGGACCTTCGCCTATTGTGGTTATCTCAAATTAGGATTTATTACGTGTATCCCAAAACTGTGTTAGTCGATATGGAACTTAATTAGGATAAGAGTAACTATGGACGAAATGAATTTAAAATTAGGTTAAAAATAACAATGGACGGAATGAATTTAAAATTAGGCTAAAAGTAACAATGGTCGAAATGAATTTAATATTATGGTAACCGGAATAATGTCTAGAGAAAAGAATTAGAATTAAAATAAGTCATAATGGTCGCCATTGAATTAAATAAAATAAGTTAGAAGATGAACAGTAAAGTATTAGTAAGTGACGGGAAGTTAAGCATGGTACCCATGGTCACCTTTTGGGTCTGTTCTTATCTCTGGTTCTTCCTCTTCATATCTACTTGCTTATTTCCTTCTGGTCGAAGTGAGTGATTTTGTTTTGGAGAACAGGACCAGAAAAGGGATGGTTTTGTGACCAGAAGGAAATAAACAAGTAGAGATGATGAAGCTCTAGAAATAAGAACATAGGCACAATTGAAGAAATATATGCAAACAAACAAATTCCAGTTTCGAGACAGAAGAATTAGGAAAGAAAGCAATCGTCGACATATAATAACAGCTTTTAATCGGATTTCAAAGAACGTATCATTAAGCAATGCGGCACAGATATTCGCGAGTAAACATGAATGTGGAGAAATTTGTGGCCTCTATTTAATACTTGCAGCAGGTTATAGGAGTTGTAGCAGCATTAGCACAAGTTAACCGGAACTCCATACCTAGAAGAGAAACACTTAGCTTGCACTCAGAAAGTCGGAACTAGCCATATCGAAGCTACGAGTTGGTCACGGCGAAGTCCTCAATGTAGAAACAATATTGAGCATCTGGGTCTAAAATGGGCTAAAGTATAACAATAACGCAGGTGCTATGAAGAATGATAAGTAGTTAGTCTCAAAGGCTTGGTATTCTTGTTTAATTTTAGGTAATCCGCCTCTTCTAGTCCATAGAGCTGGAACATGACCCATTGCATGCATTATGTTTTAATATAATTAGTTTGAAATCCTTTCCAGCGATAAGGAATCGACTGGTTTGTCATGAACCATACAACTGATAAATCTTGTCTACATACATGGGGGTTACTAACGACATAGTCTAAAATCTGGACTTTTCTATTAGCCTGACATTTGTTCTCTATGTGAGACTAAAAAGTCTGAATGATCTGAGCTCTGCAGTTTGGCTCCCTTTACACCCTTTGGGGGGGTGTGCGTGTGTGAACCAAGTTTCGCGGTGCAGAACCTTTTTCGCGCTGCACTTTTGGCGGTGCCGGGCGAATTTCTGGTGGTGCACCCTTTTAGGGGTGCAAAATATTTCTTGGCGGTGCAACTTTTTGGCGCTGTACTTGTTAATTATGTGGGTGCTGGCCACTTTTGGCGGTGCAACCAATGTTTAGCAGTGCAGCCATATTTTTGGCGGTGCGACCATAATTTTCGGTGATGCAAAGATTTTTTTAAGGTGCAAAAAAATATTTTTAGCGGTCCAGAAACCTTTGCTGGTGCAGCTGTTTTTGATTGTCATAAACGATATTTTCATGATCTGGGACCACGGCAAAACCGCCCTAGACGCATTCGTGACTCGCATGACCTCCTCCCACAACACCATAAAATTCATGATGGAAAGCTCAGACATATAAGTCTCGTTCCTCGACACCCTGGTGATGCAGACAGAAGACAGAAATGTCATCTTTGACCTCTACTCCAAACCCACGGATACACATAGATATCTGCATTATGACTCAGCGCACACCTCCACCTGGATGCCAGCCAATACAGCCAATCCCTACGTGTCAGAAGAATCTGCACCGGCCTGCAGGACTATAACAGTAACAGCCTCCTCTTGCAAGGCTACTATGAAAACAGAGGGGCCTATCCCATCAGCATCCTTAACTCAGCTAGAGCCAGGGCAAGACTAGAAGATAGGTAATCCTTACTGCAACCAACCACCAAGGAAACTCAACGAATGACACAACAAAGACCAATAATTCAATCGCATGGGAATTTTCCTACAAAAGGTCATCAAAAAATACTGGCCTATCTTAGAAGTCAGCACCAGATGTAGGACAGCCATTCCTGAGAAACAACTCTTCAGCTTCAGAAAGAACAAGACTATCAAAGACACTATAGTCAGAGCGAAATTGTCAGCCCCCTGGATGCAACCAAAAGTGCACAGAACCCCTTTCAAAGCCTGCCCCACTAGAAATTGCAACATCTGCAATAATATGGACAAAACCATGTTTTTCATCAGCACCCACACTAACCTCCGCTACACCGCCAAAATCCTTGGTAATTGCCAAACCAGGAACCTTGTCTACTTACGCAAGAAGCAATACGTAGCCGAAACACTGCATTTGTACTCATCCAAGAATACCTAGATCGATCACCAATTTACATAGAAGCGAGAGATATGACACACCAGTATTCAGAGATTTCAACAGAAAGGGGCATTCCAGGAATGACATGTGCTTCAGAATAATTTAAGTCCTCAGGTCAGACCAAGAGGACAGCAACTCCACAGGCTGGTGGGAGACAAAAAGAAAGTCACTGGATTCACCAGCTAGAAAAGGGTCCCCTGACATATGGTCAACCACAGGCCGCACCGCCAGTACGTCATTATTACACCCACACCCACACCCACCCCTGAGTAACATACATGTTCCAAGTCTTCCTGCACCTTTGACAAATTAGGATTAGTTTATGTACTCCATTAGTAAATAGAGGGATCCATTTCCACCTGTCCCCCACATTTCTAGCTAAGCTCTGGCCACTGTGTGCGTGTGTTGGAATCTATTTGAAATCTGAGTTTCAAGAATCTATTTTCAAAGAGCTATGTAATTCTGATTGTGGAATCAACTAACAATTGAAGTAGTTGATTAGGATGTCAGATACTTGAGTGACAGGTCAGATCCTCCATTGATTGTGGGCATGAGCAAAGTTGAAAGATGATACATACAATATTAATGAATTATTTTGAATAAGTATAAAAAAGATAGTAATGGGATTAGGAACTAGATGTTCAGAAATCATCAGGATTTAAGGAAAGCTCTATATATCTGGATGGAGCAACCGTAACTTAGCTACGTTTATTGTAGATAAAGGATAACTGATAAGGACTGGAAGCCGTCTGTCAATATGATCCTTATACGTTGAACTCAGAACCAGCCAGGACCAGATATGTGTAGCGTAGAAGTTACATCTGGGCTCATAGGCTATGGCATAAGACCCCACCGCACATATGCATACATGATAAATGTATTAAGTACCCACCTAAGCGAGACAGGCCTGGGCACACTGAGGACCAAGAACCTGATGGACCACCACCTACTTCTCCTCCTCCACCACCTCCTACTCCTGTCGACACCGCCACCATCACCTCCTACTCCTCCGCCGTCGCCACACCACTACCTACTCTGACGACGTTGCCACACCTCTGCCTCCACCTCCACCATCGCCGCCGCCACCACCTCCTCCTCCGTCATCACCACCACCTTCGCCACCTACTCCTCCATCGCCGCCACCACCTCCTCCTCCGTCGCCACCACCTCCTATTCTGTCGCCGCCACCTCCATCGCCACGACCACCTTTTATTCCTCCATCGCCGCCACCACCACCTCCTACGTCGCCACACCTCTGCCTCCATCGCCGCCGCCACCACCTCCTCCATCGTCGCCACCAGCACCACAACCTTCGCTGCCACCGCCTACTCCTCCATCACTGCCACCACCACCACCTCCTCCGTCGTCGCCACCAGCACCACCACCTTCGCCACCTACTCCTCCTCCGTCACTGCCACCACCACCACCTCTTCCATCACCGCCATCAGCACCACCACCTTCGCCGCCACCTCCTACTCCTCCGATGCCGCCATCACCACCACCATCTCCTACTCCTCCATCACCACTGCCATGACCACCATCTCCTACTCCTCCATTGCCACCACCACCTACTCCTCTTACTCCGTCGCCGCCGCCGCCACCACCACCTACTCCTGTCGCCGCCGCCACCACAACCCTCCTCCTTCGCTGCCACCACCAACTCCTACTCCTCATCGTCGCTGCCACCACCACCACGACCTTCTACTCCTCCATCACTACTGCTACGACCACCATCTCCTATTCCTCCATTGCCGCCGCCGCCACCACCACCACCTCCTCCTACTCCGTCGCCACCGCCACCACCACCATCCTCCTTCGCTGCCACCGCCACCTCCTACTCCTCCGTCGTCACCACCACATTCTAGTCCTCCATCGCTGCTGCCACCTCCACCACCACCTCCTACTCCTCCGTCACTGCCGCAGCCACCACCACCTCCTCCGTCACCACCTCCTCTGTCACCGCCGCCACCACCTCATACTTCTCCGTCGCCACCACCACCACCTCCTCCGTCACCACCTCCTACTCCTCCGTCGCCGCCACCACCACCTCCTCCGTCACCGCCACCTCATACTTCTATGTCGCCGCCACCACCACCTCCTCCTCTGTCACCACCACCTCCTATGTTGCCACCACCACCTTCTAGTCCTCCATCGCCGTCACGTCCACCTCCTACTCCTCCAGTATACACCACCATCACCTCCTTCACCGCTGCTGCCACCACCACCTCCTACTTCTCCGTCGCCGCCGCCACCACCTCCTACTTCTCCCATCCGCCACCACCACCTCCTCCTCTGCCGCCCCCACCACCTCCTCCTCAACCACCACCACCCACTCCGCCGCCATCCCTTTCAGGCCAGGTGAGCTAATAAGGTCTAGCTAATCTTGAGTGGTAACTTTGATTTGAAATGGCACTCGTTTGAAGTCCTGTATGTATCTGATGAACAAGATAGCTGAAAACATGACGCTATGCACATGATGAACAAGTTAGTTTAAAACTTGACGCTATGTACATATTATAATGAATAAGCTAAATTGCTAACAAGCAGGCTAAACTGATGGAGTTGAAACCATTAAGACATGTTTTCAACCTATCATCTTCAATCAATAGCACTAGTTAGGTAGACCAAACCTGGCTTTATAATAGGCCATTAGGTGGTAACATTTAAAATAAGAAAAACAACAAACATTGTCCATGTCTTTGTTTATAAAAAATTATTTTATTATATATACAGTAGCTTATAAACTTTTTAATAAACATTATAAAATTATAAAACATTATTATACAGATATCTAGTAAGTACAGCCAATGTTTGTGAAGATCCCGTCAATAGAACTTAGAGATGTAAGCCAGAAATATAATAAAACTCCGGTAATTATACCACCATGACCATTACTAAAACACCTGACATTTTCACCACAAAATCAATATGGGTCTTTAACCTCCTTTAAGGACAACCTCAGCCAGCCCATTTGGAGAAAATCACTTCTCGATTTATCATCTGCAAACACAACACAATATATTTAACATAGGGAGCCCCTTCTAGATATGCCCGCCCGCTTCTAGCTATGCTGCGCCTATTTCTAACTATGTCCACTCACTTCTAGCTAAGCTCCACACACGCTTTACCCTTGTTGGGATTGATCGAACCCTGAATTAAGAGAATCCCAATACTAAGGTAACCATACTTGTAAGTAGGCTGTTGAATATTTTCAAACCAATTTGACTGGGTGCTGTTGCTGCCATACCAAGTCAAATTAGCTTCAAAATATTCCACGGACTGTTTATTACATAGTAAGGACATACAATTCGTACACTTGATGGACTATTGAATGTTTATGACGGAGCTACGTCATTCATTACACATTATGATTGTGACATCAGCCTACATGGGACATAATATGATTACAATGTCATACTTGAGTGAGAGATCAGATTTATCCATTGGGTCATCACTCAATCTTGGTAGACCTTCCAGCAGAAATGGAGATAGCAGGCCCGGAGACACACAAATAGAAACAGCAAATATTATATAGTCGCCATACATCTAAAATGGGGAGTGCCGTGAGTAGATAAAACGTCTGATCCACTCCTACTTAGGCAGCAACATCACCTTGTAAAATTAGTTTCAAAATATTCAACAGCTTACCTGTGTAGTTTTTTTGGAAATTGATAGTCAGGGTGTTCAGAGATCGATCGATCCCAACACGAGCGAGGTGTGGGTGGAGCTTAGCTAGAAATGGGCGGGGCATAGCTAAAACCAGAAAGGTCCATTGCTCACAACAGTGGACCATCGAAGGGATGGCGAGATGGATACCAGCCTCATGGATGGCTTTCTCTCATGATTCATCAGTTAGGTTTTGCATGAAAACAGCGAATTATCGATTTTGTCCCAAACATCTATGCTACATCATATGTTGCAAAGTCCATAGTGGTGACCATTGCTGTTACAAAGAGCATCGTGGTGACCATTGCTGTTACAAAGAGCATCGTGGTGACCATTGCTGTTACAAAGAGCATCGTGGTGACCATTGCTGTTACAAAGAGCATCGTGGTGACCATTGCTGTTACAAAGAGCATCGTGGTGACCATTGCTGTTACAAAGCACATTGTGGTGACCACTGTTGTTGCATAGCCCATCATGGTGACCATTGCTGTTACAAAGTCCATTGTGGTGACCATTGCTGTTACAAAGCACATCGTGGTGACCATTGCTGTTACAAAGAGCATCATGGTGACCATTGCTGTTACAAAGCACATTGTGGTGACCATTGCTGTTACAAAGCACATTGTGGTGACCATTGCTGTTACAAAGCACATTGTGGTGACCATTGCTGTTACAAAGAGCATCGTGGTGACCATTGCTGTTACAAAGAGCATCGTGGTGACCATTGCTGTTACAAAGCACATCGTGGTGACCATTGCTGTTACAAAGCACATCGTGGTGACCACTGTTGTTGCATAGCCCATCATGGTGACCATTGCTGTTACAAAGTCCATTGTGGTGACCATTGCTGTTACAAAGAACATCGTGGTGACCATTGCTGTTACAAAGTGCATAGTGGTGACCATTGCTGTTACAAAGTGCATCGTGGTGACCATTGCTGTTACAAAGCGCATCGTGGTGACCATTGCTGTTACAAAGTGTATAGTGGTGACCATTGCTGTTACAAAGTGCATAGTGGTGACCATTGCTGTTACAAAGTGCATAGTGGTGACCATTGCTGTTACAAAGTGTATCGTGGTGACCATTGCTGTTACAAAGCGCATCGTGGTGACCATTGCTGTTACAAAGCACATTGTGGTGACCATTGTTGTTGCATAGCCCATCGTGGCGACTATTGCTGTTACAAAGAGCATCGTGGTGACCATTGCTGTTACAAAGTCCATCGTGGTGACCATTGCTGTTACAAAGAGCATCGTGGTGACCATTGCTGTTACAAAGCACATTGTGGTGACCATTGCTGTTACAAAGCACATCATGGTGACCATTGCTGTTACAAAGTCCATTGTGGTGACCATTGCTGTTACAAAGCACATCGTGGTGACCATTGCTGTTACAAAGAGCATCATGGTGACCATTGCTGTTACAAAGCACATTGTGGTGACCATTGCTGTTACAAAGCACATTGTGGTGACCATTGCTGTTACAAAGCACATTGTGGTGACCATTGCTGTTACAAAGAGCATCGTGGTGACCATTGCTGTTACAAAGCACATCGTGGTGACCATTGCTGTTACAAAGCACATCGTGGTGACCACTGTTGTTGCATAGCCCATCATGGTGACCATTGCTGTTACAAAGTCCATTGTGGTGACCATTGCTGTTACAAAGCACATCGTGGTGACCATTGCTGTTACAAAGTGCATAGTGGTGACCATTGCTGTTACAAAGTGCATTGTGGTGACCATTGCTGTTACAAAGCGCATCGTGGTGACCATTGCTGTTACAAAGTGTATAGTGGTGACCATTGCTGTTACAAAGTGCATAGTGGTGACCATTGCTGTTACAAAGCACATTGTGGTGACCATTGTTGTTGCATAGCCCATCGTGGCGACTATTGCTGTTACAAAGAGCATCGTGGTGACCATTGCTGTTACAAAGTCCATCGTGGTGACCATTGCTGTTACAAAGCACATCGTGGTGACCATTGCTGTTACAAAGTGCATAGTGGTGACCATTGCTGTTACAAAGTGCATCGTGGTGACCATTGCTGTTACAAAGCACATCGTGGTGACCATTGCTGTTACAAAGTGCATAGTGGTGACCATTGCTGTTACAAAGCACATCGTGGTGACCATTGCTGTTACAAAGCACATTGTGGTGACCATTGTTGTTGCATAGCCCATCATGGTGACCATTGCTGTTACAAAGAGCATCGTGGTGACCATTGCTGTTACAAAGAGCATCGTGGTGACAATTGCTGTTACAAAGAGCATCGTGGCGACCATTGCTGTTACAAAGAGCATCGTGGTGACCATTGCTGTTACAAAGAGCATTGTGGTGACCATTGCTGTTACAAAGCGCATCGTGGTGACCATTGCTGTTACAAAGAGCATCGTGGTGACCATTGCTGTTACAAAGAGCATCGTGGTGACAATTGCTGTTACAAAGAGCATCGTGGCGACCATTGCTGTTACAAAGAGCATCGTGGTGACCATTGCTGTTACAAAGAGCATTGTGGTGACCATTGCTGTTACAAAGCGCATCGTGGTGACCATTGCTGTTACAAAGAGCATCGTGGTGACCATTGCTGTTACAAAGCACATTGTGGTGACCATTGCTGTTACAAAGCACATTGTGGTGACCATTGCTGTTACAAAGAGCATCGTGGTGACCATTGCTGTTACAAAGAGCATCGTGGTGACCATTGCTGTTACAAAGCACTTTGTGGTGACCATTTCTGTTACAAAGCACATTGTGGTGACCATTGTTGTTACAAAGCACATTGTGGTGACCATTGCTGTTACAAAGAGCATCGTGGTGATCATTGCTGTTACAAAGAGCATCGTGGTGACCATTGCTGTTACAAAGCACATCGTGGTGACCATTGCTGTTACAAAGTGCATCGTGGTGACCATTGCTGTTACAAAGAGCATCATGGTGACCATTGCTGTTACAAAGCACATCGTGGTGACCATTGCTGTTACAAAGCACATCGTGGTGACCACTGTTGTTGCATAGCCCATCATGGTGACCATTGCTGTTACAAAGTCCATTGTGGTGACCATTGCTGTTACAAAGCACATCGTGGTGACCATTGCTGTTACAAAGTGCATAGTGGTGACCATTGCCGTTACAAAGTGCATCGTGGTGACCATTGCTGTTACAAAGCGCATCATGGTGACCATTGCTGTTACAAAGTGTATAGTGGTGACCATTGCTGTTACAAAGTGCATAGTGGTGACCATTGCTGTTACAAAGTGCATCGTGGTGACCATTGCTGTTACAAAGTGCATAGTGGTGACCATTGCTGTTACAAAGTGTATCGTGGTGACCATTGCTGTTACAAAGCGCATCGTGGTGACCATTGCTGTTACAAAGCACATTGTCGTGACCATTGTTGTTACAAAGAGCATCGCGGTGACCATTGCTGTTACAAAGAGCATCGTGGTGACCATTGCTGTTACAAAGTCCATCGTGGTGACCATTGCTGTTACAAAGCACATCGTGGTGACCATTGCTGTTACAAAGTGCATAGTGGTGACAATTGCTGTTACAAAGTGCATCGTGGTGACCATTGCTGTTACAAAGCACATCGTGGTGACCATTGCTGTTACAAAGTGCATAGTGGTGACCATTGCTGTTACAAAGCACATCGTGGTGACCATTGCTGTTACAAAGCACATTGTGGTGACCATTGTTGTTGCATAGCCCATCGTGGTGACCATTGCTGTTACAAAGAGCATCGTGGTGACCATTGCTGTTACAAAGCACATTGTGGTGACCATTGTTGTTGCATAGCCCATCGTGGTGACCATTGCTGTTACAAAGTCCATCGTGGTGACCATTGCTGTTACAAAGCACATTGTGGTGACCATTGTTGTTGCATAGCCCATCGTGGCGACTATTGCTGTTACAAAGAGCATCGTGGTGACCATTGCTGTTACAAAGTCCATCGTGGTGACCATTGCTGTTACAAAGAGCATCGTGGTGACCATTGCTGTTACAAAGCACATTGTGGTGACCATTGCTGTTACAAAGCACATCATGGTGACCATTGCTGTTACAAAGTCCATTGTGGTGACCATTGCTGTTACAAAGCACATCGTGGTGACCATTGCTGTTACAAAGAGCATCGTGCTGACCATTGCTGTTACAAAGAGCATCGTGGTGACCATTGCTGTTACAAAGTCCATTGTGGTGACCATTGCTGTTACAAAGCACATCGTGGTGACCATTGCTGTTACAAAGTGCATAGTGGTGACCATTGCTGTTACAAAGTGCATCGTGGTGACCATTGCTGTTACAAAGCGCATCATGGTGACCATTGCTGTTACAAAGCACATTGTGGTGACCATTGTTGTTGCATAGCCCATCGTGGTGACCATTGCTGTTACAAAGAGCATCGTGGTGACCATTGCTGTTACAAAGAGCATCGTGGTGACAATTGCTGTTACAAAGAGCATCGTGGCGACCATTGCTGTTACAAAGAGCATCGTGGTGACCATTGCTGTTACAAAGAGCATCGTGGTGACCATTGCTGTTACAAAGAGCATCGTGGTGACCATTGCTGTTACAAAGCACATTGTGGTGACCATTGCTGTTACAAAGTGCATTGTGGTGACCATTGCTGTTACAAAGAGCATCGTTGTGACCATTGCTGTTACAAAGAGCATCGTGGTGACCATTGCTGTTACAAAGAGCATCGTGGTGACCATTGCTGTTACAAAGCGCATCGTGGTGACCATTGCTGTTACAAAGAGCATCGTGGTGACCATTGCTGTTGCAAAGAGGATCGTGGTGACCATTGCTGTACAAAGCGCATTGTGGTGACCATTGTTGTTACAAAGTGTATAGTGGTGACCATTGCTGTTACAAAGTGCATAGTGGTGACCATTGCTGTTACAAAGCACATTGTGGTGACCATTGTTGTTGCATAGCCCATCGTGGCGACTATTGCTGTTACAAAGAGCATCGTGGTGACCATTGCTGTTACAAAGTCCATCGTGGTGACCATTGCTGTTACAAAGCACATCGTGGTGACCATTGCTGTTACAAAGTGCATAGTGGTGACCATTGCTGTTACAAAGTGCATCGTGGTGACCATTGCTGTTACAAAGCACATCGTGGTGACCATTGCTGTTACAAAGTGCATAGTGGTGACCATTGCTGTTACAAAGCACATCGTGGTGACCATTGCTGTTACAAAGCACATTGTGGTGACCATTGTTGTTACAAAGCACATTGTGGTGACCATTGCTGTTACAAAGAGCATCGTGGTGACCATTGATGTTACAAAGAGCATCGTGGTGACAATTGCTGTTACAAAGAGCATCGTGGCGACCATTGCTGTTACAAAGAGCATCGTGGTGACCATTGCTGTTACAAAGAGCATCGTGGTGACAATTGCTGTTACAAAGAGCATCGTGGCGACCATTGCTGTTACAAAGAGCATCGTGGTGACCATTGCTGTTACAAAGAGCATTGTGGTGACCATTGCTGTTACAAAGCGCATCGTGGTGACCATTGCTGTTACAAAGAGCATCGTGGTGACCATTGCAGTTACAAAGCACATTGTGGTGACCATTGCTGTTACAAAGAGCATCGTGGTGACCATTGCTGTTACAAAGAGCATAGTGGTGACCATTGCTGTTACAAAGCACATTGTGGTGACCATTGCTGTTACAAAGCACATTGTGGTGACCATTGCTGTTACAAAGAGCATTGTGGTGACCATTGCTGTTACAAAGCACATTGTGGTGACCATTGTTGTTACAAAGCACATTGTGGTGACCATTGCTGTTACAAAGAGCAACGTGGTGACCATTGCTGTTACAAAGAGCATCGTGGTGACCATTGCTGTTACAAAGCACATCGTGGTGACCATTGCTGTTACAAAGCACATCGTGGTGACCACTGTTGTTGCATAGCCCATCATGGTGACCATTGCTGTTACAAAGTCCATTGTGGTGACCATTGCTGTTACAAAGCACATCGTGGTGACAAAGTGCATAGTGGTGACCATTGCCGTTACAAAGTGCATCGTGGTGACCATTGCTGTTACAAAGCGCATCATGGTGACCATTGCTGTTACAAAGTGTATAGTGGTGACCATTGCTGTTACAAAGTGCATAGTGGTGACCATTGCTGTTACAAAGTGCATCGTGGTGACCATTGCTGTTACAAAGTGCATAGTGGTGACCATTGCTGTTACAAAGCACATTGTGGTGACCATTGTTGTTACAAAGAGCATCGCGGTGACCATTGCTGTTACAAAGAGCATCGTGGTGACCATTGCTGTTACAAAGTCCATCGTGGTGACCATTGCTGTTACAAAGCACATCGTGGTGACCATTGCTGTTACAAATAGCATAGTGGTGACAATTGCTGTTACAAAGTGCATCGTGGTGACCATTGCTGTTACAAAGCACATCGTGGTGACCATTGCTGTTACAAAGTGCATAGTGGTGACCATTGCTGTTACAAAGCACATCGTGGTGACCATTGCTGTTACAAAGCACATTGTGGTGACCATTGTTGTTGCATAGCCCATCGTGGTGACCATTGCTGTTACAAAGAGCATCGTGGTGACCATTGCTGTTACAAAGCACATTGTGGTGACCATTGTTGTTGCATAGCCCATCGTGGTGACCATTGCTGTTACAAAGTCCATCGTGGTGACCATTGCTGTTACAAAGCACATTGTGGTGACCATTGTTGTTGCATAGCCCATCGTGGCGACTATTGCTGTTACAAAGAGCATCGTGGTGACCATTGCTGTTACAAAGTCCATCGTGGTGACCATTGCTGTTACAAAGAGCATCGTGGTGACCATTGCTGTTACAAAGCACATTGTGGTGACCATTGCTGTTACAAAGCACATCATGGTGACCATTGCTGTTACAAAGTCCATTGTGGTGACCATTGCTGTTACAAAGCACATCGTGGTGACCATTGCTGTTACAAAGAGCATTGTGCTGACCATTGCTGTTACAAAGAGCATCGTGGTGACCATTGCTGTTACAAAGTCCATTGTGGTGACCATTGCTGTTACAAAGCACATCGTGGTGACCATTGCTGTTACAAAGTGCATAGTGGTGACCATTGCTGTTACAAAGTGCATCGTGGTGACCATTGCTGTTACAAAGCGCATCATGGTGACCATTGCTGTTACAAAGCACATTGTGGTGACCATTGTTGTTGCATAGCCCATCGTGGTGACCATTGCTGTTACAAAGAGCATCGTGGTGACCATTGCTGTTACAAAGAGCATCGTGGTGACAATTGCTGTTACAAAGAGCATCGTGGCGACCATTGCTGTTACAAAGAGCATCGTGGTGACCATTGCTGTTACAAAGAGCATCATGGTGACCATTGCTGTTACAAAGAGCATCGTGGTGACCATTGCTGTTACAAAGTGCATTGTGGTGACCATTGCTGTTACAAAGAGCATCGTTGTGACCATTGCTGTTACAAAGAGCATCGTGGTGACAATTGCTGTTACAAAGAGCATCGTGGTGACCATTGCTGTTACAAAGCGCATCGTGGTGACCATTGCTGTTACAAAGAGCATCGTGGTGACCATTGCTGTTGCAAAGAGGATCGTGGTGACCATTGCTGTTACAAAGAGCATCGTGGTGACCATTGCTGTTACAAAGCGCATAGTGGTGACCATTGCTGTTACAAAGAGCTTTGTGGTGACCATTGCTGTTACAAAGTGCATAGTGGTGACCATTGCTTACAAAGCGCATAGTGGTGACCATTGCTGTTACAAAAAGCATTGTGGTGATGACCATTGCTGTTAGAAAGCGCATAGTGGTGACCATTGCTGTTACATAGAGCATCGTGGTGACCATTGCTGTTACAAAGCGCATCATGGTGACCATTGCTGTTACAAAGAGTATCGTGGTGACCATTGCTGTTACAAAGCACATTGTGGTGACCATTGAGCGTGTTGCAGACTTCTAGTATTATGGACTGTCTTATACATTATCCGATTATAACGATTACTCATTGGCTGCTGAGATTTGGAATCCTGTCACCAGCATTATAATATAAGCTTATTTATAGAAATCTTACTTCAACACAAGCATTGGCTGAGTTTGCCTTAATTACACTATTCATTGTGCGTGATTTCACACAGCTATTGTTTGTTCATAATTTGACACATCAAAGAGGCATAATCAGTCAGCACAGTGAATCAAGCAAAACAGTCATTGTTGACATATGAGACAACAGTTGATGGTCACAAATGCATAAACTCAAAATGAGATAATTTTAAAAATGTCAATCATTTTGAAATCTGAAACATGCAAGAAAACTGAAACATTTTTGTAGTTAAGTTATTTCTGTCATATTTGCGAGATATTCAAAAACATATGTGCTATGTTATACAGAATTTGTCACATCTCATACAGAATTTGGCACATCCCCTCATCGAAAATTTGTCACATCTCCTCATAGAGAATTTGTCACATTTTCTCATAGAGAATTCGTCCCATCTCCTCAATCCTCACAGAGAATCTGTCACATCTACTCATAGCGAATTTGTCACATCTACTCATAGAGAATCTGTCAGGTCTACTCATAGAGAATCTGTCAGATCTACACAAAGAATCTGTTAAATCTGCTCAATACTCAGAGAATTTGTTACATCTCCTCATAGAGAATCTGTCACATCTCCTCAATCCTCATAGATAATTTGTCACATCTACTTATAGAGAATTTGTCACATCTACTCATAGAAAATTTGTCACATCTACACATAGAGAATTTGTCAAATCTACTCAGAGAATTTGTCACATCTCCTCAATCCTCATCTCCTCAGAGAATTTGTCACATCTCCTCAATCCTCATAGAGAATTTGTCACATATCAATCATCATAGAGAATTTGTCACATCTCAATCCTCATAGAGAATTTGTCATCTCCTCAATCCTCATAGAGAATTTGTCACATTTACACAGAGAATTTGTCACATCTCCTCAATCCTCATAGATAGTTTGTCACATCTCCTCATAGAGATTTTGTCACATCTACTCATAGAGAATTCTACTCATAGATAATTTGTCACATCTATTCATAGAGATTTTGTCACATCTATTCATAGAGAATTTGTCACATCTCCTCAATCCTCATACAGAATTTGTCACATCTCCTCATAGAGAATTTAACACACACTCATAGGGAATTTGCCGTATATAATCATAGTCTGTCTCTCTACTAATACATAGTCTGTCACATCTCCTCATAGAGAATCTGTCACATTTCCTCATAGAGAATTTGTCACATCTCCTCAATCCTCACACAGAATCTGTCACATCTACTCATAGAGAATCTGTCAGATCTACACAAAGAATCTGTGACATCTGCTCAATACTCAGAGAATTTGTCACATCTCATAGAGAATCTGTCACATCTCATCAATCCTCACAGAGAAATTGTCACATCTACTCATAGAGGATTTGTCACATCTACTCATAGGGAATTTGCCACATCTGTCTGTAGGCCTAACACGATTAGCATCCTTTATTTCTGACGGCAGCAAGTCACTATGGCAACAAGAATCAGACATTGTCGCAGAAAAATGAGTAAATTGCCTTGAGGTTTCTCAGATACAGGTAAATGTTGTCTGTATCAGATTCATCATAGTCATTAGAATGAAGTAAGGGTGACACAAGAATAAACTTCACTAGATCTGATTGGTCCAGTCACATGATTATTGAACACTGACTAGATCTGTTCTGAGCATTGACACATATATGACTTTTAGAAGTGTTAGTTGCATAGAAGCAATCACCAACATCTCCAACATGATAACATTTTCTCATGTTTAAACCATATTGGTAAAAAAAATGCTCTCTACATAGTCTTAAACATGACCATTTGTAGGCCAACAGAATAGTAATTAAAGAAAATTGTTCTCCAGAATGATGGACTTAATAACCAAGACAATGGGAGGAATCCAGTTTTAGCTAAGCCCCGCCCTTGAACTCAGCTCCACCCACGGTTCGCCCATGTTCGGATCAATTGATCCCTGTGCTCTCGGAATCTCAATTTCCAGAAAACTATACAGGTAAAGCTGTTGAACATTTTGAAATTAATCTGACTGGGTGCTGTTGCTGCAAGAGCGTCCAGTCATATTAATTTCAAAATATTCAACAGAATGTTTATTAGATAGTAGTGTTGGGAATTGGTACTAATTTTGTGATCGATGATTGTTTTTACATACTGACCGATGATCAATTAATGATCGATCATACATGTAGCATTTTCTCATTTTTACCCATTCTGAAATTTTGAATGCAATAATTATTGCACGTTCATGGATATTTAACCGTAATAATTTAAGAGATAATCTGTTGAATATTTTGAAACTAATTTGATTGGAAGCTGTTGGCAGCAACAGCTTCCAGTCAAATAAGTTTCAAAATGTTCAACAGGTTATTGGTATGGTGATTTTGACATTAGCACACTATTCCAGTGTTGAGAGAGTTAACGTCTTCGACTATGCACTCGTATGGAGTAATACTATGTTATATAGCTGTAAAAATGAAATTAAAATTCTATTGCACAAGCAATCTGCAGTTTAAATATTGTCAATTTATAAGCAGTCAAACTCGATTTCTGAAATCATGATCGATCTGTTGGTTGGACATGCAAACCAATCAATCATCGATCAAATCGATTAATTGGAACAACACTATTAAATAGTAAAGATGTACAATTTGTACATTTAGTCTGTCATCAATTAGCATTTGTGATGAACTTAGCTAGGTAATTCATGACATAATTGATTATGATGTCATTATTCATGTCATGTGGTTGATTATGAGATCATGATTGATGGATAAACTGGAATCCTACATTATTTACATGGCACGTTCTCAATGCTACCCTTCTCTTGGCCTACAAATGGCCATTCCCTAAGCGCAAGTTCTTGGGGTCAATCATGAGCATTAGAGGCGCTAACAATATTCAGGTCACGATTGTCACATTTCTGCGTCACCATTTATTTCTGGCGATGATCTTTGAACGTCCTGGAACTGAGACGTCCATTGTTCTGGCTTCATTGCGTAGATCTGTACAGAGAAAATACATGTGAAGTAAACATCGACAGTAGTACACAACGGATGAATCCCATCTGTCAGTCAAGTATATAACATCATAAACCATTACGTCACAAGTAGGCTGACATCACAATTAAAATGCACAATCAATAACAAATCTAGCTCCGTTATGAACATTCAATAGTCCATCAAGTGTAGGAATTTTATGTCTTTATTATTTACTAAACACTTTGTTGAATATTTTGAAAGTAATTTAATAGTTACCTTGAAATTGGGATTCTGGAAATTCAGGATTCAAAGTATATAAATCGATCACAACATACATATCTACAAATGGGCGAGGTTATAGCAAGAAATCGATCATTCTATTAGCTTATTTTACACTTCTGAGTCTGATATTGATTAGTATTTATGAGTCCACAGTGTGCCAAAATCTGTATTGGACGAGACGTTCAGTTCAGTACAGATTTTAACACACTGGACAAGTAGAATAAATATCTGTATTACCATCAGAAATGTAATCCGCCACATACTTAACTCTTTCACCGATAAATCACTGAAAAGGGGGTTTTTTTTTATGATATAAAACACATTCTGTTGAACATTTAAAAAATAATTTGACTGGAAACCATTGCTGCCAAAGGCAGCGAATTAATTTCAGAATATTTAACAGTTTTCCTGTATGGGTGCCTTGAAAATGAGATATGGGGAATTCAACCGTGAAAGGGCTAACTTGCGAAAATCAGAAAATAAATGATTCAATGTAATATTGTGTATATTGCTGTTACTAATTACAGAGAATACACAAAATGTTTAACAAAAATTATACAGGTTAGCAATTCATTCAAGATGCGATAACCTAGTGATGCAACAATATTATGACATAATGTTTGAAAGAAATGTAATAATGTCACTGGAGGTGATCAAACCGTTCAATCAACTTGCCATCAATCACCCCTCAATCGCCTGAATGAAATTTCAGGGATACAAGTTTTGATCTTTTAGTAAATTTTAATAGAAGTGTCTTTTAAAGCTATCTAGGTAATGAACCTTTCCAGTTTTAGCTATGCCCCACCCATCTTTGTATAAGCTCTACCAACACCTCGTTCATGCTGGGATCGATCGATCTCTGAACTCCCTGACTACCAATTTACAGAAAATGATACCCGTAAGCTGTTAAATATTTTGAAACTAATTTGACTGGGCGCTGTTGTTGCCTATGGCAGCAACAGCTCCCAGTCAAATTAGTTTCAAAATATTCCACAGAATGTTTATTAAATTGAGAATTTATCAAAACTATACAAGTTGTACACTCCATGACAGACTTTATGATGTTCATGACGGAGCTTTATTTTATTATGACAGCAATGCCATTATAATAGTGACATCATTATGATAGTGACGTCATTATAACAGTGACGTCATTATGATAACAACGCCATTATGACCATGACGTCATTATAATAGTGACATCATTATGACAGTGACATCATTATGATAGTGACGTCATTATGATTGTGATGTCAGCTGACTAATGACGTAAATGAGTATGACATCATATACATGATAGAGCTGGGCGGTCTGACGGTAGTACCGTGAGGACCGCGGTATACCGTGAACCGATACCGTGACCGTTGACATTTCCAAATACCGTGAATACCGTCCATAATGTTTGAGCAATATTTGAAAAATATATTCATAAAATCTGACTTGACCAAGAGTAAATAAGTGCTAATGGTGCCAAAAATACAGGCATCCCTAACTATTAGCCGAGTTGAGGTGAAAGGGTCGTTGTAAAAACAAACATCAAGACATCAATTACAAAATAATGACAGGCAGAATTGTATGTCAAACGTACGTCTTAAAAGTCTCACGGTAAAATTGCTTTATTTAAAACATCTAAACTCATTCTCTGGCTGTCCGCCGGTAGTAACTACACTACAATATATTCCCTATTCCCGTTACTATTATTTGTAATTTATTACTCCAAGCATTTTGTCACCGAACAAACACGCTAGAATAACAAAGTAACATACAAACTGTGCGCTATTCAAACATAACAGCAATCTCGCAAAGACGTATCTGATTGGGTGTTCATGAACTAGACCGTGGGAAAATACATTACTATGCTGAATTTATCAATGAAAATTTACTAAAACGTAGTATTTGCTAGCGCCACTTTGATCACATGCTAATTTATTAACAACGAGCAGCGTTGAAGTCGTTAGGGGGCCTATTTGTTATTTTTCTGGCTTGTTTTAAGAAATTTCTTTAAGGATTAAATCCAGTTTAAGTAACGACACCTAAAAATTATAGTGTTTTAGTTTTTGTGATTCATTTTTCAACTGGCTACACGTCGGAAGTGCGCGGAAATAGCTTTTTACACGCATTGTTCACGTGAAGCATGGCGAGTAACGAGTCTGCACATCTGGTACTCGGTAATTATCAGAAGCTTTGGAATCGGCTATATTCAATGTTGTGTTATATGTATGTGTATAGGCCTGTTTTCGCGAGTAACAGAATATACGACTCCAGCAGAAATAAAATAGTACAACACTCGCCCCCGTTTAAAGTCGCAGATTTTGTCTGGACTCTGTTTATCAAAGCCCTCAACTGCCAAAATAAAATTTACCGTTTGCTGGTCGCACGCATTAATAGCAAGAACAATCCAAATTGAAAATAGTGCACCCCAATGTCTCAAACAGCGGGTTATAGTTAGCGAGTCGACCACACCCTTTGACCGATATTCCCGTGAATGATATTACGTCAATAAAAATAGTGACCTAATAAAATCGTGAAACTAACCAGTCGCAATAGCCATGTTTTTCTTCTCTAAATCAGGAAGCCGATTTATTTATTTTACCTATATTTACCGTGATTGGAGATGGAAGTGAAAAGGAAATGGAAAAAATTGTTCTAATTTGGTGGCATGCCTCAAGCTCAGATGACGGTATACCGTGGTATTTTTTTATGGTACCGATACCATCATGTAAATATCAATACTGCCCAGCTCTAATACATGAGTATTACATTTTAAAGTGAAATTCAGTGATCAGCACAGATGATCGATTGGTTACCTGCTGGTTCTCATAGGAGATTAAAAACCCGATCTCCTGGGAGTCAAATGATGAGATCATTTTATTGATCTCCCCAGGTTGGCATATTTCTATGGCGGACATAGTGAACATTTCTTTAAGAAATTCATACTGCTATGATACTGACTGAATCTCTAGATTGCAGGGAACACAGTATATTCAGCCTTACTCATGCAAATGTCCATTAAACATTGCTCAGCTTGGAATGGTGGTCAGTGATGTATTCTCCCTCGCATACAGTACCTCAGCTTACTTCGTATAAGCGAGCTAAAGATAAATATCTATCTATTTTACCTGGCTGACAAAGTCGAGAACATTTTTCTTTGATGTTTCATGTAGTGCTCTTTGACCCCACTTAAATTCAAACAACACTGGTTCAGTATTTGGCTGCTTGATATACGCTATATATCCATTGCGTACAAACTCCTGTGTGATAAGCTTCTTCACATCACCAAATACTTCATGATGCAATCTGGAAGCAATATCAGACAATAAAATTAGAACTTGAGGGAGATGCTTACTCACACCTTAACACTTTGTCTTGACAATGCACTTAGTGACCACACACACCACCGCTTGCGAACTAGATTGTAGGTGTACTGATCTCCCAACACAAAGCAATCATAATCTGTCATAATATGAAGGAGTGTGCTAAATCGTATGATCCTACCTATCTGCATTCCAGAGTTATGGTCAACAATATATATTCTTTATGTACTTTGTGACCCCATGACATAGATATTTGATGCTTTGTCCAGCAATGCAGGGAACTTCGAATTCTAGCCACCTATAACATGAATGAATGTGCCAAATTGCGTGATTATACCTACTTGTGTTCTCAATTTATTGTTAAAAATGTGTATTTTGTGACACACGTAGTGACTCCGTGGCCTAAATATTTGACGGTTTGCCCTCAAACTGATTTTTTGCCTAGTTATCTACAATATGAATCAATAAACCAAATTTGGTGTTTCTAACTTCTTGGACTTCGGAAATATTGTGAGGTTAAACAGAGAGGCAAGCAGGCATCAGGCAGGCAGACAGACGGCACCAATGACAATACTCACACCGGCCTTTGGCAGAATAACTAATAATATTATCTCCACACTAAAGCAACTAGTGATGTCATAGCTGGTAGATTACTTTGTCCAGTAATTTTGAGAAATCAGAATTTGCACCAGCTAAGATTTTTTGTGTAAATTTACAACTGGAATGGCTGGCTTGATAATCAAGTTTTTGACATTGTTGTTTGGTGGCTTGCAGAAGTTCAAGAAAATTTCAATTTTTTCATTCGAAATGTCCATTTGCAGATCAAGAGAATACTATTTTTTGGAAATTTACCACTGGAATGACTGGCTCGGTTATCGAGCCAGTCATTCCAGTGGTAAATTTTCAAAAATAGTCTTCTCTTTGTCTACAAATGGACATTTCTCAAGGCCACTGCAGAAGCCATTTTTGGCTGATTTGAGGATTAAATGGTTATTAGTCAACAGTTTACATAGTGACTCTCATAAGGGTCCTTTTGAGGGTACATATACCCGCATAGTCTAGCGTGGGACCAGGAAATGCTTTGGGACACATTAAAATTCACCTTTCCAAGTTTACTATCGATCAAATGATGTCATAATCATAAAGTAACGTGTAGGATGATGTCATAATCATGACGTCATGAATGACTTGATATAGCCCGTCTTAAATGCTTAACAGTTCGATACGTTGTAGGAATTGTAAGTTTTTGCTATTTAATAAACATGCTAGGCAGCAAAAGCACCCAGTTAAATTAGTTTAAAAATAATCAACAGCTTACCTGTATAGTTTTCTGGAAATTGATAGTCAGGGAGTTAGGGATCGATCGATCCCAACATGAGCGCGGTGTGAGTGGAGCTTAGATAGAGATGGGCGGGGCATAGCTAAAACTGGACGGGTTCATTGAGCATGATTGCTAAATGTTGGTTGGTATTATGGGTTTTTGCAGATTGGCATGATTGGGACAGTCAAATTAGTTTCAAATTATACAACAGATTGGTTATTAGATTGGAAATTTACCAAACATATACACTTCAGACCGTTTCATGGCAGAATTTCCCAGTTTTTTTGTGATGGACCTGTGTCAATATTAGAGCTGTGGTTCGTGAAGATTTTCACGAACCGAACCGGTTCGCGATACGCTAGTCCGGTTCACTAACCGGTTCACGAACCATCTAACATTCAAAATCTGAACTGCTGAAATAGAATTAGAAATATTGTGACACACAAAATCATTTGCAAATTTCAAGTGGCTTTAGTGACAAAGTACACAACAAATGGTTAATATATAACAGCCAGATAAGTTCAATACACTCAAATAAGTTTCATTGCGTGGTTAGTTGGTTACTTCTTGTAGTTTTATAGACGACACTAGTTAAACAAGCATTCTCTAAGTATTGCTTTGCAATACATGTCCCCTACCTGGTGATATAAATCTTTAGCGATTGACAGTCAAAAATTTCATTAAAAATTGTCAAAAGCAGCTGAAGCTCGAGCTTGATCTGTAACTTCTCATAACATAGCAATAAACCACGTCTCCGTTATATATGGTGAAGGAGAAGGAAAAAGTCTTGAAAGCTGATATGTTTGTATTTCATAAGTCGAAAGGGGGCATAACTCCATCAAAGAATGACGCAAACGCCTGAAACCCGAACTTGGTCTGTAGTTTCTCATAATAAAGTAATGTACCAATTCTCAGTTGAATATCTTGAAAGACTGCGAGAAAAACGGCGGAAAACTAATATTTTTCGTATTTCATAGGTCGAAAGGGGGCATAACTCCATCAAAAATGTATGCATACGCCTGAAACTCGAACTTGGTCTGTAACTTCTCATAACAAAGCAATGTAGCAATTTTCAGTATAATATCTTGAAAGACTGCGAAAGAAGTGCGGAAAACTAATATTTTTGGAAAGGGGGCATAACTCCATGAAAAATTGACGAAAATATCTGAAACTCGAACTTGCTCTGTAACTCTTTACACAAAAGCGATGCACTGATTTTCGCTTAACTATCTTGAAGGAGTAGCAATTCTCAGCATAATATCTTGAAACACCGCGGAAAAAAAAGTGCGGAAAACTAATATTTTTCGTATTGCATAAGTCGAAAGGGGGCATAACTCCATAAAAAATTGACGAAAATGTCTGAAACTCGAACTTGCTCTGTAACTCCTTGCACTAAAGCAATGCACTGATTTTCAGTTAAATATCTTGAAGGAGTGCGAAAAAAATGCGGAAAGTTGATATTTTTCGTATTTCTTAAGTCGAAAGGGGGCATAACTCCAACAAAAATTGACGCATACACCTGAAACTCGAACGTGGTCTGTAACTTCTCATACCAAAGCAATGTAGCAATTCTCAGTATAATATCATGAAAGACTGCGGAAAAAAGTGCGGAAAACTAATATTTTTCGTATTTCATGTCGAAAGGGGGCATAACTCCATCAAAAATTTATGTATACGCCTGAAACTCGAACTTCGTCTGTAACTTCTAACAAAGCAATAAACCAATTCTCAGTTGAATACCTTGAAGGACTGCGAAAAAGTGCGGAAAACCAACTGCGACAGATGGACGGACGGACAGATGGACAGACAGACGGAGTGCAAACCTATAGTCCCCCCGGTTTTACCGGTAGGGGAGTAATAAATCGATACAGGGAACCAGGTTAGTACGGGAACCTCATCTAAACAATACAGATATCTAGATCTGATAGATCTCCTTGAGTTTAAACGGCTAAAATAGTTTTGCCGAATACAAATTCTCAGCTACTTTGAACTGGATTTTGTATCAAGATATTACTAGATAATTAGAATGCATAACATTTTGAAAAAAATAACCCCCATATAAACGCAGTTGGTCGAGAAAACTATTCTAAACAGCGGTTTTACTGGTAGTTCATTTAGTGCGATCTATACTGTAATTGTATATCTATATCCAGTATTTTACAACATTTGCGGTAGTAACAATTGCGCGCTGAACATCCTTGATTTTAATCAGAGAAAACACATCGCATTTTGATTGGATATACTGACTGTTGTTTATTATAATAGCCAATGAAAACGTAATGGAAGAATGATTAGAAGAATAATTTGAACACTGTATCATTTCTCGGAAATCATGGTCGATTTTGCATATAACAAAGAAAATATGTCACGGTCGCCTTTTCTTTGACAGAGTTTGCGTACCGCATAGACATTATAAGCCTGTAATATGTTGAGATGGTGTAATACACATGATAACAACATTTTTTGGGCTTGTAATGTCGATATTTGCCGATAAATTAAACCATTTAAGCAAGGAAGGTATGCGTTACTTTAGGACAATTACGCTATCATGGGTGTGGGTTGAACTTACTCGGAAAATAATTCAAAATATTGTCGTAAATCTGAATTACGGTTTATGATTCAAAACTTGTATACGGCTAGAATAAGTGCTTAGTAAATCGTTTTCGTCATGATTTCCGTATATTTGCCGTAGACAGATGGAAAATACATGCGAAAAAAAATTAATGTATGGTTCGCGAACCACAAGATTCGTCAAATAAATGTTCGAATATGATTCGTTTTCCCAGAGTTCGCGATTGTTCGAAGGTTCGAATGTTCGCCCCAGCCCTAGTCAATATGCTTATAATGTCAGCCTACATATGACATAATTGATTATGACATCAGCTAACAAGCGACATAATTGATTATGATGTCATCTACTTGACTGACACATCAGATCCTTACATTTGTTTGTCAAATACTCACTCGTGATCGACACCAATTTTCTTCAGAGTGTGCCACATCAGAGCTATAAGATGAAAAAATAAACTCCTCATCATTTTGAAAACAATTTGACTGAAATATACTGCTACCATAGATAACAACAACTTTCAGTCATATTGCTTAAAATAGATGGACTGTGTCACACGTGTCGAGCCATTTAGTGTTCCCGCATATCACACATCATGTGTGACAGTATCGCAAAATAAGGATTTCATAAAATAGTATACCCCATTGATGAAACCAAATGTTTACTGAAAACTCTAACATTCTTCTAATTCTTGAAAACGAGACAAATCACACAGGAATAAACTACGTCCAAACCACAAAAAAATATGTAAACAATATGAAAAGCATTTTCATTATGATGGAGTCTGGATACAATGATGGCACAGAAAAAATCTGTAAAATTTTATTGTGGTCAGATAAGCCCTAAATGTCCATTGTGGTCAGATAAGCCCTAAATGTCCATTGTGGTCAGATAAGCCCTAAATGTCCATTGTGGTCAGATAAGCCCTAAATGTCCATTGTGGTCAGATAAGCCCTAAATGTCCATTGTGGTCAGATAAGCCCTAAATGTCCATTGTGGTCAGATAAGCCCTAAATGTCCATTGTGGTCAGATAAGCCCTAAATGTCCATTGTGGTCAGATAAGCCCTAAATGTCCATTGTGGTCAGATAAGCCCTAAATGTCCATTGTGGTCAGATAAGCCCTAAATGTCCATTGTGGTCAGATAAGCCCTAAATGTCCATTGTGGTCAGATAAGCCCTAAATGTCCATTGTGGTCAGATAAGCCCTAAATGTCCATTGTGGTCAGATAAGCCCTAAATGTCCATTGTGGTCAGATAAGCCCTAAATGTCCATTGTGGTCAGATAAGCCCTAAATGTCCATTGTGGTCAGATAAGCCCTAAATGTCCATTGTGGTCAGATAAGCCCTAAATGTCCATTGTGGTCAGATAAGCCCTAAATGTCCATTGTGGTCAGATAAGCCCTAAATGTCCATTGTGGTCAGATAAGCCCTAAATGTCCATTGTGGTCAGATAAGCCCTAAATGTCCATTGTGGTCAGATAAGCCCTAAATGTCCATTGTGGTCAGATACGCCCTAAATGTCCATTGTGGTCAGATAAGCCCTAAATGTCCATTGTGGTCAGATAAGCCCTAAATGTCCATTGTGGTCAGATAAGCCCTAAATGTCCATTGTGGTCAGATAAGCCCTAAATGTCCATTGTGGTCAGATAAGCCCTAAATGTCCATTGTGGTCAGATAAGCCCTAAATGTCCATTGTGGTCAGATAAGCCCTAAATGTCCATTGTGGTCAGATAAGCCCTAAATGTCCATTGTGGTCAGATAAGCCCTAAATGTCCATTGTGGTCAGATAAGCCCTAAATGTCCATTGTGGTCAGATAAGCCCTAAATGTCCATTGTGGTCAGATAAGCCCTAAATGTCCATTGTGGTCAGATAAGCCCTAAATGTCCATTGTGGTCAGATAAGCCCTAAATGTCCATTGTGGTCAGATAAGCCCTAAATGTCCATTGTGGTCAGATAAGCCCTAAATGTCCATTGTGGTCAGATAAGCCCTAAATGTCCATTGTGGTCAGATAAGCCCTAAATGTCCATTGTGGTCAGATAAGCCCTAAATGTCCATTGAAAACTTTAACATTTACCTAATTCTTGATGCACGCCGAAAGCCGGCCATCTTTTGGATCGCTATGTCAAGATTGTCCGCTTCACTATGGGCTCGGACATTTACTTTCCCTATGATGCAGACTGGCTCATAGAACAAATCTGTTAAGGGAGGGGGTGGGGGGGTGGTATCTCATATTTACTATCATTCACGGTAACATTCCCGGGGGTCGGTGTGGGTGTGTGTATCTAGTCGTATTTACTATCATTCATGACATTCCCGGGGGTGGGAGGGTCTGTGTGTATCTAGCCAGATTTTCTATCATTCATGACATTCCCAGGGATGGGGGGGTAGGGGTTATCTGGTCGTACTTACTATCATCCATGACATTCCCATGTGTGTGCGTGTCTGCGTGCATGTGTGTGCGTATGTGCGTGCGTGCGTGCGTGCGTGCATGCGTGCGTGCGTGCATGTATCTAGTCATATTTATTCTCATTCATGACATTCCCAGGGGTGTATTTTAAGTGGTACTTACTGTCCTGCATGACATTGCCATTCATGAAGATCAGACTAAGAATAACCATCTGAAGAGCCATTTTACTGTTGTCTTCTTTTGGCCTGAAAAGAGAAACAGGAGCACTAAAGAATGGTTTAATAGAGATCCAGTTCTAGCTATGGCCCACCCCTTTCTAGGCAGGTTCCACCCGCTTTGTGCACAGGTTTGAATCGATTTTCACAATTGTAACCCTGAATTCACAAAATTTCAATTTCAAGGTAACTATACAAGCATTCTGTTGAATATTTTGTAACTGATGTAACTGGGAGCTGTTGTTGCCTATGCTGCACATTAGTTTCAAGCAAGAGGCCCAAGGGGCCTGTATTTCTCACCTGTAACATAGGCATGTCCACTAGAAAGCTCATTGCTTATAAGTAGAACTCTAACGTTTGGCCATTTAAAACTTCCTATTGTTTTGAGTTTTTAGTGGGAAAATGATCTACGCTGGTCACCAAACCATTTATCCGACAGTTTCAAACATGGCAAATTTGAAATCGGCATACCTCAAAACCTGTATAAAACCAATTTCGTCTTCAAAATCAATGAAATAAAAAAATTCAGTATGACCGCCAAACACACTACATTTTGATTAGCCCATAGCAGCCATATTTTCTGACTTATCAGCTTCCCATGGACAAATGTCACTGGCCATAGTGCCTACTCATACCGCCTAAATTTCAGCCCGATTCATTTAGTGGTTGTGGAGAAATTGATTTCGCGAAGACTAACCCATTCAAGTGACCAGAGCTCTATACTCACCAGTGAATATGTGGATATTCCAGTTCTAATGAGCTGACCAGAATATAAGATCCTTTGCCTTTCTCCTCTAGCTCTATCAGTTCATAACCAAACACCTGAAACATAAGATCAGTTCACTTTACTTCACAATGTGAGTATTGCTTAACGCTTTCATAACTACAATGACCAAGGTCAGCCTGTTCACTCAGGACAACGACCAAGGTCAGCCTGTTCACTCAGGACTACAACGGCCAAGGTCAGCCTGTTTACTCAGGACAACAACGGCTGAGGTCAGCCTGTTCACTCAGGACTACAACGGCCGAGGTCAGCCTGTTCACTCAGGACAACAACCGCTGAGGTCAGCCTGTTCACTCAGGACAACAACCGCTGAGGTCAGCCTGTTCACTCTGGACAACAACGGCCAAGGTCAGCCTGTTCACTCAGGACAATGACCGAGGTCAGCCTGCCGACTCAGGGTTACAACGACCGAGGTCAGGCTGTTCACTCAGGACTCAATGACCGAGGTCAGCCTGTTCACTCAGGACTACAAAGGCCGAGGTCAGCCTGTTCACTCAGGACAACAACAGGCGAGATCAGCCTGTTCACTCAGAACTACAACAGCCGAGGTCAGCCCATTCACTCAGGAGTACAAGAGCTGAGGTCAGTCCATTCATTCAGGAGTACAAGAGCTGAGGTCAGTCCGTTCACTCAGGACTCAACGACCGAGGTCAGCCTATTCACTCAGGACTACAAGAGCCGAGTTCAGCCTGCTCACTCAGAACTACAACGGCCAAGGTCAGCCTGTTCACTCAGAACTACAACTGCCGAGCCAGTCTGTTCACTCAGGAGTACAAGAGCCGAGGTCAGTCCATTGACTCAGGACTCAACGACCGAGGTCAGCCTGTTCACTCAGAACTACAAGAGCCTAGGTCAGCCTGTTCACTCAGGACTACAACAGCCGAGATCAGCCCATTGACTCAGAACTACAAGAGCCGAGGTCAGCCTGTTCACTCAGGACTACAACGACTGAGGACAGCATACGATCTAACATGCCATTGCTGGCTAAAATTGGCGGAAAGAATTCTCTCCCTTTAGCTGTTAAATACACGTAATAACAAGCCTAATTTCTGCTGTGTATACCGTCATTAGTATATAATGCATAGGTGCTACATTAAGAAAATACACCCCCACCCCATCCCCGGGCACAACTGTGCAACAAAATTTTAGTGCCACCCCCACCTCACTGTGACCATATAGTGCACACGATGACAATTATCAGTGAGTAGATGTATGAATACACATTTGATAGAAACTTAGTCCCCCTGGAACATTCACATGAAAGAATCGTAGTCATGAAATGGTTAATGCATGGTAGCTGTAAAAATAATATATGGCGGGTAAATTATTATCCATATCTTTCGGTTGACTTCAGATTAGCAAGTGTGTATGGACTACAACTTTGACTTAAATGCAGATTAGTAAAAAATCTGACGAAAAGACACTTACACTACATGTGAGTTACTAGTAGGTATAACCAAATCGAAAATGTGTGCAAAACCATTTTGGGGGAGGCAAACACCCCTTTTGCATAAATATATTTATGTACAACATCTAACCACATGAATGAAATTGCGGAAACTGAAGACAGGTTGCAGGCTTGGAGTATAGAGATATGTGAGACCTCTGCATTTCAATGAACAAGAGGCACAAGGGGCCTCAATCGATTACGTGGAACATAGTCATTTCAACTAGAAAGGCCATTGCCTATGAGGAGAACCCTAAGATTCAAGAATGTGTCCTACCAAATTTGGTTAAAATCGGTCCAGTGGTCCTCGAGAAGACATTTTAAATTGCTTTACTGTGGGCATGATGGGAGTTTTTGGAAGGAAAGGAATTCAAAGCTGGCTACCAACTGGGAACCCGTTTACCCGACTATCAGCATACCAAAAAAAATATAAACATAACCTATTTCGGCTTCAAATTTCATCAAACAAAAAATCCCAATATGTCTGCCAAAATTTGATAGGTCAATGGTGGCCATGTTTTTAACATACCAACTTCCCTTGAACCTTGAATTTTAGTCTGTAATCACACATCACAAATTTCATCATGATCCCTTCAGCAACTTGGGAGAAGTTGTTTTCGTTAAAATTAGGTGATTCATGATGGCTGCTGAAGCATTTGCATAATCAAGTTACCTAGAACAAACTTGGTTCAACTCTTACACTAGATGATGTTTAATGAGTTCCGCATCAATCCCCTAAGTGGTTTCTGAGAAAAAAGATTTTAAGAACCTTTATAATAATTGTTCAAAATCCAAAATGACCACCGGCCAAATTGGCCAACTGTATTCGTTTGAACAGACTTGGATCTCTATGTCCTAAGGATGCTTCCTGCCAAATATAATTAAAATTGGACAAGGGCTTCTTGAGAAGCCATTTAAAGAAGAGTTGATGGATGGAAGACGGACAGATGCCACAGCTTAAGCTCAGTTAGCCTTTCTTTCACACCAGGTGAGCTACAAAATTTTATGGACTCCGTAAATTTGGGCATGTCTGGTTACAGGGTTCAAAGTTGATGAAAATTTCATTCAAATGCAGCACACATAATCAAATATAAACAATATAATTTTGAAATAAATTTCTAAGAAGTTATGTTCTCTGTTGTGCTTCCCCAACCTTCCTCACATACATCCCGAAAGTTGTACTCCTAAGCATGCCAACCTTCCTCACATACATCCCGAAAGTTGTACTCCTAAGCATGCCAACCTTCCTCACATACACCCCGAAAGATGTACTCCCAAGCATGCCAACCTTCCTCACATACACCCTGAAAGATGTACTCCTAAGCATGACAACCTTCCTCACATACACCCCGACAGTTGTACTCCTAAACATGCCAACCTTCCTCACATACATCCCGAAAGTTGTACTCATAAGCATGCCAGATACATGTATACTCACACGCTTCAGATGTTCTGTGGCCTGAGCGATGATGGCAGGAAACACTTTACTCAACTCCTTCACCACATGTTTATTCATATCTACGGAAACAAACCAGCATATATTATGTATATGTACCTGTCTTCACCCTTTAGTCTTCGAGATCGTTTCAAGAAAATTGTCATTTGCCAGCCAACAGAAAACTATTTTTGTAAATTTATGAGTGGATTGACTGGCATGATTATTGAGCAAGTGCTGCCAGTGAAAATTTCAAAAATTGTTTTCTTTTGATCAACATATGGACATGCATCAAGATCACTGCTTCCATTTGTATCCTCCATTCCAAAGACATAGCACAAAAAGGGAAAACTTAACCTATAAAATACTAAACACAAAGACTTAATGTTGGAAATATAGACATGACAGAGGTCAAATATCAAGGCTACGATGACCATGACCTTTGGCCTAACAATGCCACTATCAACATGCAGCTTCTCCTATGGCATAAGAAATGATGTATTCAAGATTAGTTCAGGTAATAGTAAGAAGGTAGGACATATAAATGTAAATGATGAGGTAAACGCAAAAAAACTTAATGTTGAAAAAGCAATGGTCAAATAGCAAGGTATAATAACCTTGAAGTTTGACAGAGTGACCGCCACTATCATCATGCATTTACTTTATGGTAAAGGCAACCAGGTGTCCAAGTTTGGGTACAGTTTAACCCTTTCACCGACAAATCCCTGAAAACATAGATTCTTTACGATGTAAATCTTATTCTGTTAAATATTTCGAAATTGATTTGATTGGAAGCCATTGCTGCCTAAGGCATCAATGGCTTCCAGTCAAATGAATTTCAAAATATTAAACGGTGTTCATGTATATTTGCCTTGAAAATGATATATGGGGAATTCGTCGGTGAAAGGGTTAAGCAATGTTAAATCATACTAAGAGATGATTTGCTAAACTCGGAAACTTAATGTTGACATGCAGCCACTATCATAAAAGTAATACCTATGTCTCGCATTCTGTTTCAAAGTGATAACTATACATGTACCGTATAACCCCACCTTGCACGCTACAGATAGGCAACAGAAGGTTTCAGACACGCACATGCCTTGCTGAAATGGTTAACACGTCTGACTTACCAAGCTTCTTTATTGGCAGCTTCTTCTGATCCATGATCAGTATATACTGAACCAAGTCATTCACCTGTAACATTAACACAACAACAACCAAGTCATTCACCTGTAACATTAACACAACAACAACCAAGTCATTCACCTGTAACACTAACACAACAACAACCAAATCATTCGCCTGTAACATTAGCACAACAACAACCAAGTCATTCACCTGTAACATTAACACAACAACAACCAAGTCATTCACCTGTAACATTAACACAACAACAACCAAGTCATTCACCTGTAACACTAACACAACAACAACCAAATCATTCACCTGTAACATTAGCACAACAACAACCAAGTCATTCACCTGTAACATTAACACAACAACAACCAAGTCATTCACCTGTAACATTAACACAACAACAACCAAGTCATTCATCTGTAACATTAGCACAACAACAACCAAGTCATTCACCTGTAACATTAACACAACAACAACCAGGTCATTCACCTGTAACACTAACACAACAACAACCAAGTCATTCACCTGTAACATTAACACAACAACAACCAAGTCATTCACCTGTAACATTAGCACAACAACCACCAAGTCATTCACCTGTAACACTAACACAACAACAACCAAGTCATTCACCTGTAACATTAGCACAACAACAACCAAGTCATTCACCTGTAACACTATCACAACAACAACCAAGTCATTCACCTGTAACACTAACACAACAACCACCAAGTCATTCACCTGTAACACTAACACAACAACAACAAAGTCATTCACATGTAACACTAACGCAACAACAACCAAGTCATTCACCTGTAACATTAACACAACAACAACCAAGTCATTCACCTGTAACATTAGCACAACAACAACCAAGTCATTCACCTGTAACACTAACACAACAACAACCTAGTCATTCACCTGTAACATTAACACAACAACAACCAAGTCATTCACCTGTAACACTAACACAACAACAACCAAGTCATTCACCTGTAACATTAACACAACAACAACCAAGTCATTCACCTGTAACATTAGCACAACAACAACCAAGTCATTCACCTGTAAAATTAACACAACAACAACCTAGTCATTCACCTGTAACATTAACACAACAACAACCAAATCATTCACATGTATCACTAACACAACAACAACCAAGTCATTCACCTGTAACACTAACACAACAACAACCAAGTCATTCACCTGTAACATTAACACAACATCAAAAAAGCATCCGCTTTTGTTTCTACGAGAATTCTTAATACTTACCAGATGTACTATTATGATAATGTCTATTATCTAGTCTAGCTCAAAATAAACAATTAAAACTCCGCACTCTCCTGGTCCTGCCCATACTGTGTCCGGGAATACCATAGCCGCAGGTACCGAGTCAATTCCCAATCACAGTCAGATTCGTCTTATATTTGCCTTGGCAAACTGCGAAAGCAGCTCAGCCTCACCTCAGCGGGGCGGCTGAGGCAGGGCCATAGTACATCTGGTAAGTATTAAGAATTCTCGTAGAAACAAAAGCGGATGCTTTTTTGATTCTACTTCGAATAATACTTACCAGATGTACTATTATGATAAACTCCGGATTTCGACAGCCAGGAAATGCCGGTGGGAGGAGGTGAGGCTCGAACCAGCACTCATCAACCATCCAACAGAGAAGGTTGTGAAGAGACTAAAACCCTGGCATACGCTTGGGTTCTGCTATCTGACTCATAGAGTGCTAAACTTCTATGGTCTAGACCGCGCTCCCCCCCCCCTCTTTTGTCCGCACAAAACCAGAGGGATGTCCATGGGGATGCAACACCCACCAGACCCGTGTCAGCCCCAAGTCTCAGCTAGGGCAGTCCAGTAGAGTGCAAAGAAGCTACTACAACTTCAAATCTTTGAAAAAAACTATCAGTATATCGATTAGATTTTCAAATTGGAATGAGTCTCATGTCTGTATGAGAGGATAAATATACTCTTGTACCAGACTATTCACTTACTCAGTCTGGTATTTCGACTGGAAGTAAACATATTTATAGTCACTTAATTAATGTAAACACTCACCATTTTTGAGTGGTCGATCTGTTCTTGATCATCACAGGAGCTAGGCCCAATCCACGGTCGTACTCAGTCATGTGCATAGCGCTTGGTCAGTGTAGGCGGAAGACTTTTGTGATGTGTGCGAAGTAGTGGTCGGACGTGGCTTAGTTTAGGTTCGACAAATTGGCGACGGCTACTGGGTTATGTGTGCTGGAGATGTCGCGAAGGTAGAAATCAGTGAATGACGACTCCGCATGCCATTGTGCTACAGACATCACCTGCTCTAATGAGACACCCTTATAAAGGGCCAATGATGCTGCTAGTGCTCGGACCTCATGGGCATTCGCACGATCAATCTGCTTTCCTGTAGCGATCTTGTGCGACATCTGAATAGCGTCAACTATCCAACGAGAAATAGTATCTTTCGAAGCACGTAAATGGGGAGCTTTGAGACATAACCACAGAGATTTCGGGTCGTCTCTCCACTCAGAAGTACGTTTCTTATACATCTTTAGACATCTGACAGGACACCAAGCACAAGAATTTGGGTCATGTCTAGTTAAACTTGGCAAATTGATCGGCTGTCCTGGATATTTAAGTGACTGATTCTTTGCCAGGAAACAAAGACGTGGAAGTAATCTTAAACCTTCACCCGTGACGACAAAACGGTCTTGTTCGGCAGAAAGCGCATGAATCTCGCTTCTCCTTCTCGCCGACGCTGCTGCAACCAAGAAAACTGATTTAATAGTTAACAGTTTAATGTCAATAGATCTAATCGGTTCAAAGGGAGCATGCCCTAAAACCTGTAGAACAAGAGATAGATTCCATGATGGGATAGGAATTGGCTGTCTAGGTCGCAGATTGCTCATTCCTTTGATAACTTCATTCAAGGTGTCATTCTCCACTCCCCCAATGGTGAGACTAGGAATGACAGAAGCTAATGCAGACTTATATGCTGCTAGGGTAGAAGGTACAAGTTTGTCAACTTCGTATAAATGACAGATAAAATCTGCTACGTGTTGAACAGATGCAGAAAAGGGATCAATATCTCTTCTCTCACACCACTGTGCAAATTTGTTGATTCTATAATTATATGTTTTTGTGGTCGAAACTCTTCTGGCCGAAGCAACAAACTTCGCTGCTTGCTCAGAAAAGCCACCCTCAATTGCACGCTGCTTGACAACATCCATGCAGTCAATTTGAACATTTCTGGTCTGTCGTGAAGGTACAGACCCTTGTTCTGAGAGATTACATCTCTTGTGTCTGGAAGAGGGATTGGACTGCAGACCAGAAGGTCCAGCAGATCCGTAAACCATGATCGGCCTGGCCAATAAGGAGCGATCAGTAGTACTTGGCACATCCCCTCTCTTATCTTTGCCAGAACTTTCGGGATGAGAATTGTTGGAGGATACGCATACGCGTACATTCCCTTCCAACTTATCGCCAGTGCGTCTACTGCTAGAGCTAACGGGTCCGGGATCGGTGACACGTACGTGACCATCTTTGCGTTTTTCTTCATTGCAAATAGGTCGACATTTGGCTTGCCCCATTGTTTGAATAGAACCTCCGCTACCACTTGGTTGAGCTGCCATTCCGTCGGATGACAAACCGTCCTTCGACTGAGAGCATCCGCTAAGATGTTCAATCTTCCTGGAATGTGTGCTGCCCGAAGAATAATATTCCTCTCTTGGCACCACAGCAGAAGGTTCCAAACCATCATACACAACTCCGGTGATCTTGTCCCGCCCTGGCGGTTCAAATAAGACACCACTGTTGAGTTGTCTGTCCTTACTAGGACAATTTTGTCTTGAACTAGACTCTCGAACTTCTGCAGTGCTAATACCACCGCTAATAGCTCGAGCACATTGATATGTTTCTGCGCATTGGTCCGATCCCATTCCCCTGACACTGACTGATTGTCCAATACCGCTCCCCAACCTGTCAATGATGCATCCGTGAATATGGACATCTGAGGTTGAGGAGGTTGTAGAGGAACACCTCGCAGGAGATTCTGTTCCGACAACCACCACTGAAGGTGGAATATCAATGGTTCTTTTACTGGTATTCTCAGAGATAACGGATCTGTTCTCTGTGACCAGAACGACATCAAATACATCTGAATCGGCCTGCGCCTGAGCGCCGCATATGGCACCACCTTCTCCAGAGATACTAGTAAACCGAGTATTCTGAGAAATTGACGCGCCGTCAGATAGGCTCCTAGAGAAAACTGACTCCAATACTGCAATCAGGCTTCTGACTCTGCTCTCCGCCGGAAAAGCTACGCCGTCCCTGAGATTGAAAAAAATTCCCAGATAAACAAACTCCTGGGATGGAGTCAGTTCTGATTTCTCTAGATTCACAATCCATCCTAGCTTCTTCAATAAGTCTAGGACTACCTTCAGATTGCTGCGCAGAGTGACTGGATTCCCCGCCTTTAGCAGCCAGGCGTCTATGTAAGTGTGAACAGCTATGTTTCTCCTGCGAAGTAAAGAAGTCATGGCGAGAACCACCTTGGTGAAGACCCTCGGAGCCGTGGTCAGGCCGAATGGAAGAGCATTGAATTCCCAAACATTGTCTTGGAATGCAAACCGCAGGTACTTCTGAAAGGGAATTGACATTGGAATATGAAAATAAGCATCCTTCAGATCTATTGATACCGCCCACATGCCTTTCCTGAGCCCTGTCATCACCGCTGCTACCGTCTCCATCTGAAACCTGGGAGAAAGAATACATTTGTTCAACGGTTTGAGATTGAGAATTGGTCTCCACCCTCCGGTACGCTTCGGAACTAGGAACATAATCGAATAGAAGCCCAGAGATGACTGATCGGCGACCAGGTGAATCGCCTTCTTCTGACGAAGCGATTCTATCTCTGACTGAATGGCAACTAGACGGTCTAATTCCCTTGGAATAGGAGTCCATATTGGAGTCGAGGTTAACGGAACTAACGATTGATGGATGAGCCAGTCCGGATCGTAGCCGTTTCTTATCCACTGACAGACTAAATAGTCGCGCACGACCTGTTCCCATTGGCTTAGGAATAGCTGAAGTCTGCCTCCGACGGAAGGAATCTGCACACAGTTGTCGGTCGAGATTAGCCGACAAGACGCTACATCGCTTGGGTGAAGATTCTCGACTCCATTTGTTTCCAAAGCCGCCGGTATTGATTCCGCCGGAAACCCGTCAGGAACGAGCCCCACGGCCGCCCCGCGGCTTCTTGTGGTATGACGGTCCGGAACCGCCGCCACGACTATCCTTACGGTAGCCGCCACGGCCCGAACCGCCACCCTTCCTGTCGTCCTCATACGGCCTCTTACTAGAGGGCTTGTATGTGGACGAACGGCCAGGCCCTTGTGCTCCGGATGGCCTATGGGCATCACGGGCAGAAGGACGGAAGGGCGATCTAGGACGCTGCCTCTGCTGCTCCTGTCTGTGTTGATGGTAGGACTGTTGCGGCTGAGTCCTCTTGGTCGACTTCCACGACTTGCCGACCACCTCTTGCTCCGCCACCATCGATGCAACTTTAGAAAGCGCTTGTCGTGCCGAGCCGCCGAACAAGCCTGGACCTATGAAAGGCGCAGAAGATAACGCTGCCCTCATCTCCGGTCCTGGTTCCACACAATCGAGAACCATTCTCCGTCGCTCTGCTAAAGTTCTTGTGATCACCCTGGCCAGGCAATCCTGAGACAGGCGCATGGTGTCCCGAACAACTCCGGGAGCAGCCTCTGGCACCTGTCCGCCTTCCGCCGTGCAGTCCAGCATACCCTGCAAGACGGTACACCCGTGCGACAGCGCAGCCATGGCTGCCCTAGCCGCATCCTCAATGAGCGTGAGCTCATTAAACGGGTCTTTGTTGGTCTGAGAAACCAAGGGACGTGACCGCCCCTTGGCCTTCCCAGCCAACGGCCTATTCAGCGCCTCACGTTCCGCAACGGAAAGCCGTGGAACTCTGGCGTACTGATGATAGGCCTGCTCCGGAAAACGGACCATACTCCTTATCCCCTTCGGGGCCTTGGGCAACGCATAGTCTGGCTGAACCAGACGATATGCCGCAACTTCCAACATGTCAGAAGTCTGCGTGTCCAAGGGGAGTGTAGGCATGGCCGAAGAGCCACTGGACAGAGCGCTAGCCGCACGCTCTGACATCCGCTCCATCGCCGGATCGCGCTGAGATCCTAGATCCGATGCCAACCCGAGACGATTGGTCATCCATCCAAGGACCTGCACCCATTCAGCTTCGGCGCAGAAAGCGGAATCGTCCATTAAAGAACTCCCGTTTTCATCCTCCCTCTCTCCCTTAGATGAGAGGGCCACCGACGATCCGTGCTGAACGCTACGATAAACGTCTCTGCCAGGACAGAGCGCATCCATAGCGCGACTACCAGCGGCACCAGTATCCAACGAATCGCCGGATACGGATTCTCCGCAGTCCATCGGCTCCAACACGGAATCCGGGACTACGACCGCCTCAATCACGGCTGGCACTGTCACTCCGATAGGAGCCGCGCCTAACGCCGTCGGGATAGCCGTCGGAACCGCAAACCACGGCTCCGCCGGCATATCCGGTTGCACAAATAACGGATGAAAAATGCCCGACGGAACGTCGACATCACCATCCGCCTGGCAAACCCGTACAAATCCTGAGGGAGACCCCTGGGACGTACTAGGCATTGCCGACATTGAAAGATCCGGCATGCCGGAGTCTTCCATCAACAGCAATTCTTCCTCCTCTACCGACGGCTCTTGAGCCGAGGACAGAGAAGGGTCAGGTGCATGACCCTCAGCAGAACTAGCCGGACCACCTAATGGTTGCCCTGCACCAGCTTGCCTCACCGGGCCCGTGGACTGTAATGAATCAAACATGGCCTTGAACTGGGCCGCCCATACGCCCAGTGCTGAATCCATCCTCTCATTCAGCCGACCTTCCAGTCCAACCAACGACGCTTGCTGCCGCTTCACTGCCTTATCCTTCTCTATACGCTCCAGCCTCGCCCGTCGATCCCTGTCAAACTCAGCCACCATTGCCGACGACCACTTGGCGCACACATCACACGGGCTTCCGACCTTACACTTCGCACATGCCACACAGTGATGACCAAGATACTTCCGTTTCATGAACCTGTTGCACTTCTGGCACAACGTGTCCGGGTTCTTCGGTTTCTGCGAACACAGAGAAGAATTAAAACGCTGCACATGACAAGTGATGACGAGCAATACGCACAATAGACTTGATAGTTAAGATTTCTTAAACACATTAACTTTCTCTTAAATTAATGATAACAAGTCTTAGGCAGGAAATATTTGAAACTTTTTTGAGTGAAAATTTTTAAAAAAACACAACTTAGCCTTTAACTAACGTTAAATAACCAAGAATAAATCGCCGATCACTACAAACACCCTCGACAACTAAGTGAGAGCTAAAATCGGCGACAACAGAGTGCCTGGATACACCAAGCCAAGAACAACATAATTCATGGGCGCCGCCATCTTGGCCAAGGACGCATCCATCTTAGAGGAACCGAGTCGCAAGAGAAAATTAACCGAGTACCCGAATTAAAACTAAAAGTCAACGGGTACAGAAGCGACTCCAACAATGGCTAACATTATAAAAAATGTGCCAATTTAAGGAAATTTCAAACAGTCATTATGGCACGAATGTATAAATTCTAGATTGATACAACCTGCCCCTGTGATGATTTCCCAAGTTCCTCCATGAATCCAGCGATGTAATCGACTAACACAACTGATTAACTGCTTAAATTGCAAAATTTGAGCACTCTAAAAAAACATGACTTTGAAAAAGCGCAAAATAGACGAATCTGACTGTGATTGGGAATTGACTCGGTACCTGCGGCTATGGTATTCCCGGACACAGTATGGGCAGGACCAGGAGAGTGCGGAGTTTTAATTGTTTATTTTGAGCTAGACTAGATAATAGACATTATCATAATAGTACATCTGGTAAGTATTATTCGAAGTAGAAACAACCAAGTCATTCACCTGTAACATTAACACAACAACAACCAAGTCATTGACCTGTAACACTAACATCTTCATCATACATGTATTAACCCGTCTTTCCACTTCATCCTCATCATACATACACATGTACTAACCCGTCTTTCCACTTCATCCTCATCATACATACACATGTACTAACCCGTCTTTCCACTTCATCCTCATCATACACACACATGTACTAACCAGTCTTTCCACTTGATCCTCATCATACACACACATGTACTAACCAGTCTTTCCACTTGATCCTCATCATACACACACATGTACTAACCCATCTCTGCACTTCATCTTCATCATACACACACATGTACTAACCCGTCTTTCCACTTCATCCTCATCATACATACACATGTAGTAACCCGTCTTTCCACTTCATCTTCATCATACATACACATGTACTAACCTGTTTTTGCACTTCATCTTCATCATACACACACATGTACTAACCCGTCTTTCCACTTCATCTTCATTATACACATGTACTAACCCGTCTTTCCACTTGATCATCATCATACATACACATGTACTAACCCGTCTTTGCACTTCATCCTCATCATACACACACATGTACTAACCCGTCTTTCCACTTCATCCTCATCATACACATGTACTAACCCGTCTTTCCACTTTATCCTCATCATACACACACATGTACTAACCCATCTTTCCACTTCATCCTCATCACACATACACATGTACTAACCCGTCTTTCCACTCTATCCTCATCATACACACACATGTACTAACCCGTCTTTCCACTTGATCCTCATCATACACACACATGTACTAACCCGTCTTTCCACTTCATCCTCACCATACACACACATGTACTAACACGTCTTTCCACTTCATCCTCATCATACACACACATGTACTAAACAGTCTTTCCACTTCATCTTCATCATACACACACATGTACTAACTAGGGTTGCACGATTTTTCGATTATTCGATTAATCGCGATTATATAATTCAAAATGATCGTGGACGATTATAAAATGAAATAATTGTATAAACACCATGTTGAAACGTTTTTCAAGACAGTTTTACGCTTGTGAATCAAAAAAGCATCCGCTTTTGTTTCTACGAGAATTCTTAATACACACAGCGAAAGCAGCTCAGCCTCACCTCAGTGGGGCGGCTGAGGCAGGGCCATAGTACATCTGGTAAGTATTAAGAATTCTCGTAGAAACAAAAGCGGATGCTTTTTTGATTCTACTTCGAATAATACTTACCAGATGTACTACTATGATAAACTCCGGATTTCGACAGCCAGGAAATGCCGGTGGGAGGTGAGGCTCGAACCAGCACTCATCTACCATCCAACAGAGAAGGTTGTGAAGAGACTAGAACCCTGGCATACGCTTGGGTTCTGCCATCTGACTCATAGAGTGCTAAACCTCCATGGTCTAGACCGCGCTTCCCCCCATCCCCCTCTTTTGTCCGCACAAAATTCAGAGGGCTGTCAATGGGGATGCAACACCCACCAGACCCGTGTCAGCCCCAAGTCTCAGCTAGGGCAGTCCAGTAGAGTGCAAAGAGGCTACTACAACTTCTAATTTTGAAAAAACATCAGTATATCGATTAGATTTTCAAATTGGAATGAGTCTAATGTCTGTTTGAGAGGATAGGTATACTCTTGTACCAGACTGTTCACCTAAGCAGTCTGGTATTTCGACTGTAAGTAAACATATTTATAGTCACTTAATTAATGTAAACACTCAGCATTTTGAGTGCTTGATCTTTTCTTGTTCATCACAGGAGCTCGGCCCAATCCACGGTCGTACTCAGTCATGTGCATAGCGATTGTTCAGTGTAAGTGGAAGACTTTGTGATGTGTGCGAAGTAGTGGTTGGACGTGGCTTAGTTTAGATTCGATAAATTGGCGACGGCTACCAGATTAAGTGCGCTGGAGATGTCGCGAAGGTAGAAATCAGTGAATGACGACTCCGCATGCCATTGTGCTACAGACATCACCTCCTCTAATGAGACACCCGTATAAAGGGCCGATGATGCTGCTAGTGCTCGGACCTGATGGGCATTCGCACAATCAATCTGCTTTCCTGTAGCGATTTTGTGCGACATCTGAATAGCATCAACTATCCAACGAGAAATAGTATCTTTCGAGGCGCGTAAATGAGGAGCTTTGAGACATAACCACAGAGATTTCGGGTCATCTCTCCACTCATCAGTACGTTTCTTATACATTTTCAGACATCTGACAGGACACCAAGCAGAAGAGTTTGGGTCATGTCTAGTTAAACGTGGCAAATTGATCGGCTGTCCTGGATATTTAAGTGACTGATTCTTTGCCAGGAAACAAAGACGTTGAAGTAGTCTTAAACCTTCACCTGTGATGACAAAACGGTCTTGTTCGGCAGAAAGCGCATGTATTTCGCTTCTCCTTCTCGCCGACGCTGCTGCATCCAAGAAAACTGATTTAATAGTTAACAGTTTATGTCAATAGATCTAATCGGTTCAAAGGGAGCATGCCCTAAAACCTGTAGAACAAGAGATAGATTCCATGCTGGGATAGGAATTGGCTGTCTAGGTCGCAGATTGCTCATTCCTTTAATAACTTCATTCAAGGTGTCATTCTCCACTCCTTCAATGGCCAGACTGGGAATGACCGAAGCTAATGCAGACTTCTATGCTGCTAGGGTTGAAGGTACAAGTTTGTCAACTTCGTATAAATGACAGATAAAATCTGCTACGTGTTGAACAGATGCAGAAAAGGGATTAATATCTCTTCCCTCACACCACTCTGCAAATTTGTTGATTCTATAATTATATGTTTTCGTGGTTGAACTTCTTCTGGCTGAAGCAACAAACTTCGCCGCTTGCTCAGAAAAGCCACCCTCAATTGCACGCTGCTTGATAACATCCATGCAGTCAATTTGAACATTTCTGGTCTGTCGTGAAGGTACAGACCCTTGTTCTGAGAGATTAGATCTCTTCTGTCTGGAAGAGGGATTGGATTGCAGACCAGAACGTCCAGAAGATCTGTAAACCATGATCGGCCTGGCCAATAAGGGACGATCAGTAGTACTTGGCACATCCCCTCTTATCTTAGCCAGAACATTTGGGATGAGAATTGTTGGAGGATACGCATACGCGTACATTCCCTTCCAACTTATTGCCAGTGCGTCTACCGCTAGAGCTAGCGGGTCTGGGATCGGAGACACGTAAGTGACCATCTTTGCGTTTTGATTCATCGGAAAGCCGTGGAACCCGAGCATACTGATGGTAGGCCTGCTCCGGAAAACGGACCCTACTCCTTATCCCCTTCGGGGCCTTGGGCAATGCATACTCCGGCTGAACCAGACGGTATGCCGCAACTTCCAGCATGTCGGAAGTCTGCGTGTCCAACAGGAGTGTTGGCATGGCAGAAGAGCCACTTGACAGAGCGCTAGCCGCTCGCTCTGACATCCGCTCCATCGCCGGATCGCGCTGAGATCCAAGATCAGATGCCAACCCGAGACGGTCGGACATCCATCCAAGGACCTGCACCCATTCAGCTTCGGTGCAGAAAACGGACTCGTCCATTAAAGAACTTCCGTTCTCATCCTCCCTCTCTCCCATGGATGAGAGGGCCACCGACGATCCATGCTGAGAGCTATGAGACACAACTCTACCAACCTAGAGCGCATCCATAGCCCGACTACCAGCGGCACCGGTGTCCAACGAATCGCCGGACCCGGATTCCCCGCAATCCATCGGCTCCAGCACAGGAGTCGGGACCTCTTTACCTACGGCAGGTGATGGCATTCCGATAGGAGCAGCACCCAAAGCCGCCGGGATACCGGCAGGAACCGCAAAACACGGCTCCGCCGACACCTAACCCATAATCTTACAATCGGCAGTAGCATAATAATGTTCTCTAAGCAGCATTGATGTAGTTAACATAGTTCATGATTAATCGTATGATCGCGATTATTTTTCTTAAATGATCGCGATTATGAAAAGTGAATAATCGTGCAACCCTAGTACTAACCCGTCTTTCCACTTCATCCTCATCATACACATGTACTAACCTGTCTTTCCACTTCATCCTCATCATACACATGTACTAACCCGTCTTTCCACTTCATCCTCATCATACACATGTACTAACCTGTCTTTCCACTTCATCCTCATCATATACATGTATTAACCCGTCTTTCCACTTCATCCTCATCATACACATGTACTAACCAGTCTTTCCACTTCATCCTCATCATATACATGTACTAACCCGTCTTTCCACTTCATCCTCATCATACACATTTACAAACCCATCTTTCCACTTCATCCTCATCATACACATGTACTAACCCGTCTTTCCACTTCATCTTCCTCATACACACACACACATGTACTAACCCGTCTTTCCACTTCATCTTCATCATACACACACACAAGTACTAACCTGTCTTTCCACTTCATCCTCATCAGACATATACACATGTACTAACCCATCTTTCCACTTCATCCTCATCATACACATGTACTAACCAGTCTTTCCACTTCATCCTCATCATATACATGTACTAACCTGTCTTTCCACTTCATCCTCATCATACACATGTACAAACCCGTCTTTCCACTTCATCCTCATCATACACATGTACTAACCCATCTTTCAACTTCATCTTCCTCATACACACACACATGTACTAACCCGTATTTCCACTTCATCTTCATCATACACACACACAAGTACTAACCTGTCTTTCCACTTCATCCTCATCACACATATACACATGTACTAACCCATCTTTCCACTTCATCTTCATCATACACACACACATGTACTAACCCATCTTTCCACTTCATCCTCATCATACACACACACACATGTACTAACCCATCTTTCCACTTCATCTTCATCATACACACACACATGTACTAACCCGTCTTTCCACTTCATCTTCATCACACACACACACACACAAGTACTAACCTGTCTTTCCACTTCATCCTCATCATACACACACACATGTACTAACCCATCTTTCCACTTCATCTTCATCATACACACACACATGTACTAACCCATCTTTCCACTTCATCCTCATCATACACACACACACATGTACTAACGAGTCTTTCCACTTCATCCTCATCATACATACACATGTACTAACCAGTCTTTCCACTTCATCTTCATCATACACACACATATGTACTAACCCGTCTTTCCACTTCATCCTCGTCAAAGTTGGCAAGTGCATTCTGGGACTGATTAACAGGCTGACTGGAGCCATGTCCACCTCCTCTGCTCAATCTGCCACTTGCTCTGCCATGCTGATCGCTGTCATTTTGGCCACGTGATCTGCCCTGTACAAAAAAATAGTACTGCATATGATTTCACAAGACAATGCAAGTGCAATTACGCATATAATGAAAACCTCATCCTGAATGACTAATGCAAACTTGAGCTGGCCTACAATGATGTGTTCTTTATGATATATTCATTTGAATATATATCTATAGGAGAATTTACAATGGACATGTACCAGATCCGTTACACAATAAGGCAGCAGCTTCCAGTAAAATCAATGTCAAAATATTTGTGTTTGAACAGCTTCATGGCTTGAAATTATCGTAAATGCTCTATTAAGCCCACAGCACCTAAGCGCCTCCGCCTGTTTTAGAAGTAAAGATATTAACAGACATAGGGGAAACTTGTGGACATTTGGAATTTCAAGATGGCTGCCTTAACACTGGATGAAAAATTTGCAACCCACTCCAGTTCTGTTTTCCGACACACACGGAATATAAAAGGTTCAACATAAAAAATGTAGCAAAAAATGCAAACCTACACTAGATTTCCCAGTAGCTGATGCGTCATCACAAATCACCACGTCCACCAGTTTCATCTTTTGACCCACCTCAGCCAAACACACCCTGGCATGCCTGGGGATAGTCAAATGTAAATGCCAATTATATGCAATCATATAAGTATATGTAACTGACATACCGAATTTGGTTGAATTCCATCCAATGGTTTCAGAGGATTTGAAATACAATTAATTTCTTGACCTTTCAACCCCTATCCCACACTTGGGGGCGAAGCCAAACGTAAAACCTTTTGCTCTTCAGAATTATATGGGTAACTCACACGGTTGAATTACATCCAATAATTTCGGAGGAGTTGCTTTACAATCAATTTCTTGACCTTTGACCCACCCAAACCACCCCCATGGGGATGGAGCCAAATGTAAATGTCCTCCTACACTCCACAATCATATGGATAACCCACATACCAAATTTGGTTGAACTATGTATATGGTTTCAGCGGAGTTGCACTACAATCAATTTCTTGACCTTTTGCTTGGGGGCGGGGCCAAATACAACTGTGCTCTTACAGTCTACACTGTTATAGATAACTCACATACCAAATTTGGATGAGTTATGTCCAATTGTGTCGGAGGAGTTGCATTAAATCAATTTCTGTACATTAGAATTTGATCTTTTGACCACCTCCCCCAACCCCATGGGGACGGAGACAAATTTAAATAGCGTCTTGCACTCCGCAATCATATGGGTGACTGGGCCCATGGACAAAATTACTAAATTAGAGGCTCTAGGTTAAACATCTCATAGCTAAAGCTAAATTATGTGCTACTGATGACAATACATGCCTGCTTGGTATAGGTCCAGAAGAAACGTTGCAGCACTTTTTCATTGAATGACCTCTAGTTGCCCATCTCTAGCAATATGTTCAGATGATCCTGCTGGAATTTACTGTACCTAGAACTGATATAGCAGCTCGGACAGTTTTATTCCATGAACTGACCATATTATCCATATTAAAAGCTGATCAGACCATTGTCCAATGATGCATAAGCCTCAGCATTTGGACTATTTGGAAATACTGCTGTTCTCCACACAGCATGGTATAATTTTATTATGTCACCTGTCACATTCAACAATCATCACATGGTCAGAGGGGACCTAAAAATACTACTTGTATTATAGTAGTAAATTTTTGCACATGAACACATTAGAATTAACATTAACATTGATGTCAGTGTTGTTTCAATGACATAGCCATAGGTTCAGACTTCTAGTAAAATGAGTAATTCATGATAACTTACACAAAATCTTACATCCCAAAACATATGATAGGTTCCTTAACACACACCCCTAAGGAATCTTTCTGGCTTTACAGATGACTCCCGTTACAGAACTCTTTATCAACCATATCTACTGCCTGGGAATAAACTCCTCCTTACACATCCCACCGTCTCAGTTGAAACACACTCTCCATAATTCCACACACCGCCAAGTATATGTCACTGCCTCAGATTACCAGACTGACTGACTTTCAACAGCAAATTGAAAGTTGCATTCAAGCATACAATGTATGGTTAGATACATACATGTAATCATGCATTTCCTAAACTAGAATAGTTTGACAGTGCTTTTGCCATGCACTGACTGAGTGACATTCACCGCCAAATTCATGTCAGTGTTTCAGACAACTTGACTGGCTTTCACCGCCAAGACTCTCTATCAGATCTTTTAATATATGTGTGGCAACTCTATATCTTCCCTTTGGCAGTGATTCTATCATGCACTGACTGACTGACTTTCACCGCCAAACTCATGTTAGTGTTTCAGGTAAACTACTGATGGACTGACATTCACTGACAAGCCACTCAATCAGATTTAACAGAATACATACACAGGAACCTCATATCATTTTCCTACTCGCTGGTTTTATGTTAGTAATGTTACCCAGCCCCGAAATGTAAGTCTGAAAGAATGTGTGTATTTACCAACATTGCCTTCCCACATGTTCCAGATCAGCAAAACATGTGAAATGACAAAGTGACATTAGATAGGAATGAATTGTATCCATGACGCATATACGATAACCTGTAACTGGTTCAATCACTGTATAAGACGAGAGGTTTAGTGGACACCGGGGGGATTTTTCTGGGATTACTTGCAAACAATATAATGGCATATTTATTCAGGAAAAACTTATCTGTAAAAGTCATGTTGTCTTTTTGGAAGAAATCCACCAATCGAGCATGCTGTACAATGGCATCACTGAGAGACAGCTTCTTGATTCCCTAGATGCTATTGCAGTGTCATAGAAAGCCTATCTCTCTGGGTTTCTTCTACATCACCATCATTTACAAAACTGTCCAACTTTTGTCTTGTTGTAAAGCCAACAAACAACTGGTTGTCATGTACATGTGTAATCACTGGCTTAATCCTTCAAACTTCACATCAGTAACTGTTTGTGCCCCTAGATATTTTCTATTAGAACAAATTTGTGAAGCAGACGTCTTACAAAATCTTGAAACTGGCCATGTGCTCAATGAATGTAAGGATCCTCTCACTGTAGAAAGCGGTTCCCAGACTTTATAAAAACTGGCAGCACTGCTTGGAAAAACATACGGCATATTTCTGTCATGGGATCATTGAAATGCTTCCTTAATCACTTGAATCGTGGTATGAATTCTGAGTTAGAGAGAAACTAACTCTTTAACGCCCATGTTGCCTTTGTCGCACTAGACGTGTATTGTTTTGCTTTCTGTGAATACGGGAAAATAGGCTATAGACCTCCCGGGTGAAATTTCTCTTTTTTTCACCTGGCCAGGAATAAAAAAATAATTTTCTATCCAGCATAAATGTTAAAACATCCATCAAACTATACAAATTACAATGTTTTTAATGCCATTTGCATGCAATGTGAATCCCTTTTCCTAATTGTGTCATGAAAAACATGACAAATTTGGCAACTACAACCGTATTTAATGAACATCTAGTCAAATATCTGAAAAACATATATTTGTAACCTTTTTAAAATAAATATAATAATTGAAAAAAAAATGTCCTCCCTCCCTACAGAATCTTTTTTCTCCACCAGGTTTGCAGGAAACAAAATCTTTTTTTATGGATGGCCTTATGATTTTCTAGTGTTGTAGCCATATTCACTTCAGCTCTAATAACCTGCGAAAGAAAAACTAAATAAAACTGAATAATGTTAACTCATTGAACATGAAAGACCAAATACTAAGAAATCATTTACAATGTAAGAAACAATATGTAATATATTTCAAAACTAATTTGCCTAGAAGCTGACCCGTTGCATATGGCAGCAACAGGTTCATATCAAATTTATTTTAAAATGTTTAATAATAATAATAATAATAATATTTATTTTTTAAAGACCATTACACGCAAGTCTCAACAGTCTGTACATGTACAATAAAAACAAGCATATCATATAAAATATAACACAAAGCAGTGACACATACACATTAACTAAAATGTTGTTTAAAATAAATGTTTTTAGGTTTGAGTTAAAATTGCTAAATTTAGTAAAAGATCTCAACTCAAGTGGAAGAGTGTTCCACAGTTTCGGTGCCACTACACTCATGGTGCGGGCACCGTACTGTTTCGCGGTTTTCTTGCCATGGGATTTATAAGAGAAGGGGTCAGCTTCACCTCAACGCTACTCCTAGGGTGGTATGAAGGCTTTTGAACTTTAATGATATCAGTGAGGTAGCTAGGCGCGGACTCACCGTGGCGCATAACCTTGAAAATTATGCACAAAATTTCCACATGACGATCTAGCTTACATCTGGTGACCAGTCTAGCAGCAGAATTCTGTAAATGCTGAATTTTTTTATCTTGTAGTCAGGAAGACCATAGAACCAGCTATTAAAGTAATCTAGCTCCGATGTAACAAAACCATGCACTAATTTCTCAGTGCTGGCCTGATCCAAAAGATGAGATTTTTCCTATACGCCATAATGAATGAGACGCCCCATTACATACTTTCTTGATTTGTTCATCCATGAGTCCAGCCGAGTCCATCATCACCCCCAAGTCACGAACGGATGCTGATGGAGAAACATACACCTCACCAACAGGCACATCACATATGGCCACCCGAATACCCGCTTCCTTGCTGCGTGACGAGAACCAGACTACTTCTGTCTTACCATCATTCATTGCGAGCAAACTTGCTCGCATCCAATCATGTATCTCATCAACACAGGCCTCAATCAATACGCCTGACTGTGGCAGCGTCCATTCGAGTCACAGGCGAGGTACAGTTGGGAGTCATCAGCATAGATCACACCATTTAAACTGTGGCGGGTGATGATGTCCTCAATCAGACTCATGTGTAGGGCAAACAGGACTGGTGCTAAGACCGAGCCCTGGGGAACTCCAAATTCTAGGACATGGTCCTCCGACACCACCGACCGCAGAGACAGTGTCTGGGTCCTACCCCGAAGAAAGGACTCAATCCAATCATAGGCTAGTCCACAGACGCCGAAACGACAGTTCATGAGAATATTGTGATCGATGGTATCAAAGGCCACAGAAAGGTCAAGTAACCCAAGTATGACATCATGCTGCCTATGGAGAGCGAGCATAACATCGTTCAGGACTCAAAGGAGTGCTGTCTCGGTGCTATGTCCCTCTCGATAACAGGACTGAAATTTGCCATAAAGACAATTAGAGGAAAAATATGGATTCAGACGAAAAAATCCACACTTCTCAAGGAACTTGTCCAAGAAACAACAGTTTGAGACTGGACGATAATTATTAAGGATATTGGGATCCAGACCTAGTTTCTTAATGAGGGGACAGACAATGGCAGCTTTGCAACTGGCTGGGAAAATTCCAAACTCAAAAGATGCATTCACAATGCGTAAAAGCACAGGTGCCAACACATTGAGGCAGTCCATCACAAACTGAGTAGGCATTGGCTCCAATTTACAAGACTGAAGGCATTTTGCGTACAATAGATGTGACGTCATCCAATGACATGGCTATTATGATGTTGGAAAGGGCCATGACCATAAATGCCTGGTGGGTATGGGATGTTGTAGGAAGCTGTTGCGATATGACTTAGCAACACCTTCAGGCGACATCCTATACAAAAATTATACCAGCCAAGGTAAGGTAACTCGGCAGTTAAAGCATATAAAGTTTACCTGAATTCATGGAGTTACTTCCCCTTGATATTTTCCCCTGGATGACTGTTTTGGATTTGATGTTGGAGAGAGCTGTTGCTATAGCAGAGAGCAACGCCTTTGTGCAACATCTAATCCAACATAGACAAACTGATAGGAGAGGATAAACCTATCCATTCAGCAAGCCAGCAAATGTAACTATCAGCAGCCGAGATGCCTCACTGAGCTGGGTCGTGCTGAAAGATGTTGCTGGCTGAGATAGCAACAACTTTCAGCAACAGCTTATCTAAATTACTTCCCCCTTATGGTAGAAAACAAAATAAATGTTTAATGACTAGGCCAAGATTAAAGAAGGGATATTATTGTAAATTTCATATTTATAATTATTTATTTTCTTGTCTATTTATTTTAATTAATAGCTTGTATAAATTTTATTTAATGGTCTGTGTACATATATGCTGAGAAAACTAGAAATAGTATATACATGTATAATTTAGGCAATAGCTGTTTTGAATATTGTCCATGTTAATTAGCTCCATTGTTACCTGAGAACTCATGTGTCAAGTATTGCTCAAATCTCTGACCAGGAACCAGTCTGTCCCCTGCCCAGGTAATCTCAACAGAGGATCTGAGGGTATCCAACATTAGAGGAGTGCTAACTGTTCTAGCACAGGCTGGGAGTCGGACACTTCTAATGTTGGATAATAGGATCCCTCACCACCACCTAAGCAAATTAACTAGACAAAGGTTTCAGAGGGTATCCAACATTAGTTGTGCTAGCTGGTGTAGGCTAGAACGGTGGCACTTCTAAGGTTGGATATACTCCGCATCTATGAAGCTAGCCTTTAGTTGCCAAGGCAAGTCTAAACTGGGATTTTGGTGGTTTCCATAGAAAATGTAAACAAATCTCTGAAGCCAGTGTTGCCTAAGTCAAATATCTTTAGTTTGATATTTGCTGTTGAATTATAAACATCATATTTTACAAGTGGCTTCTCTATTCATTATTACAGGTAAGAGATTTGTTGGTATTTTCGATGGTACATTTTACATTTGACCTGGCTGTTAAATAACTTTGTCTTATGATTTAATAAAGACTATAGTGTGTTTTGTGCCTGGTGTTGCTGGGAGCGATTGTTGGGCCATGCAGAAATGGCAGCCAGCAACGCCATGTTCAAAATATACTATAGACTGCCCGCTAAAGAAAATCAGTCCTAAAGGGTATTCCAGTGTTCTCAAAATACTGGGGCCTACTTATAAATGGGTTGCTGGGAGCTTCTGCTGTATCAGCCAACAGAGACTAACAGCAACTGTATTTTCAAAATATCCAGTGAGACAATTTAGGTCCTTTGGGCCTGGAGAATAATAGGGCCCAATGATAAAGCTGTGGTCAGCCCATATTTGATAGCTCCTAATAATGTTTCAAATGACTGACCAATGGTCAGAAGGCTGAGCGAATACGTTAATATAGATCCTTAAGCATAACATATTATCAACCGTATATTCCACCGAAATGACTGTTACTATGGCTACCAATTACTGTTGCTACTGCTACCGCTATTACTACTTCTACTGATACTACTGCTATTACTACTATCGCTACTGCTCCTACATTAGCCGCTGTCTCACTACCATGATACTGCTGGTTCGTAGCTTAAAAGTAGACTATCCCCATATTTATAAATACGGAATATCGGTAAGACGATACATATATATATATATATATATATATATATATTTTAAATAGGAATTCTTATAGCTATTGTAAATTATTGCTTGTAAATGAGTTCGATATTTGCTGTTGAATTATAGACATCATATTTTACAAGTGGCTTCTCTATTCATTATTACAGATAATTCTCCCGACCAATAAGAGTTACCCCCCTTGAAACTACGTTAACACCAATCAGCAAGAAAATCATAACATAGCATCAAAAACTGAGAGCTCACATTGAGGCGAAGCCAATTCCTTAACATATGGTAGCTCATTCACTAATTTAGCATGAATTTTGACAATTTTCACATTGAAAGTCTGCAAAAAAAATGTGGTAATTTTGAAATTTCTACATTATTCGGAAGAATCGTCGCCGAAACTTTCTTAGAGCCAAAAATACTATCTACTATGCTGAAAAGTTCTTGAGTGTCAGCTGCTTCAATTCTGCCACGATGAAAAGACACCTTTGTATCTTCCAGTTTCCTGCGGTAATCCTTTCGAGCAGTCGTGAACATTTGTCGGTGTACCTCAAGTTTCGAGTCCATCCATTGATGTTCAAGCTTTCTGAGGAGTCTGCGCTCAGACAAGAGATCAACAGAAAACCATTCAGCACGTGGTTTATCAGTCAAGGTCTGGGGTGTGTGTATTCATCACACTTTTCAGTCCAGAATTGTAGACACCTGCAAGCAGATTCCCATCAACAATGGATTCTGTTTGACTGAGTGAACTCGTAAGAGAGGCCTTCAAAGCAGTGAAGTCAATGTCCTTGAGAACATGGTGATTCTTGGTTTCTTTCACTGGCAATGGACGATGAATCATAGAAGTACAGTGAATGGCAGAGTGATCAGAAGGCATTGTATGATCAATCGCAAAATTACCTAGTCAGGGCTCAGAAGCACGAGTCAGTACCAAGTCCAATGTATGCCCTTCTTTGTGCGTACTCCCGACCACGTGTTGAACGAGACCTAGCGAAGTAATTGGATCGATGAATTGTTGAGCCTCTTGACACTTTGCATCATCTACATGTAAATTGAAATCATCACCAATCAATAGGTATCCCGGTGAAAATATCAGACTTTCCATGAGTGTGCCGAATTCCGATAAGGAGATATTAACCGTAACTTTATGTTGTTTAGAATATGGAGGCCTGTAGATGACAATGACATGCAACATGATGCTACCGACGTAAATAGTTACATCCAATATTTCAATTGATTTAAACTGACTACCCGTGTTCCGTTTCACCTTCATATTAGATCTAATCAGGAGGGCAATGCCACCACCTCTCCGCTTATAGCATGGGACATGTAAAGTGGTATATCGATGAAGAAGTCTGCATCAACGAGAGCCCCATAGCTTACCTGTATGGTTAACTTGAAATTGAGATAAATGGGATACATGGACTCTAGGGTTCAGAGGGTTAATAATTGTCTTCACCCTCCAATAATTGGCGGGTGGAGAGAATTATTAACCCTGCATGTTACTACATAACTAAAAGAAATGTGTTTTGACTATTACTCGTTTCATGGTCCATAAAAATGTTCATAACTGGTAAAGAAATGGAACAAACTGGTCCCATTTTCGTGTCAGACGACATCTGCTAGTTGTCAAACACAGCATGTTGATTTTACCAACATAACAATAATGTTTTCAAATCTAGAATGATTTACCATGCACATGCTCAATCCAAACACGGCCATTGTTTCTAAATATGGTAAAAACTAAAATAATTTTAACGTGTTCTGATATGCAAAACAAAATATGCAAAAGCTTTTTCATTTTAAACACCAGATTTACTACTTTAAAAAGCAAGGATACAGGTTTTTGAGTTTGAAAATGGTGTTGTTGCTGTCTATGTACATACCGAGTATTACAAGAAATGGAATTTGAGCTGGTCTAGATTTACCACTATAAATTAAATTGTGCTCTTTTAGTTTGTATCATTATTTTCGCTGACAAACTCTCCTGTTGTCATATCATAGACAGTGATATCATATCACTATCTTGCCACGACATAAATACAAAATTTACATCCCTGATAGGAACTACCTAAGTACACTAAAACTCTCGGCAAACTGATACTGCGTATTTACATACTGTAAATTTATTTGGATCAATAAAAAAATGTTACTGCATGTATTATTTCACTGACAACTTGCTCATTACTAAATAGAAGTCATTTTGTGACAAAACCTTTACATTGATATGCAATAGGCAAAACTGATCATACCCTGTTAGAAACTGACTTGTGCGGACCATACAAACGTACATCGACAGATGTATTTAGGACATTTCGCCCATGGCCAAATTCATCCTATTTATTTGAATAATAAATGATGTCTGCGTTCACTTATAGGAAGTGCCCATTTTCATATTATTTGTTTATTGTCTTTGCTCAGAAGCAATTGTGTTATGAAAAACATGACTTTGCTTGGTCATCTCGAGAAGTACTTAATGACGTTACTCGGCAATCTTCGTTGGTGTGCCGATGATGCTCCTTGGGCAATATCGTCTTTCTACGAAAACTGGTAACTTCAGTTTTTCTACTTTATTTCGCACTGCAAATTTTTTCAATTTAATGAAAAAATCTGCAAAACTAAATATCTTTGCTTATTCCCATCGTTGTAGAGAATAGAAACATATTGTATTTATCTTGATCTTGAATTGAAACATTTAGCGAGTTTAGGTGAAAGCTCTCGTAGCTACTCTAGGGTAGATGAGCATGTGATCAGTTACCCTTGCGTAAATGAGCACATTTAAATTATATTGATTTCAATGCAAACACGTGACTACTCGATTTACCCTTGCTGATAGGTTGGTAGCCCCGAGTAGGTACTAGAGTACATACTCCAGCCTTTAGGCGCTACTCTAGTAACTCGAGTAGCTACCCTAGTAGGGATGTAAACTCGGCCATTGACAGAAACCAATTCTGGCATACGGTCAATGGGTTTGCGGGAGGGTCCTGTATATGGGTTTGTAGCCTGGAGTCTAGATTGAAAGCCCTCCACTGAGGATGTACAGATAACTTCTCCAGCCGGTTACAATCTACTGTAGTCTGCACAAAGAATGAATGTTTGTACACGTCTGTTTTATTCTCATATGTTTTGAAGGACCAGCTGTTGTTTCATGCAAAGTAGTTTGCTGTGTTTTTAGTTTGAAAGTTTTCAAAGTTTCTGGGTTTAATCAGTCTCTTTCCACGGATCGGTGTAAGATACTGTTCTTTTGAAAGAGCAGGCACTAGCACTTCAGCCACCTTGAAAATCTGTGTAACTAGCATTTCCTTTCTGCGTTTTTGTAGGGGTCGAACATCGATATCGGTCATCATTCTGTCAATGCATCCCGGGTCACGTGATGTATAATTGTTGCAAATGAAGTGGACTGCACACCTTTGTATGCGCTCTAGGTTATCAATGTCTGATTGGAGGTATGGGTTCCACACTACAGAGACCTAGTTCAGTTCATGATCTCTCGCCTCTGCATTAGGCATACCCAGGTTTAATCCTGGTACAGTCTTAGTACTAGTAGTTTCCATGAATGTTGAGGCAGTTTCCTTGTGATGAGTCGATATCCTATTATATCACACGTTATAACGTCAATACACACTTAAATGTTAGTTAGCGAAGCAACGGATAAGTCTTCTACTATTAGGAATGTTCAGCACAAATTTGCGCGTAATATTTACAATCACGGTAGTGAGCGAAACGCGTAGTAGGTGAGATCATTCAGCATATACAAAGGAGACAATACAGAAAGCAGCGATGTCTATCATACTGGAAGGTTATGATGCATGTCGATAAGCATGTATGATACAGAAGACAGTGCAGGGTAGTGAATCTAGATGTTTCAACAATTGGTATGCACTGCCAAAGTGGACCTAATGTGGAGGGTAATGAGAGAATTAAGTTAGGTCAGAAGAATGAGCTCAAAGCTGTCAGATTCTGAGATTCAGCTGTTGACACCGCCTAACATGGATCTTGTAGATTAAATCGCTGGTGCATCTTTTCAGATTCTGCACAACTTGATCACTCGAAACTGCACACTGTAGAGTCATATCCAGCAAAACACATGAGCAATCCGGAGTTAAATTTGTCAATGTCTCAGGACACTCTATCATCTTGTCTACTGCAACTGGTTTATGCCTCATTATGAGAATTTGTTTTAGTCTAGATCTACACAGTGCTGTCGCAGATCTGAATAGGTTCTACATATAACAATGAGGTGACGTCGATCTTCCACTTCAGCGCCACAGAGTAAACATGTGGGATTTACCTGGTACTGATTGAAACAGCTCTATTGTCTTGCAGATTATAAGACCCAGTCAATAACTTTGCCTTGATAGCAGCCTCCTCTACATCCCTGGGATCAGGCGAGACACTTGACAACAGATGGTGGGCAGAGCCCATTTGCACTGCCAGTGGGTTAATGTATCTCAAAGAGACCTTCTTCTCAATCTCCTTATGCCACTTCTCTGTCCAATAAGCAGCCTTCTTCACTTTGGTCTTCCATATTTGTTTCAGCATTGGTTTATCTAGCAGCTCCAAGGCAGCTGGTAGGTCGTATTTGCAGAGGATTCGCTTTACCCTTGAGAACCTGCTGGATGCACAAATTCTTTTTACAGCTACTTGCTGTACAGCAAGGTGGTATTCTATTGTACCATGGTTTCTGGAGATACTTTGAAAGAGTGAAAGGCCCTTTCTGTCCATCTGCCTCCACCGGTTCAGCTCCCAATAAAGCATAGACCGCCGCGTTCGCACATCTGTCTGGTATGGATTGGATCTGCTTGAGCTTCCATCTTTGTGTACCCTCTAGCAGAGTGATGTCAGCAGTAGTTCGACAACAGGCCACTAATCTGAATGTTAGTCATGGACTGATATAGAGCATCTATATCATATACATATCAGGGTATATATCAAGGTGGGATTCAAACCACGCTTACCATGGAAACCGGCAACACGCTTACCATGGAGATCAGCAACACGCTTACCATGGAGACCGGCAGCCATTAGTGCATACATTGTCCTGCATGTACCACTGATCAATGGGTCCACATCAACTCTGCCGTCTGCTGTGCGTGTGATTTCCAGGTGTAGCATCTTGGATTCTGTTGGAACCTGTTCTTTTTGCAGAAGCAGTCTTGGGTGATCATCTCCTTTTCTGCTGCATACCATGCGGGCACATTTACTAGCCTTATGCAGAAACCTCTCTCTAATTGTGTACAGGCTTTGCTATGTTTACCAGTATCTGCATATGAGGAAGATTGTCTGCCATGTAGAGGTCATCGTCTGCACATGCCGGCGCTGGAACACTCACCCACTCCAATCTTGAAACCAAGGTTAGTATCCATAACCTCTGTCAGCCAGAAGTTAATACACTGTAAGTAGCAATGGGTGCATAATATGCCACCTTGACGCACAACCTGCATCGGCTCAACTGAATCCAACAACAGACCGTTCAATTTCACTCGTGATGTTGGCTTGTTACACAGTTCCACTAACAGATTCCACACGTATCCAGGAGGACCAATATAGTACATCTTGTGCAGCAAGCCCTCCATCCAGACTACGTTGAAGGCCTTCTCTGCATCTAAAGAGACCAGATACAATGGTTTCTTCATCTCCTTTGCCTCTACGATGGCTTCTGCAACTAGAAGAGCTGCATTCATGCTTGAGCTGGCCTGTCTGAAACCTCGCTGGAGTGCACATTGATGGGAACCCAACGTCTACTTAGCTTGACACATTGGGCATATTCCATGCCTGATCTAACTAGTGAATAATACACAGTTTTCTTGCATGCAGGGGGATAGAATTTCAGATTGCGGTGAAGGAAACCGAGTGTTGAGCTGGCCTTTTTTGCAAAATTGTTGACATGCGATCTCCATTTCAAGTCTTATAAAAGTGTGATGCCTAAGCAGTGACTGTGGTTAACCTGTTATAATATATGATTGTCCAGCGAGTATAGATGGGTTGATTTATTCAGAATACTAAGGATCAGACACCCTGAAACCAGAAGTCCATTGAAATCCTATTTAATGGGGGGGGGGGGGGGGGGGGGGGGGGAAGGGGAGAGAGAAAGACGATATTGACACACTATGTATGGGCAAGCAGGGCTGTTACCTACTGACTATTGTATATGGATTTGCTCCATTTGCTGCTTATGATGAATGTCACATTGTTGCTGTCTCCTAATGTACTGTCGCAAGGCATGTTCGTGTGTTGCAGTGGTGGTGTTTGGGTTGAGGTGTGAAGGGGGAGCGGTGGGTGAGGTGGAGGGGGGTACATTTTATTGGGTAAAGATATAGGTTGGGTTTTGGTCTGGGGAAGGACAAAGTCTGTGACAGTGAAATTAAATCTAGAAGGCAAATTAGACTAAAATTCAAACAAACATATTAAAGTGAGATGAAAATCAAAAGTAAGGGCAGAGGATAGTATTCAGTGACATAAAACAAATTTCGGCAGTATAAAAGAAAGTTTGACATTCTAGATGTTCTTAAAATAGATAACAGTTCGCTAAAAATCAGCACTGGAGAGTGGAGACTCAATTTAGCTAGATTGGAGACTCATGAAATCCTGAAAAAACTAGATGGCGGCGGTACGAAAACTGGGATGCCCTCGTGTTGTGATCAATAAAGTTAAAAACGCTAATTAAATGATTCTCTCCATGAGAAAATTGAATGGCACAAAGTGACAAGCAAAAAACGGTTCAAATAATAGATTTTAAACAAGAGCCATCAGAAGACGGCATATCCCCCTGGATCCAAACATTTTAGATAAACATACATCATAGCTAATCTGTAGTTGTGTTGACATCTTGAAATAATTACCAGAGATGGACAGACCGACACACATACATTCTATACAGACGCATGGATGTACAGGCATACGGATATCACATGTACATAATGAGAATACTTACTAAGTTTCAATAGAATCACAGCTAAATTGTAGGAGTTGTGTTGACAAGAAATGATTGGTACTGCAGTTTATGTTTCGGCTTAAAGGTATTTAAAGGGAGATAATGCTGTAATGAATAATTTTCTGGCCGCGAAAAAAGCACATGCACATCTTCGGATGGCAATGACTAGATTTACCATGTTTCAAAAGAATTGTAACTAAACTGTAGGAGTTGCATTGATAAGAATGGACCGACAGATGAACATACATTTTGGACAGATGGATGGATGTACAAGTATACGGATAGCACATGCACATCTTCATGTCGTAATGATAACACTTACCAAGTTTCAAAAGAATTGCAGCCAAACTGTAGGAGTTGCGTTGACAAATGATAGGCAGTGCAGTTTATGTATTGGCTTTAAGATATTTAAAGGGTGATAACTCTGTAATGAATAATTTTTTGGGCACGAAAAAAACACATGCACATCTGCACATGATAGTTATAATGTGGACAAAATTTAGTTAATCCATTGAGACCTCTAGGAGGAGTTGCATTGACAAGAAATGATTGTCAGAGATGGATGGAGTGACAGATGAACATACATACATTTTGGACAGACATACAGGTATATGGATAACACATGACACTGATAATGTGGACACAATTTAAAGTTAATCTACTGAGACCTCTAGGAGGAGTTGCGTTGACAAGAAATGATTGTCAGAGATGGATCGAGTGACAGACAGACATACATACATTTTGGACAGACGGATGGATGTACAGGTACACTGATAGCACATGCACACCTTCACGTGGGAATGATAACACGTACCAATTTTCAAAAGAATCGGAGCTAAACTGTAGGAAGAGTTGCATTGACAAGAAATGATTGGCAATACAGTTTATGTATCAGCCGCGAAAAAAGCACATGCACATCTGCACATAATTCTGATACTATGGACAAAATTTAAAGTTAACCCATTGAGACCTCTAGGAGGAGTTGCGTTGACAAGAAATGATTGTCAGAGATGGATGGACTGACAGACGAATATACATACATTTTGGACAGACGGATAGACGTACAGGTACACGGATAGTACATGCACACCTACCGGTCGTAATGATAACATGTACCAATTTTCAAAAGAATCGGAGCTAAACTGTAGGAGTTGCGTTGACAAGAAATGATTGGTAATGCAGTTTATGTATCGGCTTTAAGATAAATAAATGGGGATAACTCCGTAATGAACAATATTTCTGACGCAAAAAAAGCACATGCACATCCACATATCATACTGATAATGTGGACACAATTTTAATTAATCCATTGAGACCTCTAGGAGGAGTTGCGTTGACAAGAAATGATTGGCAATGCAGTCTATGTATCAGCTTTAAGATATATAAAGGAGGATAACTCTGTAATGAACAATATTTCGGACGCGAACAAAGCACATGCACATCCGCACATGATACTGATAATGTGGACAAAATTTTAAGTTAATCCATTGAGACCTCTAGGAGGAGTTGCGTTGACAAGAAAAGATTGGCAATGCAGTTTATGTATTGGCTTTAAGATATATAAATGGGGATAACTCTGTAATGAACAATATTTCTGACGCGAAAAAGCATATGCACATCCGCACATGATACTGATAATGTGGACAAAATTTTAAGTTAATCCATTGAAACCTCTAGGAGGAGTTGCATTGACAAGAAATGATTGGCAATGCAGATTATGTATCAGCTTTAAGATATATAAAGGTGGATAACTCTGTAATGAACAATATTTCAGAGGCGAAAAAAGCACATGCACATCCACACACGATACTGATACGGTGGACAAAATTTTAAGTTAATCCATTGAGACCTCTAGGAGGAGATGCGTTGACAAGACGGGGACAGATGGATGGACATGCTGATCGCTATATCCCCCCGTCTTCCAGACCGGGGGGATGAAAACAATAAAGAACAGATTATATAATACATGCCTTCACAAGCGGACGTCGTCTGCTTCCCGCGTATGCCAGCCATAGCTCCATATCATCTAATTCTGCTTCATTAAGCTTGGAACTTCCTACACACAAGACTAATCACAATGAAGGAGCAGTACATTCCTACGTCAAAACAACATGGTAAGAAGAAACACCTCTGGCTTGACCATATGACAACACAATCACTCAAGTGTAAAAATCGGGCATACAAAAGATACAATAAAACAAAGAAAACCTCTGATTATATCCTTTACAAAATTGATAGAAACAAAACGACGGCATGCATCAGAAAAGCAAAACAGACATTTGAACGTAGTGGCAAATGAAATCAAGAGAAATCCTAAAGCTTCTTGGAACTACCATATTTCGCTTAATTGAAGCCTATGCTCTAATAGAAGCCCACCCCCTAACTTTGACACATGACCTCCTATGGTTTCTTAGCAGTTTCAAAACGGCAAAATTGTGTATTAGAAGCCCACCCCCTAACTCAGCAGATTGCATAGGAAAATTTTTTTTAAGAGCAAATTTGTAAGAATAGCGTGTATAATAATAACAATCGTGTCACAGGGTTTGTCTACTTCAGACCGATCTCTGCCATGATACATTTCCGGCCCCTCTAGAAGTCAATAGAGGCTTCAGATTTGTAAATCTCGACCACCTATTAGATTAATACTAATAGTAGGCCACGTATGTTCAAGATATAATAAAGTTTATTCCACACCTTGTCATCAAAATGCACGTAAAACAGTCCTGGCATAATACCGTCCTTATAAATATATTTTAAGACCAAATTTATGTACCAAACAAGCACGGGATAAAATGTGCATCAATTTTGTAACGCCAATCAACATTAAATGATCCAAATTGAATTATTACGAACAACAATATAGCCAGCTTCTTAAGCTGGCGAGCCAGCGGCTCTTTTGCGATTGTTCTCACCAGATATTATACGCTAACGGTGGTTTATCAAATGGGTACCCATGATAATATATAGAAATTCCCGAGTTCCAAGTCCCCGATTCTAGAATATTTATATCCGAGTACTTGTTCTAAAATAAAATCTTCAATTGGAGGCGAATCATGTGATTTGTATTTTCCGCGACGCCATTTTATATCAAATTGTGGATTAATTTTGATATAATAAACGACCTTTATTAAAGGATACGCAATATTTAGGCACTCAAATCAAATAATTTCACTTCCCCGGTGATATTTTGAGGTATACATTAAACATAGGCGTAGGCGGTGGGAATTTTTATGGGAGAAAATGCGTTAAATTTCCGTGGTATCAGTTTTAGAAAACCTTTTTTGGAAAACTCTAATATAAGCCCACGCCTTTTCTCAGAGATGTTGGGTTGGAAATTGAATACCTCTTGTCCTAATAGAAGCCTAGGATTCAATTAAGCGAAATACGGTATGTCAAGAGTAAATCTGTTTTACATGAATCACTTAGTAAGCTACGTAACCAAGCTAATGGAACTATGACTACTGATGATAAAGAAAAATCTAATATTCTTGACAACTTTTTCTCAAGTATGTTCACTTCTGAAGATCTTCATTCTACACCAATCATTAGCTCCAGAAGCAATGGTATTGTATTAAAGGACATAATAATAACACCTACCGCCATCGAAAACAAATTGAAAGCACTCAACCCCAATAAAAGCAATGGCCCTGATGAAATCCCAGTGAGAATATTAAAGGAAGCTGCCAAAGAAATTAGTAAACCACTATGCATAATTTTTAACTAGTCTCTAGAAGAAGTAGAAAGATATACTACTCCAGTCCTACTGCATAGCCTTGAGGGACTGATCCTAAAGCAGTCTGAGTTCGAAAAGCTGGAAGATTTCTACAGGGCCAATCTAAAACGTATGCCGCATCTACCTGCCAGTTGTGCTAACTCTGCAGCCTACTTGCTGCTTGGAGCACTACTAGTGGAAGGCCAAATTCACAAAAGTATTCTGATCTTTCTTGTGAATATGCTACACAGAGAGAATTCCATCGAACGTGAGATAATTGAAAGACAATTAGCCGTCAAGGCAGCAGTGTCCTATAGCTGGGTAATGATAGCAAATCAGATGCTACAGAAGTATGGCCTGCCAGATGCATACAGTCTTCTGAAGAACCTGCCAAACAAGGGAGTATGAAAAATAATGGGGACAAAACAGGTCCATGACCACTAGGAGCGCAAACTGAAAGAAGAAGCTGCCGGGAAGAAGACGCTGTCGTATCTTTCCCTTGACTCCTGCAAGATCGTGAAACCACACAGTGTATGGACAAGCTGCAAGTCTGATAAGACCTCTGTATATAAGGCTACTGTCCAAGCTAAGTTACCAGTACAGAGATATAACCTACTTGGAGGAACAACCCGTAACCGTCGAGGTCCAGCCACCTGTCCACTGTGCAAGAACGAAGATGAGATGCTGGTGCACTTCCTTGTCGTGTGTACACAGCTTCAACCTACATGAAAAGAACTCCTGAGTAAGATCTGTGGCATGTTGAAGACACTAGGACTTCAAGTCACACAGGAGAACTGTATTCAAGCTATCCTAGACCCTAGCAAGTTTGCTGCAGATGATCCTGTGAGCTGTAGCTCCCGGATACTACACAGACTCCAAAAACTATCCAGAGAACTTTGTCACATCCTGCATCGACAGCGAGCTAAGATGACTCAGTTGCAGTGATGCGCTCAAAGTTGCGTGCTGCAGCGTTGCATGATGGGTCTTACTGCATCGCTGACTATACTCTAGCAAACAGGTCACTCTTTTAAACAAACAATTTTTGCGCTTATGATACTTAACGGATACACATATTATTATTACTTGTGAAATCTCGCAACTCAAACTTCTCATTGTACATGTCGGAAGGAACATGAGATTCTACCTTCAGGAAATATCCAGAACTAAATATCTGTACCAACTGTACTCCCTGTGGAGGTTCATCTGAAGAACATCACATTGTCCGAGAGATGGGATTTACTGCGAAAGAAGAAGACGAAGGCGTATTACCCGAGATATGGAAAATGGCATACACAAAAAAGATCCAAAAATTATCCAAGTAACTACTGACCAATCAGTCTTACCTCTACCTTGTGTAAGGTCCTGGAGTCATTCGTTAAGGGACAGCATATTAGACTTTCTGGAAACAGCCAATCTATTCACCAAATGCCAGCATAGATTCCGACATAATAGATCATGTAAAACTCAACTACCAGAGTACCTCGAAGATATAACAACCAAACTTGATTCGACCCAAACCTGTGGATGCAGTATACCTAGACTTCTCAAAAGCATTCGATACTGTACCCCACCAACGACTCCAAACAAAACTCAGAAGCTATGGTATAGGGGACAATCTAACAAAATGGATAAGTAACTACCTATGTAATAGAAGACAGAGTAAGGATCAACGATGCAACATCAGACTGGATAGAAATGACAAGAGGTGTGCCACAAGGAAGTGTGCTGGGACCTATTCTCTTTCTGATATACATAAACAATCTACCAGACCTACTAACCTGCCACTGCAAAATATTTGCAGATGATACAAAAATATATGGCAACCCAGCTACCAGTAAGATCCAAGACAACATAAACAAAGTATGTAAGTGGTGGCAGACATGGCAGCTATCCTTCAACACAGACAAAACACATGTTCTACATTTTGGCAGGAATAACCCACAAACTATATACTATATGACAGATACACTTGATATGCACTCTGTATCAACATCAGAGGTCGAAAAAGACCTGGGAGTGCATATTGATAGAAACCTCTCTTTTGATTATACATATAGGTAATATTGTATGCAAGGCAAACAGCACAATAGGACTAATCAAAAGAACCTTTACCAACATAGACCCATCTACATTCACGCTCTTGTACACGTCTTTAGTGAGACCTATCCTAGAATATTGCAACTCGGCATGGTCACCAAGATTGAAAAGGCAATCCCATCTATTAGAATGAGTTCAATGCCAAGCAACAAAGCTCGTCCCACAAATCAAAGAGTCTAGCTACACAGAAAGACTTGAAGCCCTAAATCTAATGTCACTGGAATATAGATGGTTTCGAGGAAATTTAATTGAAACATTCAAACTCATCAGAGATCTATATAATGTTGACAAGGCCTACTTTTTCGAACCATCCAATATTACACAGACCAGAGGTCATAGGTTCAAGCTCAACATAAAACGCAGCAACAAATATATTCGCAAGCACTTTTTCACCAATAGAATGGTACCACAGTGGAATTCACTGCCTGCTATGATAGCCGAAGCAACAACAGTCGAATTATTCAAGAACAAACTAGATATCTACTTCAAAGAAAGAACCTTTGAATTTGACTGAACAGGCCATATGTATACCAGCCCATCACAAAGTCATACTGCAATTCCGCAAATACAGTGGACTGATCTAGGAGTAGCCTGTGCACAGACAGGAACAACCTTGGTAGCAATTCCAATAACCAGTAGATTCATCTCAGCTTCCACGTCCGCACTTTTGTGGTTGCATGAAGAGACACTAGCGTAGAGGGGACTCGGATAGCGATGAACACAGTAAATGAAAACAACAGCAATAAGACAAACCACGGCCTCCACAAGACAGCATGCAAACAAATGCTAGGTGCAGCAGGGTGTAACCATGAGTGTAGGCGGCACACTGCAGCTAACATGGGCAACACCCATCTGCACCACAGTATTTCGGTGTAGACATTTCGGCAGCCAACCATTTTCGGCAGCTTGGAGTACGTTTTCGGCAGCCCATATTAGTGTGTTTTATTATTATCCCTGTATTACCTATATGTTACCCTATATCTATGTCGCTTTATTATATACTAATACTATACGTGTGTATTATATAGTAATAGTATATATTTCTGCTATATCGACTCAGATAGATTGAAATCTATATCTAATTACCACTAATTGCTGGTTGACAAATTTTATTATGTTTGTTTTTTCAGCCATGCTGACTCTAAGAGCAAAACGAACTAAGAGCCAGTTGCTGTGATGAAAGTCAAGCGTCGTGACGAAGATTAGGCATAATGCTGTGACGCTGCGAAATATAATTTCATATTATTTTGAAATAAAGACATAGGCCTATATCGATCATTCTTTAATAAAGTGCTTGGCCTCTAATTATTACAAATTTCAGTTCAATTGCAATGCAAAAATTTTTTAAAGAAAATTCTAGAATATTTAAGGCGTAACATAATATTTGAAAAGCAGGGCCAATTTAGAAAATCTATGTGTCATGTAATTCATGTATCACATGAAAATGAGAATTTTGAAAATAATTTTTCGGGGTGAGACTTTCCTCCAATTTTCGTTAAGATCTACCAAATACCTAATGTTTGAAGCAAATTTGGAAATGCTCATTAGAAAATATAAATAATTTCGAAAATCTGCAAGAAATATAAAAGCTACGTATGCAATGGTTGAAAGATTAATACAGACTGACTAACGATCTGAATCACAAGTACGACCAGCAATTGCGTGTGCATTTTGATTTGTTGACGTTGTTCCTGAAAGCTGGTTGGTTAGAGCTCTCTCTATTGTATTTGTAATCCGTGTCTGTGTGTAATTGTAATGGTTTCCTACAATTAAAGCCCATGCTAGCTAGACTTGGCAGGTGATAACAATGTCCTCAGTTTATAATCCCTGCTGTTATCTTAATGCCAAAAATGTTAAGAATGAACAACACATTTCGCTTGCACAGCAACTACTTTCCGTATGACGTACATACCTTACATTTTCATTAATTGTAACAAAATTTAATTTCACGCACCTTGTACGCGAGGTCACCCCGTACGCGACCACATATATAAATCTGAAGGAATTGTGGATATTTTTGAAAATAATTTGACTGGAACCTGTTGCAGGTATTGGCAGCCAGCGTCCGGTCAAAATATTTACACAAATATTCAACCTATCCCAACAAATCAACTTAGTCAATAAGTGAACAGCTATCTAAAGAAAAGAAAATCAATTTGACAAATGTAAATCCTGCTAGATTTTTAGGAAATAATTTGACTAGAACGGATATTCAACACTCTGGTGCATATTCTGGAGTGAATGTGACCTTTAATACAAGTGGTCAATATCCACCATAATGTATGGTGGATCACATCGCCAAGTGGTATTGATTAGCAACGCGAGTTTACACACACGTACGCTACTTATTAACAAGGAATTTATTTTCAAAATATTCAAATATAACATATTTCACGATATTACAAGTGCAACATATTTCACCATATTACATGGCGACGAACGTGTACACACGTAGACACTCACATATTCATTAAATGACCACTTATCTAAATAAAGAAGGTTATGGACATATATTTAGAAAATAATTTGACTGGAACCTATTGCGGACATTTGCAGCAACAGCTTCTGTTAAAAATAACTACACAAATATTCACCAGATCCCGACAAATGAATACTCATTAACCCCCTCGGGCTGGACTGTATAAAAAAAATTAATTTGACTGGAACATGTTGATTATGTTTGCAGCAACAATGTCTACGCAAAAAAAATATTTACACATATTCAATAGGTGCCCTTTCGTGCAGGTTTAAAATATGTATATAAGGTAGCGCCAGCTTCCAGTCAAATTGATGGGGGTGGGCGTTCATCAAGCTTAAAGACAGTAATCCAGTATGTGATGTATTATTATTATTATTATTATTATTATTATTATTATTATTGATACTAATATAGTGTATGATGAGCCATAATGTATGATGAGCCATGATGGTAGTGATCTTCCTAAAATTAATGAGATTGGTAACATCAGACTTCCACAGCCATACTCCCTCCTCATGTGTTCTTCTAAAGTGGTCTACCTATGGGTGATTAACTCTTTCCCTGATGAGTATCCTATATCTCGCTCAAGTCCACAGGCAATAATTTATGAAAATTGTTGAATATTTTGAAATTACTCTGACTGGAAGCTGACAGACGAACAATACAAACATTAAATTGCATGTTTCGAAGGATCCAACTCTTGCACATTCCAAATTTAAATAATAGATGACTTTGGTTACTAAAAAAATACACAGACATACATCCTTCCATTTACATCCACAGCTAACAATAGGATTCCAGTCAGACCAAATTCAACACCCAACAGAACTAGATGCGCATCATAAGCAATGAATTTTGTCACGGACTCATCAGCGAAAGGGTTAGTAGGCTTCTATAATAATTGTCTTGAGGTTCTTTTTGTATGATTTTTAAGTGATAATCTGCGTGCGGATGTCTGTTTCTGTGTTGTTCCATAGGTGTATTGCTTTAGTTGATGGCTTGTTGATCGTCTTCTTCCGTTGGAATTAGAAAATCAAGATCTTCGAAATTGTTCGAAAGCGGGAGGAAAGTGTCTTCTGAGGAGATGGTGTGTTGGTCGGTAAGGAGGTCCTCTTACAGTGTTGGTCCTGAGACCCCGCTATCAGGACTGTTATGACCCGGATTGAAAAACTCAGGTGGTGTGGCGCCGTTTATGAGATCCGAGTTGGGGGTCTCTCTACAACTTGAAAGTGGTGAGTAGTTGGGCGGGTTTTCTAGCGGTAGAATCTCGATCGGTTCGATGTCGTTGTTTGATGGTGAGGTAACAGGAGTAGAATGCTGTCTTGGTGAGCGGTGCGGGCTTTGGTGGAGAGCTGAATAGATTGTCGCTTGGTTGGTGATACGGTCAGTGTTGTATGTAGTAAGGATGTGTTCTCCTGCTGATGGGAAGATATGATGAATGTTGCCCAAGTGTCTGCGGCAGTCCTCTGTTCTAGTGTAGAAGTGGTTACACACCTCGCAGAACCAGAAGTCGTTCTTTTCGTGGATGGTTCTGATATGACGTCGGCGGGAAGTCCTGTGGGCAAACGAGGCCGTGCAGAGTGGACAAATGAATCTGTCCATAACTTGTAAATGACTAAATTGAATGTGTGTGTAGAGAGACGTTGGTGTAACGCAACGTTAATACGTGCTTGTGACGTAATTCCAGGTGTGACGACGAGTTAAGGCGTCATAAGCGTAACCAAGAGTAGGGAGTCTTGGTGACCAAATAATCAAGTATAAGTTTTACTACCAAAGGTAGATGATGGTTACCAATCAGCGTGATTGATGCCGATTGGGTCCATACAATGTAGTTGATGGATCCAGAATTTTTCACGGTCCTTGCGGAAAGCTGTGGCTTCTGTGCTATCAGGATCGTGACGTAACACTTCGATGATTCTGTGGTTGACATCTGTGGGTCCGTGGTTGGGGAGATTAAAATGTTGTGCTACAGGCGTGTCTTTGTTATTTTTGATATCCCTCATGTGTTCTTTGATGCGAACTTGGAATTCTCGTTTGGTTTCACCTACATATTGTTTGCGACATTCGTTACAGGTAAGTAGGTAGATAACATTCATTGTGTGACAGAATGTTTTTGTTTTAATAAAATATTTAAGCCCAGTGTGTGAACTTTTGAAACTTTTTGTGCTGTCCATGTTTTTGCAAAATAAGCAGTTGTTTTTGGCACATGGATGTATAGGGTTTGCTATGCTTTTCCCTTTTTGTCCGAATTTCCTTGGGTCTGTAAATTTAGCAGTGACCAGTGTGTCCTTGAAGGACGGGTTACGTCTATGGCCAAAGATAGGTGTTTCTGTGAATGTTGCCCGGCATTTTGGGCTGGACTGTAGTGTTGGCCAGTGGCGTTTAATGATTTTTTGGGCTAATTTGCTGTGTTGGTGGAAATCAGTGATACATGGTATCCGAGTGTTGATTTCCTTGTTTGGTTTTGGCAAAAGTAGATCTGAGCGGTTTTGTTGTATTGCTCTATGCAGGCTGGTGATGAGGGTATCTGTTGGGTATCCTCTGATAGCATAGTGGTGGACCATTTCATGGGCGTTTTTGAGAAAATCTGTTTCTCTGCTGCAGATCCTCTGCAGTCTCAGAAATTGACCATATGGGCTCGCTTGTTTGGAAGAGCCAATGAAAAGTGTAGATATCCATGTGTATCTGTTGGTTTGGTATAGAGGTCGAAGCCTAAGTGTCTATTCGGGGGGATAAACACTTTTGTATCCAAAAAATTGATGGAATTTGTGGATTGTTCTACTGTGAATTTGATCGTTGTGTGTGCGTTATTCATATGTGTTATGAATTTTGCTAATGAATCGGAACCTTTGGTCCAGATTATGAAAATATCATCAATATAGCGATAGTATAGGGCCGGCTGTGTGTCAGCTGTCCTGAGTATTTTTTCTTCGAGTTGGGCCATAAAAATGATGGCATAGCTGGGTGCTAGTTTAGATCATTGAATTCTTTTGACAAGACATATTCGCAGTCTGGTGAAGGTAATTTGACTTCTTCATTGTCATAGTCGTTATCCGGTATACTTGGTTGGTAGAATGTGTCTAGTTTAAATGGGTTAAAGACTGCATCAAGCAGGAGATTATAATTCATGTGATCATGATCACTGTTTAAATCATGGATATTTAACATGAAGTCTGATTGATCATCGTAGTGATTAAAGGGGAACAACTCTATATTGCATGTAATACACCACCATGGGTCATCTGCATCCTCTAGGACTCTGTAGTCACATAGCGTGAGCTTAGAACAAGTTAGATGTATCCAGTTATCACATAGGTAACATTTGATGGCATATTGATTTCTTTTTACTGGCTTCTTGCACAATGAACAGGGAAACTTAATGGGCATGTGGGAATGGTGGGATATAATTACCAATAGTGTTTTAGACTGCAATTCTGTTGTCTTTTTTCCACTGGTGCAAGTGGCTACCTGAATAAAAAGGATCCGCCTCAAAATGGCTTTTTTTTTTAAAATGATATGACAGTTGATTACTTATTTGGTAATTATAGATATAAATGAATCTATAATATATTGAATATGTCATTAAACATGTTGAAAATGGTTAAAAAGTTAAATTAAGAGATGAACTATGTTAATTTTTTGGCATAGACAGCAACATCATCAACCAAATTTTTGGAAAGTGTACACAATTTTCTTTGTTATTGATACAGGAAAAGATAGAATATTGAGATGGTAAGGTTGTTGTTGTTTGGATCACCCTCCTCCTGATAGGAGCACCCACATACAGTGGTCCGTATAAGTCTATTGACACAAAAGTCTAATTAATTAGTTAGTTACGGCACACGTAAGGTTAATAGTGTTCCATTCGTCTATGTTACATACATGCAAGTCCGAGCATAAGGGTCCAATGTGTAAGTCCTATATAGCTGGTATATGAAGTATTTCGCACAGCGCTGTTATGGTAGTAGGTTGATAAGGAAGCACCTACCACAGTGTAGATTATGGCAGAGTCTTCTAGTGAGGTGTTCAATGTTGAGAAGCAGGTCAGGGCAATTTGGCAGGACATCTGTAGTGGTCAGGGCAGTACAGTCGATGATGAGTTGTAGTAGCAGGTTGTCGTCTCCACAGAGGAGACCACTTAACATTGTGGGACAATACTCGATTTTGGGTCATCACAGTATCATGAAGAAGAAGAAGATGAAGAAGAAGACGAAGAGGTGTATCCATACCGCAGGACCCAGTGCCGCGTGTGTCTATAAGTAGTGCCTTCAGTTCTGACAGATAATGTCGTCTATGTGAATGTAAGGCTCTGCAGTGCATCAAAAAATGTGAGTAGTCCTCTTCTGCTGATTGATAAAAGCGACATATGGAGGTGACACCGTTCCGACTGAACTTGCTAAGTGCAGATACTGGATAGGGTCAAAATCTAAAATCTAATAGTTTCGAGGAGATTTAAGCAACGCCTGTCAAATCATTCAAGAACAAACCTAGAAATCGTCTTCAAGGAAAGAACTTTTGAATTAGACTGAGCAAGCCATACTACAACAAAAAAACCTCTGAGACAATAACAAGCCAATGATGATGATGATATGATTAATGTATTCCTACGAAAACTGGTAACATTAGTACGAAAACTAGTTTTATTCCAAATAAAACACTATTCCAATTAACAAACCCGTTGGGATAGTTGGGATGATTTCTCACTGGCTCTTGGCATTTTCAGTCATAAGTAAATTTCACATAAAGTATAATTCTTTTTTCTTCTTGTACGGTATATTCCGCTGGTTGTAGTAACACCGTGGTGGTGAACCACGTACCTCCTCATCATCATCATCATCATCATTGTTGAGAATGGCTTCTATATTTTCTATCTCAGTTTACTCAGAATAGACTGACCTTTGGTTGGTTTCATAGTTATATAGTTACATAGTCCTCTTCTTCTTCTTCTTCTTCTTCTTCTTCTTCTTCGTCCAAAATAATTAGAAGGCCTCTTAAAAGAGGCCAAATTACTCACCGGTGTATATGCACATGCAGCGGCAGGTCACTGTTTCAAGTTAAGACTATGTACAGTGCTTCACACATTCCTTACACGAAGACACAATTATCAGCTGGCAATTTGTCCAGCGTGATTTTAAAGCTGTCAAGTGTGTTAGCTGTGGCTGTTTCCGGTGCCAGCAAATTCCACTGGTTTATTGTTCTCGGGGGAAAATTAGTACTTATAGCAGTCCTTGATGAATTGAGCTGCCTTAGTTTGTGGGCTCCTCTGGTGTGTCGGTCACCAGTGTGCAGATGTTTGTCAGCTGGTTTGTCAATCAGGTTGTTGACTGTTTTGTACATCATTGTGAGATGACTTTTCATTCTGCGATGTTGAAGCGACTCCCACTTTAGGTCAGTAAGCATCTTGGTAATGCAGCCCGGTGTGTTGTCATAGTTGTTAGTCATGAATCAGACTGCTCTCCATTTGGACCCGTTCAAGGGCTGTTGTGGTTCTTGTTGTAGGGTCCCAAACAGAGGAAGCATATTCTAGTGATGGTCTCACAGTGGCTTTGTATGCTGCTATTTTGATGTTGGCCTTGCAACCTCATAGATTCTGCTTGATGAATCCAAGTGATCTGCTAGCTTTGCCTGTGATGCTATTTATGTGCTCATTACAGCTTAAGTCATGACTGATCATGACACCTAGGTACTTGCTGTTTGCCTCCTTTTGGAGTATGTGTCCATGTAATTGGTAATTTAAAGGTGTTTTTTTACTATGGTTTGTTATATGCAGGACAGTATATTTGTTAGGGCTGAGCACCATTTGCAAGTCTGTCTCCCATTGTTCTAGAGCTGAAAGGTCTTGTGGTATCTTAACTGAATCTGCTGTGTTTGTGATGGTCTGAAAAAGTAATGAATCGTCTACGAATAACCGAACTTGTGACTGTGTAGCTTCAGGCATGTAATTTATGAATGTGAGGAAAAGGAGTGGACCAAGTACTCGTCCCTGTGGGACTCCGGAGATGACATTGGCAGTACTGGATTGCTTGTTCTCTAGAAGGACACATTGTGTTCTATCTCTTAGGAAGTCTTGAATCCATTTCCATGTGTTTCCTCTTACACCATAGTAGTCCAGTTTATGCATCATCCATCTATGAGACACTTTGCCGAATGCCTTTGAAAAGTCTAACAAAATGGCATCAACTTGTTGTCCTTTAGAGAGACTCTTTGCTATCTGGTTGATGGTAATTATGAGCTGGGTCTCACAGGATCGCTTTGAATGGAAGCCATGCTGTTGGTCGGCTAAGATGTCATTTTTATCGAAGTGGTCCATGATGTTACTATGGATGATGTGTTCAAATATCTTGTGATGATTGAAGTTAGAGACACTGGTCTATAGTTTGACGACTGGTGTTGGTCTACCTTCTTAAAGATTGGTACAATCTTGGCTGTTCTCCAATCATCTTGGATCGTACCACTGTCTATGGGGTACTGGAATATTTTGGTTAATGCAGGAGCATTCTGAGAAAAATTTGACAACGCTGTTGCTGCCTTAGTAAGAAATGATTGTCAATAAAGTTGCGCGAAATATCCTCCGCAAGTCATGCATGTTGACTACACCGCTGATTATTTTGAGAACAATTTGATTGAAAGTTGTTGCATCAACGATTTTCACCCAAATTGTTATCAAATCTTTATCTAGTGACAATTATATTATCAGCTGATTATATTGACAACAATTTGACGGAAAGTTGTTGCTGCTATAGGCAGCAGCAGCAGTTTTCAGTAAACGTGTTATAAATATATTTGTTGTCACTTATACCATAGGAAATATACGCAACTAGTAATGAACTATGCTATGCACATCTATGCGCTCACCTTGAAAGCCAGCAGAAGAATGACTAGCATTAGCATTTCGAGAATGGTTTTTTATGAACAATTGCTCACCGGCGAAGACAATAGACTCTGAAATAATGGCGCCAGCAAATATATCTATCTAAAATGGCGGCCATAGGTCCACTTAGATAAATTGTCCATAAATTAACAAATAGTCATAAATCTAGCTAGGATATGTATCTTTTACGAATAGATTAGAACTTTAAGTCACTTGTTAGACCTATATAGTTCAGCTTCCTGACCACCAAACACAGAAATAGCATGAATCGGACACTGTTGATCATGTTGATTTACATGTAAATGGTCAATTCATCTTTCAGTTGTTAGATCACTTGTTATTTCGTTCTGGTTTATGACTGTCAAGCGCAACAATAACAGAAATTGTACACCATTTATCTTATTGATTTTCATCTAGACTGCGAGCTCGCGTTTTATAGACCCATAAGATAGAGTTCCTTTAAACTGAGTAACGAAGAACGTGTACATGGTTGCCAGATTTGAGTAAGCTGCCAAGACGATTTCTTCTGCTGAATGGGTCCTGTTGCTGTTATGCTACCTATGGCAGCAACAGTTTCCAGTCAAATTAGTTTCAAAATATTTAACAGCATGTTTATTAAATAGCAAAAACATACAATTCATACAACGTGTCAGACTATTAGTCATTTAAGACCGGCTCTATTGAGTCATTTATGACGTCATGATTATGAAGTCATCCTATGACGTCATAGTCATAAGATCTATGGATAAACTTGGAAAGGCCCATTGTTGATGGATTAAAACCAAAATTCAACTGATATGTTCCTTCATTCAAATACCTATTTGATGCATTTTTAAATATAAAAGGCCACACCTTTAAACAAGGGACATAGCATTGTCTCATTAAGACTAAACTATTAGAACCTATGGGTAA